>OW026519.1:194898066-197331610 GCA_932274085.1 Protocalliphora azurea
GTTTTTTTACGTTTCAGCAGAATGACACATATCGGTAAAGTTAGCCTAATGACAGTATTTCACGTGGTATAGTTATAAAAATTTACCGCTTTGAAAAAATAGTAATACCGCAGTCTAAGGTAAAACAGTGGGAATAAATGCATATACCATATAATCAATAAATTTCGTTAAGATGTTTTAACTAACAAAGATATTATTACTTGTTATTTTATTATTTAATATTTATAGTTTCTTCAAAAACCATTTTTTTTAATGTAACTTTAATTTACAAATCAGAAAAACTATGAACTCATTTTTTTCAAATAAATTCTATTGTCTATCTGATATAATCCCTAATTATATGCAAAAAGATTGAAGTTAATATGTTTTATAGAACCAAAACTACGCTACTTCAAATTTTAATATCTTTAACTATGTCGCTCCACTTGCTCCGCCCTTGAAACGTGTGTAGGGCCTCTTTCAAACTTAAAACAGTACACTCCTCACCTGTGTTTTTTTATGTAATTCCAACTAGACGATTAGAAGTTACAGATTTATTTCCAAAAATATTCGATTCTGTTCCACTGTGTACTATACATAAAGCCATTTTTAATAAATTTTAATAATCGATTGACAATTTGTACCTCTTTGTGCAAACACAGAAAAAAAAAATAAGAAAACCATTTCTTCCCCATTGTAAGTAATTTTTTTCCAATAATTTGTCATAATAACATTTTGTATGTATTCATATTCCACATTATCTCCAAATCAATGTATCATGCTTGACATTATTATTACGAACTGTTATTAAAAATAACTTAAATATTTGCTACTGAAACCTTATAAAGAATTGTCCAAATAAATTTATGTCAAAGTGAACATTATATATGTTTATATATTTTTATTATTCCAGCCATTAAGTTAAGGTCATCTCGTCAATTATTTACCCAAACACAAAATAAAAATACTCATATTTATACGTATAATAATAATTTAACACGAAACATTTGAAAATTACCATTTTAATTTTATTTACAAAAGAAATACACGTACTAACGTGGGATAAATAATTCCAAATAAGTTTGTTTTTTTTTACTCATACTTCAATAAATTAAAAATTTGACGTAAAATGCTGCACAAAAATATGACATAGATAAATTAAACGCACCGCAGTGGTTCCAAAATATTTTTTTTGGAAATAATTCTGTAACTTGTTAACCGTTAGAAATATCTCAATAAAATTTCACCTGGGCAGAAGAGACTAGATGTGTTCGAGTGGATTTGATGAAACATAGACACCAAGCGGGTTAGGAGGGGTGTGGGCAGACCTCCAAAGTTCGTTGTGTTGGGTATGCAATTTTTAAAACATCGCCAAAAATTCATATATGATTTGACAGAAAAAAAAAATTACATAAAAATAGTTCTTGTAAATCTCTAAAAAAAGTTTACATTTGTATGTTATTTTTTAAATTTTTCACTCATTTTTAGCCGTTTTTTTTTTTTTTTTGACTTGGCTCAATCATATAAGTAGTGAATATGGAACCTTAAAAAATTTCACATTTTTGGGGTTTTTTTTCAAACAAGAGTGGCAATAATTGTTTTACTTATAAAATTAGTTTTTTGTTCTGCCCTGTAAAATTTTTTAATGTTTGTAAAAATCTTAATTTAAATGCGTGCAAAATAAACCCGAAGGAGTTTGGGCCAACGGTCTCCCCACAAGCCCTATTCAAGATTTGCGAAGTTTTCACAACCTTTTTTTTAAATTTGTTTGTAAAATTCTCAAATCGCAAAGCTGGGATCAAACGAAAATTGTGTTATCTAAATACCTCCATATAATGAATAAACACACACAAAGTATTTTCTGATGGACACCTCTTATAACAACTGTATGATCATTTAAATGAAAGATCAAATTTTAAAATACATATCTTCCGGGTTGGGATTTTGGTTATTTTCCTACAAAACATTGAGTGTGTTTTTAATTCGCTGATTTTAAGGAAATTCTATCTATATTATGTCAAAATTTCGTTTGAATATCCAAATAATAATATTATTTTTAAAAGATATACTTCAAATTTAAATTTAAAGTTTTTTTTCAGCTCATAGTTGACTATAATTTTTTTTTTTTTTTTCAATATGATTACCAGATACAATATTTTATTAATATAAAAAATATCATTACTTCTATAAACATTATTTTGTTTTCAAACTATTATAATATTATTATTTCCATAATAATAAAATATTACAAATAAATATACTTTTTACAAATATGGTTAAAAAGTTTATAACTTATTTGTTTTTGCATATATTTTATTTTTAAGATTTGTTTTCCAACTTCGTTATAATACTCATTTAGTTTATACATGAATTAATATAAGTAGACAAAATTTTGTTACATTTGGTGTGATTCAAGCAATGTAAGATATTGATTGACTACTTTTAAAGCGTTTAGTTAAGAAAAATATTTTGTATTATCTTGCACATCATATGTATGATAAGATGGAATAATATGATAAAATGGTACAATAATATGAAAAACTTGAACTATAATATGAAAAAATGAGCAATAAAATCGGACACAATATGATAAAATGGAAACATAACAATTACTATTTCTAATCATATATATTTTTGGTTGTGACCATATATTCCAATCACAATATGTTGTTGATCATTACAACTATATTTTTTCTTTGCGTGTACTAAATTTTTAAAGGAAACACTACTATACAAAGTCTATCATTTGAAAATATAAACCAATTTTTTAAACATTTTTCCAAAGAGAACAAAAGAGATTTTTTTTAAAGAAATGAAACATTTTTCCAAAAACCTTTTTAATTTTCAAAATTGAAAATAAAAAATTATGTTTTTTTTCTTTTATTATTGTAAAAAAAAAAAACTTTAAAGAAGGTTTAACGTTTATAGAAATTTTATGTATATTATTCAAAAATACATTATAAAAAAGTTTTCAAACTTATTGTTTTCTAATAACTTATAATAATTTAATAAATAAGTCTCTATTTTTTAATTTATCTCTTTCGGGCCTTCTTTTTTATGGCATTTAGCCTTTTTGACCTTTTTTTAAAGTTTAAGTTATCCTCTTTTTTCTCATCTCCTGGCAACACTGGTTATAAGCTTAATTCGTTTTTGTTTTAGGGCTTAGTTTTGTAAAACGAAACGAAAATTCGTTTCGACAATTTATATTGAAAACAACAAATAAATTTGAACTTTTTTGTTGTTTTCAATATAAAATTTCGAAACAAATTTTCATTTCGTTTAACAAAACTAAGCCCTAAAACAAAAAAGAATTAAGTTTATAACCAGTGTTGCCAGGAGATGAAAAAAAAGGATAACTTAAACTTTAAAAAAAGGTCAAAAAGGCTAAATGCCATAAAAAAGAAAGCCTGAAAGAGATAAATTAAAAAATATAGACTTATTTATTTTCGTTCTCAATATTATTTGAAAGTTTTCTAAAGAAATTATAATATTGAAAAAAATCTCATAAAAAAATTGGATTATATTTCATATAAAAAATTTCTCACTATCTTGAAGTGATTTTTGAACTAGAATACATTTTTGATTAAGCTTATCCAAACTTTTTTGGGTAATTTTTCGTATTAATATGATTTTATTTTAATTATTTTCATAAATAGTTTCTATTGTTCATATTAAAAAATAATTATAATAATAGACTTAGTAACTCTACATAATAATTTAAGACACTTTTAGTTTAGAGAATGAGGCACCGAAGTATTTTATTTATTATATAATACTAAAAATAATCTAGATTTTTTATGCAAATAAATACACAACAATGCATAAATGAATGAATTTATATAAAATAAAATTAGTAATACCAAATAAGAAATGATTTTCTTTTTTGTTGAAATAATAACATCAGTTTTGAAAGGCAAAAACGACTACAAAAAATGCTAGAAGCTAAAATTTAAAAATTTTTAGGTTAAAAATAAAATAAAAAAAAGAGATTTAGCCACAAAAAACTAAACAGGCAATACTGCTTATAATTAATATTTTTAATGCATTAAATAATATTAATCATACGCCTTGTTGCAACAAAAAAGGCAATTGTGTTAATTCATATTTTTTAAAGAAACAAATGGAAACCTTATTTGTTTGTCATAAATTAAATTGCCTTTTCATTAAAACAATTATCACTTTCCTTTTAAGAAATTCTTTACATGTAGTTAAATATCTTATAGAAAATTCTTCTTCTAAGGAAACCCATTTGCACGATTATCAATAATATTTCTTTAATTCTTTGACAATTTACACAAATATAAAATTAAAAGTTCAAATCACTTTAATAGCTATTACAGAAAATAATTTTCATTTACTGTATTAATCTTAAATAAAAATTTTCACTCAAAGTTTATTCAAAGTTATTATTCCCAGCAAAAATTATGGCTGCCATGTAATGAGTTAAGAAGCTAATATAATGGCTTTTCACTACTTACATATTAGCTGAATAATCCATGGTTTTAATATGGGGGTGACAGTAGAGGCAACTATTTAGCTCATGTTATTACAAGTAGGTATTTTAGAATGATATTTCTTAGATATTATTAAAAGAATTATTTACTTCCAAGCTGTTCAGTAACTCATTACTTACTTGAATTTACAGTATTAGTAAAAACAATATAAACTAATTAAATTATAGCTCAGCAAAAACTTTTGGTTTTCGGTAATAACAACTACTTATTAAAGTATTTTCTTGGTAATGAGGCGTCATTATTATTTGCCTACTCTGTATTACATTAATAAGTACTCAATAGTATAATAGCACAGTAAAACTGCAATCACGTGAATGAGTTGGCTAGAGCGACAGATTAACAACCAGAGGGTTGTTGGTTCAACCCCATTCTGAAGTTGTTAGTTTTTTATAATAAAATATCTAAAAAGATATTTTAAACTTAATAGAGTTTTTGTCGTTTAGGATGCTATGTGCGAGATGGTGTCCTGAGTAAGACGTGAGTCAGTAAAAACGAATGGTTAGTGTGTGTTCGAGTCTGACTAACGGCAAAATTTTTTTTTTTTTTTACTTTTGCTTTCGTTTAGGTACATATTTTTGAGTGCCCCTAGAGTCAAGAAATAACTACATGAATTTGTGGACAAGTCGATCAAAAATAACTAGTTATTCAGGCAAAAAATAAGTAGTTTATTTCTGGTTCCAATTATAAACGCTAGCTTACCAGGAAAGCAAAGTTTTTGCTGGGAGGTTACAAACAAATAATTAATAATGAAGTTTCGGTATATCAGAAGCAGTTTTTTTTTCTTATTTTTTTAACGTAAGTTTTTTTTTAATTTCAATTACTTAGCAATATTCTTGCTTTAAATATATGAACTGAAACATTAATAAAAAGTATTATTTTCAAAAATCTGATAAAAAAATATTAAATAATTACTTACCGGCTTATATGTAAGTAGTTACTAAGCTACGTTTATGTAATGTATACCCTATGTTGTTTGCATTGAAAAGTAACTACATACGTAACTTCATGCCATTAACAAGTTTTTGCTGGGTACGTTAAGACGTTAAAATTCACATTATTTTATTTATCTAACTCTAAGACTGCAGCTAATAGTGTATAATTAAGTAGTATTATAAAATAGAAGAAATTATTATCAGTATTTAAGAATGTATACAAATGACACAAAAAGAGAAATTTTCTAAAGATTTTAATTTATTCATTGTTAGTTTTCTTTCTTTTCAGCTTCTTGCTTTTGAACAAGTATTAAAGCAAAACATTTTTAGTTCAAGTTAATATTTCTTTTGATTTTCTATTGATTTTTTTTCTTTGCCCTAGGGGTATTATAAAAGGATTTGGGTTGACTATTGCTAAGACCTTATGGAAAAATCTTAAAGAAATCTGCAAATAGAAATAACACTAATAATTTGTAAACTTAATTAAAAGCAATCGCTCATATAATGTTACTTAAATTATTTATAATATAAAAAAAAAAAAATAATAACTTGTAATGTAACATAGTGTAGTATGTAGATATGGGTGAGTATGTTATTATGTCATTTTCATAATTTTCTATATACCCCCAAAATCGGGAATTATATACAAAAACACGAATTTTTCAGACTTCGCAGATTTAAAAAAAATTATTTCGAATACCTATATACCCAAATTTATATTCATAGGCAACTTATATAATTTTAATTAGGAACACAAACTATACTTTTTATTTTCTACTCTTTTAATAAATTGTGTGTCAAAAAAAGCTGAAAAATTCAAAAAATAAAACAAAAAAATAAAAAAACTGAATCTATGCGTAAGTAAAGGCTGGTCCAACCATAATGCACGATTTTAATTGTGAGTCACACCTTAAAGTCAAGTTTTTTGCCCAACTTAATTTGAAATTTCTTTGTTTCAGTGTTTGACAGATTCAACCATGGAGAGCAGCGCGTTAAGATTGTTGAAGCCTTTTAAGAAAATGGGCGTTAAAATCAAAATGCATTTCATGCACTTCATCTTCTGCGACGAGGCGCACTTTCACCTCATTGCATACATTAACGCGCAGAAATGTCACATTTGGGCAAATGAGAGTCCATGAGTGATTATAAAAGCCGCTGCATCCACAAAGAGTGATTGTTTAGTGCGGTTTATGGGCTGGCAACGTCATCGGGCCGTACTTCTTCGAAAATGAGGCTGGCCAAGCAGCTACCGTGAATGGTGTTCGCTATCGCAAGATGATAACGGACTTCTTGTGACCAGAAATTAAGGGTATGGACCTGGACGATATGTGGTACCAACAGGATGGTACCACTTGCCACACAGCCAACGAAACAATGGCTCTTTTGTGCGAGAAATTGGCCACCATGATCATGTGAGTTGACACCGTTGGACTTCTTTCTTTTGGGGTTATTTTAAAGAAAAGATGTACATCAATAAGCCAAGAAAAATCTAAAAAGCAAAGGATGAGATAATTCGGCACATTAACGACATTGAACCTCAATTATGTCTTAGAGTCATTGAAAATATAGAACATCGGAATAGAGGTATGCCACCGAAGCCGCGCCGACCATTTGGCCGATATTTTATTTCACACATAATTGTCGCAGATTTTTCTATCATAATAAGAAATATTAAGATAATTCTCTGAAAACTTTTTGTTTTATTTACTATTAACATCATGCGTTTTGGTTGGACCAACCTGATATATATCTTTGTAAAGCGTAAGATCTTTTCTTTGTAATCCCGTTTAAAAAACTTAAATTGGTACATAGATATTCCAAATATAAATAAAGACCGAACTGTGGGTATATAGGGAATTCTAATAATGATATAATAATCTACTCACTCATATGTATAGGCTACAGTATGTTACGTTCCAAGTATTTTTCAATTGTAGCACCATATAATTTTTTGTCATGTTACGTTGCACAATTAGTTTACCAATTTAATGCCAATATGATGGTTTTGAACATTGTAATATTAATAAATATAAATTTTAAATATTTACAAAAATCCATGATTTTATATTATTATTTTATATATTATACTACTTAAGCAGATATATATATATATATATATATATATATATATATATATATATTCTCTTTCCAGAGCTTTTTTAGGCTCCCAGACGACGGTAAAAATTAAAATTCGTTTTACTTATATAATTATTCGATCTATCTAACGGAGCCAGATTTTAAAATTTCTATCAGGGAGCGGAGATAATCAGATTTATATATAATTTCATAAGCATATTTTCTCTTTTCAAAGCTTTATGAAGCTCCCAAACAACGTAGAAAATTAAAATTAGGCTTAATTATTAATAAAACTATTCGTTTAGCAAATCAAAACAGAGCCACATTTTAAAATTTCTATCAGGGAGCGGAGATACGCAGACTTATTTTTTTTCTGTAATATTTTTAAAAAACGGTTTTGGTTTTGAGAAATTAAATTTGCTATCTTACCGGAATGACTTCATATTTCGATCAGGGTGCGAATTTAGGCCGATATATATATTTTTTTAATCTTTGCTTTTTATTTTGCATTTTATTACTTTAAGTATTATTCGCCATGAGATTCTAACGGATTTAAATCTTTTAATTTCGATTAGAAAGAAGAAAAGCATTAAAAAGTTGGTCATATATTTTTTTAAAAGATTTTTGGATGTTTTTTGTGCATTTTTTTTTATTATAATTATTATTGAACAACAAAAATTTTTAACAAATTGGAGAAAATTTTTTTTCAATATATTTATTTATTTTTTGTGAAATTATTAAATGGATATTCAATATAAGTTTGTTTTATTACAAGTATGAACTTAAAAGTCAGTTTCTACTTTAAATAAAATCAACTTACTGCCTAAATATTTCTGTTTTTAAAACATTTCAATATTTGCAAGGAAATGCAAATTAAATGTTAAGAATTCTTTGTTATTTGATTTGTAGTATTATAAATACATATTTAATAATGTTTTGCATTTTAACCACTTACACATAAAAAATTGCTTATTTCTACTAATTCTTTATAAAAAATTTTATTAAAGTTTATAGTTTCAAAGAAAAAAAGTTCAAAAGTAATCGACGAATACACCATTAAGTTTAAGAACAAATTTGAAATGAAAACTACCAAAAAAAATTTCGCAAAATCACAACAAGCTACTCGTGGAATATATACTTACACCATAACAACTGCAGACCAACAGCAAATTTTCAAGGATTATACCAACAACAAGAATAGTGAAAATATGTACAAATATGAGAATAAAAAAGAACACATATTTAACGGAGTTTATGAAAATAAAGTAAAATTTTCAATTTAGAGAAGTCAAAAAATAATAAAGAAAAATAAAGTATTTGATTTTATTCAAGGAGTTTTGCTTTTACAAACAACTAACAAAAATATAAGCTTAGACATATAGAATAAGAGAACAATGTCAATGTTAAATTGCAACCGGCGGCTTACAATTATTAATGGCAGCAGCTTAAAGTCGACTGGAATTAAAGAACTTTGTGTGACAGTGATCGGGGGCATATTGGGTTTGTCATTCTATGTGTAACATGTCGAAAAAATTATTTAAGACCCCGTTGTAACTTCAGTTCATACTTTTCGGCTGATATATCTTAAACAAAAGTATGTACATTCGAGGATCGATATGAAGAAGGAAGCCAAAAGTGGACGTAATCCGCCCACCTTCCATGTAGGGTTAAAAATCAATGAAATTTTTACAAATTGTCCTTGGACAAACTTGGAAATAAAAATGGGCATGGCCCGTCCACTTTACCGGCTTCCTCAAATATAAGATGAAATTTTAAAAATCGATTTAAAAAAAACTTGTCCGTTGTAACTACAGTTCATTCTTTTCGACAGATTTCTGTTAAACAAAAGCATGTACGACAACGACAGACCTTTCGGATGATATATCTTAAACAAAAGTATGTACATTCGAGGGTCGATATGAAGTCGGAAGGCAAAAATAGGTGATCCGCCCACCTCTCATGAAAAATCAGCGAAATTTTTTACAAACATTTTTAGGACTAATGTAAACTCGGAAACAAAAAATGGGCATATATTAGATGAAGTTTTAAAAAGTTGCTGATGGTGGGTCCATATATTCGGCCAAGTCGAATATAACATTCTCACTTGTTTTAAATCCTTTTTTTCTTTTAAACAAATTTTTATAATATCATATTGTAATAAGTAACAAGGTGAAATTAATAGAGAGAATGTATTAAATTTTATTTTTATTATTATTATTATCATTATTATTATTATTTTTTTTTTTTTTTTTTGAAAAGTTAGTTGTTAATTATTGTATCATGATATTCAATAATTTTTGATCAGATTCTTCCAACTGTGAAAAGAAATTTGATTAATTCTTTATTAAATAAAAAAAAATAATTGTTAATTTTAACTGAGGCATTTGAGCCGTTTATTGATAAAGTTTAGGTCACTTTCAAATTTGTCTTTAAATCGAGATATTCAAAGGTTTGCGTTTTAATAAATTTTATAATATTGGTAGCTTATAATATGAATATGTAATGTTGTTTTTTTATTACCTCAACTTTTCAATGTTTCAATAAATAAATTTTCTCAAATGGACTAAGGCCAATGTCAAAATCTGCATTTGGGCAAACTTTGAAGGAGTAATACTGTTCACTAATATTTTGTTTGGGTCTCATACGCACAGATCCAGATTTCATAAATACGATTCCAACAATATAAACAGAATTTGTTGTTTGAGGTTAAACAAGAAAAACTGCACATTTTACAGCTTCCTTATTATTGCGCAGACTTTCAACGTCGAAGGTTTTACTTGAGTACTTGTCTATGTAGTCTCAATCTCACGGAGCTCTTCGCACAGGGTGAATACAATGGGTCCACTAACGCCTCCAAGTCTGAAGTCATGTATTTGTACATAACTTCCCTCTTGGTTAGCAGCGAAGCCTACCTAAACTCCTTCCGATCTATGAGTCACGGCACCCGTTTGCATGCAACTCCACACCGAGTTCATGCTCTACCCGCGATTTGGGTCTAAACCACAGCCACCGCGAAAGCTCTGAAAGGTGCCACCTCAATGTCAGGTACCGAAGTTTCAGGGGCTCGTGACACCCGTGGTAGCAGTACTAAATCACTGGTCGGACTTTGCAGCTAGGAATGACTACTACCAGTTGAACTCCAAACAGTTCGGGACTAGTGACCCGCCAAGGCCACACACAAAACACACATCAACATAAATGAATAACAATTACATCACAAATAATCAACAATCGCTCTCACGGGCCATTTATTGGCCACATGGTGTGACACCAGCAAAGGACAAAATGAACTACGCGCAGACTTTCAATGGTTAAATATAGGGTAGTAGAATTTTGGTGACAAAATTTTTTGGTTTTTTGGACGGGGCCTGTACGCGCCTTAACGGAATAAAAATTTTGTGTAATTTAAAAAGCATATGAATGGCTATTGTCTTTTTTTTTGAGTAATTTAGTCTTCAAAATATCCTTTTCCTTCAAAAATATTTGAAATATATAAATTCAATTTATAGATGCAATTTGGATAAATGTAAAATCATTAAATTTCAGTTTTCTTTTTGTATATTTTAAATTCTTTTATTTACTATTAATTGCCATATCAATTAGTCTAGTACATAAGCGTTTACTATTTTTAATACATTTTTAAAGTGTAAAACAATAATACCAGAGAAATATATTTTTTATATAAATAACTGTGAATAGGTTTTAGAAGTTTTTAGAAATTCTGCACAGTAGATGCATGCGTCCCAAAAAATTTGGATTCTTAATTTAATGCAAAGGTTCCATATTTTCCACATTACAAATTTTAAATAGCATATTTAACGAAAAATTCATTTAAAAAATTCAGTTTTATTAAATTTATTATTTCTTGTTATATATATATATATATATATATATATATATATATATATATATATATATATATATATATATATATATATATATATAATTGAATTTTTATGTGCCACAAAATTTACTTATTTCTTTTTTTTTAAGGCCTGAAATCAATAAATTTTTGATAATCTCTCATATATATTTATAGCTCCAAATAATCCAACAAAATACGTGTCCACGCTACATATTTTTTAGATTTTTTTTTTAAACAAACATTTAATTAAATTTTAACACATAAATTTGTTTATGGCTGCTTTATGCCTGCTTTATGGCTGCTATAATACCAAAATTGTTTTTAATACCCAAACTCTTTTACCCTTATGTAGTACAGTGTCATATTTGGCAGTTTTAGAATGACAAGAATCTAGTCGAGGTATTGAACTGAAATTCCAATAAAAGTGGATGGGTTAAATCACTGTTACTCTCATATTAAAAAAAAATATTCTAATAAATTTTATCAAAAACAGGAATGCTTTAAAGGTGGCAGAATCTAACCACAACTATCTTAATGCATTATCTGCATAACACGTTTTTATGCATTTTCTTAAAATTTTGAATTAATCCTCAATAAATTCTTAACACATTTCTTATAATATTTTAAAAAATCGCAAAATATCGCAGCCAACAAATCATTCATTCAATTTGCACTGAATTATCAAATTTTGAATTAATTCTTTTCACACAAAAATACGAATTGAATGAAATTTGAGTCAATTCAAATGAATTTAGTAAAAATGAATTACAATTCATTTCCAATTTAAATGAATTTTTCAATTGAATTGCAATTCGTTTCCAATTCAAATGAATTTTTCAAAGTGAATTGCAATTCATTTCCAATTCAATTGAAATGAATTGATTTTGCATTAATTCAAATAAATTAGAAAAAAGAATTGGCAATTCATTTCAACTCACTTGAATTGAATTTATTTAAATTTGATTTGATTTTGTACAAAAACGTGTTTTTTTTAGTTATGACACTATTTTAGTAAATGAGCGATATGTATATATGTTTAGAATATTTATGAAACACAATTGTAATTTGAACTACATACATACATTGTCATTTTTCCTGATTTTTGTTTATTTATGAAAGATAGTTTTATAGTTTTTTTTTTTTTTTTTTAAATAAATGTAACATAAATATTACCCAGAAGTTTGTCGTTGGGTTGTCGTGGATCATAAAATTTCAAAAATTATTAATTCTTCTTAAATATTAAATGTGTTTTGTCGTTCAGTGTATTTCAAAATAAAAATCAGTTCTTCTTGAAGAAACAAACTACTGAATATTTTCATTTTGGTAGGAGAAATTTCCATTTTTCATTTCCCCTAGATCTGCTCTTGAATTTGATTGATTGCAACTCATTTTTGATTTTATTCATTTGAATGGCAATTCATTGTTCTGATTCATTTGAATGAATTCAAAATAAAATCAATTCAAACGAATTGGAAATGAATTGCAATTCACTTTAACAAATTCATTTGAATTGGAAACGAATTGCATTTTACAGATTCATTTAAATTGAAAACGAATTGCAACTTAATCTAATTCATTTGAATTGGAAACGAATTGAAATCCATTTCTTCCTAATTCGTTTTAATTAATTCAAATTTCACTAAATTCTTTTTTGTTGTGAAAAGAATTAATTCAAAATTTAGCTAATTCGTAACAATTCAAAAAATAATGATTCATTTACATCTCTGGTACACAGCCTACCGTATTTATCCTATTTTATATAAAAGTTTTGACTTTAGTCTATATGTTCTAAAATACCAAAGCATTAATCTGCAAACAGAATTCAGTTTCGCAATGTACAATATGTTTTTAAGACTTTTCAATCGCAATCTCTGGAACATCGGGAAAATATGGATCTTATAGGTGAAAATGTGTTTCTGGGATTTTTGACGCTTTTTTGGGAATTATGGGAATTGTTTTACAAAAATCCTAAATTATTTTAAACCTTAGAATTTCAAATGATAACGTCTACAATTGCAGAAAATTTTGTTAAGATATTTTAACTAACAGAGATTTTATTACAAATGAAATATTTATAGTTTCTTCAAAAACTAATTTTTTGCAAAAATTTTATTTCAATTGCAAAGATCAAGAAAAGTATGAACTCGATTTTTTTCAACAAAATTAAGTTGTCTTCTGATATAATTCTTTATTATATAGAAAAATCAATATCTTTTATAAACTAAGCTACTTTAAAGTTTAATAAATCACGGAAAATTTTACTCTTTCATGTTTCGAACATTGGGTATGGGAACAAATAATATATTTAGTAATGGCTTTTTCAAATCCACGAAACTTTATAGCTTAAAAGTGACGTATATTGAAAGTCGATGGAACTTTTTAGTTCTAGTTATATTAAAATTATACAAAAATTTTAAATTAAAATAAAATATTTTTAAAAATAGCAACTTTGAAAGTCCATATTGCGCACTATGGACACTTCCCAACTATTGCAAGTATGTTTTGTATAATATATGTTATGTTTACTAGTGAATATGAAAAAAGTTACTATAATTATAATTATATATTTTGTTTGTTTTTTTCTTTGTCGTTCTAATTTGGCTAAATGTGACACTGTGTGTAGATTGGATTATAAATAATTTCTTGGAATTTTTACACTTTATTTCTCCTTACTTTATCTCAATAATATTATTTCTTTTCCTACATGCATAAATATGTTTATGTTTTTGTCATTAATTCACTTACCTATCAATTGATATTACCATCAGAGTAAATACCAAAGCACTTATATATTGAAGAGCTCATCAAATGACCATTCATTTATTGTCTATTATAAAGAGATGCATAATTGCATGTATCATTAAGGATTCATAACATATCATCTGGTATTGGCATATCAAATGGGGATTAAAGAAATATGTCAGAAGTTAAAAGTGATAAAAGTAAACATATAAAGTGTTTTAAAGTATATTTAAAATGAAACAAGAGCAATAAATTATAATTTGTTATTATTGTTGAATATGTATTCATTACATGGTCAGTAATTGATTATTAGTATTATACGAATATAAATATACACTGTTGTCACAATTAAAAAATAAAATATATATCATACTGTTCTACACAGAAAAAATAAAATTTTATATTCTAATACTAAATTTGTAATATCAATGTTTTTTTTTTTTTTTTTTTTTTTTTTTTTTGCTGAAATCGGGACTATCACTGAATTTGTAAAGTTAAATATTCAAATTCGTAAATGTTTACTAAAATAAACTTATTTTTTTTTTTTCTTATTAAAATATTTTTAATATTTATGAATTTGAATATTTGAAAATTATCATAAGGTTTAATAGATTTTTCTAAGTAAAATAATAAACATAATATTTAGTTTTTAGTAAATATTCAAACAATATTTATTTTTGAATCAATAAAATTTTTAATAAAAAAATTTATATCTTTTTAAATATTGCATATTTTACAATTAAATTACGAAAAAAATAATCTAATTTTTTTGTAAATTTGGTATAGGATTCATGAAAGAATACGGTATATTTTATACAATTAGTAGAAATTTTATACAATTAATAAAAAATGATGCATAAATAATATTGTGTCTTAATATACGTTCATATAAAAAAATAATAATAAGGAAATGCAAATACTGATCCTTTGAAGCTTCTTTCACGTTTTATAAATTACCAAATCGACCTAAAAAAGAGAAATTAAATCATTATTGAAATTTGACATTAGTTCCAATTGCCAGCAATTTACTTGTCTTATATGTGGTTTTGATATCTAAAATTGGTCATTTCGATGTACATAATAAGGAGCGTTACGGCCAGCTAAAAATGTTTGAAAATGAGGAATTGGAGATTGGCACAAAGTTTCCAAGTCTGCTAGAAGTACATGCAGAATTATTGTGTGTAAATCAAACAACAGTTTCAAGATATGAAAAAGCACTGGGTTCATCAAAAAACAATGAAATTAGGTGCCACGGGAGAAGAAGCCAAGAGACGTCGTAAGGAGTCTTAGCATCGAATTTTTATGGACGATGAAAAATAGATTCATTATAATACTTCAAAGCACAAAAATTATTTATGAAGCCCGGACAACCAGAAAAATCAGGATGAAACGATCACGACAGATCTATATAGAATACAATCGATTCGTTTGAGGAGAACATATAACGAGAAACTATTCGTGCAGCTATCTATAAGAATGGACATTTCTAAATTAACTCACAGGATAGTATAAATATGAGATCATAAAACAATTTTACTTATGTCTGAAGGATACATACATTTTAATCGTTATTAGGAAAATCTGTAAGGAAATGTTTTTAAATATTGGATTTCATATTTTTTGATTTCCTCATTTTTATAATTTTATTTTTTATTTTACCGAAATTGTCAAAATACTTAAAATTTTTTTTGTTTTGAGTACTGGTTTGAAAATTATTTTTAACCAATAAAGCACTATGTTAAAATCTAATACTTTTTTACAAAATTTTATTTACAACCAAATAATGATTTATTAAAAAATATTTTAGCCATAATTTTTCCTGTGTATGGATTTAATTAGGAAATAATAATAGTAGTAGTTTCAAATTTCAATAAAAATTTTATTTTATATAGTATCTTTCAGTATCGAAAGTAATAGTGATATCAATATCTTAAGAGATATGTATATGCATAGATATAACCAATGAACATTTAGTATAATATATATAATCTTTGGTTTTTTGTTAATAAATTTATAGGCAGCATAATATCAAAAAACATATTATGCTTTGTTCACATTTAGCAAATATTTGATCAAAATTTCGTGACCACTAGTTTTACATAAAAATTGTTTACCGTTGTTTAATCTTGCAAATATGTTTTAAGAGAAAACTGTGTCAAACATTATTCAATAAAACGTAATCTGTGATTAACGATAAGTAAAAAATATTTCTTAAATTGAAAGAAGAAATTAAGATTTATTTTATTTAGTGGTTACGTTTTTTTTTTTTTTTGTCAAATACTTGCTTAGTCTGAACATAGCTTTAGAATTCATTGTTGATGGTTTTTCTTGATGTTGTTGCTACACGATCTGGCCTCCATTGTTTTTGTAATCTTAACAAAAGTATAAAGCACGGATGGCAAATACGATACAATTATACTTTTTTTGGTATATTTTTATATCTGTTGGTACCGTGGTACCACCACAACTCATTTGTTATAATGTGATATTATATTATATTATATTATATTATATTATATTATATTATATTATATTATATTATATTATATTATATTATATTATATTATTTACATATTTTTTTAGAAAATAGCGTTCATAAAGTAATATAATCTGTAAATTTCAAAATGTAATCGGATGATGTAAAATCAATGTATTTCTATCGACACGAATCTATGTATTTTTCCAAATAGCTCGCCACCTCTAGAACAAATAATGTTTATATTGATAATATTTTTTTCGGTATGGACTATAGATACACTGCCTGCCACTTGAATAAGGAATCACATTTTTTAACTTTAATTAAGTATATCTCCTAAACTAAAGTTCAGAAAATGCCATTGTATTTTTGGCAAACTGCAGACGTTGTGATTTGCGTTTTTCATGCAGTGGTGGTTTTTTGCAGTTTTCGTCGGACTATGTACGGACACGGCTTTAAAATACGGTGCACTGTTCTTAGACGGGTACTGACTCCACTTTTTTCACATACTTTTGATACCGACATGGCAGAATTTGATGCAATTCTTTTGAAGTTGTTGCCATTTTCCTCCGCAATTTCATGTTTTTTCCATATCTTTCCACGTTATTTAAATAATTGTACATAACTGTCTTTCCTCTATTAATGTTTTTGGCTATTTGTACCGGATTCTGACCCTGAGATTTCAAAATCAGAATTTTTTCTTTTTCAAAGTTATTAAGAGCCTTACCACGTCCCATTTTGAATAAAAACTATTTAAAAACTATCAAGTTAAAAATTCTCTAGCCGTTTATATTGAAAGACTTTCAAATCATAGCCTTCCTGATTAATATTAAAAGAATTCCTTATTCAAGTGACACACAAAATAGTTCCACAGAAATACATGTCTTTAAATAAAAGCATATTTTTAGTATAACAAAATATGTATTTTTTTTTTTTATTTTTTCAGGAAACTAGGCCAACACTTTGAAATTTGGTTGCGCAAAAAATTATTATTTTTTTTTTTTTTTTTTTTGAGTTTTAGTTTAGGAGATACACTTAATTAAAGTTAAAAAAATGTGATTCCTTACTCAAGTGGCAGGCAGTGTAGTATCATATATTTTTCAAACATATAATGTTAACAGTTAATTCAGGGGAATTTAAAAAAATCTCAAAAAAAAATTACAAATAATTTAAAATAAAAATGGAACGTTTTAAAATAAAAATATAGTTTTAAGAAAAACATCTCTACTTCGTAAAATATTTTCCCAAATAAGCAACAAATTTTAAGTTAATAAATATCTATTATAGAACACTTTAAAGTGGAGGGAAACAAACACTAAATTTACGCATTTTGGTCTAAAGTATCACTGATGAAGAATGGACTAATGAAACTTTTATTTCCAGACATCTCGAGAGTTACTTTTGAAAATCTAACGAAAACTTCCTACTGAAATGTTACCATAACAAAAGAAAGAATTATAATTAATTTCTGCACTGTGTCGAATTTAATACAACAAATTTGTTGCTATAATTTTAAAATTGCAGATAATATTTTTACTAAAATTATTAAATGAAAATATGTTTAAAGCCTAGTAAATTTCTATGTGAATTTTTGTTATTAAAATATATTGACAAAATTGTTACCACTACGGTCCAAAAATTACATTTTATATTTTTGGTTAGTCTTTTTCTGACCGTGATCTTGTACAAACGTAAAAAGTTTTTTGAGTTCTCTAAAGTGCAAATTCAAAATAGAATTGAAAAAAAAAAAAACTATTGTTTTGTTAAAATCTAAAAACAATAAATAAAAAGCAATAACAAATTGCATATTCAAAATTCTTATAAATAAAAACAATTTACATTGCTATCATAATGAGTGATAACAATGATAGTGAAGAAGATGATATGTGCTGGCAGGTTGTCACCTCGCCTAAAGCAGTAAAACGAAAACAACTTGATTCCCCAAAAATATTAAAAAAAAGACAAAATATTAATAACTTCAATAACAATAACAATGCTCTAGCATCAACATCACAAAACAACAATGCTGGTACTAATTATATGAGTACCCAAAAGAATGCCAACAACAATGCTATGAGTTCAAAAAATAGTAAAAACAACAATAATAACGTAAGTGCATTTAGTAAAGCAGCAAACACAAGCATAAATGTAAGTCAAAATAGATTTTCTAGTTTATGCAATGATAAAAATGATAATGACGAATCTGATGATGAACAAACGGCTAATGATAATGCTCCAAAACCTCCACCAATTATTATACCTAATGTAGTAGATATTAGCGCTATGATAAAAAGTTTTTCAAAATTAATACCATCTAATATGTTTCACTATAAAACTCTAAGAAATGGGCAAATAAGAATCTCAGTCAAAGACATTAAATCATATAGAATGCTGGTTTCATTCATAAACGACAAAAAAATTAAGTTTCATACATATCAATTGAAACAGGAAAGAGCCTATAGAGTGGTCGTGAAAAATTTACATCCTTCAACATCAAACGTTGAAATCAAAAATGCAATTGAGTCTTTAGGACATAATGTAAGAAATATTACTAATATAAGAAGTAGAATCACGAAAGAGCCCCTTCCAATGTTTTTTGTTCATTTAGAACCAAATTCTAATAACAAAAATGTGTATGACATCAAAACTATTTGTAACGCTATTGTAAATATTGTACCGCCTAAGAAAACAAAAGATATTATTCAATGTCACCGTTGTCAAGAATTTGGTCACACAAAAACCTACTGCCAGAAATCGGTTAACTGTGTTAAATGTGAATTGGGTCATTTAACAGCTGATTGCACTAAAGATAGTAACACTCCACCTAAATGTATATATTGTTTACAAAACCATCCAGCAAGCTATAAGGGTTGTATTGTATATAAGCAATTGTTAAAGAAAAAACTTAACCAACATATAGTAAATAAGCGTACTTACACAAATTATAATTATAATGGATGTTCGTCTTCCTTGTTTGAGCAATAATGCAATTAATACAAATATTAATCAAAACAACTATTCATATTCTGAAGTCGTTAAGCATAGTCAAACAAATTCATTTGAAAGATTAGAAAATTTAATTCAAAATCAATTAGAATTAACCAACAAGCTTTTAAACATGATGACAGTTTTAATTGCTAAACTATGCAACTAAATATAAATATTGCAATATGGAATGCTAATGGGCTTTCTAACCATATACGAGAAATTGAATTGTTTTTAAATCTTCACTATATAGATATTATGTTAGTGTCGGAGACACACTTTACTAGTAGATCCTTTTTTAAGATAAGGGGATATGATTTGATCACAGCCAATCATCCAGATGATAGAGCACATGCTGGTGCTGCAATATTAATAAAATCTAAAATTAAATACGAAATAATAGACGAAATTAGAGAAACATATCTTCAAACAGCCTCTGTTAAAATCAAATGCGATCTAAATACTATTTCATTCAGTGCTATTTATTTTCCACCACGGTTTTCTGTTAAATGTCAACAATTTCAAACCTTCTTTCAAAGTTTAGGGCCAAGGTTTTTCGTAGCTGGTGAATTCAATGCTAAACATCAATGGTGGGGATCCAGATTGGTAAACCCCAAAGGAAGCGAACTTTACAAATGCATTGTAAATAATAAATATTCTGTATTGACTACGGGAAATCCAAATTATTGGCCTACTGATCATAGAAAAATACCAGATCTCTTGGACTTTGCAGTCTACTATGGAATCAATAGTCAGTTATTGCACATTACAGATGTTGATGAACTAAGCTCTGATCACACACCTTTGTTAGTTTGTTTTAATACTATTATGCAATCACATACAACAAAACCAAATATTTTAAATAAAAAAACTGACTTGAAGTCATTTGCCATTTGCATTGAGAGAAACGTAAACCTTAACTTATCTTTAAAATCTCCACAAGAAATTGATAATGCAGTGGAAAATTTCAATAATATTATTCATGAAGCAGGTTATTTATCAACACCCAAATATCATATTCAAAGAAACTGTAATCAAATTTTAATAACATCTGAAATCAGAGAACTTTTAAGAAACAAAAGAAGACTAAGGAAGATATGGGAGAATAGTAGAAATCCTTATGACAAGCAAATCTATAATAGAGCTACTAAAGACCTTAAAATAGCTCTCTTTGAAATGAAGAATAATCAAATTGGTAACTTTCTCAGTAATATCAACACTAATAATATCAAAAATAATGAGTTTTCCCTTTGGAAGGCTACAAAATATATAAAACGACCAAAAAAGAGAAATGTACCAATAAAAGATGTTAACAACTCATGGTGTAAAACTGACAAATCTAAGGCTGAAGCATTTGCCTGTCATCTACAAAACACTTTTAAACCCCACTCCAATACAAGTTCCTGTTTGGATGAAATAGTCAAATTTCTAGATAGTCCTTGTCCTATGGAATGGCCGATCAAACATGTAACCCCACACGAAGTCAGAAACGAAATAAGAAAGCTTAACTGTAAAAAATCTCCCGGATATGATGGCGGTTCAAGCTATACCTAAAAAGGGAATACTATTTTTAACATATATTTATAATGCTATACTAAGATTAAGTTATTTTCCGGCGCAATGGAAGTGTGCAGAGATTGTAATGGTAAACAAACCTAACAAGCCAGAAAACAGTGTTACATCTTACAGACCGATAAGCCTACTGGTTTTATTCGCCAAAATATTTGAAAAAATATTTCTGAAAAGATTATTACCAGTTCTAGAAAATCTTAACATCATTCCAGAATACCAATTTGGCTTTAGGAATAAACATGGTACTCCAGAGCAATGCCATCGTATCGTTGCATATATAAGGAATACATTGGAAACTAAAAAATATTGTTCAGGAGTATTCTTAGATGTACAACAAGCGTTTGATAAAGTATGGCATATTGGATTACATTTTAAATTAAAGAAATTGCTTCCGACTCCATTCTTCTTACTATTAAAATCATATCTAACAGACAGAAGCTATTATGTTAAAGTGAACAACGAGTATTCTGAGATATATGATATTGAGGCCGGTGTTCCTCAGGGTAGTGTTTTAGGACCAATTCTCTACACTATATTTACATCAGACATGCCAATTACTGAAAATACTTTAGTTGCAACTTACGCTGACGATACAGCAATCTTGACGTCTGATACGTGTCGAAACAATACATCAATTTTAATGCAAAGGCAACTTAATATAATAGAAGAGTGGCTCAATAAATGGAACATTAAAGTTAATACCGAAAAGTCTACGAATATTACGTTCACTCTACGTCGTGGCAACTGTCCCGAGGTATTTCTTAACAACAATGCAATTCCTCAAAGTGACTGCGTTAAATATTTAGGTATACACATTGACAGAAGATTAACTTGGAAATCACATATCAAAGCAAAAAAACAACAACTAAATATTAAAACAAAACGTCTCCATTGGCTATTAGGACCAAAGTCACAACTAAACTTGAGAAATAAAATAACAATATATAAAACAATTCTAAAACCAGTCTGGACTTATGGTATTCAACTATGGGGAACCTCCAGCAACTCGAATATTGAAATATTGCAAAGATACCAATCAAAAACTTTAAGATTAATTGTCAACGCTCCATGGTTTGTATCCAACAACTCAATTCACAATGATCTTGCTATTCCGAAAATTGCAGAAGAAATTAGAAGACTTAGTGGAAACTACAGAGAGGCTAAGTAACCATATTAACCCATTAGCTACAGCTCTACTTGATGAGACTCAAATAATTAGACGTCTAAAAAGACCTCATATCCTTGACTTGCCAGTCAGAATCTAATAACTTTACCTTATTTTTATTTTCTTTTTATTTTCTCATATGTAATTCTATTTTCTTTATTTTATGTTAAAATGTATATCAAAATTTTGTGTATAACCTTATTGTTGTTCTCAATGGAGTTCAACATTAAATGACATTTTCTTATTATTATATCTCATTTACTTATTGTCCTTAAATGGATAGATTGTAAATAAAGAAATTAAATAAAAAAAAAAAAAAATATTTTTGGTTGGTATAATATAAAATAAACCATTTTCCATCCCTGGTGTAAAGGATTAAATACTCGAGTGTATATGTAGCTATATGATTACCCGTATGTAAGTACTTGAAACTGTAGTAGTTTCATTTAAAGTTTATATTTTTCGATAAAAGCTATATAGATTTTTTTCTTTTACAAAATATTAAAAGCCCTTCCACCATTTCTTAAATCTAACCATTTCTAACCAAAATTTTGTAAAATTTTATTGATTTATTTGAACTTATTTAGGATGGTTATTGTGTTTATTAATTCGACCTTTTTACACATTTCAAAAACTAAACAAATTTTGAATAACTTGAGATCATATATAATTTTATTTTTCGATAAATTGATGTCCTACGGATCTCGTTTTCAACAATTAAAAAATCAGTAAACAAGAGTCAGTAGTAAACCAATATACTTAATTTAATGTGTATAATATTATCGTACTTGGAAACTTTATTGATTAGAAAGTACAATAGATAAAATAGATGGGTAACAACTGCTTACTTCATCTGGTAAACTGGCAAGCTATGAATTATTTTTTATGTCAGAGGTAATCTATTTTGAGCCCTATATGCCCCATATGCTCTAGAAGGACATATGGAGCCCCCAACTAAATTAAAAATTATGCGCTCCTCTGCTACTTCTATATGAAATCTTGTGTAAATTTAGCCAGGCGATTAGAAGTTAAAAATTTTTTTCCAAAAAAAAAATATGAAAAAAAGAAAGAAGAATTATGTCAAAACGTGGTGGAGCAGAACTTTTACGGCAGGTATGAAATAATAATTTATGAGAAACAAGTGAATTAAAAAAACTTACTTTAGTAAAAAAATTATAGATATATTTTGATGAATAGGAGCAGGATATTTTTGATTTCGAAGAGCTTAGCAACTTTAAAAATTTAGTTGAAAGTTTTAATGAACATACATATATGGGTTCACTTTCACTAAAAAAATATACATTTTTATGAGCGAAACGCAAATTTATTTTGAAATTTTATATTATTAAAAACAAGAAATATTATTTGTTGTTTTCAAAGTAATTTGTCAAAATGAATTTTCGCTTCGTTTTACAGAATATCATTTATTTTTTAATTAATTTGATTTATTTTTTAATTAATTTAATTTAAAATTTCTTTCAACATTTTTTTTCACTCTATTTTATTTTGTTTTAATTTTAAACAACATTCACTTTATATATATATATATATATATATATATATATATATTTACCTCACTTCATCACTATTTTTTTTTTTTTTTTTGGTTTATTTTAATTTCTCGAAGCTTTCTTAAAATTTTTTTCGCTTGCCTTTGAAAGTAACACGTCAACTAAGTATCATCGTCTTCTTCAAATTTTTTGTTTTTAATTTAAAAATAATGTAATGGTTTTTTACTTTCAGAAGGTCGACAATTGAAATTAATGCTATTTGTCTTTGTAAAATTTTTTAATATCAGGAAAATAAGATTTTGAGAATACTAATGGGAGACAGTTTTTTGTAACTTTATATTTAACTGACTTCTTCGACATTTTAGTTAGTAAGAAATGTAAAATAAGTAGATCAAAAATCGAAATTAATGTTTTTTTTTTTTTTTTTTTTTGTAAAATTGTTTACCAAAAGGAAACTAACATCTTGAGAACACTAGAAAGAGTCATTTATCTGACAGTGGAAAAAACTATCACCTAATTGCTGGCAGGGATATACACTGCATACACAAGTGGTCTAACACACATTAATGGTCTTGGGAATTTTTAATAACTTTAATATTATTTATTTTTAGTTTTCTTTTTATATCTTGATTGGTAGATAATTATGTATAGATTACAATATTTAGTTACATAGCGAAGTTCTTAATAGTTAAATTTTAACTTAACGATATTCAATTTTACTAATATTCCACACAATATATTCTTAGATCCCAGTAAACGATTCTAGGGAAAGTTACGGCCAAAATTTAAAGGTCGGCAAAATTTGATTAAAACTAACAAAAATTCTTACATACATACAAATATAAAAATATACAAAAATATATAAACATTTTTCTGTTCATAAGATGTTGTAGTAGTGTTTTTTTATTTCATTTTAGCAAGCATTGCTTGTGGAACGTATATATGTATTATAATCTTTTAAGCATAAATATGAAAATAATAAGGCATACTATTTTTTTATTTATTGGTAAAGTGGTGAAGGGTACAAAAGATACGGCACATCCGAATACAGCGCTCTAACTTGTTTAATTTAATATTTTCTTACATTTATAAAATATTTGTTCTGCACCGTAGTGATTATATCTTCCCTATAAATATGCGAGCTTTTATAAAATTTCGCTTTCCTATTTCATGCAATAACTAATATTTACTTTATATGGGCATAAAATATGGGCGTGGCATTCGATCACGATGCAGCATAGCCTACAACACTCTACAGTGCAAGAACTATCTGTTCGTCAAATTTTATATAAATAGCTTCATTAAGAACGTGTAAAATTGAAAGAATAGATTTTTTTTTAAAGTGGGCGTAAAATGTGGGTGTGATATCACATCGATATCTAACAAAGCCTGTAAGTACCTTTGGCACTGGTACTTTCATGAAAGTCGATTCAGCCGTTTAGACGTGATTGATACACAAACAAACAAACTTAGATCTCATTTTTATAATATATATAAGGATATAAGAATTTATAAAATCTTGATTCTATTTCAACTTTATATTAAAATGCTAATTATTTAAAGTTCTTAGTGCTCATATAGATATAGTATAGGTAAATATATTTTTAATTACATCCAACATAACTTATTTCATTTTCATATAACACATCTCAACACGGTTAAAAGGTATATAAGATTTGGCAAATCCGAATATAGCACTTTGACTTGTTTTTTTTTTTCCTTTTTTTATTTTTTATAACAAATCTTAAGTGTGAAAACTGTATTATTAAAGAGCCCATTTTATTGTTTTTATTTTAACTGAGCCATTTGTTTATTGGCCGTATAATGCTTTATGGTGCGTATGATTTATATACAGAAAATAATGTTTTCATATTAATACAACACTTATACGACCCTAGGGTCTACATTTAATACGAATATGTCAATAGAAACTAATAGTTTTTTGTTTCCAAAAATGTAAATATTCAAATGTGTGATGTTCTTGTTTATAGATATTCATTTGGTGTAATTTGTTACAAGTAGTTAACTCTCAGGCTGAAGTTAGAAAGACATAATGTTATTTAGCATTAATTCTCTTATAAATTTAATTGGCCTTGAAAGAATGAAATTAACCATGAGTGACAACATTTTTGCTTTAATTCAAATTAAAACAAAATATTTTTTGGAAAAAAATGGTATTTAAATAAAAAAAAGCATATGGGCAGAAATACAAAAGTTTTAAAATCAAGAAAACCGAGATAAGAATTAGCTCGTTATAGATAATGAATTCCATGAGACATCACATACGAAAAATACTTAGGTCCTTAGATTTGTTTTATATTTGATACTGACATGCTTTGTAAGATAAGATTAATGTATTTATTTATATATATATATATATATATATATATATATATATATATATATATATTGAAATTTCAAAAAAATGCGATTTTATTCACGTTTTTAATTTATAAAGCTAAAAGATATATAAAAACATGAATTGAAACTTTCGAGAAATTTATAACTAATTTTAGTTTTTCACTCACAATTTACATCTTCTTGTCTCAAATCGTTAAACAGTTGGGAGAAAAGACTTAGAAAATTCATATTTTGTACAACTATCACTAACTGGTGAAAAGTTATGCCTTGATAGAAAGTAAAACAAATAATTTAAAATTTTTTTAATTTCGCAGTTTTTTTATAGAAACTTTGCGCGCACAAATAAAACTAAAATATGAGAACAGAACTTAAAAGAAGAAGTAATTTCCTACAGTTCGAGATATATTGAGTTGATTTCAGGAAACCAGACATAGGATAATATCATTATAAATCTCCATATATTTGGCGTAAATATTACTATTATTGATGACATTTTTAAAATTTTCACTAAATTTCCAAATTCTGTTCCTCATATTTTTAGTAAAAGTTATGAATTTAGATCTTCGAAAAATAATAATAATAATAATAATAACGAATTATTTTTACTGTCACTTCATTTGCTAACATCTACCGCGAAATTAATATTGATTTCAAATGCAGATGTAATTAATCTGATGATATACTTTCATTTTGCGTTGGAATCATTGAGGAGATACTTGACAAACCAAAATTTGTCGCATAGTGTAATTTTTTGAAAGTTTTAACCAATAGCATTTTTGTCGTATTTACGAAATCATGCAAAAAATTAATTTAAAAATTTTTTTACTGTGTACTTTAATAATTATTAAAGATTCAGTAATAGTTTTGACATGTGCTAATAGCACTTTGGAAATACTATATAATAGCGTTGTTTTGGTTTCGATAAAAAAAATATATAAACATTTGCTTGCATTTGCAAAAATTGTTAATTTAATTATTCGTGTCTGAAAAAAAAATATTTTAAAAAATATTTTTACTCAAAATTTCCAAATTATTTGAAATTCCTTATATATATGAGGTATCTGTTTTACATAATTTAAATATAATTCTCTTTTCACTATATATTTAAAATATAATTAAAATATAACTGACTGCTTGTGAGCAGCATAAATAAAAAATCAACTACTTTTTTAAAGTGGTTGATTCTTTTTCGTTCAACTAAAAAGTATTTATAAAAGTTTTACTGAAAAAGAAACCGCAAAAACCGCTCATATGTTACGTAATGAACTGTGATTTTATTCATTAGGATCGTGGGTGTGTGAGGAATTTTGTGGCAGCTGTAAATGTCGTTATTAAAATTTAATTTGTGGTCACAGAAAAAAAAAAATTAAATAAATATGCACTGCAATATGAAAAATATTTTTAAGCTTATTATGAAATTAAATTATTTTTAAAAATAGCTACTATGAAAGTTTGAATTGAGAAAGATTGCCTATTAAAAATAATACATTACTACAAGTTAAAAATATATTTTTAAGAATATTTTATAGTTTTGTATACATTGCAAATTGTTGCGCTAGCAAAATTATAAATAATTTCTGGCTGACATATAACTTAATGTATTATAAATAAATTTTGTTGCCTCATAAATATTACAAGTTGGTACTAGTTATTTGTACTTTTCTAAGCAATCTTAGTAAAACCACATAATTGATAATTACACTATGTATAATAAAAATGCGACTCTCACTTTTTGTAAATAATTCCTTTTTTTATGAAAGTTCGAATGAAATTTAGCACATATATCTTTTGGAGAAAACTATGGGCTAAAATATGCCCTGGCCTGTTCTTAATACACTTTTAGTAGAGATCAGTTTTGCTACTTTGATGATGCTGCAAAGACAATTTACATAAAATTTAACATACACAAAGAATAGAAAATACTGTATACTATAAAATTTAATATGTGGGTACCACGCCTCTTTTTCGGCTACTTTTATTATACTGTGATATTCTTTTAACAATGTCATTTAATTATTTTATGAATTTTAATGAATTTTGAAACTTGTTTCCTAAGAAGCAAAGCAAAAAATGGGCGTGTCATCCAGTCAGTACTTCCTTCAAGCATATGAATATGTATATGAGGGGTATAACTTTTTGCAATTTTTGCAAATATCAAAATTCACAGTGCATAACGTTATAGGATGTGAATAATATTAAGAAAAACGATATTAAATTTTCGCGATCGTTAAAAGTTTTCCGTACCAAATTTGAAATTTTGAATTTAAGATTTTTTAGTTCATTCATTTAATAAATTATTTTTATTATACATTATTTTTATCACACTATCTTAACTAAAATAATTTTTTTCACTAAAAGTGATAATATTGGATTTTTTTTTTGCAAAAACTCAAATGCTTGTTTTTATAATTCTTAAACTATTTAATCGTTGAATATAATGTTGAATTAATGTTTTAGTCAACATTAACATTAAAATGCATTTTAAATAAATTTTCCGTTATATTTGCTGATCTTTATAAATCTTCTGAATTAAAAAAATTGTGACCAATATGACTTTACCATTTTATTTTTTATGGTTATTACTCGTAAGTAAATAATTAAGCACCCTTTGGTGCTAAGCAAAATATTAAGTACAGTGCCAATTCCCAATATGAAAAATATAAACTTATTTAATATTTAAATAAATAATAATTTAGTAAAAGAAATTGCTTTCGGTGTGATAGGTTCTTTCATCGAAATACGAAAACGTTTGTAACGCAGAGAAAGAATTATCCAATACCCACCTTAAAGTATACCAATCGACTCAGAATCACTTTTTGAGTCGACCTAGCGATGTCGGCTGGATGGTTGTCCATGTAAACTTTGTGCACATAGTACAGGTTGCAATTTTTAAGATAATTCAATGAAATTTAGTACGTAGGACTTCCATGACACAAGGACGCAGTCAGTTGAAATCGATTATGAACGGTCCATTATTTCACCTAACCCCCATACAAATGTTCTCCGGGAAAAGGGGTTTAACGATCACAAACACCTTAAATATGGTAATATTTTAATCAAATTCGGTATATGAAAGTTCTGTAAAAGTATTAATTTTTGTACTAAATTTCATGAAGATCGGTCCATAATTGGCCATAACTGCCATACAAACCCTCTTCCGAAAATGACTTTAACGTCCATAAATCACACACACATGTTAGTATAAAGCTAATATTCGATACAAATAAGTTTTTAAGAAGCAGAAATCGAAGTGATAAATTTTAGGAGGATGCACACGCGTGCATTATCTTGATGAGAAAGAACTTTTTTCCTGGCCATATGGGGTCGTTTTCTTTTTAAATCCTCTTTAAATCGGTCTAATAAGTTGGAATAATATTCGCCGTTTATTGTTTTTCCCTTTTGAAGGTAATCGATGTGAATTATCACGCGTGCATCCTAAAAAAACTGTTGCCATAACCGTATTGGCCGACAAACTTACCTTGGCCTTCTTCGGAGCAGGTTCACCCGGAGAAACCCATTGTTTTGACTGCTGCTTGGTCTCCGGAGTACAGTAATGGATCCATGTTTCATCCACAGTTACAAAACGTCGCAAAAACTCATTCGGATTGCGGTTAAACAACTCCAAACAATCCTGTGAAGTTGTCACACGTTTACATTTATGGTCAATTGAGAGCAAACGCGGCACCCATCTTGCAGACAAATTTCTTAAACCCAGCTGATCATTTAAAATCAAAACCACACTGCCATATGAAATGACTATGGCATCAACAATCTCACGCACTTTTACTCTTCGATCGGCCAACACCATGTCGTGGATTTTTTCGGTATTTTCGGGTGTACTGATCTCAATTGGCTGTCCAGTAGTGCGATTCAGTAACTTTTAACGATTCGACAATCGCAAAACTTGTCAATAGCAATTGTTGTTTGCAGTAACGATTGTGTGATTCAGTAAGTACTCTTAAACGATTGTATATATATATTTCGTGTGGCAGCTCTCCACAAGGAAATGCCGAAATAAAAGTAAGGTTCAAAACCAAATAAAAAAGAAAAACAAATAAATTTGAAACAAATCGAACTTGTTTAACAATTTTAAGACCGTGATTGATTAAATTATGTATTTAATATTGATTAAGATGTGTTTCTCTTAATGGTTTTCTTCAAAATGACCACTACTCCTAAAAGAAGATTCGGAAACGTAGAAGTACCATCTATAAGGTGGAAGCACAGACTACAACAACAAAACAAAGACTGAATCATTGGGTTGACTTTTTGGCTAATTTTTGTCAATATATTAACAGCACAAAAATTATTGTCCTTAAGTTGACGTAAACAAATATCGTTAAAAGTTTTAGAGAATACCTAAATCGACAATTTTGTTGTTTACTAATTTTAACGATTCGATTATCGTTAAAATAAGTTACTGAATCGCACTACAGAACGTTCAGCGTCATCTGTACTTGTGCGACCACAACGAAGTCAGTAAACCATTTTTTACCATCAAAATCGATGGTGCAGAGTCCCCATAGTGTTTATCGAGCTTTTCCTTGGTCTGATTGACGTTTTTTTTTTCGCAAAAAGTAATTTTTAATGAGCACTCGAAATTCACTTTTTTCCATTTTTAGAAAAATACACGAAGTTGTATGTTTTGAACAGCTGTTAAACACAAAGTGAATGACGACACTTGCTCAAAATTTGACGGTAGTCTATTAACAGGTGGGACTTGATAGGAATAGTGTTGTATTTCATACAACTACGAGCGAAGTTCGAAAAGTCACGGAAATATTGATTCAATCTCGTAGCTCCCATATAAGTCCACCTTCGGGAATAACCCTAAAATTCATAAATTCATATAAATGTTAATATTAATATAATATGCTGCATTCGTATATTTTACTTTACACTTAGTAAAAGTATCGGTCCGCAATTGGTACCATGTCTATTATAAGACCCCTCCATGAACTTTGGAGGATATGCACAATGGTGTGGGGTAACATATGGTCGATCTTGACCGACTATGTCTTTATTTTTTTTTTTTTTTAAGTTATACCTCTAATGTACATGTTTCGGTTCAGCAATTTAAACATAAATTCATGTAACTTGTATGTAAATAATATTTTAACAAAAAATGGCCGTAAAAAGGGTGTGGCATTCAGTAAAAATCTAGTATAATAATTCCAGTAATCTATAAACTGCAACAATATATAATAACGTTTTGATTAAATTATTTTAACATTTTTTTTTTTTTTTTTTTTATTTCTAATCATATTAAAAAATGGACTCGAAAAATTCGAATTTTAAAAGGCTATAAAACAGAAATTAGAACTATTTTTGAAAAACCAATTTTTGAGGCAATTTTTTCTTGTTGCACTGTGTACTTAAAAAAGGAATATTTCGCAATTAAAAATGTATGTTGAGTGCTACTACGTTGAATTAAAACATCACACTCTTATACTAAAATTTAGGAAAAAAGTCATGTTAAAATGAATGTAAAAGTAAAGCTAAACAAATCACACATAACCACAAAATGTGTAGTGATTTCACACATATACAAATCTTTTGAATAAATACACCTACACATTCAGTTAATACAATTATATTTTATAAAATATGTGGCATTAAATGAGGTTCTCCTTTCTTCTTTTTTGTTTGATATTAAATAGTTTGTGGGTGCTTACATTTACTTTTTTAATATATCGATTATTTTTTCTGTTTTTCGCATTACTAAACAAAATAACAAAATACATAGATATGATATTCTTGCTCTTTATTTATACTTGAAAAAATTTTTTTAACACTTAAATTTTATATTTAATCACATATTATTCTGAATAATTCTTGGGAATTAAAGTGAATAAGATAAGTATCAAAGCATTTCATTTATTTATTAAGTTAATTGCATTGATTATTGCATTCCCATTTCTTGGAAGAGACTGCTCAGTATCAATCTCAACTGCTCCGGAATTAAGAACTGGTTCAATTGAGGTTTCTACTGATGGGTCCAAATCTTGTGAAGGTTTTGGGAGGTGTCAGATCTCCGCAGTATTCTTCAAGTAGAGATCTAGGCCATAGAAAGTGCGGTTAATGTACGGAGTGGATATCCAAATCTGTACATACAGTCAGAGGGAGCCCTAGTCTAGGAGACTAGGGCTCCCTTTTAACGACTTTTGTAGAAGTTTTCGAGATGAAAAAGAGGAAAAAATGATGGAGCATCTATTGTGTCACTGTCCCACCCTTACTGAGATTAGGACTGCTAATTTTGGCAGTCCTTTTGTACATGTATTATTAGATCTCTCTGTTATTGACATCAGAAGGATCAATTCTTTTATACATACGGCGGGTTGGTTCGTTTCGAACGCTATTATGGACTTGTGAGTTAGCAACATATAATCCCTCTTGGTTCCACAACGAGACCAAATTTGACTCAAATGTCTCCTATTGATTAGACAGCTGCCCTATAAAAACCTACAGAATCTAACCTAACCTAAATTGAAGATCACTTTAATTTTTTCTACTATAAAAAAAAAAATCAGTGGTATTTCTTTCAATTTTCTTTTTGTAGTGACATTTATCTCAAGGATATTTAAAAACTAAATACTCTACTAATATGGTCTTAACTTTGGACTAAATTGTAGTTTTTCAATCACAAATAGTAAATGTCCCCTGTATTATTATTTATACTTCTTTCCTTAGTTGCTAATACTATTGCTTATACAAATATCAGGATATGACAATTGTTTGTAACAACTTGAAGTCAAATTTTTACAATATATACCCTGAGAATGCAACTACTATGCTTCGTTACAATTAATGGTCTTAAATATTTTTACTAAAACATTTTCTTTGTAGACGTCCGCCTACGAAATCTAGACAAACTGTAATGAGTTTGACATTTTTGTTATTGGTGTGGGAAAACATTACCATAATGAAGTGCAAATATAGTTAATAGTAACTGGATTTGTTATTGAAATGTTTTGAGATGTACATATCTTCTCTTAATAGTATTTTCTTGCCATTAAAGCAATAAAGTGTTGGCTTTGCTATTATGACCATAGTGACAATTTCTCTTAATGGCTTCTATGTAGTTTAATTATACTCTTGGACAGCAGTAATAGAATTTATTTAATGTTTTTTTTTTTTTTTTGAGAGTTCATAACAACAAGACAGACTCATATATATTTTAGACAAAGTTTTCAATGACTTTTTGTTAAATAGAATCTGCTGAATTAAAAATAATTGTAGAACTGACAGAAAAAGTTATAAAATCAAATGAAAAAACCTACAGTTTCCTGCACTGTACTATTACAGCATTAACTGGGTTCAAAAGGCTGCGTAAAAACATAGATTTGGCAATTTCCCTATTTTAAATTTATTTACTCGTAACGTTCCAAAAAAATTTTTTAAATTTATAAAAACCTTTTTTTAAAATAAAAAAAAATTGAAATCAAGTCAAATCAGAACATATTTTGTAAATTTAAATCCGAATATTTGCAAAAGTTATAAGTATCAGAAAAATTTTGAACACGTTATGAAGTAAATAAAGAATAATTCAAAAATACAAAGTTCAGACAAATATTCATAATTTTACTGCATATCGTTAAGGCAAAATTTTTTATTATTAAAAATATGGGATTTTTCGGATAATTGCTTCGTATCGCTAAATTTAAAACTTTTTGCCAGAACTTTCTCTATCTAAATTAATTTGAAAAAGCGCCAAAATCATCAATCAAATTTTTTTTACAGAACTGTAGCGAGTAATTACTTGTAACACATAATCCTTTTACCAACACTGGCAATATTTATCGCGTATGGCAACGTGTTGATTGACCAATGAGCATAGAGTTTCTAAACAAGGAATTCAATGAAATTCGTTCAGAATCGATCTTTTATATTTTAAAACTCTTTCAGTTACTATTAGCCAATCAGGGCCAATTTTTTATATTTTATAAAAGTTTTGTGTATTTTCATTGCTAGTAAAAGAATTATTAAAAAAGGCTGTAATATAGTTTAGACGTTCAAATTATAAAATAAAATAAATAAAACAAAATAATACTTTAAAAAAAATAAACACATTATAGAATCAAAAACTTTAACTTTTGTTCACTAATTGATCTTTTTCGACTACTGCTAGATGTAGTGTGCTCGTTTAAAATTTTTCAAAATTACAATTAATTTATAAATATTAGGAACATTTCAAGGCCAAAAATAGGAAACCAGATTTTTGAAATTATATATCTTTTAAACAATAAGAGCATATATTTTGTTTTTTCTTAGTAGAATTCAGATTGAAAATTATTTAAATTGGTTTACAATTGTGAAAGTTACAAGCTCCGATATGTTTTTCACACTGGGTCAAATTTGACCCGCTGTAGCGCCGTCTGCTCCTCAGTTACACATTCCAGCAATAAGCCTAACTCCTCCTCTGTCTATATTTCGAGATTCATCAAAATCGTTGTAGAAGTATAAAAGAACAAACATATTTTACCAATCTAGCAGCTTAATCTTGCAATTAGATGAAACTTCTTTCTCTGATCTAGATTTTCAGTAAATTTTCTAATTAAATTTTTTACCAGAAAGTTTTTGCTGAGGAAAGAAAGATTTTAAGTTACAGTTTCAAAAATAAATCGATGTATCATCTAGTGAAAAATATACTAAAAATCTGCTTTCAAAAAGCTGATTATGCTAAAAAGCATTCAGCAGAATTTTTCAAAATAAATATGAAACCATTCTGCAAAATTTAGCTGAAAAAATGCTAAAATGGCAACATTGTTGTTAATACTGTACAAATAGGTAACTCTCACTTGTTTAAAATTGTAATTTATTTAATTATTTTTAATTTTTTAATTCTGTAATGTTTGTTCTAAAATGATAAACGCCAGCTGGACCAAACTTTAAGAAGGTATTTTCCTACTTTCTTAAAAAAAACAAGTTAAAGCGCTATATTCGACTGTGGCGAATCTTTTGTACCCTTCACCACCTTATCAACAAATTTTATAGCTCAAAGTATGCTTTCATATTTTCACATTTATACTTAAAAAATAATCTTAATTTTTTATCAAACTACAAAAATTTAAACACAAACATAAACTATCATAACAAACGTTGCTTCCTTAAAACACAACAACACTGATAGCTTCCGATATTTATTAAATTTATATACGTACATATGTTTGTATGTAGATACATGCTTATACAAAAAACTACAACAACTCTGAGTCATTGCAATACTTCTATTTTCAACTAAAAAATGTCCAAATACACATAAAAAAATTATTGTGTGTATATGCAAATAAATACTACTACTACTTGCTTATACAAAAAAACAAACAACAATGTTTTTATTTATGTTTGTGTTTGTATATTATTAATAATTTTTTTCATATTTTTGCGTACTTGGTCCAAATTTTAGAAATATAGGATGTCCGTCCATTTCATACTATTCAAATATCTCTTTAAAAAAAAACAAGCTTAAAGTAGCTCAGCTTTGGCTATGTTTTTTGATATGTTTTTCATAGGTCTTATCGATAGCTTTAAGAAGATGTAAAAATATTTTAAATCGGATAAGAAACAAAAATTTGACAAGAAATTAAAAAAATTATATGTCAGAGATACCCTACTTTGAATACCAATGGCTTGTATTTCGAGGGTTATGTAGGGCTCCTCTTCCAAACTTAGAGTTACATAATCCTTTGCTATAACTGTGCAAAATTGTATATATATCCCAGCAGCAAATTAGAAGTTATAGATTTATTTCCAAAAAAATTCGATTTTGTCCCAATGTACATTGTAATGAAATATTTCTCTTATTCTTAAAAAGTCCGAACATTTTTTATAATAAAAAATTGTTTTCATAACAAACATACATTGTTTTCTGAGATCATTGTCAGTGTATTTTCATAATACTCGTATCTGTACGTATTGTTATCAAATTGTCACATTTTATTGTTGATTGATTTTAGGTCAACATAATATATGATTAATTTGTTTGTGACATTTTCTCATCACTCATACGTTTTGTGATAAACAGAAGGTTTGCATATGTTTTCAAATTAATATTTCTTTATTTTTTTTCTTGGAGACTATAAGACTATATAATAAGGCAATTTTAATATATATTTTTTTTTTTTTGGCTTAAATTATTTTCACCATTTCTTGTAGCATTTTTATAAAATATAATTTTCTATTAGTAAATATATGCATACGTGCTCTAACATAAATTTAAAAAAGTATACTAAGAAAAATATTATAAAACTATGTATATACTTAATACTTGCTGAATTTATAAATTCATTCGTTGCAAAAATTTAGAAAATTTTGTTAGAATTATAATTTTTATCAAGGCAAATATTTGTTTGCCACTTCATTGCAGCTTTGTTGTAGTATGATTATTTTACGCAATTGCTTTTTTTTCTTCTACCATTTAATTAAAATATTTTCATAATGTTTAAAATTATTTAAAAGTGTTTTTGCATGCAAGTGTGTTGCATAATCTAAGGCATTGAAATTTCCTTAGCTAATGAATTTCTCTGAATACTAAGAAAATAATATAAAAAAAAAGCATGACAACAATTTTGATGAACATTGATGTAGTTTCTGATAATGTGGACATCATCATCTAAACCAGGGGTTCTCACAAACCCCAGCTTCGCGACCTCCTTGAGATATTACAACTCGAAAATGACCCACTACAATGTTTACGTAATTAATAAATAGCAAGTCAAATGCTTATTTTAGGTATTTTTTATATATTGTGGTTTTTAAGGTTTTTTTTATTTTGGGGATTTTTTTTTATTTTTGGCGTTTTTTCATTTTACTTTTTTTTCGCTTGAGGGTTTTTTTTTTATTTTGGCGACTTTTCGTTTTGGTGAATTTGTTTGGTGTCAACAGTAAACATCCATTTTATATAACAAATACTTAGAGAAAAAACTTTATTGTTTAAGTGTAAGAAAATAGATTGATAGTATACTTTCAGCGAACTTCGTTTAAATTCACTATCAATCAAAAATATTATCTATTATTTATGGTATCGCCACCGTAAAACACATAGGAAGTTGTTGTGTCCATGATATCTCTAGCTCTGCCTGAAAAAGAAACGTGAACAATATTATTACTAAATTTAAGTAGACCGTAAATAAATACATAAAATAAAATAGAAATTTTAATTGTGCTCATGTGCGTATGATGAATATTTATTTTATTAACACTCCGTAATAAGTATTATTAATCATATTTTTATATAATTTTTTTTATATAATTCTGTAACTTGTGAACCATAGAAAATATCTAAATTAAATTTCACATGGTCAGAGCTGAGATATTTTCGGGTTGACTTGGAGGAGAACATGTCCCTATGTATGTATTCTTTTTTTTAATTCGCCAAAAATTAATTTATGATTTTAATATAAAAAAAAATACATATGGTTATTTGGTTATCTCTTTTAGTTTAAGTGATATTTAGGTCGATGCTTAATTTTAAACTAAAAAGAAAAGAATTAAAAATAATGGTTAAGGCCTTGTTCATTTTTTATAATGTTTTTTGCTTCTGCTGTAAAAACTTAAAAAGTGTAATTACAGCCTTTTGCATTTTAGATGACGATATATTAATTTACAGAACAGTAACACCGGGCACCACTGATTCTAAGGAAGAGGCTTTCTCAGTCTAATTTAAATACACGTGATCATAGATTTATAGTTATAATTTCATAGGTAATTATTTTATAAATTATTTTATTTAATTCCACTTAATACTATCAACCTTTTTCATTGTTACTAAGCCATATTCTGTTTTTAAACCATATTAATAATTTTATTCCCATAACAATAAAATATTACTAAAAAAATATGCTTTTTACAAATATGGTTGAAAAATTCATAACTTATTTGTTTTTGAATATATTTCGTTTTGTTTTCCACCTTCATTATAATTCTCATATAGTTTATACATTAAAAAATATAACTAGAAAAGGTTTTGTGTTATTTGTTGTGAGTCAAGCAACATAAGATATTAGTTAATTAATATTAAAAAGTTTAGTTAATAAAAAATATCTTGTGTTATCTTGCACAACATATGATGGTACAAATGAACAAAATTAATTGTTAAATTAATGAAAATAATAATTTTTAATTAATGTGTTTTATACCATTATATGGTAAAATGGAATAATAATATGATAAAATTAAATCATAATATGATAAGATGACATAATTCTATGATAAGATTAAACAATAATATGATGATATGCAATTATAACATAATAAACTGAAATCATAATCTGATGGAATGGGATAATAATGTAGTAAGATGGTAATATGAATATCTCAAATCATAACATGATAAAACGAACTATAAAATCGAACACAATATAATAAATTGAAATCATAATAACTATTATGTATCAACTATTATGTATCAAATCTATTTTTAGCTGTTACCATATGTTCCAATCAAAATATATTGCTCTTAGATTATGGTCACTACAACTATATTTTTCCTCTGCGTGTAAAAAAAATTCAAACAAAAATAAACTTTTAAAATACCAGTTAAAAATTTCATAGAACTTACCAGTATTTTAATCAGTAATTTATCACGGAATTTAATTTAATTCACAAGATGCTTCGCTGAATTAATAAATGATTCTTTTCAATTTATTACTTTTCCCTACTTTAATCTTGTGCAGGTAATAAAACACAGCCTTAAGAAATGATTTTATTAGAACCATAAAAACTGAATAAAAATATATACAATCAAATTATAAAGAAGAAGAAATTTAAACTGAATATCAACACAAATACAAAATAACAATAAGATATGCATTTTTTGTTTGTATACCTTAAGGTGTTTTGATATGTAAGATTTCAAAGTATATTTTTAGGGTCATATAAAAAATAACTAATTCCTAAAAATAGCAATAATAAAATGTTAAATCGCAAAAACTGTCTTTTTGTCGAAATCCGCAAAATTCAAATCTAATTTACTGCGAACTTATATAAGATATCGACCTAACTCTTTCTTACTTTTACTTTACGTGATTTACGTCTTTAAGTTGACATAGTTTTATATGAACTTCTTTGAAATTTGTTTAACAAAATTAAAAAAAAAAGAAATTAAATTTGAGTTTTTAAAATAAAAATCAATATTTTTTTTTAAACAAGCATAAGAAGGATATTATATTATCATGCAGGAGTTAAAGTTTATTTTTTATCAATTATGATTCAAATTTGACTAAAAATAGCATTTTATATCAACATTTCTCAAAACATTAAAATTTTTTTTGTACATTGCTAACACAAATATTGGAAAAAACGTTAATGGTAGAGGAAATTTTTAACAACTTTAATGTTTTTTAACAGATTTTAAAATTTTTTATCTTATTTTATATATAATTATGTCCTGATTACGATTATTTTACATTAAATTTAAAAATAAGTTTATAATAGCAAAATTTAAAAAAAAATCTATTTAAATGCACCCTACAAAATTCAGGTCACTCTAAAACTTTGCGCACTTTTTTTCTACATCAAAAGAAAAAAATACTAGAGGAAGTTACACTCGAAATTCGAGTTGGATATTTTTGGAGCAGTCTAATATACATAAAGTATTTAAATTTGTTAAATATAGATGTCTTCAGTTAATTGTGAATAAATTCATTATATGTTTATCAAGTTCCATGACATGTGACCTATTTTAATTGCAATATATCTACTTTTATGATAAAGGATTAAAATCCACAATTTTTATCTTTTTTATGACTTTTAGGGAGCGAAATTTTAATGAATTTTGAATGAAAAATGGATTTTGTTCGCCACTAATTTTCGAATAACTCTGAAACTATTAAGCTGATAAAAACAATGTGTATGTAACTTTTAGATAATTCTATTGCAGTTTCATTTATCTAAATTGTACAAACCGTTCTCGAGTTATACTAATGTGACAGCCTCAAAACAAAGCGGGAAATATTAAATACAGCAAAAAAAACTGAAAGCAGATATGCGTTGAACTCGTCATATTCCATCTAGTGCAGCTATTTTTGTTTAAAGGAAGCAATGAAAAAAGTTTTTTGCCAACAAGTGTTACCGAGGAGTTGGCATCACAAGAATTTCTGTGTATAAGCACATGTTATTTTTTTTGGCCATAAAATATTTTGACTATTAACAATGAATACACAAAAATATACAGACATACTACAATTCGTACCAATACATATAAAATGTTAAACACAAACGGGGAATTATCTCATGTTTACTTTTTTGGTTTTGTTCAAGTGGAAAAGTTGAATTAAAATTAGATGGGTTTATAATAAAAAATTTTATTTTCCCACAGGAATATGTTTTTTTTATTAACTCTTATTAATTTTATAACAATTTCGCTTTAGATTTTACAGAGACTTAGCAAATGAGGATAAAGTTTATTTGAAGCACTAATAGAATAACAACGAGGAAGTCTTTAGTGCGAGTATCATAAGTCGTCTTAAATTATACTATTGGAAAAATTGATGCTGACAAGTACTTAATTAATAGCTTGTATCAAGACTACCAGATACTGGTTTTGGCCAACCCCAAAAATTAAAAAAAAAATTCCCAAAAAATCCCCATTCAACAAAAAGTCTTTTTATGATTCAAAGTAATTACATTTTTTTTTTAACAAATGTTTGTTCTTTATTTTTATAGAGATCATTTTTGGATGAATATTTTTATATAACTACAGTGGCACATAAAAGAATTCATACCCCCTGAAAAACGCATTTTTTGTATAAAGTTTTCTGCTTTTTCTGAAAAATATTAAAATTTCACAGTTAATTGTTAGACATAAAAACAATTTTTAACGATTTATTTAGTTAAAGTATTATTTATTTGTCAAAAATAAAGAAATTCAAATTTCATAACACAGAAAAGTATACATACTCTTTAACTATATTTAATGTTTTTAATAAAATGATTGATGATTAATACTTTGTCGCACCTCCTTTGCTCCTTTGCTTTGGCTTACCACATATTAATTTGTCCATGGTATTTTTAATATTTTAAAACATTATTTTTTTTAGATCTTTTGAAAATTTTTAAATGTGGACTTAAGTCGTTTTATCAAAAGTCCAAAGAATTATCATTTTTTTACACAAAAAATGATTTTAAATTAGGATATTGCATTAAATATGATACAAAAGTATGCATTTATAGCAAAATATGCATAAATATGTACCAACAAATCGATGTCGTTTTAAAGCAAATTCTCTATATCACAAAGATATTTATTTTTTACTCTGTTTTAGGAGTAAAGGCAAAAAAACATGCATTTTCATAAACTTTCGGTCCTTGTATATTAAACTTCAGATTTGCCATCTTATAAATCAGGAGAATTCATAATAGACATCCGCATTAATTCATATGTAACTTATTTCAACTCGTTGACATTCTTTGCAATTGTTGACTGCTTTTGCCATAGATTAATAAATAGATATTTATTTGAGAGAAAAAAAAAACTGATACAATTGTCAAAAACCTAATTCATACAATAACAAAATACATGTAGACACATATATTTTGTTTTTGTGTTTTGAAAAAATTAGTAATCTTTTTGAAAATTTAGTTCAAAGTGCCTCTCACATAAACTTCTAGTTGTATTCTATGGCTTTTGCTTTTTAAACTTAAAATCAATTCGCTGTGTGTTCATATGTATTGAAAAGATAAGGAAAATCAAACAAAAAGAAACAAAATAGATTGTCCAGGGAACCATAAAAATATTTTAGCAAAGAAAGATTTTCAACTGAATTGAATTAAATTGAATTGAATTATATGTAGAAAGTTAACAAATGAAATATTGTTTTTTTTTTTTTATAAAATTTGAAATAAAAGTTAAATAAAATTAAAAATGTAAATAATATATCTATTTAAAGGTAATAACACAAACAAAAAACAAACTTTATTTTATTTTAGATATTATTTATTCTATTTCATTTATTTAAATCTTCTTTTTCATTTATGTTGCTTTTTCAATTTTTTTTTTTCTTGTTACTTATATTATAAACTGTATTTTTTATCAATATTTTTATACAAAAAAGTGACTGACTAATTCAATATTACCCAGCCCAAACGATAAGAGGTACATTTATGAAATTTGGACTAAGACGAGATTTTTGATATTTTTTCCCCCCCATGGATATAATAAAAATTGTATTCCAAAAAATTTTTAAATTAGTTAAAAATATTTAAATAGTGGGATATCATATCAAAACACTGATAAGTACACATATTTCAATAAATATAAAAAATTTTTTATGAAAAAAGTACCAAAAATAGGTACGATTTTTAACCCTTGAACGTTTGAATTTTCAAAAAGTACAAAATTTGTATTTGTCATTTTTCGATAAGTTACGAATACAATACAAATTTTAAACCCTATATTAATTGCCATCAAAATTTAAAAACAAAATGAAGTAAAATCAATTAGATTTCACTTTAAAAGAAAATTGTAAAATCTAAGCTTAAATATCAATTTTAGAAAGCTCATTTAAGCCAATTAGAGAACCAATATATGGATGATTTTCAATCAAAAAGCATAATTTGTTTTATATGAGTATCATCATAAATTGCAGTGGTCCAAAAACGATATTTGCCGTTGGAATTATATAAATAAAATTTTACACGGTCAGAGATTAAGTATTTTCCAGTTAATTTGAAGGGTCACTAAGTTAGAGGGTAGACTTCCCAAGATGGTCACCTCGGGTATGTAACTTTTTTTAATTCGCCAAAAATTCTTTTATTATTATGAAATAAGTGTACATATAGGTAGTCCTTAAAAATCTCTACAAAAATTATTCTTACGTATATAGTTTATCTCCTTTAGTTTAGGATATTTAAGTCGAAGCAAATTTAATTCTCATTTTTGATCTGTTTTTCTTTTTAATGACGTTTTTACGAAATGGCTAAACTACGTAACTTATGGTAAATTTGAAAGCGGTATCATAAAATACGATGCTTTTAAAGTCTTACATTCTCAGACATTTTTTTTTATATAAGGGCTACTTGTGTTTCCTAAAGTCTTAAAAAATTGTCTTCATCAAAAAAAACTTAAATTTACAACAAAAAATTTTCATGAAATTATTTCCTCTACACAGAAAAAAGTTTGTACGTAAATATAGAAATTTACTTTCATTGATTTCTTTTTTTATATTTACTTACTTTTTTTATATTTTTCCAAATGAATCAAAAGTCAAGAAGACTGAATAAATTATTTGAATTTTCATTTTGAAATTTTCTTCGAAAAGTTTGAAGTCTTTTGGGAATAGAACAGAACAGCTTTTTATCAAAATGATGTGCTACAGAATGCGAACAAAATTATACAAATTTCTAAACATTATTTTCTTGAACATATTTTCCTTGGAATTTTGCCATTTTAAAGCATTTGTTGTTAATATTTTCATGTATAACTATTTTCGTTTACCATTTGCAATCAAATCTAATAAAACTAAATCAAATACTTAACAACATTTTTGCAAAATTCCTAAAATTTTCACTATGGACAATTTAATAATATCTAGGAACAAAATTTTATTTTTTATGAAAAAAGTTTGGAAAAAAGGTCCTGTTCGATTCATAATATTTATGAAAAAATTTTCAATTTTCACACTACTATATGAAATTCCTATGGCATCAACAATCTCACGCACTATTACTCTTCGGTCGACCGGATTTTTTCGACATTTTCAGGTGTACTGACCTCAATTGGCCGTCCAGAACGTTCAGCGTCATTTGTACTTGTGCGACCACAACGAAAGTCAGAAAACCACTTTTTTACCACTTTAATCGATGGTGCAGAGTCCCTATAGTGTTTATCGAGCTTTTCATTTGCTTGATTGACGGTTTTTTTCGCAAAAAGTATTGTTTATAATAAGCACTCGAAATTCACTTTTTTCCATTTTTAGAATAATACTCGAAGTTAAACGCAAAGTAAATGACGACACTTGCTCAAAATTTGACAGTAGTCTATTAGCAGGTGGTACTTGATGGGAATAGTGTTGCATTTCATATAACTATGAGAGAAGTTCGAAAAGTCATGGACATATTGATCCGCCCTCGTATCCTTTTTGTAGAGATTTATAAGGACTATCTATATATAAAATATTTTTCTGTGAAATTTTAAATAAATGGCGAATTTTGGAATTTTACCACCTACCGCCGTGACCCGCTAGGAACTTATGCTCCTCCAAATCAACTCGAAAACACCTCAGCTCTAAATATATAGAATTTCGTTTAGATATCTCCAACGGTTCATAAGTTACAGAATTATTTAAAAAAATATTTTGGGACCAGTGTGCAACAGTATATTGTAAATACTGCAATAGAACATCTTGTTCGAAACACTATACATATTGCAGCAAATAATGAGAACATGAAATAATTTGAATCCTAGTTTTCCAAATTTGTATACTGTAGTCACTTTTTATTATTATACATGCAACAAAGTCAGAAAAAAATTATAAAATAATATTTTTTTACACTTTAGAAAAAAATTTCGAAAAATTTACCTGTCTCACCCTTGTTAATTATAATTCATTTAAATTTCCCTCCCCACGCACTTTCATTTGATAAGGATATTTGCTCTATATCATTCTGACAGCTCATTTATATGTATATTAAAAAAGACAAAATCGGTATAATTAGATTTCACTCTCATTAAATTACTTTTTAATCTTTTGTCATATTTACTGTCCAAAATATTTTAACCAAATTAAATAAGTCAAAATAAATGAATCATACAAAGCCATAATTAAATTTGATTTGTCGTTCTACTTTAACGCTCTACATACAAAATATTTTGGCATTTCTTATGAATTTAATTTTCCAGTTCTAAAAGATAAATATTATTGTAATTAATCATGTGTAATGAGATATCAAAAATTTTAGCATTCATACATTCATGTGTATGTATATAAAAATGTATTGTTAAACAATATTCTAACAAGTACTAATTTATACGATTATTGACATATGTCAGTTCACAATTAAGAGGGTGTAATGGGTGCCAAGGGATATTATGTAAAAGTTGTGTATAGAACTTGTCATGGTTATTGATAATATATTCATCATAATATTGTTAATTTGCTAATTTTACAAAATATGGTGAAATTGCTATAAGGCAAAAGTATTTAATTTCTTTTTATTACTCTTATACCACGTGACAATTTAAAAAAATTTGCTTGAAATATGAAGAAATCTAATCTTATTATGCATGAAGCTAGAGAACATTCGTAAAAATTCTGCGTTTTCAGTTCTCGACATCTTAAAGCCCTTTTGACTAGAAATTTGAAAAAAAAAAACTGAAAACACAGTTTCACTAGTTCCATGCATTATTGCAAATTTGAAAATTTTTCCATAAATATTATGAATCGAACATGACTTTTTTTCCTCCAAACTTTTTTCATAAAAAATAAAATTTTATCCATAGATATTATTAAACTGTACTTAACGATATTTTTGCGAATATTACAAAAATGTTGCTAAAATTTTAATTTAGTTTTATTATATTTGATTCATATTCTAAATAAAAATATTTATGCATGAAAATATTAACAATAAATCCCTTTAAATAGCAGTTGTCCAATAAAGTTAATAAGTAAGGATTGACTTTTGATTCATATCAAAAAATGTAAAAAGTATTAGAATTAAAGACATTATTCTTAAATATTATGAACTAAAATCAATGGAAGTAAATTCTTATATTTATGCTCAAACTATTTTCTGTGTGTGTGAAAATGAAAAAATTATTTTTAATTAAAAATATTGATACATTTTGATACGGAACAACATCTAAACATTTATCTCTTTCATGTTAGTATCCAAATCAATGTAACAGTTACTTTTCTTTTATAAATAAACAAACTTTAAAATACATTTTATTTTAATTATTTTGTTTGTAATATAAAAAATAATTAATATTAACTACGAAGTAATTTGAAAAAATCTTTTATAGCTTTTTTTTTCCAGATCAGGAATTTTTATAATTTTAAATGAAAATTAAACAAAACAAATGTCAAAATTGAAAAGTTAACAACAATTTTAATTTTTATTTTCTAAATATAATGGGTGATTCAAGTAGAGATACTTTTTTCAATAGCCTTTTTTTACAGATCACGTATGAGTCGTGTCATGCTGTCATGTTATTTTTGTTTAGTCTTGTTTGGCATTTCATAATATAAAGACTTACGCCTGAACAACGTTTACAAATCGTTCAGCTTTATTATGAAAATTCACGTTCTGTGAGGAATGTGTTTCGTGCACTTCGCTCAACTTATGGTTAATATAATCGGCCTACTGAGCGTACTATTCGCAACACCATCACCCATTTTGAGACCCAGCATTCATTATTAAATAATATTCGACCGAATAGACCATGTCCGGCACGCTGTGAAGAAAATATAGCGGCCGTAGCTTAGAGTGTACACGAAGACCGTGGAGAGTCGACTCGGCGCCGTTCGCAGTAACTCGGACTGACGTATGGAACGACTTGGCGCATTTTACGTCGAGATCTTAAATTGAATGCGTACAAAATACAGCTTGTGCAACAACTGAAGCCGTTCGACCTTCCCAAGCGACATCGCTTCGCTCTATGGGCTCTTGAAAAGTTCCAAGAAGATTCGACGTTTTCTAGGCAAATTTTGTTCAGCGATGAGACCTATTTCTGGCTCAATGGGTATGTAAACAAACAAAATTGCCGCATTTGGAACGAAGAGCAACGTGAAGAGATTCAAGAACTGCCACTTCATCCAGAAAAAACAATGTTTTGGTGTGGTTTGTGGCCGGTGGAATCATCGGTCCATATTTCTTTAAAAATGATGCCGGTGCGAACGTAATCGTCAATGGCGAACGTTTCGTGCCATGATAACCGACTATTTGATGACTGAAATTGAAGCTCGTGATCTCGGCGACATTTGGTTTCAGCAAGACGGCGCCACTTCCCAATGGATTTATTGAGAGAACACTTCGGTGAGCACATAATTTCACGTTTTGGGCCGGTCGATTGACCATCAAGATCGTGTGATATCAGACCGTTAGACTTTTTCCTGTGGGGATATGTAAAGTCTAAAGTTTATGTAAACAAACCCGCTTTGATTCAGGCGTGTCATTCGCCAGTTACCAGTCGAAATGCTCGTACGAGTCATCGAAAATTGGACTCAACGGATGGATCATCTGCGACGTAGCAACGGCCAACATTTGATAGACATAATCTTCAAAAAGTAAACGCCAAAAAATGTTCTTTCAAATGATAATAAACACTCCCCATTAAATTTTAATATACTGTGTTTTTTTTTTTTTTTTTTTTTTTTCTTTAAAAAAATAGGGAACCTCGAAATGGCTCACGCTTTATTTATAATTCATGTGTAGCAACATTTTAGCTTGCTGACTGTTAAATAAAAATAAAACGAGAAAAAAAGTTATAGTCGATCAAGACCGACTATATAATACCTCATATTATACCTGTAGCCAATTTTTCTAAATGTTAAATAAAATATACAAATACATAATAATGCGTTGATATTAATATTTAGATGATTTTATGCACTTTATGGCGATTCCTAGAGCTACGGTAAATTATGGACCGATTCTCATTATATTTTGCAATGTTGTTTCTAACTATATAAAACTTATTTGTTACGAATATTAACTTAATATTAACATTCGTATGCGATTTTTGCACGTTAAAGGGATTTTCAGAAGAAGGTTTTGTATGGGAGCCATGGGACTCATCTTGCTAAAATTTGGTACAAATATTAACACTTATACAGAACTCCCTTGTATAAATAAATATTCTTATTTTTAAGACATTTGCGTGTGTTTAAACTCTATTCTAGGGAGACATTTGTATGACCGATCAGAACCAATTTCAATATTCTTCGTTCTTGTATCATAAAGGTCCCACGTGCCAAATTTCATCGAATTATCTTTAAAATTGCTAGCCGTCCAGCCAAACTGAAGAACATTGATTCAAAAAGTGATTTTGAGTCGATTGGTGTACTTTAAGGTGGGTGTTGGATATCTTTTTCTATGCGTTATGGTGGTGTAGGGTATAAATATTTTATATTTTTAAACGCAACATTATACTCGAAATTATACTTATAGTCTTCGATACTTGTAGTCCAGGAAATGAGTCAATGGAATAGAAGGACCAAACAAAAAAATTTTCTTATAAATTGTTACAAACTTTAATTTAAATTCCATATATTCAGTAAAACAAAATACAAACAATCTTGTTTTTTTTTAATATTTTATTTGTTTTTTTGTAATAAAACAGTTCGATAAATAATCATGTTTCATTTAATATGTGTACATAGGTACATAGGTACATATTTATATAGCAAAAATATTTTAAATTTTCTAAAAAGAAATGTGTATACAAAAAAAACAACATAAAAGTCCTTGACTAGAAAAAGGATCCCATTCGTTGTGGTCAACTCTATGTGAAACATAAAATTTTACAATTTGTTTGACATAAGTTCTTTTTTAGAATTCTTTGGTATTTCCTTAAGATTAGGGTTATGTAATTATTTATTTATTTGATTTATATTTCTATTTGTACTTTTTTATATTCCTGAAGAAATAATAACAATAATAGAAAACTCTAGCAATAAAAGGCAAAATTTACTTTACTTTAATTTACTTTAAAGGATGTTTATTTGAACAATTTTATTTTAAAGGTACTTCAACAGTGTGACCATTTTAGCATTTTTGCAGCTGAATTTAGTATTTTTACTCCGACTTGGCCGCAAATCTTTCATTTGGAAAATTATTCAGCAGTTTTTAATAATACATTTAGTATTTTCTAAAACTTTTCAAAATAAGGACAGAATTTAAATATTGAAATCAAATATTAATGTTACTGTCAAAAGTTGTAGTTATTTTAATATCAACACCAGCAAAAACTCATCAAATTAAAAAAGAGGCAAGTACTAAGTGCTTAGTTCAAAGGCTTATTTTAGTCCACTTCGTGAACTTAATAAAAATGAAAATTAGAAACCCTATTAAATACAATTAATGTAATTCTTAATATTATAAACGGTTTAAAAATATTAAATACATTTTTCCAATGTTATGAAGTTGAGATATATTTACTTGATACCCCATCATTTAGTTTTTAAGAAGTTTTTAAGGTATTAAGTAGTGACTATGCTTGGAAAGTAGTACAGTTGGGAAGATGTCAAGGGCTTTGTGAACAATAGAAATTTAAGAATTAAAATGGTTATTACCATGGGACATTGCCCGATGTGATAACGGCTTTTTTTTTTGGGGTTATGCGAGTATATTAAGGAACTTTAAGTGGTAGAACACATTGAATTAGACGGTGCCCAATGCCGCAACGAACTGGGTGATCCAAAGTAGTGCAGAATGGTATTTTTATGGAAATTACCATTTTAGTTGACAAAATCAATAGTCATCACAAAAAGTATGGATTCCATTCCAAACATAGATTGTACACTCCTCTGCTAAAATATGGCTAAAATATTTTTTAATAAATCATTATTTGTTTGTAGATAAAATTTTATAAAAAAAAATTATTAGATTTTAACATTATGCTTTATTGGTTGAAAATGATTTTTAAACCAATATACAAAACGAAAACAATTTTATATATTTTGAAAATTTCAATAAAATAAAAAATAAAATTATAAAAATGAGTAAATAAAAAAATATGAAATCCAACATTTGAAGATATTCAGAAGTAAGTTATCCCTATTTCCTTACAGATTTTCCGATTAAAATTTATGTATCTATCAAATGGTAATATAAGTAATATTGTTTTATTATCCCCTATCCATATTATCTTGTGAGTTAATTTAGAAATGTCCGTCCTTATAGATAGCTACACCAACAGTTTTTCGTTTTATAATCTCTTCAAATGAATCAACTGTGTTCGATACAGATGTCTCGTGATCGTTTCATCCTGATTTTCTTGGTTGCGCTTTGAATTATCATAACGGATGCACTTTTCATCGTTCGCAATAATTCGATGCAAAAAAGATTTGGTTTTGTGGCGCATTTCTTCTTAAGATGTCTCTTGACTTCTTTTCCCGTGGCACCTAATTTCATTGCTTTTGAACCTACTGCTTTTACATGTCTGGAAACTGTTGTTTGATTTACACATAACAATTCTGTAAGCACTTCTTGGAGATTTGGACACTTTGTGCCAAGCTCCAATCAAACATTTTTGGCTGGCCGGAACGCTCCTTATCATGCACATCGAAATCCCATTTTTAGATATCAAAACCACATCTAAGACTAGTAAGTTGCTGTCAAGTGTTAAATTTTAAAAACTATTGGATTTCTTTTTTTAGGTCGATTTGGTAATTTATATAACGTGAAAGAAGCGTCCAAGGATCAGCATTTTCTTATACACTATTATTTCACCATAATTTTTACTAACTGTATAAAATACCAACATTACACTTCATATATACGTATTCCTCATGAATCCTATAACGAATTTACACAAACATTTTGAGAATATTTAATTGTAATATATTTAATTGTAATATATGCTATATTTAAAAAAAGAAATAAATTTTTATTAAAAATTTCATTGATTCAACAATAAATATTGTTTGAATATCTACTAAACGCTAAATATTATTTTTATTGTTTTACTTAGAAAAATCTATTAAACCATATGAAAATTTTCAAATATTCAAATCTATAAACAGTAAAAATATATTAGTAAGAAAAAAAAATTACATTTTTTCAATAAAACATTTACGAATGTGAATATTTGATTTTACAAATTCAGTGATAGGTCCGATTTCAGTAAAAAATATAATTGATTTTATAAATTTAGTATTAGCATATGAAATTTTTTTTCTGTGTACAGATTTATTTCCAAAAAAAAATCGATTCTGTCCCACCGTGTGATCTACATAACTATTATTATGTGAATTGGATGACTTTTTCTTATTCTTCATCTTATATTATTTTCTTTCTTTTTCTATATATACAATCTGTTCTGTTTTTGTAATTACATAAGGTCAACATTATGAAAAATTAAAACGAAATAAAAATATATCACTGAAAAAAGTACTTTATTAATTTAGCATTATTTTTTAGCATTTTAAAGCTTTTTTTGTAAACGCGATTTAGCTGAATAATTTTTTCGCATCTGGTCATACTGCACTTCATTAATAATTCATTATGAATAGAACACGATTCTGTCTCACATGAAGTCATATATAGCTAACGAGATAGATAATTTCCAAGTTTTACTTAATATCTCAGTAATTTTTGAAATATAAAACAATTGAAACAATTGACAAACTTTTTTCAAAATGTGTTTTTACATAACTCCATTTCATTAGTACAAAAAACAAGTCCTAAAATCATTAATGTGATGCCAGAAAAAATTATTTTCTTTATACATATGTGTATCTCTGTCGTGTCCAAGAAATTATTTAATGCTACGTGACACAGTGAGCCAAATGCAAAATTTTTAGTAATAAATCTGTATCTTCTAAATTACTGGTCGGATCACATAGAAATGTATAAAGGAGTTGTAGAGGAAAATCGAGACTTTCAAAAAAAATTATCTTACAGTCACCCTGTGATAACACGAAATAAGCTACTAGGTGCCAAAAATAACTATTTTTGGTAATATATCTAAATCTTCTAAATTATTGGTCGGATCGCATAGAAATGTATAACGGAGTTGTAGAGGAAAATCAAGGCTTTCAGAAAAATCATATTGCAGTCACCCTGTGATAACACGATATAAGCTACAGTTTGCCAAAAATTACTATCTCGAGTATGTAAAGTTTAAAAAAACATAACTTCTAAAAATCAAAACCAATTTCAAAGATTTTTATATTTCTGTAAAGTTCTTGATGAGGTAAAGAAAAACTGTGCCTATTAGCCTAAGTTATCTCTTACACTTCTTCATCTTATATTATTTTCTTTCTTTTTCTATATATACAATCTGTTCTGTTTTTGTAATTACATAAGGTCAACATTATGAAAAATTAAAACGAAATAAAAATATATCACTGAAAAAAGTACTTTATTAATTTAGCATTATTTTTTAGCATTTTAAAGCTTTTTTTGTAAACGCGATTTAGCTGAATAATTTTTTCGCATCTGGTCATACTGCACTTCATTAATAATTCATTATGAATAGAACACGATTCTGTCTCACATGAAGTCATATATAGCTAACGAGATAGATAATTTCCAAGTTTTACTTAATATCTCAGTAATTTTTGAAATATAAAACAATTGAAACAATTGACAAACTTTTTTCAAAATGTGTTTTTACATAACTCCATTTCATTAGTACAAAAAACAAGTCCTAAAATCATTAATGTGATGCCAGAGAAAATTATTTTCTTTATACATATGTGTATCTCTGTCGTGTCCAAGAAATTATTTAATGCTACGTGACACAGTGAGCCAAATGCAAAATTTTTAGTAATAAATCTGTATCTTCTAAATTACTGGTCGGATCACATAGAAATGTATAAAGGAGTTGTAGAGGAAAATCGAGACTTTCAAAAAAAATTATCTTACAGTCACCCTGTGATAACACGAAATAAGCTACTAGGTGCCAAAAATAACTATTTTTGGTAATATATCTAAATCTTCTAAATTATTGGTCGGATCGCATAGAAATGTATAACGGAGTTGTAGAGGAAAATCAAGGCTTTCAGAAAAATCATATTGCAGTCACCCTGTGATAACACGATATAAGCTACAGTTTGCCAAAAATTACTATCTCGAGTATGTAAAGTTTAAAAAAACATAACTTCTAAAAATCAAAACCAATTTCAAAGATTTTTATATTTCTGTAAAGTTCTTGATGAGGTAAAGAAAAACTGTGCCTATTAGCCTAAGTTATCTCTTACACTTAAGAAGATATTTGCGATAGAATTTTTAATTTTAGATTTTTTTTTTTTTTTTTTTTAAATTAGTCCTGAAGTATATGAGGGAAATTTTTTTTAATATTCTGTAATTTATAATATATTCCGAAATAATATGCTGAAAAATTTTTGGATTATCTTAATTCGTCTATGAAAAATGCAAAATGGCTATTTTTTCATATGATAATATTCTTTCACTTTTTTTACAAAATGTTTCTAATAAAAATTTTTTTCTTTACATTTTTTAAAAGACAAAGCTTCATATATGGTTAATGAATTTTAAATTGATTTAGGTTTGCGCTCTACATCCAACGTTGGTAGAAATGGTATATTTTAGAAATTCGAATTTTCCCAAATTTATTGACGACATATAATCACAAAATAAGTTTAGATCGATTTGGCTCAAACTGCCTCCAACCCGGCCAAAAACGAATACAGGGGTCCAGATTTTATGAAAAAATAAAATTTTTAAACGACTTTTTTAAATTGCAGAAAAAAGTATATTAGCATAATATTTTCACTGTTATTTCTTATGTAATACAAAAAAAATAATATCAATCTTTTATTCCTGCAAAATCATTTAAAAACCAATTTTTGTAAAATCTGATAGCATGATTTATACTCCAATACAAAATTAATTATGCCAAATTTTATTACGATAATCAAATTTTTATGGTATTTATACATGTTTAAATAAATTTCGGAAACGGGACCCATATGGAAACTATGGTCAAATATGAAACCAAACTCTTGAAATATGATAGTATGTCTAATGCCGATAAAAATCCTATCATATAAATATTTGTATATTCAAGACCATTCTAATCACTTGAGCATATTTTCGGAAAACATTTGTAAGGGAGCTAGATAAAATAATGTACCGATTTCAACCATTTTTTGTAAGCTTAATTTTTAAGTCTAAAAAGAACAACAATCAATTATTTAAAAATACAGACATTTTCAAAATTTTATAAATTTTTAACTGTTGAAGTTAATTTTGAAATTAATATAAATTTCAGAATAATTTAAAAATAAAATATTTAGAGGACACTTTTAACATTATAAAAGCCCAAAGGGTTAAAACAAATCTTTTTTTTTTTAATTTCTAAATCATATTCTACCATTTGATACCCATATCATCATTGTTAAGCATCTAACAAAGTCCTTTTAAAAGAATATTCGAATACGAAATGAAAACCTGAGTACGCAGTCATATCATAAAATATCTCTACTTTCATTTGTAAATGGTTCGGTTCATATATAAAAAATGCTGTTGTACGATGTAATATTTTAACAAATAAAACAAAGTAAGGGAAGAGAGTGGAATAGTTTTATAAATTTCATTAAAAATTAAAATCTTTTAACTGGTCACACATACGCTCATAAATTTAAACCTTTTTTTAACAATCTTTTAACAAAATACTAGAGTATGTCAGGCACGTGAAATTATTAATATGGGAAACATTTCTTTTTTTTTAGTTAACCTTTAAGGAAAAATAAAAGAACTGTTTTTTTTTTCTCTAATACCAATGCCATGAGGTATGAGGTGAGGAATGTTTTAGAGTGCACGTGTTGAGATTTTTGTTTCTTTTAGTAAGTTTTTTTTTCTTGTAACAAAATTTATAACCACTAAAATTTAAAAAATAAAAATTATGTTTTTCTTTTCTTCTTTTCTCAGTTATATTGTTTAGCAGATAATTTGTTAAAATCTGAGCTGTATTGCAAAATAATTGCTTTTACTATTTGGAATCCTTGAGAACATTGGCAAAACAATTCCGTTTAGCAAAGTAAATATCTCAATTAGTTCTATAAATGAAATTATAAATGCTATTAACTATATTTTATTCTTCACAAATTTGTTTCAAAATAATCTTTTATAAGTCCTCAGCCATAATCTATAGACTAAAATTAATATACTTTAACTACTATTTTGAAAGAGTTCCCTGATAAAACATCAATATAGAAAATCACTATAATAATGACTAATAATTTGTATGATTTCATTTGCGGTATTGTGTCTGATTTTATGGAGCGTTTTTTCATGGTATAATTTTAGTTTTACATACAATTAAACAATCTTACAACATCATTTTTCCATTCTATCAGATTATAATTTGATGTTATTATATTCTATCTTATATTATTATACCACATTATCATATTATGATTCCATCTTATAATGATATTATTATATTATTATTCATATTATTATTATATTTTATAATATTATTTTCAGATGTTATTATACAGTTATCCAAATTAATCATATTATTATTTAATTTTTACATAATATTATTCCATCTTATCATATAGTAAAACAAAGCGTATTAATAAAAAATTTTCTATTGAAAATAATAGAGAGAAGTACAAAAAAAAAAAAAAATATATATATATATATATATATATATATATATATGTATATATATATTTAAAAACAAACAAGTTATAAATTTTTCCACTAAGTTTATGAAAAGGATAAGTATTATATTTATTTGAAACATTTTATTATAATGGGAATAATAATATTAATATAATTGAAAAAGATAAAATGGTTTAAGAAGAAAGAAAAAACTACAAATATTTATCGGTTGTAGAAGTAATGATATTTTTTATATTAACAAAATTTTGTTTTTGGTAAAAATATTTAAAAACATATAATTTTTGCTGCCAACCATATTTAAATTTTTATGGAGTGTAAACATTAAATGATAACATTTAAACAAAAACATTGTTATCATGAACACAGGGTTATTAAAATTCAAGACAATTAACAATGAAAACATAATACTGTTGTAGTGATAATGCTGTAACTTCATGCATATGTGTGACAAACCAAATTTTATTATAAGGATTTATTAATACACAGCCAATCAATATGTTTTTTTTTTTATGAGGCAATAAATCACTTTATAAAAATTTTTATGTATGTTCTTAATTTTTTTATAGAAACTAAATTTATGTGACTGACTTTAACGACAATTGTGGAATATAATCACTTTTACGTTTGTCTGTTCCAAGTTGGCAGATTTGTATTTAGTTTAATGGTAACTAAAAGAAAATAGAAGTTTTTCCTCATACAATAACATATTTTCTTAAGAGGACCTTTTTAAAGTTTGAGGCAAAATTTAGATAATAAAAATGCTGGCGAATGTTTGTGGAAATTAAAAACGATTTCAAACAAACTTTATTACATGATATTGAAAGCTATATATATTTTATGCTATAAAAATATTCAAAATTATTGAACTAATAAACATACGTAATTTTATATGCTAGATATTATAGAATAAAAATAATTTTAAGGGAGCTGTATTTCGTTAAATGCACATATTTTCCACAAAACATCGAGTTTGTAAACCAAAAGGGAGGCAAACTATCTTAAAATGTCCCTACACAATATACGAACGTCTTATTTAAACGTTAAAAACAAACAGCCAGGGCACAAAGTTTGCACATCTACTTAAATCTCCAAACGAAAACAACAACAATCACAAACAACCGACAAGTACAAAAAATAAACAATTACAGTTACAAAACGAAAAGGATATTAAGGACTTACAATAACCAATGCCCTTAAGAATTACTTTTTTTTATGTGCTTACAAGTATATCTGTATATTTTGATTACGATTTTATTGACATATTCAAAGTAATAAAAGGATTATTCTTATAACCCACAAACACACTAAACGAGCAACAAATTTCCTACATACTCGTAATATTTGGTGCACAAATATAAAAAATATAAATTTAATAATATTGGAATGAAATGAAAAAAAATTGTGATATAGGGAAAAAGGATAATATAATCTAAATATTGGTTTAAAAGCAGAACAAATAATCCCCAAAACTTAAAGCAGAAAATTGTGTTAAGGCAAATATACTTATAAATAATTTTCTATACGCTTGAAGGATTCTATTATTGTATTAAAATGTACATGACCGAAATATATATAATATGTACATGACCGAACTCTATTTAATTTGTAAAGGATTTACACTGGTGAGAGCGGATAATATTAAATACTGATAGAAAATTATTGATAATTTTTCACTTGTAAAAGAATTGGATAATTTTGCAATTACAAACAATTTCTATTAAATTTTCTATTAATAGGAAAACTTTGAAAAAAATTTGTTTGTACAGCAAGTTATCAATATTTTTTTTTTTATAGAAGATTTTTGATAAATTATTTATTAATAGAAAATCATCGATGAATTTCTATTTCATATAAAAGTTCGATAAAATTTTATAGAGATTGTTTATGAATTTATAAAAATTTTTTTTTTATGAATTTTCTCTATAGAAATTCTTTTATGAATTTTCTGTATAGAAAATTTTCGATAAACTCGAAGAGAAAATTTTGTAGAAATTTTAAATAAATTTTATCCTTATAGAAAATTTTCAACAATTTTTTTTATAGAAAATTTTCAATAAATTTTATTTTTATAGAAAATTTTCAATAAATTTTATTTTTATAGAAAATTTTCAACTTTTTTTTTGTAAAAAATTTTCGTTAAAATTTTTTATAGAAAATTTTAAACTTATGCAAATTTTTAACAATTTTTTTATAGAAAATCTTATATAAATTTTCTTTTTATAAAAATTTTCAATATATTTGCTTTTTATAAAAAATTTTCATTAAATTTTTTCTTTACAGAAAATTTTAACTTTCGTGCAAAATATTCGATAATCCTTATTCTCTAGAGATATTATTCTGCGATTATTTTTTTTTTTTTTTTGTTTTTTTATAGTTTTTTTTATGAATATTCTCTATAGAAAATTTTCGATAAACTTTCGAAAAAAAAATTCACAGGAAATTTTCAACAAATTTTCTTTTTATAAAAAGTCTTCAATAGATTTTCTTTTTATAGAAAATTTTCAATAAATTTTCTGTTTATAGAAAATTTGCGCTAATTTCCTCTTTATAGAAATTTTTGTTAAATTTTCTCTTTATAGAAAACTTTAAACTCTTATGCAAAATTTTCGATTAGCCTTTTTTTCTAGAGAATTTTTTTTTATGAATTTTCGCTTTATAGAAAGAAAATATGAATTTTCTCTTAATGGAAAATTGTCTATAAATTTACTCTTCATAGAAATTCTTCAATAAGTATTTTCGATAAATTTTGCCTTTATAAAAAATTTTTGATAAATTTTCTTTTGCTAGAAAATTTTCAACAAATTTCCTTTTATAGAAAAATTTCAAAACAAAATTTCTTTTTATCTTCAATAAGTTTTCTTTTTATATAAAATTTTCGATAAATTTTCTCTTTATAGAAAAATTTAAATTCATACGCAAATTTTCGATAAGCCTTCTTTTCTAAAGAAATTTTTTTATGAATTTTCTCTTTATAGAATTTTTTTTATGAATTTTATCTTTATAAAAAAATTTTTTATGAATTTTCTCTTTATAACATTTTTTTTATGAATTTTCTCTTTAAAGAAAATTTATTTAAATTTTCTCTATGAAAAATTTTCGATAAACTTTGTTTTTATGGCAAATTTTTGATAAATTTTCTCTTTTTTTCTATAATTTTTTTATAGAAAATTTTCGATAAATTTATTATTTACAGAAAAGTTTCAATAAATTGTTTATCTATAGAAAATTTTTATAAATTTTCGAAATATTTATTTTTATAGAAAGTATTCGATTAAATTTCTCTATCAAAAATCTTCTTTTTATAGAAAATATTCGAATAAATTCCCTTTTATTTTCTATAAATTTCCTTTTCTAGAAAATTTTTTATCAATTTTCTTTTTGTAGAAAATTTTCGATCCATATTTTGCGATTAATATTCTTTTTGTAGAAAATTTTCGATCAATTTTCTTTTTAAAGAAATTTTTTACCATCTTGTATAAAAAATTTTGATGAATTTTCTATATAGAAAAATTTTGGTAAATTTTCTCTATAAAAAAATGTTGATTAATTTTCTTTCGATATTTTTTTTTAACGAAATTTTGATTTAAATTAACAAAATTTTCGATAACTAAATTTTTGTACAAGATATTCTCTTTTTAGTAAATCTTCGATCAGATTTTTTTATAGAAAATTTTCCCACAATTTTCTTTGTAGAGAAAATTTTTTATTTAAAAATTTGCTATGAATTTTCTTTGCAGAAAAATTTTTATGAATTTCCTTAATTTAGAAAATTTTCGATTAATTTTCTATTTATAGGAAATTTTTGATAAATTTGCAAAAAATATTCTCTTAAAAAAAAATTGGATAAATTATCTGGTTTAAGAAAAATTTTTCTTCGTAGAAAATTTGCATTATATTTTCTATTTTTAGAAATAATTATATAGAATATAATAGATTTTTTTCTTAATGAAAAGCTTTCTCCTTATAGGAAATTTTTGTGAAATTTTCTCTTTACAAAAATTTCCATTAAGTTTTCTCTTTATAGAATTTGTTCAACATTCGTAGTTTCTTTTAAAGTAAGTTTTTGGTAAATTTATGTTTATTTTCGAAGGTTTTATCGTGAATTCCAAAATAAAATAATTTTACGGTCTTATTTTATAAAACTAAGTGAATACTCGCTTTGAGAATTTATATAAATTTATTTGTTGTTTCCAATGGAAATTATCCAAACCAACTTTTGTTTTAATAAAATCACGCCCTTAAGCTTAAAAAAATAAAAATTTGGCAGAAATTTAAATTTCAACCAAATTCGATGAGTATTTAATTTTATTTCTTTTTTTTTTTTTTTTTTTTGTTGATAGAAAATTTACACGTAATCATGTTAATCCCGCTGCCAGCTCATTACTAGATTCTACTGATGAAATCAGAAGACTTAAACGATTTCACGTTTTGGATCTTCAATTCAAATTTTAAATCAAAATTATAAATCATTGTCAAATCAAATTATAAATCATTGTTAAATTAAATTAAATATTTTTAATTATAAATATTTTAATATTAATTTTATGCTTAATATCTTATTAGAGTTATTAAGCCCCTGTGATGTATATAAATCTGAACATATTTGCTTATTGTCCTTGGATAGATTGTAAATAAAGAATTAATTAATAAAAAAAAAATTGAAAGAGACGCATTTAATTGTAGAATTAAACGCCACTTCCAGCATTACCAATTAGTATCTATATAAATACTTTTTAATATTTATTGGTGAACGCTATTTAAATAAAATGTAACAAGTAGAATTTAATGCTGTAGACGGGATTCTAAATGAATTCCAGCTAAATGCTCATTGAGTATGTTAATTATTTCTTTTACTTTTCTCGTGATTATGGTTTTCGTACCCACCACTTCACGATTTTTTATAAGATAATTTTTCTCTAATTACAGTTGTTGTTATTTTTGCTTTTATACGTCATAAAATAGACGTTTTTAATTACCCGCTAATATTTAAACATTGTGGTTAGTATCTTAATTTTTATACCTTACACTACCATAAGTGGCGAGGGTATTATGCGTTTGTGCTGATGTTTGTAACAACCAAAAATATTAGTCTAAGATCCATTTTAATGTATACCAATCGGCTCAGAATCACTTTCTGAATCGATTTAAAGATCTTCGTCCATCTGTTTGTCTAAGTAAAATTTGAAATCAAACTACAGGTTGCAATTTTGAATATAATGAAATTAAATTTAACAAACGTATGTCTTATGTTCCAAGGATGAAGCCTGTTGAAATTGGTTAAGATCGGTACATTATTTCACCTAACCCCATATAAATGCCCTCCCTGCACAGGTCTTTAACGATTATAATATAAAAATATTTTAAGGAAATTTGGTTTTATATAAACAGAAAGCTGTGTGCCAAATTTCGTGAACATCGATCTATTATTGACTATATAGATCCTATATTAACCTCTCTTTAGAAAATTAATTCAACGGTCTTAAATCCCACAAAAATTATAGTATTAGGTTAATATGTGACACAAATCAATTTTATATAAATATAAAAAGCAGAGGATCGGCCCATAATTGAATATAGCTCCCATATAATGTACACTTTCGGGAATCTCCATAAAGTGCATAAATAACATAATTTATATAAATAAAATATATACAAGTATCGGTTCACAATTGGCCACTGGTCCCATGTAAGATCTCACTTCACATTTTGATGCATATACCCAATGCCTCATATGTACATCTAGCTTCCACGTTAACCAACTTAAACAAATGAATTTATACATTATATTAGACCTCTAAAACGTTGCTATGCACCTCAAGTATAGAGTATCATATGGTCGGGCTTGGCTGACTATATCTTTCTTGCTTATTTTAAATTATATTTTATCCATTTATATTTTTTCCAATATATTTTCTTTTCCAAAGTCTAAAAGAAATACATGTGTAAGATTAAAATTTTGTTATTATAAACAAAATTTCATTTATTAGTTTGCTTTCTTAATTATTGTTTTCTTCTCATCCGAAAAGTAATTTCCTGTAAGTGTATTTGAAAGATGAATAAGCGCCTGTTGCTTAAGATTTTTGAGCAACCGCTAAACTAAGAGTTTACCGGTAAACTGAATATTACTGCGTTCCTGTTCAAGTTCATTAAAAAATGTGTTTGACTAAAAAAATACTAAATGTCAATTATATATATATTACAGACCCTAAAAAGGAGACGATTTTAGCGAAACAGTTTCTATAAATAGTATTTATGAAAGATTTATATAAAAGGCATCAGTAATTCATATCTGACCTTAAAATTAAGTTATATGCTAAACAAAAAAAAATAATATAAATTAACTAAAATTTACTTTACTCGGATTTCATTAAGCGCATAGTCTCTTTTTAATTTAATGTTAATAGCGTGTACTGTTAACTTAACATTTCCAGTTTAACATTTTATAGAAATTCAATTTGCACGTGTAAACACATGCGCTGAAATGTTTTGCTCTCCTTACAGCTTCTTTATTTTGATTATTTCATACGTAAACAAAACTAAATTAAAACATGTGTGTATATTATTTTTCCTTTACTCTTATGACTGTTGTTACCACATACTTTATTATTTATTTAAAAAATTTTATTTTGTATTTAATTTCTCCTGCACAGAAAAAAATAAATATGGATTTTAATTACGAAATTGCTAATATTAATTAAAATTTTGTTTGAATTTGCTCGAATCAATAAAATGGTAACATTCATTAAGTAAAAATAATTAACTTTTTACAAACTTCAATTAACATTTTTAATTATATAAATTAAAATTTTATTAAAATTTGTTATGAAATCAACTAAAATTTTTATTAAAACAATTCAAAAACTAACTCAATACTAATGCGCTAGAAAGTCCTCGAAAAATCAAAATACAAAAGCATCAGCCAAGTTATTTAGTATTTCCGAATCAAATATTTATGTTTAATAAAATATAGGAATTATTTTACAATAATATTCGTAATCTTAAAATATATGTATATATAATCTATGTAATGTATTACATGTATAATATAATATATACTATATGTAATGAGTATAACAACTGTATAGTGTGTATCTATAAGTATTGTGAGTATGAATGCAAGTAAACTATGTATTTTAAATGTTTAAATGGAAGCGTTTTTTTAATATAATTATATCTAGTTTGCGGAAAAACGCTTCATCGTCGTACTCTTTTATCTCGCCAGATTTTCAACAAATATATTAAAAAATTGCCTAAGATGACAAAAACATAAATATAAAAATTTTAAAATAATTTATAAAGAAATGGTCTTCCAAACAGCCTTCTACCTTCATTGACTAGAACATCTGTAAAAATAAAGGAATGTTAACCGATCTTATGTATAACTAAAAAGCGGTAAGTACAGGATAGTAAGTAAAATTTAATGTCAATATTAAAATCTACAAAAATATTTATATTTTGTAAACCAAAATTGTCTGCATTTAAGAAAAAAAATTCTAATTTATTGGTTATAAAATAAAACTCTGATTTTTTTTCTTTTCAAAATGTTTTTCTCTTTTGTTTCTGTTTTTTTAGGATTTGTCATTAAAAAAAAAAAAAAAACTACTTTAAAATCAATTACAGAGTTAATTAAATTTTAAAATAATATAAAATATCAAATTATTTGTGAAATAATTTTTTCTGTGTGTCTACACATTTTTATTCCTCTTAAAGCAAATAAAAAGATGTTTTAAAAAAATAAAATTAAATTATTTTACGAGTCTTCTATTTACAAATAAATATTAAAACAGCAAAAGATTATATGTGAATACCAGGACTTTTAAATGTTTTACCATAAAAGTAGAAAACTAATTTGTTAAGGAATAAAACTTTATGATGTGGGTACGATCTACGTCTATGTTTATAATTCAAATTTATATTGAAGAGGAAGAATAAAGAAATAAGGGCATAAAAAATTTAATTAAAATTGTTGCAATTTTGTTATAAGAACTGAAACCTTTTATTATTATTTTTTTGTTTTTTTTAAGTTTATTATTATTAAGGGTTCTGGAGAAATTTAAATAATTAAACAATTTTTTTTTTATTATTAAACCTAAAATATATTTCACAGATATAAAATCATTTATGAAAATCACCCTCTCCAATGTCAATGAAATTCGGTATGCAAATTCACTACGTTAATACAAAATTTTAAGTTATTAAAAATTTTCAAATTCGTTGTGGTTTAATGTTTATGTCGGTACAAAATTAACTATTTTTTTAAAATTCTTTAAAATATATAAAATTTAAATTCATATATCTTCCGACCTATTTGCCCGATGTAAACAAATTTTGAATCAAATTGATGCCTAATAAATGTTTTTATGAGGACTTTCAAATTCTGTATTAACATAACGAGTATATACCAAATTTTATAAAAATCGGAGGTGGTGAAATCAAAAATTGCGTTCTTTTGTTCAAAATGTTTTTTTTTTTTCTCCCTATTATGCTCTTTTATCTTATTATATAATTGGCTGATCATTATCTAAGTTATTGATACAAACATATTTTAAATAAACTACAAAAATTATTTGATGTCCGAAAAGAACATTTCACTACTGTATCCAATATTGCGGGTCACCAGTTCCGAACTGTTTGGAGTTCAACTGGTAGTAGTCATCTTGGCTACGAAGTCCGACCGGTGACTTAATACTGGTACCACGGGTGTCAGGAACCCCTGGAACTTCGGTTCCAGCCTGGCAACGGTGCGGTCCCTTGGGGAGCTTCGTGTTGGTTGTGGTTTAGACCCAAATCGCGGGTAGAGCGTGAGCTCAGTGTGGAGTTGCATTGCAACCGGGTGCCGTGACCCAAAGATCGGAAGGAATTTAGATATGCTCCGCTCCTAACCAAGGCGGAAGTCCTGTCCAAATACATGACTTCAAATTGGTACTTAAGAATGGCTTCTGTCAGACTTGGGGGCGTTGGTGGACGCATTGTATTCACCCTGTGCGAAGAACACCGTGAGGTTGGGCCTACATAAACAGTTACTCACGTAAAACCTTCGACGTTGTATCCAATATTGTATTTTGGCAGACCTTAGGTTCTGTCTAGTCAATAAAAAATAGGTCACTTGGGTCCAATTTGGTCCCGTTGTTGGCAGACCTTACAAAATCCGAAATTTTAGACCCCTAGAAAATACAGTCATTTAAATCTAAAAAATTATAAAAACAAATCGAGTTGAAACTTTCGAGAATTTTTTGATTTATTTCAGTTTTGCACTGGCAATATACGTCTTTCAGATTTCTAAGTTTTATAGCAAGTAACCATTTTACTATATAGTAAAAAGTTATGCGGTGATAAAAAAAAGTGAATCCAAAAAATTACTATTTTTTTAAATTTAACATTTTTTGATAGAAAGTTTGCGCGCAGGATTTCAAAGACGAAGTGATTCTCTTTAGTTTGAGGTATATCTCGTTGATGTCAGGAAACCAGGCATGGGATACCATCATCACAAATTTACAAACACCCAGCAAAAACTAAATTTCCAATTTTAAAAGCAACAGCTTCCTGTAAGCACTTCATTATAGCATTAATCGCCAGTATTACCAATTAGTATCTATATAATTTGTTTTTAGTAAATATAAAAAGAATTTGATTTTTACGTAGCTCAGTTGTCTAGAGTGTCTAACACAAAAAATGAGTATTAAAATCAAAGGGGATTCAATCCCCAACTAAGGCAATTATATTTTTTTAATAAATAATGTTGATTTATATAATTATATGAGAACAAATTTTTGACGCATAAACATACAAGTCGGATATGGTTCTGCAGTAACACGGCAGACTAACGAACATAAACAGTGTAGTGACGAAGGTTCAAATCTCAATCGAGTCAAACATTTTAAAATGCAAAAATTGTACGCACTTTTTAAAATTTTCACCAAATTTTCAAATTATGTTCTGCATTTTTTTAATATAAAATATGACTAGATTTTCAAAAAGTATTATCTTAATAGTTCAAATTGATAATGTAAAAAAAAATCTAGGAAACATTATTTATACCGGTTACAGTGCCATTCTTCTCCAAACATATTTCGCTTGCTGATAACTACCAGGAAGTAGAAATTAGTTTAATATTGATGTCAAATAAAAGCATTTCATTTGCTTAATACTAAAAATTCAGGCCACGTCAAAATATTTTTTGGAATTCGCTTTAAAATATTTTTAGGATTTCGCACTATAATTCAAATTTTAAACTAATAAAAACTATCTTTCGTGTAAAATTGATCACTAAATATGATACACGTTTAAAATTTTGCGAAAATTAACCTTCTACAAAAACTAAAACTGTTCTTTTTTGTAAGGAATATTGTCAAGAGTATTAAGACTTAACCGACTATACTCTTCAATCCAATAACGATATTCATTTGATTTTTTCAGCAAGCTATCCCAACATATGTCTATTATTATCCACTATTTTGTAGGGAATTTTAACCAATACATTTTTTTTTTTTTTTTTTACTATTTATAAAATTCTGCAAAAATTTAAATGTACTTCGATAAATATTAAAAATTTAGTTATAGTTTTGAAATGTGCTATTAGCGCTTTAGATATTTAATAAAATCGCGATATTTTGGTTTCGATAAAGACCCCTATTTTTTACACCTTTTTAAAATTTTAATTTAAACCTCCACAACTTTTGCGCGCATTAAAACTCCTCATATAATACAATTCAAAAGATACTAAAAAGCACCCTCAAGTGATATACATCTTATTCCTATCTTTTTACAAATAACAGATATATAATAATTTATATAATGAAACTTTGACTTTTTGTATCTCTTAAACTAAAAGTTGCTTAACTAAAAGGTATATATCACTAACCTTACAACAAAAAGCTCTAAAAAATGTAAGAAAAAGATTGGATTCATACATATAATTTTGATCATTTTTAATAATTTTCCTAACACGAGAATAAAATTAGTGCTGATCTATCATGGCGATACAACAACAGAGCGGTGCTGCCTTGTTATTTTTATATCGCGCTTGGAACATAACGTATAATCCCCAGATTAATACAAAATATTGAAAATGTTTTTATATTTTTATTATTGAAAATCTTTGATCATTCTTTGCCTCAAAGTTCTTCTCAGCTTTATTATATAATATTTTCTTTTTAGCCTTGATTGACTAAAGTTTAAGCATAGCTTTAACATGACTTATATTTGATTTCTAAGAAATGAACACAACGTGATATTACGCGGCCGAATATATTTGACATAGCTCTTAGGAGCTTATCTACTTTTTTGGTTTGGAATTCATTTTTATGACTTCTTCCTTTCCTTAAATAAGTTTCATCTCATTCTTTATTTTCATGTTAAGGCTTTTTATTACCCTGAAATGTAATATTTCTGTCAAAATTTACTCAATAAACATTTTCTTGTAAGTTCAGGAAAAAAATCCCATTTTATTTTGTTCATTGTATATATTTTGTACAATTCGATCTGCTGTTAAATTTTACATGTCCCTTGTAATCAACACTTTATTTATCTATCCATATGTATATATATATATATGTATATATATATATATATATATATATATATTTATCTATATAAATATATATATATATATATATATATATATATATATATATAGATAGATATCTATATATATCTATATATCTATATATATATTATATATGTATATATATCCATCAATCTGAGTATCTATTTATCTACCTGTCTTTCTATCTATACCTAAATATCTATATCTCTATCCATCTATCTATCTATCTATCTATCTATTAATACAATTTATCTATCTTTCTATCTATCTACCTAACTATCTATATTTCTATCCATTTATCTATCTATCTATACTTCTAATTATCTATCTTTCCTTCTATCTATCCATCTATCTATACATCTATCTATCCATCTTTCAATCCATCTATCTTTCCATCTATCTATACATCTATCTATCCATCTATCTATCTATCTATCTATCCATCTATCTCTCTATCTATCTATCTGTCTATACTTCTAATTATCTATCTATCCATCTATATATCCATATATCTATCCATCTATCTACACATCTATCTATCTATCCATCTATCTATCCATCTGTCTAACCATCTATCTATCTATCCATCTATCTATCTACATATAAATCTATCTATCCATCTATCTATCCATCTATCTATCCATCTACCTATCCATCTATCTATCCATCTATCTATTCATCTGTCTATCTATCTATTTTTCTATCTATCTATACTTCTAATTATCTATCTATCCATCTATCTATCCATCTATCTATACATCTATCTATCCATCTTTCAATCCATCTATCTTTCCATCTATCTATTCATCTATCTATCCATCTATATATCCATATATCTATCCATCTATCTACACATCTATCTATCTATCCATCTATCTATCCATCTATCTAACCATCTATCTATCTATCTATCCATCTATCCATCTATCTATCTATCTATCTATACATCTATCTATCCATCTATCTATCCATCTACCTCTCCATCTATCTATCCATCTATCTATTCATCTGTCTATCTATCTATCTTTCTATCTATCTATACTTCTGATTATCTATCTATCCATCTATCTATCCATATATCTATCCATCTATCTATACATCTATCTATCTATCTATCTATACATCTATCTATCCATCTATCTATCCATCTCTCTCTATCTATTAATCCATCTGCAGTAAAACATTTCCTCATTCTAAACATAGGAACTCAAAATTACGCACAGACATAATAATGAACAATAAAGTAAATTTTGCAAACTCAGCAGGTTATTATATAAAAAAGCTAAATTAGGTGTAGATACAAATACAATCAAAAGTGTTTACGTGTAAATAATGTTTAAATAAATAGACACACAATTATATATATCTACCTTCCCAAACTAAAATATGTGTGTTTGTGTGTCAGCCTACGTTTCTGGTATATGGAATTTTATTTTAAAACAAAATATGTTTTTAAATAATTTAAATCGACCTTAAGGAAGCTGTTAGAAAAAACATGTATTCTTATTTGTAATCGTTTTCATTCTTGATTAAGTTATCACAATTGACTAGCCAAGTTATGAGCTAAGGTAATTTTTTTCAAATTTCAAATCTATGTAAGTATTCCTTGCTCATCTCATACTTATGCAGAACATGTTGAATTTCAAATGTAAGCTACTTTATGAACCCAAATACCACTTGGCATAAATTAACATAAATTTTACTTTATATAGAGTAATTGTTATAAAAAGAAAAATTTATTCAAACTAAATACGAAAAGGTAACATGATAATGGTTATGAATCATTAATATTTTTTATGCCATAGTTAAATTATGTAAGTAAGTAAAAATATGAAGAAGAAAAAATAAACATTTCAAGTAAGAGAGTGTAAAAAATTCAGTAAAAATATATAAGAAATACGAATATTTTTATGAGCATTAAAGTAGCTTTAATCTAATATAAAGATTTTTTTCATATTTTTATTAAAGCTTAAATATAAAAGAACTGTGATTTTTTATGCGTATAAATAGACAAGGGGGGAAATTTAAATGATTACAATAGTTTTACCTTAGTTTTTAGGTATTAAGTCGTAAAACTTTTTGTTTGTACTTGTACATAAATAAAATTTAAATACTTTACTGAAAGAAATTTTTGTCGAAAAAAATGAAGTTTCTTACAAAATTTAAGAGTGCTTGTTTTTAATAAAATTGAAAACGACCCAAAGTGCACCTTTTTCATTTTGTTTCATTATATAGCTAAACCTGGCGATTTTATTTCGATATAAATGAAATTAATGAACTAAAAAAATATATTGTCGTTGATTAAAACATTTTTTGTATTAAGTAAACAAAATTTTTTGTTAAATAAAAGCCGCACTCTTTTATACTCACCATCAAAAGCTGATGGGGGGGAGGAGGGGGGGGGGGGGTTATATTATGTTTGTCGTTCTGTGCGTAATATGTCGCAAGAATAATTGAATACCCCAAAGTATATATATTCTGGCTTTTCATGAAAATTTGAGACGATGTAACGATGGCTGACCGTCTTTCCGTCTGTTTGTCTGTCTGTTTAAAACAGGATAAGGCTCAGGGCGGATATACTGATGAGACGAAATTTGGCTGAAATATTGCTTTATATAAGGTTTCTCGGGTAAGTTAGCAAACTCAGTTCATAAACAAAAAAGTAGTAGACTAATAAAAATAGGGTGCCCGTCGTAACTCTAGTTTATACCTTTCGGCCGATATCTTTTAAAAAAAAACATGGTCATCAACAAAATTTTGCACAAACAGTTTAGGGACCAATATAAACTCAAAACCCAAAAATTGATGTAGTCCGCCTATTTGAACGCTCTCCACCCATAACAACATCAACGAGATTTTGTACAAATAGTTCAAGGATCAATGTAAATTCGGAAACAAAACAATGGTCGTGATCCGTCCACTTCCCATATAAGGTGAAATGTTAAAATGTTGCGTATAGTGGCCACATACAATCGGACAAGCCAAATATATAACATTCTCACTTGTTCCTTAATCAGGTAAATCGTTCACAAGCCAAACATTATGAAGAAATAAAAAAGTCAAAAAACTTTTCTTCAGCAAATAATAATTAACTTTTAGGGGCTATAAAACATTTTTCTTTTATATTTTAAAATATATAAATTTGATTTATCAAGCGATTGTCTAATATTTAATCATGACTAAGGTCCTGAATCAGACAAGAGTCAAATTGTTTAAAAATAAAATTTGTATCAAAATTACTATTTTTTTTTTTTTAATATTTTTTGAGTAGTTTTCATACAAATCTTATTTTTATACAATTTGCTTGTTGTACTGAATCAGGCACTAAAATAAATTTTAATCTGCCAAAAAAAAAAATTGTTTGTCAAATTTGGGTTTTTTTTTATTTAGATATTAATTAAATACTTAACCATTCACTATTTAGATCCTTTCTATAAAAATAGTGAAAATCTGATAATTAGTAAAGCAGGGTTTTATTTACACCAAAATAAGTGGCATAATTTGTTTTAAGTAGTTTAAGATTTTGACCTTAGATAATTAGAAAGCTATGGGTATTTCCAAGATAATTTGAGTTTAATGACTTAAAATATGATTAATTATTTAAAAGAATTTTCGAGACCTCAAATATGATTAAATAACTTGCTAATATTTTATTGCATTTTCTATATATATTTTTTTTATTTATCCTTAGTTTCTTTCACTTTAAAGCAAAAAAAAAAAAAAAAAAAGAGGAATATACAAACTTTTTCTTAAGTAGGTCATAATTTAATCTTTTATTAATAAGATATTTTCTATATAAATTATATTTAGTATTCCCTTCACCATAGTTGTAACAGCAAATTTTTTCATTTTGTTTGCAATTTAAACAATTTTCATTGGAGAGCAAAAAAGTTTATACTTTCTGGATCCTTATAAGAAACGAAGTCAAAATGACGATGTACGTGGACTGATTTAGCGTTTATGAAGCCTCCCGATAAATTATATACATTTAAACGTACCCAAAATTATGAAAGGGTTCATCACTTATAAGATCTTGGCCAAATTCCCTACGACAATTGGAACAGGATACTATTTATATACTTAATGTTGATAACCCTAAAGCATATCTTAATTTTTCTCCCACTAATATTGATGATGTATACATTAAAAGATGGTAAGGTAATTTTTAAAAATAGCTAATTTTATAGCTAATTTTATAGCAAGAAATAGCTAATTTAATAGCAAGTTTTTTCTTTTTGTCCACATAAATATTTTTGGAAAATTCACGAACTACGGGATTATTTATTTAGCTGTGGTTTTATTTATATTACTAATATTAGACAAAAAATTTCTTTAAAATATCAAAAACATAAGTGACTATGAAACATCCTGTTTCATAAGTTTAGGTACATTTTTCAATTGCTTAATATTGTGTCGATATTCACAGAACTCTTTCATAATATTTAGGATATTAAGCAATTGATCAAATTTCCTTTACTCAGTACATTAACATTCCCGGCCCGTTCTAAATCCATGCAAAGATTCATATGCTATTTGGGTTTCAGTTGTTCTACTAATGATGGAAGTGATAATTATAAGTTTTAATACGGGATCCTGGGAATGCGGAGAAGTCGAAAATTTTTTTCCGCTATTTCGAAAAATCAAAAAGTCCGATAAATTGCGATGACTAGTGTCTACACTCTTTTTTCTCCAAGATATATTTTTCTTTAAATATATATAATAATTTTATACTTTTCTGAAAGGTATTTTCACAAAGATGATTTTGAAATAGAAATAGGCTCAATAACCCTAGCGATCTAACTACACAACCTCCCAAATTTGACCTATTTTATATTTATATAAACATATTAATTCAATTCAAATTCAAAGTATGTTCTAAATTTTTTTTAACTTAATTACTTTTCCTAGCTGACATTATTTTTCATTATATAGAGAGAGATTAAGTCAATCTCCCGTATTCACAAACAACTTTTAAATTTAAAATGTCTTTTAAAACAAATTCTTCATACAAATTTTGTCTCTAAAAAGTGTTTTAAATTTAACATTGGTTTGTGAATACCAGAACCAAAACTACGCTACTTTAAAATTTAACATATCACGAAAATTTCCAAAAACATTGTACTATTGTGTATTCAAAAAAGTCATAAATAAATAAATTCCCGTATCCAATGTTGAAAAGTGTGTTTGAGCTGGAATACGAAAAAATTGAAATTTTTCGTGATATATTAAATTTTAAAGTAGCGTGATTTCACTCCTGCAAAGGATATCGACTTCAATCTTTCTCTATATAGTGAAGAATTGTGACAGCTAGACAATGTGTTTTAGTTGAAAAAATTCAGTTCATCCTTTTTCTGATTTTTGCATTAGAAGTAAAATTTTTGCAAAAAATTGGTTTTTGGAGAAACTATAAATATTTTAACTATAATAAAATTTTTCTAAGTTAAGATATCTTAACGAAATTTTCGATAATTGTACACTTTATCGTTTAAAATAATAAAGTTTAAAAAACTTTAAGATTTTTATAAAAGGAATCCCACAATTCCCAAAAAAAAGAAAGAAAACGAGGAAAATACCAAATATAACATTTTTCACATTTTCAGCTATAAAGTCCACATTTTCTCGCTATCCCAGAGATAACAATCGAAAACTCTTAAAAATATCTTATAGATTCCGAAATTGCATTCTGTTTACAGATTCATGCTTTGGGATTTGAAAACATATAGAGTAAAACCAAAAGTTTCATATAAAATAGGTCAAATTCGACAGGACGTGTATTTAGACAACTTGGGTTATTAGCTAGTTTTCTATTTTAAAATAATCTTTTTTAAGATGCCTTTCAGAAAAGCATAAAATTACTATATATTACTAATGAAAATTAAATTTTAGAGAAAAAAGAGTGTAGAAAATTTTTCGGCCTAAAAACATAAAAGATCGTAATTTTTGCAATTTTCAAATTCAAAATCATTTACTTTTGAACTTTGTAAAAACTTCAAATTTACTTTATTAAATAAATAATTTTGTTTTTTATTTAGCTAAAGAAAAATCTAATAAAATCGATCAGAAATACTGGGATGGATGTGAAAACAACTGAACCAAGAACGTGCAAAATGGTAACTACCTCAATTTTTCAAATTTCCGCCCCACTTCACAGAAAATCTTTTCTAAACTTTTATGTTCAAAAAATATACTAAGTCTATAGGCTAAAATGCGTTATTACACTTTTTGATCATCCTATATTAGCTTTGGACCTCGTTTTTGCACAAATCTATCACAAATATTTTTTTGTAGTTTCGAATTTTCAAATCGATCAAATCGGTCCATAAATTTTCCATTATTCCCATTTTTAATTTAATATTGTCTTACATGTATGCTAACTTTTGTGAAGTTTCGAAGTATTAAAATTATTACTTATTTATTTATTTATTAATAAAATATTAACTCTATTTCATCTTTGTACGAGTATGGAAATATAAATTATTTAAAGTTTTTGGTATTTATATTGAATTGAAACTAATGCATTTTTGATTTATTGATATTTTACTTTCAATATCTAAATATTAAAAATATTTATTAACTATTAAAAACATCAAAATATAATACATTTTCATCAATAAAACGGGTGTTGGGTATATAAGATTTGGCTCAGTCTAAATTTTTTTTTTTTTTCTCAATTTATTTTGGTGAAAGAATTTTACTCGTTTAAAAATACAGGGCAATTTTTCTTACTGAAATGCTGATTACTTATGAGAGCTAGAGCATGGGGGAATATTTAAGGGCACAAACATGCCTGTATTTTGAAATTCGTTTTGTTTTTCATTTTCGTACTTAAAAAATACACAAATCAAGGCAATTGAAGCAAGAATTGCTGAAGTAAAATTTTCAGTGTGAACGTAAATGCAACTTCAAAAGAAAAAAAGGAAAATTTCAAAAAGTAAATTGATTTGTCTGAACTTAAACTTATGTTGTGTCTGGAAAGTTTTAAATTTTTAATAAGTATTTATTTAACATAAATTTAATAAATTTTGATCGTTATCCATCTTAAACTGAAATATGTTAGAAAAATCCTTTACAAACGGAAAATATCAAAGTTATTATCCTTAGTTCAATTTAAACTAAATCTAATAGTAAATATTAGTTTTTATTTCTAAAGTATTATGAAGATTTTTATTATTTTCATTACAGCTAATTTTACCTTTTCTGCAGTTCTTTGTAAAAGAATATTGAGCTTAATTGTTATAGAATTAATAAACAAAATTAAACGGTCTTAAATATTCCTAACCGTTTTTTCCATTTTTTTTTTTTTTTTTTTTTTTTTATTGTCATGAAATTTTTCAAGGTTTATTAAACCTTTTCATAAATCGCTTATTCTTTGTTGGGTTAAATTGTTTTTTTTTTTCAGACATAGACACATTTGTATACTGAAAAAAAAAAAAAAAAAAAATACATGAATTTAAAATGAAGGCGTTCGGGTAGGTGTTAGGCAGCTAGATATCTAAGTATATTTATATTTAGCCAGGTTTATATTTCAACCAAGTGCCAGACATTTTATTATAGAAAAAAATGAAAAAATAAAAATATATCACAGTTTTTTTTTTTTTTTTTGTACATTTAACCCTTTAGTGCGTCGTGATGCTTGTATGAATCAAACATTTTTTCCTGTTATAATATTTTAATCACATAATAGTGCTATCTGATGTTAACAGAATCTAAAATATTGAAGTCAGTATATTTGTGACAGTATATTGTTTAGTTTATAAAAAAATAGTTTGCTCTCTGTTTCATATATGAATTACATTTATTTGTAAATTTTTTTTTTTTTTTAATTTAAAAAAATAAAATTACTATTTTCTAACTCTTGTAACAATTTTGTACCGAAAAAAATGTTATTTCGCTCAAAAATAAAAATTTGCGCATTTAAGGGTTAAGAGCAAAAGACTTAACACTGCCTTTCTTTGACACCTTAACTGTATACAAGAAATGAATATTATGGGTTTCATGTAACAATTGCAACATAAACATCAAATAATAATTTTCATGAAAATTTGTATCTTTTTTTAATTTTAAATTTTGTATTGTGTATTTTTCAAGAAAAAGTGCCATTATTACAAAAAAAATAACAATGGTACCTTTTTTGGAAGAATTGTACTTTGAACAATTACGAAAAAAACACGTTTTTAATAAAAATTCCTCTTTATTTTTTAAATAATTAAATAAATAATCTATTAAGTCTAGGAAAATTTAAACAAAATATTTTCTATATTAGATAAATAAAAAAGAAAAAAACTATGACTTTATTTATTTAACAATATACCGCTACTTAGTCGACTTATATTTACTTAAATATTTCAAATGTTTGTTTTTCTTCTATTTTCTTAAAATAAATGAAAAAATATAAAAACCTTACAACTTTTCAGTGGTTTATTATAAAAATTTTAACCTGCATGATAATATGAAATACGCTTACCATATGAAAAATGAAATACTTATATGAATTGTTATATAAAAGTCTAAAAATAAACATCTAAATATATATAGACACAACAAGAACGGTTCGGAAATTTCCATACAAATTTGTATGAAAAATGAGCAATGTGGCTTGGTTAAAAAATAAATTTTATTTTAAATTCTATCAGAATTTTTTGTTGCTCTTATTTGCTCACAAAAAATATTACCATATTTTTTAAATTTATATAAATTTTGTTAACAAAATTGAAAAAGTTTGAAGTAAAAAGAAATGAAAAGAAAATAAATAAAATTGTTGTTTATTTTCCGTTGCCGTCTAAGTTTTTGTTTAATTTAACAATGCGAGCTATGTAAAGGAATCCGGATGGGTTGTGCTAATGCATTAAAGCGTCTAATGTTGGAATTAAATAAAAACAAAGTAAAAGAAGGCACTTCAAAAAAATAACAATAAAAATTTAATGCTTTAAAATTCAACAGGCATAAAATATTAAAGAAAATTTATTTTTTATATAAAATATTTTTCTATTGCTAGGTTTATACACAGTTCTTATTTGCGATTAAAGTTATTTGTAAATAAAGAACTCACTGTTTATACACAGATGGCAGATTGTAAATAAAAAAATTAATTTGTTATATTATAAATAATTTTTTTTTTATTTTTTTCCAGATTTTTAAAACACACAAAAAAAATTTCAACATATTAGACCTTATTTGAAAATAGTTGGAGTTTTTTCAATTCCCTTTTTTTTTTAAAATAATTTTATCTATATTGTTCCAAAAATTTCATTGGAATACCTCTACCGTTTAAATTTAATTTAAGTCCAAATATTATCATTTTTTCTAAAAATATATTTAAAATCTAAATTTTAAGTTTTTCATATCATGGCCTGAAAAAATTTTTACTAATTATGATTCCCCATATCCTAACGTTTCCTATGATACCAAATATATTTATAAAATACTTGTAGTTTTGAAAAGGTGTTTTATTGAATACACTGTCTCAGTGAGATCTTCCCGGACGAGCGCCCAATTGTAGTTTTAATGTATTTTGGCTAACACTTTAGCTACTTTTAATCTTTGTTGCAGTTCTCTTCAATTCATTATAATATTTATTTATATATTAAGGAATTATTTACACATTTAATAACTTAACAATAACATTTTCAAAATAATAAGTTAAACATTTGCTTCAATAAACTGTAAGACACTTGATGATTCTTTGACACTTGATTTCTTTGACAATTGATTATCCTCTGTCCGTAACATCGGTCTTTTACATCCCTGTTCATATTCCGTCATGTTCCGTTTGTTCTAAAAAATTGACTAAAAGTCAATTCCTAAATTGTCAACCTAGGTGATCTTCTCCTACCTTTCACCTCATTTCGTACATGCTTATAATTTTGTTTGAAAACTGACAAAAAAAAATTGTCTTTTTAGATAATTTTTAGAACTTTTTCCATATGTTTTATGAAAAATGTGAAAACATTGGCAAAACTTGCAAGGTTTATTGTTATTTTTTTTTTTTTTTTTTTTTATTCAGATATAAGCTGTATATATAACAATTTGATATCTCTGTACTCGTAAGATTATAGATTTAAAGTATATTTTTGAGAAATAATTTTAATATTTGGAACTAAATAAAATTTAAACGAATTGAGATATTCCAAGGAAATTTTGACACAATATAAATAAACCTATCTTAAAATCAAAGTATTAAAAAAACTCAAACTCTTTCGTAACAAAATACCCAAAATCTCCGTCCAGGGAAAACTTGTTCCAAAATTATTTTTTGTGTGTTTAAACAACATATAGGGGTATATAGCCAATATATATTTTTTATCTCAGCTTTGACTTTTGAGAATTTAACAGAAAATTTTTTTTCAAAATTGACAAAGTTTGTAACGCATTTACCTTAAGATTTCCTTTGAAATCATAAAAAAAATTCTAAAGTCCGGAATAAAAAAAATAAATATTTTAAAATTGAAAAAATATTATTATCTTTTTTTTACAACGAATTTAATGTATCTTAATGTCAAGAAATTCCAATATGTGGCATTTACTAGGTTGTTGGTAATGAATGACAATTACACCATGAATGATATGCGATTAGAATTAGTTCAAACATTTAATGATCTTGGTGTGCTACTGGACAGAGAATTAGATTTCCGTGATCATATATCCAGAATTATTAATAAAACAACTGGTATGCTAGGATTCATCAAGCGCTGGGCAAAGTTGTTTTCCGATCCATAAACAGCTAAACAGCTATACACTTCTCTAGTTAGACTTATTCTTGAATATGATTCTATTATATGGGATTCTTTCTACCGTGACCACTCAAATAATATCGAATCGGTTTAAAAACAATTTATATTATTTTGTCTACGTGATCTTGGATAGTATAATAACCTTCATTTACCATCTTATAAGAGTCGTCTGGCTCTTATAAAAATTCCAACGCTTCAAAATCGTAGAAAATTGTTGAACGTAATATTTCTTATCAACCTTATAAACGGCAACCTATATTATGAATTTCTCTTAGAAAAAATCAATGTAAATATTCCTCATCGCATCTCGCGTTACTATCAATTCCTCAATGTTAAATACTTCCGCTCAAATTACGAAAATTCTAATCCATTTCGCCGTATTTGTATTGAATTAAATCAACTATAACACATTATCGACTTTAATAAAAGTTTAGCTGCTATTAATAAAGACATAATTTATTATCAAAATAATTAAGTTATCTTTGCTATTTATTTAATATTATAATTATTTTTGTTATTGAATATATTCTAATAGTCTGTAAGGATTGTATTTCCATAAACTGAAAATAAAGATACTAAATAAAATAAAAATTTTAGGAAAATTATCCCAAAAACGTGAAATTTGTTTAAAATTTCAACTTATTAACGAATAGATGATGTATTTTTATGATTCTTGGAGCAGTTTTATTTAAAATTTTATTAGAAACTTAGTGGATATTTTCAATTTTAGAGGCCATATTAAGCCCTCCCCCCACCAAGTTTAAAAAACTTAGAAAAAACGAGGCCAAAACTGAGGGTAAAATTTGCTTCAACCTAAGTAACTCTTAAACTAAAACAGATAACCTACACATGTAAGCACAGTTTTTGCAGAAATTTACAGGAACTACCCATATATATATATTTTTTTTTTTACATTCAAGTCATAAATGAATTTTTGGCGAATTAAAAAAAAATACTTACACGAGGTGATCATATTTGGATATCTAACCTTTACCACCGTGACCCGCTGGAGACCTGTGCTCCTTCAAATCAACTCAATAACAGTTTAGCTCTAGCCATGTCCAACTTTATTAAGATATCTCTAACGGTTCATAAGTTATAGAAATATTCAAAAAAAAAAAAACGTTTTGGGACCACTGTGCAGCAGCTCAAGGGTAATATTGTGAAAATGATTTTTAGCTTTTATAATGAAAATACTTACATATGGTTTTCTCTGTCTAGCTCTAAACTGGTATATATTTCATTTTAAATTTTGTTAATTTAAAATTGTTGTTTATTTTTATCATGTTAAATGTTATAAATAAAATAATAAAAAATTTTCGTTGCATATATTTTGCAAAAAAAAAAAATAAAAAATAAATGGAAATATAACAAATTTGCAAAATTGTATAAAATGATTTTTGTTTATGTAAATTTTATTTATTTATTTTTTACCCTTTTAATTTATTTGGATGGGTTTGGGGTACGGAAATTCCCGTGTGGGAAATCCCGGTATTACCTTGGAACTTTTTTAATTTTCCCGGGAAAGCGGGAAGTTTAATATTTAGTTTTAAAATCCTTTAGCAAAACTATTTCAGTTTTTAACGCCTCAGTGAAAAATTTACATTATTGTGCATACTTATATTTAGATGGCATTTTTAGATGGCAATATTTAAGATTTGTCAAAAATTCGATACAAATAGTGTGTGCTAAACTATATCATATTATGTAGATAAGTAAATTTTTGACAGTTTTGAGCTGAATAAAATTTCATTATCCCATAGGGCTACATAAATTATTGACAAATGAATAGAAAATTTAGAAAATTTTATAAAATAAATAATAAAATTAAATAATTTAAAACCGTTGTACAACTTAAAACCTTGTTCAGACCGGCGCGAAATTACGAAAATTCATGCCGAAATTACGAATGCAATCAAGAGTGTTCATACTGGCTAGATTGCATTTGATGTAATTTCGTGAACAGCTGATACTTATTGTTTACATTTTAAATTGTTATAGGGGTAAATAAAGTATTTTGAAATGAAAACAAATAAGAAACAATTACTTAATAAATTGGAAATTATTAATATGCAACAATTAAAAATGTAAAAAGGATAGGTTTCATTTTGCAAAATCATTTTAATAATTAATTTTAAGATTTTTGTTTAAATTTAAGATCAGCTGTGAATTGTTTTTTTTTTTTCTTCTCACAGTTGATTAGGGTTTATATATTTATTTATTTTTTTTATTTTTTTGGCATAAAACACTAATTAAAATAAAAATCTGAGACACATAGTTTTTAATACGAGGTCGGATCAATATTTCCGTTACTTTTCGAACTTCCCTCATAGGTGTATGAAATGCAACACTATTCCCATCAAGTACCACCTGTTAACAGACTACTGTCCAATTTTGAACAAGTGTCGTCATTTACTTTGCGTTTAACAGCTGTTCAAAACATACAACCTCGCGTATTTTTCTAAAAATGGAAAAAAGTGAATTTCGAGTGCTCATTAAACATTACTTTTTGCGAAAAAAAAACCGTCAACCAAACAGGAAAAGCTCGATAAATACTATGGGGACTCTGCACCATCGATTTCAATGGTAAACATGTGGTTTACTGACTTTCGTTATGGTCGCACAAGTGCAAATGACGCTGAACATTCTGAACGGCCAATTGAGAAACGATGGACTAAGTGTATTGAGATAAAAGGAGATTATGTTGAAAAAAAAATTTTTGTTTTGCAAAAAAAACTATGTTTCATTCAAAAAGTCACGGACTTATTGATCCACCCTCGTATAACTTACAATATTTGTGTGAAATATTTAAAATTGTTTAAATCTTGCAAAATTCACCATACTTTAATACGAGTATTATTTTAATTTTGTTAAATAATTATGATTTACAATATTTGTTCAATATTCTTTATAAGAACTCAGTGTTTTTTTCTTAAAATTTTAGTTTTTAAATATGAAAAATTCAATTTTTCGAGAATTAGCGGAAATTTTTCATACGTTTCCCGGGAAAAAAACCCAAACCCTAGTGGCATCTCATAAAACAAAATTATTCTATCTGATTTAATATTGTGTATAAAAACATGTGAAGCATTCCAAGCATAAATTATATGATTTTGTGTACATGTTTCTAGTTATGAGAAATATCCCAACAAAATCTTTGCTTTCCTAGTAAGTTAGCAGGTATAATTGGAAACAAAAATAAAGTACTTAATTTTCGCCTGAATAACTAGTTATTTTTATTTTAGTTGTCCTGAAATTTATCTAGTTATTTTTAAACTCAAAAATATGTACCCAAACGAAAATAAAAATAACAAAAACAAAAAAATGTTGACTTACTCAGTACATCATGTTGCACTCAATTTTCTAAGTGACAAACATTTTTTAGCATATTTTTAGACATTTTATTATAAAAAACTAACAGCATCAGAATAGGGTTGAAACAACAACCTTCTGGTTGCTAATACAGCGCTCTAGCCAACTCATCCATATGATTGCAATGTTACTGTGCTATTATACTATTGTGTACTTATTTATGTAATACATAGTATGCAAATAATAATGACGCCTCATTACCGAGAAATTACTATAATAAGTAGTTGCCATTACCGAAAATCAAAAAGTTTTTGCTGGGATGTTCTTTTATTTTATTTACAAACTTAGAATAATTATATTTTTCATAAACATTTCAGCAAAGAGCATTATGTGTTTATGTAATTTTTATTGTAAGCTTTAAATATTTCATTTAGCATTTTCTGCAAAATTATATTGCCAATATATTAATGTACATTGAAAGGTTGATAATGAGAAATTTATGAATATTATAACTTATGTATAAACACTCATTAAATTAACATTTATCTGATAACAATAAAGATTTTTCCCGAAAAAATAATTTAAAAAAAGTTTTATTGCTAAAATATCAATTTGTTCTTCCTGTTTCCAATTTTTAACAATTTCACAATATTTTGCTGAAAATCAAGACATCAATTACAATGTCACTATTATTATTTCTCTTATTTTTTTTTTCCTTAATATTTTTTTTTTTTTTTTTGCTTTTTTTACAAATCACCTTAAATTGTGAGGGTGAGTGAGGGTAGGTTATTTATTTAATAAAATAAAATTTCATTTTGTTTGTCTGCAGAAAAATATAAAAAAATCAAAGTCGTTATTTAGTATTGGAATAAAATATTACTCATAGGTATAATGTGTATCCCATAGTTTACATTACAAAATTATTTTTCAGCACATTTTTCTGCATTACCAGGGCAACCAAAAATGTGTTTTGGCAAAAGAGTTTGATGCACATAAAAAATGTTCTTAATTTTTTTTTTTTTTTTTAATATTCCCTTAAAATATTATTTTTCTAGCTAAATTTTAAATTATCTACTATTGATAATGTTGTAAAATATTGATACGAAAATTCTTTAAATAATAAAATAAAATTTCATTTATTACGAAAAATATAAAATTTTGAATATTTTTAGTTGACCTGGTGATCACCCTTTGGCTCTACGTATTGTTATAACCTACACCACCATAGCTGGTTGGTACATTATGTATTTGTGCTGATGTTTATAAAACCTAAAAACATTGGTCTACGGTCCACCTTAATGTACACCAATCGACTTAGAATCATTTTCTAAGTCAATTTAACGACGTCCGTCCATCCGTCTGTTCGTCCGACTGTCTCTTCATGTAAACCTTGTAATCAAACTACAGTTCGCAACTTTTAAACTGTTTGAATTAAATTTGACACATATGTCTTTTATAGTTCAAGGACAAAGCCTATAGGAATTGGTTATGATCCACTATTTCTTAAAATTTCCTTTCGTTTTTCCAAATATTTTATTAAAAATGTCATATCATGAAAAATGCTCTTTAAACATAATAAAATTTACAATTTTACTTTATCATTTTAGTGTAAATAATGGCATTTTTATTAGTTTTGTATTATTTTGTTTTTTGTATTAGTTTGCTTGAAAGTCTATTTAATTATGAATAAAACAAGACCCCATTTGCTAAAATCGAAGAAAAATTTTTAATGTTACATAATTTTAAACATATTTCGAGAGGCACATATTTCATAGAAAGCATACTCAACATAAAATGGGTAACACCAAAATTAAAAACCATCTTATCCTATCTTTTAAGCTAAATTTTTAGATGTGTTAATTAAAATATTTAAAAAGTGCCAAAAAAGCAAAATTACAAAAATAATCGTACAAAATACTTATTTTATTTCATTGAATTAAAAATTCTTTCTTACTACTATGATATTTTAGGCGATATAAAAAGTACTAACTTACCCGTTTTTACCTTTTAATATGAACATTTCAAAAAAAAAAATAATAAAAAATTACAGTTCAATTTTCGTATTTCGATATTAAATCATTTGGTAACGTGTATATGTATATAATGAGAAAAGTACTATAAATTTACAATTTGTATCCCTTAAATGTTTATACACTGCCTGCCACTTGAATAAGTACTCACATTTTTTTAACTTTAATTAAGTATATATCCTAAGCTAAAGTTCAGAAAAAAATAATTTTTTGCGCAACCAAATTTAAAAGTGTTGGCTTTAGTTTCCTGAAGAAATAAAAAATATAAATATTTTGTTATACTAAAATTATGCATTTATTAAAAAACATGGATTTCTATGGTACTTTTTCGTATGTCACTTGAATAAAGAATATTTTAAAACCTTAAAACTAAGCAAACTGTAATTTATTTTTAAATTTTAGGTTATAAAAATGAAAGTTATTATATTCTAGTATTCAATTAGTAATGAATACTGCCACCATTTTCAGAAATAACCTCAAAAATGCGATTTGGCATCGACTAATAACTCTAAGTAATTTAGCGAAATTGAACTCCATACTTCCGTTATTGCATCCTTTAAGGATTCTATCGTCTCAAATTGTTTTCCTCCTTCATAAAGTTTTCTTGCAAGCCAACTTCAGACATTTTCCATTGAATTCAGGTCTGGTGAATATGGGGGCCAATCCAACAATTGAACACCTTGTTGATTAATCCATTGTTTTACTGCTCTGACGGTATGAATCGGAGCATTGTCGTATTGGTACGTCCAAGGTATGGGTCCAAAGAAATTATTAAATTTTGGAAATGCTTCCTGCAGAATGTTTTTGTAAGTCGTTGCAGTCATTTTGTTGGATACAAAGACCAATTCTATGGTACCATAATATGAAATGGCACCCCATACCATTATTCCGCCCTATCGGCTGTGTCTGCGGCTCAAAAATAATTCCTCCTTACTTAGGTCATGGAAGTAATAGTTATACCAGTCGGAACCATCAATATTAAACTTTTTTTCATCGGAAAATACAACTTTAAACCATTCATCGGACCATGTCATTGTATTTTTGGCAAACTGTAGACGTTGTGATTTGCGTTTTTCATTAAGTGGTGGTTTTTTTTACAGTTATCGTCGGACTATGTATGGGGACGACTTTAAGGTACGGTGCACTGTTCTTAGACTGGCACTGACTCCAATTTTTTCACGTATTTTTGATACCAACATGGCAGAGTTTGATGCAAATCTAAGAATTTTTGTCTTTCTTTTGGAGTTGTTGCCATTTTCTTCCGCCCTTTCATGTTTTTTCCACATCTTTCCACGTTATTTAAATAATTGTATACAACTTTCTTTCCTCTATTAATGTTTTTGGCTATTTGAACCGGATTCTGACCCTGAGATTTCAAAATCACAATTTTTTCTTTTTCAGAGTTATTAAGAGCCTTACCACGTCCCATATTGAATGAAAACTATTTAAGAACAATCAAATTAAAAATTCTCTAGCCGTTTATATTGAAAAAAATTCAAATCATAGCCTTCCTGATTAATATTAAAAGAATTCCTTATTCAAGTGACATACGAAATAGTACCACAGAAATACATGTCTTTAAACAAATGCATAATTTTAGTATATCAAAATATGTATATTTTTTATTTCTTCAGGAAACTAAAGCCAACCCTTTGAAATTTGGTTGCGCAAAAAATTATTTTTTTCTGAACTTTAGGAGATATAGGAGATATATTTAATTGAAGTTAAAAAAATGTGATTCCTTATTTAAGCGGCAGACAGTGTATATTCCAAAAGAACCGTAGAACTTTGTGATAAAAGAATATCAATAAAAATATATTTGTTACGAGTAGTATACTAATGTATGTAAAAGATATATCTCAAAATATATTGATTTTTTTTTATCCCCTATAAATTAAAATTTTCCAAAATTACTAAACATTTGTTTGTTCCTTCTTTAAATAGAGAATAATATAATTAAATTTATTTTACAATATGCATACATATGTACATTAAAGCGCATTGATTTGTATACTCGTAGATACAAAAATGTTGCAAAATTAAAGATTGATATATTTTAAACTAATCCCCAAAATATTTCGGTTCAATTTGCTCGTTCATGTGATTTTGACTATTTTTAAAATACCTCAAAAAGTATGATTTTTCCATCAAGAGTGTACATGAGTACAGAAGTGTACATATACATTTCATTCTCACGAAATTAAAATTTGAGTAAAATTTTCTATGATTTTGTTTTAAATACTATTTAAATACTATATGAATATTTTGGCCATTTTCCATCGTGTTATATTTTAAGGCATCATTGGAAAGGTCTCATTTAATACAATTAATATATATATATATATATATATATATATATATATATATATATATATATATATATATTCCGGTCCATAATTAGTTAAGTAAATTTCTATGTCAAATAAATGTTTAGTTAAGAAAATAAATGTCACCAAAAGCATACATTTATAATAAAACTATAAATTCGTGTAAAACAGTTACTAAATTTTAAAAATTTCTTTAATTCGATTATTATCATGGTTTTAAAGAACTTATTATACTTTTCATAAATTCATTTATATTTTAGTACAATGAATACTTCCATGTGACTTATTTGCAAAAATTGATCTCCTTTTGCTGTTAAAGGGTTAATTACGTGTAATTTTTAATAGTATCAGGATAGAACATTCCAATGATTGAAACCCAATATATATTGAAAATTATCCGAAATATATAAAATAATATGTTTCAATAAAGAAATTATAACAAAAAACTTTAGTAAAATCTTAATATTTCACTACTGAAGAGAGACATAACTATTATTTAAATGAATATTCCAGGCCTCAATATGCCTCTATTACAATTTGAAGTTCATTTTCTTTTAGCGAAAATTTTGATAACGATATTGAAAGAAATATGTATTTTTAAATGGTCTAACTCATGTAAATTTAAACACTCAGATGTAATATTTTGGGAAGCATATAAGAACAGACCAACAATTTTCATTTGTAGAGGGTTACATTCACAACTTTTTTTTGTGAGGATTTTTAATGTACATTAGGGTGGCCCCAAAATGCAAAGAATCATTGTTCCCAGCTCAAATAAAATTCTACTTCATTCTAAGATACCGTTTCTCAAAATTTTCGACCTGTCATTTTGCTTTTATGAGCTGCATCAAAACGAAAAAAAGTCTTTTTTCGTTTTTTTTTTTTTTGATTTTTTTTCGAATTTCTGCTAAAGAAGCTATATAGCTATTTGGTGTCACAAAAAAGGCTTTAATGACATAACAAAAATTTAGAACCAGGTTCAAATGAGTCCAAAATTATGCAACTTTTCATAAAAAATTTGGAAGAGCGATTTGTTATTGTGAAACAAAATAAGAAAATTGTAAACAAATAGACTTCTTAGCATAATTTTTGTGGATGTTTCACCTAAACTTAATTTACTTCGTTGTTTATTAATTGTACTATGATGTATTATATATCATTAATTAGCGTACAAAAATGCGCACATTTTGATATTAAATACATTTAAGCATTTTTCATATGAAGAAAATTGTGTTTTCAAAAATTTAAATAAAATTCGAACAAGTTCAAATTTGAAAAAAGGGAAAAACCCTTTCGGTATAACTGCTAGAGGATTATATTATATTATTTTGGTCTTATTTTTTTTAATATTTATAAGTAAAAAAAACTCAAATATCCGGATATACTCAATAATTTCTGCTAATTTATGGGTCGCAGTTTTGAAAATAACTTTATAAAATTTGATTCTTCAGCCTATTTTGGGCCAATAAAGTAACACAATAAAATTCGTTAAAATATAATCATTATTTCACTCAGCTCCCATATTAAAATTTTCCCGAAAATAGGTCCAATGGTTATAAATATCTTAAATATATTCGTATTTAAATAGCATTCGAATTTTATCTAACGAATATCATACTACCAAATTTCATGAGGCTTGGTCCAAAATTGGCTGTACTTCCCACACAGGAACCCCCTCCCCCTGAAATACCTTTTCGTTCATAATTCCTATAAAAATGATCGCATAAATGTAAAATTTAGTAAAAGTAAATACTATTTAAGTATCCATTTTACAATCAAATTTTAAAAGGATCGGCCTATAAACGACCACAGTTTCCATATAAGACCCTGTCACGTTAACGCAAATTTACAATTATATTTGCACACTAAAGTGACCTAGTATGTCATAACTAGCTCCACTGCTACATTTCTACTTATCTTAAATCGCAAATTTTATATAATTCCCTTGTTAAGTAATGCAAATAATTAAGTTAATGAAATATTTAATTTCAATTTTTATTATTTAGCTTGAGTTTTTTTGAAAATATTTTTTTTTTTTTTCTAAATCTCTAAAAATCAGCAAAATGTTTTTTTTTTATTATTTGATTTGATTTTCTTAGTACACATATTAAGTAAAAATACAAAATTTTTATTTTCAGCCAAATACGTGTAAAACCTTTTTGAATTTCTATATAAAAGTAAAAAATGTTCGGTTTTATTCCGATTTAAAAAAAAATACATTAAAAATATTTCTATAACATAAATATGTTTCTAAATACCTATATTAGCAATTTCATTGTGAGAAAATTACTTTATATAAAATAAAACACAAAAATATAAACTTGGAAATTTTCAATTTTCAGTTTTTACCACACGCAGAGAAAAAACAAATCGCTGCAACGATATTATGTTCTCATTTTTAATTTTCATTAATTTTAATAATATTGTGTTCATGATAGCAATGTTTTTGTTTCAGTTTTAACATATTAGAACTTTGATTGAGTATAAACATTTGATGACAGAACTTAAATTATATATTTTTAAATATTCTTACCAGAAACAAAATTTTGTTAATATGAACAATATCATTACTTCTACAACCGATAAATATTTGCAGTCTTTTTCCTTATTCTTCTTAAACCATGTTCTATTTTTAAACTATATTAATATTATTATTCCCATGAAAATAAAATGTTTCAAATAAATATAATACTTAACCTTGTCACAGACTTAGTATAAAAATTCATAACTTGTTTACTTTTAAATATATTTTGTTTTTAATGTTTTTTAAAAAAGTTTTTAATTAAATAAATTATTTACTAATATATTTGAAGATTGAGGACTTTTTTTCCGTATAGTACACTACACGATGCTTCATTTTAGCTATTTTTACTTAGAATCAATTATTTTTTCAAAATATCAATTTTCAATTAATCCTCATGTTTCTGTATTTTAACCCTTTATATATCATTTCAAACAACACATACACATATATTAATAAGTGTGTACGTATTTAATAATATTCCTTTTATAAAATTCTTAATAATGTTGTGAGTTTTGTTTTGCAAATTTTTCAATTTCCTATAACTGTAATTGACAAATTACATTTATCAAAAATACAATTATATTGAATGAAATGTAACTTTTTTCTTTAATGATTTCAAAATAAAATTTTATTTTACATATGTAATTAATTTCGTTTTTTTTTGCAATTTAACATGCTTGTTGTGTGTTTAATTATGTATGAATAACAAAAGAAATAAAATAAAATGCAAATTGCTCATTTAGTTCAAGAACGTCATAACCTAAAAAAAGCAATTTTGAAGGAAAAATCCAATAAAAGTTTTCAAATTACTATTACAAAGGCAAACTAATTATATAGTCTCTTCTCAAACGGTGACCATAAAAAATATGTACACTTACAATTTTTTTTAGTTATTTTAGTTATGACGTTCTTGATGTAAATAAGTGAAATGTTCTCTCATTCTTATAAGGGAAATATATTTGTTGGATGATAACTATAAGAAGACAAAATAAGAGAAAAAATAAAAAAAAAATAATAATCATTTTCTATACCAAATACACATTTACAGAAATTCACTTACATAATATCCGGTATTTTACGTATGCAATTCAATATTTCTTCAGGTTGTACAGAATATTGACATATTTTATGAATTGTGGTAAAGAGAGGGAATCTAAAAGGCATGATAAAAAAAATAAAACTATAATAGTTTAAAGAAACTGTATAGAAAAATTGTTTAATAAAATATTGTAATTGTAAAAAAGAAGTTTGCATCAAATTCTTAAAATCTAATAATCCTTTTGATCGAAAGTCTTAAATTAACTTACTTATCTTCCAAACCTTTTTGCTTTAACATCACCGATACTGCATTTGCTGCCAAAGGACCCATTAGTTTTTCCCCACCCATTAGCTCACGCTCAAGTTCCTCCAAAGGACGTTCACTTTTAACAAAAGCTTCAGCCATACGACGATTACGACTGCCACTACATACCGTGATCAAGTCGGCCAAACCACAACTTTCAAAAAATGTAGACAATTTGCTACCCGGATAAAAGACATCTACAAAACGTATCATTTCCAAAAACCCAAACCTTATGCAGGCTGCTTTCATATTCGGATTACATTCAAAACCATCCAATAAACCAACACCAAAGGATAAAATATGCTAAAAATATATAACAGTTATGGGCATGTTAACTTATAGCTTATAAACTTATTCTGATATCTCTAATGGCTCACAAGTTAAATAATTATTTCCAAAAAAAAAAGGACTTTTGGAACCACTATGCAACGTACCTTTAAAAGTCCACAAACTTCCACACAATCACAATCATTTACCACATTTACATGAAAGTTTTCAGACTGAAATATATCTTTAAACAATTTGGAATTTTTAGAATCACGACAACCTAAAGTAGCCTCACAATAGTTTTCCATAGACAATTCACTGGCCAAGTTGGCACCAATTAAAACGGCACAAGGAATCTAAGGCAAATACCATCCACACCTTATGTATTAAATTAATAATATTTAAATATTTACTACCTTCAAGTATTTCATCACAACATGAGAAATCAGCTGTATTCCTCCACTTTCAGCCGGTGAACAACCTTTTGTTACTGCTATAGCCGTGGCATCGGGCTTAATCTTACCCAATAAAGTTTTACAAAAATCGGGTATCAGTCGCTGCGGTATAACAAAAATAATTATATCGGCATATTTGGCCGTTTCTACCAAATCAGTGACAGCCACCTTAATAATAATATTTTTTTATTAAATGAAAATTATAGACAAGTATAGCTTACTTCTGAACTTACTACATTATCTGGCAATTTTAGTTTTGGTGCATATTTTGTATTAATATGCAGCGTATTAATTAAATCGCTCAATTTTTTTCCTTCATACAGTTCCTCATACACAAACATATTGACGTGATCGTCTACAACATCTAATTTTTCAGCATTTTCAGCTACTTTTTTGGTAATTGCAGTGGCCCTTTATTAATGGTATATTTTGATTTTAATAATTTATAATTATAATTATTATAATTATAATTATTAAATAGCTTTTAAATATTTACCAATTTCCTGAACCAATTACACAAACGCTAATCTTTTCCATATTCTAAAAATAAAATGTTAAATTCCTTTCAATTTGAATTTAAATGAAATAAGCAAATAACAGAGTGTTTCAAAGTGAAACAGAAAATAATTAAATTAGCTTTAAAATAACCAATTCCAAGTTTAAATGAAAGAATTTACTCGTTATAGTTATATATCAACTTTCTTGTTAGCTTCACCTTGACATATATGTTAAAAATACTCCAGATGATAATTTTTTTGCTATAAAAGAATTTGTATCTTAAAAATTTTTAAAATTTAATTAATTTTGATGTATTAAACTTGAAATATCTCCATAAATCCTTCTGTCAAGCGTTTCTTAACGTAATTACTAAAGAGCCAAGACATTAAAAAAAGAACATAAAAGACCTTATCTTCTTATGAATAATCCAAAAATGCTTATAAGATCTATAAGCAAAGGATTACGAGCAAAAAACTAGTCTGACACAACTTACAAATTTATCAAATGCGTATTTTTATGAAGTCTGCAAATTATTATAAATTATAAAAAAATATTTTATCCTCTCTCTTCTTTCAAATGCCACTTTACAAAACGAAAAGATAATCGATTAACCGGAAAAAGCCGACTAAACGGGATAAAAATCGCCAAAAGTGAAACAAATCTCTAAAACGAAAAAAAAGAACGCCAAAACAACAAAAAAAAACGGTAAATAAGGAAATCGTCTAAAAAAATCGAAAGAATATAAAATATAAAAAATTTTAAACGGGAAAAATCACAAATTAAAAAAAAATACCAAAACAAAAAACCGCCAAAATGAAAAAAACCAAAATGAAAAAATCGCCACAGTGATAGTTATAAATGCCAAAATGAAAAAATCGCCTAAATTAAAAAATTCGTAAACACAAAAAAGTATAAAACAAAAAAATTTCTTTAACGGAAAAAATCGCATACGAAAAAAAATAAAAAAATAGCCAATTTGAAAAAAAATAAAATCAAAATATGGATTAACCGAGAAAAAAATCGCCAAAATAAAAAAATTCTTAAACGGGAAAAAATCGACTAAAAAAAATCACCACAACGATAAAAAACGACAAAATAAAAAACAAACAAACAAAATTTAACGAAAAAAATGGTTCATACAAAACAAAAAAGAGCCAAACGAAAAAACACAAAATTAAAAAATTGCCAAAATGAAAAAAAAATCAAAATAAAAAAAACCTAAACGCAAAAAATTGTAAAAACGAAAAAAAATTAAATAAAAGCAAATTTCTTTGAAAATCGCAAATACGAAAAAAATCAACAAAATGAAAAAACTGCCAATATGAAAAAAATAAAATCGAAAAACGCTTAAACGGAAAAAAATCGCAACAAAGAAAAAAACTCCAAATAAAAAATTGCCTTAATGAAAAAAATTATTTAATAAAAAAAAAATTCGTAGACAAAATGAAAAACATGACCAAAGGGAGAAAAAATCGCCACAGAGTAAAAAACGCCATAAAAAAACATAATTACAAAATCGCCAAAATAAAAAAAGTTCAATTAAAAAAACGCCTAAGCACAAAAAATCGTAGAAACGAAAAATAATAAAACAAAAGCCAATTTCTTTAAAAATCACAAATACAAATAAAAATCAACAAAATGAAAAAACAGTCAATATGAAAAAAATTAAATAAAAAAGCGCTTAAACGGAAAAAATCGCGACGAAAAAAAAACTCCAAATAAAAAATTGCCTCAATGAAAAAAATTATTTAATAAAAAAAATTCGTAGACAAAATGAAAAACATGACCAAAGGGAGAAAAAATCGCCACAGAGTAAAAAACGCCAAAAAAACATAATTACAAAATCGCCAAAATAAAAAAAGTTAAATTAAAAAAACGCCTAAACACAAAAAATCGTAGAAACGAAAAATAATAAAACAAAAGCAAATTTCTTTAAAAATCACAAATACGAATAAAAATCAACAAAATGAAAAAACAGTCAATATGAAAAAAATTAAATAAAAAAGCGCTTAAACGGAAAAAATCGCGACGAAGAATAAACCTCCGAATAAAAAATTGCCTTAATGAAAAAAATTATTTAATAAAAAAAATTCGTAGACAAAATGAAAAAATCGCCACTGAGTAAAAAAAACGCCAAAAAGAAACATAATTAAAAAATCGCCGAAATAAAAAAACGTTAAATTGAAAAAATGCCGAAACACAAAAAATCGTAGAAACGAAAAATAAAGAAAATTACTTAAATGTAAAAAATCGCAAATACGAAAAAAACAATGAAAAAACAGTCAATATGTAAGAAATTAAATGAAATAAATCTAAATAAATAAATCTAAAAAAAAAAACTGCTAAAACGCGGTAAAATAACGCTAAAGAGCCGTTATTTTTACATTGCTCATTTTAGTTTAGTTTTTACTTTGAAGATTTTGATTTTTTGAAGAAAACCCTCGACATTTTTAAATTGATAAAAAATATTTAAAAATAGTGCTACTACTTTACATATTACATCTGGTTCAGTATTTGATTAGTTATAATCGTTATATATTTCTACTAACATTTTTTATTATTTTAAAAATATATTTTGTTTACACTAATTTTTAAATACAATACGATAGGTATGATCTAGTACTTAATATTTCTTATTGTAAATATTATAAGCAAGGTATTTTACACAAAAAAAAAAGCATTTTAAAAATTTTTGCATAAATTTACTTATAAAGAAAAGAAACATTAGTTTTCTTAACGAAAATGCAATTTGTTAGTTTTTTTTTTTTTTTGGTGCTTGATTAACTGATCCTGATAAATTATTTTGTAAGTTTTTTTTTTTTTTGAATACTTTGAACATAATTGTAAAGAAAAAATTCAGGTAAAATTCAAGAAAATAGTTTGGAAACATATTTTATTCAACAAATTTCCTCAAGAAAAACAAAATGGCATACAATTATTTGCAAAGGATATTCATGCAACATGTGAGTAAAACTTATAAATTTACGAATTCAGTAAATTTATCCGTTTGGATAAAAACCCTTATTATAAAATACATGAATTGGTCTGCATATTTCTGTGCATATTATAGAAATTTTTTCCAGCTTTTTCAAGCGTCTATTTTCCTTTTTTTTTTTCATGCATATTTAAACTTGCTCTGAGTACAAATATTACTCATACGTACACAATTTTCATGGAATATTTACTATATTTAGGTGTTTTCATTTAATTATGAATAAAAACATTATTTGTTCATCAATTTTCATGATATATGTCTTATTTTAATTATAGTATAACAAGTTTTATGATAAAGTATTAAAAACTCCTATATTAAATTTTTTAATAAATTTTAGGAACCAACATTTTTCAATACTGCATGAAATATTGATTGCTATTCGTCACTAATTTTCGAATAACTCTGATACTATTGAGCGAATCAAAAAATAATGCTAAGAAAACTTGAAGATAATTTTAGTCGGCATTTATTAGAGTATTATTCATCTAAATTGGACAAACTGTTCTCACGTTATATTAGTATGGCCGCCCATTAAGGGGGGTAATATTTATTATGCCCATAAAAATAATCAGTGGAAGTGGAAAAAACTGTAAGCAGATTGTTATTTAATACTTAAAATTCCAACTGTTTTTATTAAAAGAAATACTTCCTTGCCGACCATTGTTATTAATATACATTATCATAAATTATCTCAAACATTAAAATGACAAATGAATTAAATATAATCTATGGGACGTGATGTCGTCTGGTGAACAAAAATTGTTCATGTAATTCTAATCTTAGAGATAAAAACTGCAAAATAAAATCTTCTTATTTTACATAAACAGAACAATTTTTAAATATCCAAACTAAGATTTTTTTTGACAATTGCAGTACTTAAAAAATGATGTACGCATGCCCCTCTTTGAATATAGAGTAGGTTTCTTAAACAAATTATTATTTCACTAGTATTTTTTTTTTCATTTTGTATTTCATCAACTTTGTGTCTGTCATATTTTATTATAAAAATTTAAATATTATTTGCATCTTAATAGGAGTGCGGATCAATATGTCCGCAACTTTTAGAACTTCCCTCGTAGTTATATGAAATGCAAAACTATTCCTATCAAATAAAAAATAGGATTTTTCAAGGTCCTTAAAATAGACATTTGTTTGGTCAATAATTTTATCGTTGGAGCTGGATCTCTTTCCACCGTGCCATTTCTTTACGTTTGGAAATAGGAAGAAGTCAGTAGGGGCTAAATCCGGGGAATATGACGGATGAGGTATCAATTCGTAGCCAATTCATAGAGTTTTGCCATTGAGACTGCACACGTGTGCACCCGTGCATTATCTTGATTAAAAAGAACATTTTTTTTGGACATATGGGGTCATTTTGTTTTTAAATCCTCATTAAATCGGTCTAATAAGTTGGCATAATTTTCGCCGTTTATTGTTTTTCCCTTTTGAAAGTAATCGATGTGGATTATCCCGCGTGCATCCCAAAAAACTGTTGCCATCACCTTATTGGCCGACACACTTACCTTGGCCTTCTTCGGAGCAGGTTCACCCATGTTTCATCCACAGTTACAAAACGCCGCAAAAACTCATTCGGATTTCGGTTAAACTACTCCAAACAATCCTTTGAAGTTGTCACACGTTTACGTTTATGGTCAATTGAGAGCAAACGCGGCACCCGTCTTGCAGACAACTTTTTTAAACCCAGCTGATCATTCAAAATCGAAACCACACTGCCATATGAAATTCCTGTGGCATCAACAATCTCACGCACTTTTATTCTTTGGTCGGCCAACGTCATATCGTGGATTTTTTCGACATTTTCGGGTGTACTGACCTCAATTGGCCGTCCAGAACGTTCAGCATTTTTGTGCTTGTGCGACCACAACGAAAGTCAGTAAACCACTTTTTTACCATTTAAATCGATGGTGCAGAGTCCCCATAGTATTTATCAAGCCTTTCCTTAGTTTGATTGACGTTTTTTTTTCGCAAAAAATAATGTTTAATGAGCACTCGAAATTCACTTTTTTCCATTTTTAGAAAAATACACGAGGTTGTATGTTTTGAACAGCTGTTAAACGCAAAGTAAATGACGACACTTGCTCACAATTTGACAGTAGTTTATTAACAGGTGGTACTTGATGGGAATAGTGTTGCATTTCATATAAAAGTCACGGACTTATTGATCCGCCCTCATATTTTAATACTTTAAAATTCATTAACAGTTAATTATATTAAAAACTCAGCCTTGAGTTATTCCATTTAAGACAAACACGAAAAATTACAAATTTGGACCTTACACCACCAAATTTAATGCTATTCGGTACAACCATTATGCTAGTCATTATACTGGCACAAAACTTTAGATAATTTTATCAAGTGGTTGGTGAAATATAGCGATTTGAAAGTGTAAAATAGTTAAAAGAATGTACAAAGTTGTATGCACAAAATTGAAAATATCTTTTAAAATATTAATATAATAAAGGTATCAAAATTATCTTAAATATGACGTACAACATGACTTTTTTCCCAACACTGAAATGGTCCATATCTCGCGATTTATAGTTCGCTGATAAATATTTCATGGTGCAAATATTTTCTATATATGTGGTAAGTGACGTGCTGAGACTCACAATAGTTTATGAATTATTACAACAAATGTCATAATAAATACGAAATATTTCCATTTATTTCATTTATAATCAAATTGAGAAATTGCCAATTGCTTCCACAAATCATTCAAATTAAATGGAATTTGGCAAGAATATTAACATTAACACTGGTATCGCAAATACTGAACTTTAGTATGATTTCCATTATAGTTCGCGATTTAGAATACTTTTAAAATAAGATGAATTGAAATATACAGTTAGTAATAGTCAAATTGGTCCAATTAAAGTCATTTACTTTAACTTGTAAAAACTATAACAAATAAATAAAAACTCAAAGAAATAAAGGTTGTATTAGTTGGTTTAATTTATTTTAATAATACGAGTGCATACTTAAAAAAATTGGTTAATTCATTAATATTTGAATAAAAACTAAGATTAAGCGAAAAAGGAGAAAATTTCATGTCACAGAGAAAATTGTCCACTTAAGTTTAAATTATAAAATTCAATTGAAAACCGATTTTTAATATTTTTTAGGATATCCTTTTTGAAGAACTACCAACTTCAGACGATTTGGAATAGATTCCACTAGTTTTCTTTTATATTCCGGGGTAATTTTATTCCATTCCTCTATAAGGGCAGCTTTTAAGTTATTTTTGTTGGAAATTTCATATTTTCGGAACTCAACTTCAAGTTTCTGCCACAAATTTTAAATAACTTTAAGGTCCGGTGATTGGGGAGGCGTTTTGATTACTCTGGGACAATGATACAGAAGCCATTCTTTAACAATACCGGCTGTGTGTTTCAAATCATTATCCTGATAAAAATGAAAGGTGTCACCCATTCCTAGTTTATCCGCACTTTTTTTAAATTTGTTTTTAAAATGTTTAAATATTGGATTTTTTCCATATTCCCTTCAACAAAGTAGAGTTCACCAATACCAGCAACAGAACATGCACCCCAAACCATCACATGACCACCACCATGTTTAACTGTTGGGCGCAGATTCTTTGCGTTCATCTCTTGATTGGGTTTTCTTCAAACCTTTACTCTTCCATCTGACCCAAAAAGGTTATATTTGCTCTCATCCGTAAATAAGACGTTCTGCCAGAATGAAAAATCTTTCCTAGCAAAGCTGTGAGCAAATTGCAATCGAATTTTTTTTTATTCTTCGATCTTACAAAAGGCTTCTTACGCGCTATTCTGTCATTCAGACCATTCTTACGTAGCACTCTTAGAATCGTTTCGGCGTTACAGCTAATACTGGAGTGTTTTTCAAACATATCCCGCAGTTTTGGAGCACTTAGACTTGGATTTATTTTGATTTGATTGACTATCCACCTTTCTTCATGTTCGCTGAATATCTTTTTTGGGCTAATTTTTGGCTTATTTATAACTCAACCTTTAAAACGGTGAATGATGTTTTCCACTGGATTTTTTAACAATTTGAGCGATGTGTCTTTGACTTTTTCCACTTTTATAATGTTCAATAATTAAATTTCGAAGCTCAATTGTTATGTGGCGACAAATCTTAAAATTTTTAAATAAGCAATCGATTTAAACTTTGTTAGTTTCAATAAATGAGAGTAAATAACAGAAAAGGAAATAAAGCAAAACAAGAAAATTAATATTTATATTTATAGATTTCATTATTTATAGATGTTTTACATTGTGGACCATTTTCATTGTGACCTTAATTTTATACTAACTTCGTTTATTGTTTATTTATGTCCAAAATGTTATATATTTATTAACTTTTTAATGAATTTTTTTCTTAAACAAAAGAAACTAACTAATTTAGTAAAAAAAAAATTTGGTCCAATTGATTTTATAAACTTTTCTACATCCTAATACATTTTATTGAAGATGGACCAATTTGACTGTGATATTAAGATCTTTAACTAAAGGTAATAAAACTACCCTTTAAAATGATACCTGTGACACATTTTATGTTCAACTTACGATTTTTTAAAACTTTTACATACACGAGGTGAACGACTTTGACACCTTGTAGCTTATTTCGTGTTACTATAAATAAACTAAAATATAATTTTTCTGCAAGCATAAGTCCTCCTCTAAAACTTTCCCCTATATTTCAATACGATCCGACCAGCAGTTTAGGAATACAGATTTAATAACAAAAATTTTGCGATTGAACCCACCGTACTACGTAGATTCATAGTTATGTATGTAATTTACATTGAAGTATTTACTGCAAAACTTGGCCAATTAACGTTGTTATCCAACAAAATGCAGCAAACTTTAATACAAACAAAATTTCTTTAAATTACAAACTTTTCTAAGATTTTAGTTGGTAGTTTTGCTCATGTCCTTGTTATTACTTTTACTTTTAATTTACTTTCCATGATGCCAAGTTCTACTTGTTATCTGTTGGCTCTTTCCTGACTACTGATGCTTCTTGATGTTGTCTATACAACACATCCGTTCCAAATAGGGCTTACTTCCTTTTTATATTTGTTCAACAACATTGAGTAGAAAAAGAAACAACAGAATATTAGTTAGTACTTAATACAGATTTTTAGTAAGTTCTTACTGCAAGTGGTTTGATACTTTTAGGAGAATATTAGAATAAAATAAAGTAGAATTGTAGGGAAAACTAACCACTAAGGACGGAGATAAACTAATAATGCATAAATATTTTCCAAAAATACATAGCAATTTTCTTTGAAATCTTAGCTCTATATCAGCTTTTTTGAAAAATGTTTTTTGTGTGACAAAATTTTTTTTTTGTTGGACAGTGCTATTTAAAAAACATGAAACAAAAGTTTAACTTTTCTTAGTTTTTAAACCATATACATACATACATATTTATTTTATCATGTAGTTGCACTAAACTACAAATTTGTTTTAATTTGTCTATATGGAATAAATTTCCTGAAGAAGCACGAAAAGGAAAGATGAAAAAATTAAAGCCAATCACTCTTGAAAGCCATTAAAGTGAACACAAAAATAGAAAAGAATATACTCTCCAAAGTATTGAATAAATATCTTTTATACAGACAGACGTATGGAAAGACATAGAAATATACACATATATATAGATTAGACTGCACCAAAATTTACCAACTTTTGAATGTAGACCGTAACTCTCTCTCTCTAGAATTGTTTATTGGGCGTTTTATTTATTTATTTATTTTTTCTTTATTTTATTTATTTATTAAGTCTATGGACAATATCCTTATAGACAGAAAATACAAAATTGTTACAAATTATATATTACATTAATTATTTAAAAGTAAAATTTAATTTAATTAAATTTACATTATGAGACATTTCATTAACATTATAAAGTTCATTAAAGTTTAAACATAATCCACGGAAGAGATCAGCCTTAGCATAGTTTTGTCTAAAATATTTTATAAATAATGGCTGAAAGCTACGTAAAGGATTTTGAGGTATATTAAAATTTATTCCATTCACAAGAAATTCTGCTTCGATGCAGCCAGATATAAGCTTGATAACGAAAATTATATTTAACATAGTTCTTCGACTTTTCAGACTGGGTAATTTCACTTGCAGTAATCTAGTCTTGTATGATGGCAAATCGAATCCAGATAAGAATTTCTTAATATAAAAAGTACGAAGTGTTTTTGTATAGATTCCATTTGGTCAATATGAATGTTATAAAAGGAGTCCCAGATAACAGAACATTATTTCAGAATTTGTCTAACTAAAGAAGTACACTGCCTGCCACTTGAATAATAAATCACATTTTTTTTAGCTTTAATTAAGTATATCTCCTAAACTAAAGTTCAGAAAAAAATAATTTTTCGCGCTGCCAAATTTCAAACTGTTGGCTTTAGTTTCCTGAAGAAATAAAAAATATACATATTCCGTTATACTAAAATTATGCGTTATTTAAAGACAACTATTTCTGTGGTACTTTTTCTCGTGTCACTTGAATAAAGAATATTTTAAAACCAAGCAAACTGTAATTTATTTTTAAATTTTAGGTTATAAAAATGAAAGTTATTATCTTCTAGCATTCAATTAGTAATGAGTACTGCCACCATTTTTAGAAATAACCTCAAAAATGCGATTTGGCATCGACTTCTATAATGACTCTAAATAATTTAGCGAAATTGAACTCCATGCTTCCGTTATTGCATCCTTTAAGGATTCTATCATTTCAAATTGTTTTCCTCCTTCATAAACTTTCCTTGCAAGCCAACTCCAGACATTTTCCACTGGATTCAAGTCTGGTGAGTATGGGGGCCAATCCAAAAGTTGAACACCTTGTTGATTAATCCACTATTTTACTGCTCTGGCGGTATGAATCTGAGCGTTGTCGTGTATCATTATTTCGCCCTCTGGGTTGTGTCTGCGGCTCAAAAATAATTCCTCTTTATTTAGGTCATGAAAGTAATATTTATACCCGTCGGGACCATCAATATTAAACTTTTTCATCGGAAAATACAACTTTAAACCATTTGTCGGACCATGTCATTGTATTTTTGGCAAACTGTAGACGTTGTGATTTGCGTTTTTCATTAAGTGGTGGTTTTTTTAAAGTTTTCGTCGGACTATGAATGGGCACGACTTTCAAATATGGTTTTTAGGCTGGCACTGACTCCAATTTTTTATGTATTTTTGATACCGACATGGCAGAATTTGATGCAATTCTAAGAATTTTTCGTCTTTCTTTTGGAGTTGTTGCCATTTTCTTCCACCATTTCATGTTTTTTCCACATCTTTCCACGTTATTTAAATAATTGTATACAACTTTCTTTCCTCTATTAATGTTTTTGGTTATTTGGACCGTATTCTGACCCTGAGATTTAAAAATCACAATTTTTTCTTTTTCAGAGTTATTAAGAGCCTTACCATGTCTCATTTTGAATAAAAACTATTTAAAAACTATCGAATTAAAAATTCTCTAGCCGTTTATATTGAAAGAAATTCAAATCATAGCCTTCCTGATTAATATTAAAAGAATTCCTTATTCAAGTGACACACGAAATAGTAGCACAGAAATATATGTCTTTAAATAAATAAATAATTTTAGTATAACAAAATATGTATATTTTTTATTTCTTCAGAAAACTAAAGCAAACACTTTGAAATTTAGTTGCGCAAAAAATTATTTTTTCTGAACTTTAGTTTAGGAGATATAGTTAATTAAAGTTAAAAAAATGTAATTCCTTATTCAAGTGACAGGGAGTGTATATAGCTGTCTTGTTATACTAACATCATTAAATTCTTTAGCCCAAAATTTAATAAACCCAAGAACGCCACGTGTCTTATTTGTACACATATTAATGTGTTTATTAAATATAAGCTTTGGATCGAATAGTACGCCAAGATCTAGGAATTCATTTACGGACTCCAATTCGTATTTCCCAAGATGAAAACATCCTTAAGAAACAGGTTTTCTCGAGTAGTGCACATGTTTGCATTTTTTGATATTAAGTTCCATTAAGTTCTCTTTACACCATATAAAAAAGCTTTCTAAATCCGTTTATAAAAATTATTGATTAAGTGAACTACTTGAGCTTATAAAAATTTTAATATCGTCTGCATACATTAGTATGTTGGAAAATTCCAAAATTGATGGGAGGTCGTTTATAAACAGTAAAAAGAACAACGGCGCAAGATGACTGCCTTGTGGTACACCAGATTTGACATATATAATTTTAAACGAATGCGTTTTTGTCGACTAGTCAAATATGTTTTTATCCAATTTAAGGTTCAGTTTGTAAATTACATTAAGTTAAATATTCTTAATAGTAGGTCGTAATTAACTCTATCAAACGCTATACTGTAGTTAGTGTATATAACATCAGTATATTGTTTTTTTTTATGTGAAACCATAGTTTATCAATGTGGTAAGTTGTAATAAATTAGTGGCTGTTCAGTTTCCTTTTCGAAACCCATGTTGGTAGGAAGGAAGTATTGATGAAATTTGTTGGTAAAGAGGTTCAGTTAGACATTGCATAAAGAGTTTTGGGATAGCACTTAATTTAGTAATACCTCTATAATTACTTATGATTGACTTGTTTCCTGATTTAAATAATGGTATGATAATTGACTCTTTCCATATTTTGGAAAAGTAGCCAATTTCGATTGAGGCATTGAAAAGTATAGTAAGTGGGAAGTGTAAAGCTTGAACACAGTTTATTAAAATGCAATTAGGAATTCCATCAGGACCACGGGATGAAGTTGACTTAAGTTTTTTGATTTTGGAAATAATATCAAATGAGTTCACTAGAGGAAATGCAATTAATTGCAGTTCATGAACGGGAAAGGGATACAGCTTAGAAGTATTGAATTTAGAGTTAGAGTATGTGGAAGCGAAAAAATCTGCAAACATGTTGCTAATAGTTTTAATATTGTTTATATAGTTTTTATACAGCTTCAGATTAAGTCTTTGTACAGCTTCAGATTAAGTATATTGTATTCTGATCGATAAAAAAGATATTGTGTAAAATATTAGTGAAAAAGGATACCGCTAACACATGTCACATCGGACCTGAAGTTTACATGGTGCGTTTATATTGGAAAATGTGTTCTTTTACAAAAATTTAAGTATCGTAATCTACACATAATTATCTATCAAAGAAGACATAAAAAGCAAAAATCGTTTAAAAAATGCTTAAGTTATTACGAATTCCCCAAACCATTAATGTGTTTTCGAACACTTGCGTAAGGAGTGTACAAACAAATTTTTAATTATTTGGGAAATGTTAAATAAAATGATATTTTAAATTAAATTTTAACCATAATTACTTAAAAATATAGTTTTGTTTTTCCAAGATAATTGAAATCCCTTTCCATGCTTGGTTAAAAAATGTTGATTTTTTTTTTAACTGTTACAAAACAACAATTTCAAACTTTTGAAGATTTTGTTAAACAAATTCCGAAAAAGTTCACATATAACTTTACAGATGTATAGACAACACTACAGAAAATAAAAGTAAAGAAGAATTAGGTCAATGCATTGTATGACTAAGCCGTACCTACGATTTTAATTTTGCGGATTTTGGCAAAAAGGCATTTTTTGCAGTTTTTTAGTTATAAAGTAAATTTTTTTGGAACTGATATTTAGACTAAACAGAATTATTACAGAATAACATAAAGCATATTTTAAGAACTACATACTGAAGTTTGTGAGAAAATTTGACAAATACAATCTTTAAAACTAGAGGGTTAAAAGTAAAAAGTTGGAATATTTGGAAAAATTAAGGAAAATATAACGGAGACTTATTTATTTTTATCTGCATGTTGATAAAAATTTACGCAAATGTCGCTAATAGATCTTCGTTGATATAAGCAGTAAAAAAGACACATTTAACCCTCAAGTGAGTTTTGGGGTCAGCATTTTTTTAACGCACCTGTTCTTAAATATTTGTAAAGTAAATTTTATTAATTAATATCATGGAAAAATTAAATAATAATTACCTCACTCTGACAAGTAAAGTCACTTTAAATCATCAAAATTTATCACAGAAATTATTTTTTTCGAAATTCAGATAAAAAATATAATACTTTTTCGTGGTAATTTCCTTAAAAATTTGAAATATTTGAAATTTTGACCTTTGACTTTCCTATTTTAAAGAAAATCCTTGTTCAATTTTCTTAATAGCTTCCGAATATATTTTTTGTGATATTTATTATCTTATTGTGTAATAATTCTGTTTAGTCTAAATATCAGTTCCAAAAAAATTTACTTTATAACTAAAAAACTGCAAAAAATGTCTTTTTACCGAAATCCTCAAAATTCAAATCACAGGTACCGCTAAGTCATACAAGGTATTGAACTAATTCTTTTGCAATTTTATTTCCTGTGTTGTTGGCTATAAACCTGCATAGTTTTATTCGAACATTTACGAAATTTGTTTAACAAAATTTTTAAAAGTTTGAAATTGGAGTTTTGAGACAGTGTTAAAAAAAATCAACTTTATTTAACAAAGAGTGGAAAGGGGTTTAAATTGTCCTAGAGAAACAAAAACGTATTTTTCATTTCTTATGGTTCAAATTTAATTAAAACTATTGTTTTATTTTAAAATTTCTCAAATAATTAAAAATTTGTTTTTACACTCCTTACACAAGTGAAATAAAGCACATTAATGTTCTGGAAAATTCGTAATAACTTAAACATTTTTTAAAAGATTTTTGCTTTTAGTGTCTTGTTTGATAGATAATTTTGTATATGTTACAATTTCTTAATATTTTGTTACAAATCAAAATACTTAATACCTAAATTTTTCTAAAAACTGTCTAATGCGGTATGGGTTAACGATATCCGATTTCACTGATATTTCACATAATACCATTTTTTTAAACCACTGAACGATTCTAGGGAGAGTTGCGGTAAAAACTCAAAATTCTGTAAATTTTGGTTCAGTCTAATGTAGATATAAGACTGTTAGGAAGCTTTATAATAAAACACAAAAATAGACATCTGTTATAACATTTTACTTCAAATGTATGTATATTAAGACAAATATACTCATGTGTAAATAAAATCTGTTTACATGTATGCTTGTGATATTTTAATCAAATACATATGAAAAGTGTACAACAAACATAATTGTAATTTATTAAAAATATATTTCTTATAATATAGAAATTAAAAAAATATGCATTTTAAACAATTATGCAATTACAAACTTATTGCATTTGGAAAGTTTTTGAAAACTATGCATTATGAATCGCCATTAAAATATTTTGGATAAAAACTATAATTTCCAATCGGCAAGTTGGAATAAGTACATCCAATTCTGATCATAAAAATAAAATCAATAATTTAATTTATTATTTTACAATTTACTTTTAAAATCAGTCAAATTTAATAGAGCAATAATAATAATAATAATAATAATAATAATAATAATAATAGTAATAATAATTTAAATTCTAGCTAAATTCTCTTTAAATTATAATTTCTATTTTTGTTGCATTTTTAGTAATATTATTTCAACTCATATTTATTTATTCCATCAAATTGCATGTTTATCCTTGACATTCATGCAAATTGTGTTCGTGTCAATTATTAAATAAGAAAACAAAATAAAATAAACCAATTTTTTCATTAATAACTATATTTACAGTCTGTTTAATAACACCGTATTACAAATTTGGACTTTTTGTCTTGCATTTAAACGAAACCATATACATCTGAAACTATGGTTTAAATATAATAATACTGAATACTCAGTTTTTCATTTTCTAATCTCTTATCGCTTTTAAAGGACTTAAAAATTTCAAGGTTAAGAATTTTTCAAAAATTAATTTAATTATACAGAAAAAGGTCACCAATCATTAAATATATTAGTAAATAATTCATTCAATTAAAAACCTTTTATAATTAGCACCTTTCACCAAAATTGTTATATCAATTACTAAAAACTATAGAAACTGAAAAACAGAGGAATTTTTTCAATTAAAGAATGTATCAAATCAATCAAGTACATGATTGCATGAATTAAAAATTTAAGTGAGAAATAAAATTTTACTTAAATTTTATTTTTATTTTATATTTACTTAGATTAATTAAATTTAAATGCAAAATGAAACAACTGTGTTAATTGAAAAATATACGGTAATAATTTTTTTCTGTGTATGTTTAAACCATATCTTTTTAGCAATATGGGTATCAAATGAAAGAAAACAATCCATAGAAAGAAAATTAAGTTTTTGTTTGTATTCGTCAGGACGAAAATTTTGAAAAAATTACCTTCAAAAATTTTACCATTTTGTATCATTGATAAATTTTAACAAATTTACACAGAAAAAAAATTTCGAACACTTTTTTCAATTATTCTGTTATTTCGTATTACACTAAAATTTAATTATATCGTAGTGAGGTAATTTATTTTAGTTGTTAAAACACTTTATAATTTTTAAAAAAGCAAATCTGGTTTTTAGTTTTAAAATATAAAAAATTTTTGATTTAGTAATTTTATTAATAAAAATTTTATAATTATATAACGTTAAATTTTTTTTATTTAAAACGGAACTACGAGGGCGGATCAATATCAAGTGTCGTCATTTATTTTGCGTTTAACAGCTGTTCAAAACATACAACCTCGTGTATTTTTCTAAAAATGGAAAAAAAGTGAATTTCGAGTGCTCATTAAACATAAACCGTCAATCAAACCAAAGAAAAGCTTTGCATCATCGATTTCAATGGTAAAAAATTGGTTTACTGACTCAAGTTGTGGTCGCACAAGTACAAATGTGGCTGAACGTTCTGGACGGCTAAATGAGAAAATGTCGAAAAAACCACGATATGGTGTTGGCTGAAGAGTAAAATTCCGTGAGACTGTTGGTGCCATAGGCATTTCATATGGCAGTGTGGTTTCGATTTTAAATGATCAGCTGGCTTTAAGAAAGTTGTCTGCAAGATGGGTGCCGCATTTGCTCTCAATTGACCATAAACTTAAACGTGTGACAACTTCAAAGGATTGTTTGTAGTTATTTAACCAAAACACAATTCGAATGAGTTTTTGAGGCGTTTTGTAACTGTGGATGAAACATGGATCTCCGTAGACCAAGCAGTAGTCTTACAATAGGTTTCTCCGGGTGAACCTGCCCCGAAGAAGGCCAAGGTAAATTTGTCGACCAATAAGGTGATGGCAACAGTTTTTTGGGATGCACGCGGGATAATCCACATCGGATACCTCCAAAAGGGAAAAACAGTAAACGACGAATATTATGCCAACTTATTAGACCGATTTAATGAGGATTTAAAAAGAAAACGACCCCATATGGCCAAGAAAAAAGTTCTTTTTCATCAAGATAATGCACGGGTGCACACGTGTGCAGTCTCAATGGCAAAACTCTATGAATTGAGCTACGAATTGGTACCTCATCCGCCATATTCTCCGGATTTAGCCCTTAGTGACTACTTTCTATTTCCTAACCTAAAGAAATGGCCCGATGGAAAGAGATTCAGCTCCAACGATGAAATTATTGACCAAACAAATGCCTATTTTAAGGACCTCGAAAAATCCTATTTTTTGGAAGGGATACAAAAACTTGAGAAACGTTTGACTAGTGTATTGAGTTAAAAGGAGATTATGTTGAAAAATAAATTTTGGTTTTGCAAAAAAAAAAACTGTATTTCATTCAAAAAGTCACGCACTTATTGATCCGCCCTCGTACATTGGCGATCCTGCTAGCGATAATTATGCTTAATAATTTTCATAAAGATGCATCATCTATCATTAATGGTTGATGCTTTAAATGTTGCAATAGGTGGAGTTTTACAACAGAAAACTGATAACAAAATAGAACCTCTAGCATTCTACTTTAAGAAACTTTCACAAGCTGAGATGAAATACAATTCATTTGATAGAGAATTTTTGGCAATTTATTTAAACATAAAACACTTTAGAAATATTTTGGAAAGAAGATTGTCTACTGTATATACGGATCACAAACCGTGAACTCAAATAATTAACTCACCAGTTGAACGTAGCCCACGACAGACTCGTCATTTAGAATACATTTCGCAATTTACGAGTGATAAATGGTATATAAAAGGGAATGACAATATAGTTGCAGATGCTCTTTCGAGAATCCCTGAAATAGATTATATTTAAATAGATACTTTTAATGTTATTCAGTTGTCGAAAGAACAGGAAAAGGATTTATTTTTACAAAAACTTACAAGTGGTAATGATAATACGTATAAGCTACAAGAAATTCTAATACCAAAACATAAAATATATATTTGGTGCGAACACTCAAATGATAAAATATGACAATATATTCCACAAAGTTTACGAAAACAAGTATTTTACAATTTATACAAAATTTCTCACCCAGGAAATTAGTAACATCTCGTTAATTTTAGCCATCAATGAATAAAGATATAAATCAGTGGGTTTACAACTTTTTGGGCTGCCAAAAAGCTAGAGTTCATAGACATATTGAAAAAATTAAAATCTCTGACGCTAGATTTACACATATACATATAGATATTGTTGGTCCACTACCAATATCAAATGGTTTTCGATATATATTAACTATAATCGATAGAACTACACGTTGGCCAGAGGCATACCCGCTGAAAGATATTACAGCTACAAATTCCTAAATGAGTATATTTCTAGATTTGGAGTTCCTAAACAGATTACAAGTGATCAAGGCACACAACTTACTTCTTCCATATTTAATGAAGTTACAAATGCATTAAGTATTGACAAAATTGTTACCACCGCTTATCATCCACAATCAGATAGTATGATAGAACGTTTATACCGTCAACTAAAGTCATCAATTCTTGCTCGGGGAAATTCAATGGTCACATGAATTGCCTATAATTTTATTGGGTTTGTGGTACATTCCCAAAGACACAAATAAACTTGGTCTAACTTATCCATATGAAGGACAGTTTGAAGTAATAGAAAAAAGTCTAATTTTTCTTCAATTTAATTTAATACATTGATAGAGAATGCTGTAATAGATAGATTGAATGCATACACTTTGCAGGAAACCACACTCTTGCTAGAGTGTTCCAAAGCGATGATCGCTTCTGTCTCTTGATGAGCTTGCAGGTATAAATTTCAGTTACATGCATTCAATACATTAGTTACCAACATTACCAAAATACATAATTTTTTTGAATACTTTACACAGATTTTTTAATTGCAATATATATAATATTTATTTATACATTTATATATGTATTTTTCCAATAAATATTTTGGTTAAAACTTTTAAATGTTTACTTTAATTTTTTTTTTGTGCCTAATCAGTTAATTTGTTAATGGATTCAATAAATAACTTAATTAATTTTAAATAAAATTTCAATCATATATATTCTTGTTTTGATTAAAAAAAAATTATTGAAATTTGTTAAAAAATCAATTATTTTCACTAAATTAATATCATTATTTTGATGATTGGAGCAAAATCAAACAAAATTTTAATTGATATAAGCAATTTCATAATTGAACTCCATTTTTATTTCTTTCTGTACATGCAAAAGAAATATATGCTGAAGACTTATATTAACCCAATAAATTTTATTCCTGTAGCTCTTTTAATTATGGTTTATTGAGAGTTATTTAGTATTAATTTAAAAAAAAACATTTCTAATTAGAAACACATTTGATTTATCGATATAGAAGTTAGTCTTATAAAAATATACTAGATATAAGTTTTTCCGCTTAAAACTTTATAAATACTTATATATTAGGAATGATAAAAATTCATACTTAATTTTTATACCCAACATTCCATTTATAACATATATATTTATAACATATCAAAATATTCATCTAATACCCCGTAAAGAATATCGTTGCTGCTCTAACAAAAACCAGTTATGTGTTTTTATTAAGTTTTCAAAAGTGCGAAAAAAAAACTGTTGTATTTTGTAGGTTAGGTTAGGTTAGGTTGGAAAGGGCGGCGCATTCACGCCTACACCCAGAGGCCAAACGGCCCATTGTGATCCCTTTATGAAAAGAAGAAAAAGAAAAAGAGAAAAGTGGAACCTATACCCAATCAATCAGTTATGATTGTTCCTAAGCCATTTTATCCCCATAACAAACCCTATGAGGTTGACAAGTCCTTTGCCATTAACCTCACCTAGTTCATGTAGTGTATGGCTTCCAAACCACTTCAACCTATTACGCTGAAGCCCTACGCAGTGACAGAGTATGTGCTCCACTGTCTCTAGCTCCTCAACATCATCGCACGTTCTACAGAAGTCTGATGTGCCAATGTCCCACTTACTCATCATATTCCCTATTGAGAAATGACCCGTAACCATACCTACTATGACTCTAAGACTACCACGACTCATACCTAGAAGATGCTTGGAATCTGCCAGTTTTAAGCTAGGCCATAATGCCCTAGAAACATTGCAGTCCGATCTGTCATTCCAGGCTCGATTCGTGTTGTCCAGAGTCCACTCCCCTATGGCCCTAAAAAAGGACCCAATTGGAATCTTAACAGATGACTCTATGAAAGACCTATCTAGCTCCGAGCCACTGCGAGCTAGCTCATCGGCTATTTCGTTGCCAAGAATGTCACAATGACCAGGAACCCAACATAGTCTTATCATATAGGAACCCATTAACCTTCTCAATTCCCTTCTGCACTCAAGTACCAATCTGGACCTAACAAAATGACTAGTCAGAGCCAATAACGCCGCCTGACTATCAACATAGATAGTAATCTCAGACCCCCGTTCAACATTCCCTTCAATCAAGCCGAGAGACTTATAAATGCCAAGAATCTCTGCTTGAAAGACACTACAACTGTCAGACAATTTGTAGGATCGTCTGATATCAGTTCCCATAAAGTATACACCCGCACCAGTGCCAACTTCCATTTTCGAACCGTCCGTGAAGACCGCGCACCCCTCATAGAGCTTTTCTACTCCATCCCAAAGATTCCTACTAGGTAACACCAAAGCGGGAGTAGCCCCGAAGTCAATCGTGGTCCCGACATAATCCGTAGGCTCAGCCAAGGATAGTGTCCGACCGTTGAATTTGACTTCATCTAGTATGCTGACATGCCCCGCTCTAGAGGAACCTAATAAACCCAGTTCCTTCAATCTAAATAGGCCACGGACAGCCATACCCCTCACGAATTCCTCAATTGGAAGAAGGTGGAGGATTATGTCCAGCGCCGCCTGAGGTGTACTTCTCCTAGCACCTGAGATGCCAATTGACGCACACCTCTGAACTTTAGAGAGAAGTTTCCTGTACGTTTCCCTACTCAATACCTTCCACCAGACTGTACAGCCATAAGTAAGAATAGGTCTAACAACCGAAGTGTAAATCCAGTATACAACTTGCGGCTTAAGACCCCAATTCTTGCCTATAGAGTTCCTGCAGCTGTAATAGGCATTGAGTCCCCTCTTGACCCTCTCCTGAGTGTTTCTCCTCCAAGACAATTTACTGTCCAAGTACACACCCAGGTATTTGGCCTCACTTGACATGTTGTATTTTGTAAATTGGTAAAGTTTTTTTGAAACTTATAGGATTAACTGCAAACTTATTGCAATTACTACAGATATTACGTAAACTAAAATCTGAATAATTACACTATGCAACAAATTGTAGATGATCGCGTAAGGGCGGATTCATTTTATCTGTAGTTCATAGCATTTAATGAGTATAATAAACCCTCCAAAGGATTTTTCCCTCGTAGACAAAATTTTTATTTTACGACCTTTTAAACTTTTTCTTTTTTTACACAAAAGTAGTCTTAGATAAATTAAAAAAATAAAAAATAATATAAATATAATTCGCATGATTAGTTAGAGCATTTAACGGGGAATATTTCAATACAACTTTCAATTCATCTATCTCCCATTATAACTGGTCATTTTTAGTACGTTTTTAAGAAATCATATAAAGCTCAATTAAATGCTGAGTTTAATAGATTAATATATTCTACAGTATACCACTATGTCGAATTTTTATTTATTATTATAGTTTTATTTCAACTTTTTGAAATTTCTTTAACAAAATTTTTAAAAATTTAGAATTTTAGTTTTGAAACATTCTTAAAAAGAAGCAAGGAAAGGGGTTTGAGTTATTTTGGAGAAACAATATCATACTTTTGAGTAATTATGTATAATTTTGTTTAAATTTAATTAAAAATATCATTTGACTTAAACTTTTCTTAAAAAATTAAGAATTAGTTTGTACACTCCTTACACACGTGGACTAAAATACATTAATGGTCTGGGGAATTCGTAATAACATTTTTTAACCGATGTTTTTCTTTTTATGTCTTGTTTGATAGATAATCACGTGCAGATTACGATTTTTTTAACATCTTATTACAAAGTAAAATATTTAATAGCAAAATTTCACTAAAAACTGTAAAAAGGACATATTTTTCTCATATAAACGCACTAGTTACAGAGATATCGGTCAAAATGCATTTTTGATTGATATTCAAGTTCTAAATAGGCTACGGACTTGGTTTTTATATAGAACGATCACAAATATTTTGCTTGAATTTCGGTTTTTTGAAACAATTAAATCGGCTTATAAACAACCAAATTATTTGCAAATTTGTTCTTTTATTTATTTAATATCTGCTTCCCTTATAGTTACTGTTTCCCTGGGTACAGGAAATAACAAAAACAACATAAACTAAGGCATATTTGGGTTTTCAACTTTTTGAAGCACCAACGTAAACTAAAGACTTCAGTCTTTCACAGAAAAATCGGAAATTGTTTTAAGAACTTTTGCGTTGAAAAATGGTCAAAGTATTTCCAGTGTTAACCAAGTTATATACCCAAATGCGTTATTAGATTTTTTGAAGCTCCTACATAAGCTTTGGACCTCATTCCTGCATAAATCCATCATAAATATTTTTTTCAATTTTAGGTTTTTAAATCAGTCAAATCGATTCATAATTTTTCTTCCACACTCTTTAATATTGTCTTATATTTATAAAATACTTCCTCTGCACCAAAGTGATTATATCTTCTTTAAATATGTGCGAACTTTTATAAAATTCCAATTTATTAAAAGGCCTTTGCTACCCTGATTGATGCAATAATTAATATTTACTTCCCATGGGAGCTACTACTCCCCCTGATCCTATTTACCCTGTTCGAAATTTGATATAAAAATTACTTTTAAATTTTTTTAAGACTTTCGCTGTAATAGTCCTTTAGATGAGAAAATTTACATTTTCTTTGTATGGGGGCTACCTCTTCACCTAAACCTATTAGTCCTATTTTCATTTTATCAATGTAATATGATAGAATAAAGGTTCCCACAAAATTTGAGGACTCTCACTGTAATAGTTCCTTAGATATGCTACAATGAATATTTGCTTTAAATGAGAGGTACTACACCCCCTGATCTGTTTGAGATTTTTTTAAAAAGTGGGCGTGGCACCCTATTTAGATCGAATATAATATATAACATTGTACATTACAAGTATTTATAACGAGTAAAATTTAAAAAATAGATTTTTTAAAAGTAAGCGTAAAATATAGGTGTGACGTCCAATTGAAATCTGGCAAAATCTGTAACCAACTCTTCCACTGTTGCTTTTTGTATGGCAAATTATTTGAAATTCGCTTAAGCCATTTAGACGTGATTGATACGCAAACAAACAAACAAACTTGTACCTCATTTTTATATATATATAAGGATATAAGGATTTATGAAGTCTTAATTCTATTTCAACTTTATATAAAAATGCAAATTATTTAAAGCTTTTAGTGTTTATATATAGGTAAATATATTTATTATTTATTTATTAGTTTATTTTTTTATTTATTAGTTTCAGTCTATGACTGGAATATTAATTATTTAAGCAAATTGTTTAACAAATTTTTAAATTCAAGATTTGATATACTTAAGTCTAATTCATTAGAATATTTATTGAATAATCTCATAGCTTTTATTAAAGGTTATAAAATATATTATTATTTTACCTTAGAGGCCTAGGAGGTACATAAAGTTTAATGGTATAAAACAAATCAGAACATTCAATTAATACACTAATTATAGCATACAGGAAATATACAGAAGAAATTTTACGTCTTGTTTTTAAAGTTTTCATAGAAATCAGGGCACACTTATCAGGGTATGTAGGAATCAAAATTTGAAAGTTTACAAATGAAAAATTTAAAAATGAAAAAACAAATTTTATAAATTTTACTTGAATTTTTTTAACTCTATTTATATGTAGTTGAGTACAAGGGCTCCAGGTATATGAAGCATATTCTAATCTAGATCTCGCAAAAGATGCAAATAGAACTTTTTTCGTGTAATGATCAAAATTATTAGAATTATGGCATAAAAAGCTTAACATTGAATAAGCTTTAGCTATAATATAATTTAAGTGATTATTAAATCAAATAATATCAATAAATCTAAAGTTTCTTCTGCGGATGATAGTAGAGGTTGTTGTATTCTATATCGGGACGGAACAGTGTTACAACATCTATGATAAGTTATAGAAAAACATTTGTTTATTTGTATTTGTATTTACATCGAATATAACATATTTCATTTTCATATAAAACATCTCAATACAAGTGAAGGGTATATAAGATGCGGCACAGCCTATTAAAGCACTCTAACTTGTTTTGTAAATATTTGTTGCATTACATTTCGTAATATATGAGCTTGATTGTTTGGTTTATTGTCATTTATCAAATACATTCATTTATAACAATTTGTTAAAGTATTTGTTCTTGTTTTTTTTCCCGTGTGCATTTGTAATCTGACATTTAACCCTTTTATTTAATTATAGCTTGTGCTCTAGACTAATTCCAAATACCTTTTTAAAATTTTTAATTTTATGATACTTTTCTCTTTTAACAAATCCCAACTAACGTATGTTAATTTGTTTATAACAAGAACATGCGTGTTATTAAACTCATATACAGATTTTATGTAAGTTTAACCCTCAATCAATACTTAGCATATAGAATTTAACTAAAATATAAAACCCTTATTTCATCACATATGTTAACAGAAATTTAAGTAATATAAACCCCTTAGACACTTATGTGCCTATGGAGCGTTAATATTCAGTTGTTTAACTGTCTATACGTTTTGGCAAATAACTAAGATAAATATAATAAAAGTAGTATTAACCTTTAATCACTTCTACAACAATTTTAAGTATGTAGTTAGACAATGTAATTAAAATTTAACTGTTTAACTAGAAATAAAATATAAAAAAGATATAATACAAAAGGAAAAGTAACATATGGCATTCTGTCTACAGCAGTTAAAATATTTTCACGTAAATTAACATTTAGACGTTAAACAAAAATAAGGGATTTTAGTAAATAAATATTAGATATTCTTCAGTTTAAATTATTAGAGTGTCTGCAGATTTAAGTACCTGTTAATAAAATGCATGTATAAGTAATTTGAAATTACTTAATGAATGTATTTAACACTTGTATAAGAATATTGCCATTTCAAGCTAAATACTGAATATAAAAATTTTAAACACTAATAATACATATTCTTGGAAAATCGTTAAACAAAATATTTTTATCTGAAAAGGGTCTATTTAAGAATTGTTTAGTATCACAAAAATTTTGGAAAAAATTCTCTTTTGATAAATTTCCAGATAGATATATATATGTTTGTATATATGTAGGTATATATGTATGTATGTATATGTATATATATGTATGTGTGCATATATATATATATGTATATATAGATATAAAATTTATAAAGTTTGTTCTTTCATTTTAAAATTTTTCATTTGTAAACTTTCAAATTTTGATTCCTACATACCCTGATAAGTGTGCCTTGAATTCTATGAAAACTTTAAAAACAAGACGTAAAATTTCTTCTGTTTATTTCCTGTATGATATAATTAGTGTATTAATTAAATGTCCTGATTTGCTTTATACCATAAAACTTTATGTACCTCCTAGGCCTCTAAGGCAAAATAATTATATATTTTATATAGATATTCATAGAACAACATATGCTTTGAATGAACCTTTAATAAAAGCTATGAGATTTCAATAAATATTCTAATGAATTAGACTTAAGTATATTAAATCTTGAATTTAAAAATTTGTTAAACAGTTTGCTTAAATAATTAATTTAGTTATGCATATTAAATTATCATTGATGTCTGTAAGGATAATATTGTATCCATACACTGAAACTAATAAATAAATATATTTACCTCTACTATACTAAAAACTTTAAATAATTTGAATTTTTATATAAAGTTGAAATGGAATCAAGATTTTATAAATCCTTTGTTTGTTTGTGTATCAATCACGTATAAATGACTCAAGCGATTTTCAAGAAATTTGCCACACAAAAAGCAATAGTGAAAGAGTTGGTTACAGATTTTGCTAGATTTCAATTGGATGTCACACCTCTATTTTATGCCTAATTTTAAAAAATCAATTTTTTTATTTTGGAAATATTTCTTTAATCTGTTAAAGATATCTCAATGAAATTTGACGTGAGCTCAACTCTTTTCGAGTTGACTTAAAAGAGTACAGATCCCTAGGGGCTCAAGGGCCTAGAGAGTAGACCCACAAAATTGGCCACCTCGAGTATATTAATGTATCAAAATTTACCAAAAATTCATTTTAAGTACCTGATCCCAATTAAAAATACTGCCTAAAATATGTATAAAATATCAAAAAATCAATGCAAATTGAAAATAACAAAAAAAAATCATTGACACTAAACTAAAAATTTTTATGCTTTTCTCTTAATGAAAGGCGATGATAAAGAAACAAAAACGCTTCAAAATGGATATGATACAAAAAGAGATAATTACGAATAAATTAAACATTTTTCTATTACATACTAGTTTTATAGTTCTTTCTACCATGATGACAATTCATCCTACTATCTTTATAAAGTAAATTAAAAGTAGATTTACATTTATATAGATTATATAAGAATTTACACTTCTAAGTTTAACTGTTAATAGCTTTTGAAATGTTAATTTAAGCTGTGAATATATTTGTTTCAAAATAATTATCCTTAAATATATTCTAAAGAATTTAAATACTTATTAGCAAGAAATTCGCACAGAGAATTCAAACAGTTTTCTTGTGAAACATTAAACATTTTTTATAGAATGCCTTAAGCAAATATTCGGTTGAAGTTTGGGAAAATTTATAAGAAATTATCCAAATGTAGAATAATTGCAATTTTCTTTTTTTTACTTTCTTCTTTTATTAATTTGGCTCTTAAAGAGAAAATGAAAATTTTCTGTTTTTGTAGGGCATTTAATTAAAAAATATTTGATGATTAAATTTCTTAAAAGTGTGAGAAAAATGTATTAATAACAACTAAAGAAAATGTGACATTTTGTTTTATTTTTTTAATAGACCGTATGATTAATGTGTAATTACAGAAAAATATTAATCATACCTTCATTTTTTTTGGCATGTGTATGTAGATAAACATTAATTTATTAAATATGAAAACATAAAAAATTGAATTTGTAAGTAATAAAACTGTCAGTTACCTTAAATAATATAGAATTTATTTTTTTTCACATTTTCTTTAAAAATGTTTTGTTTGTTGTTTATAAGTTTTATTCTTCATTCACATCAATCAATAAAATGTAAAAATCTTCAGTTATTGTAAATAAACAATTAAATATTAATTAACAATCAAAGAAAAGTCAATTAAAACAAGTAAGAAAGATATAGTCGGTCAAGTCCGACCATATGATACCCCATACCATTGTGTATGTCCATCAAAATTCATGGATATATATTAGACATGTGGACAATTGTGGGTCGATACTTTTACTAAGTGTAAAATAAATTATACGAATGCAAAATATTATGTTAGTGCTAACATTTATATAAATGTATGCTCTTTTGAGTAATTCCCGAAAGTATTCTTATATGGAAGCTATGGTAAATTATGTATATAAAACTTATTTGTGTCGAATATTCATATGAGATTTATGCATGTTAAAGTGATTTATAGTCAATTAGTGACCTATAGTCAATTATGGACCGGCCTTAACCAATTTCAATAGACTTCGTCCTATGCGCCAAATTTCATTTAACCATCTATGGTGGTGTTATAAATAAATATATGTGAATATTTATTCATGGAAAATTACAAAGTGATAAATAAAATATTCAACACCATCATTCCTACATTTAGTATCAAGCACAAACATTTTTAATAATTTTTATCTTGTAGATAGATAGACTGATATCTTTATAATTAATAGGCAACTACGTTTTTGTTATCCTTTTCAGTGTGATGCATCCGATTTTAATAAATATACCGTTATAAATATATTTTCTCATATAATTGCAGAATATAAATTCATACGAATAATTATTAAAATACGTTCACTTTTAAAAGTTATAAGCGGTAAAAGTTGCTAATAATACATATGCAAGACTCATATATATAACCTCAAACAAAAGAGCGTCTCAAATTACTAAGCACTTCTCCATTTTATTTTTGATATCTCTCGGACAACTCACTCAATTCAAATCAGTGATTTACTTATCATTTCTTAAAAAAAAAAACAAAGTAGATAAATTGTAATGATATAACAATATTGGGTTACAATTTTCTGTTTTCTAATTTTAATTGAGAGATATATAAGAGAGGAATGATAAACAAAATATAAAAGAGTTTAATATTTTGAATTGCTTTGTTTATTTTATTGTCTTATGCATTATGAGAAACAAAGTAGAAAAATTAAACAATTTGAGTTGATTTTTTAAAGCTGTTTTGTTTTTGTTCTTAATCCGTTCTCTTTTACTTTTAGCAAATGAGCATTGTTATGCGAAATTATATGTTTTACTTTCGTTATCAAAATAAGCTCATTTTATTGTTCTTTTATTTTGGATATTTAAAATCAGGGTCCATAACTGTTATGACTTTTATCATAAAAATGAGAGGATTTTTTTACAGTATAAATAAAAGTTATTTTCTGGTTATAAACACGAATAAATGGCAAAAATGAAAAAATCGCCGAAATAAAAAAAATCACATAAACCAACAAAAAATCACAAAAACGAAAAAATAAAACAAAAAATACTGCAAAATAAGAAAAGTCGCCCAAATTAAACAAAAAAAAAACGCTGAAATGTAAAAATCTCAAAATGAAAAAATCTCTAAGATGTAAAAAAGGGACAAAATAGAAAAATCGCCTAAATGCCAAAAAATGGAAAAAACAACAAAACAGAAAAATCGCCAAAGAGAAAAAGACACCAAAATGAAAAATTTTTTGTGAAATCCGCCAAAAGGAAACAAGAAAAAAAGGAAAGAAAAAATCTTCAAACTCAAATCAATAATCAATATGAAAATATCCCCAAAATAGAAGAGTTATTACAGATACTCAGAGGGCGAATAACCCCAACAAAAATAAATATGTCATTTTTAAGGAAGTACTTTTTCATTACTTCTAAAATTCCAGTAAGTGCACGGTTTCTTGTGCTTAAGAAGTTATATAAACATCATCAAAAGATGTTTTTAAAAAGTGATTCAGATACATTTTTCTGATATAAAACGTTGATAATTTACAAAAACTTGTTACTTAATAACCGTTTTAATCAAATGAAAAATATTGTTATGCATATTTTTTTTTTTAATAAAACAATGTTTGGTTCATATAAACATTAGAAGTAATTTCCTTGAATTGATAAAAGAGTACGTAAAAAAATCAATTTTACATGAGATCGTGAATATTTCTTCCTGTTCCGTGAATAGAGTCATGAAAAAGAGAACATTTTCTAATGACAAGCCTATGTTAAATTCACTGGAAATGATCCAAATTTGCACTACTTCTGGATCACAAGTTCAGGATCTTATTAACTTCTTTGGATGTTCTTTTTTTTGTTGCATAATTTTAGGAGTGAGAAAAGAGTGTTGAATTGTCTCGCAAGGATTTTGTTTTGTATTTAAACGTTATTTTTATTTTGGTTACTTTATTTTGAAGAAAATTTACAATTTTTCTTTTAGAAGAACCATAATCTATAAAATTTTAAATTAAATAAAATTTTACATATTACACATTAAGTACTGGATTAGTTACAATCGGTAAACGTTTCTACTGACATTTTTTATTAGTTTCTCAATAAGTGAATTATAATTTCTGGAAAATATTATATACAAAAAAATTTATTTTACTTACACGACTTTTCCATTACAATACGATAAGGGTAGCGGAGCACCTCAGATATAATCTAGCATAGATGAATAGATGGATTAATGGATACATATTATTTGCTATTAAATAGTCAGCTATCGGCCGTAGGCCATGATTAAGCTAAGCCATGAATTGGAAAATTGCTGCGCTGCTCCTTTGCTGCTGCTGCGTCTGCGTCAATCGTCGTCGTCGTCGTCGGTACAATGTGTTATTATTTTTACCATACATATTTCATGAGATCACTACTTTTCAAGGTATATATAATGTGAAAAGTTTTCAACTAACGTTAAATGTCTGTTAGCAGGTTAAGTGATAAAACTAGTGTTTGTTCATATAATTATTCTCCTTCAAATTCTCCAAAACATCAATTAAACCAAGATGAAGAAAGTGACTATGAGGGAACCAGAATCTTATCGAAGAGTCCGAAGTAATTCCGAATACTCAAGCAGTGGAAGCTGTTATAGAAAAGGAGAAGGCAAAGAAGAAGAAACGGAAAGCGGAAGAACTACAAGTGGAAACTGTGAAGAAAATGAAAATAGATGTGGAGAGGGAAATCAAGAAAGCAGGTACACTGAACGATCATTCGACTCATGTTTCACTTCTTTCATTACTTTTGATAATATGGACCAAAGAATTTCTCCTACACATTCCTTCGACTATAGAGACTTTAATTTGTCTCTCCTTGAAGGAGAAGGAGTACGAGGCCAAGAAGATTTTACATTTATTGACGGACTCCCTCCAAGCGGCTCAGAAATTCCTAGTACACCAGAAAAAAGAATTAGGGAAGTGTTCATTAAATGCTTTAGTGAGTTTCCTCTTAAACAGCGAGTGGTGCACGACGTATTTGGAGGTGGAGATGACATTGGAAACCTCAAATTGGATAGTGAACAAATATGCCGAAAATTTTATGGGGCCATCCATATTATCCACGACTGCACCTATTCCAACAATTCTTGCCGATGTGCCTTCATGCAGTACCTCCCAAGGGAAATCAATAGACGATATTCTCGAAGAGTCGTTCCAAGTTGGAAGTTCACGATCCAGCATTGGATCAATCTGTCAATCTATCTCCAAAAGGAGTCCAGGAGGTATTTGTACTTTAACATCGCCCGGAGAACGTGGTTTCCAAGTTGTGAAACTCGATGTGTACGATTTTTCGAAGATATCCAAAAAAACCCAAGACAGAATGGTGGAAGGAAGCGAATTATCGTTCCACTTTTCTAACCCATTCACCTTTGGATCCCAATCATCAGTTGGTCATGAAAATTTTACTGGGTGTGACGAACCAGATCAAGAAAATCCAAGGAGTAAAAAGAGAGGAAAGGGAGACAAAATAATAGATTTCTTCAAAGAACATCCTACATCTCCAACACATCATCTATTAAATACATCTATGTGGTTAAATTCAGAATTTCGTTTTTTTGATATTAATTCTATTTTAATTAAAAATTGTATTAGAATTGTTAATAATTATATTAATAACTTAAGTTTCAATGAATTGTTCTTATATTTAAGATCTATTGAACCACAAAATTTAGTTTTTAATGCTCCCATTGGTAACTTGTATAATTATTATTATAATATTAATGAATCTATAGAAATAATGGACGATCTTTTAAAGTTTCAATTTTATAATAATGAAGAAAAAATTTTGCAATTTCTAAAAGATTTACATGATATAATTGATAAAAATATTCCAAAAAAAATACTATATTTATATTATCTCTTCCTAATGCAGGTAAATTTTTTTTTTTTTTTTTGATAGCTTTATTCATTTTTGTTTAAATTTTGGACAAGTTGGAAATTTTAACAGATACTGTTCATTTCCCTTAAGGAGTGTGTGGATAAAAGAATTATTTTATGGAATGAACCAATTTTAGAAGCTACAGCCACTGAAACTTTAAAAATGTTATTTGGCGGTGATACTGTTGCAGCAAAAGTAAAGTATTCTAATGATGCAGTAATAATGAGAACTCCTGTCATTGTATTATCAAATAATGATGTATTTCCAAATGATATTGCTTTCAGATCAAGAATGTTTACATATAAATGGAGATCTTATAAAAAATTAAAAAATTATAAAAAGAAACCAAATCCATTAGCTTGTTATCATTTATTAAAAAAATATAATATAATAAATTAAATTACAAATTTAAAAATCTTGTTTTATTTATAACTTCATAATCATCATCTTCATTATTTAAATTTTCAGATACTCTTCCATTGTCATCATCTGTTACACCAAATAAAGTTTGACCATCGGTATATGCTCTATCATAATTTGCACAAAAATTGACTTCAAGTGGCCAACTAACACTTGTTCCTTTACCAAAAGCTGAAGAAATATTACATTTAATTTCAATTGAACATTCAACTTTCCAATAACAAGAACTATTTAAATAAGTAACAGAAGAACTTGTAGGTTTTAACTGTGGTGTTGCAATCATTCCAACATGTAATTGAGGCTGAGTATCATATTCAAAACCACCTCTTAATGGATGATATGTTCCATACGATTCAATTGTTATAGCATAAACATCATTAATGTTATTAATAACAAGTGGTGTAGTAGAGTTTTTACCTAAACCAACATCTCCAGAAATAGTTTTGTTATTAGCTTTAAAAAATTGTAATGGATGAGAATGTGGTCTTACTTTTGTAGAATGTACTTTATATTTTAGTCTAGTTTGTGGAACAAAATGTTCCTTTCCTTTTTTAATAAAACCACTTTTAGGTTTATATTCATAGTTTGCTATAGGCATACCTATAGCTTGATTGATTAGAAATTGATAAACTTTTTCATCCATTCTTACACTACCTTTATTATGAACAATATAATCTGGATATTTAGTAGAATCTGGAGTTTTTCTCTATTCCATTCATGTATAAAGTATTTGGAAATTGCAGTTGGAACACATAATGCATTAGATGGTATATGTTTATAATATTTTTCATACATTTCTGTTACATTAATTGTCTCAACACCAGTAACTTTCATTGGATCTGTGTCTAATGAAGTATATTTAACATTTTTACCATAAAATTTTTTATTTAAACCTTCCGCTACTAAACCAATTGGAACATATTCAGATGTTGCAGTTCCACTTATTGAAGCACCCACATCAAAAGCAGTTCTAGTACCTAATGGAGTTACTTGACATGTTACTTTTGTAACTTCAGATGTAGTAGGTAACATATCAAATTCAGCTTCACTCAAATAAAAAGGTAAAAAATCAACAGGTATTAATGCCATTGATGTTGTTATTTGATCAATTGTTTCTGATGTTTGAATATTTTCTGTACTATATCCATAACTTATTAAAATTTTTGTTTTTGAAAAATGCATATAATTATTTGAACAAGGTGTACTAGGTCTTATCCATGTGACATTGGAAGAAGTGGAATTTCCACTTCCCGAAGCACTCGACCTCGCTCCCGTATTCGGTCCACGACTTGAACCACTTTGTTGATGAATATTTTCTTGATCAACATCCATACTAGCAGCAATAGAATTAGGATGATTAGGTTTTTCAACGAAAGTAGTATCGGCGTCACTTTCTCTATCTGATTCACTATTTTCTTCAGGTCTTGGTCTTGTTGTATTAAAGGTACTTATATGAAGAAAAAATTTTCGAATACCCTACGAACCTAACCATCTCAAATATCGATGAAATCCGGTATACACACTCACTACGTCAATACAAAATTTAAAGTTCTTCAAAAGTAGGATTACAGATTTATAGGGAGCACAATAACAGAAAAATATCACAAAATTCTATAAACGAAGATCTATTTAATATTTTGCTGGCAGCGTCAGATCCTCTCATCTCTAGCATTCGAAGATATCAGGACTTAGATGAAAAAGTAAAAGAGCTGCCAAAGGATAGAAATAATATAGAACTAAAAATAAAACATTTGCAGACTACTTTCCAATGAATAATAATTATAATTTTTATTGGTATTTAAGTAAAAAATAAAATAAATATTAAAAAATTATTTCTTTTTTTTTATTGTAATTTTAGTAAAAAATAAAATAAACATTAAAAAAAATTTTAGTATAAAAAATAAAAGTTCTCGTCCTTAATATAATTTAAATAGAAAAACAAAATAAATATTAAAAAAATCGATAATTCTTTATCCAAAAACAAGCGATTCTAGAATTAATGAACTGGGAACCTATTCACAAAATAATCCTGGATATTATTAAAATGTTTTTTTTTTAATCTGCTTATAGCCTTTTTTTTAAGTAAAGCTGACTGAAAAAAAACAAAGAAATCCGCATTTTCATACTAAATACTATAAAAAATTTAAAGTTCAACTTTAGCCCTAAATCTCTCCACATGTACTGAATGTATTTTAGTGAAATTAAAACTGGAGAAAAATTCAAGAAAATATCTCTCCATCTACAAAAAATTCTAAAATATTTCTATCCATTCAAAACGATTCTGAGACACTGTGCGCCGCCATTTATATTGCCACCCTACTACGCTGGAAGTTTTGCTCGTCTTGGTTTTCTTACAATGTTGTTATTAAATTGCGGTTGTAAGTGTGTGTTGTTAATGTGAACAAATTAATTATTTATAAAAAAAATATAAAAATAATGATTGTGATGAAACGGCATACTTTATCGAAAATACTTTTTCGAGAATATATGGTGAAGAAGTCAAATATATTGAAAATTTTATTTGCGCGACTTCTTCAACAGACAAAGAAGCAATGGCAATGAACAATTCCATCAATTCCTGGAAGAAATAATATTTTGTTTATTTGAAAGGTAAATTTAACAGTTATATCTAAGATTAAGATAAAATATAATTATATCTTATATTCCCTAGCCTCACAAGTGACATAGTGACATTTAAGAGTTTGCGCTATTTAAGTTTTAAAGGAGACCTGCGTGAGGAGTTCAGAAAGAAACTTTTTTATTTAAAAAAAGCAGGTAAAATTATAATCACATTTTAATTAATATTTGTGTACTTTTTATATTAATATTTATAGTTAATATGACAACACTGAGAAAAAAATCATATATTTGAAAATTTTTTTCATAAATATTATGAATCGTACATGACTTTTTTTTCCTAAACTTTTTTCATAAAAAAAAATTTTTGATTATAGATACTATTAAATTGTACTTAATGATAATTTTGCGAATATTGTAAAAATGCTGCTGAAATCTTAATTTAGTTTTATTAGATTTGATTCAAGTTCTAAATAAAAATACTTATGTCCATTAAATGGCAATTTTTCAATAAGAAGCTGTTAAAAAGTCAGGATTAGAAATTTGCTTAAATTTGCTGCCGTTCTATAGCACATGCATCATTGTAATAAAAAAACGCATCTGCTGTGTTCTTCTGCCCCAACCAGTTCCCAAAAATCATTAAAAACCAAAAATTCTGTAAAAGGAAATTTCAAACATACATTCACAAATTGAAAATATAAATGAAAATTTAAGCAATTTGTTTAAGTCTTCTTGACTTTTGATTCATTTCAAAAAATGTAAAATAGTGTTAGTATTTAAGACATTATTCTTTAATATTATGAAATAAAATCAATGAAAGTAAATTCCTATATTTATGCACAAACTTTTTTCTGTGAACAAATAAAATATTTTCTTTTTTTTTTTTTTTTTTTGTTTTAATTTATTTTAAACAACTGTGTGAATTCGCTACCGATTCTTTTTCAAGTCCATATCGATGCGGTATCAAGTACAGATGTGCTCAAGATTTACGTGGGTATCTGCCTTATCAGCCCAAGTCCACGGATGTCTTAGCACAGGGTGAAGTATAATGAGCCAACCAACGCCCCATGAGCCTGTGAGAAACACACAGGTGGTAATTAGAATGACTCCGTGTCTAGATAAGTCGACTCCCCCTTGCTAAAGAGTTGCAGATATCGGCTCCCCAAAGAACCTCAACCAACAGCCAGTCCATTACAACAACACTGACGAGCAGGTGTTGCTGTACCAGGAGCTACTGGCTTCCGTGGTACCAGATTGTGATAGGTCTCTGGTCAGGCTCCGAAGGTCCTATTGTACCAGTACATACCCCAGACAAATCCAGGCAGTGGTAAAGCTATATATACCATCCAAACTGATACAACTTTTAGACCGAAAGACGAGTCATAGAGCGATTTTTTCCAAGAAGTTAAACCACCGTGGCGGGCGGCATCATGTACAGATGTGCTAAAGATTAACGTGGGCACCTGCCATGATGGCCTAACACCACGGTGTTCTTAACACCGGTTGAGGTCCAATGCGCCTACCAACGCCCCCATGTGCCTATTAAGAACACACAGGTGGCAATTATAGAGACTCATTTTCTGGATAAGTCCACTCCCCCCTGCTTAGGATTTGGAGCTATCTAACATCCTACCGCACTACTGGCGAGGTGTGTTGCAATATAACACCACATCGGGACTATAAACCGCTTCCTGCGGGTTAGTTCCAAATCACAGCCACCACGAGACTCCCCAAAGGGCCACTCCAACAGCCAGTCCAGTACGACAACACCGACAAGCAGGTGTTGCCGTACCAGGGGCTACTGGCTCCCGTGGTATCAGATTGTGAAGAGTCTCTAGTCAGGCCCCGAAGCTCCTTTTTTCCCAGACAAGTCCAGGCAATGATGCACCTATATATTCCTGCCACACTGCTACGCTCTCTAAGACCGAAGATATCTTAGAGTGTAACATGTCAGAATTTTCTCTACCACGTATGAGCTATACATCAAGTAAGAGATTTTTTCCAAAAAGACAAGCCACCGTGGCGGGTTATCAAGTACAATTATTATTGTGTTCATTTCGACACAAACCTAGTTTCAATTTGATACCATTACGTTACCAAATTTCCATTTCAGATTTCAACACGCCACGCCGTTTCCAAATTTAACAAATATCTGTGTGATACACTATTGATACTGAATGGCATAATTTTGAACATGACTGAAACAGCTCAGATATTCTTCATCAATCGAAACAGTCAGTTAGAAATCGCCGATTAATTTTAAAAATATTTCCATTTGACCGCTCTGAGAATCGTGGTTGTAAGAGTTTTTTATTTATTTATTTTTTTTTAATATTTATACTATTCGAAGTTTTGCCGAAGTTTTAAACGTTCTTTTATACATATACAAATTGTTTCGTTCAAAAAACATTTGAAGTTTTCAAATTATTACTGAAATAAATGATTTTTTTACTAAACGTTAAATTTTTTAACATTTATAAGTTGTTGCCAACACTTAAAGTAATGATTTAAAGACAAATTATGGAAATAGAAGACATGATTTTTTAAACATCCTTGATACCAGGACGAATGTTGATTTCATTGTCCTTTTTTTAATCGCCGTTTTACAAAAATGATTAGAAACTATAAACAAAACTAAAGTTAAAGTTGGTTTAAATAGAACAAAAGAGTTCAAAGATATATGAATTTAAATTGCTTGTATTTGAAAAGAAAAAGTGAAAATAGTAAATTTTGAAATGAGATAAAAATTAAACTAAAACGTATTTGAAAATTTTGCTAAACATTAAACTTTATATTGACTTAAACTCTATCAATATCGCATGTGGTGAGGTCGAAAATTTTGTTTTTTTTTTTTCTTTTTTTATAAAAAATATATAATTTTTGATTTTTATCATTCATAAAAATAATTTAATGATTTGCTCTTAAAATATAAAAATTATCAATATTATATATGTGTGATAAGCAAATAAAATTATTGTTTTTTTAATGAGATGTTTATTGTGAAAAATTCAATTACCGGCATCATTTTTATGATAATAAAGCCTAAAGGCAAAAAAATCCTAAAAAAAGAAATGGAAAAAATACTTGTAAATGCTAAAAAGTAGCAAAATAAATTAATTTTATTGAAAAAGAATCAAAAAGTAATTGAAGAGAATTTTTTACTGATTGCTATCGACCACAATTAAATTAATGTTGCTTAATCAAATTTTATAACAGCCTTAAAAGTAGAGAAATAAAACTCACATGTGTAATTTGTTAGATTTTTTTTTCAATTGTATTACACAAATAAATAAATAAATACAGACCAACATTGACTCTAGTTACAAATCATTTTATTGATAAAATAAAATAGGAAATAAAACGGAATGAATAAAGAATATGAATTGAATATGTAACACATTCAACATGAGTGCATAAGTATTACAATTGCCCCAAATTAAATGTTATTTTTTTTTAATTTTTTAAAGACATTGATTTTAAATCACTTTTATTTTTTCATTTATTTATTTGTTGGCTTTAAAGTTTGTTCATGTAAGTGTACACAGAAAAAATTATGGCTAAAATTTTTCTAAATAAATCATTATTTGGATTTAAATTAAATTTAATAAAAAAATATATGTATTTGGTTTTAATATTCTATTTTATTGCACAGAAAAAATTTTGACTAGAATTTTTTAAATAAATCATTATTTAACTTTAAATAAAAATTTATAAAAAAAATTGTTTGATTTTAATATATAATTTTATTGCTTGTAAATTCATTCTAAACTAATACGAAAAACAATAACAATTTCTTGTTTTTTTGACAATTAAAAATATAAAAATAAATAAAATTATAAAAAATGTTGACACAAAAAAATATAAAACCCATCATTTGCAGGATTCCACAGGTAAGTTATCTTAATTTTCGTATATATTTTAATACCAAATATATATATAGTGATTAATTTTTGTGTATCTTCTAGATGAACCAAAAGTATATGAAATATGCATGTATGTAGCAATATATCGCATAAATGATGGGATCAATTGTATATTGCTGTATAATCCCGATTAATCGATTAAACTATGTCCTTTCAATTGTGTGCCTGAACATATAGCTCCTTCTCGTGGTATAATTATACGAAAGTAAGTGTACTTCTTGAAGATAATTTAATGTGTTTTAATTTTTGTATTTCAAATCATTTAAAAGTATTTTGCGAAAATTGTCTAGCGAAAGTGGTCCTTAATAAAATGATATATGTTTGCAATCGTAAATTGCCTTGTTGTACGGTTTTGGCGGTAACAAAGCAGAGTTTGTTTGCGCATTTGTTATATCCTTTCTATTTTGGTTTCATTGAAACTTTACTCAGTTAAAAGGTATGTAAATTGAATTCATTTAGAAAATGTTTCAACTGATAACGATTGCGTTTCTGTTTTAAATGATTTTGGCCACTAATGAAATTTGGAAATAGTATCGTGTCATTTTATTCATATATGTATATTTTATATACATGAATACATAAACCATTAGTCATGGCACCATTATTTTTCATCAGCATAATTACACATTATCTACATACTATACACTGTTTATTACGTGCATTAGTAATTAAAATATATTTCATCTAAAAAAGTCTCCATTAGTTTCGCTTCTCTACACCAAATTTTCATACATACATTTACATGTTAAAATACTATACTAACATTCGATTCAAATTATTATTGTTTTTTTTCTGGATGAAGTGGCAGTTCTTGAATATCTTCAGGTTGCTCTTCGTCCCAAATGCGGCAATTTTGTTTGTTTACATACCCATTGAGCCAGAAACGAAAACGTCGGATCTTCTTGAAACTTTTCAAGAGCCCATAGAGCGAAGCGATGTCGCTTGGGAAGGTCGAGCGGCTTCAGTTGTTGCACAAGCTGTATTTTATACGCTTTCAATTTAAGATCTCGATGTAAAATGCGTCAAGTCGTTCCGTACGTCAGTCCGAGTTGCTGCGAACGACGCCGAATCGACTCTCCACGGTCTTCGTGTGCACTCTCAGCTACGGCCGCTATATTTACTTCACAACGTGCTGGACGTGGTCTATTTGGTCGAATTTTATCCAACAATGATTGCTGGGTCTCAAAATGGGTGATGGTGATGCGAACAGTACGCTCAGTAGGTCGATTATATTCACCATCAGTTGAGCGAAGTGCACGAAACACATTCCTCACAGAACGTGAATTTTCATAATAAAGTTGAACGATTTGTAAACGTTGTTCATGTGTAAGTCTTTCCATTATGAAATGCCAAACAATACTAAACAAAAATAACATGACAGCATGACACGACTCACATGCGATCTGTCAAAAAAAGGATATTGAAAAAAGTATCTCTACTTGAATCACCCATTAGAATATGAAATTTAATTTTTTCTCTGTATGATTACTATAAAAGGCAAATTTTAAAGTAAAACGGTGCATATTAATAATATATAATTTATCTGATAATAAGAATTATACAGAGATACAAGTTTTAATGGTTTCATTTTATTATATATTATTATATGAAGAATTTTGAATTGCAACAATTAAAGAATTATGGCTACTTTAATGAAATATATATTTTTAATTAATCAATACTTTTCACTTTGAGACACAAGTTCTATATATATTTTTTTTTTTTTTTTTTTTTTTTTTTTGGCAAAAAGTCCAATTCAGATAAAGAGAAAACAACTACGCAGATTTGTAATCTAAAGACTTTAGATTTTATGCTTGTAAATTTTTATACTAAGGCGGTTTACCGTTTCTTAAAAGTAAGAGGTCAATTTTTTTTTTTATTGTAAATAAAAAAAAATGTGTCCAAAAATGATCTCAGGTTAAAGTGGTAAAAATAAGTATCTAAATGAAATAAAAATCCTAATACTATAAGGCAATTTTATATAAAATATTGATACCTTTTTGCTAAAAATATGAATTTTCTTAAGGAAAATGAATTTTCAAAATCTAGTGCCAAACAGTGCCAAGAAATATTTTGTATAATACTAATGGATGCCCTAAATTCTTTTTACTTATATTTTTGCGACCATTTGCAACTGTTTATTTACACTAAGCTTTTTTATTGCAATACAATAGGGGTGGGGGAACACCCTAGCCATAATCCAGTAAAATACTAAATTTATAGTAATAGTTTATAAAATAAAATAAGTACATATCATAAAAAAGGATATTTTTTTTATTTTACGAAAGTATTAACTGATGATCAATATTTACAATTATATTTATATTTATAATTTATTTCTTTAACCTATATTTTTTATTTTACAAATAAAGGAAACCATGTATATATTTTTTCTTCTCCACAGAACCAGTAAATTCATGTTGTTGGTCGATTTATCTATGTTTCTTTTAGTGTTTCCTTTTTTATTTTTTAAATTTATTTTCTTTATTAAAATGACATGCGAGTACAATATTTTCTATTTAAGTCACAATTGTTCATTTCAAATGAATTTTAACTTTAACAATGTTTCTGTAACTTTTTAATATTGCTCATGTATTATTGACATTTATTGTTTAAGAAAAATTGTCGAATGTTTCATTGAAAGTTAAGGAAAGTTTGTATAACATTTGGGGCATATTTAGTTATAAAAATATTTTTGTCTAAAGAGTCTTAAACTATAAGTTTTAAATTTAATATATAAAATAAAATTTAATGCAATCCCGTTTTTTACAATGATTATTTATAGCATAGTTCAGCATTTTATATTTTTAAATGATTGCAAAATATCATATGAAATTGTGTTTTTAAAAAGTTAAGAAAAATTAATAGACATTCATTTTAATATTGTTTTCTTTTTAATTTTGTCTATTTTTTATTTTCGTTTTTTAATTAAAAAAAATTACAGATGACACTGATTCTACAGCAAGTGATTCCAAGCCCAAAAATAATTTTTCTTTTAATTAATTGTAATTCTCGAATTAAACGATATGTCTGATAAAGTTTAGTAAAATATCAAAAAATTGCAATTCGTATAAACTCCATTTTTTTAATGTTCCCAATAGTTATGATCATAACTAAGTAATTTTTTAAAAAATACAAATTTAAAAAATTTGTTGTTTTAAAAAAATTATCAAAAATCTAAAACTACACGCAGAAGAAAAAACCTGGTTGCAGCATTATAACTACCACAATATTATGTTCTTATTGTTAGGTTAGGTTAGGTTAGGTTAGGTTAAAAAGGGCAGCGTCATCACTCCTCCACCCAGAGACCATTCGGTCCATTGTGATCCCTTTATAGATAATAGAGAAAGCTGACAGATAAAGAAAGATAAAAATCCTAGTAGAATATAGTAATAGATTGAAAAGAAAGATTACTAAATATAAGAAAAAAATAAAAAAATTGTGGAGCCTAAGACCCAGAAAATCAACCCTGACTACCTCTCAGCCACTTTATTCCCATTACAAACCCTATAAGATTGCCGAGTTCTTCACTCGCAACCTCCTCTATTTCGTGCAGAATATGGCTCCCAAACCACCTCAGTCTACTTCGCTGAAGCCCTACACAGTGACTGAGTATATGCTCTCATTGTCTCTAGCTCCTCCACATCATAGCACGTCCTGCAAAAATCTGACGCGCCAGTGTCCTACTTACTGATCATATTCTCTATTGCGAGGTGACCAGTAATCATGCCAACAATGAACCTTAGGTTCACACGACTCATGCCTAGAAGATGGTTCGACTAGGTCATAATGCTCAAGATACCCTGCAGTCCATTATACTCCTTCAAGCATGATTCGTTCTACCAATGGTTCATTCCCTTATGACCATGAAATATGACCCAATCGGAATCCTAACCGATACCTCCACAAAAGACTTGTCCAACTCCGAGCCCTTACGGTTATTTCAAGTACGAGAATATCGTAGTATCTAGGCTTTGTAAATGCCTAGAATTTCTGCCTAGAAAATGCTGTAACTATCAGACAATCTAAAAGATCGCTTGATATCTGTTCCCATGAATTAGACACCCGCCCCTCTGCCAACTTCCATCTTCGAGCCATCCGTGAAGATAGCACACCCTCCGTGGAGCTTCTACGCTCCAATCCAGAGGTCCCTACTAGGGATTTCAATAGCGGGAGTCAATTATGGTACCTACATAGTCCGTTTGATTTGACCATTCAACTTGACTTCATTAAGTATGCTAGCATGACCCGTTTCGAAGCTCCCTATGTTCTCATTGTTAATTTTCTTGAATTTTAATAACTCTGTGTTCATGATAACAATGTTTTTGTTTAAATTTTATCATTTAATGTTTATACTGAATAAAAATTTTACTTCTACATTACCATTAAATATTTGCAATGTTTTTCCATGCTTTTAAAACATATTCTGTTTTTAAATCATATTGATATTATGTCATAACAATAAAATGTTTCAAATGAATATAATACTTATCTTTTTTACAAACTAAATGGAAAAAATCAATACTTGTTTGCTTTTAAATATATTTTGTTCTTAATGTTTATTTTCCAACTTCATTTTAATTCTTATTCAGTTTATACATGAGTAAATATTAATAGACAAGTTTTTATTATAACATTAAAGGATTTAGTTAAAAAAATATATCTTGCATTTCAACCACATTATGGTAGCAAAAATGGATATAATTAATGAACAAATTATATGTAAATATTTTTATTTTGGCTAATAAACACGTTTCTCTATTATTTTTAACAAAAAATTTAATAAATAATGTATGTAATAATAATTTTTTATTAATACATTTTATTTTAATATATGATAAGATGGAAAAATAATATGACAAAATGAAATAATAATATGATAAGATTGGATAACTATATTATAACATGGGATAATATTATAATAAAATAATAATATAAGAACATCAAATCATTGTCTGATAGAATGGGATAATGATAATGATAACATGAAAAAACAAACCGTAAAATCAGACACAATATAACAAACTGGAATCATAAAAATTATTAATTATAATCATTTCAATTTTTTGCTGTGATCATATGTTCCAATCGTAATATGTTGCTCTTAAATTAGGGCCACAACAACTATATATAAAATTAGTTTAATTTCCTTAAAATCAATGCATAAATATTAACTTTATTCACAATCATCCCTTGCCGCAATAAAAAATAATTTTTTTGTCGCCCTGTATTATTTACTTTTCTTTTTTAGAAATTTTTCAGTTTTCTTCAGGTTTTTGCTATATTTGGGCTATAATTTACAACTGAATAAATTAATATTACGTGCTCCAATTATGAGGCTATTAAAACAACCCCAATCAAATGTTAGTTAATATACCACTAAAGTCTCCATTAAATTAACATACAAATATATGTGATTTAAAAATTCTATATAAAATCTTTTTTAAACACTTTTTTAATAAAATCTAAAACAATAATTTTAAAGTTCAACTTAGGAAACAACCTCAGGGTTTTATTTAAGTAACATGTAAATGTATGTACATATATAAAAAACTAATAAACGAAAATTTTCTTCAGAATTTTACAGGCAGACTAATTCATAACAATTCTTCTCTTTTTTAATAAGTTGTGTTTCACTTACATTTAATTTTTATTTAATTTGATTTAATTTAAATATTTGCGTTTGGAATTGTGCTCTTTTTTACTTCAAAAGTACACAAAAGTATTTAAAACTGCTGAGGGTGTTTTAGTTTAAGTGTTTAAGTAAATTACAGCTGTTGCTCAACATCTTTGAATTAAAAGTTTTTTCTTACTTCATATTTAATCATTTGTAAACCATTTTTTTCATTTTTTAAAAACTTTTAGTTTTAGGGAAAGTGAACAATAACAATAAGAGAAAAAAGATGAAAAGTTATGCTGTTGCTTAAGTTCATAAAAAAATATCAAATGAATGAGTATTCTTGTATTTTGTTTTCATGAGGAATTAAAACGAGGTTTTTGTCTTCAACTGAGGATTTTAGTAAAAGTTTATTTTTTTACAAAAATGTCTTTAATATAAACATGAAATTTAAATTGAAAAGCCCCCACAAAAATAAATAGGTATTTAAACTAATCTCTTGGTTGTCTTGAATTGCAAGTCAAAATTGTCACCTTCCTACTATTTATTATTTTTGTGTTATCAAGTTTTTAGTTTTAAATTGAATTAAAGTGATTAGATTTTTAGGGGGACAATAGAGATAACAAAAATCTTTTGAGATAACCAACTCTAATATATAATAACCAGTTATCAATAAATTTTCTACAAAAGACATTTAGTTTTTGATAATTTTTCTATAGAAAATCTTAATTACCGATAAATTTTCGATAGAAAATCTTAATTATCGATAAATTTTCGATAGAAAATCTTAATTATCGATAAATTTTCGATAGAAAATTTTAGTTGTCGTTAAATTTTCGATAGAAAATTTTAGTTGTCGTTAAATTTTCTATAGAAAATCTTAGTTATCGAAAAATTTTCTATAGAAAATCTTAGTTATCGAAAAATTTTCTATAGAAAATCTTAGTTATCGAAAAATTTTCTATAGAAAATCTTAGTTATCGAAAAATTTTCTATAGAAAATTTTAGTTATCGTAAAATTTTAGTTATTGAAAAATTTTCTATAGAAAATTTTAGTTATCGAAAAATTTTCTATAGGAAATTTTAGTTATCGAAAAATTTTCTATAGGAAATTTTAGTTATCGAAAAATTTTCTATAGGAAATTTTAGTTATCGAAAAATTTTCTATAGGAAATTTTAGTTATCGAAAAATTTTCTATAGGAAATTTTAGTTATCGAAAAATTTTCTATAGGAAATTTTAGTTATCGAAAAATTTTCTATAGGAAATTTTAGTTATCGAAAAATTTTCTATAGGAAATTTTAGTTATCGAAAAATTTTCTATAGGAAATTTTAGTTATCGAAAAATTTTCTATAGAAAATTTTAGTTTTTACAGAATGTTTTTTTTACAGAATGTTTATCGATAACTAATAATTTTCAGTTTCGAAAACATCATTTTTCTTTAAAAAATTTAACAATAACATAATATGTCTGTAGATACCGACAAAATTTCTGTAGAAAAATTATGATATCGACAAATTTTTTATAGAAAAATTATGAAATCGACAAATTTTCTGTAGAAAAATTATGATATCGACAAATTTTTTTATAGAAAAATTACGATAACGACAATTTTTTTATAGAAAAATTATGATATCGATAAATTTTCTACAGAAAAATTATGATATCGATATATTGTCTATAGAAAAATGATGATATCGATAAATTTTCTATGGAAAATTTTACTTATCGATATATTTACTATAGAAAATTTAAGTTATCGATAAATTTTCTATAGAAAAATTTAAGTTATTGATAAATTTTCTACAGAAGAATTTAAGTTATCGATAAATTTTCTAAATTTTGTTTAACGAATTTTTTATAAAAAATGTATGTAATTTTTATAAAAAAAAACTTTAGTTATTGATATCTAAAACTTTCTGATATCGGTAAATTTTCTATTAAAAATTTTAGTTTTCGATAAGTTTTATGCAAAGAATTTTAGTTTCTTTAGAAAATTTTAGTTTTCTCTGGAAAACTTTAGTTATCGATAAATCGCCTATAAAAAACTTTAGTTATCAAAAAATTTTCTATGGACAGCTTTAATTGTGGATAAATTATTTATAGAAAATTTTAGTTGTTGTAAAATTTTCTATAGAAAACTAAAGTAACTAATAAAAATAAATTTTCTTTAGCAAAATTATGATATCAATAAACTTTCTTTAGAAAAATTGTGATGGCGATAAATTTTCTATAGAGAATTTATTTATCGATATACCCCCAAGAAGAAATGTTAGTTATCGATAAATTCTCTATAAAAAATTTTAGTTATCGATAAATTATCTTTAACAATTTTTAGTTATCGATAAATTTTTTTATAAACATTTTTCGTTATAGAAAAATTTTCTATAAGTATTGTATGAAAAATTTATGTTATCGATAAATTTTTTAAAAATATTATTGTTGATAAATTTTCTACAAAAACTATTATTCTCGTTAAATTCTCCATTAAATTTGTCGGTAATTGTTTTGTCAAAAAATGTTTTATAAGTTCTATTATCTCATTGTTTTCATAAAAATTGTAAATGATCTATAAACTTTTAGTTTTTTTTTTTTTTTTAATAAAATTTTAGGTTTTCATGCATAGTCCGCCAGCAAGACGCACGGACGGATATCGTGACATTGACTTAGTAAGTAATTCTGGATACAAACGCATATTAAGTCAATCACCTATAATGGTGTACATTATAAAAATGTTTGAGCAATAAAAGAAATGAATGAATGAAATCAATATGGATATTAAATTTCTAATTGTTATGATGTTTGAAAAAAACATACTTTTTAAAATATTTAAATTCTGTTCATTTATTGCGCATGAGTTTTTGTTGTGGTTTAAATTTGAATAAATTGAATAGTGGGTGATATTTAAAATATCTAATAAATTTTTACGCTTCCTACAAAAAAAAAACACAACAATGTTGTAATATCCTGTAACAAATAAAATAAAATTATTTCATTGCTTCTACTCGTATGCATTGATTTAGAAAAATTTTATATTTCTACCATTCACTTCAGATTGAAACCAAATTCTATATCCCTGTCCAGTGTTTGCCTATAATATAAATGTATGTTTTTCTGAATATTTTTGCTACATGAACTCACTCATATGTTTATTTATCACTCTTCCATATGGGTATTGATTGTTTAAGTGTGGTAGTCTGAGTATTTTTGTGTTAAAATATTGCTTGGCTATTGAAGAGCTTTCATATGAAAATAACTTCATCATAGTTATAAATAGTTATAGCAACTGAAGTCACGAAAGTAATAAAGCATCATGAAATATATTTCCAGAAATTTTTATGTTTTTATTTAGCATATTTTATGCAAATTGCTTAATATGTAGGTGGAAGTTTTGTTATTTTAGCTTTAGTGAAAAATCTACCGCAATTAAAATGGAAATCCAAGGCATAAATAATAATTTTTTTTATACATGAGCGTAACGAAAAATTGTGTCGTAGTGTTAAAGAATTTACAGTGAAAAATAAAGAAAAAAACTATTTTTCAAAGAAAAAATAATTATTTTTCCTCAATTAGATTATGTAGATGATCTTTTTCATGGAAATTTGCAGTTGAAGGCTAGCACATCCTAAATTTAAATATTTATTATTGAGTGGGTTCTTTTAGTTTTTAATTATCACTGCAGAGAAATATCAAAAAAAAAATATTTTATAATTTGTTTAATTTTATGATTTAAGTAATTAAATAATCCATATTTTTTTAATATTTAAAATTATTTCAAATTAAATGGAAATTATTTTTTAATCGCTTTATTATGAGACAGTTAAAAGCTAACTTAAGTTTAAATTAAAACCACAGATTGAAACCAGTAGCAATTTTTGATTTTTCTAAAATCCTTATATTCTTATAAATTGTGAAAATACAATTTTCCTTTAAACTTAAACAACATAATAACTTTCCATCCTTTCTTCCTTATTGCTTATATGATTTAGTTTTTATTTCGTATACTTTCCATAAAACTAAAAGTTTTTAATAAATCTAAATTCTTGTTGGTTTTGAAGTAATAAAATAAATAAGAAACAATAAGCTGTAATTTACTTAAACACTGAAATACTTTAAATACTTTTGTATTCTTTTGAAGCAAAATATCTAGAAAAAGACAAATAAAGTCACACCACGAGCATTTATATTAAATAAAATGAATGAAAAACAAAATATAACGCTATACTCGGTTATTCCAAATCTAGCATAACTTTCACCAGTGTTGTAATATAACTACAATGTTATTTCATTTTGGGTGACATTTTTTATTTGGGGGATTTTATTACGCTTAGGAATTTTTTGGAATTTAGCGATTTTTACTTTTTTTTCTTATTAGCGATTTTTCTATTTATTCATTTAGGTGATATTTTTTTAGTAATTTATTAATTTTTCAGTTTGATTTTTTTTTATTTTATTTTGGTGACTTTTTTTTAATTTTAGGGATTTTTTTCAATTTTGTTTTTTTTTTTTTTTTTGACGCCTAATGATTTTTTTAGCGATTTTTTTCTGTTGGTTATTTTTCTTTTTTTCGTTTATTAATTTAGACGGCATTTTTTGTATTTTTTTTTTTTTTTTCTTTTTTGGATTTATTTTATTTTTGCAATTTTTATATCCTTCACCATACGCGTAAAGGTTATGTATAAATGTTACCATTCCATTTTTAATGCCCACAATTTTCCTCGGAGAGTAAAAAATGATCTTTATAAGAAAAAATATCCGTCCATCCCTCCGTTTATCGGTTGAAATGGCGTTTATGAAGGCGCCCTATATCGTAGATATATGATCGGTAATCCTTTCGAAAATTTTTCTATTGAAATTCAGCAAAATTGATTCAAAAATGGCGGGGATGTCTTAAAAATCGGTTTTTTAGAAGTTTCTTCGACTTTTTGATGACATACATACATACATACATACATACATACATACATACACACATACATACACACATACAAACAAATATGTTGTACATAGAAAAATTTAGATTATTTTTAAAATATGTGAAAATGGTACTTTAAGACATTATTTTTATAATTTGCGCTTAAAGTGAAGGGTATAAAAGACTCGGCACAGCAAATTTATTTCTTTGTATTTTATTATATTTTTAAAATGTTTGCGATTTTCTTTTGTGAACCGATTGACACATTGATATTAAGGAACCTTCAGAAAATGGAATTCCACAGAAAGGCGGACGGACAGACAGATTTCGTTATTTCAACTCTCTTACATACAAAGATCCAGAAATAGCAAATAAAATGAAAAACTTATTTGTACCCTTTACCTGCTTTGGTGAAGGCTGTAACAAAACTTACATTATAAATGAAATAAGTTATTAAGAATTAATTCTTCATAAAAACTCCAAAGTTAGTATCCATATTAATAATATTAATTAATTTACGGTTTGAGCTTTTTTCCTTCACAGAAAAAATTATTACCTTATATTTTTCAATTAATATAGTTGATTAATTTTGCATCAAAATTATTCAATATATTCAAATAATTCAAGTACATTTTTTTTATTTAAATTTTTAATTCATTAATTTTTTTCAACAATTTTTAATTGAATGCATTCTTTTGGTGATTGGTGACTTTTTTCTGTATTATTTTCCTTAAATAATTTTCTAAAATTTGTCTATAAAATTATTAATAAGAAGTTAAATTTTATAATTGAGTAATTTGATCAAACAAAACTTTGTTTTATAATATACAAAGAAAAAAATATTTTATAGAAAAATACAAATAAATTACTAATCAGAATTTTAAAATGTTTTCAAATAGTTTTATAATTAAATAAATTACTGAAAATATTATAAAGAAAGTATTAGCGAAAAAGGTCACCAGTTAACAAAATAATTCGTTCAATAAAAAATTTTTTAAATTTATAACTCTCATCAAAATAATTATAAAAAATTAAAAACAATGAAAATTATTTCAAATTAAAAAATTTATTGAATGAATCATTGAATGAATTAAAAATTTAAATGAGAAAAAAATTTTACTTGGATTTTATTTTTACTATTTCTTTTATTTTAATTGTATAAATTTAAAAATATAGGGTAATAATTTTTTCTGTGTTCTAATAAATTAAATTCAAATTTTACATATAAAAATCTGAATAGAATTTAAATTACGAATGCACATATTCAATTATTTTATTAATTAAAATTCAATCTATTAAAAATATTATATATTATATATATTTTTGCAAATCGCTAAATTGACCATACTTTTTCTGTGTATTAAAATCAATTGCTATATACGCACAGAAAAAAATATTTTCGAAAAAATTTCACTTAAGTTATTAATCAGAATTTTAAAATGGTTTCGTATATTTTTTCATTAAATAAATTATTCAAAATCGAAGTATTCTAACAATTTAAATTCAAATTTTACATAAAAAAATCCAAAATCAAACTTCAATTACGAATAATTATTTTAATTATTTTATTAATTGAAATTCAACCTATTAAAAAAAATGGTATATTTAATTATTAAAATTATCACATATTTTTATTTATATTTACGTAATTTATTAATTGATACAAAAAGAAATAATTGAAAGCCAAAAAATATTTTAAAGTTTGAATTTTGATCACTTCAACAATTGATACAATTAAAAAAGAATTTGGAGTAATTTTTATACTTGAAAAATCATTTAAAATACCATATTTTTCTGTGTGGAAAAAAATTATCTAAAAAAATTCAATTAAACTATTAATTAGAAATTCAAAATGTTTCCAATTATTTTTATAATTCAATAATTTACTCAAAAATGGAACGTTTGTAATATATTCAATCAAATTATACATAGAAAAATCTAAAATCTTATTTCACCACAAAAAACTTATTTCAATTATTTTATTAATTGAAATTCAATATAATAAAAAAATTGTGTATTTAATTATTCAAATCATTACTTAGTTTTCTTTTTATTAGTTATATTTAATTACTTTCTTAATTAATACAATAAGAAAAATAATTGAAAGTCAATAAATTATTTTATTTTTAGTAAAAAATATTAAAAAATTTGAACTTTGAGAACTTGAATAATTGATAGAATAAAAAGTAATAATTGGAATGATTTTTGTCTATGATGAATCATTTAATTGACCATATATTTTTTGTGTAGAATAACTAAAAGTTGCTTTAAATAATTTTGACATTTTAATAATTTTATAAATTTGTTTTGCATTTGAATTTCAGCAACGATATATTGGAGTAGGTTGATGATTAAATATTCGCGCTCAAATTCGTTAAAATTTTGTTTTAATTAAAAAGCTATGAAATCCCTACATAGATAACGCACATAGAACAAATTTACCAATCACCAAATATATTATTAAATAAGTCATTCAACTAAAAACTTCAATTACTAAAAACTCTAAAAAATGATAAACAGAAAAATGTTTCCAATTAAAAAATTGATAAAATCAATTAATTAGATGATTGAATGAATTAAAAGTTTAAGTGAGAAATTAAATTTTATTTTTATTTTATATTTATTTTCATATATTTATTAAATTTGGATGCAAAATGAAACAGCTGTGTTAATTCAAAAATATACGATAACATTTTTTTCTGTGTATTTATTAAAACTGAAATTAAAAATTTTTTTATTCTTTTAATTTATAAAAAAAAAATTACACAATTATTTCAACTAAGATTTTAATCGAACAGAAAATTTCTTGTCAAATTATCATATTAAAAAAAAAAAATAATTGCTTAGCCCAAGTTAACACCAGCATAATGCTGGCCAGCGATTTAGTTCAGAGCTTAAAAAATACTCATTACTCTTATTCTTGTCTTGTTTATTCACAAGTGTAATTATAGCAACAACTTTTGGGGACTAGAAACAAAATAAGTCAAGTAGAAGTGAAAAGGGAAGATATTTAGCTAGATAAAGGAAAATAGGAATACGTTGGTAATAAATTATAAAGATGCGAATAGGATTTCTATTATTTAAATTCCGAGCATGCATGACAGCCTAAATACAAATGTTGATTAAAATGTTTGTTTTCAGGAAACAAATGTCAACATTTTATTTGTATCGTTTCAATTTTTATTCGCATTTAAAATTTTTATTTAGTAATCGAAATGCTCACGTAATACATCAAAATGATGTAAAAAAAATATGTAAACAATTTTGGGAAAAATGTAATTGTGTGAAGACTTAGGGTAAAATAAAATGTTAAGAAAATAAAACAAACGATAGAAACAGTTGAACTATAATAAAATATCAATGTAAATATCAAAGTTTTCTTTTTAATAAAATTCCACACATAGTTTGTTCAGTTAACATTAGATAAATTTAAAATTTTGTTATAAATAAACTCTAAATAAATTTATGTATTTTTATTACTTAAAAACTAATAGAAATATTTGGAAATAAATTTGTAAGTAAATGAAAAAAGACACCAATCACTTCATTCATATAAAAACTTATTTTCGCATTTGCAACTCTCATCAAAATGATTATACTCGTATCAATTACTAAAAACTGTAAAGTAAAAAATAAAAAATAGAAAAACCTTTAAATTAAAAAATTTATCAAATCAACCAAATAGATGATTGAATGAGTTAAAAATTTATGTGAGAAATAAAATTTTACTTAAAATTTATTTTTATTTTATATTTAATTAATGTAAAATGAAGCAACCGTATTAATTGCAAAATATACGTTAATAATTTTTTCATTGTACAGTAATGTGAATACATATGCATATTTACATTATCATTTACCCACTAATTTTATATTTCAGTATATAAGAATTTCTATAAACCTTAAAATGATTTATGAGTTTCCTTTATTTGACAATAACAATTTATTTAAATGTTCATATATAATAGGTTATACCTGGAGTGCTCCGCTACGCCTATCGTATTGAAATAAAAAAGTTTAGTGTAAATTAAATTTCTTTTTGGTATATGTACATTATTTTTCTAATAATCTAATAAAAGATTTTAGTATTAAAGTTAGATACTAGTTTTTCTACAAAAAAAAAAGAAAAAAACTGCGAAGATTCGACAAATTAGAAGAAGATTAGACAAGTAAGAAAGATATAGTCGGTTAAGCCCGATCATATGATACCCCACACCATTGTGTATGTCCATCAAAATTCGTGGAAGGGTCCTATATTAGACAAATGGACTAAATGTAAAATAAAATATATGAATACAGAATATTACGCTAATACTAACATTTATATAAATTTTATATAAGCCCGAAAGTGGGCTTATATAGGAGCTATGAAAAATTATGGAGCGATCCTCATAAAATTCGTCACTGTGATTTCTACTTATTTAAAACTTATTTGTGTCGATTATAAACTTGATACTAACATGTGTGTTTGGTTTATGTACTTTAAACTGATTTTCAGAAGAGTGTTTTATATGGGAACTATGGTCAATTATATACCGATCTACATGACATTTGGCACAAAGATTGGTAATTATACAAAACTTTCTTATACCGAATTTCATTAAAATATTGCTATACTTAAGGCAATTATGGTCGTTAAACTTCTATTCTAGGAGGACATTTCTATGGGGTCTAGGTGAAATAATGGACCTATCATAACCAATTTCAATAGGCTTCGTCCTTGTGAAAGTTCGTGCCGAATTCCATTGAATTATATTCAAAATTGCATTCTGTATTTTATGCACAAGATTTACGAGAACAACCAGCCAGCCGTCCAGTCGGACATCGTTATATCGACTCAATAAATGATTCTGAGTCGCTTGACATACCTTAAGATGGGTGTTGGATGATTTTTGCTGCACGTTACAAACATCAGCACATACGCATAATACCCCAAACACATATGGTGGTGTAAGTTATAAATAATTACAAGTTTAAGCAAATTCTTTTTTCTCTTCTAGAGCAAATAAAACTCTGAGTAACTGTAATTCTCATTTATCTCCAAAACTAAATTGCACAAATACATTAACTTTTTAAGCGATATTAAAAAAATATTTTCCAATGATTTATTTTTGTTAAAACGAAAAAAAACAAAATAAAGAAATTGTCCAAAAAATTTTTTATCATTTTAGCGTTATTTCTGTTTTGCTATTTTTCATTCTAAAGTTTTTTAGTTTTAAATCCATTTTTCATTTTGGTGTTTTTTTTTTCGTTTGAACATCTTTTTTTCGTTTTGACTATTTTATTTCATTTTGGCACACATTTTCATGCTAGCGTTTTTTCCGTTTAACGATTTTCCGTTTTGTTATTTTTTTTTAATTTTGGGCGGTTTTTTATTTTAGCGATTGTTTTTCCACTTCGGCGAATTTTTTTGTGTTTTGCAATACTATTTTTCAATATAAAAAAATTTTAAGTTAATTTTTATATTACTAAGAAAAAAATATAAACAAATATAACAAAATAGCTTTTATTTCTGCTCGAAAAAGTAAAAATTATGAAATCATTTTACTCAAAAAATATAAAAGTATTTGTTATCTGCTGGCTTTAATGATAAAAGTCATAACAGTTACGGTCCCTGTTTTTAAATATCCAAAATAAAGGAACAAGAAAATAAGCCTATCTTGATAACGCAGGCGTAAAATAATTAATTTCATATAACAATGCGCATTTCTTAAAAATAAAAAGTAATGGTATAAAAATAACCCAACAACAAAGTGTTCGATAATGGCAACCACTTTTTAAAGTAGTTTCTCGGTAATAAAGCGTCATTATTCTTTACCTACTCTGTATTACATAAATAAGTACTTAATAGTATAATAGCACAGCAATATAGCAATCACGTGGTTGAGTTGGCGAGAGCGCTGGATAAACAACTAGAAAGATATTTTCTCAACCCCATTCTGATGCTGTTAGTTTTTGATAACAAAATGTCTAAAAAGATATTTTATACGAAAACAAAGATTTTATTAATTAGAAAATTAAGAGCGAGATGGTGTACTGAATAAGACATTAGTCATTTGTGTATTTGTATTTTTATTTTTCCTTTAGGTACATATTTTTGAGTGCCCTTAGAGTCTAAAAATAACTGCATAAATTGTGGACAACTCGAACAAAATAACTAGTCGTTCAGGTAAAAAATAGGTAGTTTATTTTTATTTCCAATTATACCTGCTAGCCTACCGGGAAAGCAAAGTTTTTCTGGGAAGATATATTTGAAAATCAACTCAAATTTTTTAATCCTTTCTACTTTCGTTCTTATTATATATAAAAAAACAAAAACAAAAAATAAATAAAGCAATTCAAATTATTAAACACTTTTCTATTTTGTTCATCATTCCTCTGTTACAACTTTCTCAAATAAAAGTCATTACAACTTGTTTAGTATGATTTTGTAAAGAAAAAACAATAACGACGCTTTGAAATGACAGAGTTGTATGATAGGCATGAGAAATGGAATAGATGAGAGTTTAATAATTTAAGACGCTTTTTTTTGAGTCTTTTGCATATATGACAGTTTTTTTTTTACATGAGCAACAAATTATACCAATCACAATTTTTCAAAAATAATCAGCACGTTGTCTAAAAAATATCATTCTAATGGTATATATATATACATATATTACTAAAACCAGATACTGTAAGCGTAAAAGGGGTTACAATAAATATGTTTGCCTATTAATATATAGATATAGAGATTTACAACAAACAAAGTAAATAATCATGTACACTATGCAAGTATTTGAGGCTTATCCAAATCCAATTTATGTGAGCATTAATCAAGACAAATTACTTGAAATACAAATTTATTTATATATTTGTAAGGAGAATACAAATTGATGTATATACTATATTTATTGAATAACAATTATTTATACATTCAATTACAATCGTTTTATGTTATTAATGTCATAAGTTTCAATAGAATTTAATTTGCTTTAGAAAGTATTTTGATTTATATACAAAATAAATGCATTAAGAAATGCAACTTCAAGTAAATGATAAACATGCAGACATATTTTAACTTTAAATGTGTGTTAAAGGATTAAAGAGTATTATGATTTAATATTTAAATTTATAATGTTCATACATACACATGTGATAGTTATATAAAAATTCAATTACAATTATAGATTTTTATGAAATGTTTATTGTTTGTCTTAATAAAATATTATTGCAAATAATAGTAATTTCCTAAAAATTTTAATTAGTAATATATTCATCATGTCTAAATACAAATTATTATGGAAATTTTTTCTAACAAATAAAGCTTCGATAGTTTTACAAAACTGCATATCTAACTTTTGACAAATTCTAAAAAATTAAAACGTGGTTTTGTCGTCGCCTGAGGTAACTTAGTCGCCTCCAGGATCTACTTATGGATCCGTAAACCTTAAGTAATAAGACGTTGGATTTACTCTTTCTGGGGGGTTAGAATAATATTTTCTTTATTGAATACTTCAATAATATTTCAAATACAAAATATATAGATATTACGAGAGAATAATTTAGATAACTTCAATTCGGATACCATCGGCTTAATAAATGTCGTCTTCAATAGTTTCTTCTTCAGCTAGGCTTATTTCGGTTCATCCTTCTTCAACAAGGCTTATTTCGGTTTTCCGGCTTATATTAGTATCGGTTTGGTTCTCCGGCTTATTTTAGAATCGGTTCGGTTCTTCGGCTTATATCAAGATCGGTTTGGTTCTTCGGCTTATATCAAGATTGGTTCGGTTCTTCGGCTTATATTATGATCGGTTCGGTTCTTCGGCTCATATTAGGATCGGTTCGTTTATTCGGCTTATAGTAGGCTCAATTCAGTAGTAGCGTCGGCTTCAACACACTCGGCTGTCAAACTGGTTCGGGTTTACGGCGGGATCGGATTCTGGTTCTGGTGACAGCTTCGGGGACCGTAGATTGTATATTTTTCTTAAAGCTAGTGTCTAGCTACTTCTCAAACTACTATTACCATGCAATTCTACGGGTTAATATTCTACGTAAGAGCAACAGGAAGTCACTCGTGGAAATGAGTAACCGAAATCACTCGTGAGAACGAGCAACCGAGATCACTCGTGAGAACGAGCAGTACTAAGCCACTCCTGAGAACAAGCAGCATGAAGCCATTCGTGAGAACGAGCAACCGATGTCACTCGTGCAAATTAATTTAGGGACCCAACCGAAGTTGAGAGTGCAAAATATGACTAAATTTTACTTTCGCAAACTTATATAACGGATTCTCGTTTTTTTTTTTTTTTTTGAATCGCCCCGACTGTAATTATACTTAGTCATGCATCAACTGAATGAGAATTATATTGCTTGTTGGCTATCAAGCAATATGCAGTGAACAACTAAAACAGTTATTATACATGTGTGTGTATAAAAAAACAATCTAGTTTTTATATAAAAGCAAATTCTTATAATAAATTTAGCACATAGTATATAGGGATGTTTAAAAATAAATTGTTAAAAAAAACGAATGATGAATAAATCTTTCAGGTGGTTGAATTAAATACATTTTTTGCAAAATTATACTTTCACTATTTTGCAGCTGCAACGAATCAAATTTATTTCAGTTTTGCTTATTCTAAAGTCATAATAAAGTTTAGAAAATAACAAGCAATATGAATTTTAAATTTGATTTCATATATTTTCATGTGTATAAAATTTTGTAGGGCAAATTCTCAATATTGAAACCCTTACTAATCATAATTTTTCAATATGATTTATGATATTTAATAGTGTGTACGTACTTTTGTTATAGTACTCGCATTTTAAATTTTAAATTTTGAACAAAAATGTTCTTTATTGAAAATCAATTTTAATCAAGTACATATTGATCGTTAATATCTATAACCTTTTGCCATTTTTCGAGAAGCTTCATAATTCCATTGCCGTAGAACTTCTGTAGTTTGTCGGCGAAAAACTTGGCTAAGTGATTTTCAACGTTTCTTCGGTTGGCTATTTTTTACCATCAAGAGAGTTTTGCAGCTATACGGTGGATACATCAAAACTTCTCAGCCCAATGCTGTCAATTTTAGGCGGGTCATCAAGGATATATATGACTTGACATTGTCATGATGGAACGCAATATCTTTTCTATTAGCCAATTCGTGTCGCTATTTCAAACGGTCGATATGTTAATATTAAAATTCAAAATTAATCGTAGCAGTTCATAATGGATATTTCCCTTCCAATCCTATCAAATACTCAGCATAACCTTATTTGCCAGCAAATCAGGCTTTGTGGAAGGTTGCCGGGTTTTGACCATGATTTTATCACTTAATATTTTCGTATTGAACCCATTTTTCATAGCCTGTAATCATTCGTTTCAAAAATGGTTTGATTTCGTTGTGTTTCAGCAGCGTTTCACTTATAGTAATTCCGCCATTCAAATCTCTTTGCGATAATTCATGTGGTACCCAATCATCGAGCTTCTTTGAGTAGCCAGCATTTTTTAAATGATTCCAAACTATCATGTGATTGATGTCTTGTTCCTCTGCTATATCCTTTCCCAAACGGAATCGAGCTAACTACTCCTGGACCCAGCATTCACTAACAGTATTCTCACTATACACTTTACAAAATATTCGGCATTTTTCTTTTTTTCTTTGCATAGTTTTTCTTTTTTTTTTATTTCAATTGGAAATCATTTTAATTTACTCTTTTGGATATACTCATATATTCAGAACCGAACTGGCATTGTCTTTATTGATGAATATAAACCGTTTCCAAATGTTCAAAAATCAGGTATCCCTCAGGGAAGCATTTTAGGACCCTTATTTTTAAGTTATTCATTAACGATATTTCTGCGTGTTTGGAAAATTCAAAATATTTACTATTTGCTGATGATTCGAAAATTTTCTTAAAAATAAAAACTTTTGGACACGCACAGCAATTGCAAATAGATTTAAATCGCTTGAATTCTTGGTGTATAATTAATAAATTAAAATTTAATCTGAGCAAATGTGTACATACAGTCATGCTTGACTCAGCTCGATTCTTCCAAGTTAAAATCTGTGTATGAAGTTAATTATTTAGGAATAGTTTTTGATTAAAAATTCAGTTTTATACCTCATTTAGAGGTATTACTTTCTAAGGCATATTCTATTTTAACTTTTATCACAAGAAATAGTTTTAATTTTCCAGATCCTTATATCCTGAAAATTTTATGCACAACTTATATTAGATACTAATTGGAATATGCATCAATAATCTCGAGCCCATACGTTAGCACTCATCGCATTGAAAAACTGTGGAGAAAATTTGTTAAATTTTCTTTTAAACCTTTAAAATTTACCAAGCCTCTATCTTCACATGAGCAACGTAGTTTACTCATTGGTTTGGAAACACTGGAATTAATAAGAATTATTCAGTCTATGTCATTTATTTTTGATTTTTTGATTTCGAAAATTTCCTTCAACATTTTACATTTTACCATTTTATGTTAAAGTTCGTCGTTCAGAATTTGCTCTAAAGAATCCAATTATTCATGCCTTACAATTTTTTAATAACCTAACACCTGATTTATTAGTGGAATTTAATACTTCAAAAGAATATTTTAAAGCATTTCTTTTTTACAATATGAGGAAACATTATAATTTATAAATTATTTACTTGATATATTTTTATGATAAAAATAGAATAGATAGAATAATTCATGTAAGTGATATCATAATCTGCAAAGAATATTGTCCTATAGACATTAAAATAAAAATAAAATAAAAATGCAATTAAATAAGAACTGCAAACGGAAAAATTATTGCACGTTTTAAAGCTTATAACATCCCGGCAAAAACTTTGCTTTCCTGGTAATCTGGTAAGTATAATTGGAAACAAAAATAAACTACTTATTTTTTACCTGAATAAAAATTATTTCAGTTCGAGTTCCACATATTCATGCTTTTAAACTGTAGGGGTACTCAAAGATATGTATCTAAATAGAAATAAAAACTATTTTTTAGTTTCTGAGGCTGAATATTTTGGCTACAACTTTTCTGCATAACGCAACAAATCTTCTTTCATTTATTCATGGGTTTACTGTTGAAATAAATGTTTTTTGGGGCATAAATATAACTACAGATGTACAAATGTTATACATACATATATTTTGTAATAACAAAAACTACAATACAGTTTATTTCTAAGTAAAAGGATAAAATAGCTTTTTTTGTGTTCCAAAACTACAAATAGAAAAAAATATTAAACGTAGTTAAAAGACAATATAGCATAAAATTTTAATTTTTTTCTTTTCATGCCAACAAAAGATTGTGCACGAAAAAATTCGTATAATTCTTATAACTGTTATTATATCTGAAAGTATAAATACCGTTAACTTGTTTACATTTGTTTTATTCTCAATAATTATGTACCGAATTTTGTTTTAATAACCCAAAAAAAATTTTGGCTTTTGGTAATGGCTACTACTTACTAGACTCTTTACCTAGTAATGAATCATCATTATTTTTCTTATTTCTTTGAGTAATAGAATAACTAGTTACCAGTAAATAACAAGTTCATTTAGTTCTGCAATGACACAGTTCGCTACGCGGTTCAGCCCCAAACCAAATCCAAATTTTTTTTAGGAATTTATTTGGCATGTCAAAACTATTAACAACGCATACAAATTTAAAGTATATATAGCGTAATGAGTAAGAAAGTAGTATTTAAAACATGAAGAAAAGTTTATGACTAAGTTCAAATCTCAGCCTTTTGTTTTTTTATCAATTTTGCAGGTTTGTAATTTTTTTAGTTATGTAGTATAAGATTAACTACTTATTTGATTGTTTAAAATAAGTACTTTAGTAATGGGGTCCCATGAATTCATGGACTTCGCTATATAAAGGTAATGAGTTTTTTACCCGAATTGTAAGTATTTACCACCTCTTGGCAATATAATATTTTGGCTTATCGCATGAGTAAATTTTTTGCTAGGAACATAATTAGTTTTTCTTAAAATGAAAATTGAACAAAATAAATTCAAATACATAATTTAAATTTATTATCGAAACACATATCGAACATATAAAACAATTGATAGGAATGCCGGTGAGTGAAGAAATATAGTTTGTTGAGTCACAAAAAATGCAAAGAGTTCACGATCAATGATGATAATCGAAGAAATAGTAGATTTACAGACTGTAGGATCGCAGATAAAATAATAAGATTTTAAAAGAGAAACTCGCTATATATTTGGAGGGAATGTGACTCATTCTTCAAATATCCCGGTATTTTTTATTAGAAAAGTTGACAAAAGCTGACCTAAAGACCCTTGAAGTAAAAACAGTCCCTAATAAGAACGCTAGAAAAAATATGAAGGCAAAAGGGAGGACGCAAGTTAGTGAGATTAATTTGTTTCCAATAATATCAATGCTGCCTTTTTCTAACATCCTGGTCATGAATTTCATATTATGGTAAATGTATTAGATAGACATCGTTTAAAAAAATCTAAGTAGTCGACCAAACTTTTGGTCCGGCAAGACATTTGTATGTGTGGGGAAAAAGCTCTTCATTCATAACAAATGATAATTTTAATAGAGAAATGTACACAAATGAGTGCCGTTAGAAAAGATTCCTTCCTATGATTAGAAAACAGAATGAATCTAATTTATTTGGCCTCAACTATTTTCACATTTTTACAACAAAAACAAGTAAGAAAGATATAGTCGGTCAAGCCCGACTATATGATACCCCACACCATTGTGTATGTCCATCAAAATTCGTGGAGAGTTCTTATATTAGACAAGTGGACTAAATGTAAAATAAAATTTACGAATACAGAATATTGCGCTAATACTAACATTTATATGAATTTTATATAAGCCCGAAAATGGGCTTATATTATATTTATATTCTTAAAATTGTCTGAAATGGATAAATAGCTAATAGTTTTGTTTACTTGTGGCATATTTTTGATAGCACTACTTAATACATTCTAGAAACTATTTGAAGGTTTAATAATGTGATTTTTTGTATTTTATTTAATTAGTCTAAAATTTAAAATTTTATTTAAAGTTTTATTGTGTTTTTTAAAAGATTCCTAAACATTTTTTTGTACTCCTTTTGAATAAATGAAAAACAGACAAACCTCAGGAAAACAAATAAAAAAAACCTTTGAAAAGTTTTTAAACTTTTTTACCTTAAATACAAATCATTCATCTTGTTTGTGGAAATTATTTTGCTTTTCACAGACTTTTTGTTTTTATTCTGTTCAAGGTGCCTGATTTTGTAAGATACGAGTAAATAAAAATTAATGATTATTTATTTTTCTTCCCATTCATTTCTTTACGGTTTGACTTTTTTTGTATTGAATTTATGTAGTAAAGATTGCCAAGAAATGTCACATAAATACAAGAAAACTTTTTCTTTAAAAAAATATATAAAGTATAAAAACAATGTATAAAATAAACAATCCAATTCCCCTCAAACAATCAATGGGGGAATTGTAATTTTAGAATTAATTAGTAATCCATATAGTCTTTTTTTCAACAGAAATATAAATCACATTAAAAAAAAGTAAATTTTCAAGTTGTGTGTGAATTTTACATTAAAAAAAATATTTAAATTTGTTACAAATACCTCCTTGACAACTCTATTATCCTTTTAATATTATAATAGTTCAGATGACAAAATCTCTCTAGATTGTATTTATTACAAAATTTTATGCTTAAAATAAAGCTAATGCTGTAGCAAATTAAATTTAAACCATAATAGAAGATTTAAAATAAATTAAATTATTTTGCAAGTCATAAGGGAGTTGAATTTCCATGGTCATGTTTAACCACTAAATTACTAAACGGAATAAAAACTAAACGGAATAAAAACTAAAATAAGTTTCATTGAACAATAAGGAAAACTAAATTAATTTTCTCAAATTTAGATTTAAAAATATTTTAAATAAAATCTATAAATATTAAAACGATTTACTGGTAAAATGTTTCTGTTTCTCCCTGAAAATTATGTTTTATAAATATTTCGGTTCTACTGGTTCGATTATATCGTTCGTTAAAAAGAAGTATTTTTTTAGGTATTTTGAAATTATTTACATTTTCTCTTAAAGAAAAATGTGTTATCATTTGAAATACATTTTCGTAAATGTTTTAATTTAAACGATTAGTTCTTATAAAAAAAAGAATTTTCGCACCCATCTTGACTATTTTTATGTAAAATTTAAAATCAGATTGACTGTCTAATAAACCACAAAATTGTAATATAACATTTTACGCTCACAGAAGACATTCGATTTTAATTAAAATAATATAACATTACGAAGTTATAAAGTAGAAAATCCGCTCCGTATTTTAAACTCACATACATGTATATGTATAAGCTGCAAACAAAAGAGCGTGTCCAATTACACATGATTATTTTTAAGACGTCTTTTTATTTTAATTCTCTTTTGAAGTTGCTATCAAAAATCATTTGTGTTCACATGATGATTTCTTAGTTTCATGATTTTTTTTATTTTCTCTTTTTCCTTATAAGCAGGGTTGATTTTTCTTGTTTGTAGCAATACAGTTCAAAAGAGAAAAACAAATAAACCGTAATGGGAAAATTACAAATGAGTGTGAAGAGAAATAACAAAAAAAAAAAATCATGAGAACAGAAAACGTGATTTTTTTCTCAATCCCTCTTTCAACTCTACCCCGTTCGCTCACAAACAAAAAGAAAACATGATTTAAAATCATCATTTTAAATCATCGTGTGAATTAGTGTTATTAAACTTTTCTCTATTTTATTTCTCATGTCTCTCAGACAACTCTCTCAATACAAAGCAGTGTTATTATTTTTATATCTTTACCTAGTGTCTACATTAAGCAAATTTTTATCAAAACAAACGTCAAAACCAGTGCGAATATATACAAGATAACCTTAGTTAAACAGCTGATTATTATTTTGGTTGTTACAGTTGTCGAACTGGGTTAAGTTTAAGTTTGTCTTGATAAAAACTAATGTAGACACTATGTGACAAAAGCAAACTTGCAAGATGTAATGATATAATAATATTGTATTGAAGCTTTTTTTAATTTTAGTTGAGAGATTAGTAAGAGAGGAGTTATAAAGAAAATAAAAAAAGATTTCAATACTTTAAATGGCTTTGTTTATTTTTTTTTTTTTTTTGAGTCTTATGCATTATGAAAACCAAAGTAGAAAAAGAAAACAATCTATAAAGGTGTTTTGTGTATTTGCTGTTTCTTTTTATTTTTAGCTAATGCACATTTTTATGTAAAATTAATTATTTTGCTTGCATTAGTAAGATAAGCTCATTTTATTGCTCTTTTATTTTAAATATTTAAAATCAGGGGCAATAACTGTTATCACTTTTATCATAAAATCAGATGAATATATCTTACTTTTATATATTTTGAGAAAAAATAATAGTTTTATTAGCATAAATAAATATTTTTATGTGATTTTTTTTTCGAAGTAATATAAAAGTTATTTTTTGATTGTTATTGATAGTATTGTAAAACACAAATAAATCGCTAAAATGAAAAATCGCCAAATTGAAAATAAAAAATGCTAAAATAAAACGAAAAAAACTGTGAAACAAAAAAAAACGTGACAAAATAATAATAATAGTAATAATAATAATAATAATAATAAAAATAAAAATAATAATAATAATAACAATAATAATAATAATAATAGTAATAATAACAATAATAATAATAATAATAATAATAATAATAATAATAACAAAAAACGAAAAAACGCTAAAAAAATTGTTAAAATAAAAAAAACAGGCCAAAGCGAGAAAAACTTTAAAAAAGCAACAAAATGAAAAAAATTTATAAAGCTAAAAAATCGCCAAAATAAATAATTGCCAAAAAGAAAAAATGCAAAAATCAAAATGCTACCAAAATGAAAAAAACCTTAAATGAACAAAAGTCAAAATAAGGGCACAAAATGAAAATAAAGAACCCTAAAATGCAAAATAAAAAATTGCTAAAAGTAAAAAACGACAACAAAAAGATAGCTTAAAGAAATCTGAAACGAAAAAAAACGGTAAACAGAAAACAGGACAAAATAAGAAAATGTAAAAAAACGCTCAAGTAAAAAAAACACCAATTAAAAAAATCGCACAAATGAAAAAATCGACAAAATTAAAAAAACCCCAAAATAGAAAAAGTCGCCAAAACGAAAAAAACGCTAAAATAAAAAAATTCATAAAATGAACTAAAAATTGCTAAAACTAAAAAACGAAAACTAAAACTAAACTAAAAAACGCTTAAAGAAAACTGAAACGAAAAAAAACGTTAAACGAAAAGCATGAAAAAATAAAAAGATATAAGAAATGTTTCCAAAACGAAAAAATCCTCGTGAAAAGCAACAAAAGAAAAAAATCCAAAAAATGAAAAAAATCGCTAAAAAATCGCCGAAATAAAAAAAATTGTCTAACGGAAAAAATGCCAAAATGAAAAAAATCGCCAAAAAAAACACCCAGAGGCAAAATATGCTAAAAAAAAAGATCATCCAACTGGAAAAAATAATCATTAGGTAAAAATTCCTGTAACGGAAAATATATTACAGTTATTCGCAATAAAGTCCCATCATTCTAGAGAATTTTTGGAGGGAGAAAAAAAGAGTTGAATTGTTTAGCCTCGCAAGGGTGATGTCTTTGTATTATATTGGTTATGTTGTTTTTCACGAATTTTCAAAATATTTTTTTTATAAAAACCAGGATTTATAACATTTGAAAATTGATAAAAATTATTTTAAAGGCATTTATTTACTTTACAGATTACAATTTCAGTATTTGCCCAGTTATAATCGTTAAAAGGTTTACTAAATTTTTTATCAAATTTTGTATTTTCTGGAAAATATTGTATACCTAAGTTTATTTACACTAAACTTCTTTATTTCAATGCGATAGGCGTAGAATACATATATACATACACATACAGAGACACGACTTAGATTCTCTTAAATGCAACAATCCAAATTCCCCCGACAGCCGGTTATATGCAACGGAATGACCCTATATACATCGGCCTATGGTAGTGAACTCAGCAAGAAAAACTTAAGAATTTGCAATTTCTGACAGTGTCCTTTGATCCGTGCCGTGTAACCCCTTGCTAACAAAGGCGACATAATACAACAGTGTCATCGACAACGTCTTTGGCGTCATCATCGCACGCCACACCCTCCCCACAGCTATTACAACAACAGCTCAATATTCGCTTGAACAGTTTTGACTGTTGAACTGCAAATGTGTGTCTAATATAAAAAGAGAACAATACAAAATTAGACTATGTTTTATAATAATATTTAGAATAATCAAACACTTACCGACTTTTAACACTAACAATTGACCGATAGAATAAAGTAGAATTGCTTTTAATATTGTTAAACAATTTTATTATTTGGATTGATTTGTTTTATTATTTTTTTTTTTTTTTTATTAATGTTAAAAAATTTGTTTTTCATATATTTTGACAAATACTTTTTATCTTTTATCAAAGATACCAATATTCAGTATTGAAACCTATTATACGTAATACAGTAAAAATGTGTAAATTTGTTAAAGATATTTGTACAAGATAATTGGAATAAGATTATTATTCAACTCCTTTTAAAATAATATAGCATTTTATTTACCAAAGTATAAAACCTCATGTTATATATATATATATATATTGTTTTTTTTTTTTTTTTTTTTTGTTATCTGTCATTGCAACTTATCCTGAAGTAGCTGCCATGTAGATTTTGGGAGCTACCTAAAAAAGTTGTTTTGGCTAAATCATATACGCTTTCATATATGGAACCAGTGCTAATATATGACACCATATGTGACTAAAAATTCACATACATAATTTCATATATGGTAATATTTTTCTTATATAGTTTTACCTATGAATCCATATATTGAAAATATATCTATACCCGAATGCATACTTCTACACACATGGATCCATACATGAACCGTGTATAATAATATATTTTCACTTTTAGATGGGTAACGAAGAAATATGCACTCCAACAAAATGCAACGCATTAAATTGCATGTTTTCTATTTATTTAGGATTTTGTCTTATTTCAGCTAATTATTTTACACTTTCTTACAATAATAAAAGCGCTACTACTGGTAATACCAGCATTTGGAATCAAATCCAGATTACGCCGATTTTATTATCACTTTTTTTGAAATTACGAAACCGAAAACGATATAATAATTTCATGGAAAAAAGATATCATAGGGAAAGATATACCTTAGTTCGTAAAACCTATCGTCTTAGATACGAAAACGATTATCAATTATGATACTTTTTATCACCTATATGATACCATTTCGATATCGTTATAATATTGTTTGGTTTATTGGTCATGGAAAATAAATATACTGATGTCATTCTTGGATATATTATATGTACCAAAAGACGAGGCTTAAAACATTTTCAATGTATTGCTTAGAGAGATAATAAAAATAATAAAATAAAAAATAATAAAAAAATAAAAATAATAATAAAAAAAACCAAAAAAAATTTTTTAAACGGTCTAGCTCAAGAACGGTCAGCAAGAGTATCAAAAAATCCTGTGACACTTTCAAACGGGTATCAGAAACTCTTTTTTGCCTTCCACAGGGAGTAAGTCCACTTATTAAATATTACTTTTTTTATAAAATATTAAATTTTTAAAATAACTTTTAAATTAAGAAAATATTAAATATAAAATCTTTTCTTTCTACTATTTTTATTTTTTTCAATTTCAATTAGCTATAATTGGTTATCCCAACTATACTTAATATTTATTATAAATATTTAGAAACCTAAGATACCACTAAAAACTATTGTATAAGTAAATTCTCTTAATTTTATTGTTTTCTATTGTTTTCTTTATTTGGATTCCCTTGAGAACAATCCACATTTTGTTAGTGATTTATTTATTTTTTTTTTTTTTTTTTCAACAATCATCTACTAAATTGTTGGAAATATATTGTGTTTTTAGAACTTGCATATTTTTTCTTAGATTGTCTATGAACTTGTTTTCATTTTAGTGAATTAATTTTTTATTTAAACTTTTGCTATATCTAGAAAATAACGGAATTGAAATTTAACAATATATTTATTTTTAGAAATAAATCTGGAAAAAAATCAAGCCTTTAAGTAATGAGAGTGTTTTTTTAAGATTTTACACTTTTTTTAATTTTACTTTTAATTTAATTTTTTTTAATTTAATTTTAAATTAAAATTTAATTTTAAAATATAAATTCGTGTTAGGGCCTGCGTATGATTAATATTAAATGACTTTTATATTTCTTATACATCATACGCATTGTATTCCTCATTAATTTTATTATAATCAAACATGCGTGAGTTTATATTGAATTTTGTTAAAAAACAATAATAAATATTAATTTTTATTATAAATAAATTAACATTTGTTTTTTTGCATGCTGCTATGTTTTACACAATTCTAGTTTAAATATTTGCTACGTTAAATATGTTTTTATTTACACAACTTTTGATTCACTTGTTTATATTATTACACCGTGTGACACTTTTTTCACTACAGATATATATATATTTATATCTCCTCAAAAAATTCAAATCCTTTTAAGAGGAAATTTGACGCCCTGAAAAAAATAATATAAACAAGTGAATCAAAACTTGTGTAAATAAAAACATATTTATATATATCAACCCAGTATGGGCGTGAAAATTAAGAATCTAAACGGCCTAAACTGACAAAATCCCGAAAACGGAAAAATCGCAAAAAAAAAACGTCAAAATTGGAAAAAACGCTAAAATGAAAAAGCGAGAAAACGGAAATAACTGCCACCTTGGAAAAAGTCGCCATAATGAAAAAATCGACAAATCGAAAAAAGAATTAATGAATTTATAAGCGTTTAAAGCTTCTACTAACAACACGCAAAACACATACCAAAAATAATTTTTACTTATTTATAAATTGCAAACAGAAAAAGTGCCAAAATGAAAAAAACACTAAAATAAAATATCGCCAAAACGAAAAAAAGCTGTCGAAAATGAAAAAAATAAAAGGCAAAAAAATAGTAGAAAAACAAAAAAAGTACCAAAATGACAAAACAAAACGCCAAAATGGAAAAAACCACCGAAAGAAAAAAAGAAAAAAATAAAGAATTAATAAACGTTTAAAGCTTTTACACTCGCGTATGCAAAATACATATTAAAAATGAGTTTTATTTATACTAAACAGAAGCGAAAACGAAAAATATGCTAAAACAAAATAATGAGAAAAAAATTGCTAAAATTAAAAAATAAAATTGCTAAAATAGAAAAAAACCGCTGAAACAATAAAGCGCAAAACTACAAAAGCACTAAAACGAAAATAAACGGTAGAATGAAAAATAAATGCCCAAATTTAAAAATCGCCAAAACTTATTAAATTACAAAATTTAAAAAAAAACGGAAATAAACGCTAAAACGAACAAAAGAGCCAAAATGAAAAAATTTCCAACACGGAAAAATCGGCAAAATGAAAAAATACAAAACGATAAAAAATTTTATGAATTTTATGAATGAATTTTATTTTATGAAGTGAATGCGTATATTCACTAGCATCTTTTTTTCAATAATTTTTTTATTTAAATATGATAGGAATAGCGAAACATCACATATATAACGTAATAAATAATAAAATATGAAATTTTCAAAAGTAACTTTTCTTAGATTTTTATGCTGCAACATTGAAATAAAAAAATCCTACAATACTGCAGGCATTCCTAGCTTTCATTTGACACCCATATTGGCATAATAAAATATTAGTAAATATTTTATTAATTTTATTAAAAATTGTGCATATGTTTATTATTTCAGAATTTCGAGGTGTTTGAAGAAAATGATACTTTTTATGAAAAAAATAGTTTTTCAGTAGTTATTTTTTAGATAAAATTTTAAATTTCCGAATTTATAGTGTATAAAATTCATGCATAAAAAGTTTAATTAACCGTTATTATGTCTAACTATTCGGCCATAAAATTACATCAATAAAATATTTTCATTTATTTTTTTAATCCATAAAATTCATTTAAATTAAAGACTACTTTAAATAAAAAAAAAAACTCAAGAAAATATAATTTTGAAAATGCAACAAACATTCTCATACATAAAAAATCACTATTTGGGTAAAACTAGACCACCCACGGTAAAAAATTTGTACACAGTTTTCATAATTTCGAAAGATGAATAATTTTTAGGAATATTATAAAAAATTTAGGAAGATTATATGAACTTAATATGGATGTCAAATAAATGCTCCGAATCACTGAAATAGATCAATAACTTTTATTTAAATATTGCTGTACAAAAAGTTAAGAAAATACATTTTTAAGGATTTAGCCCTTTATTTTTATATTCATTAGTTAATTATATACAATATAAAAGATATTTTCTTAACATTTTGTTCAGCTACGTTTAAATAGAAACTTTCGTTATGTTGCAGGGATTCTTAGCTTTTATTCGACTTCCATATTGGGTAAATATTTTATAATAATTTTTAAAGTCGTAAATTTTTCAAATTTTTAAGGTCCTTTTGGGAGAAAATTTGAATACCTAGAGAAAAATTGACTATGTATTTTATTATGTATGGGCTCTAGTTTGATGCATACTTCAAGTTTTTCATATACAAGAATATTTTTGGGAAATTGTTACACGGTGTTTTTAAAATATATGTTATGTTTGCATATATTGACACACATATATATATATATTTATTTATTTATTTATTAATTTGTTTGTTTTTAACATTGTTCTTTTCATTAACAAAATTAATATATTCGTAGAACAATATTTATTTTATACATTTTAGCATAAAGTACTAAATAAGGAAAGTTATTAATAAACGTTTTTTAAACATAATTTCCAATTTATGGAATTGCTGATTATTACTAAATATTTTATTTTTAATATCTGCAAGGAAACTAATTAAATCAAATAAGTTTTCATTAAAATTTAATAATTAGTTTTTACATCTTTTCCTTGTTTTAAATATTTTTTTTTTATAAATGAGTAGTGCTTAATTTAAATAAATTTATTTTTCATTTTTTTATTTTTAAATTTTTTGCTACATAAAAATGTCAATAAAACTATGTGATAAACTAAATTGTTCATATAATTGCAAATAAACTTTTTAATTTTTTATGGTTATTATAAAAAATAAAAACATTTTACTAATTTATGTTCATGGAGAAATGGTTAGACATAACAACGTTTAATTAAACTTTTTATACATGAATTTTTGATGCTATAAATTCGTAAATTTAAAAGTATATTTAAAAAATAACTATTAAAAATAATGTCTTTCATTAAAAGTATAATTTTTTGCACAGTTGTCTTCTTTCACGTCGAAATTCTGAAATAATCAACAAATGTACAATTTTTAATAAAATTTATAAAATATTTACGAAGATTTTATTATTCAAATATGAAAGTCAAATGAAAGCTAGGAATGCCTGCAGTTTTGCAAGATTTTTTTTATTTGAATATTGCAGCATAAAAAGCGAAGAAAATTTCCTTTTGAAAATTTCACCTTTCAATATTTATTAGGTTGTACTTAATCGCTATCCCTATCATATTGAAATGAAAAAATTTATTTTAAAAAAAGGCACTAGTGTATGTAAACGCGCATAAATTCATACAATTTTTTATTGTTTTTTTCACTGGCGTTTTTTTTCGTTTTGGCGATTTTTCCATGTTGGAAATTCTATCATTTTGGCACTCTTGTTCGTTTTAGCATTTTTTGCCGTTTTTTAGTTTTATCTGTTTTAGCGGTTTTTAATTTTGGCATTTATTTTTAATTTTAGCAGTTATTTTTGTTTTAGTGCTTTTTTTAGTTTTGCGCGTTTTTGTTTTAGCGCTTTTTAACATTTTAGCATTTTTTTTTAATTTTGGAAATTTTTTCTCATTTTTTTCGTTTTCGCTTCTGTTTAATATAAATAAAAATTGTTTTTACGTATGTGAGAGTAGAAACTTTAAACGCTTATAAATTCCTTATTTTTTTTTTCTTTTGGTGATTTTTTTCTCTTTTGGCATTTTATTTTTTCATTTTGATAATTTTCTTCTTTTCTCTGTCTACTTTTCTTGCCATTTGTTTTTCCACTATGGATTTTTTTAGACAGCTTTTTCCGTTTTAACGATATTTTTATTTTAGCGTTTTTTGATTTTTAATTTTGGCACTTTTTCTATTTTGCAGTTTATAAATAAATAAAACTTATTTTTGGTAAGTGGTTTGCATATTGTTAGTCGAAGCTTTAAACGCTTACAAATTTTTTATTTTTTAGTTTTGCCGATTTTTTCCATTTTGGCAGTTTTTTTGGTTTGTTTTTCTGTTTTCGCGATTTTTCCATTTTGGCGTTTTTTTATTTTATGACGAATTTCCGGTGTGGAGTTTTTCGTTTAGGCGATTTTTTCATCTGTCTTTTTGATATATCTTCTTATTTTGTGTTTCTTTAATTATGGGGATTTTTTGGCAGTTGTCATCAGTTTGGGGATTTTTCAGTTCTGATGATTTTTTTGGTCCGTTACCAAAAATGATGTCATTACATGTAAGACCATAATATATATATATATAAGAATTTTTTTCCTTCGGTTACTTTTTTTTTTTTTTTTCTTTTTGTTATTTCTGCTCGAAAAAAAGTTATAAAGCAAATTTGTTCAAAAATTATGAAACCTAAACAGCTACTGTTATCATCACACTTATTTTACATAACAATATGCATTTTATAAAAAAAGAAGGAGCTGTATAACAACAAAACACCGTTTAAGGTAACTTTAAAGACCAACATTTTCACCATTTCCAAATAGCTCCGCTACTATCGAGCGGATAAAAAGTAATGTTCAGAAAACTTGAAGATAATTTTAGTTTGCATCTATTGTAGTTATATTTATCTAAATTGGACGAACCGTTTTCGATTTATACTAATGTGACAGCCAAATAAGGGAAAAATATTAGACACGCCCACAAAATGAATTAAGATCTGATAGAAAATAACTAAAAACAGATTCGTTTTTAGCACGTCATAAATAGTAGTTTATCGATGGATTGATTCAATGATTTTATGATTTCCCTGGTTATTAATAAAAATAATAATTTCTACTTAATTTCTATGACAAATGTTATTAAAATCTTCAATTTAAATCTGTTTATGACCAAATGTAATGAATGAAAGGTCTCGATTCAAAAAACTATTTTTTTACAAATTCAGTATGTAAATAATTATGTTTAATGTTTCATTATTATCAGATGCAATCTACTATATATGTGTTGAAATGTTTATATTTATATAAATCTCATAGAGATTTCAAATTCGTTCAGCAGCAAATTTAAAATTACAGCAAAATTAAAACATCAATATGTAAATATTGATTTGCATCATCAAATATTTTTAATGGTTTTCTATGGAATTTGATTACAATTTGAAATTAGTTCATTTAACACATAAAAGTTCATTTAACACATTAATTTTTAAAACTTGTTAAACATTTATCAAAACTGAAAATCATTTATATCATTGAAAATAATTTAAAATGTGTGAAAAGAATACTGCAAAATATATGTCAAATATTAAAAAAAAAGAATTGTTTTTCATGTCATACATGTTATTTTTTAAATTGCTTTAAATATATATTTTCACATTTTTTAACAGATATTTGAAAAAAAAATAAGTTTATTATGAACAAATGTAAAATTGCTTAATTGATAAATGAATCATTGAATAGATTCTAATCTTCAATTAAAAACAACACATTTCCATGGATATTTCTGTTACCAAGGTATTTACATATTTATGCTTCGAAATGTATACTTACTTTTATTTCCATTGTCTGTATTTCTCTTTTTTAATGAATTAAAAAACATTTTAAGATTTTGCATTTTATGAGAGGATATAAACCCCTATATTTTTTTTATCAACGAATCTTTTTGTTTGATTTTTCTTTTAAGCACAAAGTAAAAACTTTACATAATTATAATGTTTAAAATCTAATAATAGTAGCAACATAAAATTTTTTTCTAACATTTTTAATAATAAACCAGTATTATTTACCAACATTTTATTTTTAGTCATAAAAAATAAATTGTCAAAAAAAAATAAATAAAAACATACACAATTATAATTTTAAGTACATTGCACAGTGGGGCAGAATCGAACATAATTTTGAAATAAATCTGTAACTTCTAATCGGCTAGTTGGAATTATATAAAATTTCATATAAATGTAGCAGAGTAGTGTACAGTTTGAAGTTTGGAAGAAGGGGTCCACATGTCTCACGGGAGCGGAGCTATTGGGGCTCAAATTAGGGTATCTTTGATATAGAACATTTGTAACCGCTTGTAAAATTTTTTGTTTCTTATTCGATTTCAAATATTTTTACATTTAATAAGGTATATGAAAAATGCTTAGTTATGCTATTTATCTCTTTTAGTTTTCGAGTTATTTCAATTTTAAATTTTTCAAATTCTTGCTTTTTGTTTTTTTTTTTCATATATATACCAGCATTTATGACCGAGTTTATATATATTTTTTTTAATAACTAAAAAACAAATTTACCTATTGAGTAAAGAAAATTTGAAGTCGATATCTTAACCAAGTCCAAAAATAAACGTTTTTGAAATTTTTAAACTGCAAAGATCAAAATGTTTTGTATTTTTGTTTTTTTTTTTTTTTTGCCGAAAAAGTTCTTACGCTCTTTTCTCTCTAAAATGTAATTTTCTTTAACAACATATAATAATTTTATTCTTTTCTAAAAGGTATATTCATAGTTATGATTTTAAAATAGAGAACAATCTCAATAGCCCAAGCGGTCTAAGTACATACCCTTCCAAATTTTACTTATTTTATATGAAAGTTTTGACTTTAGTTTATATGTTCTAAAATCCCAAAGCATGAATCTGCAAGCAGAAAGCGGCTTCGGAATTTGTAATGTGTTCTTAAGAGTTTTCAATCGCTATCTCAAAATCGACATCGGGGAAATGGGAACTTTATGGGCAAAAAAGCAAAAATTTCCATTTTTGGGATTTGCAGCATTTTTTTTTTTAATTGTTTGGAAATTTTGAGATTTTTTTTACAAAAATCTTAAAGTTCATTACATTTTACCATTTTAAAAGATAAAGTATACAATCAACGAAAATTATGTTGAGATATCTTAGATAACAAAGATTTTATTGCGGACAAAACATTTATAGTTTCTCCAAAAATCTATTTTTTACAAAAATTTTACTTTAACTCCAAAAGTCGGACACTCTTGCATGTTCAAAAGTAGAAAATACACAAATTTGCAATAACAAAACACATTAGTATCAAATTTTGATCTAACAAACTTGATTTGAGCTACTGTTTATATTCTAGAGCATAGAAAAAGAACAAGCACAGCATAATTTCTCTCAGTAAATAAACATTATAGAAAATATGAAAAATCCGGTTTATCTATTAATTATATGAGATACTCCATATCAAGATCAGCTTACAATTCGGAAAATATCAAATGTTACAATAATTATCTTTTTAGGGTAAAAAGAAATTTTAAAAATAATCCAAAATATTTTTACCAGTTCGTAAATTCTAAGCGTCGAGTCTCTGGATATCCGTCCATGATGAAATTTGGAGATAAAGAATCCTCAAACGATGCAGATATTTTCGATATGTTTGCAGATTTTATTTCATCCGCCTATTCTGATAAAGATTTACATCAACTTTCCAATTATTCATATCCAATTCCTGCTGCCACCCTAATAAATTGTCCAACATTAGATAAATCGATGGTACAGAGAGTTGTACAGAATCTAAATTATTCTGATAAATCTGGACCTGATGGTATTCCAAGCTGTGTTCTTATAAAATGTTTACATTCTCTTATATCTCCAATAATCTACTTATTCAACATATCAATATTTAGTGTTTACTTTCCTGAAGTTTGGAGGTAATCTTATATTATACCTTTGTTTAAATCCGGAAACAGATCCAACATTTCCAATTATAGAGGTATTGCTAAATTAAGTGTTATTACAAAACTTTTCGAAAAGATAATTACTAAAATCCTTTCGCATCAAGTTGTATGTTATCGTTCGCCATTTGAGCATGGATTTAGAAAAGGATGTTCCACTACTACTAACCTTTTGGGGTTCGCAACCTCAGTTATAACTGCATTTGATGACGGTTTACAGCCAGACGCAATATATACAGATTTCGGTAAAGCTTTCGATAAAGTAAATCACGATCTATTGTTCAAATTGAATAAACTCGGATTTTATTCTGTTTTCCTTAAATGGATTTACACATATCTTAAAAATAGATGCCAATGTGTATTCTTTAGAGAATGTGTATCAAAAACCATTTCTGTTTTATCTGGTGTTCCACAAGGTAGTCATCTCGGCCCCTTATTATTCCTAATATTTATAAATGATTTACCAACTTGCATTAAGAATTTTAGAATATTAATGTATATTGATGATGTAAAGCTGTTCCATAGCTTTAACTATTCCTATCAATGTTCCTTACTCCAATCAGATCTTGACAATTTTTATGATAGCTGTATGATGAATCTAATGGATCTAAATTTAAGCTGTTCCATAGCTTTAACTATTTCTATCAATGTTCCTTACTCCAATCAGATCTTGACAATCTTTATGATAGCTGTATGATGAATCTAATTGATCTGAATTTAAGAAAGTGTAAACACATGATATTCTACAGAAGAAGTCCAGTATTCTGTAGATACACAATAAATGAATATCAACTTGATTTAGTCGAAGAATTTCTTGATCTGGGGGGTGTTACTTGATTGTAAACTATTCTTTAATTCCCACGTTTCCCAAATCGTTAATAAGGCAAAAGGAATTCTAGATTTCCTCAAGCGCTGGGGAAGACAGTTTAATGATCCTTACATTTCCAAGCAATTATTCATATCTCTCGTAAAACCAATCCTGGAATATGCTTCCATGCTTCCGTGTTCTGGGATCCTCAATACGAAGTTCATATAAAGAAAATTTAATCAATTTCTTTTATTTTGTCTTCGTAATCTTCCATGGAATCCGAATATTAATTTACCATCATATAAAAGTCGATTACAGCTGATTGATCTCCCTACTCTTGAAAGTAGGAGAAAATATATAAATATTTCATTTGTAATTAATTTAGTAAACGGTTCAATTAATTCTTAGTTCCTGCTTCTTAAGATCGAATTCTTAATCTCAAATCGTCCAACTAGAAATTATACTCCTTTAAAAATAAAATATTTTCGAACCAATTATGCCAACTTTGATCCCATGATACGTATATGCAATCAATTCTACAGTTTTTATCCATATGTTGATTTCTCATTAAATCCAATCCGCATTAAAAGGACTATTTTTAACTTAGTTAAATAATAAGACTTTGTTATTGAATTATAATGGAAAACATTTTACTATAAATAGCTTTAAGAATAATATAAATGCTAGCCTGTAAGAAATTCTAATTTCATTGGTTATTAAATAAAATAAAAAAAAAATAAAAAAAGAGTGATTAGTGTTGTTGCTTTTATAGTGTCGAATAAAAAATCTTAATTTTTAATTAGTGATTTTTGTTTTTAAGTATTTCATATTTAATTTAAAATTATGGTGAGTTATTATAGTGTGTTTAAATATAAGGTAAACATTTAGCTTAATTATAGTTAAAAGTATTTACTAGAAATATTTCAACTGCATTAATAATATATTTACTTATTATATAAAAGCGATTATATTTCGAAACTTACTTGATATACTTTTTTACACTTCACTTCTAAATGGTAGTATTTCGACACCCAAATAAATAAATAAATAGTGTCATCTAAAATTATTAGAAATAAGGCAGTCACATTTCTTCCTGAAGAACTTTTCGGACTCTTCTTCGATAAGAAAATGATATCATATTCTACTGTTATTAACTACACGAGGTGTCGCTTTAGTTCAAATTACAATAAAAAATGTTGGCAGGGCAGTTTCTAAGTTTGGTAGTAGTATTGCGTATTGATGGGTATTTTAGTGTTTCTGTTATAAGTAGCTGTCAGATGTGGCGATTTTTTTGCCAAACTGGGCGATTTTGAATTGCTTTTGGCGACTGAATTTTCGTTTGGCGACATGACGAATTTTTTTATTATTAAATTTTCTAATTATAAATCGACACTTTTTAATACTTGCCTCTCAGGTAAAATGAATTTTTAAATAGCTTCAACTCAGTTTACGAAATTTTATCCCCAAAAAATATATTTTACAGTATTTATGTATTAAATGTTTGATAATTTGTTTTCCATCATCTTTAAAAAATATTAAGGATACAAATGATTACGGTCACAATGAAATAAATATTCATGAATAAATTAATTCTTTGAAATAATTTTGAAGTTTAATAGGACCAATGTTGTTATGTAATGTTAGAATTATTCTTTTAAAAAATATAATAAAGTCCAAAAACATTTTAAAATTTGATCACCTAAAAAGGGGTTATATATCAGAAAAGTGAGTTGTGTTTTTTATTCAATTACACTGTGCTCGAAAATGAGACTGATTCTTTTAACACTGCGGGCAATCGACGACACTCGTTTTTTGTGATATTTATTTATTTCATAAAAAGTAATATACAAAAGCCTTCCAAAGCCAATAAACATATATTACAAAAGAAAATTCCTGAGTATAATAATAAAAATTACAATAAAAATTCTTATGATAAAAATATTTAAAAAAAAATAAATATAACTTATTTAAATAATAAAAAATTATAAAAAAAACTAATGGCTTCCCAGCCGAGAAAGTAGAACAAATTAAAGAAAACAAATAAGAATGAAATGTCCCTTAGTAGTAACTATTAGAATATGGTAACTCTGAAAATCGTTATACATAAAATTAACGGTTGCAAATATTAAAAACTGAAAATAACTTTTGTTCAATATAAAATTATTAAAAAGATTTATTATCAAAAACAATAGTAATAAATAGTAATAGTCAATAAAAAAAAGTTACATGGCATAAGTGAACAAATGTGAACAAACAATTTATATCATAAAAAATTAGTAAAAATCGCCATTAGAGAGAAGAGAAATGCGCCAACAATTTTAAACGGAATGTCTACAGACATTATAAACATAGCGCACAATAGTGTTAACAATGCGATTTAATCTTATAGAAACATAAGCAATAGTGCCAGATATTACTTCAAGGCCATAAAAAATATGAATCATTAAAATATCATATGCCAATCTATATTTGATTTGAACTGGTAAACAAATATTATTTGAATAAATTCGACGTAAAATTCCCAAAACTCTGCTATGAATGTGATCAATATGCTTTTCAAACGTAAGACGTTGATCAATAAAAACACCCAAGCATTTCATTTGATCAACAAACAAAATGCTATTCTCGCCAATACAAATATTTAAAACAGGAAGATGATAATCAGTATTACAAAACATCATAACTTTTGTCTTAGAGCCATTAATAATTAATGAGTTTACAAAAGACCATTGCAAGACACAACTCAGACAATAATTGATATTGGATTCAGGTACATCACTGTTAGAACGATGCGTACCAAAAAGAAGAAAAATGTCATCTGCAAACAAAAATGATTTGCAAATACCAGTATCAACATATTCAGGTAGGTCATTGATATACATTATGAATAGAAGAGGTCCTAAAATAGAGCCCTGTGGAACTTCAGATGACAAGGGATGCATTCCAGAACTATTACTCTCAAAATGAACAAATTGAGATCTACCACACAAATATGAATAAACAAGCTTGCATGCAGACCTGGAAAACCCAAATAGCATATCTAACTTACTAATCATAACGGAATAACTAATCGAATTAAACGATAAGTCAAGAGACACTAAAGCTGTCATGAAATCCCTATTAACATTACCTCTAATAATATCCGTCAAATTCAGCAGCAACGTAGTAGTACTACGACCACGACGAAAAGCATATTGTGAAGAAGAAGATTTTCTGTCAACAAAAGAAAGAATCTGATCTTTAAGAATTTGTTCAACTAATTTAGATAAGGCAGGGAGAATGGAAATTGGTCTTAAATCGTCTAAACTATGAACTACCCTAGCCTTAAGAATCGGAACAATCCGAGCAACTTTCCAAGCCGAAGGAAAAACAGATGAACACAAAATCGTGTTAATATGAAAAATTGAAAACCGAGAAATATAAGGAAATAACATCTTAAGGAACACAATTGGAATCCCATTATTTCCCTAAGATTTTGATTTAACTCTGCAAAATACAGACCATAGCTCATCTTCAGATATGCATCTAAAAGAAAAAATACCACTAGAAAAACTGGAATTACTGAAATCAACACTATCCGAATAATCCATACGAACAACATTAACAAAGTGTTCATTAATATCATCCACACTAAAGACACATTTAAAGCCACTATCAGGGCCAAATATTTTTAAAACTTTCCACATAACAGATGAATCCAAACCAGAAAACAAATTAGCAAAATATTTCTTCCTTTCCTTGCGAATAATACTCTTGACTTTACTGCGATACCGACAAAAGATTCTCTCTAGAAGAAGACGATCTAAAAACAGAATAAGCCAAATCCCTTAACAGAATAGCTAATAATATACAATTAGATTGCATCCAGTTGTCAACGCTATTCGGAATTCTCTTCCTAATAAAAAGAATACAGTGACTCAAATAGGGAACTTAAATGGGACCATTGAGAATCAATACATGACGTAGAAAAAAAGGAATTAGTGTCAACACTCGATAAAAATGAAAATAAAGCTTCCCAGTTAATATTTTTAAAATTCCTATACTCAACAAAAAGGTAAATTAAACTCAGCATTTACATAAAAGGTAGCAAAAATTAAAGCATGATGAGATATACCAGGACACTGCACTTGGTCAGAATAACTAATCAAGGATATCTCACTCACCAACCAAAAATCAAGTAAGGATGTAGAATTATCAAACTAAGTTGGTTTAGAATTGTGAAACAGAGACAAATTACATCTCAGACAAAGCGATCTCATAACACTAGTCTTCATTATAATCGCCAATTCTAGAAAATCTAAAAAGTAAATCAAGGTGGTAATTTTCAAAAGAAGCAACATTACCATTAGGAAGATAGACAACACCAAAAATATACTTAGTATCCCTATCCAAAAACTCAATGAACATTGACTCACAACTACCCGGACCCGAAATTTTGAACACAACATTAAACTTAATAAAGGTAGATATATAAAGGCACACACCTCCACCATGCAAATGCAACCTATCATTCCTAACCAAAGTAAAGCCAGGAACATAAAGACATTTATCAGAAACATGTGGTTTTAACCAAGTTTCTGAAACCTCAACTATATCAAAGTTACCCGTAATGATACTTTTGAACTCATCAAATTTAACACAATTTTCACTTGGCCGAATACTCTGAGAGTTAATGTGAGCAATCCTCAATTGACCAGGATATCTAGACGTAGAAAATTATGTTGTAGATTTACTACCAGCAATGGGACCAATATTAGTATTAATCATTATTATTATTTATTTATTATTATTATTTTTATTTTTTTTAGCTTAAATTGAATAATTCACAAACAACTTTTAAATGGTTTACCCAAACAAATAAAGTAGATAATGAAGTGAATACCATAAGTACTTATGGTATGTTGAGAAAAAATATTTCAAAAAAAATTTATGATTTATGATATGTTGTTTAGTTATTTATTTATTTATTTACAAAGTGCTTAAAATAAATGAAATTAAATTTTTAAGAAATAATTTTACTACTTTATACAATATGAAGATAAAGTTTACACTTTTTTGTGAAAATTTATTTTTTTAGTTATTATCTTCTTAACGACGGATCAGAAATAAAATTGAAATAGTCTAATAAGGGTTTAACTTAAAATATTTAGTTATTAAGCAATGATATATTTGTTTGCTGATATAAAAAATAACAAAATCTTTAAAATGTGAAAGTATTTACTTTTGCAACATTTTCAAATTTGATTTGTAACCACGACTATCCGTTGTTTAAATTTGCTAATGAAATGACTTAATTGAAATTCAGCTAAGAGCCTCGATTAGACTCTATTAAAAATATTTAAATACGAAATAGCCCGATTAAATCCAGAATTCAAAAAAAGTTAAAAACATGTTTCTTGATAGATTTCCTCCAGAAAAATTCGCATTATCTCCAACATTGACGTTAAAAATAAAAATAAAGAAAACGTGAAAGATCCAAGAATTTTTAAAGAATAAACAATTTGGAATATTTAGAAACAGAGATGCTGAACAAAATTGAAGATTATTAATATCGGGGGAAATTAAGCCTAGTAAAATCCATAACTGATTGCTAGTGTTTGGACTCCAACCCGATATCTTAGGAAAAATGGTACAATGGTGACAAACGTAAAATAAAAAAACTCAGATTTAAATACATTTAAAAGCGTATGATTCGCATTAAAAATGAAATTGGGAAGGGTGAAATAGAAGCCAGGGATTGTAAAGATATCATGAAATGAATTTGCTTTTAATCATTGTGAAAAAAGAAAAAAATTTTTTGACACTATTACACATATTATGGATTTATTTTGTGAAATGAAATCCATAGCCTATTTTTAAAAAAAATATTTTTTGATTTTGTTCTTAGATGGAACAAAACTATATAATAAAATAATGTAAAAGTTTTATTTTAATAATATCTTAACTTTTAATATAACTAATTTAAATTTAATTAATTTTAAAATTATTAATTTTAAAATAATATTTTAAACAAAATCCTGACAAATTTAGGCTAATAATTATTTTTGCATTATTTCACTACTAGAGAAGATACAGCCTAAAAAAGTAAATAGTAACAAGAAAAGTGTTCTTTTTTGCTCCATACTGTAACTACACAAAAGTCGTTAAGAAAGGTATAATCACTTCGTTGCGGTTTAAAGTATTTATATTAGTACAACATTAAAATACGTAAGCTTTGCCCTATAATAGTTATGCGTACAAAAATTCTTTTCGTAGGCATTTTTTAATAAACACATAAACGCACGTACATATATTATTTTTGAACTATCTCTCTGTGCTTTTGATGGCGTCTTTTGTTTTTCTTCTTACTTATCTCCCTAATCATAAAAAAGCATAAAATACATTTTGCTTTAATGTGCAGAGTGAAATTTATTTCTTATACCGTGAAAATATTTATGGTACAACAATTACTAGAGAAATGAAACAAATAAATTTCTCAATCAATGCCAAATCACAAATAAATTGTTACACCATTTTTTATGAGTAGAGCTTGTGTATAAAAAAGAAAATCATACCATGTCTATTACACTCATACTCACTTTTATACCAATACATAATGTAATTATAAAGTGACCGCACATCTTCAAAAACAACAATTGCTTGCATATTGTTAGTGTAAAACCGCTGCACATAATGTCAAAATGCTATGAACAAAAAATGAGAAAATGAAAGAGAAGTGTATTTATTTGCTATATTTCTTTTGAGCAACGTTGTCAACTTTTTTGAACCAAAACGCTTCGGTCGTCATTCAAAAAGGTACAAAAAAGCACTAAATTATATTTGAATAAAATTTGTTTTCATTTTTTAATTAAATATATATATTTTTTATTACAAACAAAAAAAGTTATTACATACATATTTGTTATTTAAAATTCATGGGCAAATATATAGTAGTTTTATGCAATATTGAACATTAAGGCATTTTTCAAAAAACAATATTTAAGGTACAAAGAAAGGTGATACATTTTATAATAATTTTCATTTCAAAGCCTTTTAATGTAAAAATTTAAATATAAAGGGCTTAGGACCGATTAGGCTCACTTAGTGGCGTAATCGTATTTAAGTTTTTCCTTAGATTGAAAATTTGTTTGAAGTCTTAAAAAATATTTATCTAACTAAACAACAATAAATAGAAATATAAAATATAACAACATTATTTAAACATATTGAACAAATTTAAAAATGCTTAAAATCTGTATTTTCTTGGTTTTTTCTTATTTGTATTTTGCCCAAAAGCATTTTAAATTCATCGCCCATAATCCGCAAAATTCTTTATATCTTTGAAACTATTTAAAATTTTTCAAAATTGTCATAATCAAAAACTAAAAGTAATATAATTTAAAAGATCTTTAATAAAATGATAACAAATTTATGGGAAAAATTTTTGAGAATAAATAAAATATGACTAAAATTTTTAATTGAAAAAAAAAATATTTGGAAAATTGTAATGACCTTATTGTAAATACATAAAAGCTTAAGGTTTTTTCTTTATTTTCTTGTCAACTTTTACTTAGAATTATAAGTTTTAACTATAATCAAACCAACAAAGCTTTTACATATTTGTGTTTTACATTCAGATTAAATTCAGAAAAATTTAACAATAAATATTTTTTCGCAGAAAAATAGTAAGAAAACATGATTAAAGTCTGCAACTAAAAATAACCGAATACAAAACGCCCCAGTTTAGTGCTTCTTGGCTTGTTGAAAAGCGCTAAATCTAACGCGAAATGCGCTAATTTGGCAACGCTTGTTTTGAATATAGTTTCAGTTCTACTCCTGCACATCTTTAGTATGAACTTTATTTTTTTCTTTTTTAATATTTTATATTGCCTAGTTCACATAATTTTTCATTATACAGAAAACGAGAAAGAAAGATATAGACGGTTAAGACCGACTATATTTTACCCTACACCATTGTGTACAAGCATAAAAATTCGGAAAGGAGACTTATATTACACCTGTGGTGAATTTTACTAAATATAAAATAAAATATACAAATACAGAATAATTCGTTGATACTAACATCTAAATGATTTTACGCACTTTAGGACGATTCCTGAAAGTGGGTTTATATGGGAGCTATGGTAAATTATACACCAATTCTCATAAAATTTGGCAATGTTGTTTCTACTTATATAAAACTTATTTGTGTCGAATATTAACTTGATACTAACATTCATATGGGGTTTATGAACGTTAAAGTGATTTTCGGAAGAGGGGTTTATATGATAGCTATGGCCAATTGTGGACTAAAAAGATTGATACTTGTGCACAATTTCTTTGTGGCGAATTATATTAAAATATTCTTATTTTTAGGCATTTTCATTTGTTTAACTCTATTCCGGGGGGACATTTTTATGGGGGCTAGATGAAATAATGAACCGATCATAACCAATTTTTAAAGGCTTCGTCCTTGTATCATAAAAATCCCACGTGCGAAATTTCATTGAATTATCTTTAAGATTGCGACCTGTACTTTTTGCACGAGATTTACATGGACCGCCAGCCAGATGGACAGACATCGTTAGATCGATTTAAAAAGTGATTCTCAATCGATTGGTATACTTTAATTTGGGTGTTGGATAACTTTTTTTATGCATTACAAATATCAGCACAAACGCATAATACCCCAACCACCTACGGTGGTGTAGGGTATAAAGGTTGAAGGCAATATCTTTTACAAAACCGAAATTACGCTACTATGTCAGGAGTACATTTTTTTTTTTTGAACCCCCATAGCACGGCTCCTGAGTGATATTTGTGAGGTTCACCTTCCAAACATTAAATTATACACTTCTCTTCTACGATTGTGTAAAATCTTATGTAAATCCAACTAACCGATTAGAAGTTATAGATTTATTTCCAAAAATTTTCAATTCTACCCCACTGTGCATTGCTAACAATTTGTACAAGACCTTTCTAAATGCTCAATAAAATAAAAAAATAAAAATAAAATAAATTAGTTTATTTTTTGCATCAAAAAAAATCCCTTGGTTTACATACATTAGCCAATTATCTTTAATAGTTTACAACAATAATAAATAAACATTTTCATTTTAATTAAAACAAAAGGTTTAAATATCTAAAAACGTATAGAACATTTATGTTTTATTTTTTGATATTAAGCTTAAAGTTAAATGTAGTAGAAATCCTTAAAAGTTTTTCTAACTACCTAAAATTTAAAATAAAGGAAGCTAAATATTCATTAAAGTTTATTTATATAAATTTGCAATTAACAAATGTATCTGGGTTTGGTGTTTATGGGAATTTAATATTTGAAAATATATTTTTGTTGGCAGTTAACAATGGATTTTAATTTCAGCATGAAAGAATTTTATTTCTCCTAAGGCGAGTAGATTTTTTTTTCTGAAAAAATAGCTTTTGTTTTTAAAATATTTTTTAAATGAGAAACCTATTGCTGGCAAAAAATAATGAGATATCATTAGTCAAATTTTGGTAAATTATTTTATGTACTCATTAGATATATTGATGATGAAAGCATAGTTAGTTCTATTATTTAACCCAAAGTATATTTTAGTTGTTTAGAGATAAATTTAAAGAAATTAAAATAGGAAATCGCAATTAATATAAGCAAAAATAAACTGTCACTGACGTATATACACCGTGCACATTGGGGCCAATTGCAAAATTTTTGGTAATAAATCTGTTTCTCGTCAACTGCTGGTCGGATCGAATTGAAATGTATGGAAAAGCTGTTGAGGAGGACCTAAGCTTTCAGAAAAAACATATTGTAAAAGATTTTTATATTTCAGCTTGGTATGATATCTTAACTAAGTTATGTCTTACAGTTAAAAAGATATTTTCGTTTGAATTTTGAATTTTTGAATTTTTGTTTCGACTTTATTTTATTTTTCGAGAATAAATCCTGAGGTATATGAATGAAAAATTTTTTTAAAATATTTTGTAATTTCTAATATTTTCCGAAATAATATACGGGAAATTTTTTTAATTATTTCAATTCGTTTAGAAGTAAAAAATGTTTAAAGTCAGTGCTCTTAAATTGATATGAAAAATGACTATATTTTAAAAATGTAGTGCAATTCTTTCATTTGTTTTGTTAATAAAAAAATGTTTCTTTTTAAACATTTCAAAAAAACAGGGCTTCGTAAATGGTTAATATTATATAAATTCTAAATTGATTTAAATTTGCACCCTACATCCAGCATTGGTGAAAAATGGTGAATTTTAGAAAGAAATTCCACGTATATCGATTAATAAAAAAATGACTCACGAATTTTTCTATTTTTTTTTAACGCTGTTAAATTACAAAATATATTTAAATCGATTTGGAACTAAACTGATTTCCGCCCGGCAAAAACAATTGCAGGAGAGCAGATGTTATGACAAAGTAAATTTTTCAAAAAACTTTTTTTCAATTGAACAAAAAAGCATATCATATAATATATACATATACATATATTACATGTAGAATAAATAACTGTCTTTCATTATTCCAAAAATCATTTAAAACGCTTTACAAACCAAATTTTGGCAATTTTTCAAATATAATTAATAGTTAATAAATTTAATAAATTCTTACCAATATTAGGTCGTTATACAAACAACAACACTGTGTTACATACAACACTGTGGAAATATATAATAAAATGTTATAAAATAATGAATTTTGCTAATTTTGACCCGAGCTATCTCACATTGTGCTATTCAAAAAATGAAATGGAAATAATTATTTAATTTTAGAAAGGCTGTTTCGATGAAATATCACATAGTTATGGAAGAGGTATAGGAGAGTTTAAATTTTGACCTTAGACCGTATAGAACTATAGGGGTGAGGTCTACAGAGTCCTAAGATTGGAGATATCGGGTATAAATATTTTTAAAAACAATCCTGATTCACTACATCTGAACCGGTTTCAAAAATTTTTATATCAAAGGATCCTACTTATCCATATACAAAAACATCGTAGTATGCATATTTTATCTCTTTTAGTTTAAGAAATATTAGGCTTCAAACATTAAAATTTTTACTTTTTAACCTGCTTTTTTAAAGATTTTTCTCTACAGTGAGTCCAAATTTCACCCGATTTTTTTTTTAATTTCTTTTATTTTTCTTCTTTTTTTGCTTTAAAGTGGTCACATTCTTTTTCTGTTATATAAAAATTTTCTTAAGTAACATATATAGTATTTATACTTTTCTGAAAGATAATTAAACACACAACATTTTAGAGGAAAAAAATTTTTTAAAATTGATTTTTGAGAGAATCTAGGTTTCCCAAAATTAACCTATTTTTCCAATATATTTCGGATTTTTGTCATAATTTCTCAAATCGTACAGTTTAATATAGTCCACTGTGTTTTTAATTTTTTTGTAATAAACATGTTTGCTTTCCGATTTCGGTTAGAGGGATATAGCAAAAAAAGTAAAATATCATATTTTTGGAAATTTTTTAAAGGTTTTAGGAATTTGCAGGATTTCAGTTGATAAATCTAAAAATGTGAATAATGCTTGAATCTACTGAAACGTGGAAATAGTATACTCAACGCTACTATTTTCCCGTACATTTTTGCACGCTCAATATCGGTTGGGTCCCTAAACAAATTTGCACTTGCTGCTCGTTCTCACAAGTGTCTTCGTTCTGTTCGTTCTCATGAGTAGCTTCGTTCTGCTCGTTCTCACGAGTAGCTTCGTGCTGCTCTTTCTCACGAGTGACTTCGGTTGCTCGTTCTCACAATTGGCTTCGTGCTGCTTGTTCTCACGAGTGATTTCGGTTGCTCGTTCTCACGAGTGGCTTCGTGCTGCTTGTTCTCACGAGTGATAAACACTAGCTTTAAGAAACCATTGTACGTATTGTAGAAAAATATTCTATCTTCGATTCCCAAAGCTGCCACCTGAACCAGAAACCGATCCTGCCGAATACCAGAATCTGATTGACAGCTAAGAATGTCGAAGCCGAACGTACGATGTCAAACTTAATTCTACTACCGAACCAAGAATCTTCGAAACCGACGCTGCCACCTGAACCAGAAAACGATCCCGCCAAAAACCCGAACCAGTTTGACAGCCGAGTATGTCGAAGCTGAAAGCTCAAAGCCGATTCTACTATTGAACCGAGCCTACTAGAAGCCCAGCAACCGAATCTATTATAAGCTGAATAACCGAAGCAATCCTACGAGTAATATAAGCCGAAGAACCGAACCGATTCTAATATAAGCCGAAGAACTGACGACAAAACCACGTTATATTACTTAGATGTACAATTTTATTAAAAAATATCCATTAACAAAAATTTTATTGCATATTTAACACGAACAATTCGCATAAAGTCCCAACTCAATACCTTTTAAAAAGTATTCAACGAATTTTCTTATTATAAATATTATTATACACTTTTGAAAATAAAATACTATTACCTACACACTGATGTATAATATGCCTAATCAATAGAAATCATAAAAAAATTACTCATTAATTAGCTTCTTCACGTATAGCTCAAAAACTTAAAAAAAATTAAAAACTTAAAATTTCTAAAAATGGGATTTTTTAATTTTTTTCTGATATATCCTTCCAACCGATATCGTGGAGCAAAAATTTCTATTACAAAAAAAATAACCACATTGATTCTAGCTTTGCGATTTAAAAAATAGCTCAATTTTACAAATACTGGTTCTCGCAAAAATCAATTTTTTAAATTTTTTCTTTTAAAATATTTAGTGTTTAGTTATCTTTTAGAAAAATATAAATATAATATACGTTACTTGCAAGAGAAAAAGAATGTGACCATAATTTTTTTTTTTTTGCCAAAAATTAGGAAAAAATCCAGTTTTTCCAAATTTCAGATTTAAATGCCTATAATTTTAAATATTAAATATTTTTTCAAAATTTTTTCTTTACACTATTTTTAAATATAATTGGTTATTGATCGGTTAATAACCGATTAATGGAAAATTAATCGATTAACTTTTGTTGATGAAATTTAAAATTGTTTTCAATTGTATAGCTTTGAATTTACTTTAGTTAAAACAATGTTTACAAAATTTCTATTATTACACACTGAAAAGAGTAAAAAAAAATGATTTTTACTACGAAAATGCTCAATTCAATAAAAAAAATCACACCTCTCACCAAAAAGATTTTATCGATTACTGGTAATTGCAAAAAATCAAAAAAAAGGATTTTTTCCAATTAAAGACTTTTTAAATTTCAATTAAAAAATAACTATAAAAATTCAATTAAAAAATCTATAACAATAAAAAAATGTTGTAATTGAGTGAATCAAAAAATTAATTAATCGTTTATTAAATATATCAATCAATCAATAATCAAGTACACAATCAGTCAAGTAGATAATCAAATGAAACAAAATGTTGAATAAAAAAATATTTATTTTGATTGCTTTCTTTATTTTTCTTTTATTATTTAAAAAATATTCTGTTTTTCTTTTGTTTATTGTTTTTTTCATTCGTGAAATTAAATATCTTTGTTTCATACATATTTTTCTTTTTTTCTGAGCTTTTTTTTTTTTTTTTGGTAGAAGGACCTTCCATCGTCAGTGTGTTCTTGGAATTGTTGGTGTTTGAATACTAAATCCAACTTCATAGGCACTCATAGCATTTCTAGATATGAACACAAAAAGACAGAAATACATACTTCCATTTAATCCATATTTTTACAAACAAATATGTCAAAAATTCTTCTTCTTATCTTCTTTTTGTAGGCAATTGTCTGTTTCATCTACCTACCTATATATCTATATGTCTATCTATCTATCTATCTATCTATCTACTCGTATCTATCTGTATCAATTTAGGATTTTAAGGCAAGGATACCTGCAACATAACATAAAATTATACATTTATCATCAAATAACAGTGCTGCTTGAAATATTTTTAGCAATAATTTTTTCTGTGCAAAAAGTATCTATGAAGTTATAATGTTATAATCTTTAAATGTCAAATTTTATTTAACATTCTTTCCCAAAGCAAAAAAAAACAAAAATAATATCCAAAGAAGCCAATAAAATTCTGAACTTGTGAGATAGAAATAGTGCAGATTCGAACCATTTGCAATGAACTTAACAAGTCATGTTGAAGATTTCATCTACAATCAACATCCAAATTCTTTTTTATCTGCACAAGGAAACTAGTTTTAATTTTTATTAAATCAACGCATTTTTTTTAATAAAAAATTTATGCGTATTATTTTTAATTTTTTTAAAACAGTTCTTTTTAGAAGCAAGTAATTACGAAAATAACAACCGAATCTTATACCATATACCCTTCACCACAGGTGTAAAGGGTATAGATAAGTTTATCATTTCGTTTGTAATTTCAACAATTTACGTCGCAGATCAAAGTTTACATGTATTTTCTGGATCCTTGTAATAAATGATGTCGATAGGACGATGACCATATGTTCATCTGTCTACTTATGAAGCCGGTTTACGGGCTATGTATACTCATAGATTCTCCATTAGGTTTAAATCTGGACTGCAAGCCGGGCACTCCAATAGTGGAATACTATGTTCATTAAAATATGATTTACATCGGTTCGAGACATGGATTGCAGCGTTATCATCCATTTTTTCATCCATAAATGAGAGAAGAGCATCTTCCAATAGTTCGTTATAAATTTCACTGTTCATGTAAGTTGGAAGAGAATATATTTATAATTTTCCTGCAGCAGAAAACTCTGCACAAATCATAACACATTGGGACCGTCCAAATTGAATTTCTTTTCATGAGAAAAGATTATTTTATTTCATTCATCTGTCCATTTCATGTATTTGCGCGCAAATTTTAAATGATTTTCCTTATAATGCTGTTTTAACATTGGCTTCTATTTTGGTTTCTTCCATTTTATGTTACCATCTGTTCGGAAAATGTGTGCAATATATTTGGAAGTGACATGAAGATGAAGTTTATTTTTTGTTTGTTTAGCATTTAATTTATTATGGGTGGCTTCTTTTATTTAATTTTTGTTAATTTTTGATTACCTTTTGTTGGTTTCCGCTCTTCGTATTTCTGCCCTTTCTTAAGAAAGCCTCGAATAACCCCTTCTGAACTGTTAAATTTTCAGCCAATTTCTCTGCTAGAAGAGCCAGGAACTTGCTTTAAGTGAAACAAACAATTAAAACTATTAAAATTTAACATTTTTTATTTATTTATTTATTTATTTTTTTTTATTTTTTTTGCAATAACTTTTGAGACAAAATTTTCTCAACTGCGTTTATAGGAACATTCCACTGAAACCCAGCAAAAAAGGAACTAAAAAATAGCTAATAAAGTCATGATTTTAACGTTGGGTTATCATTGAGAGGAAGTACTTACTGCTAAAAAAGAGGTTCAGAAGTTCTTTTCTTAACCCATGGATGCCATTGTCATTATTTTAAGCTTCTTATTCTTTGCTTTTGAAGTACTTCTCTTAAATCAATGTTTGTTTCAGCCTTGTAAAAATATAAAAAAATACCTTAAAATATGTGAAATTTTAATTTTCTTAGAAATTTTTAACATTTTCTGCCGCAAAAAATACAATTATTTTCACTTTTTTGGAAGCAATTATTAATAACTTCAAAAAAACTAGAAATATGCACTTAGTTCTACTTTTGAAGTGCTGAAAATGTTCTTTTTTGTAAGCTCTTGATCGTTTTTTTGCTGGGAATAATCACCAATATGTTCTAATTGCTAAATTAAAGAAAACAACAAAATCAATAAGAAAATATTTCTTACATGAAAAATGTACTGTTATATCGCGAGTTATTGTAACAACATAACATTGTTTTTGGTTAAGAGAAACGAATATACCTCAAAAAAATAAAAATTTGAAGTGCGTTTATAGGAATATGCACCAGTATATATAGTATATATATATATATAGTATATATAGTATATATATATACTGATTTTCGATTTTTTGAAGCCTCTACATAAAATAGGGATTTTTTGCAAAAGAAGATTTGGAATATTTCTTTCTGAATATTTTTGATGAAATGAACTAAATTGGTCCAATAATAACCGAAATATCAAACAATATTGACTTTGTGTAGCCCTTGTTTATACTACGAATTTCGCTTTTATATAAACTGGTCACTAATGTTTTTCTAAAATTTCAGTTCTTTGAATTAACCATATCGGTCTATAAAAAACCGATTAAAAAAAACTATTAAAAATATACACACACAAACATATATAAAAATATTGCAATGACTTTCAATGTTGTTGTTTTTTTGTATAAGCAAGAAGTAGTTATTGATGTATTGTGTATGTATATACATACACACAATCATTTTTTTATGTATGTTTGAACGCTTTTTAGTTGGAAATAGAAGCATTACAATGACTTAGTGTTATTGTTGTTTTTTGAATAAGCATATATCTACATACAAACAAATGTATATAAATTTAATAATCAACAGAAGCTATCAATGTTGTTGTTTTTAAGGAAGCAACGCTTGCTATAATATTTTAATTTTATTTTTTACATTTTTATAGTTTGGACAAAAATGTATTTAATTTTTTTAAGAATAAATGTGAAAACATGAAAACATATTTTAAGACATAAATTTTATTATTTGTCGGTAAGTTGGTGAAGGGTATAAAAAATTGGGCACAGCCGAACTTTTTTTACCCCTGTCAATAATATCTTTGGATGCTGTTTGTATTACTTTTTAAGCACAAGAAAACGAACACTTATTGATAACTCGGAAGTAATGAAAAAGTACTTCCCTAAGAATAATTTTGATTTATTTTTGCTGGGTTATAACAGACATTTTAAAAACAAATATAGTTAACATAAATTTTTTATAAAAATATAAAATGTTCTAATTTATAACTCAAGAAAACTAAATTTCGGTTAGTCGATTATTCAACACAAATTATTCGGTTTGTTTCTTATTCAAAAATAGATAATTTTAAATTATTCAAACAGTTAACGGACCAAAATTAATCGGTTAACTGAATGATGGTAAATCGATTGGATATCCTAGTATTTTCACTTATTTTAAGTAAAATCAAGATTTGTGCATCAATTTTGATGATACATGACTTATTTTGTTTGTAGCACTATCAGCTTTATTTTAAAGATAAAAAACAGAAACATTTTAAAAGAACTTTTAAGAAAACAAATTCCAACTTTGCAAGAAAAAAAAATTTTTTTTTGAAACGATTTTCTAAATAACTCCAAAAATATTGAGCATATTAAAAAATTATATTAAAGAGGCTTAAAGGTATTTTTAGTCCGCAATTTTTGGTTGTATCATTTACATAAATCGTACACGCCGTTCTTGAGTTATGGTGAAATATACTCGTATAATGGCCTTATTATGGACGAAATATTAGACAGACCTGATTCGTGTTTAGCACATCAAAATTCATGTAGTCCTACAACTATTCGTCTTTAAGGGAGGATTTTTTTTGCAGACCAGTGTTATTTCTAAAAATTTTTAAGGTGAAGGGTATTTAAGATTCATCAATGCAGAATATATAAATTTTGTTTATTTCATTTAATATTTAGAAAGTCCTATATTTGATATTTTCTTCTTATTTCATGTCTACTTTCTTTAAAATTATTAATTTCATTTCATTTTAATCTTGAAGATATTAATTAATGTAACAATATTTTTACCCTGTTTTGAATTCTAAACCAAAGAATACAGTTTGCAAAAGGATGTTAATTATTAAAAAAAATATGTTTGTTATATGTTCAATTATTTCTTTTATAACTGATGCATTAATTATAATCTTATTTTCTTGCATATTTCTCAGATATTTTTTTATATTATGAATAAATCATGAAACTGAAGTTATATACGAGGTTTTCATAAACAATTACAAATTCATAATACAGGTAAATAATTTCTAATACAAATCATAGATAAGAACATTTTATTAAGCATTTAATAAAAAATAATAAATGTAATTAAGTAATGCCTCACTTTTTCCAAATAAGCGGGGAATTATCTTTTACTGATTTGTAACCGTGAGAAATTGTTATTAATTTTAACTTTTTATTTTGTTTTTTAAATAATTTAATTTAAATTAAATTTTAAATACCAAAATACCTATAAATTATTTTTTTTAATAATTTTATTATTATTAAATAATAATTTTTTCAAACAGCCCACGTTTGCGTTACTGACAACAGACCTTTCATTATCATAATTAGCACAGAAAAGGAATTAACATCTTTATGTATTTAATTAACTGCACTCATACATATATACAACGATAAACACCTACAAGCAATAACAATTATATTATCCACATTAAATCAATGAACCGATTATACAAAATCTTTTGTTATTTTGTTGGAAAATTGCCATTAACAGTTACAAAAAGGATAACATGCAAATACATTCAAACAGATAATTACATACAAATGAACTCTTTGTGCATTACAAATACATACACACTAATAAATAAATGAATGTTTTGTGCAAAATCCAAAAGTTGAAAACTTTCTAGGAATTTTTTTTTTCGTAAATTAATATGTTTGGCTTGTGATTTGGCTTTTGTTATTGAATTAATGTTAATTAGTGAATTCAGACAATTTTTTGCAGTTCGTTTTCGGGTTATTTATCCTTTTTTATTTAGGAAAAAAAAGTATCAGATATAATTATAATCACAAAACAAGGCTTGGTTAAAATAAGCGTAACTGGTTCAAAATAAAGTATTAAATTTACCTTGAGGAGATTTGTTACTTTTACTTTTTTTTAGATACAGTTAGCATTATTTGTAGAAAAATTGAAAAAGGATTAAATAGCAAGTTTTTTATTTTCCACAAATTTCATTGTGATTCACTACACTCAAAAAAATACCTCCATAATTAAAAGTATATTTATTTAAAAGTATATGAAGATTTCTTCAATTTTGTTTACTTTTGAAGTTCGAGAAGATTTAATTTTTTTTTTTATATTATATATTTTTTATATTATCATAATGAGACACAAATCTTTTCACATGAATGATTTTTCGCGAACGGCATCAGTTTTATGGAGGTTTAAGGCAAAAAGCTAAAAAATCTGCCAAAATTCTAGTTTTAAGGATATAAAAAAAAATAAAAATTAAAAGTGACACGATGTGATTGATAATAAGCGAAGGTAATAGCGATCACAGTGACTTTTTATGATTTCATTAAAAAATTAATTTTTAGTCAACAAAATATGCATTTTTAATTTTTAAAATTCGGTGATATAGTTCTAATATATGTAGGAAATGAGGGGAAAGGTAGGAGAAGATCACCTAGGTTGACAATTTAGGGATTGACTTTTAGTGGGTTGGTTTTAGAACAAACGGAACATGACGGAATAGGAACAGGGATATAAAAGACCGATTTTACGGACAGGGAAGAATCAATTGTCAAAGAGATCAAGTGACAAAGGATCAATTGTCAAAGAGATCAAGTGACAAAGGATCAATTTTCAAAGAAATCAAGTGTCAAAGGATTATCAAGTATCTTAAGTGTGTTGAAGAGAATGTTTAATTTCTTATTTTAATAATGTTAATATTAATGTTAAGTTTTGAAATGTGTAAATGTTGTATATAAATAAATATTATAATGAATTGAGAGTGCAGCTGTGTTTTATATTGAAGAGGAAAGCAACAAACAAATATTAAAAGTAGGTAAAGTGTAAGCGAAAATACTTTAAAACTATTATTGGGCGCACGTCCGGAAAGATCTCACTGAGACAGGGTATTCATCAAAATACCCTTACAATACTACAATTGGGGGTTCGTCCGGGAAGATCTCAGTGAGACAGGGTATTCATCAAAATACCCATACAATGCTACATATATGACAAACAAAATTTTTTAAATGTTATTAATGGAAAACAAATGACCGTTTGTTTGTGTTTGGTAGTTAAAAATAAACAATTTCAAATCCGATATCAAAAATAAATGCACATACATATATACATAACTTACACAAGGTTATACGCAGATAAAAAATATAGTTGCGGCAACATATATAATAATAAATATGAAAATTAATATCACATTATTATCAAATTTTTTTATATCTTGTATATACATATTTCATCAAATTTCATATTATGATCCCGTTTTAGTACATTATAATCTGATTTTCTTATATTATGATTCGATTTTATTATATTATATAAAAAATTATTAAAATTTCTAATAACAGATTTCAAATTTACCTCATTATGATAAAATATTATTTTATCATTAATTGTTTTTTGATTCATTATATATTGTACAAGATAATACAAAGATATTTTTATTAACTAAACTATTTAATAGTTAATCAATATCTCATATTCTTTGAATAATAGAAAATATAACCAAACCTTGCCTACTTATATTAATTCATGTCAAAACTAAATGAGAATTATAATGAATGAAATGAAACCAAATCTATTCAAAAACAAAAATATTTGTAAAAAGCATATTTATTTGTAACATATTATTGTTATGTGAATAATAATAATAATAATAATAATAATAATAATAATATTAATAATATTAATGTGGTTTGAGCACATAATATTGTTCCTGAATAAGGAAAAATATTGATAATATTTAATGGTTATGGAAATAATTATATTATTAAATTTTTTTTCTGGTAAAAATATTCAAAAACAAAAAATTTTTGTAGACAACTATATTAAAATTTTGATTGAATTTAAACATTGAATGATAAAACTGAAACAAAAACATTGCTATCATGAACACAATATTATTAAAATTAATGAAAATGAACAATGAAAACATAATATTGTTGTAGTAACAATATCGTAACCATGTTTTATCTCTGCGTGTATATAAAATATAATTTTAAATGTATCGATCCTACATTTTATAATAGTGTATGTATCCTATCGAAATAATAATACTGATTTAACCTACTTTTAGAATATTGAGTACAAAACAAAGTGTACACTCAAAAAAGAATTACGTTAACTGATTGCAGTTTATTCAAAAAGTTTTCAGTTAGGTTTAAAATTAATGAAAATATTGTTATTTGACAACAAAAAATATATTTGAACTTTTAAAGTATGTTATTTAAAAAAGGTTAAAAAATTTTTTAACGTACACTTAATGTTTTCAGTTGGTGTTTTGCTACAAAATATTTTATTTATAGTTTGTTCGTATTTTAGCTCTGTTTCAGTATTTGTCAAACTTGCAAGCTTTAGTTATGAAAGTCCAGCGAAAGCTGAGTAAATGAATCATAAGCAGGAATCTACAAAAATTCTCTAAGTGTTTTATGTGCATTAAATATGCAGTAAAATGCTAAAAGCCGCAAAAATATTCTCTTCGAAAAAACAAATAATGAGTCAAAAGCCGTATTTTTAAAAGCTTTATTAATATTCTCATCTTTGTTTTCCCATTATTGTTTTCCCATCTAATTAGTTCAGATATTATCATATTATAGTTCAGACACAAGTTGGCCTATTTCTACAAGTGTTCGTAATTTACATTAGAGAAATTGGAAATATATGCCAAATACGCTGATTACAGCAATCAAAGGAAAGGAAAAAAACTTGTAATTTTCAAACTCTTTTTAAGAATTCTTTTAATTTGATTCCTTGCCGCTATCACATGGAAGCATTTCAGGTCTTGAATTTTTGTTGTTTTACTCCACCAAGTGTTGTCAATATAATTACATCAAAAGTTATATTAAAAATCAGAGTTAAAAAAAATATTTGTGGTTTAAGGTCGCTTTCGTAAAGCTAAATCTACAAAGAAAATTCCCCATATACATTGGTGCATATTCCTATAAACGCACATAAATTTTTTTAATCAACTTACCAAAAATGGGTCTAAAAAATAATTAAGGTGCTACAAATTATTTTTTTTCTTAATTATTTATTAACTCCACTTAAAAAATTAATAATGTAAGACTTAAAATGTAAATTAATTTTTTTTTACATTGTAATTTTATTAGTGTAGTGCCATTTTTTATGTCATTTTTCTATATATGCACTTAAACTAATGAACCAATTTGGCATTGATAATGCTGTGTCGATGAACCCTTATTTTGGATAACTTCAAAAATTCGCTCTATCATTGATTCGACTAATAATCTGAAGAAAATCTTCAGAAATTCTTCCCAGACTTCCTTAATTATGGTTTCATACTGTGCATTTCTTACGTAAACTTTACGGGCTATTTACCGCCACAGATTTTCTTTTGAATGTAAATCTGGACTGCAAGCCGGCCAGTTCAATAGTGGAATATTATGTTCATTAAACCACGCTTTAGATTGGTTCGAGACATGGATTGCAACGTTATTCTGTTGGAATATAAAATTTTTATCAATTTTTTCATCCATAAATTCCAACAGTTCATTATAAATTGCAATGTTTATTTTAGTTGGAACAAAACATATTTTTGATTTTCCTGCAGCAGAAAACTCTGCTCAAACCATAACACTATCTCCATCGAAATTGCGTTTCGACATATGAATTTCGTTCGACATTTTGGTTCCTTCCATTTTATGTTACCATCTGTTCGCAAAATGTGTGCAACATGTTTGGAAGTGACATGAAGGTCAAGTTTATTTTTTATTTCTGTAGCATTTAATTTATTGTGGTTGGCTTTTTCTTTTATTTTATTAATTTACCTTTTTGTTAATTTTTTTTTATTACCTCAAAAAAAAAAACAAAAATTTTAAATACATTTATATGCACCAGTATATTGAAAAATACATAAATACATTATTTTAATTCTATCTTAATAAATTAAGAGAGCTTGTAATATGAAATAAAATGCTCTAATATTACAAACCTTATATATTTGAGTGTAACTGTTGAAAAATATTTTCGGATATAAATTGTACAAGCTAACAAACGTTGGAAACAATCTCATGGAAAATTACTGACAACAGACTTTTTAAAGATGATGTATCAATTACTAGAGAATATTAAAAATTTCTCAAAGATTTTTTGTAATGATCTTTTTTATTAAATAAATCCTTTATTATTATTATTTATTTTTTTTTTTTAATTATTCATAGACAACATCGCACCTACGCGTTAGCAGAATTATTTATATACGAGGGCGGATCAATAAGTTCGTGACTTTTCTAACTTCCCTCATAGTTATATGAAATGCAACACTATTCCCATCAAGTACCACCTGTTAATAGACTACTGTCAAATTTTGAGCAAGTGTCGTCATTTACTTTGCGTTTAACAGCTGTTCAAAACATACAACCTCGTGTATTTTTCTAAAAATGGAAAAAAGTGAATTTCGAGTGCTCATTAAACATTATTTTTTGCGAAAAAAATCCGTCAATCAAACCAAGCAAAAACTCGATAAATACTATGGGGACTCTGTACCATCGATTTCAATGGTAAAAAAAAGTGATTTACTGACTTTCGTTGTGGTCGCACAACTACAAATTATGCTGAACGTTCTGGACGGCCAATTGAGGTCAGTACACCCAAAAATGTCGAAAAAATCCACGATATGGTGTTGGCCGACCGAAGAGTAAAAGTTCGTGAGATTATTGATGCCATAGGCATTTCATGTGGTTTGGATTTTAAATGATCAGCTGGGTTTAAGAAAGTTGTCTGCCAGATTGTTGCCGCGTTTGCTCTCGTAAACGTGTGACAACTTCAAAGGATTGTTTGGAGTTGTTTAACCGAAATCCGAATGAGTTTTTGTGGCGTTTTGTAACTGTGGATGAAATATGGATCTCCGTAGACCAAGCAGCAGTCTAAACAATGGGTTTCTCCAGGTGAACCTGCCCCGAAGAAAGTCAAGGTAAGTTTGTCGGCCAATAAGATGATGGCAACAGTTTTTTGGAATGCACGCGGAATAATCCACATCGATTACCTTCAAAAGGGAAAAATAATAAACGGCAAATATTATGCCAACTTATTAGACCGATGATTTAATGAGGATTTAAAAAGAAAACAACCCCATATGGCCAAGAAAAAAGTTCTTTTTCATCAAGATAATGCACGGGTGCACACGTGTGCAGTCTCAATGGCAAAACTCTATGAATTGGCTACGAATTGATATCACATCCGCCTTATTCCCGGGATTTAGCCCCTACTGACTTCTACCTATTTCCAAACGTAAAGAAATGGCACGGTGGTAAGAGATTCAGCTCCAACGATGAAATTATTGACCAAACAAATGTCTATTTTAAGGACGTCGAAAAATCCTATTTTTTACTTGATGGGAATAGTTTTGCATTTCATATAACTACGAGGGAAGTCCTAAAAGTCGTGGAATTATTGATCCGCCCTCGTATTTTATGAAATATCAGTTCATTTACCATACAAATGTAAATTGTTAATTAATAAAAAAAAGTACAGAAAAGTTTCCGTGAAGGTAATCTTAGACATCTGCTCCTAGTCTACACTTTGTTGTTTCTAGTTGAATGCATTTAGGAAAAACAAAATGCTACTAAGAATTACAAAAAAGTTCTTAATGATCCATTTTCCTGATATGCATTCAATTAGAATAGATAAAAAGTACATTAAAATAATTATCCATTTGAGATAAATTTTTTTTAGAATTAAGGAAAAAATATTTAGTACGCCTTATATTCAGACTATTTGCCAAAATTGTAGCTTAACTCTTTTGTCATAGACATCAGTATAAAGGAATATGAATTTTCTAATTCTCAACAAACTTCGTCAGCATTCTTATTGCTTTTTCATAACTTTAAAAGTAACATGATAATAATGAGTAATGAGAATTTGGTTCATCTTTAAGTTTCAGACTTCACTCAGGATCATATACATGGTGTAACAATTTCTCAAAAAATTTTCTCACATATAAAGAAATCGATATATGCATCAAACTAGAGCCAATACATAATAAAACTATGTAGTCAGCTTTTCTCCAGGATGTCAAAAGGACTTTAAAGTTTCGAAAAATACACGACTTAAAAAATAATTTCCAAAATAATATCAATCCAATATGGATGTCAAATGAAAACTAAGAAGCTCTGCAATATATCAAATATCTTTTTTTAAAAGTATCAAAACAAAGTGCTAAGAAACTATAATTTATATAAAATATATCGTTCAATCCATGAGAGATTTATAAAAAAATGTTTATTTAAAAAAAAAAAAAAACATATGGAGCCATTTAGTCTTTCTCATTATTATTTTTACCAATTTCAAAAAACAAAATCGCAAATTTGCTCATGATTTAAATTTTTATAAAATTTAAAAAATTCGACAAAGTACGTAATTTTAAATGTTAATATCTCTGATTATGATGTACATGGATTTTAATGATTCGAAGCTGCAATGAAAGCCAACTGAAACCTGTTTAAAGGCAATAATACAAAGGCAAATTGTTTATTTAAAAATGCACTCATAATACAATTGCAGTTTTACAATGCAATTTTGGTTTACGATTTTAATTTTCTTTTAATACTACCCTAAGCACTAAAAGTTCATACATCTATAAAAAAATATTTCAATTTTAAATTTGAAAAGATGTATTTCTTGCAAACAATATTCGATTTTAACAATTGATCACTTATTAGAAAGGTAATTTTACTGTTAAACTCAATAAAAATTAGTAAATTATTTTTAAAACTTTCACGTACAAAATGAAAGTGGTCGACCAATCAAAAATTTATATATTTCTAGTTTTGACCATTTAATCATAATCCAGAAAATCTGGGAAAAAATTTTAAAGTGTCAATATCATAAATTTTTTGTAAAATACATTGACATTCATAATAACAAAAAATCCTAAAAATTTTCATACTGTCATCTTTATATTCCTAACATCCAATACGAACCTAATTCCAAAACAGCCTGTAGAGACAGAACTTAAGTTGTAGACACCGAACTACCTTTTAAAAACAATTGCCGATTTTAAACAAAAAGTGCGATAAAGATCCGATTTTATGAGATTTATAAAATAATTAAGTAAATTTTTATCATAGCAGAAATTTTTCAAAAATGCATCTTAAAATTGTATTTGCATTATAAATGCATTTTGCATTTTGAAATAACTACATGCATTTTGAAATAACTACATTTAAAAAGGACATGTTCACCTTCTATATTTAATTTAAATCATTAAAATCCTTTTGCAACTTATAGAGATATTGGTGTTTGAAGTTACACAATTTTTCAATTTGAAATCACTTTGGTTTATGACATAGAATTCCAATCCAATTTATATTAGCTATTTTTTCCATTTTAGCGCTTTTTTCCGTTTTTTGCGTTTTTTCTGTTTCAGCGGGTTTTTCGTTTTGTCGTTTTCCCTGTTTTAGTGCTTTTTTCATTTTATTTAATTTTCTGGTGTTTTTTATTTCTATTTTGACATTTTTCAAACGTCTTGTCGATGTTTTAATTTTGGCGATTTTTTTTGCAATATAAGAAAAATCAAAAAATTACTTTTATATTACTTACACACTTTTTTGTTGTTTTACAATACTATTTCTTAATAAAAGAAAAAGTAGAAATAATTTTTATTTCTGCTCAAAAAATAAAATTTCCAAAAAAATTGTTATCTTCCGACTTTTATAACAAAATTATTAACAGTTACGGTCCCTGATTTTAAATATCAAAAATAAAAGAACAATAAAATGAGCTTATATTGATAATAAATAATTTTACATAAAAATATGCATTTCCTAAAAATAATAAAAATGAACGGTACAAAAATAGCAGCAAAAAACCTTTTTGAAAAGAAACTCAAATTAATAACCTTTTCTAATTATGCATAAGACAAGCAAAGAAATTCAAAGAAATTCATATTTTGTTTATTATGCCTCTCTTACAACTCTCTCAATCAAAAACGGAAAAAACTATAACTCACTACACTTATTTCATTACAACTTATCTAGCTTGTTTATGTAATGAAATATGACACTGCTTTAAATTGAGAGAATTGTATGATAGACATGAGATATAGAAAATAGTTTAATAATCTGAGTCGCTCTTTTGTTTGAGGCTTATACACATTTATGTATATATATTTTTGTATGTATAAGTATCAAGTTTTATCGCTTATAACTTCTAAAATACTAAACGGATTTTAATTTAAGTTAATTTTTGTAAAACTATCTACTCGACTAATTAAAAGTAAAATATATATATTAAATAATTTATTTTTAAAATAATATTTTTATAGTTTTAAACCGTTTAAAAGAAGCATTCATTACCAAATACTTTGTTGTTATTTATTTTCTGACATTTTTTATTAACACATCGATTATTATGAAAATATATTTTTCATTCATTATTTCTATTATAGTTGACCTTTTAACAATATTTTTTGAACTTTAGCAGTTTATTGCCATTAATTACACAATATTTTGAACACATTATTTGATTTTTTCATATTTTTTTTCTCTCATTTTTTGAATATCTTGAAAAATAAACTGTTACTTTTTGTTACAATATTTTAACAATTTGTGCATGATTTGTATGTGTATATATGTAACCAGGTGCAATCTGTTGTTTTTGGATTTTCAATGTAGCATTTAATGACCTTACGCATATGTACAGCTTGACATTTCGCCTGACTGCACAATTATACGATTTAATTGCAAAAATATACGGGAAAAAATTGGTATAAAAATAAACATGAAAACAAAAAATCGATTTTGTTTTTTTTAATTGAAGTTATAAATGTTACAAAATAAAAGTAGTTTAAATAAAATGTTTTCAAAGCAAATTTTAATAAAAACTAAGGATTTTTAAATGTAATTAAGCTACAAAAAGATTATTGAATTGAAATACAATTTTAAAGTGAGTATTGGATTTAAGGGCTTTAAATACTGATGCTGATATTATGCAGTTAAACAAAGGGTTCATTTAGCAAAATTTAATTGGAATAAATTTCAGAAAAGAATATTAGAAAAGAAACGAGTAATGTGCAATGCCACACAATGCGGTAGAAATGTCAAAAATGGCGCTTAATTCAGAGAAGAGGTATAAAGTATTATTTATAATTTTGTTGTGACAATTAGGTCATTAGTACATCAAGTAAAAAATTTTGTGAATTTATAAATGTTTTTCTTTTAGCCTAAACCACTGTCCGTCCGGTTGTCCGTGTATCAATAACCAACATTTGAGATAATGTGTAGGCTGTCGTTTTTAATATAACCTAATGAAATTTGGGCGAATAACATAACATGTTAAAATTGATTATAATCAAATCATTATTCCACTGAGCCCCCATATAAAAAATTTTCAGGAAATAGATCAAACACTTACAAGTATCTTAAATGTGTCTGTATTTTCATAAATTTCTTATATCGGTCCAAAATTATCCATAGCACCCATATAAGACCCCCTCTAGAAAATCACTTTCCTGGGCATAATTCCTTTAGAAATTTTCGTATAAAAATAAAAATAATTACAAATAAAATTTACATAAGTATTATTCTTGTAGTCAAATTTCAAAAGAATTGACCCATAATTGACTATAACTTCGATATAAGGACCTGCCATGCCAATGCCAATTCAAAATTGCTTTTGTGCATTAAAATGATTTAATAAGGCAAAACTTGCACGACTGAAACTTTCTTACTAATTTTCAATATTTTCATCTTTTTTTGTTTTTATTCAGAATTTCTACAGTTTTTTTTAATATTCTTTTTCTTTCAAATCGCAAAAAATCCCCTAACTTTTTTTTTCACGCTATACATATCACGTAAAAATATTAAATTTTTATTTTTGCTCAAGTTCGTCTAAAAGCTTTTTAATTTCTATATAAAAGCAAAAAATGCCTGCTTTTGGTCCAATTTTATAAAAATGTGTATTAAAAATATTTCTACAACATTAAATTTAACAAAAGGTACGTTAAATATATTTTCAAATACTTATGCTTAACAAGTCCATTGTAAAAAAAACTACTTTTTATAGAATAAAATGTAAAAAACTTGAAAAAGTTCGCTTCTCAGTTTTTACCATTGCACAGTGGGGACAAACGCAAAATTTTTGATAATAAAGCTGTATCTATTAAATTACTGGTGTGATCGAATTGAAATATATGGAGGAGTTGTTAAGGAGGACCTAAACTTTCAGAAGACAAGATAAGCTACAGGGTCTCAAAACTTCTACAAATCCAATCCGATTTCAAAGATTTTTTTCTGTAAATTGCTTTGCAAGATAAAGAAAAAACTAGGTTTACTCTCATATAGTTACAGCTATCTCATACAGTAGAAAGATAGCTTGAATTTTTGATTTTTTTTTTTTTGCCTCGATTTTATTTCGTTTTTCAGAAATAAGTCCTAAAGTGTATAAGAAAAAATTTTTGAAAATACTTCATAATTTCTAATATACTTCAAAATAATTTGCAAAAAATTTTTTTGATTATCTCAATTCGTCTAGACCAAAAAAAATTTTCAAAGTCATCACTCTGAAATTAGCATGAAAAATTGAATTTTTTTACCAAAATATGGTACCATTCTTTCAGTTTTTTCTCAAAGCTTTTTAACAAAAATTTTTTTTTCTTTAAATATTCCAAAAGACTGGGCTTCATAAGTGGTTAAGGAAGAAATTTTAAATTAATTTCAGTTTTAAGCCTACACTCGGCATTGGTCGAAAAAGGTGAATTTTTGTAAAATTTACATTTTTATCGATTATTAAAAATAATATCACGCAAGTTTTTCTTTTAATTTTTTGACTATATTTATTTTTCAAATAGATTTAGATGGATTTGACACTAAAGAGCTTTCCGCCCGGCGAAAAACTATTGCAGGAGTGAAGATTTTATGAAGAAATACAATTTTTTAAACAATTTTTTTTGTAATTGCACAAAAAGCATATTACCATAATATTTTCACTATTATTTCTCACGTATTTTAAAACATGAATGTCAATCTTCAATTCTCAAAAAATTGTTTAAATGAAGTCAACGACCAATTTTTGAAAGTATTTAAAAAATAAACAACATATTTATAAAATAAAAGAAAAAATAAATAAAAACCACAAAGAAAAAAGAATAGTTTTTTAAAACAAAATCCGTCTACTTTTCAAAAGCTTATAAAATGTTACAAGAATGTAACAGTAGACTTATTGGCCAATTCAATGATGTATAACATGTATATATACGTCGTTTAGAAAATATAATATAATGGCCTCAAAACTGACAGCTCAAGTCAACTCATACTAAATTCACTATTTTATAATATTTTACTGTGCATTTCCATTATGTGCGAATATATAACACACAATTGATTAATAATTGATTAAATTTGTAAACTATTGTTAATTTTTGAAACATTGACAAAAATTGCTTTGTAAAGCTTTTTAAATGATACACTATATAATAAATAATAGAGAAAATATTATGGTAATATGATTTTTTATGCAATCTAAAAAACAATTCGTTTGAAAACTTGTATTTTTTCATAAAATCTGTACTCCTGCATTCGTTTTTGGCAGGGCGGGAAGCAATTTATTTAATTTATTTAATTTAGTTTTTATTTATCAATAACAATGAAACTTTTTTCTAAAATTCACATTTTTCGACCAATGCAACATTCGATAAAGCCAACATTTGGAAATTTGGTTACGCAAAAAATTATTTTTTTCTGAACTTTAGTTTAGGAGATATACTTAATTAAAGTTAAAAAAAATGTGATTCCTTATTTCAGTGGCAGGCAGTGTATCTAAAGAAAAATTTTTTATTAAAAAAACTTTGAGAAAAAAGTAAAAGAATTGTACTATATTTTTTTTAAAATATCTATTTTTCATAACAATTTCAGAGTGCTGACTTTGAACATTTTTCTGTTCTAGACGAGTTAAGATAACTAGATAAGAAAGCATATTATTTTGAAATATATTACAAATTGCAAAATATTTAAAAAATTTTCACTCACACACCTCAGGACTTATTCCCGAAAAACAAAATAAAGTCGAGGCAAAAAATCAAAAATTCAAAATTTAAGCGTAAATATCTTTTTAACTTTAAGAGACTTTTTATTTATCTTGCTAAGCATTTTACAGAAATATAAAAATCTTTTCATAAGCACTTCATTTGTAGAAGTTACGATTTTTTGAAACATTTACATACTCGAGATAGACAATTTTGAGACCCTGTAGCTTATCTCATGTTATCACAATGTGACCAAAATGTAATTTTTCTAAAAGCTTCGGTCCTCCTCTACAACTTCTCGATACATTTCAATTCGATCCAACCAGTACTTTAGGAGATATAGATTTATTACCAAAAATATTTCGTTTAGTCTCACTGTACACTATGATTAAAAAATCTACACGGTGAGTGAAAAAAAATTAAAGATTTCTTTAACAAATAATGATACATGGTTCTATCTATTTTTATCTAAAATTAATTACAGTTTCAAAATATTAATTTTCAAATTTTCTGTACGTCATTGAATACTTAAGTTTGAATGTTATGCAAATAATGTCGAGTTTTTAGTCCCTTAATAATTGAAATGATAAACATCTACTCATCCAAGTAGACCAGACATTTAACTTTTTAACGCTTATTTCTTTTGTCTTCTAATTCAATTTCAATAGTCTCTAGCAAAATAATGGTAAAAATTTTGCATTTCATTATAAATACAAAGTCTAAAAACAAAATGTAATAAAAGAAGAACAAACTAATGGAATTAATTTATCTTTGTCCTTAACAAATTATTTATTCTTTATTTCTTCTGTTTTGAATTTAGCTTTCATTGATTTGGATTTAGCACCCAGACAAGCCTAAGCAATAATTTTATTTGTTAACAAGCATTTTTTTTTTTTTTTGATAATTTTAATAAATATTTGTTATTCTAAGAGGAAAAAATAACAAGTTGACCTTAAATTACAGTAGCAGTGACATATTTAAATTTGAAAGGGACAATAAAATATTGTCGGGTTTTAATATTCATTATCTTTGTTAAAGTGATCAAAAATGTTTTGAATAATTTTGTGGTCTACGTTAAAAAAAACATTTGAAAATATTTAAAACAGAGTTAACTGGAAATATGATAAAAAAAATAACATAAAATAATTGAAATTATGGGCCTAAATTAATTAAAAAGTCGTTAAGCAAAATGTTTGGTATTTATTTTCAAAGTTTGAATGTATTTTTAATATTCCTAAAATATTAAAGAATTTTAATATTAATGTCAGTAGACATGTTACTGAACTTTTATTCTGCAAAATACTTTTGAATTCATTGGTTTTGAAAAGTCAAATACCACGTTATGTTGCCATTAACTTCTTAATGTCATTTTGTACTTCGATAACATTGTTATATCTTATAGAGTATTTTATTATGTTTATTTGATAAACTTGTATTTTTTTAAGAAGCTTTTTACTGCGGATATAAACAAAAAAAAAGAAAACACATAACATAACTTAATAGAAACAAAAAAAAAGAAACAAAATCATGAAAAAAGTAATAGTAAGTTAATGGGCATATTTGAAAATTGTTATTCTTGTTCAAAATAAAATATTCGTCACATTATCATGTAATGGCAGATGTGACTTAATATGAAAAACACGTAGTAAAATATTTTTGACATTATTTCTACTAACATACACACTCTTTTAAAGAGACTTTTTCAGTGTATTTGAAATAGCCTGTAACTCTAAATCATATATTTTAAATATAAAATATGGAAATTTTTTTGGAGAGTAAAGAAATTCATCGCCTTGTAACGGTAAATATATGTATGTAAAACAAATATAAATTATAATCGGTAAAGCAGAGCTGTAAATGAATCATTCTTTTTTGATTTTAATGAATGAATATGTAAAATGAATTGCAATTCGTTTCCAATTCAAATGAATATGTTAAAGTGAATTGCAATTCATTTCAAATTCGTTTGAATTGAATTGATTTTGAATTCATTCAAACGAGTTAGAACAATGAATTACAATTCAAATGAATGAAATCAAAAATGAGTTGCAATCAATCAAATTCAAGAGCAGATCTAGGAGGAATGAAAAATAGAAAATTTTCCTGTAAATGAATCATTCTTTTTTAATTTTAATTCATTATGAATTAGCTAAATTTTGAATTAATTCTTTTCACAACAAAAAAGAATTGAATGAAATTTGAATCAATTCAAACGAATTAGGCAGAAAAGAATTTAAATTCGTTTCCAATTCAAATGAATCTGTAAAATGAATTGCAATTCGTTTTCAATTCAATTGCATTTTAATTAATTTCATTTCAAATTCATTTGAATTGAATTGATTTTGAATTTATTCAAACGAATTAGAACAATGAATTGCAATTCAAATGAATGAAATCAAAAATGAGTTGCAATCAATCAAATGCAAGAGCAGATCTAGGGGGAATGAAAAATGGAACTTTCTCCTGTAAATGAATCATTCTGTTTTGATTTTAATTCGTTACGAATTAGCTAAATTTTTAATGAATTCTTTTCACAACAAAATAGAATTGAATGAAATTTGAATCAATTTAAACGAATTAGGAAGAAATGAATTTCAATTCGTTTTCAATTTTATAAGTGAATTGCAATTCATTTCAAATTCGTTTGAATTGAATTGATTTTGAATTTATTCAAACGAATTAGAACAATGAATTGCAATTCAAATGAATGAAATCAAAAATGAGTTGCAATCAAATTTAAGAGCAGATCTAGGGATAATGAAAAATGGAAATTTCTCCTACCAAAATGAAAATATTCAGTACAAAAATTGAAAAGCCTAGTCCTCGATCCGCGGCTGATTAAAGAAAATATGGTGTTTGGAGTTTGTTTCTTAAAGAAGAATTGAAATAAGCTGAACGACAAAACATATTTAATATTCAGGAAGCAATTAATAATTTTTGAAATTTTGTGACCCAAGACCACCCAACGACAAACTTTTTGCTAATATTTATGTTATATTTATTTCAAAAAAATAATAAAAATATCCTTCACAAATTAACAAAAATCAGAAAAAATGACAATATATGTAGTTCAAAGCACAATTGTGTTTCATAAATATGCTAAACATACATATACATATCGCCCATTTACTAAAAGAGTGTCATAACTAAAAAAAAACACGATTTTACACAAACGCTTTTAAAGTTTTCAACTGACAAGCAATTCACACTGAAAAGAGGATATCTTATAGCACATATTATCTTCTTACTCGTAGAGTGTGCAAGATATTATTATGAAATTTTGACAGAATATGAAGCAGAATATAACGAATAATTCTGCCTAACTAACTCAAAAATTTTGTTTTTTGAGTTATAACACTTTTTTGGTAAAAGAGCGACATATAATAGGAATTAATTGCATCAACTAATTATGCTATTATTTTAGTTACAAACTAAGGCTAATTAGATTTAATTAGAATGCATCATTCACCTTTAACAACAATAATTTTTCAAAATTATCATCTAAAAGAGATCCACGTTTAGAGATGTTTAGAATATAGGCGTACGAAAATAATCTTTCAACAGCAGCTGAGGATGGTAATGGCGCATTAGATTTTAAAAAAGCATCCTTAACCGTCGGATAATTATGCAGTATATTTAATGATTTTGAAGAATCTGCTAAATATGCTGTGAATACCGCTTTGGAGGGAATATTGAGAAACAATGTATTTTCTTGAGATTTACTGTAGATTTACTTAAAAAATCAATTCAAATTTCAATAAGTTCAATTCAAATGAGTTGGAAATTAATTCTTTTTTCTAATTCTTTTCAATGAATTCAAAATCAATTCAATTCAAATAAATTGGAAATTAATAGCAATTCACTTTGACAAATACATTTGAATTAGAAACGAATTGCAATTCATTCTACAAATTCCTTTGAATTCTAAACGAATTGCAATTCATTTGACAAAATCATTTGAATTGGAAATGAATTGCAATTAATTTTTACCAAATTCATTTAAATTGACTCAAATTTCATTCAATTCATTTTTTTGTGTGAAAATAATTAATTGAAAATTTGCTAATTCAATGCATGAATGATTCGCGAATTAATTCAAAAATGAATGATTCATTTACAGCTCTGCGGTAAAGTAATTTTAAAGTGTGGAATTTTCAAAATAAATTTTGTCTAAATTCTATCTTGATATGAAGTAAATAAATTTAAAATATGTTGTGAATTTAAAAACAATCATACGCAACCAGATAGAGAACTAAATGTATACTCGTAATATATTTAGTTACATAGCGTATGATTAATATTTAATTAATAATTTAATATTATATATAACATTTTCAAGTTTATTTTAATCAAATTGTTGGAAATGTTACGTTACTAAATTATTCAGTTACTACATTAAATTATATAACTATATTTATATTTATTTTTTATTTTTATTTGCTTTATGTTTGCTAATAATAGCACTATTAAATAGTAAATATTTTTAATTATCAAGAATTCCCAGTTTATTAATTACATTATTTAAAAAAAAAATCTTTCTGAGGAAATCACTTACACAAGGTAAATAAACTAATACTTATAAAAATGACATAAATACATATTTAGTAAATGACCATTAATTAAGCTAATAGGAAAACTAAATTTCTTAGAAAATGATATTAAGGATATTAATTGAAAAAGGTTTAATGTTGATAAACCTAGGGACACTACACGTGAAATATGCTTAAGTAAATCTTGATAATTTTTTTTTTTTTTTTTTTTTTAGAAAATTTACAATATTTTTTTTTTTATTTTGAAAATTTTTGAAAAATTTTTGTATAGAAAATTTTACCAAAAAAAAATTTATAGAAATTTTTCAATATTTTTTTTTATAGAAAAAACATCGTAAATTTCTTTTATAGATAATTTTAGATTTTTTTTAAAGTTTCCATAATCTTCTTTTGTTATAAAAAATTTTCTATAAATTTTATTTTCATAGAAAATTTTCGATAAATTTTATTTTTATAGAAAATTTTCAATAAATTTTCTTCTTACAGAAAATTTTCAATAAATTTTCTTTTTATAAAAAACTAGCTAACCCGGCAAACGTTATTTTGCCATATAACTTATTTCTAGTGAATATTTTGGCTTTTAGTTAAATAAATAACGAATGTATTTTAATTATGTGGGTATAGGTGGGGGTGCTTTTAACCTTTTTGCGTTATTGTATGCCTTAAATGTTAAAAAAAAAAATATAGCCTTTGGTTCCTTCAAGACTAGAAAATATTATTGAATAATTAATTAAGAAGATATGGGTGGGAGGAGCTTTCTCCCATTTTGCCCTATTTTATGCTATAAATGTTGGAATTTCCAAAAAATTTATATCTTTAAGTTCCTTTCAGATGCTACAGTGTCTACATGCCAAATTTTAAGTAAATCGGTTTGTTAGTTAAAAATATATAAGGAGGGGGATCTTTTACTCCTCTTTCCCTATTTCACGTCCTAAATAATAATCCTAAATAATAAATTATAGACTATAGTTCATTCAAAATGTTACACCATTTGCCTGCCAAATTTCAAGCAAATCAGTTGATTAGTTAAGAAAATATAGGGAGGGGCAGCTTTTTTCCTTTTTGCGCTAAATTATAGGTTATAGTTCCTTCCAGATTTTACACTATTTGGCTGCCAAATTTCAAGAAAATGAGTTAATTAGTTAAGAAGATATAGGGAGGGGGAGTTTTTATCCATTTTGCCTTAATTTTAATCCCTCTAACGATATGAAATATATTTTACAATCTATTATTATACCTAACAAATACTCGTACAAAATTTCATAAAAATTATTCAAGCCATTTCGGAGGAGTTCAATTACAAACACCGTGACACATGAATTTTATATAATTTTATATAATTTATATTCTTTTAATAGAAAATTTTCTATAAATTTTTTTTTTTTTTTTTTTTTGATAGAAAATTTTCAATAAATTTTCTCTTTATGGCAAATTTTTAACAAATTTTCTTTTTGTAGAGAATTTTCAATAAATAAAACAAAAAATAAAACTTTTGTGGCTCGTACTTTATTGCATACATTATTAGAAATAAAATAATTATTTATGTTGTTTTAGCTTGGATTACATACATAAATACATACATACATAGATACATACATACATACATACATACAAGATAATTGACCTTCGTTACTCAGTCGGCACTTTTTTTTAAAGACTATCATTTACTGCTTTAATAAAAAATAAAACTTTCCTCTTTATTCCCCACATTTTAATAACGACGTTTGACAAAACTTTCTTGGAGCTATTTCATTTCTATTTAATCTAGTATTACATGGTAATCGTGTTTGAAATATTAATAAAAAAAGAGAATAAATAAAAGACAAAATAAAATTTGGTCATTAAGTGTTTAACTAAAAATATATAAATTATTTTTGTCTTATAGTTTTGTTATTCTTTTTTTTAAGCTATTTGTGAAAAAAAATTTAAGACCACCTTTAGCGAAGCTAAAACTTTTGAAGCTGTGTAAATAATTTTGAAGTATAAAAAATATGTGTAAATGAAATTACTATAATCTACTCTACATATTTCAGGCTTAACAACAACAAAACTATTGTTTCAAAATATTTTATAACAACACAAATATTTGACTTTTTTTCAAATTTTCCAAAAAATTTAAAAAAAGTGTGAATATATATGACTATGACTGTATTTAGAAATTATATAGCTATTTATTAGACTTTGACTAATGTGGATATTTTTATGTGAATATTAATTTCAAATTGTTGCTAAAAAACAATATGTTTATTAAGTAAAAATTAATTTTATTTATAAAAAATGCTTAAAGTGTTATGCCACACAATTTTATATATTCTTGTTTTTATAGATTTAAACATAAAAACACAAAAATTACAAGCCTTCGTTTCTTTAATTAAGATATTAACTGCTTATGACTATAAAAGCACGTAATCCTTTAATGACCATAAATAGAAGGAGAATTCTATCAAATAACACAACTGATGACATGTTAATATGAAAATGAATAAAAAGTTTTATGACATATATTAAACTTTTTGGCTACCCATAAATTAGAAAAACAAAACATGTTTCCAGGTCATAAAATATTAACAGGTCAAATGGATATTTTTAACCTTTTGCCATAAAGTCCATTTGAAAATTATAATAACATCAAGTTAACAGCAGGTGAGCGAAATATATTATAATAGAGTTAAGTATATATTTAACGATATCATTAGTTGAATGTCAAATAAATAAACAGAGCTATTTTAGTCCATCTTAATGCTCTTTTATGCTGCTGAAACTTATTTATCTTGGAAAAATGTTAGATTTTCCTGTTTTATAATTTAGTGCCAATGTTAGTTTCATTTATAATTAATGAGATATATTTAAGTTAGTTTTTGATCAATTATTATAAAATTTTATTTAAACATTTTTTTTTTTTTTTTTTTTTTTTGTTATTTCAAAAAATTTTCTTATTTTCGAGACATTTTTTTTATATCTCCAAAACAACTGATCTGTTTACAAAACGATATTACTTCTAAGTTAGAGGAAATTTGAATTAGAATCTGCTTGTTATTTTATTGAATCAAATTAGACTATTGGTTCTCAAATTATGTTCCAATATGTAATGTAACCTCATTAATTTTTTATTTCGCACTTTTATCTAAAAAATTCAAAAAAAGTGTTTTATAGGTTTAGAAATCCATAATCACGTATGTCTAAAATGACTCAGAAATCACATGTGTTATTTATATATGAACACTTTTAAACATACATACAATTACTCATATGTTCTAAATAAGTTTAATAAGAAGACAATACGAAAATACACCAATTTAATCCAAATAAAAAAAATTAAAGAGTGCACACGAAGAAATTAGTACATAAAATTCTAGTTATAGAAACTAAACCAATGGGTGAATTTTTTTTTTTTAATTGTGTTTTTTTTTATTAGAAAATGTTTTGATGTTTTTAAAAAATGTTTGAGAGGTTATTTTTTCACTTTTCACTTTTATATTTTTTGAGCAAACTGAATTTATAGTTTTTAATTTTTAAAACTGAAACAAAGTTAACTTTGTGATATTTATTAATTTATCTTCTCCAAGTAATGTTATTTTCTGACTATTTTGTATTGAAAAACAATCTTGAAAAACACAAAAAAAATTGCAGCATTAAAAGAATCGGCTAAATTGTGACAAAAATCCGAGAAAATGGGAAAAGTTCATCAAATAGTTAAAAAAAAAACGATAAAAAGCTCTCAAACGGCAAAAATTTGCAGAATTTAAAAAAAATGTCAAAAGCAAAAAAACGCTAAAAGAAAAAATCGCTAAAATTAGCAAAAAGAAACACGGAAAAAATCGGCAAAACGAAAAAAAAACGCCAAAGTGAAAAAATCGTCTAAACGGAAAAAATTCTAAGACGAAAAAACACCAAAAAAGTCGTCAAAATTAAAATAATCTGTAAAACAGCGAAAAATCCATCAAAATAAGAAAAAACGTAAAAAAAAACTTTGACAAACGGAAAAAAACGTGAAAAGGAAAAAAAGCGCCAAAACGGAAAAAATGCTGAAACGAAAAAAATAACAAAATTAGAAAAAAATATCTAAATAAAAAACGGAGAACAAACGCCGAAACGAAATAAGTTAGCCAAAACAAAAAAGCGCAAAAATAGAAAAAATGGTTAAAACGAAAACAAAAAAAATCCCAAAATGAAAAAATTCAACATGAAAAAAACCGTAGAAAAAATGACCTCAATTATAAAAAAAAAATATCGAAAAAAACCAAAATGAAAAAAATCTAAAAAAGCTTAAACGCAAAAACCGCATACGAAATAAAATCGCCAAAAAGGAAAACACGTTAAAACGAGAAAATAAACGCCAAAATTAAGAAATCACCAAAACGACAAAACGCCAAAACTAGAAAAAAGCGCAAAAATGGAAAAGAGAGCTTAAAACGAAAAAAAGCAACATAAAAATACCGGGAAAACGAAAAAAGTGTGGAAATTTTTTTTTTCGTTTTGGCTATTCTTTTTATTTTATTTTAATTTTTTCTTTAAAAAAAGTATGTATTTTATAAATGGTAACAATCCAAGTAATCAAGAAGATATACAAAAAAATATATAATATGGCAACATTGACAGTCTGAGAAGGTATTAAAATTAGTAGTTTGACATAATTTTTAACATTTTAACAAAAATAGAGCTAGAATTATACTCGTAAAAGCTGTATCGCATTATACCAGAAAAATATATAAAAATGTTGTATAATGTAAAGTGTTGCTTAGGAGATGTATTTTAAAACCATTATTATTTATTTTATGTAAATCGTTTATTTATCGTTATTTCTAAATTTTGTGATCATACGGGTTTTTTATCAAGTTAAACTATAACTTTGAAAGACAAAAAATTATGTTTGGGCATGAACTTGCACGAGTGTGAAAATGTAAAAGTATTTGTCAAAGTGTTGATTTTATGTAACAATTTAGATAGCGCCAGCATTTTTCCGCTAACTCTTGCAATCGTCAATTTTCTTTCAATTAAATTTTGATAAACTTGAAAGGAAATATCTTGGTTTTCACAAACAAGTTGGTAAAAATGTTGCAATAAAAATCTAAAAACTTACAAATTAATTAAAATCAAAAGCAAAAACAAGTAAATATTATATCAAAAAATTATTATTACATACTGTAGTAATATTATGTATTATAGATGTTTAAGCAAAAATACTTAAAATTGATTTTAATAAATGTTATTGTTTATTTTGGATAAAATGATTTCGATACAACCTCAACAAGGCACTAATAATGATTTTTGATTTTGTGCCAGAAAAAGTGGATTTTTGATCTGTCTGAATTGAAGGTAAACAATTACAAATAATTTTAAGTTCTCGCAACTGAAAAAGTGGTTGCTTTCACTGGTTTGTGTCCTCACTAATTTTTATACACAGAAAAAGTTATGACTGGATTTTTTTTTTTTTAATAAATCATTATTTAACTTTGAATAAAATTTTATTAAAAACTTTGTTTGATTTTAATATACCATTTTATTGGTTGAAAATTCTTTCTAAACCAATATAAAAAACAATAACAATTTCTTGTTTTTTGATAATTAAAAATATAATAATAAATAAAAAAAATTATAAAATGTTTACGCAAAAAAATATAAATTCCATCATTTTGCAGAATTCCAAAGGTAAGTAATTTATTTTTGTGTATCTTCTAGATGATTTGAAAGCATATGAATTATGCATGCATGTAGTAATATATCGCATAAATTATGGGATTTATTGTATATTGCTGTACAAACCCCCTATGTCCTTTCTATTGACTGCCTGAAGAGGTTTGCAGAAGTAACTAAACTTCTTGAAGATAATTTAATGTGTTTTAATTTTCGTATTTCAAATCATTTAAAAGTATATTTAAATGATTTTAAATGCGTAGTTTTGGGTTCCTTAACAAAATTATACATGTTTGCAATCGTAAATTGCCTTATTGTAAAAGTTTGGCAATACCAAAGCAGAGTTTATTTATGTATTTGTTATATCCTATCTATTTAGGTTTTATTGAAACTTAAATATTTAACTCCGCTAAAAAATCTATCTAAATTTTAAAAGGTATGAAAGTAGTATTCATTTAGAAAACGTTTCAATTGATAACGATTGGGTTTTTGTTTTAGATCGTTTTGGCTGCTAATGAAATTTGGAATTAGTGTAGTGTTTTCTTTTATTTTATATATATCTTTCTATTCATATATGTATTTCTTATATACTACTATACATTTACACACCCGCCACGGCGGCTTGTCTTCTTGGATAAATATATCCTTGATGTATAGCTCATACGTGTTAGAGAAAATCCAGTCATGTTACACTCTAGGATAGCTTCGGTCCTAGAGAGCGTAACAGTTTGGCAGGTATATATAGGTGCACCATTGCCTGGACTTGTCTGGGGTCTATAATGGGATAAAAGGACCTTCGGGGCCTGACCAGAGACTTAACACAATCTGGAGCCAGTAGCCCCTGGTGCGGCAACACTGATTTGTCGGTGTTGTCGCACTGGATTGGCTGTTGGAGAGGCCCTTCGGGGAGTCACGTGGTGGTTGTTGGTTTAAACCTAAATCGCAGAAAGGGGTTTATAGTCCCGATGTGGTGTTGCATAGCAACACAAGTCGCCAATAGTGCGGCAGAAGGTTAGATAGCTCCAACTCCTAAGCAAGGGGGACAATCCAGACAATGAGTCTCTCAAATTGCCACCTGTGTGTTCCTAACAGGCACATGGGGGCGTTGGTTGGCGCATTGTATCTCACCCAGTGGTAAGACCACCGTGGGATTAAGCTGTCCACGTTAAACTTGACACATCTATACATGTACACACGTGGTGGTTGTGGTTTAGACACAAATTGCGGGTAGAGCGTGAGCTCAGTGTGGAGTTGCAGTGCAACCGGGTACCGTGACCCATAGATCGAAAGGAGTTTAGATAGGCTCCGCTCCTAACCAAGGGGGAGGTCTTGTCCAAATACATGACTTCATATTGGTACTCAAGGATGATTTCGGTCAGACTTGGGGGCGTTGGTGGACGCATTGTATTCACCCTGTGCGATGAGCACCGTGAGGTTGAGTCTACATAGACAGGTACTTACGTAAAAACTTCGACGTTATACATGTACACACTAATAGTTTAGTTATGGTTTCACCAGCATAATTACACATTATCTACATATATAGTGTACATTGTATATTATCGTTAAACTATATTCTATTTAAAATTGTTTTCATTAAATGTGGAGTTTTTTATAGTTTTTTTTTTTTTTTTTGTTTTCTTTTTATTTTAATAACACTAAGGACAAACAATTTTATTATTTATTATAATAACTAAAAGTTTTTGTAAAGTTTATTTTATTTTTACTTAAATAACAATAAACAAAATAATTATTATTGAATACAGTAGGGTTAACTACTGTATGTAACTTCTTTATTACAGGTGGATCAAAATGCTACGGTTAAAGATGCGAGGTGGGTACGAATCTGTAATAAAGAATTAATTATACTTACTCCGTTTGGGTTAGAGTAATTATAATTGTGGGGGTTGGAAAACAAAGAGAAAATTTTAGGGGATTCAATTAGTTTTTTTTTTTTTTTTTTTGGGGGGGGTAGCTGGTTCTTGAAGCATAAATTCTTACCTTTTGTTTTATAACCAAATAATGAGGTAAATAATTTAGGTTTTTCTTCAGCACAAACCATTCCGTGGCTTTTATTGATTATTCAGGGGTTTTCTTCTTTTTTTTTTAAGTTTAAGTTTAAATTTCAGCTTATTAAATAATTAAGTGTAAATAGAGGGCAACGAGATGCTGCGTATGGCGGATGAATTGCAATTAATTTAAGATTTATTTTGAAGATGTTCATAAGTCGTATTTTTTGTTGATATCGTATTTTTTTTAACGAAAACCGTTTATTGCAGCGGATTTAGATATCGCAGGTTGCCAATGGTGGGGAAATGTTTCTTACGTTATTATTAACGTTAAAATTATAAATTATAATTTAAGTGTCCAAACCCAGTTTGGACAATTATTATTCATTTGATTGGAAAATATCTGGCAAATATTCCAGATTTAGTTCTATATTATTTCTGTCCTCTAGCAGCCTAGAAGCCTAACAGTTTCATTTCCAATACAAAAATTTCATACATACATTTACATATTAAAATACAGCATTAAAATTCAATCTAAATTATTGTATATAAATATTATAGAAAATATAAAAAAAATATTAAATAAAAAATAAAAATTGTTTGAAAATTTAAAAAAAAAAATTAAAAATTATTTTGATTGATTTTAACAAATCACGTTATTGAATTTCTTAAGGATTTTCAAATATTCAAATTTATAAATAGCAAAAAAATATTTTAATAAGAAAAAAAATTTATATTTTTAAATAAAATATTTACGAATTTGATTATTTAATTTTACCAAATCAGCGATAGGTCATATTTCAGTAAAAATATAATTGGTTTTATGAATTTAGTAATTTAGTAATGCAATACGAAATTTAATTCATTCCAACAAAGGAAATGAAATTTATAAAAATAGAAACAAAATAAATTAGAAATGTAAAATTTTTCAAAAAATATTAAAAGAAATTAAAAAAAAATATATTCTGGTTAATAAATTTAAAAGGCAGGTAATCTCTAATTAATGTTTTGTGTTTGTGCTAATGTTAATCTGTTTTGGGTGTTTAAACAAAGTAAAGTTATACTAAATTTGTCTTCTTCAAATGCAAATGACATACTCCTAATACGTTAATTTATTTTTATCACTATGGAGATGATTTTTAATTACATCAATTATTGCGGCAAATAACACCTGGTGTATGGTAATAATTTATTTTCTTGGAAGAAATTCCTATATGATTTGCCTGGTTTCCGATGATGTTTCTGTAAATTGTTGTTAACTTTTTATTTTATATTTGTAATACGATTTTAATTATTCCAATAAAATAAAGACAACATGTAAAAAATAATGAATATTAATAAAAGAAAAAATACATTCTTCATAATCCATGTACTCAGTAGCTTTCATTGAATCGATATTTTGAAACGGTTGCAACCGACTTACAAAATTCGATTGGCAAAAAATTCGGTTGCCAAAACGAATCTGTTTTCTCTGTGTATATAAAAATATATAAAATAAAGCATCATTATCTGTAAAAAAAAATTATTGCAAAAATTTTTTTAAATAAATGAATTATTGGATATAAAACAATTTTGATTAAAATAATTGTTTGGTTTAAATATTTTATTTTATTGAGTTCAAAACCAATATAAAAACAAAAACTATATTTTTTTTTTATTTTGAAAACTTTCGTGAAAATAATAAAAAAAATGGGTGCCCCGATGGCCTAGTTGGTAGTGAGCTAGTCTGTCAGTCTGGGGGTTGTGGGTTCGATTCCCAACAGAGACTCTGGTCTGTTTCACTACAACGAGCTATGGTCTTCGTTACTCCGCTCGGTTAGAATTAGAATATAATTTGTAATTGTATTGTAATTATAAAATAAATAAATAATAAAAAAATATATACAAAATTATTAAAATGAAAAAAATAATATGAAATCTAATACTTAGAGACTTCCTTGGAATAATAATGTGGGATTTAGAGCAGTTTCTACGAAAACAATGATTTGTATTTTTATTCTTCTAGATTTGTGAAAAAATACGAAATGGATATTACCAATATGTGACGGGAAAGCAGGTAAGTCATATTTTATTTTATTATATTCTATCACATTATCTTCTTTTAAATCATAAATGGTACGGCTAAATTTGGGCGCAAACAATAACGAATACCCAAACATGAATACTTCTGGGGAAAAATCACGCATTGGACCATATTTCAAAAAGCAAGATTGCTTCATAAAAGATATGTATGCACATATGTACTAAATGCTCAAATGCGAGCAACGTATTTATGGTAAGTTATGGATACATTTTTCATCTGATTTAACTTAAATATATTTAAACAAGTGAGAAATATATTGTCGGGGAGGGGACTTGGTTTGGCATCCGTGGCCATTTGTGGACCTATACTTGTGTTAAGCGTAGTGTATATGTCTATTAAACATATATATACATTAAACAATGGAGATCTTCGACCCACCAGGAGTCCGTAAAGACATTTGAGAGGGGTCGCGATGAGATCCTGAAAAATATTCTTAAACATAAATTATTTAGTATTAATATTATTTAGAAATTTTGAAAAATGAATTGTATAAAAGACATCTTTATACAAATTATCTCCAAATTAAACATAAAAAATCTTCAAATATCAGGCAATGAGTACAACAATATAATCAATCATAGGAAACAAATTTAAGGACTTGTATCTGTTCCAAGGTAAAATACACATGGTTTTAATTTGGATTTTCAAAAATTATATTTTTTGCTAAAATAAAATAAAAAATTGTCTTTAAGACCATATAAAAAATTATTATACTTTTATGACAGATATCATTAACTTTTTCTGACTTTTTCAATTAGCGATTAGAACTTAACATAGATTATACCTATTTTATATGAAAATTTTGATTCTTTTGTCCAATAATTCTTATATATTATTAAAACTTCCCAGAAAAAACTTTACTTTCCTGGTAAGCTAGCAGGTATAATTGAAAACAAAAATAAACTACTTATTTTTTGCTTAAATAACTAGTTATTTTTGTTCGACTTGTCCACAAATTCATGTAGTTATTTTTTGACTCTAGGCATACTCAAAAATATGTACCTAAACGAAAACAAAAATAAAAAAAAACGAAAAAATTTTGCCGTCAGTGCGACTCGAACACACACTAACCATTCGTTTTTACTGACTAACGTCTTACTCAGTACACTATCTCGCACATAGCATCCTAAGCGACAAAAACTCTATTTAGTTTTTTAGATATTTTTTTTTTAGATATTTTGTTATAAAACACTAACAGCCTCAGAATGGGGTTGAACCAACAATCTTCTGGTTGTTAATCCGGCGCTCTAGCCAACTCATCCATGTGATTGCATTATTACTGTGCTATTATACTATTGAGTATTTATTAATGTAATACAGAGTAGGCAAATAATAATGACGCCTCATTACCAAGAAACTACTTTAATAAGTAGTTGTTATTACCGAAAACCAAAAAGTTTTTGCTGGGTTACTATATCATTTATTATGTGATTAACATTTTCTAGAATAGTGATATTTAAACCCAATTGATTGAACTATTGTGAGATTTTCAGATGCAATAAGTGAAAGATAAATAACACAAGCAAGAAATGTCAGACAAAAAAAATTTATATGAGATGGATCTCTATTTTAAGACCCTAAAGAATGTTTTAAAAAACCGGATTCAATACTTAAATTCTAATATAATCTGAACTTAATAACTACAGATATGTGTACATATTTCCAAAAAAAAAAAATTAATTCTGCCATGATGTGCATTGTAAATTGTTAAAACGAAGTTTTAAATATTAAAAATTTATTAAAAATTTCATAATTTCGCGCCGGTCTGAACAAGGCTTAAGTTAGATGGGATCGTGACTTGTACCTAAAATTTACAAGAAGTAATATTACAAAATCTAATTTTTTTAATAACCATTGGTTTTCTTTTAAGTCCGATTATTCTTTTATTTTTCTTCATATATATATTCTTAAAAAATCTCCTCTCTTTACAAAAACTAATTCAGAAATTAGTGCTTTATTTGCACTAATACAACTTCAGCTCATAAATAGTAAGGCTTGCAATATCTATCTATACATATATCATAACTTTGTACATAAGTATATATATATGAGTTGATTCCATTTTGTCAATAATAAAAACGAAAATATATATATTAAAAAATATTTATATATTTTATTTTCTGAATTTAATATAAGTAAGAATTTACAATAGCATTTATTGCTTACAAAATTATTTTATTGGAACCAAAATTAAAATCCAATAATTATGTTAATTAATTTTAAAATATGTTTCCATTACTGTTTCAATAAAATTACTTGTTTGAATATCTTTTTAAATACAAACATATTTTTTTTAATTCTAACAATTTATTTGTTTGAAAATATTATGGTTTTTCAAATATTATGTTTCATAAATAGTAAATTATTTTAATAAGAAAAAAATATTTTTTTTTTTTTCAGTAAACAATACGTATTAGAGTTTTTGTTTTTACGAATTTCGTGATAGGTACTCTTTCAGTAAAAATAATTATTGACTTTATGAATGTTATTATTGAATTTGAAATTTAGTTTAATCTGTGCGTGTTAAAGTTACAGATTTTTTGCAATTTTTAATTGATCAAGCGTCAGAGTTTTTTAAAATTTAAAATGAAATTACACCAGTCTAATAACGGACATTTTATACATTTATATATATGTAAATTCAAAAAGTTTTTAAACGAACTTGGGTGAAAATAAAAATTTTGTAATTTTAATTAATATGTGCAGTATTAAAATTAAAAAAAAAAACATTTTGCAGATTTTTTGCGACTTGAAAGAAAAAAAATATTAAAAAAAATTTTTTAAATAAATAAATATGCATGTTTTCTTAACAAAAACTAATTAAAATTAAAATAACTAAAATTTGAAATACCAATTTTATACTTAATTATTTAAAAGAATACCTATTATATAGAATTTTCGGAAAATAATTAAAACACGTACAAAAGTAAATGTAAGTAGAACATATTGTCATTTAACACGCAAACATAATTGAGAATTTGCGTTAACGTGACAGGGTCTTATAGGAAAGCTACATTTATTTATGGGCCGAAACTTCTAAAATTTGGCTGTAAGATTAATTCTTAAATGGAATTTATATTTAACAAATTTTATGCGATTATGCGTATAGGAGTTATGAATGAAGAGCTAATTCCAGGAGGGGTTTCTATACGGGAGATATGGTCAATATGGTGGCCGATTGAAATAATGATTACATCTTAACCAATTTTATTGTATTAAATTATTGGCCCAAAGTGGTAATAAATTTCATAAAGTTACCTTTAAAACTGCGACCTACAGATTAGCAGGAATTATGGTTTACGCTAAAAAAAATTTCTATAAATATAAAAATTATTTTTTGATGTACTAATGAGCTAATTATTGCAAAAAAATTATAAAAAAGCGCTAGTATTTTTGTCAATTTTATCCCACACACAAATAAAATAAAACGTTGTTGCAAGGAATACATAATAGATTTTGAAATTCTTATTGCTTTTATCGCAATCCTGCGTAAAATACAAAAAAACTCGTGGACAAGACATTGTCAGTTAATAAAACACATCATTTACTATGCATTAGTGATGTTAATTTTGCGATTTTTTAGTTACGACGTTGTTGCAGCAAATGAATGATACATCGACTCTTCTATGATGCTCTGGATACAACTACAGAGAGCTTTTATTATTTATTTTTCTAAACCATGGTACAAGATAACGACAACTCTACAACAACTACAGCACCAAAAAAACTCCAGGTATTTTGTTTCTGCATTAAAATCTCTTATCTCTTATGTAACCATTTTGTTTATAATGGGTGATTCAAGTAGAGATACTTTTTTCAATAGCCTTTTTTTGACAGATCACGTGTGAGTCGTGTCATGCTGTCATGTTATTTTTGTTTAGTATTGTTTGGCATTTCATAATGAAAAGACTTACGCCTGAATAACGTTTACAAATCGTTCAACTTTGTTACGAAAATTCACGTTCTGTAAGGACTGTGTTTCGTGCACTTCGCTCAACTTATGGTCAACATAATCGGCTTACTGAGCATACTATTCGCAACACCATCACCTATTTTGAGATCCAACATTTATTATTGGATAATATTCGACCGAGTAGACCACGTCCAGCACGCTGTGAAGAAAATATAGCGGCCGTAGCTGAGAGCGTACACGAATACCGTGAAGAGTCGATTCGGCGCCGTTCGCAGCAACTCAGACTGACGTATGGAGAGACTTGGAGCATGTTACATCGAGATCTTAAATTGAAATTGAAGAGCAACCTGAAGAGATTCCAGAGATTCCTCCAGAAAAAACAACGATTTGGTGTGGTTTGAGGGCCGGTGGAATCATCGGTCCATATTTCTTTAAAAATGATGCCGGTGCGAACGTAACCGTCAATGGCGACCGTTATCGTGCCATGATAACCGACTATTTGATGCCTGAAATTGAAGCTCGTGATCTCGGCGACATTTGGTTTCAGCAAGACGGCGCCACTTCCCACATATCGCATCAATCAATGGATTTATTGAGAGAACACTTCGGTGAGCACAAAATTTTAACGTTTTGGGCCGGTCGATTGGCCACCAAGATCGTGTGATATCACACCGTTAGACTTTTTGCTATGGGGATATGTAAAGTCTAAAGTTTATGCGGACAAACCCGCTTCGATTCAGGCCTTGGAGGAAAACATCACGCGTGTCATTTGCCAGTTACCAGTCGAAATGCTCGAACGAGTCATCGAAAATTTGACTCAACGGATGGACCATCTGCGACGTAGCAACGGCCAACATTTGATAGACATAATCTTTAAAAAATAAATGCCAAAGAATGTTCTTTCAAATGGTAATAAATATTTCCCATTAAATTTGAATTTTTTGTGTTCTTTTTTTTTTTCTTTAAAAAAAGTAGGGAACCTCGAAATGGATCACCCTTTATTATATTAAATCTTAAATAAGGGGTACACGTATTCTACGAAATGCTAAAAGAAATCATTATTTTTAATAAGGCGCATAGTAAACATGTCCTTTTTATTTAATCAATTCGCACTTTTTAGCACAATTTTTATAAAAATGTTTTTTAACATGTAAAACAAACTCTAAAAAGAAACAATTTTACAAAAAAAAAAAAACATTGTTTTTCAGTAATTTCCAAAATATACATACACACACACACACAAACAAACTTTCGTATAGGTGTATTTTTTTGACAGTTCATCTTACAAGATGGTTGTGTAGAGAAATCTCATCACAACAGTCTCATAATACATCTTGTAATACTAATATTAGAATCTACACGTGAAATAATTCTCTCAGAGAGTGTCAAATTCGCACGTGTATTTTGGAAATTACTGAAAGACAATGTTTTTTGTAAAATTGTTTCCTTTTAGTGTTTGTTTTACATGTTAAAAAACATTTTTATAAAAATTGTACTAAAAAAGTGCGAGTTGCTTAAATAAAAAAAGATATGTTTACTCTGTGACTGATTGAAAATAATGATATCTTATAGAATTTATTAGAATACGTGTACCCCTTATTTAAGATTTAACATAATATAAACAAAATTGTTACTCTCCTCTGCCGGCGTTATCTCACATATTATATCAGCGTTAATCTCAGTTGTAGACCTGGGGTTAAGAAAAAGTAATAAGACGCAATAACACAAAAGTAAACAAAAAATATAAACAAAGATTGTAAACAAAAACAACAATGTGACATTATAGAATATAAAACCAAAGCCGCCATATTGCTGCCAAAAAGAAAAAAATTCTCAGCTGTTAATCTACCTTGGGCTAAACCAATGATAGGCACAAAGAGTGAACGTAAAAGTTTTAATGTGTTAGTGTGTTTGATTTGTTTACGCTCTTTGTTATATCTAGCATGCAAAAAAATAATAACTTTTTATGCTGTTTTTCATTTTTTTTTTTTTTTTTTTTATCATGAGACATGAACCTGTTTTGTTGAAAGCTAGAACATATTACCATATTGAAAGCTAGAACAAAACTAAATGATTTTTTTTTTCTTTTTTATTCGCTCTCAATGCCGGAAAGATTTGGCTCCGGAGTGCCAAGAGCGCCGGTGTTTAGTCTAAATATATAGCCAAAAATAATCTAACTTCAAAGACATTGATATCAAGAAAAACTTAAACATCTTGTATTATTGTTCATGCTTCATATTTTCATTTTAAATCATAAAAATACACTTGTTTATATTTTGCGTTAATATTTTGGCAGATAGAGAACAAATTTCGTATAGATATGTTTGTATAATCATAATTCCCGAAAATATTTATATTTACTTTGTTGCGGGTAGGAAGAAGAATAAACCCCTTGTCATTCCTAGGATCACGCCACTGGAACGGGGGGTAAGCGTATAAACCTATGGGCTCCGCCTCTGGCCATAAAAAAAATTTTTTTTCGTGGGGGGTCCTAGGATGACGATTGGACGAGGATTAAAACGCGCCTCCTCATTGTCCCATATAGCTTAATAATTATGGTGGAGCCACCACTCCTGCCCATGTCCCGGTGGATTTAATTTTTAATGATATGGAGAGGGGCTTGCGGCCAGTGGAGACACAACCTACTGCCCGAGTCTCCATGTGGTTTTAAAACGTTGGGGATGGGCTAATTCATTTGGAGCCACCATTCCAGCCCAAGTCCCGGTGAATTTCAAAGTTGTTGTAGGAAAGGGCCTATAAGAAATGGAGCCACCACTCCTGCCCAATCCCAATGGATTTTACCTGAAAAGAAGAAACAGAAATTTTATTATTTTTTAAAAACATCAGTATCGGAACGATACATACAAACCAATTAATATTCTTGTCAAGACCTGAAAGAATAAATGTCATTATATAGAAACAGAATAGTTAGATGACAAATTACTTACCTTATTTCCTCTTTGTTTGGTGTTCCTCCTTCCAACTTCCAGTTTCATCCCAAAAACCTGAAAAGAAAGTAAAACAAAATTTAATAAACACCTACTCACCATCATTTCATCCCTCAGTGAAAATTTTTGGAAGACCTGAAAAGAAAAAGTAAAGGTATTATATGGAAAAAGTTAAAGATGAGTGATAAATTACTTACTCTATTGTACATAGTTTTGCCCCTTTCCAGTTGTTTTTTTTTTTTTTTTTTTGTCCAGAAAATAAAAGAAAAGAAAATTTATTAAATAAATACTTACCAACCACTCGTCTATTAATTGTGAAGTAAACAGCTGTGCATGTTGTAGGTGTGTAAAAGCTACGTTTAGTGATCATAGTAGATAGTACTAAAAAGGCAAAGGGTTGTATTTTCATTGATAAAAAATATTGAAAATTTTTAAATCGAATAATACCCAGCAAAAACTTTTTGGTTTTCGGTAATAACAACTACTTATTGAAGTAGTTTCTTGGTAATGAGGCGTCATTATTATTTGCCTACTCTGTATTACATTAATAAGTACTCAATAGTATAAAAGCACAGTAATACTGCAATCACGTAGATGAGTTGGCTAGAGCGCCAGATTAACAACCAGAAGGTTGTTGGTTCAACCCCATTCTGAAGATGTTAGATTTTTATAAGAAATTGTCTAAAAAGATATTTTAAACTAAATAGAGTTTTTGTCGTTTAGGATGCTATGTGCGAGATGGTATACTGAGTAAGACGTTAGTCAGTAAAAACGAATGGTTAGTGTGTGTCTAAGTTCGAGTCTCACTGACGGCAAAATTTTTTTGTTTCTTTTATTTTTGTTTTCGTTTAGGTATATATTTTGTGAGTACCCCGAGAGTCAAAAAATAACTACATGAAATTGTGGACAAGTCGAACAAAAATAACTAGTTATTCAGGCAAAAAATAATTAGTTTATTTTTGTTTCAAATTATACCTGCTAGCTTACCAGGAAAGCAAAGTTTTTGCTGGGTAATTACAACAATGAATGAAATTAAATTATGTTACTGAAATTGCTGACAACCTGGTAGAATAGGGGAAATAGGCAAAGCAATATGGGAATAACAAATGATGAAGATAGAGGCTAATCAATAATATCAATAATGAAAGTCCGCCAAAATTTAAATTTTGTTTATATATTATGAAATAAATTATAAACAAATAAAAATTTGTCATTACCATATTTGGTAATAATTTTAGGAATACCCGACGACATGATGCCTGCAAAATCCCATATATACATATGAAAATCTAGCGGGAAAACAAATTTACATATGTACATATGTATATGTTTTAATAAATGGGATCGCAGCAGGAAAATTAGTATATTATATGAATGGGGATTTGGGGTCGCTGAAAAAGATTTTAGTGGACATTTTCGCGACTAGGTTGGGAGGGCAGCTAATGAGACTAACACCAGTCTCATACCATCGGTTCTTATGCTTTGTTAGGTGATCTTGATATTTTAGTTTTCTTTTTGTTTTTGTTTTTGTGTTTTGTTTTTTTTTTTGTGTTCGGGCACGAGTCAGGCGAGAAGGGTTGGAACCACCTGAATGGCAATGAGAAGCTAGTCGGAAACCTCGCTTGTTCAACCGGTCCGTAACAACTTATAATATGAAATTTATTTTGCTTTGTTTTCATCTAAGTCCCCATTAAGTGGAACCAATGATAAGTAATAACTAGGTAAGTATTCTGAGAATTATTTTAAAAATCACTTATATTATTTTAGTTATATTACGAGTACTTGTATATTTTTTATTAAATATGTAAATATAATCATTATGTATACAAATCACAAAAAAAAATGTGATTGCTATGTCTTTAATAAATTTTACAGAAGTACTTAATATAAAATACATATTTATGTAAATATGATTACGAGAATAATAAAAAAGTTAAATTTTTTCGTTATAATCAAAATGTAGAACAAAAATTTAAAACAGCATATACAAACAAGTATCTTATATAATTCAAAGACATATTTAGAGAGATGTTTTATTTTGAATACTCATTTTTATGTTTTTACAGCTGTTTTTATATTGAAATTCACAGCATGATTATGTTTGACTCAATTATGAAAGTTTGTTCATGCTTTTATGTAATTTAGAAAAAAAACAAAATTATTTGTATAACTTTTCATGCTAATTTTTGGAATTAAGCATTATTATGTTTATTATGTACAATTACCTATCTTGACATAATTGCAAATAAAAGGAAAATATACAAATAAAAGAAAACATTTTATGCAAAGCAAATAAATATAATCGAAAACTTATTTAGGTTAGGTTAGGTTAGATGGGCAGTTGTAAATATAATTTATACAGCTCACTTGGGTTCTATTGGTCCCATTGTGTTATCCTAATGGATCATGTGAACCTGTTTTTAAATGTCCAAAAATAGGATCGAATCGAATTAACCTTACGCACGAATGAAAGATCTGATCCATCTGACAACAATTGCAGAGAGATCAGATAATCCGTGCTTATAGAGACTACCAAATTCAATAGTTCTTATACTCGTAAGAGCAGTATAGTGACAAACAAAATCTTCTACTGTCTCTTCATACTCCTCGCTAAAGCAGCTTCTGCAATAGTCGTTAAAAGGGAGTCCTAGCCTCCTAGCGTGTGCACCAGCAATCCAGTACCATGTAATAATGGCTATGAGTGTTCCTAGCTGACGCCTTGGCAATCCCAAAATGATTGGGGCCATATCAGTCTCGAGATAGAGAATTTTTAATTTAATAGTTTTTAAATAGTTTTTATTCAAAATGGAACGCGATAAGGCTCTTAACAACTCTGAAAAAGAAAAAATTCTAATTTTGAAATCTCAGGGTCAGCAATCGGTCCAAATAGCCAAAAACATTAATGGAGAAAAGACAGTTGTGCACAATTATTTAAATAACGTGGAAAGATATGGAAAAATGAAATGAAAGAAAGACGAAAAATTCTTAGAATTGCATCAAATTCTGTCATGTCGGTAACAAAAAATAAAGTGGAGTCAGTGCCAGTCTAAAAAACAGTGCATCATATTTTAAAGTCGTGCTCATACATAGTCTGACGAAAACTGCAAAAAAACACCACTTAATGAAAAACGCAAATCACAACGTCTACAGTTTGCCAAAAATACAATGACATGGTCCGACAAATGGTTTAAAGTTGTATTTTCCGATGAAAAATGGTTTAATATTGATGGTCCCGACGGGTATAACTATTACTTCCATGACCTAAATAAGGAATTATTTTTGAGCCGCAGACACAGCCAAGAGGGAGGAATAATGGTAGGGGGTGCCATTTCGTATTATGGTACCATAGAATTGGTTTTTGTATCCAACAAAATGACTGCAACGACTTACAAAAACATTCTGGAGAAAGCATTTCCAAAATTTAATGATTTCTTTGGATCTATACCTTGGACGTACCAACATGACGACGCTCCGATTCATACCGCCAGAGCAGTAAAACAATGGATTAATCAAAAAGGTGTTCAACTTTTGGATTGGCCCCATATTCACCAGACCTGAATCTAATGGAAATTGTGTGGGGTTGACTTGCAAGGAAAGTTTATGAAGGAGGAAAACAATTTGAAATGATAGAATCCTTAAAGGATGCAATAACGGAAGCATGGAGTTCAATTTCGCTAAATTACTTCGAGTCATTACACAAGTCGATGCCAAATCGCATTTTCGAGGTTATTTCTAAAAATGGTGGCAGTATTCATTAGTAATTGAATGCTAGAAGATAATAACTTTCATTTTTATAACCTAAAATTTAAAAATTAATTACAGTTTGCTTAGTTTTAAAATATTCCTTATTCAAGTGATACACGAAAAAGTACCACAGAAATACTTGTCTTTAAATAAATGCATAATTTTAGTATAAAAAAATAAGTATATTTTTGATTTCTTCAGGAAAATAAAGCCAACACTTTGAAATTTGGTTGCGCAAAAAATTATTTTTTTCTGAACTTTAATTTAATTTTTAATGTGATTCCTTATTCAAATGGCAGGCAGTGTATATATGTAAAAAAATAATAATTTCTTTTAGCAAAACTCCGTCTATTTTCAGAAAACTTATAAAATATTAAAATAATATAAAAATAGATTTATTTACTAATTCACTAATATATAAAATGTCTATATAGAACATTTTAGCAAAGATATTATAATGTCTCAAAATTTGCAAGACTCACTGTTTCATAATAGCATTTTATTGTATATTTCTATATGTGCGTATACGTAACACACAATTATACTGACACGTGTTGTTTGTGTAACGAGATAATACTTGTAAGAGTACTTTAAATGTATTAAATATTGTTTATTTTTAAAAAATGGCCCCAAATTGGTTATTTAAGCTATTTAAATGGTTTTCTGGGGAATGAAAGACTGATATCTAGTTTATACAATACATAAAAAAATAAAGGCAAAAATTTAATACTAATAAGTGTTTTTGTGCAATTTAAAAAAAGTCTTTTGAAAAATTGACTTTTTTCATAAAATCTGCATTCCTGTATTCGTTTTTTGTCGGACGGGAATCACTTTAGTGCCAAACTGATCTAAATATATTTAGTAATTAAACACCATTAATAAGTTTAAGAAAGCTCCTGTGCCTCTGTTTTTAAAGACCGATAAACATGAATTTTTTTCAAAAATTCAACATTTTCGACCAATGCTGGATGTAAGGTGAAAATCTAAATTAATTTAAAATTTCCTTAATGACCATTCACTAAGCCTTGCGTTTTGAAATATATAAAGAAGCATTTAATTTTATTAAAGAAACTTTGAGAAAAAAGTGAAAGAATTGTTTCATATGTTTGTAAAAAAATAGCAATTTTTCATGCAATTTCAGACTGTTGAATTTGAAGATGCTTTACAGCTAGATGAATCGAAGTAATCAACAAATTTGTGCAGCATATTATTTTCGAATGTATTAAAAGGTACAAAATATTAAAAAAAAAAAACATTCATATGCCCTGAAACTTCCCAGCAAAAACTTTTTGGTTTTCGGTAATAATACTTATTAAGGTAGTTTCTTGGTAATGAGGCGTCATTATTATTTGCCTATTGTGTATTACATTAATAAGTACTCAATAGTATAATAGCGCAGTAATACTGCAATCACGTGGATGAGTTGGCTAGAGCGCCGGATTAACAACCAGAAGGTTGTTGGTTCAACCCCATTCTGAAGCTGTTAGTTTTTTATATCAAAATGTCAAAAAAGATATTTTAAACTAAATAGAGTTTTTGAAATATCAAATATTTAGTGATATTTTAATTTTTTGATGAGATTTCGAAATTATGTTGACATTTCTTATTTTTGTTTGAATTTCTAATATTTGGTGAAGTTTCGAAATTTCAGTGAAATTTTTAATTATTGGTGAAATTTCGATTTTTTTGTGAAATTTGTGATTTTTGGTGCTATTTGAGATTTTTGGTGAAATTTCCAATTTATGGCGAAATTTAAAATTATTGTGAAATTTTGAGTTTTTAGTGAAATTTCGAATTTTCGATGAAATTTTGATTTTTAGTAAAATTTTTGATTTTTGGTGAAATTTTGAAATTTTATTGAAATTTTTAATTATTGGTGAAATTTGGAATTTTTAGTGAAATTTGTCATTTTTGGTGCTGTTTGAGATTTTTGGTGAAATTTCGAATTTATGGTGAAATTTCAAATTTTTGGTGAAATTTTGAGTTTTTAGTGAAATTTTTGATTTTTGGTGAAATTTCGAATTTTTGATGAAATTTAGATTTTTAGTGAAATTTTTGATTTTTTGTAAAATTTTTGATTTTTTGTAAAATTTATAATTTTTGGCAAAATTTAGAATTTCTAGTGAAATTTTTGATTTATGCTGAAATTTGTGATTTTTGGTGAAATTTTAGATTTTTGTTGAAATTTCAAATTTATGGTGAAATTTTGGTTTTTAGTGAAATTTTTGATTTTTGGTGAAATTTATAATTTTTTGCGAAATTTTGTGTTTTTAGTGAAATTTTTGATTTATATTGAAATTTCGAATTTTTGGTGAAATTTTGATTTTTTGGTAATTTTTGGGATTTTTGGTAACTTTAAAATTTTTGGTGCTATTTAAGATTTTTGGTGAAATTTTGATTTTTTGGTGAAATATTGCGACTTTTGGTGAAATTTTCATAATTTTGTGGAATATCAATTCTAAGGCACTAAACACAAAATCTTCTAAAAAAATGTTGGAGTTTTCTGTTATTAAAGTGCAGCATATTCACTGTCTATTCAACTTGATTGTAAAACATATCATTTTTTTGGAATTTAAGGGCAACACTATTACATTTTTTTCAGGACAGAACACAAAAGAGGCTAACGGGCAGAATAAAAATAACATTTTAATCAGAAAAGAAAACGCCATTTCAAATTTAAATAATTAAAAAAATTAAATACTGCTGTTAAATATTTTTGTTCAAGTTAACACAAAGGTCAAAATTCCATTAATAATACTATAGATATATTTGTTGTAATTTGTTGAAAAAATATATATATATAAAACACAATTTCTTGTTAAAAAATTATAAAATTTTGATAAAAATGTTTAAATACAATTTTCCCTTGTTTTTTTTTTTTTTTTTTTTTTTTGTTTATAAAAAATATATTTCAAAAAATCTTCTAAACTTCAAAAAAATGTTCTCTAAGAGAGAACGGTGCTACCTTGTTTCTTTATATCATGGATTTAACAAAAAAAAAAAAAAATATATATATATATATATATATATATAAGAAATCTTTATTAAAACCGAACAAAGTTTTTGGAATTGGTTCCCTTCTCTATACAAATTCTATTTTAATTTGAATAAAAAACCTTTTTTTTATTTTCTTGTTTTATGCCCTTAAATTAAATAAATAAATAAAATTAGTAGTTGACATTAAGAGAACAAAAAACTACAATTTTTTTTGCTTTGTTTTCATAAAGAGCTTTTGTAGCAGAAAATGTTTGTTTAATTTTTTTTTTTTTTTTGTTTCGGTTAAGTCATGATACTTTTTTTAACTTCATTTTGTGACAAAAGAATTAACATTGAGAAGCATTAGTTAATTTAATTAGTTAGTCACTCACTCATTCTTCCATCAAATCACTCAGCTTAACAGATACTAAAAATTTTCATTAATTAGTGTGCAGGATGCTTGTTTTTAGTGGAGAAAAATATAATGCGCATGAAAAATTTAGTGCATACAATTCAGCTTATAAAAATGAAACCAATGCGTCAAATTCTTTGAAATTTTTATTTTGTTAAAGTCTGTTATATATTGTTTTAAATTGTACAAAAAAAAATTTTGTACATAAATATAAAAATTTACATTCATTCATTTGAGTTCATAATATTTAAGTATAATTTCTTAAGCATTAAAACTTTTTTTTTAATATTTTTTCAAATGTATCAAGTCAAGAAGACTGAAAAAATTGTTTAAGTTTTCGTTTACAAAAATGTTTGAAATTTTCTTCGGATAATTTTAAGTTTATAATGCTTTTTAGCTACATTTTGGGAACAGAACAGAAGCGCTTTTTATCAAAATGATGTGCTGCAAAATGCGAGCAAAATTATGCAAATTTCTAAACATAAATTTTTAAGAGATTTTCCTTGGAATTTTGCCATTTTAAGGCATTTTTTGTTAATATTTTCATGTATAATTATTTTCATTTACCATTTATAATTAAATCTAATAAAACTAAATTAAAGATTTAACAAAAATTTTGCAAAAATTTCTAAAATTTTCACTATGAACAATTTAATAATATCTATGAACAAAATTTTATGTTTTATGAAAAAAGTTTGGGAAAAAAGTCATGTTCGATTCATAATATTTATGAAAAAAAATCAAATATGTGCGTTTTTTCTCTGTGTGAAAAAAAATAATTTTTTATTCTTAAAAAAAAAAAAATACTAAAATTTTCTGGAATACCCTGGGCCAATCGCAAAATTTTTGGTAATAAATCTGTATTTGCTAAACTATTGCTTGGATCGTATTGAAATGTATGGAAAAGTTGTAGAGAAGGACATGCGCTTTCAGAAAAAAATATCTCTTAGTTACCCTGTAATAACACGAGATAAGCAACAGGATGTCAAAGTTGACCACCTAGAGTATGTAAAAATTTAAAAAAATCGCAAGTTCTATAAATCAAGTCCGATTTCCAAGATTTTACATATCTGTAAGAAATAAATTTACGCCCGGATTTTCAATTTATGATTTTTTTCATCGACTTTAGTTTGTCTTTTGGTAATAAGTCCTGAGGTATATAAGGGAAAGTTTTTTTAATTATTCTATAATTTCTAATACATTTAAAAATAATATGAATTTTTTTAATATCTTAATTTGTCTAGAAGTGAAAAATTAAAAGTGGCATATTTTACAAAAAATATAATACAATTGCTTCACTTTTTTCTCCAGTTTTTTATTAATAAAAAAGGGCTTCATAAATAGTTAACAAAGAAATTTTAAATCGATTTAAATTTGCAACCTACATCCAGCATTGGTCGAAAATGTTGATTTTAAATTTATTTTCACATATTTCAAAAGACACCCAGCAAAAACTTTTTGGTTTTCGGTAATAACAACTACTTATTAAAGTAGTTTCTTGGTAATGAGGCGTCATTATTATTTGCCTATTGTGTATTACATTAATAAGTACTCAATAGTAGAATAGCACAGTAATACTGCAATCACGTGGATGAGTTGGCTAGACCGCTGGATTAACAACCAGAAGGTTGTTGGTTCAACCCCATTCTGAAGCTGTTAGTTTTTTATAACAAAATGTCTAAAAAGATATTTTTAACTAAATAGAGTTTTTGTCGCTTAGAATGATATGTGCGAGATGGTGTACTGAGTAAGACGTTAGTCAGTAAAAACGAATGGTTAGTTTGTGTCCAAGTTCGAGTCTCACTGACGGCAAAATTTTTTTGTTCTTTTTTATTTTTGTTTTCGTTTGGGTACATATTTTTTAGTGCCCTAGAGTCAAAAAATAACTACAACTAGTTATTCATGCAAAAAACAAGTAGTTTATTTTTGTTTCCAGGAAAGCAAAGTTTTTGCTGGGTTATTCTCGAAAAAGTAAATATAATCAGAGCAAACAATCAAAAGTTAAAAATTCAAGCGTAAATATATTTTTTATGATAAAAGATAACATAGGTGAGTAAAATCATTTTTTCTTTATCTAGGCTATAATAGATTTTTTATTAAAACATTTTAAAATCATACAGTCATAGTCATATATATTTACACCTTTTTTATTTTTTTAATTTTTTTTTTTATTTTTTATTTTGAAAATATTTAAAATATTGTAGTTGTTTTTATAAAATATTTTGAAATAATTATTTTTTTGTTGTAATGCCTGAAATGTGTGGAGTAGATTGTGGCAATTTCTGAAAAAGTAGCGGTAGTTATTCTGATGTTAAAGGAATAGTTATTAAGCTTTTTTTTATTTCAAAAGTATTTACACACATTTTTATATCTTAAATTTATTTACACAGCTTAAAAGATCAATTATTTACGCTTAATAATTGCCAATGATTATACAAAATCTTATCTTTAAGATAATATGAAATCTTGTTAAACAAACACAACTTGAAAAGTCGTGTTTGTTTATAAAAATATTGGCAAAAATTATGAAAAAAAACCTTTTAGTGCCAAAATGAGATTTAAATGAAGATTTAAAATGGTACATCATCATTAAAATTTGTACTAGAGTGTGCAAATGATTAAAAAATCATGCAATCTTTAATAAAAAGAATCTATAATATGAAAATAGAAAAATTTAAAAGATTAATTAGCGAAAATCTGTCATAAAAATTTAATATCCTTTAAAATATTTACAAAATTCTTAGTAGTTATCTATTTCTTCAGCGAGAAAGTGAGACTTTCAGAAAGGTTATTAGTGTATTCAAACACTAATGTATTCGAAAAATTTCTTTTCTTAAAAAAACTGGTTTCGAATACGGTTTTACTTAAAAAATACCGGTTAACCGATCTATATTAAAATATAAACATTTTTAAAATATTTAATATTTTCACTAAAGAAAGCACATGTCATTTGTAATGTCAAATAATATAAAAATAAAAAGTCATATCGCTCTTCAGCAGTCAGAGGATTAGCCCAAAATTTGTATTTATTGAACCATTTACTGTAGTTTATCTTATTTTAGCTGAGGAAAATTTTTTTATTTTTCCCTGAGCTTCAAATGAACCAAACTGTTAGTTATTTATCCGTTTTAGATGATTTTAAGCATTTTACATCGATTTGTTTTAGCATATTATTGCATACTTTAGTCTTAATACGAGTAGCATATTTTTGCATATTTTGGATTTAACAGTATATTTTGTCATATTTTCATGGGAAATTATTATTTCAGAGCATTTTAAAGGACATATTATTTCATATTTTATACTTAAGAGCATAACTTTGCATATATTGCGTAAAGGAGCATAATTTTGCATATTTTGCACATAAGAGAAAAGATTTGCATATTTTTCATACAAATTTTTTTTTTTAAATAATTTGTCATTAATGAAATTTTTGTTTTGCTGTCACATATGTTTTTCAAATTTGACTGTCTAATAATTTGCATCCTATAAATTGATAAAAATGAGGTAATTTCCTGATGCTATGTATTATCTTTCGATATTTGAAAGTGAAAAAGGAAAATATTTTTAGCAATTATTAATAAAAATCAAGTTAGTTTTGGTATGAATAGCTTAAAATTTAGATAGAGAAAATAATATTTTAAGAGCATATTTTTTTTATTATTATGGATTATTTTTAGATTTTAAGAGCATTTTTTATGAACCTAAGACACTTTTTTTAGAGCATATACTTGCTTGCTCTACCTAGATTTGGTTAATAAAAATTAGTTTAAATCAACTAAAAAATATTAAAATCTCAATTCTCACTACGTCTGGTGTTACTCATATCATAAATTAAAAATTAAAAAAAAAATTGATCTTAAAGCTTTATCGGATAAAAATGTAATATATGTACAATAGAACTGTTTTCCAATTTGCAGGAAAATTACTCAAAAACCACTTCAAAAAATTTGTAATTTTCTACAAATTTGATTTCCAAACAATTTGATTATTGTAATAAATCGGACCCTAAATAAGGTTTGCTGAGCAAATTTTAAAAATGCGAAAATTATTGTAAAAAAAAATAGAAGAAAGAACTGGCAGAAAAAAAAACCAGTAGTTTGAAAACAAAAATTATTCGAAACTGGTTGTTTTGTAAAAAAGCAAAAATCGGTTAACCAGTTTCCGGTTTCGGTTTTTGAATACACTAAAGGATGTTCGCATTATAGAAAGTGTAATTCTAAATATTTCCATAATCGTTTTTCTGCAATATAATGGCGATTTCTAAATTATTATTAATTTTACTTTTGTTTTGAATTTTCTATGTATTTAAAAAAAATCAACTTAAAATAAAATATCCTATAATTAACATTATGCCAAAAAAATAATAATATTTTAATAGCATATTCTTTAATTTTGAGGGCATCTTTTCGATTTTAAGAGCATTTTATGCTCTTTTTTAGAAGCATATTTTTAGTTGTCCTGGCAATAACCCTTAAAATAAAACACGAGCAAATTATAATAGCTATTTAAAAAAAATAGTCAAACAAAGCAAAATATTTAATTTCAATAAAATACAAATTTTAAGGTAAGAAAAAGAATTTTATTCGAAATTTTAAATTTCAAATTTAAATTTCATTTATAAAATAAGTTCTTTGTATATTTAGGATAGTTTAACTACATATTTTGCATCAGAATAAATATTTATACTTTGTCTGTAAGGCAAACATTGTAAAAAACTTAATTTAACACTTTAGCTGGAAAAGGGTATTATGAACTTTCTTTTGCAAAAATGTTTTTCATTGTTTTTTTTAAGTTTACATTTTGAATAAATTTACAACAAGTTTTATTTATGGAAAATTCATTTAAGGTCAGAAAAAATTTATTGGCTAACTAAATCAAAGAAATTATTTGTTAATGTAATGAAGATATGTTTTTAAAGGTCATACTATTTTAAAATGTTATTTAAAAAATTTTGTTACATATTAGTTTTAATAAAATTCGATGGAAAATCAACAGTAAATATATATACCGATTTCTAGGGAAAACATGGTTTTTGAAAGATTTCACCCAAAACTTTTGATTCAGTAATTGCACTCCTTTATATTTTCGCAACATTTTCTTTTTCGTTCATATTTTTATTACTTTTTTAAGTCATATTTTGTTTGCGTTTTTTATTATACTATTAACCTTTAGACACAGTCACTCACCTGAGACATGCAAAAATATTGACATATGCTACCAAAAAATAAAAGAATTATGATCAAATAAGCAACGGCAAAAAAAACTTTTAAAAGAAAATTTAGGAAAGAATATACAAAAAATTCTCGCTTAAAAACTTTTTACATTATTTCTATTTATACACAAATTTAATAAAAAGTATTCACAGAATAAATTTTATATAACTGTTTAATAATCTGATAAAAGAAAAAATAAGTTAAGATACTATAATCGGGTAAACAGAATTTTATATACCCTTCACATTTGTTCTATTTTATACAAAAGTTTTTTTTATAAAACGAAACATTTTTTTTTTTTTTTGCTATTTGGAATACAAAATTTCTAAATCTTTTTATTTTACAAAATTAGACTCTTATACTTTTTTTCCTAAAACTGCCAAGTTTGAAAAAAAATATTAAATGAAATTTCAAAATACAAATTTTTCCTTAATTTTTCTTAAACTTCTTCATATAAATTTTAAATACCAAATTCGAAAATTAATATTAAAATTTTAAGATCAGAATTTAAAAAAAAAATCACAATTTTAAAATAAACTCTGAAATTCGCAAGTTCGAAAATAATGCATTTTTAAACTTCATACAAAGTTTTCAATTTCCATAAGAAAATTTCAAAATCCTAAAATTTAAATACTATGAATCAAGTTCGAAATTAAAAATTTACAATTTTTGAAAAAAATATCTACATAATTTTAAAAAGAATTTTAAATTTCGAAATCATTTTTTTTATAAATAAATTTCAAATTCGAATAAAGAATTAAGTTTTCAAAATAAAATTTTTTTAAGTTCAAAAATAAATATTCAACTTGAAAAAAATTTCAATTTCGAAGTACATTTTTATTTTCGATAAAAGAAAAATATTTAATTATATATATACATATATATATATATATATATATATATATATATATATATATTGAAATCGAAATTGAAATTTCGAAGTATATTTTTACTTTCGATAAAAGAAAATTATTTAATTATATATAAATATATATAAATATAAAATAAAAATGTACTTCGAAATTTCAATTTCGATTTCAATATATATATATATATATATATATATATATTATTTATATATATATTTATTTCTTTTATCGAAAATAAAAATGTACTTCGAAATTGAAATTTAAAAATTAATTTTAAATTTCGAAATTAATTTTTTTTAAATAAATTCCAACTTCGAATAAAGAATTAACAAAATTTTCCAAATAAAATTTTTTCAAACTTAAATATATGAAAGTTCAAATATTAATATATATATATATATATATATATATATATATATATATTTCCATGTACATTTTTATTTTCAATAAAATAAAAATATTAAATTTCGTATGTACATTTTGAATTGAAATTTCAAATTTTGAATTTCAAAAAAACAAATTTAAAAATAAATTTTAAATTTCGAAATTTAATTTTTTTCGACAAATAAATTTCAACTTCGAATAAAGAACTAAATTTTGAAATTAAAATTTTTTAAAGTCAAAAAATAACAATTTTCAACTTGAAAAGAATTTCACTTTCGAAATACCTTTTTTCAGTTCAAAAACCAAGTTATTCAATTTTCAATTTGGATTTTTTAATATAATTTCGAAGTTCTTTCATTTTGTATATAAATTTTAAATTTAAATTTCAAATTTCAAAATAAAAATGTTTTAATTTGGAAAATAAAAATTCTACTTTTTTTGTAATTTCGAATTTATATGATTCTTGCAGCAATATTATTACTTTTGTAAGGAATATGTCGAATATTTTGAAATAATTTTTAGAGCCAATATAAAGCCCGCCAAGTAAAAGAAAAATACGAGGCTAAAAATGAGAGAAAAATTTATTTCTCTTAAAGTAAAAGAGATAAATTTCACATGTATTGAATGAATTTTTGAAGAGTTTTTAAAAAATTATACACCTGAGGTGATAAACTTTAGCGGTCTACCCACACCCCGTCCGTTTAGCTAGGAATCTGTGCTCCACCAAATCAAATCGAAAACGTATCGTCTCTGGCTATTTGATATTTTATTGAGATATCTAGAATGGTTCACAAGTTACAGAATATTTAAGAAAAAAGCATTTTGTAACCATTTTGCGGCCATAAATGCAATCGCATGTTCATGATGTAACTTAATACTCCCTTCCTCTCGCAACTCTTTAAGGGACCATAACGAACAAACGTTTTTATCGCCCCTTTTTTGAGGAAGAAACATATCGTCTCTGGCTACTTGATATTTTATTGAGATATTTACAATGGTTCACAAGTTACAGAATATTTAAGAAAAAAGCGTTTTGTAAACACTTTGCGGCCACAAACGCAATCGCATGTTCATGATGTACCTTAATGCTCCCTTCCTCTCGCAACTCTTTAAGAGACCATAACGAACAGACGTCAGTCAGGATATAAGAAAATATCTATGTATGGAAAATAAAGAAAAAATGGATGCAAGTATTTCAATAATGAAATTAAATGAAAAAATTTGGTATTAAATCATTTATTTTCTGATTCATTGCCAATAAAAAGCGCGTGTTTTAATTTTATTAAATGTGTATATATATTTTGCTATAATGGTCAATTCTTTTTTATTCTAACCTTTATCTCTTCATTAGAAGTTTTTATTTTCCTAATTTACTTTCTATAGCATTTTTATAACTGCCGCTTTTATTGATAAAGTTTTTGGTTTCATTTTAATTTTTTTAATATCTTTTAAAAAGTAAACATGTAAATATGATTGATTTTTTATTTTGCTTTTTATTTTTACAATTTATGGTACAAAATTCAGTTACACTCCTTCTTTGGTATGAAATATTGACAGCTGTTAACAACATTTAGTAAAAACATGAAAACAAAAACACAAGAATGTTTTATTCGGCTTGGTCGAATCTATATACCCACCATCTGCAACTTTTTGAGATTTCATCTTATATGAGAAATGGGTGGAAAAGTGGCAAACCACGCCCATTTTTTGTTTCCTAGTTTATATTAATCCTTCAAATATTTGTACGAAATTTCTTTGATATTTTACCTTATATAGATCGTAGGATGGACCACGCCCATTTTTTGTTTCCGAGTTTACAATTGCTATTGAACTATTTGTTAGATCGCCTTAGATGTTCACGAGAATTTTTTTTATATATTTTTATATCTTAGATGATTATTTCGACATGTTACATACGGAATGATAAATCCAAAATACCCCCATCATTTTTTTATGTTGGATATAAAAATAACGTTTCGTTTAATATTTCCATATAGTATACCGCGACACTTGTTCGCGTTATTATATTTTACACCTTATTGAGTTCTATCAGCAGACAATGAAATGATTGTATACAATTTCCAAATAATTACATGCGCAAAAAGTAATAACATTAGCAAAGTAATTATAATTTTTATTTAATAAATTAAAAAATTTGTTAACGAAATTTTTTAAAATAACATTAAAAACACTGATACCATTTGGAAATTAATTTAATTTCGATAATTTTCTTAAAAAAAGAATTAAATATGAATATTTTTTGTACTGATTTTAAAAGGTTTTAGTTTTTTTTTTATTTATAGTTTTAGTTTAGTTTAGCTGAACATTAGTTTAAAAATTGGAAGATACAGAAAATATTACAGTTCTATGTTTAAACAATAATTGAATTTTAATTACTGTAAAAAGTTATTCTTATATTTTGCTATTTACCCTACTAAAAGTTTAAGATTTATTTACGCAGTAAAAGTCATCATGCTGTAAAAGAAATTTAAAATAAATTTAGAAATTATATTAATGAACGGAAGTTTAAAAATCCAAAAACAATATGGAATTATTAAAGCAAAAAGTTTTCCTTTCAAAAGTTATTTTATTTAGAGTGAAATCAATAGCTCGAATCTAAAATTAGATTCAAATATAATTTCATCATCAGATCAATAAGGCCATAATCAGTTTAGCATAAACAAAATTAATGAAAATTGTTTAGAGTTTTGTATTTATTTATTTTTTTAATTTTTAAGTTTATTAAAGAAATTCTATTTGAAATAATTATAAGCAAGAAAATTTATTAAAAAAACTAATAAAGTTATTTACTTAATGATTAATATTTTACATTAAAACAATTAAATACTAATCACACTATTTAGTCACTGTAGTGTTAAAAGTGGCAACCAATATGTTATTATTAAATCCTCCCTAAGTGGTGGGAGGCACTTTTTGTTTTTCACATCCACTTAATCAAAATTCTAAAATTTATCCAACTTCATAATTTCGAACAAAATAAACCTAAAAAGCTACCACAAAACACATCATTAAGTACTAGACAAGATTTAAGTATACTTACATTAAAAACACACGAATATCAACCTCTACACCAAATGCAAAGAGAACATGTTCCATACAAAATAATAAATATTTACAAAGTTTATGAAAATACTTAGAACATCATCTTTAAGAGTAAAAAGTCCTTAAGAAAGATAAAAAATACCAGCAGTAAGATTCATGAGAAAAAAAGTAATAAAATATTCGATGTTATTTAAACAGTTTTGATTTTACAGACAGCCAAATAGATATAGAAGTTTAAACCCTGAACATATATATATATATATATATATATATATATATATATATAAACTGATACTGGTTTAAATAAATAATACTTAAAAAATATGAAACAAAAAGGTCTTCTTATCCAATGCACAGTGGTACTTGTTTAAAAATGGGTAAACAATTTTAAAAGCTGTATTAAAAAAAAAACATTTCTCAAAAAAATATATTCGTGTTTCTATTAAAGCAGACATTGTTGAAAATCTTTGTACATTATTATAAAAAAATTTTAAATAAATAATAAATAAAAAGCAAACTGTTAAGATGTTAATAAGCTTTTTGTATTACGATAAATCTTCCAAAAAATCAGAGTTTGTTTTTAATATTTTTAGTTACTAAAAAAATACAAAAAAATCTATAAAAATTTGTTACAAAGGAAATACTTTTTTATAAGCTATATTAAACAAAATCTGCACTTAAAAACTTCTTCAAAAAGCTATATAGTAAAGCTGTAAAAACTTTTTCTAAAATAACATATTTTTCTCAATAAAAAAGCTTTAAAGAAAATTAATGCTTTTTTATAAATGGAAAAAAAATATTTAACATTATTATCATTTTTTTTTTTTTTTCTTCAAAAATGAAAGCTGTTTCTTTTTTAAGAAAAGAGCTTTTATCAAAAATATAAAAAAGTTTAAAACAACTTTGTTGTTTTATTTATTAAAAATTATTTTTTTTAACAGAATGAAAGCTTCAAAACAAAGCTTTTTTACTAATTATATTCATATCTATTACAAAGAAAAAATAACAAGAAAAAATATTTTAAAGCAGATTGAAGTTTAACAAATTTTAGTACATATTTTATATAAAACTAATTGACAAATAAATTTTCAATAATTTTTTTTTACTTTTTATTAAAGAAAAACTTTTTTCCAGAAATAACAAACCTCTTAAGACTTTCCTTTGTTAAAAATATTTTTACTTTCTAAAAAAAAGTTCAGTTATAAAAGCTTTAAATACATAAAAATTCGTTTCAAAAATTGTTTTTATTTATTTTTATCCTAATAAAAAAAAATCAAGGGAAAAGCTTTTTGACGAATTTCTCAAAATAAATTTTGTGAAAAAAAAATTAAAAAGTTCTTTAAAGGAAATCTGATAATAACTCTTTTTATAGAGTAACCTTAGTTGAACAGATTTTTGCTAAAAATAAATACTTTTATGAAAAACTGTTATTTTTATTTTATTAAAAAAACACAAGAAAAGTTTTTTCACAAAAATTAAACAGCTTTTCCATAAAAGTCAAAAAATTTTTGCTACTTTTTAAAAAATAATTATCTTAGTAGCTTAAGAAGCTACTTTTATAAGAAATGTAAATTATAAAATAATTAAAAACTTGTTTACTACTTTTTGTAAAAAAAAAAAAACTCCGTTAAAAAAATCTTAGTAGCTTTTTGCTACTTTTATATAAAAAGCTCCATTATAAAATATTTTTTTTTTTTTCGAAAAAAATACGTTATTTTTTTTTTTTTTTTTTTTCTTTTACTTAATCATTTATTTTATTTTCATCTTATTTAAAAAAACACAAGGAAAGCTTTTTTAATTAAAAACTTTTTTGTAAAAAGAAATCTAAAGGCACCTCTTATAAAGAATGCTTACTTCAAAAGTTCCGTAATCAAAAAATACTTTTTTAAAAAAATTATATTATTTATTTTGATATTTTTTTAATTATTTTTTTTTTATCTTATTAAAAAAAAAACACAAGAAAAACTTTTTTAACTAGAAACATTTTTCACAACACAAAATAACTTTTCCATAGAGTTGGTAAACCTTTTTTTAAAAAGTTTTGATTTTATATAAAAAAATAAGAAAAAAATTTAAGTTCTATTATTTTTTTCCGCAAAGCCTTTTTTAAAGTTTTACATAGAGTGAAAATTTATCAAAAAAGCTTTTTTCTTATAAATCTATTATAAAGATCTTTTTGAAGAATAATGATGTTGTTTTTTTCCAAAAGCGGATTTTAAGCTTTTAAAAACTTTTTTGAAATAAAAACATTTTTGTAGCTGCATTTTTAACAAAATTGTTCAAAGATTTTTCGATAAAAAATTGCTTTTTCATAGTTTTTTAATCAAAAAAAAACTTGTCCTTGTGTATTGAACTTTTCACAAAGCTTTTACTTTTCAACAAAAAGAAATAAAATAAAACTCATAAAATTTGGCAAAACTTAAATTATTTGGCACCATAGTGAAGTCCTCAATGTCTAAGTCTTATGTCAATATCGACATATTTGTCTGCATGCGTTACACCGAGAGCATATGAGAGTATAAATAGGTCTCATTAAATTCCCTCTTTCCTTTAATTTCTATTATTTTAGGAAGAACAATAACAAAAATCTATGAAAAATGCCTTTAGCCGATAAACAATGTTTTTTTTTTTAGTTTTTGTCTCATTTTATTTACTTTCTACCCCCCAGTTGTTTGTTCTTTTTTTTTTTTTTTGCTTCCACTTGTTTTAAGGATAAAGTTTGTTCCACGTTTTGTTTTGTTGATAAGTTTAAGGAACTTTTTACACTTTCACTTAGTTTTAAGGGGCATAAAAACAGTGGATACTTTTGCAGATAGAATTATAATTAAAGTATTATTTTATTGTTAAGGTATTAGAGATGTAGAATAATTGATTTCCTATTTGAAGAGTTGGGTTTGTAAGAAAACAAATAAATATTGTCTGCTTCTTTGATAATTGTTATTGATATAGAAATTCATTTCAGATATATATTCATTTGCTTGTATTAGGTTGTATTAAGGTTTATTTTTATGTGAAAAAAATTATAGAAATGTCTGCTAATTTATAGGATTTGTTTTTATAGGATCTTTTTGACATTATTTGCAGTTATTCTTATCCTAGAGAGTTAACTATAAAAAAAAATATAAAGGAAATTTTTGTGTTAGTTTTTCCTTTTTAAAGGACTTTAAAGTTTTTGTCTACTTTATGACTAAGATTATACAGTGACATGGATATCAAATGAAGGAGGAGAATTTTGATATTGTAACTTATAATTAAGTTAAAATAATCCAAATAAAATTTGCAAAAACAGGTCCTTCATATATTTCATCCTTATCATAAGTGTATTATGACAACATTATTTTTTGGATAACTTTAGAATATATTTAATCAAAACGATGATAAGTTCAATATTTACATATATTTAACATCAAGTTCAATAATTGTAATATTAATCTGCGAAACTATAGTAGGCTACGATTTTAACATCATTTTGTAAGTAATTAATAAGAAAGAAACCATATAATACCCTAAAGCATCATGTATGCGCGTTAAAGTTATTTTCAGGAGAGGTCCTTATATAGAAACTATGATCATACATATATATAAAGGTAAACCTTTTTTTTTAAAAAAAGGTTTACCAACTCTATGGAAAAGTTATTTTGTGTTGTGATAAAAGTTTTTGGTTAAAAAAGTTTTTCTTGTGATTTTTTTAATAAGATAAAAATAATTAAAAAACAACAAAATAAATAATATAATATATATATACATATATATATATGCACCGATTCTTTCTAAAATTCATACTGCGGTTTATGCACTTATGCAAACCTTGTTCATGTCAAATTTAATTCAAAATCTAGCATTTTTATGTAATTTATGGGAACTAAAGTGATTTTCTGAAATGAATCTTATATGAGAAATGTGTACAATTGTGAATCGATCCACTTGAATTTTTAGTTGTTGTAAACAAAATCACAAGTTTATGCATCATACAATGACTTTCTGGAATTGCGAGTTGTATGGTAGATATGATCAAGTAGTAAGATTTATATTTAAATTAGGGATGTCAATGACATTCCTTTTCCGATATTCATAAAAGTATGTGTATATTTAAGATAATTATGATTATTAAAGTGATTTTCTGGGAAACATTTGTATAGGGGCAAGGTAAAATAATGGTTCAATTTGAACTATTTTCTGTAAGCTTCGTGCTTAGGTTTTTAAAAATATATCAATTATTATTAAATAATATTTAAAATTCCAATATATTTTAAATTCTATAAAATTTGAACTATTAAAGCTAAGAGGACAAAAGAGGACATATTGTAATCTGTTTAAAATTTTTTATAATTTCAGACATATTTGTTGAAAAATCTCAAGGATATTTAAGGATAATATATTTTAAGGAAATTTTCAACATTAAAAGATCCTGAAAAGTTTAAAAAATAATTTTACTGGAATTTTTAAATCCTATTCTAGAACTTTATGGCTATATCGACACTATTGAGCATGTGATCGATAGAAAGTAATTCATAAAAATTTAATATTCAAATTTAAAAATCCTTTTAAAAGGATTTTCGAACACGAACATGTGTATGTGGTTTCGTTTATATGTAAAAAATACTGTTTATGATGTTATGTATTAATTTTAATAATAGTTGCGACTATAGTCTAGACTGAAGCTCACTCTATAGTCTAAGCTATAGTTAAGCCTGAAGTCTATACTATAGTATAGTCTATTGTCCAGACTATAGATGAGTCTATCATTCAGACAATAGATTGGTCTATAGTCCAGACAATATTTGAGGGTATAGTTCAGACTATAGATTGGTTTATAGCTATACTATAGATTGGTCTATAGTCCAGACTATAGTTTAGTCTATAGTACAGACTATAAATTAGTTTATATTCAACACTACAGATTGGTCTATAGTTTTTTTCCTTGATAAAAGTGGATTAGAATTATAGAAGTTGTAATATTCATAAAAATGTATTATTTTATGTCTATATTGTTGTTACCATATTTATAATGCAAAATAATAGCAACAACAAAATACGCACAAAAGAACAGGATTATATGAGTTTTACAACTTTGAAAAAATCATATGTTCTTCATCTGATTTAAGCAAACGATAGCTCATTTTATTCCGAATAAAATGTAGTATTTGGAAAAATATGAAAAAAAAAATATATTTTCTAACAAAGTTAAAAAATATGAATAAGAAATACAAAAATTGAATTTATGTCTTTAATATTTTACACAGTTTTGCTATGGATATAAATGTGTATATACTTTTTAAAAAGGGTAAGGTCTTTTCTTTCTAATGCCATTTAAAAAATTTTAAATTGGTTAACAAGTATTCGAGATAATAAACATTTTTAATGTCGCAAAGTCCGAAAAATCGGTTTTTGGATACAACTCCCGATTTTGGAGATAAATCTAAAATTTTAAAAATGACATAATAATCTAAATCCCAAGTATTTTTCACTGTAGCACCGTGTTATCATTGGCTTTATTGAAGCTTTTTTTTAATTTTTTCTTTAAAAAATCAAATAAAATTTGAACTTGGCGATTTCTGATTAACTATTTGGCGACAGAGGCTCAAAAAAATCTGACAACCATACATATGACCAGCGTTGTCGTTTTGATTTAATTAGACCAAAATTAATAGATTTATTTTAATAATCAAAGTTTTGGTAGTTTGGTTGTTTTGTTCCAAATATTCTGATTGTTTTTGGTAAAATAATAACTTTGTGCAAGTTATTACAAACTACTTTCAAACAAAGTGAAAATAATTGCTTTTGTAGCAGGAAACAATGCCAATAATTTCCAATGAAATTGCAATTTCACCAATTTGAAAATATATTCAATAACTTTTAACATAAATAAAAAAATATATTTTTAAATAGATATATATATTATATATATATATATATATATATATATATATATATATATATAGAGAGAGAGAAGAACGTGAAGAATATTGAATAACAATAATTAATAAGAACATCCTACTAATCATAACTCTGTGTTAAAAGCACTAATTCTGCAGCTCTTTTTCAGCACTAACTAATTCTTTTCAATAACAACACAATGTTAAAATCATTACTTTATCAATTCTTTTTCAGTTACTTTTTGGTGGGACCTTATTCTTCATTATTATTCAGAATGGAAAAAATTACTATTGGGAGTTCCTAAAATAGTGCTAGACCTTTATAAAAATATTTTTTAAACCTTTGGCAATTTATTCCTTTTTTTTTTGCGCATAAATATTTAAATAAAAATTGTTTCCCGAAAGTGTTAAAAACTGAAATTGTCTATTTTAACTTTTTAAAAAGGTATTTTCGAAGTAGTGAAAAATTTAATTTTATGAAAAATATATACATATTCATATTTTGCAGGGAGTTATTTGAACATAAACTATTTTATTATTTTTATTATTGAACGTTTTGATTGCACTAATTTTCAAATATAATTTTTCGCAAAAAAATTATTTTAAATGCCTATTTTTATAACACGAGCGCAAAAACGACTCGTCTAACATAAGGTTAAAACAAAAAGAAATTTTGAAATTTTGTTTTAAATGTAAGTTAGACGAGTCATTTTTGCGCTCGGGTTATAAAAACATGCAGTAAATGTTGGTACATTTTGGTAGATTTTAGAGAAAATTTTGGTAGGAAAAATATTTTCTTTATGGCAACCCTGCGATTGACACAAACAAAATTTCGTAGTCTAACCCAGAGCGACAGGAATTTTGCAAATCGCCCCTCACTGGTCTAGACTATAGTCCATTCTATTGTGTAGACTATAGTTTAGTCTACACTGGTGCATATTCCTATAAACGCACATAAATTTTTTTAATAAACTTACCAAAAATGGAGCTAAAAAATAATTTAGGTGCTACAAATTATTATTTTTTTTTTTTTAATTATTTATTGACTTCACTTAAAGAGTTAATGACAAAAAACTTAAAATGTAAATTAAATCTTTTTCATTATAACTTTAGTAGTTTAATTCTATTTTTAATGACATTTTTAAACTAATGAATCAATTTAGCATTATTAATAATGTCTTGATGAACCTTTGTTTTGGATAACTTCAAATATTTGGTCTGGCATTAATTCGACTAATTTTTAAAGAAAATCACTGTCGATTTCTTCCTAGTCCTGCATATTTTTTAGTTTTAACTCCGTTATTGTCATTATGTACAACTAAAGATTCTCCATTGGATTTAAATCCGAACTGCAAACCAACCAGTCCAATAGTGGAATACTATGTTCATTAAACGACGGTTTAGATTGGTTCGAGACATGGATTGGGGCGTTAACCTGTTGGAATATGCAATTTTCATCCATTTTTTTCATCCATAAATGAAAGAAGAGTATCTTCTAACAGTTAGTTGTAAATTGCACTGTTCATTTAAGTTGGAACAAAATATATTTTTGATTTTCCTGCAGCAGAAAGAAAAAGCTGTCCAAACCATAATACTGCCTCCACTGAAATTGCGTTTCGTCATACGAATTTCATTCGACCTCAAATCATGCCAATAGCAAGAATATGAATCGGGACCGTCCAAATTGAATTTCCTTTCATTAGAAAAGATTACTTTATTCCACTCATCTGTCCATTTCATGTATTTGCCCGCTAATTTTGAACGATTTTCCTTATAATGCAGTTTTAACATTGGCTTACATTTTGGTTTCTTCTATTTTATGTTACCATCTTTTATTTTATTAATTTGCGTTTCTGTTAATTTTTGATTATCTTTTATTAAAAAACCAGCGAATAACTCCTTCCGAACAGTTAATTTTTCGTACAATTTTTCTTTTAGAAAAGCCTTTGTATTTTCTCCTGGTCTGTAAGAAAAATTACTTTGGGCATCCTTTAAGCTGATGAAATTTCCCAATTAAAACAAATATATTTCCAATAAACATAGATGTTGTCATGAAAAACTCACCTGAAGTGAAACAAACAACTAAAACAGTTAAAATTTTGTGTTCTAATTGCTAAATTAAATAAAACAACAAAAGCAAGAAACAAATATTTCTTACATAAAAAAGTACCGTTATATCGCGAGTTATTGTAACCTCAAAGAAAGACAAAAATTTTAAATGCGTTTATAGAAATATGCACCAATGTATAGTCTAGACTATTGTTTAGTCTATAGTCTAGTTTATAAATAATTTAGTTTATAGTTCAATCTAAAGATTGTTTTTACAATAAATTCAATTTAGATGTCATAAACTCATCTTATTTGCTGCAATTGTTCGCACCACAATGGGTTAAGATGTATTTGTATTTCTTTACATAACATCCTTTACACCACCTAGCGTAAAGTTAATTTATTACATATTAGGATTGTGTCTTTACTAAATATATAAAGACGAGTGTTTATCTTTGCTAAATCAAAAAATTTTAAAAGTATAATAATTAAGTAAGTGAATTTCAAGAACTCTAGCATAATTTATCAATTAAAATCAATTAACATTTATAATTTAGAAAATTTTTGAATTTATGTCATAAACTCAAACACTTCTATATTTATATCATGAACAAATATTTAATATGTTTTGTTAAAAAAAAAAGGAAGTATTGAAGGTTTTGGTTGTAGCGCATAAAACTCATTTAATTATTTATGGTTAACATGCATTCAATTTAAAAGTTTCTTTGGATTTGCCTTTGAATTATGTATATTTATTAAACTAAATCTATTTTTTTAACACAACAAGTATACAAGAATACAAGAATACAAATAAAAAAGGAAAACGTAAATTAATATTATTTTTTTATTTTTTTTTTTTTTTTATTATTATTATTTTTCATTCATAAAAATACAATACAAAAAACCATAGAAAAACATTTACAGAGACAACACATTGTTTTATTTATTTAATTTTTTTTTTTTTTTTTTTGAGATACATGTTTGAGATAGCGCTTGTTATTCACTGAAAGTATAACCAGGTTAAGAAAAAAAAACACATTAAGACAAAAAAATATCAGAGTTTTTAAGAACAGCTTTCGTTTTTAATGATGGAATGCAATCAAAGCCAGCAACAGCCAACGACAACAGCATGTCAAACTTGGGTAAGATTATTATGGCGGTGATTACTATTTGTCTTAACACACTCAAAATTCATACATTTTTATAGGTTTATTGTTTTTAACACAGCACAGTGGTAAGAATGGAAAAATATTATTATGAATTATTAGAACAAAATTTTTATTTCCATATTTTTACTTCATTTATGTTAATAATTTTGTATCGCTTAAAAGTACTTTTAAAGTTTATATTTGTCACCATTTACTTTTCAATCAAACCCACTGTTTACACCCATTGACAAGTACTCTCTAAAAAAAATAAAAAATTAACAAAAACTCGACTATAATAATTTAGTTCTTTTTTTATTTATTCATTTATTTGAATTGTATATTTTGGAAGTTTTTTTCAAATCACTTTTGCTTCCCCTTCTCCGCTCTTCCTATGAATATAAAAACGTGTGTAAAAAAAGATGCTTTCAAGTCAAGTTCAAATCTGGAAATAAGTGTGCGGGTACAGACGTAAATTTGTATAGAATTCCGTACGTGTGTATGTGTATTAACAATACCATGTGAAAGCGGTGTAAATTAGCACAACAGCCACAAGTTATATATATTCAAACAAATACAAACTATCAATGGCAGGTACATAGCTGAACAAACCATCTAAAATATACAGTATGTACGAAAACACTAACAGATATTTTATTTGTAGAACATACATAGATTCATGTGCTGATTAAAATAGCGCACTGTGGTACTAGACTCTAAGTAGACTCGAATATAGGGAGAGCATAAAATGAAATAAATTATAATCTCGATTGAAAGCTGAATCATAAAACGGAATGTAATCCTTTAACTATATACTTAAAAATATATTGAACTGTAAACTGTAATATAGTCTCGATTGTAGACTTAGCTATAGTATCGAAAGTACACTAAACTATAGTCTCTACTATAGACTTAAGTATAGCCTTGACTATAGAATAAACTACAGTCTTTACTATACTATAAACTATAATCTCGACTATATAATAAACTATAGTCTAGACTGTAGATTAAACTATAGTCTAGACTGTAGACTAACCTACAGCCTAGACTATAGACTAACTTATAGTCTAGACTATAGGTTATACAATAGAATAGACTATAGGCTAAATAATAGTCTAGACTACTTCCGAAACCCAATAAACCACAAGGCAATCCCTCTGCCTATAGACCAATATGTCTACTCGACACAAAAGGGAAAATTCTGGAGAAAATCATACACAATCGATTGCTACCCATTGTTGAGGAAAGAAATGGTCTGTCGAATAAGCAATTTGGATTTCGAAAAGCTAGATCGACCATCGTTGCAATTCGTATGGTAGTAGATACAGCACGAATGGCGATAGAAGGCAAGGGAGCAAGTAGGAAGTACTGTGCTATATAACGCGTTTAACTCTGCGAACTGGGGAATAATAATTCAAAAGCTAAACAGAATTGGCATTCCGGCGTATTTAACAAGATTAATAGTAAGCTATTCCACAGACAGAAAGCTCTGTTACCAAACCGACGAACATACAATGTCACTGCAGGAATTCCACAAGGCTCTGTGCTGGGTCCACTATTCTGGAATATAATGTACAACGATATTCTAGAGCTTAACATTCCAGAAGAGGCGAACATTATAGGTTTTGCAGATGACATAGCAGTTAATTCAGCAAGATATATGGACGAAGTGGAGCTAATCTCGAATGAAGCAGTGTGGACTATTAGAAACTGGATGAAAAGTGTGGGGTTGGAACTTGCCGAACATAAAATGGAGATTGTATTAGTTACAAGCAGGCGTAAAAAAGAGACCATGAGAATAACTGTTGGAGAACACCAGGTGACATCAAAATCCCATCTCAAATATTTGGGAGTTCTCATAGAAGCCAGACTTAACTTTAGGACACATATGGAGTATACTGCTAACAACAACAAATATTAGAGCCACTCTTGAAAGAATGATACCGAATGTAGGTGGACCAATGCAATCCAAAAGGAAGATAGTGGATATTATCTGGTCAGCTCAGTTATACTTTACGCTGCTCCCATATGGTCAGTAGCTCTGAAAGTAAAGACCGCAGCGAGGAAGCTAAAATCTGTATACAGGTTATCGGTCCTACGAGTATGCTGCTCTTTTCGAACAACATCCGACGAAGCGGCCCATGTCATAGCGGGAATGATTCCCGTAGATGTCTTGGCTGACGAATCCAAACACTTGGATGAAATCAGAAGAGACCCAAATCAACTAGACACTCGTGTACGTAATTTGAAGCTTCTGTAAGACAATGGCAGAGCAGATGGAAAGACAGCCGCAAAGGAAGGTGGACCTTTAAACTAATCCCGACAATAGATGTATGGCTAAAGAGACGACATGGAGAATTAAATTACCACTTAACGCAGTTTCTCTCACGGAGGATACCGAAGTTACCTGTACAGATTCGGGTTAGATAACTCCCCATACTGCCCTAACTGTCCAAACCAAGAAGAAGACCCAGAACACGTCGTGTTCAACTGCGCACGTTTTCGCCACGATCGACAAAAAACAGAAGAAGTCCTTGGGTGAAAACTGAATCCGCAAAATATTGTTGACATCATCCTTAATAAGAGAGAAAATTGGGATGTAATATCCTCAATGATTAAAAGTATCCATGATAAACTTAGAACGGAAGAGAATCTGAGGAAATCCCAGACACCAGAAATAGCCTAAATAAGGCTCTCCTGCCCTGCGATGCAATATCTTTGTAGACAGTTCCGCAGGGTTGCAGAATGACGAAGGAGGTGGTTTTAGTATGAATCCGACATATCTCACGGTTAATCTATAATCGTGAGAATCTTATGAAAGATTTTCACCTGCCTAATGAAAAAAAAGACTATAGACTAAACAGTAGTCTAGACTATAGACTAAACAATAGTTTAGACTATATATTAATCAATAGTCTAGACTGTAGACTAAACTATAGTATAGACTATAGACAAAACTATAATCTAGACTTTGGACAAAACTGTAGTCTAGACTATAGACAAAATTATGGTCTAGATTGTAGAAAAACTATAGCCTAGACTAAATTATTGTCTAAACTGTAGGCTAAACTATAGTCTAGACTGTAAACTAAACTATAGTTCTAACTACAGACTAAACTGTAGTCTAGACTGTAGACTAAACTATAGTATAAACTGTAGATTAAACTATAGTCTAGACTGTAGACTAAACTATAGTTCTAACTACAGACTAAACTGTAGTCTAAACTATAGACTAAACTATAGTTAGACTGTAGACTTAACTATAGTCTCGACTATAGCCTGAACTATAAACTGGACTATAGTCTCGATTTTAGACTGGACTATATTCTAGACTATAGACTAGAATATAGTATTGAATATATAATAATCTATAGTATCGAATACGGCTGCTATAGTATCGATTATACACTAGACTACAGTTTAGAATATAAACTTGACTGCCAGCTTGACTATAGTCTCGAGTATAGCTGAACTCTAGTCTTGACTAGAGATTGAATTATAGTCAAGACTATATATTAAACTATATATTGAACTATAGTCTTAACTATAGATTGAATTATAGTTTCGACTATTGATACTACAGTCGGACCTATAGATTGCAAAATAATATAATATAGTCTCGACTATGTGTTAGACTATAGTATCAACTGAATATGAACTGGACTTAAGTCTTGACTATAGGCTGGACTATAGTCTCAACTATTGAAACGACTTTAGTCTCGAATATATACAACAATTCCAGTAATTCAGTAATTTATCTACAATAGACTGACTATAGATTGAAATATAACATCGACTATAGATTGAACAATAGCATCGTCTATAAATTGAACTATAGTCTCGACTATAAATTGAACTGTACTCTTCACTACAGTCTCAGCTATAGTCTTGACTATAGATTGAAATATAATCTCGACTATAGATTGAACTATAGTCTCAACTATAGACTACGCTATAGTATCGATTATAGATTGGATTATAGTCTCATCTCTTAAAACCACTATAATCTCGACTATAAACTCTACTATAGCCTCTATTTTATGGTCTATAGTCTTTCTTTAGACTATAGACTAATATTTTCCTTTAACAAACCACTGTATACCGATTAGTGTACAAGTGACAAATAAGTACTTGACGGCTGCTGCACTTCATTAGTTAGCAATCGTAATTTAAAAATGTACTTAAATATTTTACACAGATAAACACACAACTATATTTAAAAAAAATTTATTAATTTCTTTCATTTTACATACGACAAAATTTAACATTTATTTACTATTGATTTCTTTTTTTATTATACTTAAACTTTTAATAATTAAATAAAACATAAATGAAAGAAAGCGTTAAAGGTACACAAATATTTTATTTATTTATCTTAAAATAATTTGACGTATTTAATAATATATCAAAGATTTCAATTTAATGAAATTTATTTATAAATTTCAAAGAAAGTTTTATTATTTATATTTTTAAATGAAATTTTTGTTTGAGTAATTATAAAAATGGTATAGTTATGTTATGGTTAACAATATAATATTTGTTAGATTTTATTTAAGAAAAAAATAAAATAATAATAAACAGATATTTGTTAGATATTATCTAAACAATTACTGAAGCATGTTTTCATTTACAAAAGCTTTCAACACACACTTGTTGCATTTAGTTATTTTTTTTTTCAAAGTTTTCAACATTATAAGGGAAACATGCCTCATAATCTGTTTTTAACTATTGAGATTATGTATTCAATTGTACAATGTACATTGTACATAGTTTTGAGTGTAAGGAGTGTGTGTACATTTTTTGTTAGACACCTTTTGATGCATAAATACTTTGTTGGTTGGCGGTAATTATTTTTTGGTTGAGGTATGTGTTACCTAAACACTTGGGTTTTTGATGTTTTGGCTGCCATACATCTTATCTATGAAGCATAAGCTATGAAAAGTGTAAGCTATTTAGTTTTTTTTTATAAAAAATATGATTAAACTATAATTAATATAACAGTAAACATAGCGGTTAATAAAATATTTTGTAATAGCAAGTTTTGAAAAAATACTCTTGTTTTCTTTTTTTTTTTTTTTTTTGAAACAATTAATTTTAAATAGAAAATAGGAAATTTAAAAAAATTTTTTAAGAAAAACAGATTTTTATAATGCAAAATTTATTATTGAAATCTAATTTCTAAAATTTAAGAAATTACTTTATGCAAGAGTTTTTCTTTCAAAATCTTTTGTAAAATTTTTATTTCTATAACTTCTTTACATCTTCTTATATAATTTCGGTTTAGCAACATATTTTCTTCTCTCTTTTATTGTTAAATGAAAAATTTAACATTTCTTCAGCTTTTAGTTTATGATTACGTGTTCAATTCTGGCATAAAATATAATTTTATATGGGCATCTAACCAAACATTCAACCATCCACTCAGTCAGCCATACATCCATCCATCGTTCAAGCTACACTCAATAAAGTCCGCAATTGTCTGCAAAATTATTTTTTTTTTTTTTTTTAATCAAACGGCTGCAGCAACATCAATTGGTAATAGTGGTTGTTTCAAATGGCTAGTGGAGCTTTATTTGTTCAATTGCTAAAGTTGCTGGCCGCTTAGTATATAATCTAGTAGCAGCAAATAACATGAAGATGCAACAATTACAGCATTGCAAGAAATATAAATTATATAAGTTTAAATGAAAATCAAGAAAATAATGTGTGTGTGTGTGTGTTAAAAAGAAACTAGAAATAATTTTTAGTATGAGCGTTAAGTGGAATAAAAAATAAATAAGCAGCAGGTTTAGTAATGTTGTTAGTCTGTCCGTCTGCCTTACTGTATAACTACATGTAAATTATTTATGATGATAATCAAAGCAAGTTCTGTTGTTGAACGGTTTTAGTCCATTTAAATAAGAAACTTCTTCTTAAAGTACTGGCAGCGTTTGAATACACAATACCTTATACATTTTACTTAAAAATTTCAACTACCATAATATTTCTGTAGCATTTTACATTTAGTAGTTTACAAAAAAAATATATTAAGGAATCAAAATTGAATCTATCAGTTTGTTAGCCTTATAGCAAATATAATCGTTTTGGCTTTGAAACATTGTAGTCTTAATTATATTCTCGTTGGAGTTTTTTTTTTTTTTTTTTTTGTCTACAAGAATAATGACTTCTCATAGACATTCGCTCACGAAGACTTGGCATTGTTGATTGAAAATAAAATTGTTTTAAACATCAAATCAATTGTAAAATAAATTGATTTTATTGTTTTTAAATTAAATTATAAACATATTGCAGTAAACTTTGATAAATGCTTAAAATATATCAATTTTAAAGCAAATCTTAAAACCATAAAATTAAAATAACAGAGGAACGAAAAGCTTAATAATGCAAATTGTTTTATAAAAGTTAAATCTTTCTTAAAACATATTAAAAGTTTTATTAAAGCGAGATAAACTTAAGGTTTCAAGGAACCATATTTAGAATCTACAAGAGAAAATTTGCTTATAATCTCAGCTATAGACTAAAATATCTCAGCTATAAAAAATATAGATAGTCTTGACTATAGTCTCAACTACAGAGCTCAATACAATCACAACAATATATTCGACTATAAAGTACACTAAAGTCCCGACTATAGTCAGTATATTAGACTACAGTCTCAACTATAGTGATAACAGTAATCTGTAGCCTAGACTATAGGATATACTATTGTCTCTGCTATATAATATATTATACACTCGACTATAGACTATACTGTAACCTCGAATATAGGCTATTATTGCCCCGACTATAGAAAAGACAATAGTCGAGACTAAAATTTATTCTATATTTTCGACTATAGATTAGGCAATAACTTCTATTATAAGATAAGCCTATAAAATAGGCCATGCTCTCGATTATAGAATTGATCATTGACTCGACTATAGATTAGATTATACTCTCAACTATGGATAAGACTATAGTCTTCACTAAAGAAGAAACAAGGCTATAGTCTCGACTAAATATTTTGCTACAGTCTCGACTATAGTGTAAATTGATCATAGACTCGACTGTAGATAATAATGTTGTCTTGGCTATAGGCTATACTATAGTCTCTGCTATAGAACATATTATATTCTCGACTATAGACTATAGTAAAACCTCGAATATAGGCTTTTATTATCGCGACTATAGAAAAGACTATAGTCTCGACTAAAATTTAGACTAAAGATTCGACTATAGATTAGGTTATAGTCTCAACTATAGATAAGACTATATTCTCAACAATAAAATTTATATAATTTTATAATCTCAACTACAGAATATACTATTCTATAGACTATAGACAAGACTATAGTCTCGACTATAGACTAGACTATAGTCTCGACTATAGACTAAACTATAGTCTCGACTATAGTCTAAACTTTAGTCTCGACTATAGACTAGACTATAGTCTCGACTATTGACTCGACTATAGTCCCGACTATAGTTTAATCATATTTTTTATAAAACAGACTATAGTCTCGACTATTGACTAATTGACTAGACTATATTCTCGACTACAGACTAGACTATAGTCTCGACTATAGACTGGACTATAGACTAGACTACAGACTGGACTATAGACTAGACTATAGTCTGCACTATAGACTAGACTATACTCTCAAATATAGACTAGACTATTGTCTCGACTATAGACTAGACTATAGCTTCGACTATAGACTAGACTATAACTTCGACTATAGACTAGACTGTAGTTAGCACTATAGACTAGACTATAGTCTGCACTATAGACTAGACTATAGTCTGCACTATAGACTAGACTATAGTCTGCACTATAGACTAGACTATAGTCTGCACTATAGACTAGACTATAGTCTGCACTATAGACTAGACTATAGTCTGCACTATAGACTAGACTATAGTCTGCACTATAGACTAGACTATAGTCTGCACTATAGACTAGACTATAGTCTGCACTATAGACTAGACTATAGTCTGCACTATAAACTAGACTATAGTCTGTACTATAGACTAGACTATAGTCTGCACTATAAACTAGACTATAGTCTGCACTATAGACTAGACTATAATCTCAAATATAGACTTGACTATTGTCTCGACTATAGACTAAACTATAATCTCGACTATAGACTAGACTATTTAGACGCGACTACTAACTGGACTATAGTCTCGACTATAAACTATATATTAATCTCAATTTAATCTTTAGATTTGTTAAACCAAGTTTAAAGTCAATAAACTATCTTTATCTAGAAGATAATAAAGTATTAATTTAATAATTTTATTATAAACTTAATAAGTTTCAGCTTTTTCTTTGTTAATAAGTCTGATCTCTTTCTTAACAACTTAATCAAGTTTAAAAATATTTTTACAATTTACGTTTGAAATCCAATAAAAATATATTTAAATAAAAAATTTTAATCAACATTGTTTATAAAAAAATTTAACATAATTTAAACATAAATTTAATATTTTCTTATTAATCAACAAATAACTACTTGCTTATATTTCAAATATTAAGAAAACTAAATATTAAATAAAGCTTTAACAGGTTGTAGGAAATCGATAAATAAATAAATTAATACTCATAAATAAATGCATTTTAATACTTGTTTACCTTGGAGTAACTGCATCCATTTAGCAGTTAATGCACATATGATAATTTTGTATTTCTTTTTTTTTATTGTATTTAGTTTGTGGTTTCTTATTTATCATTTGGAAACATTTGTTTAAAGATGTTGCAATTTTATTTTTATAGTAATGATTATTTCAATATTAAAATCTTTTGTAGCATCATTATTGACATTATCATGATACATATGAACAAAGAAGAATGAACTCTTAAGCGCGTATATTCGTAATTTAATGGATGACAAGTTATTTCTTTTTTATTTCGCTGTAATAGTTAACATTATTCATAGTTACAAATGCGTTGTGCATTTATTTTGTCATTTCAAGGGGTTCCGTAATATTTTTTTATATGTATTACAAATAGTATTTCATAGATAATAATTTGTCATTTTATAGTATTTTTAAGATTTATTTTTTATTTAATTATATTTCTTTCTTTTTTACATAGAGGACTTCAATAAAAGTTATAAAGTTTTTTTGTTTCTATTGTGAAACTAAATAAATAAAATATATCTTTTAAACTGTCATTTAATATAACTTTTTCCTTTTCTTGATTTTATTTTTCTAGTAATAAAATCTAGGTTTTTTTCTTTAAGATCTTTGAGAATTAGGCTAAGCTTACATTGCATGCAACATTCTATAAAAAACAACAACAAAACAAACTAGAAATATCTATTATATTTTAAGCCCAACAACTACAACATGTTTTTAGCAAAACAGATTCTTCTCAATTTATTTGTCTGTTGGTTTGTTTGCTGGTTTAAGCTGTTGTTGCTCTAGATTTTTACTTTTTAGTCTTTTCTACACGTCAAAATGAGTTAAAACCATTTTAGACATGCTGCCAGGTATTACGGCTTTTATTTTAGCTTTGAGGTGTTGTACATTGTTACTCTATATTATTTTTATTGCTTTTATTTTTGTAAGAAAGAACTTGTAGAAAAAGTGTGTTAAATTGAAATGGTTTTTCTTTTTATATTTTTTTTTTTTTTTTTGAAGTTTTGGCAACAGAAACAGTGAAAGTTCTAAAAGGTGGACTCTTTTTTATTGAGGGATTATGACCTTATTTTTTTGTCGTGGCCTTTTCAAGTTCATTTGAATATAACAGATTTCAGTTTTAATAAATGAATATAAAAGGAAAGAAATTATAAAATATTAAAAAATAATTATAGGTGAATAAAGATAAAATTATAGAAAATAATAAAAGCACGTCTTGAAGTTTCATTCCAAAAATTTATAAAACAAAGTTTATAATATAATCTTAAGGATTTCCAAACCTACTTTTAAAGCGAAAATATTAAACAATTTTAAACCCATTTAAGAAACTCTTTTTTTATAAAATAATATTTAATATAGAAATTTTTAAGATTTATAAAATCAAGTTTAGTTGAAAATTCGTGAAATATATTGCAAAAACTTTAAATCCAACATACATTAAGTCAAGAAATACAATAAAATTCAATAAAAATGCATTCTATGGTTTAAGAAGCCACAATATAAGGTTTTTTAAACTAGGTTTAAAAAAATTTATATTTTAATTACCACAATCTAATAAGGCTAATTTTAATTTTAGTTTTGATAAAAAAAATAAGTTTTATGTCACCACGTTTTTATTACACAAATTTCAGCATTTTTTAAACCTCGTTTAAATCAGAACATTTTTAAATTTTTAGACCAGGTTTTAATAAGAAATGTTAAGATTAGTTCTTATTAATTATCAATTAATTTTGAAAGTTTGTAGTAGGAAAATCTTAAAGATTAATTAAACCAGGTTTAAAATAAAATTTTTGAAAATCTATAAAATTTTATTTCAATTAAAAAATCACGTTTTAATATTTATTAAACTAATTTAAGCAAAGAATAATGTTAAATTTATTAAATTATATTTATTAAGACTGTTGATGTTCATTTAAACTTGTTTAAAAGATAATAGTAAAGATTTATTTATTAAACCACGTTTTAATCGAAATATTTTAAATGTTTATTAAACCGTTTTAATAAAAACATTTTGGTGATTTTTTAAACCAAGTTTTAGTCAGAAAATTAAACACATTTCTTAAGCCGTGTTTAAAATGAAAATTTAATGATTTATGAAACAAGGTAAAAAAATATTTCGAATTTTAATTAAACCAGTTTTGAATAAAAACATTTAGAAGCCAGATATTTTTTTTAAGATTTATTAAACAAGGTTTAAATTGAGAAAAATTTTATGATTTATTAAACCATGTTCTATTAAAAATATTTTAAAATTCAATTAAACCAAGTTTAAATAAGAAAACAGTAATGTGTTATTGATCTACACTTTAATCAGAATATTTTAATACTTATTAAACCTCGTTTAATAAAAACATTTTATTTTTTAAACAACGTTTTATTAAACCAAATTTAATTAGTCTATTTTGAAGTTTAATTAGACCACGTTTTAATAAAAAGATTTTAAAGATTAATTAAATTAAACTTGACTCTGATGAGTACTTTGCGATGATTAATTAAAACCAGTTTAAGTAAGAAAGTTTTGAAGTTTAATTAAATCATTTTCATGAAAAGATTAAAAAAATACGTTTTAATACGAAATTATTACACATATCTTCAACCATGTTTGAATAATTATATAATTGAATTTTATACATATTTAAATTTTGAAAATTATATTAAACCACGTCTTAATCCACGTTTAAGAGGAAATTTTGAAGATTTATTAATCCAAAGTTTAAAAAAGTATATTTTGAAGTTTAATTAATACACGTTTCAACAAAAAAAAATAAAGATAAACTTCGTTGTAGAGTGCATTATAATGATTTATTGAAACAATTTTAAATAAGAAAATTTTGAAGTTTTATTAAACCATATTTTCAAGTAAATATTAAGAAAATAAAAAAGACACGTTTTAATAAGAAAATTCTACACATTTCTTTATCCACGTTTAAATAAGGAAATTTTTAAGTTTAATTCAATCTCATTTTAAAAAGAACATTTTGAAGATTTATTAAACCAAGTTTAATTGAGAATATTTTTCATTTCAATAAAAAATTTTATAAAAACATTTTAAAGATTAATTAAAATGGATTTAATAAGAACGTTCGAAAAGCTTTTTCAGCATAATTAACAAATGTCTAAACAAAAGAAGATTTATGAAATAACTTTCCAACAAGAATATTTCAAAAATTTATTAAACCACGTTTAAATAATAAAACTTTCAACATTAAAAATAAGAATGTTCTTAGGACCAAGCGTTAATGATAGCATTTTGAAATTTATATAATCGGTTTTATAATAAATTAGTTAAAAAATATTAAAATTTAGTTTTAATTAAAAATTTTGGAAGGTTTTTAAAATAATATTTTAAGAAGTGTTTTAAGGATTTATTAAACCACGTTTAAAGAAGAAAACTTTCAAGATTCTTTCTTGTTTAAGTTCCAATGATAGAAATAATCAAGCTTTAATAAGAACATTTTAATACTTAATTTAACCATGCTTAAATAAAAAAATATTGGAGATTTATTCAACCTTAATAAAAGGAAATATTAAAAATTTACTAAACCACTTTTCAATATATCAAAACTTAACAAGATCATTATTATACTTATAATATTTTAAAGTTTAAATGAATCAACATTATAATAAAACATTTCAAAAATTAATTTTAATTACTAAAATTTAAAGATTTATAAAAACACGTTTAAAAAAATTTCAAAGACCTCTTAAACCATGTTTAAATAAGAGTTAGCTAACTAAGTTTTAAATGGATAATTTTGAAGGTTTAAAGGCTGACAGTATAACAGGAATATTTTCAAACCAAGTTTAATTAAGAAAATTAATAAATATTTTGAAAATTTATAAACTTTTTTAATTTATTTAAAAAAATAATTTTAAATTTTTTTTAAATCTATTAAAAAAAATATATACAGAAGAAATTTTACGTCTTTTTTCCAAAGTTTTCATAGAAATCAAGACACATTTATCAGGGCATATAGGAGTCGAAATATGAGGGCTTATAAATGAAAAATTTAAAAATGAATGTGCAAGCTTTATAAATTTTACTTGAATTTTTTAAATTCTCTTTAAATATGTAACTGAGTACAAGAGCTCCAAATAAATGATGCATATTCTAATTTAGATCCCACAAAAGATGTAAATAGAACTTTTTTGTGTAATAATTCAAATTATGAGAATTACGGCATAAAAAGTTTAACATTGAATAAGCTTTAGGTATAATATAATTTAAGTGATAATAAATGTTAATTTTCTATCAAATAATATCCCCAAATCTAAAATTTCATACACAGATGACAGTATATGTTGATGTATTTTATAGCGGGACGGAATAGTGTTATAACATCTATGACAAGTCATAGAAAAATATTTGTTTAAATTAAAAAGTAAACCATTGTGTACTGACCAAGAACTCACCCTATTTAAATCCTTATGGAGATTAAAAACGTCATTGGCATTAGCAATTGTTTTAAAAATTTTTAAATCATCAGGATACAATATGTAATGAGACTTTCTGAAACAAAAGTCAATTTCATTAATAAATATAGAAAATAACAAAGGACCCAAAATACTACCTTGTGGAATATGAGAAATAGGAATAAATGATGTAGAACAAAAACCATCAAGAGAAGCTACGTATTGTCTATCCAACAAGTAATAACGAAACCAAGATAACATGCGATAATGGGCGCCCTATTTATATAATTATAATAATAAAAGTTCATGTGGCACTCGGTCAAATGCCTTAGCAATGTTCGTATAAATCGCAACAATCTGCAATCGGTCTTCAAAACTATCAATACAATACTTGGTAAAAACAGCCAAATTAGTGCAGGGTGATCTTCAGTCATAAATGTATGTTGAGATAAAGAAAGAAGAAAGTCTTATGATAAACAATATGTTCAAGAATTTTTGAAATATTGGTTAATTTGGAAATTGGTCTATAATTAATGACATTATTTTCATCACCAGAATTATAAATAGGCAAAATTGTAGTAGATTTACACTTTTAAATAAAATAGCCATTGCTTAAGGAGCTGGTAAACCATCATTATCACCCTTAAATGAATTAGAAAGCCTAAAAATACCTTATGCAACATCTTCTTCACATAATTGAAAATTACCGAAATCCATTATGGTGTTTATTTCATTTAAATCAAAGTTATGATACTATAAATATTCATCATTAAAATTGGATTTAAAATAGAATGCGAACAAGGTTAATTATTCAAGTACGAGTAGTTTGAAGTTAAGTTGTTATAGTTCATACATAAAGGATTGTAAAAACATTTTTTTTTTTTTAGAATTTATGAAAGTCTAAAATCGCTTTGGATTGTACTTTAAGTCGTTGCTAAGACTCATAATATACTGATTTTATAGAAATTTATTGAGAAAATTAAATTCTTTTTTGAATCGAAGAACCTTTTGTTTATAAACATTATTATTTGTGGAATTATAATGTAAGCTTATGTACCCTAGGATTTGCTAAAGGAATATATTTTGAAAAATATTAAAAATTTTTAATAAAAAAAATATTATAACATATACTAACAAATAGACTTTCTAATAAATCAATTCAATTGACACTTTTAATAAGCATATTTAATTTATTAGAAAAAATTTTAAGATTAATTAAACGACGTTTTAAATAATATTTTCGGAATTTATTAAATATAATTAACTAGAAGATTTATAAAACCAGGATTAAATAAATAAAATTTTAAGATTAATTAAACCACGTTTTAATCAATATTTTGAAGATTTATTTATTGAACTAAGTTTTATTAGAAAAATTTATTAAACTTTGTTTTATTAGGAAAATCCCAGCAAAAACTTTGCTTTCCTGGTAAGCTAGCAGGTATAATTGGAAACAAAAATAAACTACTTATTTTTGTTCGACTTGTTCACAAGTTAATGTAGTTATTTTTTGACTCTAAGGGTACTCAAAAATATGTACCTAAACGAAAACAAAAATAAAAAAAAACAAAAAAATTTTGCCATCAGTGTGACTCGAACTTGGACACACACTAACCATTCGTTTTTACTGACTAACGTCTTACTCAGTACACCATCCCTCATATAGCATCCTAAGCTACAAAAACTCTATTTAGTTTAAAATATCTTTTTAGACATTTTGTTATAAAAACTAACAGCCTCAGAATGGGATTGAACCAACAACCTTCTGGTTGCTAACCCAGCGCTCTAGCCAACTGATCCACGTGATTGCAATATTACTGTCCTATTACACTATTGAGTACTTATTTATGTAATACAGAGTAGGCAAATAATAATGACGCCTCATTACCGAGAAACTACTTTAATAAGTAGTTGCCATTACCGGAAACCAAAAAGTTTTTGCTGGGATGTTGAAGATTAATTAAGTCATATTTTATTAAAAATAAAATTTTAAGATCTATTAAACTGTTTCTAAGAAAATTTTGAAGTTGAATTAAAACTCGTTTTAATAAAAGCTTTTGAAAGATATTATTTCCAAAGATTTATAAAACTGTTTCGAAAAGAAAATTTTAAAGATGTAATAAACCACACGTTGTTAAGAAAGTATTGAAGTTTAATTAAAGTAAGTTTTTCTTTAAGATTTAGAAAACCATGTGCTTTAAAAATAGTTTGCAGATTTTAAACCACGTGTTAAAGAATCATTTAAAGTTTGCTTAAAATCATTTTATTTAAAATCATTTAAAGTTTAATTTAAATTAAAACAACTGAAAATTTATTAAACTACATTTTATTAGTGATATTTTGGAGATTTATTAAACTATATTTCATAAAAAATAAATAACATTTTGATAAAGATTTGTCGACCATTGGAATATTGTACAGTTTTTTAAGCCACATCAAGTTTATATAAGGATTTCTAAAACTACATTTAGTAAAAAGAAAATTCTGTCAGACTTATAAAAACTTATTAAATTATAAATCATAAACCTCAACTAATATTTTTTTTTTTTTTTTCATATTAATTTTACCATATTTTATAAGCAAATAAATATCAATATTTTTCAAAATCACGTTTAACTTCATATGAATTAATATTTTACTGTATTCTTGTTTAAGCTACAGTTAAGCAACGGTCATTTAGTATTTCTTTTACCATTATAAACATGTTAATAAACCTTTTAATAAAATTCAATAAATCTTTAAGCAAAACAAAATATAAATCTTAATCATTGAACTATTTTTTACTGCTCCATACCGCTCCATACTTTTTCTGCAACACTTGTTAACACGCCATAATTAAACGCATGTTGACTAAAGCTAGACAGTGGGATTGAAGGAAGAAAAATGGAAAAAAAAGTACAAATACTAATTTAGAAAATTACAAAGAAAATATAAGTCAAGAATTATTTATGTACTCGTATGTAAACTAATAAGATAAATTTTAGAGGAGACAAAAAACACTAAAAATATTTTCTTTCATTAAATTCACTGTGCGTTGTTGTAATAATTTTCTAAATATTTTTTACTTGTAAAATTGTTTTTTTATTTCAACTGGTCGTTGTTGCTCTTATGGATATTGATGTTGCAATAATATTTCGTTTGCCGATTTACTTATTTTCTTTTCATATTTTTGCATTAAATCAGTGCAAATAAGAAAATCTATAACGGTTTGTTGGATTTTACTTAAAATAAGAAGAAGAAAAATGTATGGTTTTAGTACTTGTAACCATGTTTCACTGGGTGCAAGTTGCATGTTTTGAGTTTGCCGGCTGCTTGCCCATTTCTTCTTTTTCTTTCAAATTTTTCTTATTTAATTTTATCTCTCTCCCTGGTTGCCCATTTTGTTATTTTTGGTTTTTTTTATAAAAGAAAAAAAAACATAAACTTAAAAAAGCCCCTTAATTATATGTAAGTTTTACTCTATTTGTCTGAGATTTGTTGTTTTATAAAAATGGAAAGTTATTACTGAAATCATGTTCAAGATGACGTTGATCTTTTACATTGATCATGATTGTAATTATGGCATTAAGACTATAGTGGATTTTTTTTTAACTTCATTCATATTTTCATTAATGGTTGGTGGTCATGAAAAGTAAGTTATTTTTATGGCATTGTTTTTAATTTTTTTTAAGAGCTTTGAAGTGATTTGTAAAGATTCGGCTTGTTGATAACAATTTAGATTGTTTTTAAGTTAAAACATTTTTATTGAAATAAATAAAAAATATTTTAGTTTTAAGTTAATTTTTATTAATATGCTATTCAACAAGTTCAGCAGCACTTGTGTGAGAGCTTTAACAAAAAAAAAATATTTTAACTTCACTCTAAATATGTTTTGGTTTTGACATTAAATTTTGAAAACTCAGACGTCAATATTAAAAAATAATAAATTTGAAGATTTACAAAACCAGGCTTTAAAAAGAAAATTTTAAAAAATTTTAAAATTAATTTAACCAGAATTTGATCCAGGTTTTAATAAATAATTTTTTTTTTCTTAATCAATAATTTTAAGATTTATTAAATTATATTTTACTGGAAAGATTCAGAAGATATTTAAATCATGTTTTATTAAAAAAATTAAAGATTTCTTAAACTATATTTTTTAAAGCAATTTTTAAAAATTTATTGGAAAAAATATTAAGAAAAATTTGAAGTTTAATTAAGTTATGTTTTAAAGTGAGATTTTTTAAGTTTCATTTAACGATATTTTATTAAAAAATACGAAAAATTTATTTATATTAAGAGAATATTGAAAATTAATTAAAATACATGTTAAGGAGATTTATTAAACTACGTTTTATTTGCAAAATTTTAAATATTAATTAAACCATGAAGTATTAAAAAAAATTTAGAAATTAGTTAAACCACATTCTAAACAATATTTTAAAAATGCATTATTACTATTATTATTATTATTATTATTATTATTATTATTATTATTATTATTATTATTATTATTATTATTATTATTATTGCATTTATATTTTTTTATTTATTATAATAAAAGAATAATTTATAAAACCAGGATTAAATAAGAAGTTTTAAAAATTAAATAAATCAGGTGTTAATCAATATTTTGAAATTTATTAAACTTCGTTTTAATTATTACAAAAACGTTACAGATTTATTAACCCATCTTCTAATCAATATTTTGAAGATTTATTAAAATTCGTTTTATTAGAAAGATTTTGAAGATTAATTAAACCATATTTTCTTAAGCAAATTTATTTTTTAATATGAGACTTTTGAAGGTTTATTTAACGTTTTATTAAGAAAATTCCTAAGATTTATAAAACTATAGTATGTTTTGATAAGAAAATTTTGCAGATCTAATAAACTATATTGAAGTTTAATTAAACCAAGATTTAATAACCGATTTTTAAATCATAAATATACATTTAAGATTTATTAAACCACTTTTTATTAAGAATCATCTAAAGTGTAATTAAATTACGTTTAATGAGAAATAAATTAAGATTTATTAAATATATTTTTTATTAATATAATGTTGAATTTTAACTTTAATAAGAAAGTTTTAAAAGTTTATTATATCATATTTGAATTAAGAAAATTGTGAAGATTTATTAAACCTCATTTTATTGGAAAAAATCTGAGAATTTATAAAACCACAAAATATAATGATTTTGATCAGAATATTTTTGAGATTTATTAACTTCCATTTAAAAAAAATTTATATAAAAATTTAAATTGAAAATCTTCGAATATATATACATAAATATTTTGAAGACTTACCCAATTCTAAATTTCTTTAAGTTATCCTAAAGTAGTCATTTATGACTTGTCAGCATCGGTGCTGAATCGTTCCTTGTTCCCATATAAAAAACATTATGACACCTTATGATATTTTCATATATTTTGCCAAATTCAAATTCAGCAGGTTGTCAATATTACTGAATACATTTCAAATAGGAACTGAATAGGAACTGAATGGTTGCGGTTTTATTTTTTTTATTTGTTAGTGATTGATATATTTTAAAAATACCTAAAAAGATTTAAAAAAACATATCCCCGATGACTTCTTTCATTATCAGCTCCGAAATTACAATCTCACTATATACCACTACAAGAGTTGTTAAGGCATCTTATAATTTTGATCAAAATATTACTAGTTGTAGTCAATTGTAGGAAATGTCATTAAATCGTCTGTTGTAATTTGTCATCAACTTGTAAATCAAGAATCACCTATGAAACTGTCTTCAAGACACAATTTCCAGCTAAGTATTAAACCACATTTTAAATAAAACTTTAGAAAATATATTAAGCCATTTTAAAGATTATTTAAACCATGATTTAATAGGAATAATTTGAAAATTTCTTAAACAATGTTTAAGTAGGAAAATTTTGAAACTTCAGTAAACAACATTTCAATTAGAATAATTATTCCATCAGTGAGTAATTATCAAAATCAACAATTATGGCTTTAAATAAATTTTATTTCTATACAAAAATGTAATCTAATTCTTTGACTCTTTTCTTTAAATTTTATTAACAAAATTAATATTCACATATTTTAAAAGCTAAGATTTCAGAAATTATTATGAAAAAAAATTCGATTTTCATGGATCGAAAATGGTGAAATTTTTAACATTTTAAATTCATCGAACCAGAAAAAAGTTTTACGACTATTTTCGAATCTATAAAATAAAATATATAAAGACCAATTTTACTTTAAACTAGTTTTCAAAAAATATGCACAGTAGAGTACATTTTGTGAAATTAGTAGAATTTTCAGAAACATATTTTTTTAAGTAAACAAAAAACCTATTGAACTAATTTTTTAACTTTATATTTTATACAGTGTATTGATACTTTGTCTTCTAAAACACATTTTGATATCTTTTGTGAGTCGCTTTTTTATAAATTTTCAAATCTAAAATAAATGGTTTTCAAACTCCATATAAGCTAAAATTTATTAATTTTATTATTCAAAAATGTATTTATCAAAATTTTAAAAATCAATTAAACCAGGTTTAGCTGGAAAATTTTAAGTATTTTTAAACCATATTTATTTCTGACATTTGTATACATAGATTAATAAGTAGATATTTATGTGAGAGAAAAAAACCTGATTGAATTGTCAAAAACCTAATTCATGCAACAACACAATACATATAGTCACATATATTTTGTTTTTGTATTTTGGAAAAAATGAGTAATTTTTTAGAATATTTAGTTCGAAGTACCTCTCACATAAACTTAGTTGTATTCTATGGCTTACTAGATCTTGTTCTATTGAAGAAATTTTAATAAATTCTAAAACTAAATCTAAATAAAAAATTCAAATCTATAAACGTTTTAGTAATCAAATTTGTATAGATTTTTTTAGCTTTTATAAGTTTTAAAAATTTATTACTAATAAGGCAGAAAATTATGAAATTTTTATTTATTTATTTATTTATTTACTTATTTATCTATTTATTTATTTATTAATTTTCATTATTTACCTATTTATTTATCTATTTATTTAGTTATTTATTTATTCATTTATTTATATATTTATTTAGTTATTAAATAATTATTTATTTATTTGTTTATTTTTTAATGCATTCTTAACTTGAAACGGATCTAACTAACACTTTTACTTTTTTAAATGTGAGAAAAAATATATAAAATTAATTTTTAAATTACTCAAACATTTAGACGTGTACAATTAAATTTTAGACCATTAATTGATTGACATTTACAAGAATAATTTCCAACTCAAAGTTACAAATATACAAACAAAACAAACTCAAGCTTGGATTTTTTTAAATTTAAAATGATAAAAGTTCAAGAAACTATTTTGTATGCAAGTGACATTGTTTTAAAAATTTATGTTAACATATGACTACAAATAAAAACAAAGAATTTAACAATAAATAAATTTAGAAACTTGTTGTTTAACAAAATCTTAAAATCTTTCAATCAAAACAAAAAATGCATGCAAACACTTATAACAAAGCAGATATAAAGATATCTAGAACCAGAAAATATACAGATTGAATAACAAAATAAAACATATAGAAAAAGCATCTCAGATGAAAGTATTTTGCCGCTAAACAACATCACACACACTTTTGCTTAGATAATCATAAAACGAAACTTGTTAAATTAATCAATAACTTATTATAAAAGTGGCAATAACAAGAAAAATAAACTAACATTTTCTTTTTTATCAACTTTTAACTAAAGGGCAAACAACTAACTTTTCTAGCTAGCATTAAGAAATAGAAAAACAAAAGACTTAAGCAACAAACTTGATAGGAGAAATTCCCATAAAAACCCACGCTTATAATTTTATGTTGCCTTGAATGTTTTTTTTTTTTTTTTTTTTTAATCACAATCCACAATCATTCATAAATTCTTAGAGGCAACATTTAAACAACATTTCACATTTAGTACTATTTTTAGTACTACTGCATAACAAACAATTTAGTACCCAAGAGTTTTATAGAGTAAATTATGCTGTCAATAACTCTCTTTTTTTTCTCAAATTTTGCACAAAAACTGGTTGTTTTAAACTCATGAGTACGTTTTTAACACCTGCCATTACCACAACTCACACTGAGAGCATACAAAGCCAAAAGAAGTTGCAAAGCCAATGGCTAATGTTTGATTTGCTTTGGTTGCTCTAGATGATGCTTTTTTTCTTTACGATTTTTAATTTAAAGTTTAGTTGTTGAGCGACTGTTGTCTAAGTTAAAACGTTTATTTTTACTTAACGGTTAGTTTTCTATTAACGTTGCGTTGGCCTGGTCTTTCCGTAAAGCAAAGAGTGTACATATATACCTATCAGTGTGTCTTAGTTTTATTTAAAAAAGACTAGTTTGTCTGCATTTTTTCTGTTGGTGTGTATAAGTATTAAAAGCTAAACAAGCAAAAAAAGTTAATACAACAAAAAAAAAAGAAAAAGAACCAACTTTCGTGGCGCGTCTGCTTCTCGGTAATAGAAATTTTTTCATATATCTGGTGTATATTTTTTTTTTATAAAATAAAATTTAAGTGTTAAATGTAAATATAGTTTTTATAAAAAAGAATGTATAAATTTCCACTCATCTTATTAACACAAAACGTTTTTGAAATTTTTTTAAACAAAAAATGAAATATTTAATGGCAAAATAAAAAGATCTCTGTTTTTATCTCCTTTTTTAATTTCAAAGTCATTAAAACAAAATTTTAGTGTGGTTATACTTGAAAAGAATTTTAAAAAAATAAATATTGTTGAATTTATTTTATAGCTTGGATTTTTATTTTTCATAACAATATATAACCAACGAAACATTTTCAAGGTGAGTTTCAAAAACATATTTCAAAAAAAATGTATCTTTTATACAAAAATAAAAAAACAAATAGCACCTTCTAAAACTAGTTCTTTTTTAACCATAATTTATAATAAATTGTCGCGAAAAAAAACCGACCATAAGTAAAAAAAAAAATTAATAAAAAATTGGAAAAACATTGCATTGGCATTTTGAGCTAAAAAAAATCATATTGATTAAACATGAATATGAGTCAAAAGCTGGTTTGTTAAATTTTGTTTCTATAAATTTATAAACAAAAAAAAAGAAACAGAATAATTTAACAAATAACAAACAATTTGCGGTTTTAGTAAAACATGTATCCATAACAATAACAAATAAAATAATATGCATATGTATATTAATAACACTAAGCTACAGTAAAATATCGCTCATGTTATATGCCTTTTTGAGGACATTATAAATTAGTTTTAAAAGTTCCCAATACACCCTCAAAATTTTGAGTTATGCTCAAAAAAAATATTTTTAGGCAGGTTCCTGCAAATGTATCCTAATTCCGTTATTTTTGTGTTGATTATTTATTTTTAAACCTTTTTGGAAAGTAGAATAATCAGTATTTTAAATTAAATGGATATTTTTAAACATTATTTACAAAAAAACCACCATCTACTATAATTTTTTCTATACAAGTCTATACAACGATTCTATAATTTTTAAAAACATTTTTGTTGCGAACATAATAAGATCAAATTTTTAAAAATCAAAAAAAACTATTGAACTTATTCTATTTTATCTGCAATTTTGTACACAATTCTCATTTTTGCCCCAAAAAGTATGCACCAAATCAAATAAAATACTTTCTCTTAAATTATGTGAAGAATTTTATTTAAGTTTTTTTTTAATGTTTTTAAATGAGTTTAAAAATTGATATTTCTTTTTATTCTAAGCAAAATAGCACTTAAAATTTTGCATATAAATATGTTTAGTCTTAAAGAAGAAAATCCCAAAAATTTACATTAAAGTTGAAATTTTGAAAAAGAAAAGAAAAAAATTAAAAATATTAATTAAATCATTACTTATTGGATTATATATAGAATATGTTATATTTATAGTTGAAAAGCTATATTCTTCCGTTTTCTATGTCAAATGGAAAATCTAATATTGACTTAAAATTGGCGAGCAATGAGATCTTAAGTATAGTAACTAATCCAAAATAAGAAGGTGTTTCAAAATTTTTTAAATTAGGTGATCTAAAAATCTGCAATCCACATTAGATCGTTTTTCGAGTAAAAATAATAAGTGTTATTATGTAATAGAGTGTAATTTTAAATTCATTTTAATTTAAGTGTATTTTGATATACAATACTTTTATTTGAGGTTTTACATTTTTTACTGTTTTCAAATTATAAAAATATAGAAATTATCTCATAATACAAAATTCTCAACTTTATTAAATAAATTTAAAAAAATAAGGTAAAAAATAATAAAGAAATATAGCAAATCAGAAGTAACTAAATGAAACTGCACTATATTTAAATTTAATTATTAAAGTTAGAAAATTTTCTTTTAGAAAGTAAAGTACAATTTTTTATGAACTTAAGTCTCATAAAAGGGGATTTATTATTTATTTATTTATTCTTCAGTGAATTTATTGGATTTATTTAATAGTATACAAAAACTTAATTAATAATCAAAAAAAAACTTACTAAAGTGTTTTGGATATTCTTGAAAAAAATTTAATTAATTAAAAAAACTAAACCAAAAATGATAATATGTATCTGTTGCCAAATTTATTATTATTATTTTCGAAACATAATACATACTTTGTGATGTGTGTATATAAGTTTGCCATTCTGTTTGTAGTTATTCCAAATATAAATGGTCTTTTGAATTAATTTTCTAAAGGCCTCCGAAACCATAAATACATTAATATTTTTCTTCGCAAATGCTCCGGAAAATTTTTTTCTTGACAATCATTAACATCACTCCATAATTGTCAGAGTAATGAATATTATGAAATTTTTCCCCCATATATTCTGACAGTAATTGTCTGTAAAAATATCATCCAAATCAGTCAATAAACAACCGAGAAAGTGGTTAAAAAACAAACAAATCTTTTTAAAACAATGGTGCTTGAAAAGCAACAACAACATATAAATTTGCAGTTGGTTTCTTTTTTCAGCGTTTATATTTACATCTAACGTTAAATTAAATTTATTAAAAAAAAGTACAATTTTCAAAAAAAAAAACTAACTTTCGAAAAAAGTACTAATTAAAAAAAAGAAAAAATTCCAATTTTTAAAAAGGCAACAATTTGAGAAAATAAAAAAAGCTCCGAATTTTCGCAAAAATTCGAAATTTTACCAAGAACTTAAAATTTCTCCAAAAATATAAAACTTCACCAAAAATTCGAAATTTCACCAAAAATTTGAAATTTCACCAAAAATTCCAAATTTTACAAAAAATAAATAATAAACAAAACATGTTTAAAAATTATGTATTAACTATTTTTTGATTACTAGAAACTATGTAGCGTTATGTGTAATCTCAGTTTTTAAAAGAAAAAACAAATATAAAAACTTTTTAAACTGTCGCTTAGGTTGAACTGAAAATATTTTGCAAATATAAAATATTTCAAATTGCTTTTCGTTTAATAAATATATATATAAATATATATTTCGAATTTTTGGCGAAATTTAGGTTTTGTTTGCAAAATTTCGGATTTTCGATAAGATTTTGAATTTTTGGTGAAATTTCAGATTTTTGGTGAAATTTTGGATTAATGTCGTCTAATAAAAGAAAATGTGTATATTCCAAGCATATATTCTCCCACTTTTCTGGGCAGAAATTTAACATAATATTTGATGAAATATTCCGGAAAAGTAACGCACTAGAAACCTATTAAACTTTCAACAAAAAGCAAAGGAATATTTTGTAAATTTTAATAAACTTTTTTAAAAATTTACAACAAAGAATAATCAATAAGACAAAATACTTTTTTCTATAACTTTTTTAAAAAGAAACTAAATAAATTGTAAATTTTAGATGCGCAAAATATTTGCTCACAGACATTATAAAATTTTATCCCATTTCAACAACGTGTCTAAATTGTTTATTAAATACTTAATAAATTTTCTTTCAAATTTTTTATTTTATTTAACTTAAACATTTTTAAAAACTCACCAAACCAGCTTTCCAAAAAAACTCCTTTAAATTATATATAATTTTTTCCATTTTTTAAATAACTATTACATTTTAACCCCTTACATGAAATGACCTTAAAAAGTTTCCTTACTTCAACTAAAATATTTTTAAGTTGATTATCTACCCATTTTAATAAAACTACAGAAATCACATAATGAAATGAGAAACTAAAGATGCATTGAATCCACTTGTTGCTGAAAGTATTGTAATTCATGGTTTTGTGGCGTTTATATAACTATAAGTATTTTATTTTACTTTTTTTTCTCTTAAAAAGTCATCTGCCATAATAAGTAGTTTTAATATAAATTTATTTTTATGAAATTGTCTATATTGGTTTACAATGTTTCTTATAGGCGATTTTTCTGTTGAAGATTTTACGGAAATTATTGTAATTTTTATTTATATGAACTTGTTGTCCAAGGTTGTAGTTTATTGAATTGTAAAGATGTTACAACTTGTTTTGTATATTTTTTAATAAAGATTTTTTATTTAAAATTGTAGAATTTATAAGACTTGTTGTGTTCTTTACGAATAGGTAAGTTATAAAAACAAAAGACTTAGGAAGCAAACTTGTTATAAATATGTAATTAATACACAAAAACATTTTTTGTTATCCCTTTTATGCTCGCCCTATACATCCGATTTTAATTAAAAAAATATATCATTACAAAGGTATTATCTTATAGATATGCAGAATATAAAATCTGTTTAGTATTTTATTTAGTTATAAGCGGTAAAATTTGCTATTAATACATATAAAAACTCACATATAAGCCTAAAAAAATAGTTTCAAATTATTAAACCCTTCTCTGTTTTATTTCTAATATCTCTCAGACTACTCTCTCAAAAAAAGCAGTTTCATTCTTGGTATTTCTTTACAAAATTAAACTGTACAAGTTGTAATGACAACAACATTGAGTTAGAGTATTGAATTGAGAGATTTGTAAGAGGGGAGTGATAAAGAAAATAAAAAAGAGTTTAATACTTTGAACTGCTTTGTTTATTTTTTTTTTTTTTTTCTAAATCTTATGCATTATGAGAAATAAAGTAGAAAATGTAAATAATGTGTGTTGCTTTTTGAAAGATGTTTTTTTTTTCTTAATACTGTTCCTTTTTAATTTTAGCAATTGCTCTTCTTTATGTAAAATTAATTGTTTAACTTGCGTTATCAAAGTAAGCTGATTTCATTGATCTTTTGTTTTGGATATTTAAAATCCGGTATCGTAAATATTATAACTTTTATCACAAAATCAGATGATTATATTTTCACTTTTATATTTTTTTAACAAAAATAATTTTTTTTTTTTTGTGATTGTTATTTTTTCGAGCATAAATAAAAGTTATTATGTCGTTTTTACTTTTTTCGAGGGAATATAAAAGTTATTTCCGATTATTATTGATAGCATTGTAAAACTCAAATAAATCGCCAAAGTAATAGAAATCGCTAAAACTAAATAAAAATTGCCAAAATGAAAAAAACTCTAAAATTAAAAAAGACATCAAAACAAAAACCACGACAAAATAAGAAAATATAAAAAGTAGCCAAAACAAAAAAAATCTAAATCGAAAAAAGGGTCAAAATGAAAAGGGTACAAAAAAGTCACCAGAACGAAAAAAATGCTCCAATGAAAAAATGTAAAATGAAAAAAACTCCTAAGTAAGAAAATCTCCAAAATGATAAAAATCACTAAAACGGAAAAAGATAGAATAAAAAAATATAAAAACGACAAAATAAAAAAAATCACTTACATAGAATATTGATAAAGAACAAAAACTCGCCTAAACGGAAAAAAAATTACCACAACAGAAAAAATCGCAAAAAAACGGAAAAATCGTTAAAAGAGAAAATGTCGTCAAAACGGAAAAAATTCTAAAACAACAAAAAATGCAAAATCGCCTAATTAGTGAAATTGCCAAAACGAAAAAAACGCTAAAATTAAAAAGTCACCAAAACAAAAAAACGACAAAATAAGAAAAGAAGAAACCCTAAAACGAAAAAAAGACCAAAATAAAAAAGACGAAAAAAGTCACCAGAACGAAAAAAACGCTCCAATGAAAAAATATAAAATGAAAAAAACTCCTAAATAAGAAACTCCCCAAAATGAAGAAAATCACTAAAACGGAAAAACGACAGAATAAAAAAATATAAAAACGACAAAATAAAAAAAATCACTTAAATAGAACATTGACAAAAAACAAAAACTCGCCTAAATGGAAAAAAATTGCCAAAACGAAAAAAATAGCCAAAAAGAAAAAATCGCCAAAACTCAAAAAATTCTAAATCTATGGAACGAAAAAAATCGTCAAACTGGAAAAATACCCAAAACGGAAGTGTTATTATTGTTACTTAGAGCTTTATTCGCCCTCCCTCCTTTGAGAAATGTTAGGAGAAAGTTTTGTTTTTGTATTCAACCGTTATTTTTATATTGGCTATTTTATTTTTCACGAATTAGAAAAATCAGGATCTATAAAATTTTGAAATTGGTAAAAAAATATTTAAAAAGTATTTATTTACTTTACAGATTATACTTTCAGTATTTAATTAGTTACAAACCTTAAAGGATATTTTCTATTAAATTTTTAATAAGCGGCAGTTTTGCCAGAAAATGAGAAAAAAAGAGACTAAATTGAACTTTAAAAATCTCAAAAAAAAAACTAATATTTTTTAGTTTGAAAACTTATTTTTTCATGTTCTCAGTAGTTTTTGTAATATTTTGAGATATCGTAATAAATTTATAAATAAAACATAAACAAAAATGACACAATGAAAAATCCTTCAAAAAATTCACATACAAATTTGTGTCATTTTCGGGCGTACTGACCACAATTGGCCGTCCAGAATGTTCAGCGTCATTTGTACTTGTGCGAGCACAACGAGTCAGTAAACCAATTTTTTGCCATTGATAGTGCGGAGTCCCCATAGTATTTATCGAGCTTTTTCTTGGTTTGATTGACGGTTTTTTTACGCAAAAATTAATGTTTAATGAGCACTCGAAATTCACTTTTTTTCCATTTTTAGAAAAATACACGAGGTTTTATGTTTTGAACAGCTATTAATTGCAAAGTAAATGACGACACTTGCTCAAAATTTGCCAGTAGTCTATTAACAGGTGATACTTAATGGGAATAGTGTTGCATTTCATATAACTGCGAAGGAAGTTCGAAAAGCCACGGACTTATTGATCCGCCCTCGTAAATATGTTAATCACCTTCAAAGCTATAGTTACCGAAATAAAAATGAGAAAAATTCATTTTACTTGCCTCTGTATCATCAAATTTTATCTAAATCGGTAACCAAGAGCCAAAATTTTTCAAATTTAAAATGAAATTGCTCTATTACATTTTGTAATACGTCAGCCTTTAAATCTAAATCTGCTCTAAATTGATTCAAATCTTTCAAGCAGCTTGAAATAATTTCAAAAGTACTTACATTCATTCAAGGAAACTATATAATATTTAAAATATGTCTATATTTTTAAGGTGTGTCTTAAATGCCAGCAAACCGTAAACAAATGAAGTAATAAATTTCAGCACCTTTTTTCTATAATTTTTTCTAAGTATCAAATTCTGCACTTAAACTAAGTTTATTAGCATTTTTATATACTTTATTTTTTATTTTTTTTTTTTTGATAAAAATCAAACTTATTCATGAACACTTTTTAAATACCTTACATTAAAAATGCTAAAAACTTCTTAATTATTTCATTAAATTAAACAAAAGAATTCAATATCAATATTTACCTTAAAAAAAAGCAAAGTATAAATAAAAACATACATCATAAATATTTGTTTAAACATTAAAAAATCTATCTATAAAATTCATAAAAGTACTTAGAAATCAGCAGGCAAAAAATAGGTCACATAAATATTCATTGCTCATAACTCTTTAAATAAAAAGAAAGAACTAAAAAAAGACATAACCAAAAACATAAACTATGCTAAAATATTCTTTACTAGATTTTTAATTTTTTGTAAAAAATAATTACTTACTCAAGTACTCAAATCTAAAAACCTATTTAATAACAAAAAATCAACCACTAAAATTATGGCTTCAAGTAAAAATCTTAAAATTTTTCTCGCTTGCTCTGTTGTTCATTGTGGTGTTAAGTTTTAATAAATTTAATACAAACAAAAATTAAAAAAAAAATAAATTCAAAATTAATGTTATTCATTTATTCTAATCGCTAACATCTTTTTGAAAAATCTTTCTTTTTGTTCAACTTATTTAGTTTAATTTGAAAATTTTATAATTGTACATTAAAAGGTGGCTGAACTTCTGCAAAATAACTGAAAAAAGTTATTTGTTTAAAAATGTATTTTTTTTTTATTTATTTTTTTATTTTATTTGTTTAAAAATAAAATAAACATAATTTTTGTTTTACTTAGAGTTCATTATTACTTGTTTTAACACAATAATGTTAATTATTTTCTTATGTTTTTTTTGTTTATTTCTTTTTTTTACTAAAATTTTAGTATTAGAAATACTGCTAAGAAATTTTGGATTTTTTATACCCTACACCACCATAGGTGGTTGGGGCATTATGACTTTCTGTTGATGTTTGTGACACACAGAAAAAATCATCCAACACCCACCTTAAAGTATACCAATCGATTCAGAATTACTTTTTGATGTGTCCGTCCGTCCGTCTGGCTGGACGGCAGGCTAGCTACCTGTCCATATAAATCTTGTCCACAAAGTACAGGTCGCAATTTTGAAGATAATTTTCAATGAATTTTCATGACACAAGAACGAATCATATTGCAATTAGTTATGATCGGTCCATTATTTCACCTAGCCTACATACAAATGTCCTCCCGGAATAGGGGTTTAAATACCTTAAATATAGCAAAAGTTTTGTATAAGTATCATTCCCTGTGCAAAATTTCATGAAGATCAGTCCATAATTGACAATAGCTCCCATTTTATATAAAACCCTCTTCCGAAAATCACTTTAATGTGCACAAATCACATACACATGTTAGTATCAAGTTTATATTCGACACAAATAGGTTTTATATAAGTAGAAATCATAGTGACAAATTTTATAAATATCGCTCCATAATTCACTATAGCTGCCATATAAGCCCACTTTCGTGAATCACCCTAAAGTGCATAAATTCATATAAATGTTAGTATTAACGTAATATTCTCTATTGGTATATTTTATTTTGCACTTAGTAAAAGTATCAGTCCACAATTTTCCACATGTCTAATATAAAACATACAGAATGGTATGTGGTATCATATGGTCAGACTTGACCGACTATATCTTTCTTATTTCTTTCTTTTTACATATGTAAAGGACATATTTTGAATTACTTTTTTTTATGAGTTTTTTTAGAATAACATTATTCACAGTTATAATATACATACACGGAAAAAAGTAAAAAATGGTTTTAATTACCAAACTGATTTATTCAATGAAAAAAATATTTAAATTTGCACCTCTCACCAAAATGATTATATCAATTGCTAATAATCGTAAAAATTTAAAAACTAGGATTTTTTCCAGTTAAACAGTTTTTAAAACTTTTTTTAATAAAAAAAAGATAATTAAAAAAATACAAACTTTAAATAATCTTTTAATTGAATGAATCAAAACTTTAATAGAAAATAAATTTTATATTAATTAAATCAATCAAGTAGATGATTGAATGAATCAATAAGTTAACTGAAAGGAATAGCTTAATTTATTTATTTCTTTATACCATTCAGCACAGGTGTAAAGGGTATATATAAGTTTGTCATTCCGTTTGTAATTTCTAAAATTTTAGTCGGAGAGCAAAAAGGTTTATATTTTTTAGATACTTGTAAGAAATGATGTCGATAGGACGATGTCCGTACGTCCGTTTATCGGTTGAAGCCCACCGAAAACTGTCATATATAATATATATATATATCAAACGGTCGGAAATCCTTTCAGCAAGATCGGTTCATGAATAGCGGAGATATCTGTAAAAAACCATTTTCTTTTTTTGAGAACTTTTGACGGACCACAAATATTTTTTTTTTTTTTTTTGAATTTCGGTTTTTTGAATCAACCAAATCGGTAATTAACAACCGAGTTATTGGCAAATCTTTTTTTATTTATCTAATGTCTGCTTCCCTTATAGTTGTTATTTCATGAGTACTGGAAAACAACAACAACCCAGCAAAAACTTTTTGGTTTTCGGTAATTACAACTACTTATTAAAGTAGTTTCTTGGTAATGAGGCGTCATTATTATTTGCCTACTGTGTATTACATTAATAAGTACTCAATAGTATAATAGCGCAGTAATACTGCGATCACGTGGATGAGTTGGCTAGAGCGCCGGATTAACAACTAGAAGGTTGTTGGTTCAGCCCCATTCTGAAAGCTGTTAGTTTTTTTATAACAAAATGTTTAAAAAGATATTTTAAACTAAATAGAGTTTTTGTCGCTTAGGATGCTATGTGCGAGATGGTGTAATGAGTAAGACGTTAGTCAGTAAAAACGAATGGTTAGTGTGTGTCCAAGTTCGAGTCTCACTGACGGCAAAGTTTTTTTGTTTTTTTTTTTTTATTTTTGTTTTCGTTTAGGTACATATTTTTGAGTACCCTTAGAGTCAAAAAATAGCTACATGAATTTGTGGACAAATCGAACAAAAATAACTAGTTATTCAGGCAAAAAATAAGTAGTTTATTTTTGTTTGCAATTATACCTGCTAGCTTACCGGGAAAGCAAAGTATTTGCTGGGTAGCTAAGCTATATTTGGTTTTTCAACTTTTTGAAGTACTTATGTATGCTAGACACTTCGTCCTTTCAAAGAAAATTCAGAAATTGAACCCAGTCGATTCAGTATTAACCAAGTTATAGGTCAAAACGCGTTATTAGAATTTTTGAAGCTCCAATATTTATCACAAATATTTTTTTCGAATTGCAGTTTTTTTAAACCAGTCAAAACGGTCTTTAAATTTTCTACCATACCTTTTTTTTGATTTAATCATGACTTACATTTATTTAATTTAATATTGTCTTATTTTATAAAATATTTGTTATTGACCGAAGTGATTACATCTTCCTTAAATATGTGCAACTTTTGTAAAATTCCAAAGTATTAAATTTATTTACTAGCTTCGCTACCTCATTTGATGCGACAACTAATATTTGCTTTATATGGGAACTATTACTCCCCCTGGGCCTATTCACACTATTCGAAATTTGATATGAAAATTACTTTAATCATTTTTTAATACTCACCGTATTAGTTCTTTATATGGAAAAATTTATATTTTCTTTGTATGGGGGTTACCTCTTCCCCTGAACCTATCTGAAATCTGAGGGCTCTCACTATGATACTAATTATGACATATCCTTAGATATACCATAATTAATATTTGCTATATGTGGGGGGTACTACACCCCTGCTCCGATTTTAGGCTATTCGGTTCATACGTTTGAGAGTTTTAAATAAGTGGATGTAAAATATGGGCGCGGCATCCCATACATTCTACAGAGCAAGCACTATCCATGTGTCATGTAAATAGCTTCATTAATAACGTGTAAAATTTAAAAGAAAAAAGCCTATAACCACCTCTGGCACTGATACTATATGTTTGTCAAAATTTGGTGAAAATTGGTTCAGCCGCTTAGACGTAATTGATACACAAACAAACAAACTTATACCTCATTTTTAAAATATATATATATATATATATAAATATATATATATATATGATTATAATGATTTATAAAATCTTTATTCTATTTCAACTTTATATGAAAATGTAAATTATTTAAAGTCTTTAATGTTAACATAGATAAAGAATAGCTAAATATATTTGTAAATACATCCACTATAATGTATTTCATTTTCATATAACACATTTCAATATGGGTGAAGGGTATATAAGATTCAGCACAGTCGAATATAGCAGTCTAACTTGTTTTAATTACATTTTCTTCCTTTTTTCTCTCTTTAATAAGAAAAATATCTTTTTTTTTTTTTTTTTTTTTTTTGAAAATTCATTTTCCATATTTTACATTTCTTAGTATTTTTTGAATGCAATGATAGGCCTATCATTTTTCAATCGCTGCACATAGGCCAAAACTGTATACATATGTTTTTCTCATTGAATATTGTATTTTTATCAATTTTTAAAAGGTTTATGTCAAATTAAGTTTTGACCAAAAAATATAAATGAGGATCATTATTTTTTTAATTAATTTTATACTTAATCTATAACGAATTCACTATCCATGAAAATATATTTGTTAGGAATTTAAATTTTTCCCAATTTCTACTGATCTTTTAGCCCAATTTTAAGAAGATTATCATTTTTGAAACTAAAAATACCTATAGAAAAAATTTTTTTTATTCAAATTGTCAAGATTTGGCATAATATAAATGAATCTAACGCCCAACAAATTATTCTAACTTTGGTTTAATGTTTACAGCTGGAACAATGCGTACATTATTGAGGAGTCTTCTTCTACATCAGAATTGTAAAAAAGCAGTTTCTCAGGACACTCTAGTGTATATAAATTCGAATTGAAAAATCCCATGAAATAGTAAAAATAAATTTTCTGTCACCCTGTGTCACTGTAAAGAAAAAAAAGAATTAAAATATTACTACTAAATTTCACATACAGTATCGAGCACAAAAAATGCAACGCTAGGCTATATGGTTTTTGAACGCATTGATTAGGGCTATAACGTTATTAAATTAGCCAATTTTGTTGTGATTTTATTCTTTGTGGTTTTAACCAACTATGTTATTATGTTACGAATTGTTATAAAATAGGAATATTTATTATAAATTTTGTTAAAACGGTTGTAAATTAATGCAAGCAAATGCAACTCCAAAAAAAATTAAAGAAAACTTTTTAAATTTTGATAGAAATAATGATTGAAAAATGACGAAAACTATAAGTTGATTGCTTTATCAATTACTACCAATATACATAAATTTAAGGTAATTTTAACTACAAAGGTTTATTCATGATATTAAAAAACATTCCTTCTCCATTCGTTTTAAGAATTTAGGAATATTTTAGAATAACATTATGCTGATGATACTGAAATAATATTGATGTGAAGTTCTAATATGTGAATTCATAAAAATTATCTCAGAGACACAATATTGAAAATATCATGCATGAAAATATTGATAAAAGTCAAAGATCAGAAGATATTTTATATTACTCGAATGAACACATGTGACCATTTAAAGCTACTACGGCCACCAATCGTTGATTTAATGATACTACACACATATTATTTACTAAAATCAAACTTATGGAGGCAGATTATTTATTATTGTAACTAGTACCGTTTAATGGAAACGCCTATATTTCTCATTTAGCCTGTCTATATAAATAATAATTTTAAATAGTAGAAAAGTGCAACAGTCCAATAACCACAAAGGATGAAATTCTAATTTTAATTCTAAAATTGCGTCACAATAACGATCGAAACTGGTAGCGTTATTTCAGTCCAGAGCTCTAATACAATAATGAATTATCAAATTAAGAAAAAGTATCATGAATATTTGATAGCTTTTTCATAGAGAATTTTTTTAAGATTTCAAACTAATAAAAAAATCAATAGTAATTCCAAATATATCAATCTCTATGGAAAATTTTCAAAAATAGTTAAGAAAAATAACAAAATTTAATAAAAATCGGGATTTTTTGCTAATATTTTTATTATTGTAGAGCAAATCATGGTACTTAACAATACAATATAGTTTCCAAACTCTTCCACTAACGATTTTTATCAAAATTTAATAAATCATGTTGATTTGTTTAGAGTTGCACTTTTTTCTTTGCTCGCTTAAATTTACAACTGCTTTTACTAAACGTTTAATAATCTTTCTTACGTATAAAAATATTGGAAAAAATTTTATACTACAATAGTCTATGACCACAACTATTAAAATCAGAACAGTATTGTTACATCTGGTTACGCTATAAGCAAAATATGTGCGAACAAAGATCACATCACATAGAGATACATTTTTTATGCTCGATACTGTATTTCCAAAGAAACTTTGATAGAAAGAAAAAATTAATAAACCATCTAATGAAGTTATTAAGTAAAATGTATGTTGCTTATTAACATGTCACATTTTTTTTTTTTTTGCGAACAATTGCCACATTTTCTTTATCTTTTAATTCCTTAAAATCTTTTTTATACTGATCATGGGGGCATACTGGGTTTATCATTTCGTTTGTAATATGTCGAAAAATTATTTAACACCCCATAAAGTGTATATTCGTGGCAAAAAGGAAAAACTACATAATTGACATTTATTACTTTTCAAGAAACCATTTTTTAGATTTTAAATTGAAATTAAAGGTCGCTAATTAGTTTATAGGTTTTTTCTGAACTTTTTTATTGGTTTTTAAAATTTTTGTACTTCGACTTAAATTCATTGAATAATTGTAGAAGAATACATTATAAAAGTTTTATTGGACACTCGGCAGAATGGAATGTCGCAGGTATACAATTTTGAATTATTTACCGTGTATATTTTTCCAAAAGATACGTACATTGACTCTCGAAAAATAAGGCAAAAAAGTAATGGTGTTCCCTTTACAAAATTAATATTTTGTTTAAATAATATCTTAAGTTATATATCTGGAATATTTTGAATTATGTACTTATTCCATTTTTAAAATACTATGAAAATAAAATTTATTTAAAAACTACATATTTCAAATAAGTATATTAAATTCAAGCATGAATATTAATATAGAAAATATGGAAAAGAGGCATATGTTAATTTATACAATTTTTACATTTGAAGAAAAATCAAATCAGACGACTATCTCTTAAATTAATGAACAGATTTTTGTATAAAATTTATACAATATGTAATGCAATACAACAATTCTAAAAAATAGAAAATGATATAATTTAAGTTATGTAGTTTTTCCTTTTGGCCACCGATATATTTTGCATCTTGGTAAGTTTCTTAGTCTATCTAGCTATGTCCATGTACCAATCTCTCTGTTGAAAGCAGTATGAATTTAAAAAATCGATTAATAGAGAAAAAAGTTATGGACCAAATACTAGAAACACAGGGTGTCCGTTGTAACTTCAATTCATACTTTTCGACAACGAAATTTTGTTCAGAGAGTTCGAGAATCGATATAAAGTCAGAAAGCAATAACTGTCATGATCCGCCAACTTTACCTTCCACCTCTCACATAAGACGAAACATCAACGAAATTTTGTGCAAATAATTCAAGAACCAATGTTAACTCGAAAACAAACAATAGGCGTAGCCCACCCACTTCACCGCTCACATCACATATAAGGTGAAATTTTAAAAATCGATTAATAAACAAAAAAGTTATGGGCCAAATACTAGAAAAACAGGGTGTCCATTGTAACTTCACTTCATACTTTTCGGCTGATATCTCTTAAACAAAAACATGTAGGACAACGAAATTTTATGCAGATAGTTCGAGGATCGATATAAAGTCGGAAATCAAAAACATACGTGATCCGTCCATATAAGGTGAAACATCAACGAAATTTTGTACAAATAGTTCAAGGAACAATGTAAACTCAAAAACAAAAATGAGCGTGGTCCGCCCACTTTACCGCTCACCTCCCATATGATCAAAAAACGATTTTTTTGAATGAAAATTTTATAAAAATCTTTAAACCTCGATATTTCGGTAAATAAGCGTTTTATTGAGAAAATAAGCTTCATCTGTGATCACTTCTATATCTGACCAAAAATCTATTTTTTGGATGAAAATTTTATAAAAATCTTTAAACCTCGATATTTCGGTAAATAGCGTTTTATTGAGAAAATAAACTTCATCTGTGATCACATCTATATCTGACCAAAAATCGATTTAAATATATCTATATCTATATTTATATTCTATATCTATATTCTATATCTATATATCTATATCTATATTTATATCTATATATATATATACATATCTATATCTATATCTATATCTATATCTATATCTATACCTATATCTATATCTATATCTGTATCTATATCTATATTTTATATATATATATATATATATATATATATATATATTAAAAAAAAATATATATATATATATTAAATATATATATATTGAAAATTCGGATAAAATTCAATAATCTTTTTAAGTGAAATAGTAAAAATTATATTTAGTTTTTTATTTTTAAATTATTTTTTTATATTTGAATTAAGAAAATATTTAATAAAAATTATCATATAAAATTTTATTTGTTTATTTTTTTCAATTATTAAATTTTTTCAATTATTATATATTTTATTTTTAACTATAATTATATAAAATAATGTAAAAATAAAAACTGATTTTAGTATTTTACCTATTACTTGTAGTTTTCTTTCGTATTCACTGAATGACCAAAGAAAGAAGAATCGTTATTAAAATGAAAGAAAGTTGAATATTATTTGCCATTTTTTGGACGTAATTAAGTCTTTCCCTATGTTTCCTTCAGCTAAAGACTTTAAAACTATCCAGTACATATGCCAATGAGAATAGACGAGATTAAACTGCAATTAAACAAATAATAATTAAAAGATGTTAAATATAATCAGTTCGAACTAATTATGCAATTTCTTATCGGTTGACCCGATCTATATAAAAGCTGACACTATCAGAATGGATCTGTGCCAGTAGTGATCTATTTTGAGACCTTATAATTTTGCTTCAGAGGTGGATTTGTAAAACTCGAATACTTATTTGCTACGCTAGTTATGTGTGCTATGACCCGATCTTAAAACAGGATATATGTATGTACGTATACTACAGCTATATCAAATCATAAAGATATTTAACTATTTTAAGGAATTACAACTTTCTTAAAGTTAAGATAACTTGAAGGTAATTTTAGTCAGTATCATTTGGTGTTTTATATATATTTATTTAAATCGGACAAACCGTTTACGTGTTATATTAGTGTGATCGCTATATTAAGAGGATCATATCCATTAAAAAAATCTCTACGTGATATAAAAACTTTAAACAGATTCTCTTTAAATACATAAAACTTCTTATACATATATGTAATATTTTTCTTCAAAGGAGGATTCCTTTGTAGCTTAGTGTTATTTACGTATAGAGTTTATATGGATAACTAACTAGCCTTACAGAAAGCTATATATACGAACATTCTTAAATCGATCCATAATATGATGATAGATCTGATAGGAGATAAAACAACAATATTACTTACCTATTTTTCTGCTAAATCTTGCAACATATTTGCAGATTTCATAAGTTTTGAAATAATCCAGAAGAAGATAAATACCAAATTATTTGTAAAATCTAGACGATGATTAAGACAACTTACCATTGGAATTTGTTCTTATATATTCAAGTTTCAGAAATTTTATAATTTCACTGTAAATTTTATTGAAAATATCAAGATATAAGAAATAGTTTTTTTTCTTCATTTTTAAATAATTTAAAACCAACAAAACAAAATTTTAAAATCAAATAAACTTTTTATAAAATTTTATTTGAAGCCAATTAAAGATTTGTTTAAAAAATCCTGGGCATAATTTTTTCTATTTATATAGAACACCATAGATTAGGGTTTATTATTATTATTATTATTATTATTATTATTATTATTATTATTATTATATTATTTTTGGCATAAAAAACTAATAACCCTAAAAATATGTAATATGCAGTTTTTAATGTAGCTTACAATAGGTACTTATTTTATTTGTATGAATTATTTAAAATTGTTTAAATTTTAAAAGATATATTTTATATTTTTGTTAAATAATTATGACTTATAATGTTGTTTAAGTATAATTAAGTATATAATATAATGTTGAAAAGTAATATCACGGGGAAACCACAAACCCTAGTAACAACAAAAATTATGTATTTAATTAATTTTTTCTTTGAAATAAAAAGAAAACTAAAACTCTTAACATACATATACATGCAGAGAAAAAACATAGTTATAGTATTATCACCACAATAATAATATTTTCTCATTGTTAATTTTCTTGAATTTTAATAACAATGTTTTTGTTTAAATTTTGTCATTTAATGTTTACTCTCAATAAAAATATGGTTAACTGCAAAAATTATATGTTTTTAAATATTTTTACCAGATGAAAAAATTTTATTAATATGAAAAATATCATTACTTCTGCAACCATTAAATATTTGCAGTCTTTTTCCATGTTTTTAAACCATATTCTGTTTTTAAACCATATTAATATTAATAGTATGATAATAAAAATTTTTAAATTAATATAGTACTTATTCTTTTCACAAACTTAGTGAAAAAAAAATTTTTCAATGTTTGGTTTTCCAACTTCATTTTAATCCTCATTTAGTTTATAAATATAAATATAAATATAAATATAAATATAAATTTAAATATAACTAGACGTGGTTTTGTTAAAGTCGGTGTGATTCAAGTAATATAAGATATTTATTAACTACCATTAAAGGGTTTAGTTAAAAAAACATAGCTTGCATTTGGACCACATATGGTGATACAAATGAATATAAATAATTAACAAATAATATATACATTTTTTTCTATTATTTTCAATAAAAAATTTATAAAAATAAATTTTTATTAATACGTTTTATTTTAATATATGATAAGATGGAATAATAATGATAATAATATGATAAGATTGAATAACTATATGATTACATGTGATAATATTATGATAAAATTAAATAATAATATGACAATATGGTATAATAAGATAGAATAATAATATAATAACATCAAATCATAATCTAATAGATTGGGATAATAATGTAGTAATATTGTTCAACTATATGTAAAACTAGAATCATAACATGAAAAAATAAATCATAAAATCGGGCACAATATGAAAATATGGAATCATAATAATTATGTTTTATTTTATTTAATTATAATTCATAATCATTTTTATTTTTATTTTTCGCTGTGATCATATATTCCAATCATAATATGTTGCTCTTTCATTATGGTCGCTACAACTATATTTTTTTTCTGCGTGTATGAGAGTTTTTTTTAATGCTTTTTTCATTTTTTATTTTTCTTTTTTACGTATAATTTTCTTTCAATTTCTTTTTCTTTATATTTACTTAAAGCTTGATTATTCAGCCACTACTAACTGCCTTGCCAAGCATAATTGTTTAGTATGTTTTTTACGATTTTTTTTTTTTTTTCAATAAAAAGGGAGCTGGAATTTCGTGTTTTTTGCTGGTTTCTTGAAGAAAAACTATAGTTTATTTTTAAAAATAAAAAATAAATTTTAAAATTTTAATAGCAACTTTCTTTTAATTGAATTGTAGATTTTTTTATGTTTATTTAACATTTCGAAAAAAAAATTATGCACACATACATAATATTTAAGAGTTATGTATATGTGAGATTTTTTTCAAAGTTTTTTATTTAATAAAGTAAGGGTTTTTCGGCAAAAAAAAAAGTTGTGATTATTTTATTTGTTTCAAAAACATTTTTTTTGTTTACTTAAGATAAAACTATTTCTGTCATGTTTTATGAATTTCCTGTAATTTTGTTGTTTTATTTTGTTTATTTATGTGTGTAAATATTTTGAATGATAGTTTCTTTTTCTACTGCTATTATTATGATTTTTTTAACAATAATTATTATATAATTGATATGTTGTTCACACAATTTTGAGAAAATATTTTTATGTAGTTAAAATAAACATCAACAAATTAGATCTTAATTTGAGAAAGATATAAGATACGAATTTTATGGTGTTATTATGATGTCTTGTATATGAAAGTTTGTGGCTTAAGTTTTTTGTTTTTGATTTATTATTTAGCAATAAATAATATTTAAATTAATATGTTTTTTTTTATAAATTTCAGCCAATTAAAAAAAAATATTATAAATTGTTTGCAGCATGATTTTGAAAAGGAAAAAAATATATATTTTGTTAATTTTTATCATTTTATAAGTTTCTTAAATTTCAATATAATGTTTAACATTTTTTTTTTTTTTTAGTTCATTTATTAGGAATTGTAAGCCCATAGGTCCTAATTAATTATTTTGATAATTATTAATTATTATTTATTAATTATTTTATAATATTAACAAGTGATATTACAATTTAATTTTTTATTTAATATTATTTTAGAATTTTGTATTTAAGCTTAAGTTCATTGAATAATTGTAGAAAAATACATTGTAAAAGTTTTATTGGACACTCGGAAGAATGGAATGCATTTTCTAAACAACAACGACCGTCATCAATACTCTTCAGCGTCCTACCTTGGTGTTTAACTTACGACTTTTCGGGAAATGGAATCTGTGACTTATTTTCCCTTTATGTTATTAAGTAAGACGAATGGTTAACGATAAAGCTTTCTACAATAGTTTATATTCTCCTTTTTCAATTATTATTGTTTATATGCTTAAAGCTAGCAGTTAGATATTAAATGAAGCAATGAACAATGTTGTTGTTATTTGGTTTGTCCCTTCTGTATAAAAAAAGGACAAAAAAACTACAAAGATTTTTATTTAATTTAAATTAATTTTAACTAATTAACATTTAACAAATTGTTTACAGCTTTTTCATTATAATTCGAATTTAAAGTAATATTTTAAATTCGAATTATTATCTATTCCAATACTTGACAAATTTACAGGTTTTAGTCAGAATTAGTCAGAAATTATCAGAAAAGCAACACAATACACCTAAATTCTTAGTACAGGAACGCTTTCCTGTAAATTCTGTTTGAAACTTGCAAGTCTGACAAGTACTGGAACAGAACTTTAATATCAAATTTAAAAAAATATATGAATTTTATATAAATTCCTAAATATCTAATGACAACTTAACTAATATTTTAAGTATTTTATTTCTTTTCAAAAGACTTCAGATAGGTTGTTTAAAATTGGTTTTAACCTTATATGTTTTTTAAATAACCTCCATATTTGTAAATAATTTGATCAAGTTATATTTTTTCTTTTATTTATTTAATAAATATTTGCAAAAAAAAAACTGAAGGCTTGTGTGTATAATTTAACATTTTTAAAATTTTTTAAATAAACAATTTTGCTTGTTTTTCCTATACGAAATAAATAACAAACATAAATTGTTTTTTAACCATTTTTAAACGCATTCCACTAATGAAAAACTAACAAAGTTTATAGACATAATGCATTAACATATAGTGAGGAAGAAAAGTAATCGAACAACACTAAAAATCATTCCTACAGGCTGAGGAAACAAAAAGTGTTTTACGCTTTTGCTTGAAAACGAAAAAAAAAACTATCCGAATCGAAGAACCTTAAACAAGTTGCTGATTTTTAAGCATTTTTAACTGTGATATCTGCTTTGAGAGTAATATATTTGCTTTGGTTAATGACTATATTGATCAGTGAATTGGTTTATAAGTATATTTTTATATTCTTTTTATATTTTTTTCATATTTAATGTGTTAAAATTCATACATTTTTTTTAATTATATTATAATCGCTAAAGTAATTTAAAATATTTTCGAAACACAGAAAAATTCTAATATGTTTTCTGTACACTTAAAAAATATTATACTAACAATATTACTATTTTCTTAATATATGCTCCCTTTTTTGCAATTGTAGCAGTACAGGAACTATATTAGTGGTATATCAATCTATATATACACTGGTGCATATTCCTATAAACGCATTTCAAACTTTTGTTTTTCTTTGAGGTATATTCAATTTCTCTTAACCAAAAACAATGATGTTGTGTTGTTACAATAACTCGCGATATAACAGTACTTTTTTATGTGTGAAATATTTGTTTCTTGCTAATTTAGCAATCAGAACATATTGGTGATCCTTTCAGTAGAATATTGCTATAAATGCAGTCGAGAATTTGTCTAAAAAGTTATTGCAAAAAAAATGATGACAACTTCTTTGTTTACTGGAAATAGTTTTGTTTTAATTGGTAAATTTCATCTGCTTAAAGGATGCTCAGAGGAACTTTTCATACAGACCAGGAAAAATTCAAATTCAATTTTTTAGTGATCAAAACTTTTCTAGCAGAGAAATTGGATGAAAAGTTAATCGTTTGGAAATTGGATGAAAAATTAATCGTTTGGAAGGAGTTATTCGAGGCTTTCTTAAGAAAGGGCAGAAATAGGGAGTGCGTAAACCAACAAAGGGTAATCAAAAATTAACAAAAAGGCAAATTAGTAAAGTAAAAAAAGAAGCCACCCACAATAAATAAAATGCTAAACAAATAAATAATAAATTTGACCTTCCTGTCACTTCCAAACTTATTTTATACATTTTGCGAACAAATGGTAACATAAAATGGAGGAAACCAAAATACAAGTAAATGTTAAAACAGCATGAAATGGACAGATGAGTGGAATAATGTAATCTTTTCTGATTAAAGAATATTCAATTTGGACGGTCCCGATTCATATTCTTGCTATTGTTATGATTTGAGGTTGAACGAAATTCGTATGTCGAAACGCAATTTCGGTGGAGGCAGTGTTATGGTTTGTTGCAGGAAAATCAAAAATATGGTTTGTTCCAACTAAAATGAACAGTACAATTTATAATGAACTGTTGAAGATGCTCTTCTCTCATTTGTGGATGAAAAAATAGATGAAGATTGCATATTCCAACATAATAACGCTACAATCCAAGAAATGCATAGAATTAAAACATAATGACAATAACGGAGTTAAAACTAAAAACGAAGCAAGTCTGGGAAGAAATTGACAGTGATTTTCTTCAAAAATTAGTCGAATTAATGCCAGACCAAATTTTTAAAGTTATTCAAAACAAAGGTTCATCAAGACATTATTAATAATGCTAAATTGTTTCATTAGTTCAAGTGCTTATATAGGAAAATGCCATAAAAATGGCATTAAACTACTAAAATTACAATGAAAAAAAATGAATGTATATTTTAAGTTTTTTATTATTAATTTTTAAGTGAAGTTAATAAATAATTTGAAAAATTTTTGGTAAGCTGATTAAAAAAAAATTGATGTACGTTTATAGGAATATGCACCAGTGTATTTTAGTAGTTTTAGTAGTTAGACCAGAAAAAAACCTCGATAATCCAGATAATTCGAGTTTATACTGCATCTGGTTGTTAATAATAAATAAGATTTTAAAAATAAAATTTTTGATAAAATAAATAAGATTTTAGTTCATCAAAATATTAACCAATATGTTATTTGTAATACGTATAACATTATAATTCAGATAATACATGCCTGGATAACTTATGATACAATTAGAATTTTGAAAAATCCTCTCATAAATTTTGTTGAATTTCTAAAGAATTAATTTCAGAATGTGCCTTTACTATTTTCTTTAATATTCTTTTAGATTTAACTCTGAAAATAATTAATATCTCTCTTTTTTACAAATAAAAACAGCACTTTTCTCTAACACCTTTTTTTATATTTTTAGCACTTTCTAGCACTTTTTCCCACATAGGTTTTGGCAACACTGATCCTATAGCTCATCCGTTATTATAACAGGGTGATTACAAGATCAGTTTTCTGAAAGCTTAGGTCCTCCTCCACATCCTCATCTACAACTACATTTAAATTTTATTAGACAAGTAGTTTATAAGATATAGATTTGTTACTATATTTTATAATGTTTTATTTTTCGGCCCACTGTTTTTTATAACAATAAAAAAATTAATAGTTTGCAAACTACACAATTCGATTAGCATTCATAGTATTTTCGCACTTCAGTAGGGAGAAAACAAAAAAAACGAACTTTACCATCTCTGATTTCGATGAAATTCGGTACAAACACTACGTCAATACAAATTTTAAAGTTCTTCAAAATGTTTAAAAATATAAATCTAATTTAGTATGTTCAACGAAAATTGCATCTAAAAATGCAATTGCGTTAAAATGCATTTTTTTCAAAAATTTTAATAATTTTCCAAATGTTGTAGTTGAAGATGACAACAATACAATATAAATGCTGTTTGAATTGTCCTTATCTCTTGAATGGTCTCCCAGATATTGTTGTTTAAAGTTACTAACTTTTGTGATTTTTTAAGTTTTTCAAAATATCAATAGGTAAAGAAAAATTGAAAATTTTTACAATTTCGCAATACTAAAACAGAAACTCATAAATAGGTCCCTTAGAATAGCTCAGATATTCATTATCAATCGAAACAGTCAGTTAGAAATCGCCCATTTATAGTTCAAATATTTCCATTTAACTGCAATAAGAATCCTGGTTTCAAGAATTATTTTTTTAAAGTTATTTGTATTATTCCTACAAGATATATTTATTGTCTACAATTTTTTATATTAATAAAATGGAATCACTAATAATAAGCTGAAGTATTAATTAAACGTTAATTTAAATATATGAAAAAAAACATTGGAAATTTTCAAATTTTTACTGAAACTAGATTTATTTAGTATCAGTTTGAGCCGAAGTTTGTTCACTTTATAAACATCGCAGTCGCAGTTATAATTAAGTCTATTTGCTTCAAAAGTAATGCGATGATTTGACCAATTTTCTTTATTATATGAAATTATTTAAATATTTCAATTACACGCAGAGAAAAAACATGTTTACACCATTATCACTACAACAATATTATGTTCTCATTGTTAATTTTATTGAACTTTAATAACTTTGTGTTCATGATAACAAAGATTTTGATTCCCTGACAAAACAGATATAATAGAATTTATTCTGCAGATGTCGAACGACTCTTGACTGAAAAAAGAAGAGGCAACTCCATAGATCCCCTCAACTGAAATCGAAGCTAAAAGAATGCCAAAAAAGGCTTACTAAACTTTTGGAGTATCGAAAAAATGTATCTTTGTGTAAATATCGGGAAAAGTTGGATGCAACGCCTCAATCAGATTACTCACTATGGCGAGCTACAAATGGTGGATGGGCAAAAAACGATACCGAAAAAGGGAATCTGTTTGTCAGTCATTTAAGGAATGTATTCACCCCGAACGAATCAAATGATATAATTGAGTTGCCACCTGTTGTGACCTATTTCAGAGCAGTTGAACCCCTTTACTTTGACATTCGAAAGTTCGACAGGGCTATTGTTGATTTAAACTCCAAAGAGGCACCTGGTATTGATAAAATCAGTAACCTGATGCTTTTAGAGCTACCCCGGATAGCATTAAAAATAATATTTTATATTTTCAACGCTTTATTACGCCTTGAATATTGTCCACTAGAATGGAAGGTGACACTGATTACCAAGATCACACAAAAGTAGAATCGTATAGACCCATAAGTCTATTATCTAATATGTCTAAACTATTTGGAAAGCTCCTAATGTACAATCTATACCCGCTAATAAGCCAATGTATACCCAATCATCAATTTGGATTTAGAAGAAAAGTACTATCCAACAAACACACAGACTTGTAAATGTTATAAACAAAACGTTTGAAGAAAAGAAATATTGTTTCGCTTCCTCATTGACGTATCGCAAGCCTTTGACAAAGTATTGCATGACGGCTTGTTATATAAAATGGAACAAAATTTACCCATATATATACATAAATTATTAAAAAGCTATATAACTGGTCGGAAATTTATTCTTAAAGAAGGTGACTTTTTTAGTACTACTCAGACTAGCAGGTGTGCCCCAAGATAGTGTACTGGGCCCTGTATTGTACCTGATATATACCTCCGATATGCCAACTAATAGTTCAACCCATACTTCAACATTTGCAGATGATACAGCTATTTTAAGCACCCATGAATGCCCACAGAAGGCATATCGAATTTTGCAGAACCATATATTTGATATTGAGAGATGGCTAAAAAATGTAAAATAAAAATAAATGAACAAAAATGCCCATCTATCCTTATAAATAACTAAACAATACCCCAGCAATTGAAGGTTAAATATCTCGGAATACATTTCGACCGACGCCTTACTTGGAAATTCCATACTGATGCAAAGTTGACCAAATGAAATTGAAAGCACTCCAAATAAATTGACTAATTGACAAAAATTCTGTGCTCAGTCTAGATTGCAAACTACTACTCTACTACTCAGCTTAAAATATTGAGAAAATACAGAGACGCCAAAACAAAATATAGCGAACTATAACTGGAGCCTCTTGGTATGTAAGAAATACTAACATACATAAGGATCTAAACATTCCTTTGGTAAAAGATGTTATAAAAGAAAATGCAGGAGCATTCTTGAAAATATTGGAAATAAGTACTAACCCACTAGCACGAAATATACTAAGAAGTAATGGATACATCCGATTAAGAAGCAGAAATACCGCAGAACTGAGCCAAAGTTAAACCATATGCCATAAAATCACTTTCAGTCTGACGTTGGTTGGACTAAACAGATATTAAGATTTAGATTTAAAATTTCATTAATTATTGTTAGTTCATTTAACTTTTTTGAAGATTCAATGAATAAAATTACTGAAAAAAAATTTTTTGTCATTTAATTTTTACACTCAATAATATTATTAATATGATGATTGACTGCAAAAATTATATGTTTTTAATTATTTTTACCAGACACAAAATTTTGTGAATATGAAACACATCATTACTTCTACAATAATTAAATATTTGCAGCCTTTTTCCTTATGCATAAACAATATTCTGTTTTTAAACCATATTATTATTAATATAACAATAAAATGTTACAAATAAAAATAATACTTATCCTTTTCATAAACTTAGTAGAAAACTTCATTACTTGTCTGTTTTTAAATATATAATTTTTTTTAAATATTTGTTTTCTAACTTCTATGTAATTCTCATTTAGTTTATGTATGAATAGGTATAAATAGACAAGGTTTGGTTATGCAATATAATAAACTTTGTATTTGAATCACAAATGAATATAACTAAAATCAGATACAATATGACAAAGTAGAATCATTATAATTATTACTTATAATCATTTCTATTTTTGGCTGTGGTCGTATGTTTCAATCATAATATGTTGCTTTTAGATTATGGTCACTATAACTATATTTTAAACTACTAAAGAGATTCTATTTGTTACTTTTTTAAATTTCTACAAATTCAAAAAAAAGATAATAAATATTTTGACTACATTAAGGCTTTATATAAATGCATTATTAGATTTGCAACCTAACTAAAGCCTGTAAATCTAATAAGTACTATTTTTCATATCTACGAATCGATATCATTTTTGATATCTTCATGTGATGCCAAGTGCTACTGATCCACTGTGAAAATTGCTCGAATAGGAGCTGACCATAAACATTTTTTTGGAAAATTGTGAAATTTTATAAAATTTTAATTTTATAGTAAACCTTTAATATCATAAAATACTATGTAAAGCGTGATCCATTTCGATGTTCCCTACTTTTTTAAAGAAAAAAAACACAGAAAATTCAAATTTATTATTATTCTTTGGCATTTATTTTTTGTAAATTATATCTATCAAAAGTTGGCCGTTGCTACGTCGCAGATAGTCCATCCGTTGAGTCCAATTTTCGATGACTCGTTCGAGCATTTCGACTGGTAACTGGCGAATGACACGCGTGATGTTTTCCTCCAAGGCCTGAATCGAAGCGGGTTTGTCCGCATAAACTTTAGACTTGACATATCCCCACAGGAAAAAGTCTAACGGTGTGATATCGCACGATCTTAGTGGCCAATTGACCGGCCCAAAACGTAAAATTATGTGCTCACCGAAGTGTTCTCTCAATAAATCCATTAATTAATGCGATGTGTGGGAAGTGGCGCTGTCTTGCTGTAACCAAATGTCGCCGAGATCAAGAGCTTCAATTTCAGGCATCAAATAGTCGGTTATCATGACACGGTAACGGTCGCCATTGACGGTTACGTTCGCACCGGCATCATTTTTAAAGAAATATGGATCGATGATTCCACCGGCCCACAAACCACACCAAACCGTTGTTTTTCTGCATGAAGTATCAGTTCTTGAATCTCTTCAGGTTGCTCTTCGTCCCAAATGTGGCAATTTTGTTTGTTTACATACCCATTGAGCCAGAAATGGGCCTCATCGCTGAACAAAATTTGCCTCTAAAATGTCGGATCTTCTTATAACTTTTCAAGAGCCCATAGAGCGAAGCGATGTCGCTTGGGAAGGTCGAGCGGCTTCAGTTGTTGCACAAGCTGTATTTTCCAATTTAAGATCTCGACGTAAAATGCGCCAAGTCGTTCCATACGTCAGTCCGAGTTGCTGCGAACGGCCCTGAATCGACTCTCCATGGTCTTCCTGTACACTCTCAGCTACGGCCGCTATATTTTCTTCACAGCGTACTGGACGTGGTCTATTCGGTCGAATATTATCCAATAGTGAATGCTGGGTTTCAAAATGGGTGATGCTGTTACGAATAGTATGCTCAGTAGGCCGATTATGTTGACCATAAGTTGAGCGAAGTGCACGAAACACATTCCTCACAGAACGTGAATTTTCGTAATAAAGTTTAACGATTTGTAAAAGTTGTTCAGGCGTAAGTCTTTCCATTATGAAATGCAAAACAATACTAAACAAAAATAACATGACAGCATGACACGACTCACACGTGATCTGTCAAAGAAAGGCTATTGAAAAAAGTATCTTTACTTGAATCACCCTTTATAAATATTATAATATTCCAGCAATCTAAACAAACTTAAAAGGCACCCAAACGTAGGAAATTTAAATTAATATTTTTTACATAAAACCACAACATTTAAAGGGCGTTATTCTTAAACTGTTTTAGAAAAAAAATAAATATGTTATACCTTTTTAGATGAATAATTTTGTAGACTTTGTTTCTCTTTATAATTTTCAATAATAATACAAACGGGGTTTACATTATGATGCAAAATATATTTTTTTAATAGAATACAACTCTTGTGCTCCCTATACCTTCGAGCTTAAACTAATATAAAATGAAAGCTTAATACATTGCGCATAAGATTTATAAATTTTTATCTGCGGATATGGTTAGGTTATACGGATATATAAACATAAAATTGTATTTTTACCGGAAGTAATTATATTATCATAGAGTTTCATAATAACATAACGAAACAGTTACATGCAAACCACTGATTATTAAATGGGTTTCTAAGTTATTAACAAAAGTATATTGGTATATTTCAATTTTTATTTGAAAAATGTTGCTTAAAAAATATTTTATTTAAATTAAAATATATTACACTCTAATAATAGAGTATCCACTGGAATAATGTTTGTTCGAATATTTCGAACAATTTAATACGAATAATTGTTGGAAGAATTTAAAAGTGCGAAATTTTGAATAACGAATAATTCGAATATTTGATGTCAAATATTGAAACAAAACGAATATTTTTTTTTTTTTTTAATTTTATACTTCTTTTTTATTATTTTTAAATATTTGTATAAATATAAAATAAAGGTACTCATTTAAACGCTTAAGTTTCCCATTTGTGCAATTGCGCAAATTTACATATCATGTTTCATGAACCCTCTTGTCAGTTGTTTTTAAATGTTATGCATTATTAAGGATAAGAAAATAAAAAAATCATTGTAAATAATTTAACAACTTTGTTAAAATCAAAGATACAAAATTTTTTTATATCTTAATTATTGATAATTTTTAAATATAAACAAAAGACAGCTGATTTATAAATTCACAATTAAACAGTGCAAATTTGCGAAACTAAATAGTCGCGCAAACTTATAAGTGTTATGCAAAAGATTTTCCATACAATTTTTGACAGTTCATTTGCAAGTGTGCAAACTTGCACACATTGCACACTTTGTGAGGGTTTTGCGCATTTTCATGAGGATCCTTAATATTTTATAACAATTTTATTTTTAATTGTTTTAATTTAAATATTTGCTTGTTATTTACACAACTGAAATATGGAATTATTATGGAATATTATTATAGTATTACCAATATTTTGATGCATTATAACATACATGTGTATATTAATGTTAGTAGGGGTTTTCATAAACGCCATTTCAACCGATATATAGAGGGAGTGATGGACGGACATCGTTATTTCAAATTCGTTTATGATGATATGAAGTGATAAAGATATTTCTTTTTTTAATTTTCAGTTGCTTAAAGTTATTTTCAGAATTCGATTTCATACTTTAATATACCGATTATGTTGATTTAAAAAAAATCTAAATAAATATCATAAAATTAGTTTGGTGTTTTAAATGTCAGAATGTTTTACATGGTAAAATCGTTTCACAAAATCAACTAAACAAAAATTCTTGTCATTTATAAAAATCTACATAAATTCAAGGAACACAAGTATAAATATTAATTACACTATCTTTTGTATTGTAAATAATTCATCACTGTACCAACATTAAAACTTAGACCATCCATGAATATAAGTCAACAACACTCAATGAAAAGAAGAAAAAACAAATACTAAATTAACAAACTTGTAACAAAAATTAACAAAAAAAAAAAAAAAAAAAAACTAAAAAATACGCAACTAGTTTGTAGGTATTTAGCCTTAAAAACAAGACATGGTGGTCAAACCACAAAATAAATATCAACAACACCAACAGCAGCAGAGTAAATACAGGCAGCAACAAAAACGATGACAACATTAGGAACAACAACATTAAAAGCAATAACAGCAAATGGCACCTAATATCTAATAAGATAGAAAAGAAAACTAAGCAACAAACAGCAAGATATACATGCTTCCATCCAACAATAGCTAAACTTACACTCACCTGCAATTGTTTTTACCCAACTTAATCTATAAAGACATACAGACAGCCAACGCACAGTGTCTTAGAATCGTTTTTTATCTACCAAAACTCTGTTACTTTTGAATCGATACATTTTTTTTTTTTTTTTTTTTTTTTTTTGATAGAGAGATATTATTTTTGAGTTTTTCTCCAGTTTTAATTTCACTAAAATCGGTTCAGCCGTTATTGAGAAATTTAAAGCTAAAGTTTAGCTTTTAATTTTTTATAGCATTTAGTATGAGAATGAGGATTTTGTGTTATTTATGTTATATTCAGATAAAAAAAAATTAATATTTCCAAGGATAATTTTGTAAACAGGTTCCCAATTTATTAATTCTAAAACAGGTTCTATTAGAAACTGTTCTTTAAGAACCGGTTACACTAGAATCGGTGTTGTATTTCGTTTTTTTTTTATTTAAATAACATTATTTTTTATAATAACTGAAAGTCTTTTAATGTTTATTTTACTTTTTACTCAAATAATAAAAAAGAAAACTATAACTATTATACATTCGGTTAGAAAATAGCCTGCAAATTTATTTTGTTCTATATTATTTCATTCGTCTAGCAGCTCTTTTGCTTCTTCATCTAAGTCCCAATGTTCTACTTTCCATTGACTTCGAATTCTAGAGTTAAGCGGATCTGACATTGTCAGTAATATATTAAATAGATCTTCATTTATAGAATTTTGTGACATTTTTCCGCTATTCTGCTCTCTATAAAAATGTGATTCTTATTCTTTTTTTCTTGGGCTTCCTCTGATACATCTCCAAGTAGTACTAAATGATACTTAATGACATATTCTTAGAGACATATTTCTCCATGATTGTATATATTCGTGAAGTTTCCTTTGCATAATAACCAAATTTTCAATCATCAATCGACATTTTTTTTTTTAATTTTGAAATAAGATTTATATCAAAAACTGTTATTTCAGATCTAAAAAGTATCTTCTTGTTGTGTTCCCATCATATGTGTTGTTTCTTATTGATCCTGTAGATTTAGAATCCAAACCATAACTAATTTTTGGTATTTGTTTCATGAATCCTATTCTTGTATGTAGCGGTATATAATTCAAATTTATATGTATCAGTATTATCTAATGATTTTTCCGAAACTTGATTTAAGTGGCTTGATGTGGTTTGATATATAATTCAGCTGGATGAAGCCTTTCTGTCAGTCAAAGCCTGGCCTACTTTTCCATCTGTCATCGTTAGCACTAATTGGTACCTTACTTCAATTGTTTCACCTTCAATCTCTAATTCTAATTTAGGCTCTAACTCTCTTCTTTATTAATGGCATCATTAATTTCCTTTTTAAATTCAAATTTAATTAGTCTGCAGTATTTCTTAGAAGATCGTGTTTGGTTTTTCCAAATATCCTTTGTCTGCATCCTACTGATCGAAGACTCCGAGTCTTCCAAAATTTTTATCAATCGCAATGGCACGAATGACACCACGAATATATCTGTGTCTGTAGTATTTTCACATACATATTGTTTGTATTATTTTTGCCAGAAGAACCTTCACATCCCCCATTTGCAAATGAGAGTTAACTTGCAGTTTCCATATTTCTTCAAATAATTTCCTTTAAATGATAGTAGCAGGCGTTAAGCTGTATGATTAAGAAGATCTTGAAGTTGGTGATCTACCAAGATTGTTTTGGTTTGTACTTTTTAAAGATACCTAGACAATAAGTGCGCCCTTTAATCAGTTTTTAAAGCTGGTATAAAATCTTTGTTTGCCTCATCTAATTTTTTTGTAGAACTTTGTTATTTTATTTTCAAGTTCAATTATATTTCAGAGCTGCATGAATATAAGTTTATTTTTCTTTGAACTTTTTTTTTTCAACAAAATTTATTTATTGAATCTTCACAAAATTAAGTGAACTAACAATAATTGTTCAAATCTTAACTCTAAATCTTAATTTGTATTAAGTCCAACCACTGTCGGACGAAAAACTACATGTATTCAAAGTGTTTAACTTAGGCGGAGATTGTTGCGTTCCTTCTTCTCAAACGGTTGCAGCTATCGCTTCTCATTATATTTCGAGCAAGTGGGTTAGTGTGTACTTCAAGCTTACTCAAATACGATTCTGCGTGTTTTCTTATTTTATCTTTGACAAGAGGAACATTAAGGTCCTTGTGAATGTTTTCATTTTTCACCTAACAAGCAGTTATCATTCGTAGTATTTTATTTTGGAGTCTTTGAACATTTGAAGCTAAGGCCGTACCCCATAGTTGGATGCCATAGCACCATATTGGTTTTATAATTGAGTTATGTATCAACAGTTTACAGTCTAGACTTAATTTTGAATTTCTACCAATAAGCTAGTTAATTTGAAGGGATTTTAACTTCATTTGGGTTAATTTTGTATCTATATATGATTTCCACGTAAACCGTCGATCTAGATGCATACCAAGATATTTTACTTCCGTTTTTGGTGTATTTCTGTTCGTTCACTTTTATTCTCCATTGCTTCAACCAATTTTCTAGATAGAGTATATGATCTTGCCAAGAGTTTAGATGCTTCTTGGGAGTTTTCATGAAAGACTAGCTTCTCTTAGCTTCGATCTGAGTTGAGGGGACCTGTGGAGTTGCCACTCTCTTCGAACACTTCTCTTTTCAGACAAGAGCCGTTCGACATCCACAGAACTAATTCTATTATATATATTTTGTCGGGGGTTAGGGTAGCATGTTCAGCAGCAAGTTTTAAACTTTTTTTCATAATTATTGAGAGAGAGATCGATATCTTCTGTTGTTCTCAGCGATATATTTTCCATTCAATGAGTGCTAATATATTTTCTACATTTCAACCAATTTATTCTTGTGTTAGATATCGCTGAGATACCAGTGGGGTACACAATTTCTCGGGGTTTCAATATACTAAACAAAATTGTGTGAATGATCTGAAGATAATTCTAATGAAGATTTAACATGAATTAATTCTCTTGATAAATTCCTCGTAACAGCGAAATCGATAACATCCGATATATTATTTGGGTCAGTAGGCCATTATGTTGGTTCTAAGCTCGAAATAACATTCAAACCCATTTTAGAAATTGTATTGAACAAAATACGACCCTTAGGGGTTATATGTCGTGATCCCCAGAATGTATGCTTAGCGTTATAATCGCCAGCTGCCAGGAAATGGGGTCCTAGGGATTTATAAAAATTTTAATATTGATTTTCTGAAATTGAAAACCTGGGAGGTGAATATATCGATGAAATTACTAAGTTTCTGTAACAATCATCAATACAGATTGTTTTAGTTTGAAGATAATCTTCACGAAGATCACACATTAAGTAGTGTTTGATACGGATTTGTACTAAAATTAAAGAGTCCCCACATGCTCTATCTCTTGGATCTTTAGTGTCATAAAAAGCATATCCATTTATCCTAAATAAGCTTCTTGATGTCAAATGGGTTTCCGAGACTATTTTTTCAAATACTCTTCGGATAATTCTTTATAGCTGAAACTTTCTATGTTTTATAAAGATTAAAAAAAATGTTGGGAGTAATATTCAAATGGAAAAATTTTCTACAGACGGGTTCAGACAGGTACAAAAAGTATATATATGGAGGTAAAGGGAACACTTTTGCCTTTCCTTTGGTATTAAAATTTGTTTAACCCCTTTTGACCCTCAAAAGTTCTCTCCCACTATAATTCAAATTTTACTAAAATATAGTACCTGAGAAAAAATTTAATAACACAGCAGGTATAAACGGTACAATGTTACATTTTAACAAAAAAATGCAGCCAATTATTTTGAGTAATGATAATTTACTTCTGATTAAATTTGTAAAAATCACATTTCCATATATAAAATAACACAAAATATTTGTCTTCAACCAATATTTTGAATTAATTTTTTGACCACCTTAGTTTCAATATGTTTACTATTAATATAGCTAAATAAGGTAAATTTTTTTATTCCCTACAGTACTCTATTGGGTAACATCCTAAAGCAGAGATTCCCACCTCTTCATGCTTCACGGACCCTTTTAGATATTTTTGGTTTTTCGCGGGCAACATTTTGATTCTTAGTATATTAGAAATGAAAAATGGTAAAAACTCCAAATGCATTTATTTGAAATAAAATTGCGTTACCAAAATTCATTTATTTATTAAATGGAAAAAATAAAAACCTAAAACTCATAAAAAATTAAAAAAAAAATATTAAAAATCTTTGTTTTTACTAACTTTTTAATATTGGCAGAAATTTCTGAAAAAGCACATCTTACTTCATTTTCCACATTCAAACGTGATCTAAATTTGGATTTTATGAACTGTAGGGCAGAAAAAGTATAGTAGTTTCGCACAAATATGTAGATTCCCAACTATCATGTAAACTTTGTAATATTTTAACCAAAAAATTCAACCAACCTAGATTTAAAATCAGTTTTGGCACACGAATTATTATTAAGTTCTATTGCTTATTCTTAAAAAATAATCGGGCATGTCATCAATAGCAATATTGAATGGTTTACAAAGTAAACTGGTTTGGAAATAATCGGTTTTAAGCTCCAGATAATATCGGAAAAATTTATTGTGAAGTGAATCTAAGTACGAATATTATTATACTTTTCACATGTTGTTTTTGAACATCAGATGAATCCAAGATATCATTCAGTAGTGGAAATGACGTATATTTTGGTAGAGGGGATTAAAAAAGTCTTTTCCATAAAGAAATTTTGCACATAAAAGCACTTATTGAATCAAATTCATTTAACATATTTACTTGTCTGCCTTGTAGTTTAATGTTAGGATTGTTTAACCTCTTGAAAATTTTAGATATAAGTAAAGTAATATATAAAACGAGAAAGAAAGATATAGTCGATCAAGTCGGACTATACGATACCCTACACCATTGTATACGAGCATAAAAATTCGGGAAAGAACCTATATTACACCTGTGGCAAATTTTACTAAATGTAAAATAAAATATATAAATACATAATAATGCGTTAATACTAATATCTACATGATTTTATATACTTTAGGTCGATTCCTGGAAGTAGGTTTATATGGGAGCTATGGTAAAATATTTTCCGATTCTCGTAGAATCTGGTAATATTGTTTTTGTTTACATGAAACTTATTTGTATCGACTATTAACTTGGTACCAACATTCATATGGGATTTATGCACGTTAAAAGTATTTTCGGAAAAGGGGTTTATATGGGAGTTATGGTCAGTTGTGGACCGATCTTCATAAAATTTGGTACAAAGATTGTTCCTTGTACAGAACTTTTTTGCACCAAATTTCATTAAGATATTCTTATTTTTAAGGCATTTTTGAGTATTTAAACTCTATTCCGGGTGGACATTTGTATGGGGGCTAGGTGAAATAAAGGACCGATCACAACCAATTTCAATAGACTTCATCTTTGTATCATAAAAGTCTCTCGTGCCAAATTTCATTGAATTATATTTAAAATTGCACAAAGTTTACATGGAAAGCCAGCCAGACGGACGGACGGACATCGGTAGATCGATTTAAAAAGTGATTCTGAGTCACTTTAAGGAGGATGTTGGATAAATTTTTCTATGCGTTACAGACTTCAGCACAAACGCATAATACCCCAACCATCTATGGTTTTGTAGTAAAGATCTTCATTTTTTTATAAAATGAAAATGTCTACTTCAGTCTTTAATTCGTGTTATCTCTTTAGCATATTTCCTTTCGAAATCCAATGGAATTAGTAATTTCTTATGTTCTCTATTGAAATCGACATATAGGGTTTTAAGAATTCTATTTTTTAAGGCAATAGTTTTTACAAAATTTACTACGTCTACAGTAGTTTGAAGAGCACTTTTAAATATATCGGGAAAGATTATCGCATTAAGTATTTATCGGTGGATTATGCAGTAAGATTTCTTGCAATAAAATAAAAGTTGGCTTATATTAGAAACATCAGTCGTTTCATTATACTGCAGACTATCAATTATTATTATTATTATTATTTTTTTTTTTTTTGCAGAGTTATCTGACAGAAGGATAACATGACTTTTTCTTATGTTCTCTATCTAACTAACAACGACGGCAAAGCAAGACTTTATTAAAAGTTCAGAAATCGGTGTTAACAAAAAATTGAACTTTTGGCCAATGAAATTAATTTATAAGCCACCGTGCAACGCTACTAAAGAAATGCAAGTGTTTAGAAATTTTTAATTATTTTAACTATTAATAGAAAAACAAAAACAACCCAATACAATTTTGCTTTTGCTTCATCCATAGTTTTTAAACTATGGGTGGTTGGCTATATATTAAAATGGATGAATGTATTTGAGTCTGTATAAAAATGTACGAGGGCGGATCAATAAGTCCGTGACTTTTTGAATTTCCCTCGTAGTTATATGAAATGCAAACCTGTAACCATCAATTACCACCAGTTAATAGACTACTGTCAAATTTTTAGCTAGTTTCGTCATTTACTTTGCGTTTAACAACTGTTCAAAACATACAACCTCGTGTATTTTTCTAAAAATGGAAAAAAGTGAATTTCGAATGCTCATTAAACATTATTTTTTGTGAAAAAAAATCCGTCAATCAAACCAAGGAAAAGCTCGATAAATACTATGGGGACTCTGCACCATCGATTTCACTGGTACAAAAGTAGTTTACTGACTTTCGTTGTTGTCGCACAAGTACAAATGATGCTGAACGTTCTGGACGGCCAATTGAGTTCAGTACACCCGAAAATGTCGAAAAAATCCACGTTATGATGGTGGCCGCCCAAAGAATAAAAGTGCGTGAGATTATTGATGCCATAGGCATTTTATATGGCAGTATTGTTTCGATTTTAAATGATCAGCTGGGTTTAAGAAAGTTGTCTGCAAGATGGGTGCCGCTTTTGCTCTCAATTGACCGTAAACGTAAACGTGTGACAACTTCAAATGATCCAAATGAGTTTTTGCGGCGTTTTGTAACTATGGATGAAACATGGATCCATTACTGTACTCCGAAGACCAAGCAGCAGCCTAAACAATGGGTTTCTCCGGGTGAACCTTCTCCGAGGAAGGCCAAGGTAAATTTGTCAGCCAATAAGGTGATGGCAACAGTTTTTTGGGATGCACGCGGGATAAACTACATCGATTACCTTCAAAAGGGAAAAACAATAAACGGCGAATATTATGCCAACTTATTAGACCGATTTAATAAGGATTTAAAAAGAAAACGACCCCATATGGCCAAGAAAAAAGTTATTTTTCATCAAAATAATGCACGTGTGCAGTCTCAATGGCAAAACTCTATGAATTGGGCTACGAATTGATACTTCACCCGCCATATTTTCCGGATTTAGCCCCTAGTGACTACTTCCTATTTCCAAACCTAAAGAAATGGCTCGGTGGAAAGATATTCAGCTTCAACGATGAAATTATTGACCAAACAAATGTCTATTTTAAGGATCTCGAAAAATCCTATTTTTTACGCAAATGAAGACACTTGCTCAAAATTTGACAGTAGTCTTTTAACAGGTGGTATTCGATGGGAATAGTATTGCATTTCATATAACTACAAGGGAAGTTCGAAAAGTCACGAACTTATTGATCCGGCCTCGTATCTTGCAAAACCAGACTTCATTGTCATTGACCATAACAGCGTGTTAGAAAAATTAAAAAAAAAAGAAATAGATTTAATGGATTTGAAATTTTTTCTAAAACAAAACTAAACTAGTTTTTGTTAAGTGTGTGGGTTAGTTAATAAACATTTAATTAATTTGTTTCTTCTAACTTTATTGCGAACTTTTATTGAATTACGATGATTAATTAAAAAAGATTTTCTTAATTTCTAAGATTTTTTTTTTTTGTAAGAATTATTTAATTTTGAGCAAATTATATGCTTTATTTGTTTTTATTTTTGCTGTATTGTCCAACTTTTATTATAAAACATTATTTTAATTGGTCTATTAAAACAACATCAATTGTTCATTGTTTTATTGTGTTTTATATACAAGTACTCATATTATTTCTTTAATAATCATAAAAAGTGGTCATTTAGTTAATGTTTTTTAATATGTCTTTTCCGTTTTGTTGAAAAAATAATTTGCTTATTTTAAAACATAAGGAACCAAAAAGAAAATTGTCAGGGTAGTGACATTATATTTAATTAATATTTAATAACATAAACATAATAAAATATGTATTAAGAAGTCAAAGCCCGCATTAAATTAGAGGGAAATGAAAGTAAATAATTTAATGAAAAAAATGAATACAACATTAAAGTGTATTATAAAGTTAGAGCAAATTTAAAATTAATGAACTTTGGGATTTTTTTTTCCTATTGAATTTATACATATAATTAAGAACAATATAGATTGCTGGATTCACTGTGGTGTATATTTTACTTCTCTACAAAAAATTCTCCAAACTCGGATTTTTAAACGATTTTTTGTATTTTATTTTGTGTTGTTTATGAATTAGTTTATAGAGTATAGAAAAATATTTAATGGAATTCGCAAAAAAATGTTAACATTTTCAAATTTCTATTTTATTTTGCTAAGAGGATATAAATAGATATTTCACGATACACAAGTATTTTATAAAAGAAATATAATTAATTGAAGTTTAAAATTTTTAAATTCTAAAATTCTAAAGTTGAATATTTTGTTGTTTATTCACAGAGAAAAAAAGTTCATATACTTGAACATTTTTTTTTTCATAAATATTATGAATCGAACATAACATTTTTCCCAAATATTTTTCAGAAAATAAAAATTTTGTTCATGGATATTATTAAATTATTCATAATGAAAATTATAGAAATTTTGCAAAAATTTTGTTAAATTTTTTATTTAGTTTTAATAGATTTGATTGCAAATGTTAAATAAAAATAGTTATACATAAAAATATTAACAACAAAAGTCTTAAAATGGCCAAAGAAAATCTATTAGAAAAATAATGTTTAGAAATTCGCATAATTTTGCTCGCATTCTGCAGCACTTTTGGTTTATTTGAGAAAATATAAAAAAAGTTTTAGTGCTTAAGAAATTATGCTTAAATATTATGAACAGAAATCAATGAAAGTAAATTTTTATATTTATGTACAAACTTTTTTCTGTGTAAAGAAAAATTTTGTTATTATTTAAAAAAAAAAAAATTATGGAAATTAATATTTTACTATAAATACCTCAATTCTTTAATAAAAATTATTTACTTGTGATTTCATGAAATTTTTTTATTTTGGCAAACCACAAGTATACAATAGCTTGTAAGTGCCCCAGAAGTGCCTGGCTCTAAGTCATAAATCTGCTATACCTACACAGAACCAACTTTGTACATAAATAAAATCAATTTGTTTTATTACCCAATAAACCAAACGATATTTTAACGATATCGAAACGATATCATCTAGGTGATAAACATTACCACTACTCAGTAAAACTTTGCTTTCCTGACAAGCTTGCAGGTATAATTGAAAACAAAAATACTTATTTTTTGCCTGAATAACTAGTTGTCTACAAATTCATGTAGTTATTTTTAGACTCTAGGGGTTCTCAAAAAAATGTACCTAAATGAAAATAATAACAAAAAAAAACTTGCCCTCAGCAAGATTTAACTAGGACACAAGTTAACCATTCGTTTTTAATGATTAAGGTCTTACTCACTACACCATCTCGCATTTAATTTTCTAAGTGACAAAAAGTTTTTCATATAAAATATCTTTTAAGATAATTTATAAAAAAAAAAAAACTAGCAGCATCAGAATGGTTTTGAACAAACAACCTTCCGGTTGTTAATCCAGGGCTCTAGACTACTCATCCACAAGATTGCAGTATTACTGTGCTATTATACTATTGAGTACTTATTAATGTAATACAGAGTAGGCAAATAATAATGACGCCTCATTACCAAGAAACTACTTTAATAAGTAGTTGTTATTACCGAAAACCAAAAAGTTTTTGCTGGGAAGTTCCAGGGCATATGAATATTTTTTTTTAATATTTTCTAACTTTTAATACAGAAATAAAAAGCGTCTGCTGGACAGTGATAATAGTTTTCGAATCTAAAACGATATTTTTTACGGACTAAACTGTACCTTTCCTTATAATAACGTTTTTCCCTAAAATTATCACTTTTCCCTATGATAACGTTTTTCCCTAAAATTACCGTCATGGTTCACATTTTGTTCTGAATGCTATTTAATACCAAAAATTATGTTTTTTGAATTTAAATATTTTAAATTTAACTATTAAAAATAATAATCGGCTAAAATAAGAAAATTATCCGAAGTAATGTAATAAATGTAATCATATTTCCTCTAGACTATTTAATCTCATAAATATCGGATAGAAAAATATTTATATATTGTTGCATATGAAATAGAAAAATTATTCAATTTGGGCGAAGATAATTGGAAAGATTTTTTTGAAGTTGCTCTAGTTTTTAATCATAATAATCACATGAATATTTTTCATTTAGTGCTCCTGAATATATATTTTAAGACTTTCCTATAAAATGACGAACTTACATATACCTTCATTTTATGTAAAAGATATAATAATGGAAAATGAAAAAAAAAATATTGAAAGTTTTCTTTAAATAAAAATTATTCTATAAAAAAAAACATGGTTCACACATAGCAATTTTTCTTACTGCAATTTTGACTTCGTACGCTAGAGAATTGCAAATAAGATAAAGGCTTAGTGTTTCCTTTTTCTTTCTCTTCCAAGGAACTCGGAATAAATTTAAATAATTTAAGTTTAATAAAATTTTTAAAATTGTTACCTTTTTTTAAGATATTTGTAAATTTTTTTAATTATTGTTTTTTTTAATAATTATATGTCATTACTTATAATAGATAACTAGTAGGAAGTTTTTATTATAATAGTCTCTATAAAAATAAAATTGAGAAATATTTTAAAATTATGGTATTTACAATTTTTATCTATTTTGGTTTTATAGACATTTCATTAGATATTTTAATATGTAGACATTTGTTATTTAAATTTAAATTTAAAAACAAGTTTTAACAGCAAATTTATGAAAATATTTTCTTACGTGCTTATAAATATTTCAAATCATAAATATTTATATATACAAATTTACAAATATGCAAATTTTAAAACAAATACTCGTATAAAAAAAATTTGCAGATTTCGCATTTTTTACTATAACCCTCTAAAGGTCCGAGCAAAATTGTATACAATCAATTTGCAATTTTAATATATAATTGGTGTAAAATTTTTAGAGGATTTAAGGTCTAGATATATAGTTTATTACGTCTAACTGAACAAATAAAACGTAAAGAAGTTAAAATATAAATTATTAAAAAAAAAGATAAAGAGGATAAAATATGCCCTGAGGCAATCTTGACCGTTAGAGGGTTAAAGCAAAAAATATAACAAATTATAGTTTAATTATCATTGGAGAAAAATATCATTAAAGAATCTATTAAGTTTTAAAGTCATATAAAAAAAGTTTTTGCTTAAGATTTTGAAATATTTATAATTTTACTTTAAGAATAAATTGATTGTTTTTAACTAAAAACCAAAGATGATTTCATATGTGCTAAATTTTATCAATACATATATAAAAATTTAAGTAAACAAAAAACTCTGAATAAATATAATCATACACTGCCTGCCGCTTGAATAAGGAATCACATTATTTTAACTTTAATTAAGTATATCTCCTAAACTAAAGTTCAGAAAAAAATAATTTTTTGCGCAACCAAATTTTAAAGTGTTGGCTTCATTCTCCTGAAGAAATAAAAAATATACAAATTTTGTTATACTAAAATTATGCATTTATTTAAAGACATATATTTCTGTGGTACTATTTCGTGTATCACTTGAATAAGGAATTCTATTAATGATCAGGAAGGCTATGATTTGAATTTCTTTCAATATAAACGGCTAGAGAATTTTCAAATTATAGTTTTTAAATAGTTTTTATTCAAAATGGGACATGGTAAGGCTCTTAATAACTCTGAAAAAGAAAAAATTCTGATTTTGAAATCTCAGGGTCAGAATCCGGTCCAAATAGTCAAAAACATTAATAGAGGAAAGACAGTTGTGCACAATTATTTAAATAACGTAGAAAGATATGGAAAAAATATGAAAGGGCGGAAGAAAATGGCAACAACTCCCAAAGAATGGCGAAAAATTCTTAGAATTGCATCAAATTCTGCCATGTCGGTATCAAAAATACGTGAAAAAAGTGGAGTCAGTGCAAGTCTAAGAACTGTGCACCGTATTTTAAAGTCGTGCTCATACATAATCCGATGAAAACTGCAAAAAAACAGCACTTAATGAAGAAAGCAAATCACAACGTCTACAGTTTGCCAAAAATACAATGACATGATCCGACAACTGGTTTAAAGTGTATTTTCCGATGAAAAAAAGTTGATGGTCCCGACGAGTATAACTATTACTTCTATGACCCAAATAAGGAGGAATTATTTTTGAGCAGACACAGAACAGAGGACGGAATAATAGTATGGGGTGCCATTTCGTATTATGGTACCATAGAATTGGTTTTTTTGTCCAACAAAAGGACTGCAGCGACTTATAAAAACATTCTGGAGGAAGCATTTCCATAACTTAATAATTTCTTTGGACCCATACCTTGGACGTACCAACACGACAACGCTCCGATTCATACCGCCAGAGCAGTAAAACAATGGATTAATCAACAAGGTGTTCAACTTTTGGATTGGCCCCCATATTCACCAGACCTGAATCCAATGGAAATTGTGTGGGGTTGGCTTGCAAGGAAAGTTTATGGAGGAGGAAAATAATTTGAGATGATAGAATCCTTAAAGGGTGCAATAACGGAAGCATGGAGTTCAATTTCGCTATATTACTTACAGTCATTATACAAGTCGATGCCAAATCGCATTTTTGAGGTTATTTCTAAAAATGGTGGCAGTACTCATTACTAATTGAATGCTAGAAGATAATAACTTTCATTTTTATAACATAAAATTTAAAAATTAATTACAGTTTGCTTAGTTTTAAAATATTCCTTATTCAAGTGACACGCGAAAAGTACCACAGAAATACATGACTTTAAATAAATGCATAATTTTAGTATAATAACAAAATATGTATATTTTCTATTTCTTCAGGAAACTAAAGCCAACACTTTAAAATTTGGTTGCGCAAAAAATTATTTTTTTCTGAACTTTAGTTTAGGAGTTATACTTAATTAAAGTTAAAAAAATATGATTCCTTATGCAAGAGGCAGGCAGTGTATAATTAAAAAACATTATTACTAAAAAAAACATAAAAAATATTAATAACTTACTTTTTTTAACAAATAAAATTATTAAAAAAATTTACTCAAGTCACAAATTTCATCAATGTAAAAAATTATTTCTCTTAAAGTTTGTTGCTTAAAACTTTTGTTTTACAATAATTTTATAAATAGTGCTTTTGTTACAAATGTTTAAGATTTTAAAGATTCTTTTTCATTGTATTTTAAATTTATGAACAGCGTAAAATTTTAAGCAAATAAGGCATCACTAAAACGTAAATAAAAACATTTAATATTTTTTCTTATAGAATTACTTTTCTTTTATTTGCAATTGCGCAGCTATATTAAGAATTGTTTTTTTTTAAACTGGGCTGTTTTAATTAATTAAAAAGTAATTAAATTGCAACGATTTTTTTTTGACAAATTAAGTAAGCTCACAGATTAATATTTTAATGGGTTTTTTATTTCCAAACAAATTTTATTTTTTTTTTTTATTTACTATTTACTTTTTAATATATATTTCATTAACTATTTAAAAGAGTGTTGAATTTTAATTTAATTTAATTTATCTAATTATATTTTTTTTATAAAACTCCGCCTTAATAACATTATTTATTAATCTATCTTTTTCTAGTTATTTTATTAAATTTTCAATACAGTTATTTATTTTGTTGTAGTATTTCTTATATTTATTTTAAGTTTTTTTTTTTCTCTCATATATTTTAGTATTAGACTTTTATTTATTTATTTTTTTTTACTGCAGTTAATTTTTCGCTTGACGTATTAAAGTAATTGTAAGTTGTAGAGTGACTACGACCAACTATTAATTGAAGCAAGACCAAACCACTGTAATTTATTTTATAGGTATGTTATTTGAGTATTTGTTTGTAAAAAAATATATAACAGAAAAAGTGTAATATAAATATATAATTGATGGTCAATGGTGATGAATTTGTATTTAAATAATGATTAACTGTTTCTATTGTTATTGGGTTTTGTTAGGAAGAAAACAAAAGATTTAAGCAACAAACTTGGTACTAAGAGATAAATGGAGTTTTGTAGTATACGTCGTCATAGGTGGAGGACATATTATGCATTTTTGAGTATTTGAAAAAGGTTCCCTTTTTAACTCCAGTTAAACCAATTGAGTTAAAAACCTTTGCGAATTAATTTCATGCTGAAAGAAAATTTATCGAAAATTCTTATAAAATTAAAAAAATTTAAAAATTCTTAAAAACTAAAAAATTTAAATTTTCTATAAAAACGAAAATCGAAAATTTTATGTAAAAAGAATATTGATCGAACTTTCCCTAAAAAGAAAAATTTTCGATAATTGTCCATAGAAAGAAAATTTATCGAAAATTTTCTAGAGAAAGAAAATTTATCGAAAATTGTCTACGAAAAGAAAATTTATCGAAAATTGTTTACGGAAAAAAAATTTATCGAAAATTATCTACGAAAAGAAAATTTATCGAAAATTTTCTAGAGAAAGAAAATTTATCAAAAATTTTCTAGAAAAAGAAAATTTATCGAAAATTTTCTAGAGAAAGAAAATTTATCGAAAATTTTCTATAGAAAGAAAATTTTCTAGAGAAAGAAAATTTATCGAAAATTTTCTAAGGAAAGAAAACTTATCGAAAATTTTCCAGAGAAAGAAAATTTATCGAAAATTTTCTAGAGAAAGAAAATGTATCGGAAATAATCTAGAGAAAGAAAATTTATCGAAATTTTGCTAGAGAAAGAAAATTTATCGAAAATTTTCCAGAGAAAGAAAATTTATCGAAGATTTTCTAGAGAAAGAAAATTTATCGAAAATTTTCTAGAGAAAGAAAATTTATCGAAAATTTTCTAGAGAAAGAATATCGAAAATTTTCTAGAGAAAGAAAATTTATCGAAAATTTTCTAGAGAAAGAAACTATATCGAAAATTTTCTAGAGAAAGAAAATTTATCGAAAATTTTCTAGAGAAAGAAAATTTATCGAAAATTTTCTAGAGAAATAATATCGAAAATTTTCTAGAGAAAGAAAATTTATCGAAAATTTTCTAGAGAAAGAATATCGAAAATTTTCTAGAGAAAGAAAATTTATCGGAAATAATCTAGAGAAAGAAAATTTAACGAAATTTTTCTAGAGAAAGAAAATTTATCGAAAATTTTCTAGAGAAAGAAAATTTATCGAAAATTTTCTAGAGAAAGAAAATTTATCGAAAATTTTCTAGAGAAAGAAAATTTATCGAAAATTTTGTAGAGAAAGAAAATTTATCGAAAATTTTCTAGAGAAAGAAAATTTATCGAAAATTTATCGAAAATTTTCCACAGAAAGAAAATTTTTCGAAGATATTCTAGAGAAAGAAAATTTATCGAAAATTTTTTAGAGAAAGAAAATTTATCGAAAATTTTCTAGAGAAAGAAAATTTATCGAAAATTTTCTAGAGAAAGAAAATTTATCAAAAATTTTCTAGAGAAAGATAATTTATGAACAATTTTCTATAAAAAGAAAATTTATGAACAATTTTATGCAAAAAAAATTAATAAAAAAGGAAACTTTACCATCAATTTTAATAAAAATAAAATTTAGCACAAATTATGTATAAAATTTTGTATAAACAATTTTGTATGGAATGAAAATTTATAGATTTCTTTTAAGAAAAATTTATCGAAAATATTCTGTAAAAATATTAATCTAAAATTGTCTATTAAACTAAAATTAGTGGAAAAATTACTATAAAATGAAAATTTATTGAAAATTTTTTATAAAATTTATTCGAAATCTTTAAGAAAATTTATCGAATTTTTTCTATAAGAAAATTTTCTAAATTTTTCCATAAATAAAATTTTAAAATATTTCAATAAATAGAAACTTACCTCAAATTGTCTATGTTTCCATATTTTTTCAAAAATTTTCTATGAATATTGAATTATAAAATATTTTCATTGAATAAAAAGTATTCTATAAAAATACAAATTATCAAAAATTGTCTATGAATGAAAATATTTCGAAAATTCTCTGCAAATAGAAAATTTTTCAAAAATTTTCTTTAAATAACAAAAAAAAATTTCTTTAAAAAACAAAAAAAATATAAAAATTTCCTTTAACATTTTCAAAATAAAATTTGTTTTCAAAATTTTTATAATTTACTAAAAAGACTTCTTTAAGTAAAAAATGTATTAAATATTTTCTTGAAAAATTAATTTTATATAAAAATTTGCAATATATAGTGAAGAATATATTGAAAATTTTCTATAAAAATAAAATTTATTGAAAATTTTCTGTAAAATAAAATTTGTCAAAAATTTTGTATAAAATGAGAATTTATCCAAAATGTCCCTTAAATAAAAAAGTTTATAAAAATTTTCTTTAAAGAAAAATGTTATCAAAAAATTTTTTTAAGCAAAATTTTTTGTAAAAAGAAAATTTATTGATAATAAAAATTTATCGAAAATCTTCTTTGAAAAAAAATTTTAAAAATTTTCTTAAAATAAAAAAATTTCATTAATGAAAAAAATTTAAAATTAAGAAAAAAATTAAAAACAATATGTTCAAAATTCAGCATTTTTAAAATTAAGATTTAAACAGCTTTTTTATTACTAATTTGTATATTTTAACTAAATTTGTTTCCCTCTTGCAAAATGAAAACGGAACCTTAACGTAATTTAAAATATTTCAAATTTATTTTAGCATTTTTGCTTATTTTTTCTTTTGCTAAAACAATTAATCATGGTAATTTGAGTTTCTTAAAAGTTGTTGTGAAATTAAGTTTTATATTTTTTTCAAACAAATTATGTTCATTGTTTAAAAAGAAACATCATAACAAAAAAATTCCCACGACCTAATGCAGGGTTCATTTTTCACACAAAATCATGTCACATCTTTGTTTGAGACAAGAAAAAAAACGCGGGAGAAAAACAAAAAAAGTGACAGAAAAGTGACAGTTTTTTTTAGAAATAGAGCATAACTAAATGTATGAAAGAGTTCATATCTTCAAAATTTTTATTATCAATTTTCCCAAAAAAAACTTTCAAGACAGTAAGATAATTACAAAAAGCAAAATAAATTTTAAAATAATTCACAGACATTAAATATGACAAAAGAAAACACAAAAAGGCTTTAATTTCAAAAAAATATAAATAATTTGAAATAAAAGAAATAGATAAAAACAAGACTGTTGACTTTGTTTAAACATTTTAATTACAGATTAATTTTTAATTATTTGTTTTCTAAAATTATTTCAGAAAATAATAAATTAAAAATAAAAATATTTCAAATTAATAAACAAACTTTATTAGGAGAATTTTAATTTTTCGTAAAATTTAAACATTTTTTTAGCTGCTTTAATAAAGCTAAATCAGTTTATTTGCATATTAAAAATATAGTCAAGTATTAAATTATTATTAATTATACCAAAATATTTTTAAGAAAATATTGTACATAAAAAAAAACACTCGCAAATGTCTCCAATAACGTTAAGATTTTTGTTTCGTGTTTATAAATCTGAGTATCTGTATTTACTCAGGAACTTTTATTTCTGTTATTTTTTTTTTTATTTATTTCTTATTTTTATTTCTATTTATGTTGACTCATGTGATAAATTATAATATTTTATTTAGTTGTTGTAATTTTATACAAATGTATAAATATTTTATTACTTTTTTATAGCAGCACTTTATATATGAATAGAATTTCAAAAGTTTTTTTTTTAAAGAACTTGAACTTGATAAACTTGTATTTAGTTTCTTTTATATTTTACAGAGATTTTTTTTTTTATTAAAAAATACTAAAGTCTGTATTTTAACTATTTCATTTTTATTAAGAAAAAATATTTATAATAAATAATAATTTCTAAGAAAAACAATTTATAAAAGAAATACGACTTTAAAAAATTGTTTAAGTAAAAAATAAGATGATGTAATTTTTAACTAATAATTTAGTCTTCGATTCATCTCTTTCTTTTTTCATTATTAAAAACAAATATTTTTGTGTTTAAATATTATCTTGATTTTGCTTAATTAATAATTTTGTTTCTTTATTAAGTATTAATTTGTATTTTAAAGACGTGAATTTATAAAAAAAGAAAATTATTTTAAAGACAAAATATAAATATAGAAATGCAGGGTTTGAACTTGAGAAAAAGCTGTAATAAGATTATTAATTAAGATACATTCCAGAAAGGTTCGAAAAATATTACCAAAAGTGCACCCTAATTCAAAATGGATGATTTCTTATTTAATAAAAACATGAATTTTTATAGCATATAGTCAAGTCAATAGTTAAGTCCTTTCCCAATACGAGAGTCAAGTCCCTAAAAGTCAATACTATAATCAAGTCTATAATAGTCAAGATAATAGTCAAATAACAGTCAAGACTATAGTCAATCCTATAGTCAAAACTATTGTCAAGCCCATAGTCAAGAGTATACTCAAAACCATAGTCAAGACTATAGTTAATCCTATAGTCAATACTATAGTTAATCCTATAGTCAAGACTATAGTTAATCCTATAGTCAAAGCTATAGTCAAGTCTAAAATCAAGATTATAGTCAAGTCTATAGTTAAGTCTATAGTCAAAACTATAGTCAAGACTATAGTCAAGACTATATTTAACTCTCTAGTCAGGACTATAGTTAAGTCTATTTTCAAGACCATTTTTAAGTCCACAATAAGGACTACAGTTAATCTGTAGTGAAGACTTTAGTATAATCTATAGTAGACTATGCTATAATATAGCCAATAGTATAAGCTATAGTAAAGTCTATAGTTTGGTCTAAAGTCTAGTCTATAAGCTCATATTGAGCCTATAGATAAGACAATATTCAAGACTAAAATTAAGACTTTAGTCAAGTCTATAGTTAAGTCTATCGTCAGGACTATAGTTAAGTTTATAATCAAAACTATAGTTAAGTCTGTAGTCAGGACTATACTATAGGCAATCTCGTAGTCAAGACTATAGTCAATCCTATAGTCAAGACAATAATGAGGTCTAAAGTAAAAACCATAGTCAAGACTAAAGTTAAGTCTTTAGTCAAGACTATAGTCAACTCTGTAGTCAGGACTACACTTAAGTCTATAGTAAAGACCATAGCTAAGACTATAGTGAAGACTTCAGTATAATCTCTATTAGAATATGTTATAGATTAGCGTAGTCTGTAGCCTATAGTATAGTCTATTAGTCTACAGTGCTGTCTAGGTTTATTTTTTTCATATTTTATATTTCACTAAAATCAGTTACAACATTAATGATATTTAATCGAAGGTAATAAAAAATTTCATAAAAATTAGGAAATTTAGTCTATTGCTTAAAAAACAAAAGACTTAAGCAGCAAACGTTCTTTTTTTAAAATTATTTAAAGAAGTTAAAATGGCCCAATTTTATTGTAATAATAAAAATAAAGTAAATATTTTGAAATCTACTTAAAATTTTAATTTAAAATTTTTTGTTTAGAATAAATAATGGCTTAGATGTGAATCCCTTAAGTTTCGTTAAGTTTAATTTATTTAAAAATAATGATAGTTAAAAATGTATTAAGCACAAAATTGCAATTAAACAAAAGGCTTAAGTAACAAAATGGCAAAATATGCTTCAAAAAGATAAAAAACAAAAGATTTAAGCAACAAACGTCTTATTAAATTTTTTTAAGATTCTGCTGGTTGAATAGCAATCTCTAGTTTTAAATTTAGTGATTGCAAACTTCTATTTTAAATAAACTCTAAAAATACATAAACCATGAAATTTTAAAAAGAATATTTCCGTTGCTGGATTTTTTTTTTTTCATATTGAAATTTGGTTTTATTATATAACTAAAAAAATTTAGTTTAAGATTAAGTTTTGTTAGCAAATTTTACTTAATATAAAATATTTTTTTATTAAAATGTTACAATTTATTATTTATTAATAAATAAGCAATTAAGCAAAAATATTTGAAAACAAGCCTCAAAAGCCTTGACTTCAAAATATAAACAAAAGATTTAAAGCAACAAACTTTGTTTTAATTTTAAACAAAATACAAAGTTCAAGCTTTAAATTAAAACTAAAATTTGCTCTAAAAGTTCACAACAAATTTCAGCTGCCATAACTACAATTTTATAAGTAATTTAACAGTTACTTAATTTGAGCTATATTTTTTGCTTTAATTTTTCTCTTTAATGAATTTTAATTTTCTTAATTTATTGCATTAATCAATAAAAACTCATTAGTTACAATTTTATGTTCATATTAAACAAAAATTTAATTAAAAATGCTAATTAATTTAATAAAAAAATAATGTTGATAAAATGTTTACAACATGTAATTTCTACAAATTCTTTTCATATTTTTTTTCTGTTTCTGTTTTATTTCTATTATTTATTTCTTTAAGAAAAACAAGAACAACAATATAAAACATTAATTTAAAATTATAATTTTTTATTTATTTTCTTGTTATCTCGCCCACAGATGTTTTACCACCAACAGCACATACAACGAATACGACACTTGAGTATATTTCTACTTTTGTTACTCTATTTGTCACAAATCAAAGCTTGGCGACCATGTCCAGAATTAAGTCCAGCTTTGCGTTTACCCTGCAGGTGTGTATGTTAAAGATATTTTATTTTTCTTTTTTCTTTTTTTTTCTTTTTTGTATAATTTAAGTATGTAGTTAAAAGACAGTGTGATTAAATGGCAAATAAAAGTATAAAACATAAAACAATTATATAAAATAAAACAAAATTTTCTTTCTTAAAATCTTAATAAAAATGTTTTCCCTAAATCAACAAAAGTTCCAAAATTTTTATCCATTTTTATTAAAATTTCTACCATATTTTTTAGTCAGCCAGTAACATAAAAAATGTATATTTTTTATCTCTATTTGCCACTGTACTTTATAAAATCCATAAAATATTCTTTTACGCGAATGTGTTTGTATGAGAAAATCAACTGCATTTTTAACGGATTTTTTTTTTTCATCAATGTTTTATTTTTATTAACATTTTTTGTGTGATTGTGTCACAGAATTTCTTTTTACACTTATTCCTTCTCTTGGTAAGTCAGTCTCTATATGGCTGGCTGTTTCTTTCCGTCCGTCCATCAGTCTGTTTATTTTTTTTGATCACTTACTATGCTAATGAAAGCAATAAAAATTCTAAACAAACAATTTCCGCCTATGGCAGATTGATTTTCATTCACAATTTTTTCTTGGTTTTTTATGCAACATTTTTTTTTTCTTATATTTTCATAGTATTTCAAGTTATTGAAAATTTTTTCTCAATGACTAAGAATTATTTATTTATCTGTATTTTTCTTTGTTGTTGTTATTTTTTAAATAGATGCAATGTCGTTGCTTTTGGCTCAACGGGACAACTTGGTGCAGTGGCCATGGATTGTGATCGTGTTGTATTTCATGGTGAAGCTCCACAGTTACCATATGGTGCGCCCATAGTATCTTTCTCGCAACGTTATAGTGGCCAACAAGTACTACCATCACAGGTAAGGTTTAATTTTTGTTAGTAATTTCTTTGATAAAAAAAAAGAAATAATTAGATTTTGGTTTAACAAAAAAAAAGAGTGAATGATTTAGATTTTCAAGCAATTTGAGATTTTTATTTATAACTATTTAGTTCAAATAACTATATGGATATTTTTATAACAAAAACAAAATTCTCTTAATTTTTTATGAGCCTCAAATTTTGTCTTTATTGGATAATTTCCTTTAGTAATGATGAAATAAAGACTGATAAGTACACAGAAAAATATATTACATAGTTTTATTCAATTGACGTTGTTTGATTTCATATTTACATTTAATTTATGTATTAATTTATTCAACAACTTTAGTAATTGGTTAAAAAGTTTCGAAAAAATGAAAAAAATTGATGTCTGTTTAAGTATTTTAAAATAAAAAAAAAATATTGAAAAATGAGACCAAGAAAAGAACAGAATATATTACATAGTTTTATTAAATTGACGTTGGTTGATTTCATATTTACATTTAATTTATGTATTAATTTATTCAACAACTTTAGTAATTGGTTAAAAAGTTTCGAAAAAATGCAAAAAATTGATGTCTGTTTAAGTATTTTAAAATAAAAAAAAATATTGAAAAATGAGACCAAGAAAAGAATAGAAAAGACTTGGAAAGGACAATTACCTGTCAGATACCTATCATAGTCTTCAGTTTCCCCCTTTTCATGACCAATAGTAGATTTGTAGTCGCTATATAAAGTTTAGGCAGTAGGACCCTTAGTACATGATTGGTTCTATCCCGAATCCACTGTCTAATCAACATGAACTAAAAGCCTAGAGGTGGTCTTACACCACTTTCACTTACAGCCATATCCAAAGCTGAGCCGTTCCTAGCTAATTCATCAGCTACCTCATTGCCAGTTATCTCACAATGACCCGGTACCCAGCAGAGTCTAATTTGATAATTGCTCATCAATCTCCTAAGAGCCTTCTTACAATCGCTAACTAACATAGACTTGACAGAATGTCCTTTCATTGCCTTTAGCGCCGCCTCTTCAATGTACCAATGTATCAATTCCATGGCCTTAAATTTTATCTTGAAATGGATGGCCTTGAAATATCAATTTCATTAGGTATATATACGTCCAAACCATTATATTGAAAACAACACATTATCTATAATTTTATTTTGTGGAACACCCCCATCTTCAATTTATTGCACCTCTTACCTCCAGAGGCACAGAGTAAGAGCGCTGGTCCTAAAGGTCTGAGCAAATTTTGTATATCTAGTAAACCTGTTTGGAATATGGATGAATAAAATGCAGAGATGTTTAGGGTAATACAAACACAGCTGAGGAAAAAACAAACAACAGACGTAAAACAATTGATATGATTTTTAGAAAAATTACATAAAAAAACAATAAAATAAAACTTTTGTCAGATATGTAAAGAAAAATTGAAAATAAATTAAAGTAAAATGTATAATAAAATAAAATGAAATAAAACAAAAAAACATTTTTTTTCAATTAAGTGCTTAATTCATTCAATAATCTTTTTGATTATTATAGATTATTATAGATTTTAATTCATTTAAAATTTTGGTTCATTTAATTAACAGATTATTTAAAGTTTGCATGTATTCACATATTTTTTAATTAAAATCATAGAAGTGTTTAATTGGAAAAAAATTTTACTTTTCAGTTTTTTACAATTATTATAATAATGAGTCATTTTAAAAATACTGTTTTTAGATATATAGTGGAAATTCAAATGAATAAATACTCAATTTCAATGGTTTTTGGTTATTGGGTTTGTTTTCAAAATGAAGGCCTACGTTTTATAAATATCCATAGGAAGCTTTAATTTATTTCAATAATAATGATAGTTAAAAATTAACAATTAAACCAAAGATTAAAGAAATAAACTTAGAAAATATATTTTAAGCTCAAAAATAAATCAAAAGACTTAAGGCATAAACTTTTTTCTTACAAAAACATTACAAGAGTCTGCTTTTTGTTTTAGAGCTATTTTTTGCGACATCCTATTGTCGTAAATCATAAAATTTTCTACAAAATATTTCCATTGTATGAGTTTTTATAACTTTGAAAAAATTTAACAATAATTGTTGTGCGTTTTATAATTTTCTACAAAAAATTTTTAGTGATAAGAAAAATTTCCAAGATTTCTACTTTTATAGAAATCAAAAGAAAACAAATTAATAAGAAGCTCAAAAATTAATAAGTAAAATTTTAAAATTAATAGATATTCATACAATTGATTTTATTTTAAATTTTAAACTTAATTAAAGACAAGATTTAAAACTAATGCTTCAAATTTATTTTAAATCAAAAAGCAGGCTTTTGAAATTTTTATTACAAAATAAGGTCTATTGTTTAAGTATTAAGTATTTAAATCTTTTGTATAATAGCTAATTTGTGTTTAAGAAATTTTAAATTATTATATTATTAAATTATTATATTATAGAAGTTTAAAAAGATTCTAAATATATTTAAGCAAACAATTTATAACTATATTCACACGTATTTCGTTTTTTGTTTTTTTTTTATTAATTATTGATACAGACAATTTATAGAGAAATTTAAGAAAAATACAACTTTTGATATATTTTTATTTTACTATTTTTAAGAGATATTACGAAGTGTGCTATTTAAATTTTTTTAGGTAAAGTTTGTTTCTTAAGTCTTTCGTTTTTTATAACCTACACCACAGTGGTCTCAAAACGATTTTTATTTTTGTAATAATTCTCTAAGCTTCATACAGATGACACTGAGCTGTTGTTCAACTGTTGTGAAAGAGCTCAACTTCCTCGCAGGTCTGAGGGAAGGTGGTAAACCGTCAAATTTGGTCATAATTTTGTTTTTTTTTTAATCCCCAAAATTTTATTTATAATTCGAATATAAAAAATTACACACAAATAGTGTGTAGCATATTTCTTTTATGTTTTTTTAACTCTGTACAAATTTTTAAATAATATTGATGCAAGAATCATATAAATATATATAGTCCCGATAAAAATTTATAGTATTTTTAAATTGAAACTTAAAAAAATTGCAATTCTTATTTTTTTTTTTCAAAAAGGTGGATAGTAATACTTTTTCAGTTTAAAAAAAGTAAATCCGGGGATATTTAGAGCAATGATTTCCCCTCTAGCCCTAACCTTATTTTGCCAATTTTGAAGATTTTTTGTTTATTTATTTGTGAAATTCTCAAATGTCAAAGCTCAGATTAAAAAAATATATCTCGAAAACATTTTATAACCCACACCTCTGCTAATGGTAATCATTTTAATGAAAAATATCAGTTTTGAAAACAAGTTTTCCCTGGAATAGATTTTTGGTTATACAAAAAAGTGTGTTTTTTTAATTTTATTTCGGTAAAAATATTAAAATTATATTGCAACAATATACTTAAAATCTAAATTTAAAGTTTTTCAGGCCATGGTCTGAAGGAATTTCATCGCATTTTATTTTTAGTTTGTAATTTCATATGATACATTGATTCGATTTAGTTATGTCGAACTGTCCGTATGTCTGTGATAAACATTTTTATATTCAGTAGAAAAATAATTACAAATTACACAAAATTACAAAATTTAACACATTGACGTTTAAAGAAGGAATTTTAGTACTCACTAAAATTTTTTAAGTAAGAGCTAGAGCAAATATATTAATTATATTCCGTAGAGGAGAAATAGTGCTACAAATTTGTAGCCTGCTGCGAAAAAGTTAGTTTTATTTATTTCTGTACCTGATCTCCTGTTTTCCTTGCTACGTTTAAAATCGTACTTTTATCTAAAATTGGTGCTATTTTCAAAAATAAATTTTATAGAATTTTATAAGTTCCTTAGTAAATTAGTAGTAGTATTTAAAAGTTATAATACGAACGTCCTTAACTGATTGCGTGCCAAATGTTGATTTCAATATTTTGTTGGACGCAGAGGCAGACATTTTTACTTTGACTCCCGTTCATATGTAGAAAGAGCTAGGAAAAACTGTTTAAAAAATAAAAAAAATACTCTAGAAAAGGAAATGTTTGGAGAGATATATACTTGAAACCAAGAAAAACGATGCATCTTTAAAATTTAATGATGCATCGTTTTTTACGATTAAATATATTTCAAATGGCCTTAAAATGTTTTGTCAATCATTATTAAATTTTTAAAACTCCCCTAATATTTTGACACTTTCAAAATATCAAAATACCATTATCAAAACTGACAATATCATTTAATATATTATTTATGTATAAGCCATTGTTTTAAACCCTATAGTCAATAAAACAAATTAATCACTAAAAATTTGTTTATTATTTTAACTTTATTATTGCCGCCGTTTAAACAATTGTTTGCAACACTTGTAACGTTAAAAAAAACCTCAACATACACATACTGGTAACAAATAAATTATACTGACAGCATTGTCTGACAATGTTAGTTACCACAATTTAACGGTTTTTTTTGCAGTTGTTAAGCTGAGAAAATATTTAGTTGGTTTTAAGATTTAAAACTAACAGAGAAAAAAAATAAAGTCAAGGTTATCACTATAAAACCAACATTGAGCAATAAAAACTTTTAAGCACAAACAAAATAAAAAAAAACATTATAATTAAGTAAAATAAAAGTTAGATTTTTATTTGACAAGGAGATGAGATGAAAATGTTTGTAATGAAATGAAAAATAAAATGAACTTTTAAAGCTATTTAACGGGTGGGAAAATTAATCTGTAGATGGTATATAAATAGTTAGCATGAAATGCTACAAAAACTAAAAAAAATGTCTTGAAAACTTTTACTTAGCAATTAGCCATAGTTAGATCAAAAAAATGTATTATGACTCTACAAAGTAATTCAATATATTATTAAAAAAACTACTTATAAAATATAATGCTCTGAAAATAAAACAGAATTACATATCTTCTAAGCCTATTTCTAGTTGTAATTTTACTCTAAAGTCTAGTATATGGTCTAATCTATAATCTAGTCTATAGTCTAGTCTATAATCTGGTCTATAATCTAGTCTATAATTTAGTCTGTAGTCTAGTCTATAGTCTAGTCTATAGTCTAATCTATAGTCTATTCTATAGTCTAGTCTATAATCTAGTCTATAGACTAGTCTATAGTCTAGTCTATAGTCTAGTCTATAGTTTAGTCTATAGTCTAGTCTATAGTTCAGTCTATAATCTAGTTTGTAGTCTAGTCCATAGTCTATAATCTAGTCTATAGTCTAGTCTATAGTCTAGTCTATAGTCTATTCTATAGTATAGTCTATAGTCTAGTCTATAGTTTAGTCTATAGTCTAGTCTATAGTTTAGTCTATATTCTATTCTATAATCTAGCCTATAGTCTAGTCTATAGTCTAGTCTATAGTCTAGTCTATAGTTTAATCTATAGTCTAGTCTACAGTCTAGTCTATAGTCTAGTCTAGTCTATAGTTTAGTCTATAATCTAGTCTATAGTCTATAAACTAATCTATAGTCTAGTCTATAGTCAAGTCTATAGTTTATTCTATAATCTAGTCTATAGTCTAGTCCATAGTCTATAAACTAGTCTATAATCTAGTCTATAGTCTAGTCTATAGTCTGGTCTATAGTCTAGTCTACAATCTAGTCTATAGTCTAGTCTATAGCCTAGTCTATAATTTAGTCTGTAGTCTAATCTAGTTTATAGTCTAGTCTATAGTCTAGTCTACAGTCTAATCTATAGTCTAGTCCACAGTCTAGTCTATAGTCTAGTTTATAGTCTAGTCTATAGTCTAGTATATAGTAGCGGGGCATACGCTCAAAAGTGCAATGTTCTATCCCTGAAACTAGAATTTAAAAGAACTCGAAAACTCTTGAAAACGGCTATAAAACATAGCAAAAAGAGAAGCTAGATAGAACTTCATAAAGAAATTGATTTTGATCCCTGGGATAAACCATACCAGATTGTCATTAAATAAATAGGTGTTATGAAGCAGATACCAGGCATTAAAGAACCGAAGTGGGCAAAATATATTATTGAAACGCTGTTTCCATTAGACAAGGACGTCGAGTTCAAACAACCATTGCAACCACCAAACCACTTCCGTCCGCTGACTATGGCAGAATTGAAATTGTCAAGAAACAAGTTAAAAACTGGAAAGAGCCCTGTACCAGATGGCATACCAAACACAGTGTTGCAACTAGTAGGGGAGACGTGAACCGAATTGTTGAAATACACATTCAATTTTTACCTGAAAAAGGGCAAATTATCGCTGTAAATGGAAAAAAACAAAGTCTGGTGCTCCTACGTAAAGGGGAAAAACCACTAAGTGAACCTTAGTCTATAGTCTAGTCACAGTTCCCATTATAGGAAAACGTAGGAACGAAACGAAACTAACCCATCCTTATGAAATACTGACGCAGTCCCTGGATGGACTGGAGAAATCGTAGGGCCGCTAGATGGTAGCTTGCTACCACTACGTCCAAAAAACAAAAATCTATATTCTAGTCTATACTCCAGTCCATAGTCTAGTATATAGTCTAGTCAATAGTCTTATCTATAATCTTGTCTATAATTATGTCTAGAGTCTAGTCTATAGTCCAGTTTATAATCCAGTCTTGTCTATAGTCTAGTCTATAGTCCAGTGTAGTCTATAATCTAGTCTATAGTCTAGTCTATATTCTAGACTATAGTCTATAGTCTAGTCTATAGTTCAGTTTATAGTATATATATATTTTGATATATTTTAAAGAAAGTTAATTTCGGGACTTTCCTCAACAAAAATTGTATTCCAAATTTGAATTAATTTTTTTTAACTATATATCTCTCTTCAATGATCTTAAAATAAATAACAAGTACTTTAAAAACAACAAATCTAAATCTACACTTAAGAAATGAAAGCAAAAAAATAATGATAAAACCAAAAGAAAGAAGGCAAAACAAATTCAACAACAAAACACTTTCACTTGGACTAAATAAATAAATAAACATACAAACAGATATACTGTACAAACAAGCAACCATCAAAAAATATTATAATCTAGACTATCATTTGTTAAGAATAAAAATAAAAATGAAATAAAGTGAAAAAATGAAAATAAAAACTCATAAAAAGTGAAAATTTTTAAATTATAACAAGAAAAGATTAAACACAAAATCGCATTAACAAGAAATGTGTTAATCACCAAAAACCCAATTAAATATTAATTTACTCTTTCTTTTTACACACTCTTAAATTTCATTTTCTTATGTATTTCTCTTTCCAGCATTTTGGTACTTTAAAGTTACCCATGGAAGAATTGGATTTATCAAATAATCTCATTAGACGTTTACCGGAAAAATCTTTTGTTGGCCTTAAGGAAACTCTAACCGTATTGCGTTTGGCCAACAATTTATTGGGTGATAGCTTAAATCCTATATTTTCTTCGGCCGAATTTCATCCATTGAAAAATTTAAAATTATTAGATTTATCAGCGAATAAAATTAAATCCATTGAGGAGGGTCTGCTCAAAGGTTGTGGTGATTTGAAGGTCAGTAACATTTTGTTTATTTGTTTTCAATACGGGTGTTTAAAATGATTAATTAATTAATTAATTAATTAATTATGTATATGCATTTATTGCGTGTTCACGTGTACTGTTGTACACATTAAAGAAAATGATTAAAAAACAAAAAAATGCATAAATTGATAAATATTTCAGTCACGTTGTATTAACATTTTTTAAAGGTCTTTTTTGTTTTATAGTTAGCCATATTAGTTAATTTTTAACTACACAATTTGCTAGGGAATTTTTTTTTTTTTTTTTTAAAATTTTCAAAGTATTTTTAATACATTTTTAATGATACGACTATGACTAGGGCTATAGCTAAGACTATTGTTATGTCTAAGGCTTCAACTTTGGCTGCTACTAAGAATAACACTAAGGCCGCAACTATTTCTACTACTACATATGAATAAGACTATGATCACGACTAGGACTACGCCTATGGCAACGACAATGATTACGATAATGAATACAACTACGACTATGACTAGAACACAGACTAGACTATAAACAAGACTATAGACTACACTAGATAAAATACTATAGAATAGACTATAGACTAGGCTATAAACTATACCATAAACATGTATATAAATTAGACTGTGAACTAATATATAGAATTTTCTATAAACCATACTATAAATTATGCCACCAGCTAGACTATAAACTATACTATAAACTAGACTTTAGACTAGACTATAGACTAGACTATAAACTAGACTATAAACCGGATTACAAACTAGACTTCAAAATAGATTATATACTAGTCTATAAACAAGAATATAAACTAGACTATAGACTAGACTATAAGCTAGGCAATAAAATAGTTCATAAATTAGACTATAATATAGACTATAGACTAGACTATAAATTAGTCTATAAACTGGAATGTAGATTAGACAATAAAATAGACTATAGAGTATACTAAAAAATTTACTATAAACTTGACTACAGACTACACCATAAACTAGAATATAAACTAGACTATAGAATAAACTATAATATAGACTATAGACTAAACTAAAACCTGGACTATAAACTAGGCTACAGACTAGACTATAAACTAGATTATAAACTGGACTATAAAATAGGCTATATACTAGTATATAAACAAGACTATAAACTAGACTATAGACTAGGCTACAAAATAGGCAATAGAATAGTTCTTAAATTAGATTATAAACTACACTTTTGAATACTAAATAATTATCTATAAAGTACACTAACGACTAGACTCTGAACTAGAATATAAACTAAATATTCTACAAACTATACTATAATTTAGATTATAGACTAGTCTAATTACAAAACTATAAACTAGACTATAGACTAAACGAAAAACTATACTATAAGCTAGACTACAGATTATACCATAAACTATACTATGGACTAGATTATAAACTGGGCTATAAACTAGACTATAATCTAGACTATAAGCTACATTATAGACTATAGAGTAGACTATAAACTAGACTATAAGCTAAACTATAAACTAGACCATAAAATAGATTGCAAACTAGACTATGTTATTGATTAGACTCTGTTATTAACTAAACTAGATTTTAGACTAGACTATTAACTAGACTATAGAGTAGACTATATATAGACTCTAGACTAGACTTTAGACTAAATAATAGACTGTACTTTAGGCTAGATAATATACTTTAGACTAGATTTTAGTCTGTACTTTAGACTAGATTTTAGACTAGACTTTAAACTATACATATTTAGAGTAGACTTTGGACTAGACTTTAAACTACAATTAGACTATACTTTAGACTAGATTTTGAATAGATTTTAGAATAGAGTTTAGACTAGACTTTAGGCTAGACTTTTTGACTAGATTTTAGGCTAAAATTTAGACTATTCTTTAGACTAGATTTTAGGCTATTGTTTTAACTATACCTTTGACTAGATTTTGGACTATACTTTTGAATTAACTTTATATTTAAATGCATTTTAGAGTTTTGTTTAAAATTAAATTTCTTGGAAATAGTGTAGTCTATTAAAAAATCATAATGCAGTTACATACAATATTTATTTGGAACCAGTTTGAAATTTCTTAACCATACTTATTTCTTTATTTATTCAATTTGTTTATTATTTCACATTAGTTTTATATATATATTAAATTTATTATTTTAAATACCAACCTCTAACTAGTTGTCGTTTTTTCCAAGTTGTGATCGATGGCGTTGCCTTTTGTAATTAAAATTATAGACAATTTTATTACATTTTTTTTATTATTATTTTCATACTTGGCATTAAGACTTTTTTTGTTGATTTAAGTAAATCACATCATCCGCAGTCCAGGCCATTTAAGCTCATAGTAACATGCGTCACTGCACCTTAGTAATCTTTCACATTCATATGTATTAGTTTATGCGTTCAAAATTACTTTAATAAGCATTTACAGGTACTTGTTTTTTTGTTTTTGTAAGAAACAAAAAAAAGCGTGTCGACCATTAAATCATACTGTTGTTTTATTCATTTAATTATTGGTTTAATAAATATTCAATTCATGTCTATGAAATTGTTGCGTGTTATTATAGATTATGGAGTTCATTGATTCATAATGGTCTGAGTTAACTGACTTTTAGGTTGGAGTTTTTTTAATATTTAATGTCTTTTTTATGTAATTAAGATATCCTGAGGTCATGATTTTTAATGAGATAAATTTTTAGCCTAAGGAGGATATTTGCACTAAAATGACCACTAATTAAATCAAGGAAATAAGGAGAAATTTTTTAAAAATATTTTACATTTTCAGATTAAAAATAATTAAACTTTAATTGGATATAAAATTTTAATTAAATGTTTAATAAAAATTCATGATTTTCCTTTATGCATTTCATTTTAATTTTGTTAAAATAAAGCTTTATTAATAAATATATACTATAACATCTAATTATTTAACAAATTGTGCTAATTTGCCTAAAAACTAACCATGTATAATACCACCTGATTACACTATATCAAAATTAATATTTATTATTACACAAATACTCAAGTGAATAAAAACCAATAAACCATTTTTTTTGCAGCATGCAAAATTTTATGTAGATTAATTTCCAAAATCACTTCTTCCTTCTCAAGTGGGGACCCTCACTGCTAGATTTCTTAGCTGACATACGTTGGCCAAGTAAAGGAGTTTTCTCCTTATCGCTGTCGCTGCTAGAGGACTGAAAATAAAAATTAAACTAATATTAAAAATTTTTTATTGTTTCTTTTAGGAATTTTATATGGATCGCAATAGTTTGGCAACAGTGCCCTCAAATTCTTTAAATGGTCCAACAGCTTTGAGACATTTATCCTTAAGGCATAACTACATAAGTAAGTAAAATTATATATAATACATTTTTATAGACAATAAAACTAATTTTTATAATTATATAATTATTTCATTTTTTTCTGTTTTTAGCGTCTTTACGCTATGAATCGTTTATTGCCCAACCTCAGTTGGAAATCATTGATTTACGCTATAATGAAATCAAAACTATTGATGGTTTAACTTTTAAGGGTTTACGTAAAATACGTGAAATAAAATTATCTGGCAATCGTATTACCAACTTAAACAGTGATGTCTTTGAAAATCTCCCTACTTTACAGAAATTAGATTTATCAGAGAATTTTATACAAAAATTCCCCACCGTTTCCTTAAGACCCATAATTAATTTGAAATCATTGAATTTATCTTCGAATATGTTGCAGGTTAGCTGATTCTAATTTTGTTTAAATATTTTTAATAATTTGTTTTTTTTATTATTTACAGCGCTTGGATTATACTCATATGGAAGTGGTTAAATCTTTGGAAACTTTAGATTTAAGTCGCAATGGCATTACCACAATACCACCGGGTACATTCCGGGATTTGTCTAATTTGAAATATTTAGATTTGAGTTTGAATTCTTTAAGAACGGTAAATACATCTTATACTTTCTAATAGTTATAAAGTCTATATTCTTTGCCTTCATATTTCTCTGTTTTCGATTAATATATTAGAGTCGGAATTGTCAAAAGTTTTCCGTGACATCAAATTTAAAAATGTTAATCCTCTAAGTTAACAACGGGACCAAATTGGAACAAAGTGTGCTGTTTCTTATTGACTAGACAGCTGCCCTCAGAACTTAACTTAAGCTTAAAGTTCATTTTTGTTTAATTTTTAATTTATGATTTGAGTAACACCAGACGTACTGAGAACTGAGATTTTTATATTTTTTAATTGATTTATACTAATTTTAATTAACCAAATCTAGGTAAAGTCAGTTTTAATCAGTTTGTCATAAGCAGGGCAAGCAAATATATGCTCTAAAAAAAGTGTTCTATGCGCTTAAAAAATGCTCTTAAACTCAGAAAATATACTCTGAAAATTAAAAAATATGCTCTTAAAATATTATTTTTTCTGTATAAATTTAAGCTATTCGTGCTAAAACTAACATTTCTTTCAACTTATAGGAAGCAAATTATTAGATAATCAGATTTGAAAAACATATGAGACAGTAAAATTAAAATTTCATTAATGACAAATTATGTAAAAAATTAAATTGAGTGAAAAATATGCAAATTTTTTTCACTTAAGTGCAAAATTTGCAAAATTATGCTCCTTAATGCAATATATGCAAGGTAATGCTCTTAAGTATAAAATATGAAATAATATGCCATTTAAATTGCTGAAATATGCTCTAGAATAATGATTTTCTATGAAAATATGACGAAATATGCTATTAAGACTAAAATAAGCAAAAATATGCTATAACAAATCGATGACAAAATTCTTAAAATTATCTAAAACGGATAAATAACTAACAGTTTGATTCATTTGAAGCCCAGGGAAAAATAAGAAAAATTTCCCTCAGCCAAAATTCCTGCTGACAGCTATAAGAGAATTATGTTCTAAGAAGGTCGTCCAATCTGGTGTGGTGAATATAAGAACTTCACAAAATATCACTTAGTATTTTCTACTATGAGAAATTATTTGTTAAGTTAGCTGGCAGTTCAATTGATTTTAATTAAAAAATATTTTTAATCTTTAGGGAAGATAGACAACATTTTGTTTTACCCAATTACGTATTTAATCTTATCCATCGTGTGCCCTTGTGTCCCACAATACAATATTCACCCCTCTTTTCGGTTTCTGTTGTGAATATAAGATCTAAAAGATCGTTTAGTATTCCTTATTATGAGCGAATATTCATTATGTTTGCAGCAATGAATTTTCGCTCTTTTAAATTGATCAGAAATATAAAATGTTTAAAATCTTTCGATAAGACCTATTTAGGTCCATTTAGGCCCATTGACTGAGCCATAGTCTAGTTTACAACTATATCTGAAGCATAGTCCAACCTGCAGTAAAATTCAAAACTAACTATAATCTATTATATAGTTTGAGCTATTGTCAGATATTTATTGTACCCTCTCTATACACCGTTATATTTTCTGATCTATAGTCCTATAGTATAGCCTATAGTATGGCCTAAAGTCTGATCTGTATACTAAAAGTTTAGTATATAGACCATTGTTTCGACTTAAGTCTTTACTATTGTCTAGTCTTCTTTATTATTTTCGTTACTCTTCTATTTAAAATCCCCTTTAGAAAAGAGATTTTAATTTAATTTAATCTATATAGATTTTAACTCTATATAATTTTAAGAGCTTATTTCTATGTTTCTTTAATTTCTCTCTTAATCATTAATTAACGTTAATAATTAAATCTATTTCTCCTTCTATTTCTCTAGATCGAAGACGATGCCCTAGAGGGTTTGGAAAATCTACAAACTTTAATCATTAGAGACAATAATATACTCCTCATACCCGGCAGTGCCCTGGGACGTTTGTCCAACTTAAATACTTTATATTTGGATTACAATCGTGTAGCTGCTCTATCTGCCGAAATCTTAGGATCCATACAAGCTTCCGATATAACTACTTTTTCATTGGCTCGCAACGTCATACGTGAACTACCCACTGGAAGTTTTCAAATGTTTAGCAATTTAAGATCTTTAGATTTATCAGGCAACTCTTTGGCTGTTATTAATGCGGATATATTTCTGGGTTTGGAAACTTCTCTAAATGAATTAAAATTGGGACAAAATCGTATTACAGGACTAGGCAATATACCCATGGCTTTAACCGAACTAAGAAGTTTGGACTTAAGTTATAATAATTTGGTAGAGTTACCCACAAATATATTACAAGGTTTGGATAATTTACAATATTTAAATCTGAGTGGTAATCATCATTTGGCTCCCATACCGGCTGCTCTAATACGTCCTTTGTCACGTTTGCAAATAGTTGATTTCAGTTTTTGTTCCTTGAAACAGTTATCGGGAGATTTGTTTGCCACTTTGCAGGACTTAAAAATGATTTATTTGAATGATAATAACATACAAGAAATAAATGATGGCAGTTTTGTGGATTTGTGGAATATTACTACCATAGATTTGTCTAACAATCAAATAACCTCCATAAGACCGGGGGCATTTGTTAATGTCATGCACTTGAAAAAACTAAATTTAAGGGGCAATCAATTGTCTGCCTTTAAAGGAGAATTCTTCAATACCGGTACCGGCATAGAAGAATTGGATATTTCAAATAATCATTTAAGTTATTTGTTTCCCTCCTCATTCCGTATACATCCTAGACTAAGGGTGATTATGGCAGCTAATAATAAATTCAGTTTTTTCCCTGCCGAACTGATTTCTACTTTACAGTATTTGGAATATATAGACTTATCTCACAATCAATTGAAATCTATAGAGGAACTAGATTTTGCCCGCTTGCCCAGACTAAGAGTATTAAAGGTGGCCAATAATCAATTGGACATGTTAAGTGAAATGGCTTTCCATAATTCCACTCAACTGCAAGTTTTGGATTTATCTAATAATGCCTTGGATCGTATAGGCGAAAGAACTTTTGAGGGTTTGGTAAGATTGGAATATTTGAATTTGGAAAACAACAAATTAAACGAACTCTCCGATTCGGTTTTCGAAAGATCGAAACTACAAATGTTGGAGAATATTAATTTGGCTTACAACAGTTTTCAATATGCTCCTCTCAAGGCTTTACAAAGACAATATTTCTTTGTTTCGTCAGTAGATTTGAGTCATAACAAAATCAAGGTCATACCCAATGATGACAGTATTATGGTGAATATTAAGAATTTAGATTTATCCTTCAATCGTCTATCCAAAGAGGCCGTAAAAAATATTTTAAATGAACCCAAAACTGTAAGAGAACTAAATTTAGCTGGTTGCGGCATTGAAACGCTGGAAGCCTTAGAAACACCCTTTTTGCAGTATTTAAATTTGTCACAAAATAACTTACAAACTATAAAACCCCAAATCTTCCAACGTACTACTTTATTGGAAACTTTAGATCTGGCCAATAATCAATTGGAGAATTTAACTGAACTGTCTTCAGCCTGGCCTAAGTTGCAGAATTTGCAATATTTAGATTTATCTAACAATAGTTTTGAGGCGATACAACAAGGAGATTTTGAAAGTTTAGATATGTTGCGTACTCTAAAACTTAAAGCTCTTGCCAAATGTAACCGCATAGAGAAAAATGCTTTTAAACACACACCCAATTTAGCTCACCTAGAGGCTTATGATTTACCTTTGTTGGGTTATTTGGATTTACAGGGTATATTGGAACTTTTGCCCGGTTTGGAAACTTTGGATATTGAAGTTAAGGACTCAGCAATAGGCACAGAACAAATACAACCAGCTAAACATCCCCGACTTAAAGAAGTAGGCATTAAAGGAGAACGTTTAAAATCTATATCCTCAGGCACTTTGGCTGGACTTAAATCCAGCGATTTAACCATTAAACTGCAAAATACTTCCCTTACAGCCCTGCCACCAGCCTTATTATTCCCCGTGCCCAGGTCTTCACATTTAACTTTAGATATAGAAGGTTCTAAAGTAGCGGTATTGGTACCTCAATTCCTTAATGCCTTAGAAGATCGCAGATCTAGTTTACAACTTAAGGGCTTGTCTTCTAATCCCATTCATTGTGATTGCAATGCCCGAGCCTTAAGAAGATGGTTACCTAACTCTCACATGACTGAATTGACTTGCCATTCGCCGGCTTATTTATCAGGCAAAAAACTTATAGAAGTGGGAGATGATGAATTAACCTGTGATCCACGTAAAATGACTTCAACCACAGCTCGAACATCCTCAACGAATAGTTTAAAATCCTCCTCAAGGCTGGTAACACGACCACCAACTACCACACCCGAAGAACCACCCATGATTATATGGAGTATGGAAGCCACACAACCACCACCCATGAAAATTAAAACTAAAGCTCCTCTCATGAAGGCACCCATCATGACCAACGATGATACACTCATTATTGGTATAGTAGGAGGAGTAGTCGCTTTTATAGCCATACTCATTATAATTATATGCATAGTTCGCTTACGCATGAGTAACGCTGAGTATCATAATGCACCAGCTATGATTGGTATACCGCCTATGCCAATGGGTCCTGGCAGTGTGCCTTTAAGCTACAAAGGTCAACCCACCGCTGCTTTATATGCCGTACCACCTTATGCACAAAATTATGCCACACTACCACACAAACCACCCTCTATACATCAGTCGACGCAGAATCTTTCAGCTCGTCAAACACAACAGCAGCAACAACAACAGCAAGCCACATATTCCTCAAGAATGTCATACTTTGGTGGTTCCACACCTCAACAGCAACAACAAGTTGCCTCTAATCTATCGCAAAATCAACCCTACATTATTTATTCAGATGATAAAGCTTATAGATAAATTTAAGACTAAGATCTTAAAGTTTGATATATTAAAAACTTCTTTAAAATTATAGGCGCTCATAAAAAACTAAAACGAAAGTGCTTGTTGCTATATAAAACAAAAAAGAAACCTTCTTAAACAGTCAGTCAACTAGGCGTAACATTTACGCTTTTTGACGTTTCTCTCTTATTCTTATTTCCAACAATTGAAATTTGTCTAAAACATCAATTAACTTCTTTTAAGTTTTACACGATTGATTTATAAATTTAATAGATAAAGTCGTTTGTATATAATTTTAAGCTTTAGTAAATTATAAATCCAATAGTACTCTATAAGCTTAGTTTCAATTTCTTTTAATTTAGTCAGTTTGAGCATAAAAATTACTTTTAACTAAAATATTTTTTTTTTAATTTGTATGGACTTTAAAACTTTGTTTTGCTTTTAAGTACAGGATTTATTAATGACTAATATTTATATTTTTAAAGTAATCTATAATTAATTTTTAAAATCTTAATAATTTGTTTTTAGTTATTATTAGAATTTAGTTTAAGTTCTTTTCAAAAAATTTGAAGAATCACACACACATTGAATAAGAAAATGTATTGTATGAATTAATTTAATCTTTATGGATTTATGTGCAAATAATTAAGTACAATAAATTTAAAAATAAAATTATTTTTAATAAAAAGAAAATAACTAAAAATTGGAACTTAATTTTCATTAGAATACCATTAAGGAGGCTTTAGAATCACGAAAAAAAATAAAGTCTACAAGTCGGAGTAGGAAAAAACTATAAGACTGCATTTCGACTTTTAATATTTATCTACTAGATATAAACTAAACCCTAATTAATCAACAGTTTCGTTGACGATATTTCTATTTTCATGGAAAATTTTTGATGTTTTTTATTTTCTTAGAAAATTTTCGATGTTTTTCTATATTTTTAAAAAAAATTTTCGATGTTTTCTATTTTCAAAGAAAATTTTTGATGTTTTTAATTTTCATAGAAAATTTTCGATATTTTCCAAGTTAAGAGAAAATTTTAGATATTTTCTATTTAAATAGAAATTTTTCAATATTTTCCAATTTAATAGCAAATTTTCAATACTTTCCAAATAGAAAATTTTCGATGTTTTCTATTTTCATAGAAAATTACTATAATTTGTATTTTCAAACAAAATTTTTGATGTTTTCTATTTTCATAGAAAATTTTCGATGTTTTCTATTTTTATAGAAAATTTTCGACGTTTTCTACTTTCTATTGAAAATTTTTTTCTAATTTAATACAATATTTTAGATATTTTCCAATTTAATAGAAAATTTTCGATATATTCTAATTTAATAGAAAATTTTCGATATTTTCTAATTTAATAGAAAATGTTCGATATTTTCTAATTTAATTTTCGATTTTTTGTTATTTTTCAATTTAATAGAAAATTTTTGACATTTTCCAAAATAAATATAAATTTTTCGATATTTTCCAATATAATAGAAATTTTACGATATTTTCCAATTTAATAGAAAAATTTCATTGCTTTCACTTTAATAGAAAATGTTCATTACTTTCACTTTAATTTCGATATTTTCCAATTTATACATTCCAATAAAAGAAAACTCGATATTTCATAGAAAATATTTGATGTTTTCTTTTTTCAAAGAAAATTTTCGATATTTTCTATTTTTATAAAAAATGTTTGATGTTTTCTATTTTTTTGATATTTTCTATATTTATAGAAAATGTTCGATATTTTCTATATTTATAGAAAATATCTGGTGTTTTCTATTGTTATAGAAAATATCCGATGTTTTCTATTGTTAGAGAAGAATTACTATGTTTGCTATAGCTATAGAAGGTTTGCGATGTTTTCTTATTTCGATATTTTCTATTTTCATAGAAATTTTTCGGTGTTTTCTAATTTTCACAGCAAATTTGAAATATTCTCTATTTTTCATAGAAAATTTTCAATATTTTTCTATTTTTCATAGACAGTTTTCAATATTTTATATTTGTATAAGAAATGTTTGTTATTTTCGAAAAGAAATAGATCTATTTTTAAGAAAATTATTATTTTTCTATTCTAAAAAAATATTTATAATATACTAATTTAGCAAATTAAGCTAAATATGTATTAAATTAAGGTAAAAATATGTAAAATATTTTTAACAAAGCTGGAGTTCAATTAACAAAGTGCTGCAAATGACATTAGTTATGAAGTGATAAGTATAAAGTGAAATTTTAAAACCAATTATTTTTTAATGCTAAAATGTTAAACACTTGTTTACATCGTTTACTTTAAAAAACCAATAAAAACAATTTGTATTTTTAAAATCTTCATTTAATTATATGTATTATAATATTGAATAAAACTTGATTTAATAATAATTTATATTTTTGATTTTACTTTTTTTATAATAATTCTTTAAATTGTTTTTTTTTTTTTTTTTTTAATTGTTTAATGTCTAAAAAAATATATTTATATAATTATCAATGAAATGCATAAGAAACTTGAGAACCACACAAAGTTGTGTTAGGGAGAAAACAAAAATTTTCGAACACACGACGAATCTCACCATCTCTGGTTTCGACAAAATTCGGTATATACACTCATTACGTCAATACAAAATTTGAAGTTCTTCAAAATTTTCAAATTCGTTGTAATTTAGTTTTTATCGGGATTCAAAATTTACTTTTTTCAGAGATTTTGTTTAAACACATGAAATTTAAGTCCACATATCTTCAGTTATATTTGTCCGATTTAAATAAACTTTGGTTCAACTGAAGCTTAATAAATCTAGTTTCTAATTATTTTTGTAGGAACGAAATTTTTGAAAAGAAAAGGATAATGAAATCAATATTCGTCTTTATCTCAAGAATATTTAAAAAAATCATATCTTGAATTTGAAAATTTTGATGAACTTTAAATTTGTATTGAGGTAATGAGTGTGTATACCAAATGCTATCAAAATCGGAGATGGTGAGGTCAAGGATTACATTTTTTGTTGGATAATGTTTCCCCTGTTATAGTTTTCTGTTTAGTTTAAAAATTATGAGCGTTTTCATTCTTCTTAACAAAGTGAAAAATATTAAAAAAAAATTACATTAATAATATATATAGACCAAGATAAATTATTAATTTATATGTTTATATCAATAATTATTTATAAGCGAAAAAATATTACATTTAAATCAACACGTTTTTTATATGTATAAAAAACAAAACATTAATAATGACTTTTAGTTTAACAAATACAATAACGAATAACAATTTTTTTTTTCTTTTAGATTTTAATAATATACATTCAAATATTAAAAGTTTTATTAAAAAAAATGCTCAAATAACAAATTGTTGAAATGCTTTTTAAGTCAATTAAATCTTTCTATAACTACTTAATTCGTATAAATTGTTTGTTTTTAATAAATCTTTTTTTTTTTCATTCTTGTTACGTTTAATAAGTTTTGAAAATGTGAATCACAATGTTAAATGACTTGATTTTAATTAAAAATCATGTTTTTTATACTTGATATTTTTGCATTTACAAATATTTATAAAATTCTTTTATTAATATTTTTTCAAAAAGAAATGTAAATTTAAACAAATGCATCCATTTCTGTTATTAGTGATGAATGTGTGTAAATAAATTTGAGAACAATACTTGTGTTTTTCAAAAATGCATATGAAATTAAAAAAAATTAAAAATTTGCTAACTAAACGAAAAAAGAAAAATATATATTTTTAGGAACAATTTTGGGTATCAATTTGTAGAAGGAAGGCATTCATTATCGGAAATGAAGATGATGTTGTAAATGATTTTTTAGGCATCCAATTTGCTATGCTAATTTGTGAAAAGGGAAGTGAAAAATAAATAAATTATAGCAAAAGATAAACAATTAAATTTTTGCCGGGCTATAGAAAGTAATGACAAATAAAAGAAATAGTATATAAATTATTTAAGCCACCTGTATGTAGGAGAAATGATTTTTGTAACTGCGTCGCCGGTAGTAAATCATGACAACATAGGAAAGGAATAACATAATAGTAATAATAGCGACTAAAATGCCTGAAAAAGAAAGAAAAAAAGAGTAAGAGAATTGTAAATTAGATTTTTTATGCTAGTAACTATTTATTTATTGAACAATTACAATACAATTACAAATTATATTCTAATTCTAACAGAACGGAGTTACGCAGACTATTGCTCGTTGTAGTGAAACAGACCAGAGTGTCTGATGGGAATCGAACCCACAACCCCTAGACTGACAAACTAGCTCAATATCAACTAGGCCATCGGGGCACACGCTAGTAACTATTAACATTAGAACATTTTTTATGTTTTTTAGTTTTATAAAACATTTTCGATAGTTTCTATTTTCATAGAAAATTTTAGATGTTTTCTATTTTCATTGAAAATTTTCAAAGTTTTTATTTTTTATGTGTTTTTCGATGTTTTTTATTTTCTTATAAAAATTTCAATGTTTTTATTTTATTATAAAATTTTCAGTGTTTTTTTTATTTTTTAAAAAATTTTCAATGATTTTTAGTTTTTAAGAAAATTTTTGTTAATTTATTTTTGTTGAAAATATATGATGCTTTTGGATTTATTTTCAATTTTTTTTTATATTTTCATAGAAATTTGTCGATGTTTTTTCATATAAATTTATCGACGTTTTTTAATGTTAATACAAAGTTTTCGATATTTTCTATTTCCATATAAAAATTTTAATTTTTTCTGTTGTCATAAACAATGTTCGATGTTTTCTATTTTTATAGAAAATTTTCAATGTTTACTTTTTCTTAGAAAATTTTCGATGCTTTCTATTTTTATAGAAAATACTTGATGTTTTCTATTTCACAGAAAATTTTCAATATTTTCCATAGAAATTTTTTTATTTCTTCTATAGAAAATTTTCCACTTACATACAAAAATTTCGATGTATTTAATTTTACAGAAAATTTTCGATGTTTTAAATTATTTTAAGTTGTCTACTTTTATACAAAATTTTCTGTGTTTAATATTTTATAGACATTTCCTATGTAATTTTTTTAAATTTTCTTTGAATGTTTTCTATTTTCACAGAAAATTTTTGGTGCTTTTTGTTTTCAAAAAATGTTGGATTTTTTTGGTTTGCACCAACATTTTTCTATTTTCATAGAAAATGTTCAATTTTTCCTATTTCATAGAAGTTTTTCCATGTTTTATATTTGTTTTTATTTTCATAGAATTAATATTATTTCCATGTTTTCGATTTTCGAAATTTTCTATTTTTTAAGAAAATAATTATTTTTTAAAGAAAAGAATAGTTCTGATTTTTAATTTTTAGAAATTATTTTTGTTATTATTTTTGTATTAAATCAAATTTAGAAAAATGTAAAAATTTAAAAAATTAAACTTGTTTATATTCAGCCATATTTCCCATAATTTTGTATTTTAATATAGCTTAGATTCCTTGTATCCCTTCATATTAATTTCTTTGAAAACTTGAAACTTTTTCTTGCAAATTCTTTTCTAAAACTAACATTTTTTGAATACTTTTTATAAAAAAAAATATAAACAAACTCACCCATAGCTGTGCCAACATTGGCTTCTTCATAAGTCATCATTAAAGTGGAAAGTTTACATTCACTTTCCCAGTCTTTTGGTAAAATATCACTGTAGATAGTAAACATTTTATTTAGGGGACATTCAACACCACAATCTGGTATAGACAAAAGATACGGTTCTGATGTGGTATTCTTATAGAAAATAGAAACATAAGGCTGTAATTTCTCATTCAAACGCAATTCCAACATAATGCAAGCAATATAAGGAGGACTGTGAAGCTAAAATAAATTAAAAAAGAAAAATGTTATTAAATTATTATTTTTATTTTATAATAAAATATTAAAAAACTTACATCATATAATTTTAAGGAATTCAAAACATTGGCCACTGTGGTATCATGAGCCGAATATATCCACAAAGAACGATTCGGATTTAGTTTTCCCTTTGATTTATCAGCAAATCTTTCTAACATTTCTTTGATCAAAGGACCCGTCTTTAGACGTGCCAATTGACGTGTATAGGTACTAATGGAAAATGTAAAATCTGATATGTAAGTCATATCTGTACTGGGGTAAACTTTTTTCGTCCATTCTGGAAGGGTCTTATTGTAAATCTCTTCTATTAAGAAGGTATTATTAATTCGTTGTACAGCTTCCAGAGTATCAATGGTGGTGCCAGCATATTTTGTTAGATAATTATAAAGATAAGCATAACGATCATCAAGTTCTTGAAATTGAGGTGAATCTCTTAAAGCAGAAAGAGCATATTCATAGGCGGGACAAGCAGCTTTGCCGGCTAGGACCTAAAATTAACAAAATTTAAAATATGTTAGGGATTTTGTTATTTAGCTTTTGAACTAAATTAAATTGTTTACTGGATCTGATTTTTCTGGCTGAGTATGCACTGGTATTGGCTGCCAATTAATTGATGGATTCCATATGTCCCTTTTTACCGGTTCATATAGTCCAGCTAAATTTGACAAAGCACTCATTAGAGTACGATCAACATCGGTGGAACGTATATAAATTTCATCTTTATTATAAGTATCACTCAAAAGACTGCCATAACGTTTACGCAGATATTGTCCCAGATGATAATGTTGTTGTTTGCCAATCTGTAATTTTTGAAGAAAAAAACACCATTTTAATATTTCATCATTCATTAGAAAAAAAAAGAAAAAACAAATAATAAATAGGTTTATTGAAATAAACATATAACGCATTAACCTAAACCTTAAAATCGTATTACTGTTTTTATCAAGAATTTAGTTGACAAAAGCAAATAAAAAAAATTAAAATTCTGATCTATAAATTATGTAAAGCTGTACCAGTGTCTGTTTAACGAAACATTTAAAATGATGTATTTGTGATATGAAAAGATTTTATAAAATATTAAAATTGTCTGCTGGATTTTAAGAAAATAAAGAAGTTGCGGTAGATAAGTTTAATAAGTAAAATAATAGAAAATTAGGTAAATATATTTTTTTAGTATTTAGAAACAATCGAATGTTATTTTCCTAAAGTTAAACTTTAATTTTTTAAATTCTACAGCCGAAATAGCATTAAAATGCTCAAATGCACTATAAAAAGTAAAGTAAAATTCAAAACTTTCGAAACCCACAAAAAAAATAAAAGTTATATCATGAAGATATCATGAAGATTCTTATAACTATTTTTAAAAGCCAAATAATTTTTTGTCCATCTTTCTAATAAAATATGTATTAATAAAATATTTTCAAAATTCTTATGAAAACTGTACCTATCGTTGCAATATATAAATACATACATATTACATTAAAATCTTTGTTTTATTTTTAAACTATGTACTTGCATCTCTTGTACAGTTATTTAAGATATTTTTAGCAACATGCGTGCGTGACCTTTTCTTTCATCACGCGACTTTATTTAATTTAAAAATAATTTCTTATCTTTTGGCTGCAAAACCCATTAATAATAGTATTAAATTGAAAACAGTTTATTTACATTTATATATAATGAATATTATTATTAGTTGTTGTTTATTTGCATTTTCTTTATTTATATACGAAAAAAAAAAATACAATTTAAAATTATCATTAATATTTAAACTACAATGAACTAATAAATACAATGAAGTAGAAAAGAAAAATAAAAACAAAAGTAAGAAATTTATAATCGTTAAAACTCGACCATATGATACCCTACAATATTGTGGCCATAAAGTTATATTTGAGGGCGAAGTTTACCCAAGAAACTTATTTTTCATTTTCGATGATTTCTGCTTTCAAAGAAAATTTTCAATGTTTTCTATTTTCTTAGAAAATTTTTAATGCTTTCGATTTTCATAAAAATGTTCGATGTTTTCTACAACATTGAACATGTTCTATGTTTTTCCATTTTCATAAACAATTTTTATTTTCTTATTGATTTCTATTTTAATCGAAAATGTTTTCTATTTTCATTTTGTATTCTTATAGACTATTTTCAATGTTTTCTTTTTTCATAGAAAATTTCGAAAATTTTTATTTTTTGAAAAAATTTTCGATCTCTTCTATTTTATAAGAAAATTTTCTATGTGTTATATTTTTAAAGAAAATTTTCGACATTTTCTATTTTCATAAAAACTTTTCGATGTTTTCGATTTTTCTTAGAAAATTTTCTATGTTTTTACTCTCATAGAAAATTTTCGATGTTTTGTAATTTTGTAGAAAATTTTCTTAAATATTCTTAGAAAATGTTTAAATGGTTTCAAATTTTCTTAGAAAATTTTCTATTTTTTCTATTTTCATAGAAAAATTTCGAAGTTTTTCTACTTTACTAGAAATTTTTTTATAGAGAATTTTTAATATTTTCTATTTTAATAAGGAAATTTTCGATATTTTCTATTTTCTTATACAAATTTCGATGTTTTCAATTTTCATAGAAAATTTTCGATGTTTCTTTATTTTCTTAGAAAATTTTCGATTCTTTTTTATTTTCTTGGAAAATGTTCGATGATTTTCTATTTTCATAGAAAATTTTCGAAGCTTTCTGGTTTTTTTCAGAAAACTATTTTCTTAGAAAATGTTTGATGTTTTAAAATTTATAAGAAAATTGTCAATATTTCAAATTTTCATATAAATTTTTCGACATATAAAGTGTTTATGAAAAAAAAATTTTTCAAATTTTCGGTGATGTATTTTCATAGAAAAGTTTTAATGTTTTCTATTTTCATAAAAGATTTTCGAAATTTTCTATTTTCTTACAAAATTTTTGATAGAAAATTTTTGATGTTTTCTGATTTCATAAAAAAAATTGCAAAAATATTAATAAGAAATTTCGTAGAAATTCGTTGTTTTATTTTTTCATAAAAAAATTTAGATATTTTCTATTTTCATAGAATTTTATTTCCAAGTCGAGTCGGGGTACCAAAAATTGTTTCTTTGTGTTACAAACATTAGCAGAAACGAATTATACCGAGAACATTAAATCTAAATAGGTACTATGTAGCAAGAATAGATTACAAGTCACATGCAGTTAAAGGGGGGCCTGCTTGATATACGAACTTATTTACTACATTAATTTAATCAATTTACATACTATATAAATACAGTAAACAGAAAAAATAATTTATATTGTTTATTTTAATATGTATTTTGCAAACATAATTACTTCTTTTTTTAGAAATCAATGCACTGCTACTTATACAAATAATAGAAGTACAAATAAGAAAGATTTTCTAATAATAAATACAATAAAATAAGACTGACATATTTGTCGTTAGATTTGTGTACAAATTGTGATCAAAACCAAGTTTAAGAAATCTTAAAAAAAAGGTATGAAGTATTTTCAACATCTTAACCAGATATGTGACAAGTTCAAAATCCATTTTAGTTCTTATCCTTAACAGCTGAGTACCCAACTCTAAAGAATGTGATTTTTCTTTTACTGTTCTATCTTTATTATATGGTTTGTGTTTTGATACAAATTAGGAAACTTGTTCCTGAAATCCGATTGTTTGTTCACAATGCAGGTTCATCTACTAGATCACGTTCATTTGTTATAAATTAACCAGTAGATATCATGACGCATTATAGCGAAAAATTGTTCTTTAGCCGTACTGTTTGTATACTGTCTGCTATGGTCTTTCTTGTGAATTTCAATTTAGAAAAAATTAAATCTAATGTCCGAAAACACTATTCCGTCTATCCTCTCTCCCATAACCTATTTTCCAATGCGTTATCTAAATAGGGGACAATCCCTTAGTCATCAAAATTTAAGAATTTTGGCATCGTTTTATTAAAGCATATTTTTCATATTTTGAACATTTTCTCATATTTTATTCTTAAAAGGCATATTTTTATATTAAATTCTTATTTTAAAGAACACATATTTCTAAACACTTTGCAGGGTTCAATGTTTAGTTTTTAAATAAAATAATTTATTATCACAATTTATATTTTGTCTTCCCTTTAAATACCAAATTTGATTAATTAATGATTAAATTTTCATTTATTCTATGATTTATTTTGTTAATATATAACATTATTAGTAATGATTTATAGCGTGACCACTTGAAAAATCTAAAAATATTTCATTCATAATAAATACAACTATTCAAAGAATACAATAAAATACTCTGCTTCACATTTTCAAAAATAATAATTATTATTATAGGCAAAATTTTTATTTTACTATAATTGTAATTTTCGATCCTGTAGAATTGATATTAACAAAACTGTGTTTTCATTTGTGGATTGTAATCAAACTTAAGGAAACCCTTAGAAAACTTAAGAATTTTGTAGAATTGTTTGTTATTTAGAGAATTTCAACAAAACTAAACCTTTGGAAAATTACTCCCCATTCTGCTTAATTGAAACAGTAATGAGAACTGAAAGAAATTGTTCCAAGAAAAAAATTTTATTTAATTTAAACAGAAATAAGAACTGATAAAATAATTGCAAGAAAAAATTTAATTTTCTTAATATTTAGTCTAATGAAAAATCTCTTTTTTCATTTAAAACAAAATTTCTCAGAAAGAAAAATATGGTTATTATGTAAATAACAAATAATTGTAGAGAAATCAGGTAAACATTTCTTTATAATAGCTACCAAAAATATGCTCTAAAAAAAAGAATTTTATGTGCACAAAAAATTAAAAAATATACTCTTAAAATATTATTTTTGCTCTTTATATCTTTAATTATTATTATTCATGCTAAAAATAACTTGATTTTTTAGCAATTATATTTGGAAATTACAAAATTTCTGTTATTTATAAGGTGCAAATTATTATTTAATAGCATTCGTATGTGACAGTAAAAAAATTATTGGATGCAAAGTTATGGTCTTTAGTGTAATACATATATGCAAATTTATGATCTTAAAATATGCAAAAATATATAAGATCTCATATAAAAATATGAGAAGAAATGTTGTTAAGCCCGCAGTATGCGAATATATGCTGTTAAGTTAAAAATATGCAAAAATTATACTCTTAAGTATAACATATGCAAAAAATATACGATTTACATTTTCTAAATTAAGGATTTTTCTATGACAAAATATGTTGTTAAACCCAAAATATAAATTTCTTAAAATAGTCTGAAACCAGAGACCAAAAGTTAGTATTATTTGTGTAATTTTGGATCAAAAAAATCAATATGAAAAAAATTAGTCAAAAAAATATCCTGAGTACACACCATTGCATTTCCTATAACTCTATTTAAGCTATTGTATAATAAAGACTTATTTTTGATTTTTATTTTATTTCTCAGAAATAAAAATTATTTCTGATTTTCACTTTATGAATTATTTTATGAAGTTTTTTACATACATTACTGCAATGTATAAAGATACAATTTTTATGTGTTATTTATCAGGTGCTAATTAATCTTCTGAATGGATCACATATTTGTTAACGATGTATAAAAGATCTAAACTTTGGAATGAAAAGTGATGACTTTCCAAGCAACTTCAAATTTGTTTTGCACAACGTATAAAAAATCCATTTAACTATGTTTCCATAGAAAATTGTATTGATATTTTTACTGCTAAAAGTAACATAAAGTAGTATCTAGAAAATTCGCAAAATCTCAGTTAGAAAGATCGAAGTTGATTAAAAACCCTCATCTACATATTAATAAAATAACCATTTCCTATACATTTTAATACAAATTTGAATACATAATATTTATATTGTTTAAAAACAAAAACAAAAATCGTAAAATATTTTTTTTTTTTTTTTTTTTTTCATTTGAAAACATAAAACCCAGGAGAAAATATGATTTTGAATATTTTTGGATTCCCTGATAATAACATTTAAATTAGACTTTTGTATCATAATCAATTTAATAGAATTTTAAATTAATACGTACATAAATTTTCTTTGTTATTTAATATATGTCTGCACTAATAATACGAGTTTATTGAACCAGTTATTTTTAATTTTAATCAGTAACAGTTTAACATTTTAGAAGGTACTTTGATTATTAATAATTTTATTATTTGTATTTGTACAGTTTTTTAAAAACGTGGATATAAAACAAACGATAGCTACAATATATTTTGTGAAATTTCTTTACACATAACAGAAAGCATTATTTAATAACAAATTAGTGATGATATATGTATAATGCTACGACGGATTTTATATATACTTCAACTTGCAGCGTTTTCTTTTCTGACTAAAATGTTTCATTTGGAGAGTATAAAACAATAATTATAAGGACCTTTGCTGAACGATATAAAAATACTAAAACCATACTATAGACAAAAAAAAAACTAGAAATGAAACTCCCTATTCAAAAACCTATGTTTAAGAATGTTTAGTAACAAATCTTTTCAGCACAAAAACAATGCTCTTTTTAAAGATTTTTTTCGATTGTTTTTCCTTTAGTCTTATAAATACTTTTTTCTGCCAAATTTAATAAAATTGATTATTTAAAATTTTTCAGTTTTTATGGCTTTACGCATTCCACACAGGGTTTGTTAATAGAATACTAAACATTATTTTAATAACTTATACATAATGGATACTATTTTGCGGGGACTCCCATAAACAAACAAATTTGTTAACAAGTAATAATTTGTTCTACTGCGTACTTGTGGAATTTATTGTTATTTTTTATATTACTTTTGATTATGTTTAAAAATAAATAAAAATTAAGGGATCAGTTGTTAATAAATTTATTAATAGATCAAAATTTAAATTAATTTTTAATTTTACAAACTAGAATATTTTGGTGTTTCTAGTCATTATAGTTTAAATAAAAACAATGCGTACATATTTATATTTATAAAAACGTTGTTAATGGTGAAAAGTAGTAAAGGGTTGATGGTAGACATTCATTTAGCTATAAATAATTAAAATTAATGAAATTGTAACAATATTTTTTTGATTAAAGAAAAAAGCAAATGTTAGCATGCCATTTGTCGAAGTGCATAATGGAACCAAATATAAAGTTGATATAAAATAAATTAATATAATTTCAAATCCATTTTTAGATTCAGCAGTTCTAAAAATCGAAATTGAGTAAAATAAAAATTTATAGATTTTGGTTCAAATTTAAAATTTATTTTTTATTTCATTAAACTTTAAATAACTTTTATCTTTTAGATAGCTTTAGAGAAACATTCATGATATAAATTCTTGGATATGATAATTTCGCTTTAATTAATAACAATTTAATTAAAAAGCAAAACATTTTAATTGCATGGAAACAATACTAAGTAATCAATCGAAATGAGACGCGCGGAAGCAATATATTGTTATTATAATACTTTTTGGAAACATTAAAATTATTGCGAACTCATTGACCTCTATAACTCAACTAAATCGTAAATATTTCCTATCTATTTGTCCGATTAGTTGAAATTTTTAATTTATATTAAAAGCATGGGCCGAACTTTTTTATCGGAAAACTAATGCACAATTTAATGCGATTACATATATTTGGAACGAAACAAAATATAAATTTTGAATATAGGTTCACTTCGGAATAATTTGCGATTTTGTTTCTTAACTTCACTTTCTAATTGGACACATATTTGTCAATGTGTTTTACAGAGATTTTTAACAAAATCTAAATGTTATAATTTTTTATAATTTGAATTTCTTGGACAAAAAATGTTTTCAAATTACTTCGCTATAGGCAACAAGAAGGGTTAAGATCTTTGGGATTACAATTGAATTTTGACATTGTATAACTTTTTTACTACAACGACAGAACACATTTTTTTTTTTTTTTTTTTTTTTAATAGACTTTTAATACTTCTTGATTCACAACGGAAGACAACATATAAATTTGGACCATTATGTTAATTATAATTTTCTTTCACCAAATTATATACTCAATTATAATTTGTTATTAAATTTTATTTATGTATGGCTTTTTTCAGAAAACTTATTTATTTGCTTTTATAAATTAAGAATTACATTTGCTTCCATTTATGAAAAAAAATAATTTTTATAAAAAAAAAACCATAAAATTATTTTAGTTTTTAGTTTTTATTTTTCTAATATTTCAGCAAGTATACTCTTGGCAACCAAAAATATGCAAAGTCATATTTTTTCCTGAGCTTCAAATGAACCAAACTGTTAATTATTTATCCGACAATTTTAAGGATTTTGGTATCGATTTCTTAAAGCATATTTTCGTTCTAACAGCATATTTTGTTAAATTTTCATAGAAAATCCGTATTTTAGAGCATATTTTAGCAATTTAAATGACGGATTTTAGCATATTTTACACTAAAGAGCATAATCTTGCATATTTTAGACTTAAGAGAAAAATTTAGCATATTTTGCGCCCAATAGATTTTTTTACACAATTTTCCATTAGCAAAATTTTCCTTTTACTGTCATATAAGTTTTATATCCGATTCTCTAATGATTTTTATCTTATAAATGGATATAAATTTAAAAATTTCCTGATTCAATTATCCAATTTACACCTTCATAGTTCCTAGTAATTTGGACCCTACTTCGTAAGAAAATTTATTTAGGTAACATTGTAAATGTGATTAAGACACTTAGCAAAATGGAATGCATTTTCTAGCCTGCGACGTTGTCATCAGCACTTTTCAGTGTCCCAATGTGGTCTTCTCTGTAGACATAATCTATTTTACTCACTACATTTAGGGAAATAGGATTTGAACTTATTTTCCTTTATTTTTAATTTAAAAATCGGAAGTGAATCAGATCGATTCAATTTATAACAATTGTTGTCTTATTAAATTACACTTTATGCAGCTTTTTAATTGAATTAGCTTTATAAAGCTTACACTAGGTTTCAGTTGTTGAATCTAAAAGTCGACTTTTTTAAATTTTTTAATAATCAATTTTTCGTTTTTTTAAGTGGTCGGTTTTTCGACTCTTTTAAATTTATAAATAGACGACATTCGACTTTTTTCGACTTTTTGATTTTATACGACATTTTCGAGATTTTTCGACTGCTTTGACTATTTTTCATTATTTATCTTATAAAAACTTAAAAATTATAAAATAGGCAATTTATGCAATTAAAGTGCAAGTTATACACAATTGTTTTTACGATACTATTTCCATCAGTTGTATGATGTTTTTGAAATAAAAACTGCTAAGATACTATTCCCTTTAGTCTTTTCGACTATTTTCGACATTTTTTTTACTTTTCGACTATTTGGCAACAAGTCGATTTCTCGACAATTTTCAAACCAAAAATTCGATTGTTTGATTATTCGAAAATCGATTTAGAGAACCCTAACTTTCAGCATATTTAATTACTTCTAAATTTTAAAAATATTTTTGCTGTGTATCAAACAAATGTCAAATTAAAATATAAACATATTTTCATTATTCCCCGACTGTGACAAACAAAACTTAGTTGGTCACTTTATGGCAGATTACTTATTTTATAACAGAAAAACTAAATTATTACAAAATTAAAAAATTTCTTTGTTAAAAGGTATCAAGATAATATATATATATATATATATATATATATATATATATATATATATATATATATATATATATATATATATATATATTTATTTATATATATATATATATAATAAATAACAATAAATTAAGCTGCTTAAGCAAAAAACTTAACAAAAAAAATTGTTACCATATGTTGGCTACAAAAAACACAAAAAAGTATTTACTTACATTAGTTAATTGACCCCAACCAGTTGGCCAATATTCCGCCTTGCCCCAAGGATCATTTGGATAAGGCTCAATGGGAGTGCGGTCACCATGGCGATAAATCTTTTTGTAAAAAAAAATCATAAATTTTATTAACAACTCTCAATATCAGTTTTAAAACTCTTCCATTTACTTACCACATGGGCAAATACTAATTTCCCTTTCAAGTCAACAGCTGTTGCTTGATTGTTAACATCATCAGCTATTGTGGCTTTAACTAACATCGTATTGGCCATAAATACCAACAACAATAAAAAAAATACTCCATATGTTTTAAGGCAACAACAATAATTATAAAATTTTGTTATTGTTGCTTTAGTAGATGTTAAAAAAACTTGATTTGACATAATTTTAGCCATTTTTTCTTAACAAAAAGCCAAAAATTATATTTTTGCCAAATAGAAGATTTTATTTTTAAGTTTATCTCTTACTGCACTGGATGTGTGATACTTTTGTCCAAACAATTTTAACTTGATTTGGTGTTTTTAGATTTTCTTAAAATTTTTATTACTTCATTTTCTCCCTACTATCTTTATTTAGATTTTGTACTTCTTTTCTCAAATATCAGCCAAGCGAATTAACTATAAAAAGAAATAATAGCACCAAACGTCCGACGAACTCTTTCACTACTACCGCCACTTTTGCGAATTTATATACTCTGCTTTTAAATAAACAAAAAATAAATAGAAGAAAAAAGAAGAAAAAGAAAAAAAAACAAAAAACAATGAAAACCAGCATTGTCAACTCAGTGCTTTTAGCACTGTTTTTCGGTGTTTTTTACAAGTTTTCAGTGACACCAAATTTCGAAATTTTAATACTACATAAATGATTGTACTATCGAAAACTATTTATATTATGTGTAAAACAACTAGGAAAATGTTTCAACAAAAGTCTTGCATCTTATCATTACATAGTTCATTTTTATTTAATTAATTTTAATTGAATTCCCTAATTTGTGCTATTTTATTATATATTCAGAACAAAGCTTTCCAAAAGTAAATATTTAACCAGAAGTTTTAGTAAAATTACTTAAAATTGCGTTATTTTTTATTGCTTCTAAGTGGAAAGCTTGTAAGAAAATTTTTTTTGTGCTTTTTTGGGAAAATTACCAGTTTTTTACTTATTGTCTATATTAGACAATTTTTACATAGTGTCTACATTAGAGTTTTTTTATCAAGACAAACTTGAAACTTAACCCGAATTTGTGGAAGGTGGCAACAGTTGCACAAAAACAACAATATGGCGTATTCAATATTGTTTTTTATATATGCAGTTTGACAACTGTAACAATCACAATAATAATCAACTGTTTAACTAAGTTTACCTTGTATATATTCGCACTGATTTTGACGTTTGTTTTGATATAAATTTGCCTAATGTAGACACTAGGTTAATCAAGACAAACATCAAAATTAACCCGCATTTATGGAAGGTGGCAACAGTTGCACATATATGTGCAGTTCGACATCTGTAACAACCAAAAGTAATAATCAGCTGTTTAACTGAGGTTACCTTGTAGAGATTTGCACTGATTTTGAAGTTTGTCTTGATAAAAATTTGCCTAGTATAGACAGTACGTTACGTAGATTCAGTGCTTTTTTAACCCCAGGTCTACAACTGAGATTAACGCTTATATAATATGTGAGATAACGCCGGCAAAGGAAAGTAACCATTTTATTTATATTATGTTGAATCTTAAATAAGGGGTACACTTATTCTAATAAATCCTATAAGACATTTTCAATCAGTCTTATAATAAACATATCCTTTTTATTTATTCGTACTTTTCAGCACAATTTTTATAAACATGTTTTTTAATAATCTTACATATTATGTTACATCTAGACTGGCTGTAAATTGAAAGTAGTCAACGCTAGTGTTGCCAGAAAATGTAATTGGTAAAATGATAAATCGTGGAAAAAATTATGGTACATTTTTTCTACAACAAAATGACAATGCTAAATTGTTTTGTAAAGAAAAAAATCATATTTTCGTTACCCTTGTTCTTGTAAAATATAGTTTAAGTGGCAACTTAAAATTATTTTTCTCCGGAATTATTTGTAATTAGAGCTTTTCTTTTCCCGGGAAATCGGGATTGATTTTTAATTTTCCCGGGATCCCGAGAATTCTCTCCAAAAATAAATTAATAATTAAAAATTTTAAAATATTTATAAAATAATTAAGTTAAATGCAGGATAAAAAAAATGTTAAAATAAACTAATTAATTGCTTAAATTCAAGCTGAAACGATATGTATTTCAAGCCTTGAATCCAGTGCCATATATTGAAATAAACGAGATTACATGACAGAAAATTTTGCGGAATTCCCCGTGAAAAACTGTATTTGTAATATTGGGAAATAAATTAAAAATAGCGATTATATTTTAAACCTGGCAACTACTACCGTCAAATTTATTAAGAAATTATTTAAAAAACAACAAAAAGTAATAATTTAAAAAATAACGTAAAAAAATGAGATTCCTCTTAAAGTGCTAAAAAGCGTTTAGGATATTTTTATAAATTGCCAATGTATTTTATTCTGTTCAAATGCTAAATATATTACTGAAAGTGGTGTAATTGCAACACTTGACAACGCTGATGAAAATAAAAGTACCCCAAAGGAGAGTAAAAATGTTGATACATTTAGAGTTGCCAAAGGTGTTGCATTTATTGGTTAATGTGATTGTTTTCTTTTTATATTTTCCAGGGACGCTATAAATTCTGGGAATTATTGAACTCCCAAAATAACCTAAAATCATAAATATTTCCTATACTATTTATCTGATTGTAAGCATTTATAAAATAGGCTAATTAAACAAACGGCGAATTAACTTTGCGGACACAGCTAGTTTGTCTTAGAATTTAACGAGAATATACATACATATATACTTTATGGGGTCTTAGATGAATATTTCGATATGTTACAAAGGGAGTAACGAACTTAATATACCCATCTTTTTGGATGATTGACACAAAAACTATTCTACTATTTTCAAAAAAATATATATTTCCCAAAATATACTTTGAAAAATTAAATACATTAAAATACAAAATTGCCTTTTCGCCAAAATCCATCAGTCTTTTTCAGTTTGCAAGCTGAATAATTTACTGTAAACTAAATTCAAATGAATATTCTTTTGTCATTCTCTCCAAGAACAAAAACAGCTTGGCCCTTAATTAAGATGAGTTTTAAAGATCGAAGGGGACATTCTAAATATATATTATTCCGGGATCTAATCGATTTATATCTATACATTTTCATGTTTTCTTCAAATTACTTACAAATTTCAACAGTGTTTTATTTTTGAATTTCGATCTAGGTGCCGAGATCTGCCATATTATTTTTTAAATCTTGATTCATAAAGCTTTGATAAAAAGCTTCAAATCCGACTTATACAAATGCTCTCAGAGCACAATTTTTAAACACTAAACCATTATAACTTTTGAAAAAAGAAAAACATCGAGATGATTGATTTGTAATCATAAAAGGTACTTTTTAAAGACGCATTGTTTTCATTTTTTTTTTTAACACGTGTCATGTTATTTTGTCAAAAGCCTACAGATATATAAATCGAAGTAGTTATTTTGAACTGTTCTGAGATACTGTTTACCTTTTTCTCTAAATCCAGTACAATTTTCTTTATTGGATTACTTTAAAAAGCTCGATGTAGCATTCTAAGGTAAAATATTCAAAAGAAACCTAAATCCAAAGTTAAACAATTTTAAAGTAAAATTCTATTATAAATTTAAATGTAAAAAATTTATTAAATTTGATGAATTTTATTAAAAATAGCCTTTAAATAAGAATATTATTTTTTTCCGACATTGGAATACTCAAAATGCAATGAGTTGGCAATTGTCATAAAAAAATATTTTCATTTAAACAGAATATGCAAGGGACAGCGCATGTTTTAAAACGCAATAGGAAATTTATATAAAAGTATACCCCATAGAAAATTTAATAGAAAAAAATCTCCAAGTTTACTTGAAAAATTTATGTAATTGGAATTTGAAATAAATTAGTAATTCTTTGTTTATAAATAACATCATTTTAAATATCTTATAACATTATAAAGGTTTTATTTAAAAAAATATATATTTTCAAGTCAAAATTTTATAAAATAAAAAAGTATAAAAAAAAAAATAAAATCTTTCAAAACATTGGAAGACAGTCTTTTTTTTAGTACATAACTAAACTTATGGGTAAGATAATTAAATTAAAATATATAACTAAAAGGCACTTATTATAGATTTAAAAAATTTTCTAATTTAAGCTATGATGATTTGCAGCCTAGAAACGTTGCCTGGAAAAAGAAAGTATATTATATATTAGAACCATTTTAGTAAAAGAAAATAAAAAATTTAAATTATTTAAAAAAAAATCTTTGAATTATGTTTATTTCACTGATTTTAAAACGAAACTTTAAATATCTAAATCATACAAAATATATTGCTTTATTTTCAATAAATCGCCTTTATTTGTGGCCTAAAAAATAATTTCTTATACTTTATTTTACTTGTTTTCATTCAAATAATCATTATGATTGTCTACATTAAACTTCAAAGAAAATAATTTATTAGTCTATAGTAAATATTAACGGTTTTAAGTTTTGTACTTACGAGAAACTTTCGAGTTTTAGACAACACTATCCGCAAAATTTTAAGAAATCATTTAAAAATCTCTTTTATTATTTAAAAAAAACTTGTCCATATAACTGATGATCGAACGCAAGTAAAGTTTTCAATGTACGTATGTATGTATTAAGATTTATCTTTAAATGTTGAAAATTCATTTTTGCTGGCTGGATTTTATTCCTAGTTAAACCTTTTTAATAAAACGCATTTTGTGACGTATTTTTTAAATATATTTTTGTTAGTTTAATTACGATTTTCTTAAAAAAAAGAACGCTTTTTTTTGTTTCTTTTTTTATAAATAATTAAGATTTTATAAATAAATATAAATTTTAAATTAGTGGATATTTTTTTGTTATACTTTGTTTACAATTATGTTTAATAACTAAAACGCATTTTTAAGTTAAATTGTTTTTGTTGTGTAAAATCTGTAAGATGAAACAGTTGCTTGTCTAATCAATCATTATTCATTCAATCAATAAATAAGACTTATTTATACATAACGATTGTGGCTTGTTGCGACGCATGATAACGCATTGCGTTTAATGATATCTTACGTTACGTAACGTAAAAATAATGACGATAAAGTAGTTTCTTTTTCTCAGTAGTTAATTTCTATACTTAAAATTACTATTTGATGACAGTTTTTATTTTAGTTTTATATTTTTTCTTTGTTTTTTTTTTTCTTTCTTTTAAATAAAATTTTGCTTTAGTAATCATGTTTAAGTATGTTATTTATTTAATAGCGACGATTTGGCATATTTTGACGTGGCGCATTGCTGTTTAAAAGAATATAAATTTTAAATTAGTTTTTTTGGTTTTATTTTTTGCTTGTTTATCTTATTATATCTTAAATGGTTTTCTTAAGCTATGATTAAAACTAAAATTTATTTTTAGCTATTGAATATCAGATATTTTCAGTTTTTTTTTTTTTCTTTTTTTTTTTTTGTGAAAAGATAATAGACTTTAGATAAAAAAAAGCCTTTTAAAAACCTACCACAGTTTTCGGTCTATGCTGGGGAGGGGGTGGTGATTTGAGACATTCAATAACGCCAAGTAAATCAAATGTAATATCGCAATATAAAACATAAAATTAATGTTTTATATAAAATTAATGTAAATGTGGCATTAATTTCAAAAGAGACTAAATTTGACTATTAACGCACTTTTCCTGAGAAAAGATGTTACCTTTTTACTGTGTAACATTATAATATATATTAACCTTACTCTTATAAAGTGGAACCCTTTTTACAAAACGATTGACATTCCGTGTGTAACATGTCGAAATATTCGTCTAAGACCCCATAAAGCATATACAATAAATCCTCTTTTTATGCGATTTTTTTTAGTTTATTATTGTTCGAATTTATAAATGTTTTATAAAATAAACGGATTTCTTAATACAAATTTTTGTCCGATCAAAATTTTGCGATTTTGTTTAAATTTTTGTATTGCATTTTAAAGTTATAGGATTTGATGAATTAAATGTAACGTTTCTACCACTTTTGTATGAAAATTCAGTTTTTATGCAATTTCCTTTGGAACAGATCACTCACATAAAAAGAGGTTTGAGTGTATATTCTAGGTCCTCGTAAGATTCTGTGACGATGTAGATATGTGCTGTGTCTGTCTGTTGAAAGCAGGATATAACTCAGGGCGGACTTATATAAGATTTGGTTGGTATTGAAAATCTGTTAATAAAAAAAAAAAAGAAATACTAGAAAAGTGTCCGTCGTAACTCCAGTTCATACTTTTCCGCCAATATATCTTAAACAAGAGCTGCACGCCCTCGAATTTTTTACAATAGTTCAAGGATCGAAATAAATTCGGAAAGAAAAAATGTGCGCGTTCAGCCCATTTCCCATATAAGGTAAAATTTTAAATTAGGGTGACATAAAAATTTCGAAGAAAAATTTTAAAATTTAATCGAAGGAAATCGAATTTTTAGCCAAATCTGGAAATTTTGGTGAAATTTCGATTCTTATTTTTAAAAAAATTTCGATCGTTGACGAAATTTTTGATAAAATTTTTGGATCTTTTAGAAAATGTCGAAATTTCAGTGAAACTTGAATTTTTACGAAATTACCATTTAAGAATTTTTTGTGAAATTTCGAATTTTTGGTGAAATTTCGTATTTTTGGTAAAAAGTGGAATTTTTTGGTGAAATGTCGAATTCTTGGTGAAATTTCGAATTTTTTTGGTGAAGTATCGAATTCTCGGCAAAATTTCGAATGTATTGGCGAAATTTAGAATTTTTGTTGAAATTTTGAATTTTTGGCAAAATTGCGGATTTTTTGTAAAACTTAATTTTTTGTTGAAATTTGGAATTTTTGGTTTGGTTTTTTTTTTGACGAAATTTAAATTTTTTGTTAAAATTTCAAAGTTTTGTTTCATTTCAAATCTTTGTAGCAATTTCGGATTTTGTTTACGAAATTTCGGATTTTTTACGAAATTTTTGATTTTTGGTGATGTCAATCTTTTAACAAAATCTCGAATTTTTATAAAAATTCGAATTTTTTGTGAAATTGTCAGATATATTAAAAATAAATTCTTGTAAAAAAATTTTATTACGCTTATTAAAATTTGTTCAGAATGGAACACAAAATAGAGTAAAGGTCAGAAAAAAAGACAACATTTTAAACAGAAAAGAAAACGTCATAAATTTAAGTAAATGAAAAATTTCCATTAAGAATTACTTTAAAAAATATATTAGATATTTGTTTAAATTAGCCCATTACATCCAGTGCCAGCATTTTCGTTTATAAAGAAACTTTTGTAAATGATTTATATTTAAGATAGCTTTATTTATTATTAGACTTCACTAAGGAAGAATGATTTCTATTATATTTTATAAGGACGCATTTCTAGATTTTTTTTCATAAAAATCTATATGGATCTATCTCCTTACTAAAAAAGTGATTTTTATGTTTTACTTAAGACGCATTCCTAATAGATTTTCTTATAAGTCAATATGGGATCTCCTGACTAAAAGTAATTTTTCGCTTTAAAATTACAAAAACGCATTTCTAAATTATTTTGAAACAAAAATACTAAAAACACCTCCTTAAGCTTAATATTGATTTAAAGTAAAAAATTAAGTTTCCTTTTCATAACTTACCGGTTCATACCCCCACGACCACCTTGACCGCCTTGATTACGATTATTACCAAAACCACCTTGTCCACCACCGCCTCCTAGAGGTGGAAAGTTTTGTTGATAATTGTCACCAGAATTCATGTTATTACCACCGGTACCACCATGTTTAAAACCTCCGCCACCTCTACCACCTTGCTGGAATCCATGGCCACCTCCACGATTATTTTGGAAACCACCTTGACCGCCACCACGACCACCAAGATTGCCGCCTCTATTGAAATTACCACCAGAATTTCCGCCTCCTTGACCAGGATTCCTGAAATCAATGATTATGGGACTGATTTTTTGAAAGACATGAAAGAAAAAATTATCATCAGTGAATAATCTTGGAAATTTGATACTCAAATAAAATGACACTAAACATTAAGAGGTTCATTATGTAAAAAGAAATGCTATGTATTTGAAACATTTCGTTTTACACAATTTCCTTGAAAATTAAAAATGCAATAAAATAAATAAATAAATAAATCTCAACAAAAATTAATTTAAATCAATTTATATAAATCATGCATTTTAGGTCATTTAGAAGAAAAACTTGTTTGCTGGGATCATAAATGGTAATTTTGGAATAATGTTAAAAATATGATTCATCTCATTTTAACATAATTCAGCTTTTAATTAAAAAAAATCATAAAAATAAATAAATAAAATTTTGAAAAACAATTGCTTTGAATTTTAAAAATATTTTACTACTTACCCATTTGAAGGATTATTGTTGCGTCTCTGGAAAATGCCTTCATCACCAAATGAACCACCGTTACCATCATTGCCGCCATAGCCGCCCATTTGATTACCGCTGCTACCGCCACCGCTACCATACTGTTGGAATTGATTTGAGGGCAAAGCAAAACCACGTCTATCTTGTTGACCACCAAAGTTGCCACCGCCAGAATTGCCCATATTGCCACTAAATCCACCGGAGAAGTTATCTTCGGCAAAATTACGTCCTCCTTGAGGTGGCATACCACCACGTTGATCATTATTCCAGGAATTATTGCTACCACCGTAATTATTGCCAGCAGGTTTTGGAGCAAAATTACCACCACGAGGGTTATTATTAAAGTTGCCAGCTGGACCACCTCCAGACCCACCGCCTCCCCGATTAGATTGATTGTTAAATCTGCCTCCTCCACCACCACCTTGATGAGCATTAGGAGGACCACCCATATTCATGCCTTGAGGGTAAGGAGCGGGTCTATCACCTTTAAATCCTTGGTTGCGCATGGGTCCCACACCATTCATGTTTTGGTTACCTCCACGATTACCACCCTGGAAGTTGCCACCACCACGACCACGACCGCCACCACCCCCGCCTCGGCGAAAGCCTACATCTCCACCACCTCCTCTCATGTTATTATTGCCACCTGAAATATCATCGAGTTGGTTTTGTTGATCACCTAGTAGTTCCATAATGACGCCGGCCAATTGCAAAGTGGCCGCTTGATTAAAATTATTGGAGTTTAGCTTGTCGGGGAAGCCAACTTTTTTTACATTTATTTTTTAATAAAAGAACAAGAACAAATAAAATTTAATTATATTATTAAGCCATACCTTTAGTTGGCTTCCCTTAAGCCTTAATAATCAATGGTTTTCCAATAATGAAACTTACCCATAATACCTCTGCCTCCGCCACCACCTCTACCGACATGAGGACCTCCACCACCGCCACCTTGGTTGCCACCACGACCACCTCCGCCAACCGCACCACCTTGTTTTCTTTCCTTAGGTCTTCCATGCTCGACTACGATCGATTGACCCTTAAACTCGCTGGCATTTAAAGCGACAATAGCGCTTTCGGCCATTGCAGCATTTTTCATGTGCACAAATCCACAACGATTCATGACATCACATTCAACTACAATGCCATAATTCTCAAATAAACGACGTAGTTCTTCCGGCTTTGTACCTGGTGGTAGACTACCAACAAATACTTTGGTAGGTTGCTATTAAAAAAAATAAATAAATAAAAAATTAAGCCATTAAATTCATTTACAATCTACTTTGTAGTACATAATTTTTTGTTAGCAGAAAAAAAATTGCTAACCAAAAAATTTAGTGTCATTAAATATTTTTATAATTTTTCAAAGAATAATAATTTTGTATAGTCTTACCGCCATAATACCAAGTTATAGTTTTGTTTTTATTAATTTTCTACTTCAGTTACAATAAAATAAAGCGATTCGCCCAAAATTTTGTCATAAAATCTACTTCTTTCTGAACAATTGACGCGGCTTTTTCACAATGGAGACAGTGATGTTAGTTTAGATATTTTATTGCAATTCTAGCGATTTCAAAACAATTGTTAATAGTGTAGATAAAAATAGCGATTGTTAAAAAAAATATTTTTTTATTAGCTCGGTGTCTATACTAGATAAATTTAAATTAAATACATTATTCCATCACCCCATTTACACCAAACAAAAACTAATTGGAATATAAATAATTCACATTCCTCTAAACACACATCAATTTTTTTAACAACTTACCAAAAATGGAGCTAAAAAATAATTAAGGTGCTACATATGAATTTGTTAAATTATTTGTGGACCACTTAAAAACTTAATAACAAAAAACTTGAAATGTACAGTAAACTTTTTTCATTGTAGTAAATACTTTAATACTTAAACTAATGAACCAATTTAGCATTATCAATAAAATGTTGATGAACCTTTGTTTCGAATAACTTCAAAAATTCGATCTGGCATTGATTCGACTAATTTTTTAAGAAAATCACTGTGAATTTCTTCCCAGAGTTGCTTAATTTTTATTTTTACGTTATTGTCATTATGGTTTTATTTTGTGCATTTCTTGTGTAAACTTTACGGGCCATAGATTCTTCATTGGATTTAAATCCGGACTGCAAGCTGGCCAGTATTCCACTGGACAGCTTGCAATCCACGATTTAGATTTATTCGACATGGATTGCAACGTTATCCTGTTGGAATATGCAATATTCATCCATAATATTCATCAATATTCATCATAATATTCAATATTCATCAATAAATGAGAGAAGAGCATCTTCCAACAGTTCATTATAAATTGCACAGTTCATTTTAGTTGGAACAAAATATTTAACATATTATATCTCAGTTGTAGATTTGGAGTTAAGATAATTGTGTAGAGAAATATCACAACAGGCTCATATTACTTCTTATAATACAAATATTTTAATCTACACGTAAGATAATTCTCTCACAGAGCGAAATTGTCACTCTCCGACAGAAAAAATTAACATAATTTGTTGCGTGTAGATTAGCTGAAAGGTCATGTTTTAAATTCATTCAGTAAATTTTGACGTTTATCTTGACACAAATTTGTCCAGTATAGACTCGACGTTGCAGTCCATCTAGGCGTAACCCTTAGTTTACACGTAGACACTTTAATTTGAATCTACAGGTGAAATAATTCACTCAGAAAGCGAATTTGGCACTCTTTGACAGAAAAATCTTCCATATGCTTTTACATATAGATGGGGTGTATGGACTACTGAAATTTTATTCACCTCACAATTGTTAAAAATTTGCTTTCCTACTTCCTTTTCTACCGTTTGGCACACTACTTTATCAAATTATGGAAAAATTGTCAAACACCAAAAATTGTTAAAATTGCAATAAATCGTGTAATCTGGCAATATTCTTCAGAATATAAATAAACTAATTAAAAAAAGAAGAAGCATTACAAAAAACGGCACAAAATACTGCTTTAAATTTTTGTATTTTTTTTAATGAAATAAAAATGTTTAGACCTTTTCCCATGCCTCATATTGAGGAAGATCACTTCTCAAATGTTAATTATAGTAAAAATATTGAATGTATTTTACCTACGACGGAGTTAATGGTAAATTTTCGATCAAATGGCCTAAAAGCACAAAAATCCTGTTTTGTTTATGCCGAAAAATTAGATTTCAAAGGATTAATTGTGAGTTTTTAAGAAAAATAAATTAACATTAAAACAAAACAATTGTATTATTCATTTTATTTAGCAATTAAGATTAACCGAAAAATGTGATCAACGCAAAATGTATATAACAACTGTGGATAGTACATCCTTTCAGGAATTGAAACAAGATCAATCTTTGCATGTAACATTTGCCGGTTTCATAGAAAATCTTGTACACATTTTACAAGACTGTCAGGCAGGCAAATTAGAAATTTGTTTGCAGCAAATGGAACAGGATTCAAGAGATATACGTCTAAGTGATTCTGTAATGAGTGGTGGCCAATTAAATTTTAATTATCAATTGCAATTTGTTGAGATGAGGCCATTTAAGAATTTAATACATCTGTGCTTGCCCTGCCGTATGGCTCCTCTAAATGTTGTGCTATTTTATATGAATAATATATTGGATGTTTTGCAGGTATTTTTAATATTTTGTAGTATGTATGTATACATTATTTAAATTTATAAATTCTAGAAAAAATGTGTAAATCACGAACAAACCATACAACAGTTGCAACAAGAAATTCATAATCATATACGCAGGATTGATCAATTAGATGCAGAGTGTATAAAGTTAAGGGAGAATCTGTTGGAAACTACCAGAAATATAAATCAGAAACATGCCGAAGAACTAATCCAATTGCAAGAAAGTTTACGCAAGACTGCGGAACAAAGGCAACAGGATAGCGAAAGAAATCGTAAGACCATGAATACACTGCAGCAGCAAATAGATAAATTGATTTCGGAAAAAAGTGCAATACAAAGTGAGAAAGTGTAAGTTTTATTAAAAATCTCATAAAAATAAAAAATAATAATTTTGATCATAGTCAAGAACTTAAACGCAACGAAACTTTAAATGAAGAGCTAGCGGCCTCAAAGGCCAGAATATCAAATCTTAAAGAACAAAACGAAAAGTTACACTTGGAGATGTCGGCATTGAAAAATCTAGAACGGAAACATGATATGCATTTACAAGATTCCCGCAAAGAGATTGGAGAACTTAAGGAAAAACTTAAAAAGTATGACAAAAATAAAGTTGATTTGGTTGCAGAATTGGAGGCGGAAAAGAAAATTAGTCAAACTAAACGTCAGGCATTAGAAATGGCTACCGAAGAAATTTCTAAAGCTAATCAAATAATAATGAAACAAAATCAAGAACTGAATAAAATGAAGAAGACTATAGGTTGGCGTACAGAAGTGGCTTTGCAGCAAGAACAGGCAATAAAACAAAAAGATTTGGCTATAAAAGAACGCGAAGATGAACTTGTGTTCCTTAGGGCAACGGTGGAGTCATTGAGAAGAGAAATACCAAGAGAGCTGGACTCTATGAGAAAATTTGCAAATTCATTGGAAACGAAATACACCGAACGTAAGGAATTGTTTAAACTGATACTGGAAGATAACTAATTTGTTTATTCTAATTTTATAGAAATAAATTCTCTTAAAATGAAACTGCAACCATTGGACAAGGAAAATATTAAGCCCTCTAAAGACGTTGGTAGATCAACAAGACGTTAAATTTATATAAAATTATATCGTAGCATTAATTTGTTTATTTATTAAATGAAATATAGTTTAGTATATATATTTTTCCTTAAATCAATCTTCTTCATTATTTGATGTTTCTCCAGCATGAGCTGTGGCCACATTGACAGCCTGAAATATATCGTTACCCTGTTGATTCTTTTTCAGCCTTTCTCTGATCAATTCTGCTATGGCTTTTTGGGTCCTCCTCTCTAAACGCTCTAGTTTTTTGGATACATCACGTTTTAAATCCCAATCTGGTTTACGTGGTGCCAAATTTGTAATATCAATTTCATCTATTATTATGGGTTGTTTTAATAATTCCAATTGATCTTCCACTGCTGTTTCTATATCTCCAGAAGGTTTTTGGGGTAAAATTTCACCTTCAGTAGTTTCATTTTGTGGCTTATAACTACGAAATATGGGTCTGGAAGGAAGCAAAAAGATTTATGATTTTGAAAACTATATATTTTTCTTTTTATTATACTCACTTGGGTAATTTCTGTTCTTTATTGGAACCATTTTTGTTCGCTTCATTTTTGGCGGCTTTTTCTCTTAACTGTCTTAAACGTTCTTTACGTTTCAAAGATTCCTCAGTTAGTTTACCTAAATTACTTTCAGATGGTTCCATTTTTTTTAATTTAAACTTAATATTCTTTAAAATTATTTATAAACAAATATTTAAAGATTTCCTTTGAATGTCTGTTATTGTTTGGTTATGTTTACATTTGTTGTTTGGGTTAATGTTTCCGTAAAGTTTGGCATCATTATATTTATGATGTTTATTTTACATAGTGTCTACATTACACAATTTTTTATCAAGACAGAAGTCAAAATCAAAATGAATTTATGCAAGGTGGAACAGTTGCAGAAAAACAACAATAAGACGAATTCATTGTTTCTTATATAAGAGGTTTGACAGCTGTAACAATCAAAAATAATCAGCTGTTTAACTGAGGTTATCTTATATACATTGGCACATATTTTGACGTTTGTTTTAATAAAAATTTGTCTAATACGTAACGTAGTGTCTATATTAGCCAATTTTTTATCACGACAAACGTCACAATTAACGAGAATTTATGGAAGGTGGCAATAGTTGCACAACAGTTTGTGTTGATAAAAATTTGTCTAATATAGCCACTATGTAACAGCGCGTCTAGACGTAACATAATATGTAATATTTTTGTGTCAGAGGGTGTCAAATTCGCTCTCTGAGAGAATTATTTCACGTGTAGATTCAAATATTAGTATTATAAGATGTATTATGAGACTGTTGTGATGAGATTTCTCTACACAACAATCTTATAAGATGAACTGTCAAAAAAATACACATACACGAAAGTTTGCTTGTGTGTGTGCATGTGTATTTTGGAAATTATTGAAAAACAATGTTATTTTATAAAATTGTTTCCTTTTAGTGTTTGTTTTACATGTTAAAAAACATTTTTATAAAAATTGTGCTAAAAAAGAGCGAATTGCTTAAACAAAAAGGACATGTTTACTCTGCGATTGACTGAAAATAATGATATCTTATAGGATTTATTAGAATACGCGTACCTTTTATTTAAAATTTAACATATTATATCAGCGTTAATCCCAGTTGTAGACCTGGGGTAAAGAACACAAACAGACCTTCCCCGCTGGCCTCTCTCAACATCTATGCGAGCCTTTTTCTTGTTCGCACAAGAACGAAACGTCGGCAGAGCACATTTTTTTCATTTTGTTTTCAGTGGGCAAAGAATTTGTCGAAATCATATTTTTTGTTTGCCGTCAGTGTTTCTTCGATACTTTTACTTGCAGCGCACCTTCTTTGGCAGAAAAAATGATGCTTGATGGCAGTGTATTACAGGTGGCTGAATCGAGCCGCCGCCGCCGTTAAAAGTGTTCGACGCAGATCGTTGCAAACAGTATGGTGAGTTTGTGGGATTTTTACAGTTATTTTATAAAGCGCGTAAATTTTTTGTGAATATTGAAAAATTGTGTTAAATTCATTGTGTAAATTAATAAATTATGTGTTTAGATTTGCAAAAAAATAAATATATTTTAGCGAGTATTTATTTATAGTAAAAAGTGTTGTGTTGTTTAATTTTTATTGATAACTACTGCTATCCTATTTTGGTATGTTTTTTTTTTTTTTGGCTTAAATTGAATGTTTTGTTTCAGCTCTAATTTTCTTTATTTTTTCATGGTTGATATTATAATGATGTAAAAATTTTTGAGCGCCACTGAATATTTTCATAGTTATAGGTCATTGCAAAACGTGCTTTCCTAGGGAATTCCTTTAAAAAATTTGTTGTTATTAAAAAATCGAGTAAAAAGGAAAAATTATGTAAGCGAAACCGCTTTTGGACATACCACAGAAAAAACTTCCGCTCGGACGAAGGCCGGCTATTAAGAAAAAAAAGCTATATAGGAGAAATTACAAAATATTACTAAAAAAAATATGTTAAAGAACTTTTATAAAAAATATTTTTCTTTTTATAAATGCGTATTCAAGAGCTTTAAATTGATACCTAAATGTTTACAATCGGATAAACAGTATAGTATAGGAAATATTTACTATTTTAAGTTAGGGAGCTCAATAAGTACCAGCTTTTTTTATTTTAAAATTATAATTTATAAATTTTATTATTTTTGTATGAAAATTCGCTAATAGACACATACTGCAGAGTGATACTTCCGATGAACACTCCTGTACGAGTGTGATTGAAGAATTTGCTACACATTCATCAATCAAAATTTTATTTTTGTGAAAAAATTGATTTAAAAAAAATTAAATTTTTTTATATTTTATGTTAATTTCAAATGACAAACAAAATATTTCATAAATGATGGAAAAAGCAATCAAATTCATCCGAAAAAACTGCACACATTAAAAAGCTCCCTCAATTTTACTCTGGAATATTTATTGCATGAGCTTATGCAGTATGTGACTATAGGGTGCTAAAGATTCCACAATTTTAGGTAAATGAAAAAGTAATTATTCAGGCAGAATTGTATAGAATTTTGAATGAGATTTTAATGTTGTACCCTTTCCAAGTTATCTTTCATTGTAGAAATAAAAATATAAATTTTTATGAGTGCGGCACTGTCTATGTGGACATAAAAGTCCTGCCGGTAACAGAGAACACGTGAATTATTTTATGAATATTCAATCATGTATCTATCTTTAGCTCAATTGCTACCAACTAGCCTTTTAAGGGCCTTTATATTATGCTGTTATTAAAGGTGCTTTTTAATGATAAAGAGTGGGGCGGAATCAAAATATTTTGTAATTTCTAATCTTTTTATATAAAAGTAAACAATTGTTACACATGAGTTTTTTCTTTCAATTTTTTTGAAGCTCTCGTTAAGGTTTAGAAAAACATGCTTGTTATTTGTATTTGAAATTTGAAAATTAGAATTGCCGACCTAATTGAAATAAAAATATTTTCTTTTTAACGTTAATAAAGAATAGTTAGTGTAGACGGCCTTCGGCCGGCTCACCAAATACTTTTTTTTGGAAAAACATTTTTGTAAGTTCCGGTATATCAATAAAATGCAAATTTTCCTCTCAAGAGGATTTAATAAATATGGTCATAAAGGTATTTCAACGTACTTTTAAACTTATTATAATTAACATCGCATATGTATTAATAAAGATATTCAGAAAAAAATATATCAAAACTTTAGACGCCCATAACTCTAGGCTGGTGATCTTAATTAACGCCTTGAATTTTTATAATTTCAAAAACCTTGTTTTAGTTTTTTCGATGTATCGCACAGTGGGGCTGATCGAAAAAATTTTATTAATAAATCTGTATTTTCTAAACTACTGGACGACTCAAATTGAATTGTATGGTATATATATATATATATATATATATATATATAAAGGGTGATTCAAGTAGGGATACTTTTTTCAATAGCCTTACGCCTGAACACTGTTTACAAATCGTTCAACTTTATTACGAAAATTCACGTTCTGTGAGGATCGCTCAACTTATGGTCAACATAATCGGCCTGCTGAGCGCAACACCATCACCCATTTTGAGACCCAGCATTCATTATTGGATAATATAGACCACTTCCAGCACGCTGTGAAGAAAATATAGCGGCCGTAGCTGAGAGTGTACACGAAGACCGTGGAGAGTCGATTCGGCGCCGTTCGCAGCAACTCGGACTGACGTATGGAACGACTTGGTGCATTTTGCGTAGATATCTTAAATTGAAGGCGTACAAAATACAGCTTGTGCAACAACTGAAGCCGCTCGACCTTCCCAAGTGAAATCGCTTTGCTCTATGGGCTGTTGAAAAGTTCCAAGAAGATCCGACGTTTTCGAGGCAAATTTTGTTCAGCTATGAAGCCCATTTCTGGCTCAATGGGTATATAAACAAACAAAATTGCAACATTTGGGACGAAGAGCCACCTGAAGAGATTCAAGAACTGCTACTTCATTCAGAAAAAACAACGGTTTGGTGTGGTTTGTGGATTCATCGGTCAATATTTCTTTAAAAATGATGCCGGTGCGAACGTAACCGTCAATGGCGACCGTTATCGTGCCATGATAACCGACAATTTGATGCCTGAAATTGAAGTTCGTGATCTCGGCGACATTTGGTTTCAGCAAGACGACGCCACTTCCCACACATCGCATCAATCAATGGATTTATTTCGGTGAGCAAATAATTTCACATTTTGGGCCGGTCGATTGGCCACCAAGATTGTGTTATATCACATCGTTAGACTTTTTCCTGTGGGGATATGTAAAGTCTAAAGTTTATGCGGACAAACCCGCTTCGATTCAGACCTTGAGAGAAAACATCACGCGTTACCAGTCGAAATGCTCGAACGAGTCATCGAAAATTGGACTCAACGGATGGACCATCTGCGACTTAGCAACGGCCAACATTTGATAGACATAATCTTCAAAAAATAAATGTCAAAGAATGTTCTTTCAAATGATAATAAACATTCCCCATTAAATTTGAATTTTCTGTGTTTTTTCCTTTAAAAAAGTAGGGAATCTCGAAATGGATCACCCTTTATATATATATATATTTTTTTTTTTTAATTATCTCAAGACTTTAAATTGAATACGAAAAATTGTTACACATCCATAGGTGGTTGGGTATTATTCGTTTGTGCTGATGTTTATCCAACACCCACCTGAAAGTATACTAATCGACTCAGAATCACTTTTTAAATCGATCTAACGATGATCGTCCGTATGGCTAGCTGGACGGCTGGCTGTCCACGTAAGTCTTGTGCACAAAGTATTTTAAAGATAATTCAATGAAATTTGCCACGTGGGACTTTTATGATACAATGACGAAGCCTATTAAATTGGTTGTGATCGGTTCAAAAAATTTAGGAAAATTTGACCATAAAAATATAAAAACTATGTTTTTTCATTTTACTTCATTTAACATAAGAGCTATAAAAAACTTAACGAAATATAACAAAAAATAACAATTCAGTTCATTTGACTTTAGTAGGTATAATATAAATACATATGTACATATACAAACACCAAAAAACTGACTTTAAACTCTAAAAACATCAACAAGATCTGTAAATTATCTATTAAAATGGGATTCCCCTTTTTACTTTGTATTTGGTTAAACTAAATTGTCAAAATTTTAGTGTACAATAAAAAAGAAAAAAAACCGCTCGAAAATTTGAATTTTGGATTCTAATTTTAGAGCGATAAATGTAATGAAATTACTGATTCGAATTTCTGGAAATTCGAATTTCTGAGACTTCGAATTTCCGAGCGTCTACTGTACATTATTTTATTTATCGTTTACAATTTTTACTATAGACGAAGTTTAACTTAAAATTAGAAGAGTATTACAAGAATTTATTACAATAACGTCCTTTTAATTAGAAATTATATTCTTGCTATCCAACTTTCAAAGTTTTTCTTATCCAACTACTCTGAACTATTATTTCCAGACATTCAACCAATAACCCCCAAAATAAAAGACTTTAAAATGTAATATTTTAACTTTTTGAAAGTATTTTTAATATGTATTTTTATTGAAAAATATATAGTTTATATGAATGTATATGTTTAATTTTATGATAAGTTTATATGATTTATTTTTTTTTTCTTCTTCCTTTTTCACTTGCAATGAGTAATCGTAGTTGTTTTGTTTATTTTATTTTTTATATATTTTTTAATATATTAAGACGTAATAATTACTATAAATTATTTTAAATTCTAATAAACTGAATGAAGAATGAATTGGGTTCGTAAAGGGAAATAAATGAAAAAATATACATCTCGTTGAAAACTAACTGATTGACAGCAATTAAGCCAAACACAATCAATATGGTTTTTATTGAATTTTTTTTTTTTTTTCTTGTAAAATATTTCTACTTTTGATGACACAATAATATTGATGAGGATGATATTTGTTGATAAGATCACGACGATGAGATTATATTGTCCGTATTTGTTTTTTAATAAATAAAATTCAATGAAATTGAAATTTTTGTCACCATAAATTAAAATTCCTATGATATTCTACAACTAAACCATTTCCAAATTGCTATAAATAAAATTGAAAACCGTAATTTTAAATTTTTTAAATTTTAGTTTTTATTTAAAAACGTGGGATAAAATTTCATTCTTTCTTAGGGAAAATTTATGTCGATAAATTTTCTATAAAAAAATGTATGTTATTAATGTAATCGGTAAATTTTCTATAGAAATTTAATGTAATGGATAAATTTTCTATAGAAATTTAATGTAATGGATAAATTTTCTATAGAAAATTAATGTAATCGATAAATTTTCTATAGAAAATTAATGTAATCGATAAATTTTCTATAGAAAATTAATGTAATCGATAAATTTTCTATAGAAAATTATAATCAATAAATTTTCTATAAAAAATTAAAATTAACGTTACCGATAAATTATCTATTGGAAATTAATATTGTCGATATATTTTTTTTATAGAACATTAATGTTATCGATAAATTTTATTTAGAAAATTAATGCTATCGATAAATTTTCTATAGAAAATTAATGTTATCGATAAATTTTCAACGTAAAATTAGTGTTATCGATTAACTTCGATTGAAAGTTATCGATAAATTTCCTATAAAAATTGTAAGTTATCAATAAATTTTCTACCAAAATTAAAGTAAAAAATATTATTATTAATATTATTTTTTTTTTTTTTTTGTGGAAGAAAATATTTATTCAAATAAACAAAAAAAAAAAAAAAAAAAAAAAAAACATCCTAATGTGTTATAAATTTACTGTACACTTTTCTATCCAACTGAAAATAGTGTGAGGACACACAAAACAATAAAAAAAGAAATAATAATGATTATTAAAAACACTACTCTTCAAAACTATAAAATCAAGCAAATTTATTAGAGTAATAAAATCTCACTCTTTGAGTTAAATATGAGTAAATTTGTAAAAATATTAAATATATTTTTATTATTTTATATATAATAATATAGTAAACGAGACCTAAGGCTCGGAAAATTCTAAGCTAAAAACACAAAAGACATCATACATAAAATACAATCTTCAAAAAATAATAAATACATTAATATAAATGAAAGATAAAACCTAAATATATAATTTTTTCTTTCTAAAATTAGTCACAAGATGCACATGAAAGACTTGTTGTGAGTTCTTGGGGAGATTTTTTCTTGTTTTTTTCTTAAAAAAATGCAAATTTCAATTACATTTAAAAATGAATTACATACATTTAAATATACAAATATAAGTAAAATTATTAAGTATGAATATGATGATGGTATTAATCATTAATTAAATGTTAATATTAATAATGAGGCGCATGAAGACGTAATGAAAATGATACCTAACTAAATAAACACAAAATTAATCAAAAAATAAAATACTTTTTTTTAGCTTTTTTTGTTCGCTTGCTTATAATATCGAACAAAATTTCTAGAAAACTATAAATAAAACAATGAAAGTATGGCATTGATTTTAATACATTGTAGTTTTTGTTCAATAATATGTATAATTATTAATTCAAATATTTTGTTTAAAAATTTAATTTTTTGCTTTAAATGCTAATGATGTAATAGTTTATTTTATTAATTACTTGTTAGTTATTATTTAATAGTAGTAGAAAAATAATTTAAATAGTTATTTTTGATTTTGAGTTTTTTTTTTTCAAAAAATATTTTCATTTTATGTTCTATAATCTTTGATTCCTATAATTATTAAGTTTTAAGTCTGAGTTGTTAAAATTGTGTTAATAATTTCAGTAGGGGTTTTTTGTTTTATTAAATTATTTGAGCATAAATATTCTTATTTTTTATATTACGACAAAAAAGGGAAGCAATGTTGTAAATTTTCTGTGTTGTGGATTTCCATAAAATTGACAAGTTTTGCGTTTATGAAAATACTAAGTAATAGAAATTAATCACGGTTAATCGAAATATTGTATTGAATATCAGTGTAGACCATATTAATATTATAAAATCGTGTGTTTGTTTATTTGTTTGTTTGTTTGTGACGCAATCGCGCCTAAACCACTGAACCGATTTTAAAGTGGAAGGAACTATAGGATATACATTAAAACAAAAACGAATTGCATATTGATAAAAATGGCCAAAATTTTGCAGTTTTTTCACTTTAAATTTTTCTTCATTTTTCGATAAAACCGGAAGTGTTAATAGAAGAAGCGTTACGGGAAATATTTGAAAATAACTGACAAAGCTGTATTTTTACGTTTTCTTAAATTTGTTATTAACCTTTTAGATACCATGCAACGCAGGGGCATATTCAGTAATTATTAAAATAAATGTTTTATTATTTAATTTTTATATGTAAAAAGTTTGTGACAATAATTTTGCAGTTTTTGTGCATAAAACTTTTTCTATATGTATATATTTCTATTTTTCAAAAAAAAACAATCCTTCGATAAATTTTTTAGAATATCAAAGTTAATAACTAATAAATAAAAAGAAATCTACAAATTTTCTTTTAGTTACATTTCCTATAAATCAAAATTTTGCATCTTCTATAAAAAATTTAATTTATCGTTAAATTTGCAATAAAAAATTTTAATTTTCAATACATTTTTTTGAATATAATAATATATATTTTTTATAATATATATTATAATTATATTATAAAAAATATAATAATTTATTAATATTATAATTTTTTACAGAAAATTGAAGGTATTAATAAATTTTCTTTCTATAAAAATTTAAATTATCGATAAATTGTCTTTAAACAATTATTTATTGAGATAGAATATATCAATAAATTTTCTATAACAATTTCAGTTATTTTCTATTAAAAATTAAAGTAATCAATAGTTTTTCAATAGAAAATTGAAGTTACCGATAAAGTTTCAATATATATATATGTGGAGATTTTAAGTTATCGATACATTTTCCATAAAAATTTAAATTATCGATAATTTTCTATTCAAGATTAAAGTTATCGATAAATTTTCTATAGAAAATTTAAGTTATCGACAGATTTTCTGTAGAAAATTATCTTAAATTGTTTAAGAAAAATATTTATCAACAAGTTTTCTATATAAAATTAAACCCACAGATAAATTTCCTACAGAAAACTGAAGTTGTCAATAAAATTATCGGAAAGTTTTATATTTAAAATTGAAGTCTTCGAAACTTTTTCTGCAGAAAATTAAAGTTATAGATATTTTTTTTTTTTTAGAAAGGCCAAAATATCAACAAATTTTTTATAAAAAAAGTTTAATTATTGATAAAATTTATATACAAAAATATTTACCAACAAACCTATAGATAATTAAAGTTATCGTTAAATTTTCTATAAAAAATTTAAGTTTACTGATAACTATAGAAAATTTATGTAATCAATAAAATTTATCGATACATTACCTATAGAAATTTTAAGTTATCAATAAATTTTCTATAAATAATTTCAATTATCGATAAATTTTGTAAAAATTTGTATAAATTATCTTTAAAAGATTATTTTCTGACAAATCTATAAGCATTTGAATTAAGATGTGGATACATTTTCGATAAAAAGTTAAAGTTATCGCTAATTAGTTGTAATTATTTTTTATATAAATTTCAATTATCGATACATTTTTTATATTAAAATTTTATTTAAAAATATTTATCAACAAGTCTTCTATAGATAATTGAAATTAACGATAAATTTTTTATTAAAAAATAAAGTTTTCGATAAATTTTCTGTGAAAAATTTAAGTTATTTATAAATTTTCTTTAAAAAACTTTCATTATCGACAAATTTTCTATAAAAAACTAAAGATGAATGCTTTATGAAAAATTTCGAAAAAATCGATAAAAAAAAAGTAAATTTTCTTTTTTTAATATTTGTAAATTTTTCTATAGAACTTTATTTAATCGTTAATTTATTATTCGTTAGCATTTCTGTTGTGGGCATCATACTTTTTTTTTTTTTTTTTTTGAAATCAGGCGATAAGAGAAAAAAACTTTTATTAAATGAGTATTTTTTAAGGAGTTTTTTATGGCACATTTTTATTACACTGGCACATACATATCCTTGAAAAATATTTCTTTCTATATATAAATGTTTTCTTAAATACTGGCCTTTATACATTTTTAGAACCCTATAATCAAAAATCAAACGCTAAACGTTCAAACAAATTTCGATAATAAAGATTATCATAAGCTTTATAATCGATTATCTTATACAATATTATAGAAAAATTACAGAGAAATAATTTTAAAAATCCTGAAAAAATTCAATTGCTTGTTTAGCTTTTTTTTTTTTTTGCTAACATTCCGTACTTGCTCTTCTTTTAAAGAATTTTAAATAAATTATAGTTATATTGTTTATGACACGTTTTCCTATAAGGATTTAATGAAAATATTTTTCAAACCATTAGCTTTATACTTTAAGTTCAAGTGTAAATAGTATTTTTATATTTGAACTTGTCAATTAAACACAATAAATTTAAAATCTACGAAGAAACATATCATATTATCAGCATAAACTAACACTTTAAAGTATTATTCATTATCTAAGTATCAACTAAACATTGCTTGAAGTAATCATATGGAGCAATTTAAAATGATGATCTTTTTAAAGATTACATTCGTTAAATTGTTTTTGTAAACAATTATAAATATGTTTTTCTTTATTTCTTTTTGTTTTGTCATGTTAATAAGGAAATGTATTCATATATACTTTTTTAAGCATTGTGTATTAAGAATTCACAATAGTTTGATAAATTTTTTAAACGTAATTTTTTGACTTTAAAGATTTAGATTGTTTTACTAAACTACTTTCGTATCTTTCTAACACTTTCCCTATTAATAATGAGTTAACAAAATATTATCTTGTATGTGTCTAACAGTACGAATATGTATATAGTATGTTTATTGTAGTAAGTAGTATTTTAAGTAAGTAAAGTATAGATAGCACTTGTTAATTAATTCTTAATATGCTTCCGTTAATAATTAGAGTGTATGTTTATAAGTATGATAGGTATGGGTGGCTTACTTTTCGTTACTTTTTTTGCGTTTATAGTTTTTTATGTGTGCGTTTTGTGATCTTTGTGCAGACATATTCCTCCATTTCTATACGGTTGTTTCGAATTTTTCTATCTGTTCATCGTAGGCATTTTGAAATTCGATTGCATTCTCAAAGGAATGTGGTTCGTCGTGATATTGTTTGTTTTTATTCTTTATGAATTTAATTAATGAGTGATTAGTAGCTGATGCAATAGCATTTATTGATGATGACGATGAGATTTGTTGTTGTGCCGGTGTGTGTGCTGTTGATATTGCAGTCACATGGTGCAACAGAGGAGGAGGAGAAGTGGAAGAAGTAGTAGTATGTAAATGACCATCATTTGTAAGAATAGAATAAGCACCATCTAAGCAAGAAGTAGTAGAAGAAGAATCACCACCTGTAGAAGTATTAATACCACCACTAACACCAACAATACTAACACAACCACTACCATGTGTATGATGTGCAGTTGTTGTTGTTGTTGCTGAACCTATACCATTATTACCACCACTATAAATACCAGAGATGCTACCATTACCACCACTGCTGCCACCACCGCCACTAACACTGCCGGCAAGACTACTACAACTACTACCACCACCTATTGTTGTTTTTGTTGTTTGTGTCATATTATTTGAGTGGGAACAGATGGAAGAACAGGATGCAGCATTGGCATTGGCAACGACATTGGCATTGGAAGTGGCGGAATTATTGGTATTGTTAAAATAAACATCATTAACAACATAGTTTGCGATATCTTTATTGTCTACTAACATTGAAGTTGATGAAGAGCAAGAATTCTCTAAGTACAAATGTTCCATAGATTGGGAATTTTGTGCGGGTAGACGTACTTCATCTTTGAGCTTAAGCGATATGTATTTATCGGGTACTAAACCCTCTTTGCCATTAACCGAACCCTGCCACCAATCGTTTGATACTTGTTTTCTTAAAATTATACAATCACCCTTGGTCAGCGACAATTCCCGGCTGGAACGTGCATTAAAATCAAATTGTGCCATGGCTTCCAGCACTTCGGACTCATCTTCTGACGGATAGGCATCCGATTCAGGATCTTCAGTAAGCACCTCAGATGGCGAATCACCCACATCCATATCAAGCGTATGTGGCGATATATACTTTTCATATTCTAGGCCTCCCAGTTCTTTGGGAAATAGTTCTTCATGATAGATAATCATATTTTTGATAAGTTCATTTACTTGATTTTGATATTGAACTTGATCTTTATCTTCGGGAGCTGGCATCAATGTAGGACCAAAGCATATGGCCAAATTATAAGCGTCCATCATATTCTCATCAGCATACTCGGATAGATGATTAAGGAAAGCGAAGAGATAGCGTATGACTATGACCACCGAATTGGGAAGATTTTGCAGAAATTGTCGTATGCCTTTGACCATATCACTCTTGGTTTGCATTTCAGCTATCGAAATAAAACTCTCAAAGTAGAATTTTGGAAACAGAGGAACTCTAAGTTCTCTCAAATATAATTTCAAAACTCCAGCCACGGAATTGATGTCAGAAGCATCGGTGGTATCTGCCAAAGGGTCTTCACCCCGTTCAAATGACTCCTTAAAATTGGCAATTTCTACTTGTGATCCGGACACTCGAAAGATGCCTTGATGATGTAACCCATACAGGTTTATGACACGTATACAACTACGTATGATCAAGGGTATGTCTTCACCAGTACATTCGAGGTATTCCTCTAAGGAACCTCCAAATAATTTCGGTCTGCCTGATTGATTTTTACGCCCTATTCGTTTGCGTTTGCTGTTTATGGGATGTTCCAATATTTCGGTGGTGAAAGCCTTGTTATTGTCCGTCAACAGCATTTCTCTTAAATACTTGGCCTTTGCATCTAGACGCGCTATGCGCGATGTGCCTCGTATGTATTCTCGTATCTTATTAATATAAAAGTCTTCGACTTCTTCTTTTTCAGCCTTGAGTTTGGGATTAAATGCCATTGTGGCACCGCCCTTTTGCAAAAGGCTTTTATTATGCTCCGTAAAAGCGGGGCTAACATCACAGTCCTTGCTGTTGAAATGTTCTAGCAACTTAACTTCAGCCATCTCCAATGTCTTCCAGATTTCTTCCGATTCTGTACGCAGTGAATTCAAGCGCTGACCAATCAACTGCAAACGATGTTCCATGTCCACATAAAGTTCCTTCTGCACACTTTGTTCAAGCAAATCATTACTAAATTGTCCCTGGAATTCAAAACGTTTGGGTATCATAAATGCGGCATGATACTGTTCCATAAATTTTTGTTTATCTTGTTGACTATCTATTAGATGGATGACATGGGCCAAATTATCTGCTTGACTTAGGATTGCTCTTGCTCGACCTTGATCTGCAGTTACGTGCATTACTAGACATCTGGAAATCATTGAACTGAAACCCAAATCCATGCAATCAATTAAATCACTTAAATCGTCAATAAAATACTTGTGTATGGTTGTATTGGAAGATTCCAAACACAATTGATACTCGTTTTTAGCCTTTAATGCCTTCATGCGAGCATCTGAGTATTTGGTGCGCCGCTTGAGTACCTCCTTTTCAATCATACGATATTTCTTGCTACTACGCAGTTTTTCTTTCTGTATAGTCTGTTCTAATTTCTGTTGTTGGGCTTCAGCAGTCATTAGTTTTACTTCAGCAGCTTTCCATTCTGTCTCATATTTCTGATAGGTTTTCATGGTAGCATACAACTCTTCCAACACACGTAAAATCTCTTCATGTATATCGTAACCAATAGATCGACATTTTTTATATATTCTCTGAACATCTTCGATGGTCGTCTGTAGTGAAGAAACAATATTGACTGAGTACAATTCCGATAAGGTGGCATGATCCTTGCTCAACGACTGTGTCTGCTCAAGCAAATGTGACCAACAGGCAAAGGCTGAAAATATATGCCACTGTTCACGTTTCTGTTTTTGTTCCTTGTGTCTGGCCTGAAGGCTACGTACTAATTTATCCAAATTCTTGCTATATTCTAATTCCAATTCACCTCTTCGTCGAAAGAGATCTTGCAGTTCCTGTATGAGAGAAACTTGCGATTCGACACGGGCATCTAAGCATCTTAAGTGTTCGTTTAATTGTTGTCGTATATTATTGAATAGAAACACCTTACGGGTGGATCCAACTCGTTTCATGGGACTTTTTAACTCTTGTTCGTTTTCATCCATTTTGTCGCGTTGTTTTTTCTTTTTTTGTTTTTAGTTGTGCTTGTTGATTAAAGTCTGCTTAATAATATTTTATTTATATTTTTTCTTGTTGATGTTCTTTTTTACTTTTTCCTTATAGCTACTGTGCAATTGCTTCTGTTGATATCGTTGTGGTTTAACTCTAAAAAACAAAGAATAGATGGAGATAAATTAGTATGACTAAATATTAAATATAGTGTGGGAGATACAGTATGAACTATAATACTATAATTTAAAATTATAGTTGCCGTTTATAAAAGGCTGAGTTGAGTGTTGAAATCAGTAAAGTTCATATTTTACAAAACGTTTTATTAAATTTGTTTCTCTTTAAAGGAATTTTAAAAGATAATTTAATTTAAATAAAAGATTTAAAATGTATATACTTATGTACATTAGAGTGTCGCGTTAAAAAAATTTTTGTAGGAAGACCATCCAAACGATTCGTATGATGAGCTGAATACAGGAAAAATAATAAAAAATTACAAATTCATCTTTAGATTCACCGAAATGTGTGTCAAAAATTCGTAATTTTGAGCTTGCTTTGAATATATATATATATATATATATATTTAATTTCGGAAAAAAATTTTGATAATTTTTCTTTTTTTGCAAAATATATGAAAAATACACATTTCACTTTATTGGTAAAATATTTTTTCTTTTAATTTTTCTCATTTAAAAGTTGTTTTGTACTTATTATGGACCATCTAAAAGAAGTTTTAAAAATTAGTTTTAAAATATTTTTGTCATAACCAGCTCAAAATTACAAATTTTTTGACACCCATCTTGAGAAAAAAAATCTACTTTTTTTTTTTGTCAAAATGAATGGGCCCCATAATTTTTCAATCGCTGATAGGGAACTGAAGACCAATTTTAAAATTCAGTACACATCGTGAGGGCTCTTCCTACATCAGAATCTCAAAAACACAGTTTCTCGGGACACTCCAAAAATGTTGGAAATAATTAAGGAACATCATTGAGTTTGCAATAAATAAATATATTTTTAAATAAGCTAATATTGTTGTATGTTTATGAGTGTTGTAGACCTTTTGTGCTGTTTTATCGTATTCCATATCGTTCGGCTTGAGGTCTCAATAAATAAAAAATAAAAAAAATATAAACTCTTTTCATGTATTTTTTAATTTTATTATATTAATTTTTACTGTCCAATATTTTTACTAACTTTGTAGGTTATCTCCAGGGATAAGTGTTTACTAAAAAATTTAATTATATTGCACTGTTGTCATTTTTATTATTGTTCTAAGCTGAATCAGTGACGGAAGCCTTCCCAAGCTTTCTTAGTTTCCGCATACAAATCGTCAAAGTTACTGATCTTAAGTAAGCTTAGTTTGACTTTTACGGTTTGTCAAAGATTCTCAATTGAATTGAAATCAGAGCTGAATGATGGCCAGTCTATAACTGTAACAGAATTGTTTAATTGTTTGACATGTTTCGATGTGTGCTTGGGACCATTATCCTGCTGAAAGATTTCTGTCAGTAGCATTTAGAATTTCAGTGTATTGGAAATTCTTCATAATACCTAAAATTTTTCTTGCGATCCCACTCCGCGTGCCGACATAGTACCCCAAAGCATAATATAAGATATACTTTGAATCATATTCTTTTAATTTCGGACCGTGGACAAAAGGACTGCGCACGAAAAATATGGGTACATACAATTCAGCTTATAAAAATGAATGAAACCAATGGTTTAATATTTTTGAAATTTTGTTTTGTTAAAGACCGTTATATTCAAGGCTGATATATTAGGTTAAGTATTTGGACAACAACAAACACAACAACCTAACTTGGAGTATTTGTGGCTGTCAAGAGCAAATATTGAAAAAAAAAAGGAAAAATGAAAATTTTATATTTACGTGTTTATAATTTACTTTTTGTACCACTAAATTTTCTCTAATTATACTGCTTGATTCAATGATATTTATTGGTAACCGTTTAATTTTTTAATGAGGGATTTTATTCGACAACACAATAATAACGTAAAACAAGTTCATTATCTAATAATTTTTTAATTTAATTAGCAACTATACCTTTTAAATCTGCCTTGGTTATATTCTTGTTTAAAATTTAAAAGAAACGTTGTTTTTATCAATTTTTAATCAAATATTTAATATTTTCTGGAATACCCTAAAGAAAAGCTTTACTGTTTTGTTGAAATTGGTTCAATTTTTGTTTAAGTCTATTTTATTTTCTACTCAAATTTAAGTATTATTTAACATTTTTTTACTACGATTCAATACATTTAAATGGAGTCCTGAATAGTTTAGTGGATTGGCCTCCTTTGGTAAATAGCAGTACTATTTGTTTGATACCACTCAGTTACTTTTTTGTGGTAATAATGAGAAAAGAGATCAGGCCAAACAAATTAGAATTCGTTATATTTTCTAACGATAGGAAAAAATCTCTACTGATGATACTTGTTTGCGTACATTTCTATGTTAAAAGTGTCATTTGTTATGAATGAAGTGCATATTTCCCTACATGTACAAATTGCCAGATATTCGACAATTTAGATTTTTTACACGATATTTATCTGATACATTTCGCATAACATCTGTGATATACGTGGCCAGGATGTTGTAAAAAATCCGCCTGTAAGTACTTTTTATTTTTTATCACCTGTTGGCAATATTCATATTATTCATATTATAAAAAAATAATAATCTCAATAATTACGAAATTCTTTTTACTTCGTGATCATTTTTAATTTTTCTGATAAAAGATACAGAGAAATTTAAAGAACGAGTCACATTCCATCCAGAGATGTGATCCTACAGTCTGTAAATAAACTTTTTTTCGGTTATAACGATTCTTTTCGGTGATTGTGAAATTTTTGTATTTTTTGTGACTATATTTCCCGACTCATCTGCGTTTGAAAGAATTTTGTTCAATTTTCATAAGAAAAAAAAAACTAATTGTGTTATTCAAAAAAATTTTGGGTCTATGCTAATTCGTTAAATTTTTATGGCAAATATAAATGGCAACTATATATATTTAAAATTCAACTTATTTACAAAAAAATGCTGATTAAACCTTTTGGGAATCAAATGTATTAAAGGTTAATTACTTGTAATCTTGGGGTATTGCACTAAATTTTAAATACACTAGGCGAAACAGACGCTTATGCTTATTATAATTTCTAATTTTAGTTCTAAGTATTTTTTTCCCAATTAGATTGTGTATCAAAAGTATTTATTTATTGTACTTTTTTAATTTTTTTTTTTTATAAAGTTTGCTATTTTTTAGTGCACAGGTGTCACAATTAATTTGTTTATTTTCAATCATTTTAAAAAGAGTTTCAATTATTTCCTTTTATTGCTATAAAAGTAAGACATTTAACAAAATATTAAATTATAGTTCGCAGTTGTGTTCAGTGTTTAATAGGTTTAATAACAATAATTATAAAAAGGTCTCAATTATGTCATACTTACTACATACAATGTATTTCTTTTAAGAGTTATACAAATAATGCACATTAAAAAAGGTCAAAATATTGTTAGAAATTTATCATTTGTAATTAGATGACCTTGAGTGTTGGGTTATCCCAATAAAGGTTCTATTAATTTAAACAGAATTATTTTTATTTCAAATTCAACTGACATTTTGTCAAAATATGTTATAAAAAAATAAAAACAACTATTTTTATTACAACATTTGTAAATTAGTAAATTGACAGACCAACGACACTGTCGACCACCACTGCACCGTCGACTCACTGATAGACTTGTCTGACTGACCACAGACAAACCACCATACATACACACCAACAACAATAATACTGGCCACAAACTACGGTTACAACAAAACAAAACAACATCACGAAGAAAAAACGACGCACTCACTTTACTACTCAATCACTTTACTATACACATATTCGCACACACTACCATACATATCACGTACTACTAATAGGTTTGGGCAAAATGTTGTGAAATGGTACATTTAATACAGTAAATTACAACATTAAAGAAATGGGCAAATCTGAGATATTGCTTAGATTATACATAATTTTGAAGGCATTGGTGGATGAGAATTACTACGACAATCTGTTCCCAAATGAAACTATAAATCCCCAATTTCTTCAATGTAGTCAATAAACTTTAGAGTGTCGGCGGGTTACCTCCTCTGCCGTAAAATTGATTCGTATTCATCTTTGACTACGAAATCTTCTTTTCTTTACATCTCGATTAAATTATTTTGAAATTTTGCGGACTCTCATCTGAGAAGCGTTGGTTTAGACACTTTAACTTTAATGTATCAATTGGAAATTTTACAAGTGACTCTTAGGATACACCTACATCAGATGATAATATGTCCGATGATAATATCGGACCAAAAAGAAAAATTGGACAAGTTTTATTTGGATTGGATATATATAAATTTGCATAGAAATCTAATTGCGTTTTCTTTCAGCCTAAAATGTTACCATTATTCTGCCCTTTGATGTTTTGTGTTTTATATTCTGTAGAAAAAACAAAGTCTGAGGAATAAAATATTATAGCTGTTTTACATGGCCTTCATTTTGATATATAAGCGGAATAACTTTCAAAATTTGTATGCGTTTTTACTTTGCTTTTTTCTTTAAAATATTAAAAAGCAATTTAAAGTAAGCAAATGTTTTCCTAGAACACTAAAAAAGAGTTTCATGCGCATAAAAATGCTCTTAAAATCGGAAATTATCTACGTTTGATAAGTAGGTTAGGTAGATAAGCTAATACATTGTAACAAGAAATCAAAAATTTATATGAATTTATAAGATGAAAATTATTAGGGAATAAAATTTGAAAAACGTATGTGGCAGTAAAAAGAAAATTGCACTAACACAAATTATGTAAATAACTCTCCTGGGTGCAAAATATTCAAAATTTGTCTCCTAAGTCTAAAATATGCAAAATTTTGCTCTTAAGTATAAAATATACAAAAATATGTAATTTATATTATGACAAAAACATCCCAAAACAAAAACATCCCGCATCCCAAAAAACTGTTGCCATCACCTTATTGGCCGACAAAGTTACCTTAGCCTTCTTCGGAGCAGATTCACCCCGGAGAAACCCATTGTTTAGACTGCTGCTTGGTCTCCGGAGTTGTCTTACAGACAACTTTCTTAAACCCAGCTGATCATTTAAAACCGAAACCACAATGCCATATGAAATGCCTATGGCATCAACAATCTCACGCACGGTCGGCCAACACCATATCGTGGATTTTTTCGACATTTTCGTGTGTACTGACCTCAATTGGCTGTACAGAACGGTAAGCGTCATTTGTACTTGTGAGACCACAACGAAAGTCAGTAAACTACTTTTTTTTATCATTGAAATCGATGGTGCAGAGTCCCCGTTGTATTTATCGTGCTTTTCTTTGGTTTGATTGACGGTGTTTTTTTTAATAATGTTTGATGAGCACTCGAAATTCACTTTTTTGAAAAATACACGGGGTTGTATGTTTTGAACAGCTGTTAAACGCAAAGTAAATGACGAAACTTGCTAAAAATTTGACAGTAGTCTATTAACAGGTGGTATATGATGGGAATAGTGTAGCATTTCATATAACTACGAGGGAAGTTGGAAAAGTCACGGACTTATTGATCAGAAAAATCTTTATTAACGTAAAAAACTAATATTTTCATTGTTCTGGTAATCTTGATTTGCTTCAAAAATTTCAATTAAAATTTTATTCTACTAAAAAAATAATTTTATAAAACATAGGTACCATTTTAACAGCAAAAGTACCTTTTTCTAATTGCCGTTGGTACAATTTTGTTATATTTAAGTCCGCATCTCTCTTAAAGCACTATGCATACATTTATTTTTCCTTATATATTTCTTTTTGCTTTTTTGTTTTTTTTTTTCTGTTAGTATACCAACGAAAAGTTATTCCGGGAGTCTTTATATTTTTCATATGATTTTGCAAAACTTTAAAACAAAAGATTTGGTATTTTGTTCAATATTATATAGGAAATATTGCACTTGTATGAATATAGTTATATCTTAGTTATATATATAGTTACAGTTTGGTGGTTTGTAACTTACCTACTCAAGAAATATTAAAGAATTTACATCATTAAATAAAACTCTAAACACACTATTAAATGGCGTTCCTTTCATGCAACAAAACCACACAACCAATCAACCAGCCATCCATCCATATATCTATCCACTTAAGAAAAATAAATAAAATACAAAAAATGCACATATTTTTTGTTTTACTAAACATCTCCATAATGTAAAACAAAGTGTGTACTTTTTTACAAATTCATTTTTATCATTGAAACTTTTTCTCAAGACATTAAATAAATATTTTATAAATTAATTAAATACTATTGTTTTTCACACTTGTTTCATGCAACCTTATTTACCTTATTTAATACTAGTTGTTCACTTATAGTTATCAACGTAATTTTTAATTTATTTCTTCGTATCTTAATTTAAGTATAATTCCAAAATATCTTTTCTTATATTTAAATTTTTCAAACAAACACCCGTCGTCACATTTACAACACAAACATAATCATTTTTTAACGTATGTACGTACAATTTTCAATTAAATTTTAGTTTCTTATAATTATTTAAAACTTTGTTTATTTTATTGTTGTTTTTAAGTTATTTTAAAATAATAAAAAGCACCTTTTAAATTGTAAGAGTGCATTTAATTTAAAGCAGACAAGGAGTGTGAAAATTTCTGATCTAAAATCGTATTTCTTTTTTTTGTAGTTTTTTTCTTTCTGCTCTTTTTCGTTTAGTTCCTCGATTCTCTATCTTGTGTCGGCGAAGACAGGGCTGCCAGATTGGGAATTTTAACTTCAAAATTGGGGTATTTTTGTTGCCGAAAAGTATGAACTTTTTGTTTTGGGTATTGAGAAATTTGTTAGGGATATCTAAAATATTTTGGGTTTTTTTTCGGCGAAGTTATATAATAATTGTATCTTGTTTAGTTAAAAAAAATTGTATTTTTCGAATTTGACTTTTTTGGTAATATGAGCTTTATTTGTAAAATATATAATATTTCCTTACTCATTTTTGTAAAAAAAATCGTCCTGGAAAATTTCATAACAATGCTCCCAATTAAATAATCTCCTCACAAAATATATAAATATTTTAAAGAATTTTTTATTTATCAAGTATATATAAAAAATATTAAAACAAAGGTTTTGCATAAATATCCAATAGCCAATGCCGGTGGAGAATTTGATTAAAATCGGTGATGTCAAATCCGATTGTTGTTCGTTTTGACATGGAATCACTCCTTGGCGGTTAATATTAATAAAATCTGTTTGCAAGAATTTAATTCGACATGTTGATGAATAAAATTAATTCTAAAGTTATGTATAGAACAAATTCATTTGATTGACAAGATTGTAAATCTGAATCTATATTATGTACTTATTTTCGAAATAAATATGAAGTTACTTTAAAATTATCTATGTATATATGTAGAGAAAACTCAATTACTTGCTAAAGCAAAAAAAAAACAGAATTATATATATATATATATATAGATATATTATATTTATTATATATATATATATATATATATATATATATATATATATATATATATATATATATATATATATAAAGAGATTTTTAGGGGGAATTCTCTCCTAAATTAGGATTGGGCAAAAGAAGTATCTGGCAGCCCTGGCCGAAGGCGACACCCCAACGTACAACATGTAGTTCTTTTATTTTTCTGTTTCCTTCTCCGTTTGTTGCTACACACTCTCATATACATATATATTTTTTATTTTTTCTATTTGGAGAGGACTTTTGTATTTTTGCTCATTTCTTTGTTTTCGTAAACAAATGCAGAGTTGTTGTTTTCCTTTAACAAAAAAATTTCAAAACGTAAGTATAATTTTTTTTTTTATTATATATATAATTCTTAAATGAGTATAGTTGGTATATAATAATTTTTGTTTTAAGTGTTTTTAAATACTGTGTTTAATTAATGATACTAAGAATTATTTATTAATAGAAATAGTAATGGTGAGTACGAGAGCCAGCAACTATGTGCAAGTGTTGTATTTGAAAAAAGAGAATTGTTTTTGACAACTTTGTTTTGTTTTCAAATTCGTTGTTATTTTTAGATAACAGGGTGATGCAAATATATTAAATATAAGTTTATTTTTGGTAAGTCTGTCAAATGTAGGGGTTTTGGTAGTTTTTCAATTGTGTCAATTGTAATTTATGTTTTTTGAATAAATTTTATTGTATTCAAATTAATTAGGATAGTATAATTTGGGCTTAAATTGAATATTCTGATTCAGCTCCGATTTTTTCATCATTTATAGTACCTTTAACGGTGAAAATATTGATGTAAAAATGTTTGAGTGCAATTCAATATTTTTGAAGTTGTATTTGAAAATCATACTTCTCTAAGAAACTCATACCAAAAAATTTTTTTGTTATAAAAAAGTTGGGTAAAAAGGAAATATTTTGTTAGCGTATCCGCTTTTGGACATACCACAGAGTTAAAAATCGTTTTTTTTTTTCAAAAAAAAAAAAGATGTTTAGCACTAATATTTAAAAAAAAGTTGAGTTAGTGTAACTCTTATAATTTTTTTACCTTATTTCATTCTGTAAATGCACCATTAATAACTTTCAATTGATAGCTTAATCTTTGCAATCGTATAAATAGTTTAGGAAATATGTACGATTTTAAGTGAGGTAGTGAATTCAATTTATTACAGATAATAACAACTTTTGCATTTTTTTTGAAAGTTATTTATAATTAATTAATTATAAATTATTTATAATTAATTTATAATTAAAAAATTAGTGAAAATATATTTTATATTTTTTTTTAAGAAAATTTTTAATAACTTTTGATAACTAGGGTTTTTGAAATTGACTTTGGAATAATCGACTTTTTATTGAAAAAAATCGAAATCGAAATTTTTGTTTAAAAATTTTCGAAAAATCGAAATCAAATAATTGTGAAAAGTCGGTTAAATAAAAAATTCACACACTATATGTAAATTTCCAATTTACTTAACTACAATATGTTTTATATTTTGATTACATTATATTTTATATTTTCTTAAGAAAATATCGTATAGTCAGAAAAAGTCGGCTATTAAAAGTTTAGAAATGTGAAAGAACGAAAAAAGCGATTATTTAAAAATTAAAAAATGTTTAAAAAATCCATAATTTTAAAATTGTAAGTCGAAAGGACGATAAGTTGTATTTTTGTTCCCAATAAAGAACCCTACTAACAACGTTAAATTAATATTTTTTATAAAAGTATCGAATGCCTATAACTCACATTTCTAACTAAAGAAGTTTGAATGTAGTGTACTGTGCCAATTCTTTTTCGGCCTGTATACATATGTATTTAAATATTTTTGCACATAAATCCTTTTATATTTTATTTAATATTTTTGTTCTTATGTTGTTTTATTAGAATTTGAAGTCCTTTTTCTTCCCTCAACTCAAGGTCATGTAAGACCGACAGAAATTGAATAGCAAAAATGATGTTATCGTTTATAGTTTAATAGAATTATTAAAGAGATATTTATTATTAGTATAACTGTTACTTGTGAATAAAATAAAAAATGAAAATACTTTTTAATTTCCATTTTTTACTTCTAGTTTAAAATATTTGTTAATCAATTTATTAATTTTAAAATAAAAACATAAGGAATTTTTATACAATTTTGTATCTGATTGAACAAGATAAATTAAAAAAGAAAATAAGGGTCCTCATGAAAAAGCGCAAAACCCTCGGAAACTGTGTAATGTGTATAAGTCAAAAATTCTATGAAAATTCATTTGCACAAGACTATTTAGTCTCGCAAACTTGTAATCGTGTATCCTTCAATTATTGAAGGAAATTACGCCCCCAACTGTAAGGATAATGATGTAAGTTTGAACAATTGATTGGAAGAAAAAAAAGTTTAATTGTTTATCCGCTTCAGAAAATTTAAAGAATTTTGGCATCGATTGTTTACAACATATTTTTGTTATATTTTAATAGAAAATGCTATTAAAATGGCATATTTTTGTATGTTTTACACTTATGAGAAAAATTTTGCTTATTTTGCATTCAACACAATTCTTTACATGGTTCTCAATTAGAGAAGTTTTCTTTTTACTGTCACATACGTTTTTCAAATCCGATTCCCTAATAATTTTCATCTTATAAATTGATAGAAATTTTGTAATTTCCTGATACAATATACACATTAGCTTTGAATATTTTTAAGTGCAAAGAAGCGGAAAAAAACATTTTTTTTTTTTTTTTTTTGGCAATTGCTAATAAAAATCAAGTTATTTTTAACAAGAATAATAGATAATTTAAAATTTAGCCAGGAAAAATGAAAATTAAGAGCATATTTTTTAATTTTAAGGGCATTTTTTAGGTGCATTTTTTATGCAAATAAAACAATTTCATAGCATATTTTTGGTTGTCCTGGTAATAATGAGTATTAAAATGCTTTTAAAATATGTCATTTAAATTTTAAAATGTGCTCATAAAAACTTGCTAAAAATACTTGCATTAAGTAAAATTTTAAAAACTTTTAATATGATGAAAATTATAGAATTTATATGGGTTCTTAAGATAAAAATAATTTGGCAGTTATATTAAAAAAATTTTTTGACAGGAAAGCACAAAAAAAAAAAAAAAAATAGTAATAATAACAATAAATTATGCAAAATATGCAAAAAAAATCCTCTAATAATAAAATATATAAAAATATGCTCTTGTTTCTATATGAAATATGAAGAAAATATGTGGCCTTAGTGCCAAAATATACTCTCAAATAAGGATTTTTATGAAAATACATAAAAACATTTTTATAACAATTTTTATTTTACATATTTCTTCTCAGCTTTCTCTTTGGCACTGATAAATTTTTTATAAAATTTTGTCTCATAATTAAATAATTAAAACAAATTGGATTTTTAATTCAAAATTTTAAGTACTTTACTAACAAAATACATGGTACATACATACATATATTTAAATAATTCTTTGGATGCTTTAAAGCTTAAAAATAAATTTTATATTATACAAATTATATAAAAATAATTGTTATTACATTTTTGGTTTAAATTGTACAAAAAGTTAATACATATAAAAAGAGCCAAGACAATGAAATGCAATAAATTGTGTCAACCTAGGAAAAATTTTAGAACTTGTTCTAACATTATTAGTTCTAGTACTGGTGAAACTAGTTCTATATTACTTCTTCTCTGAAAAAGCTACTGGTTCTCAAATGACTTCCTAGAACTGTTTAAAAGAACTTAAAAAAAAATCCAACAAATTAAAATTTCATTAGAATGAAAAATAAAATATAATAAAATTAATAACTGGTTCTTGAACCGTTCCCTAACGACTCTATAGAACTAGTTCTGAATGTTACAATTTAAATAAAAAATCATTGATTTAAGAACTAGTTCTAAAATCATTGCATAGAATGGGTTCTGGCTAGGTAACACTTCTACTAGAATCATTGGTCATAACGCCAAAGTAGAACAAGAACATATTATTTTCATGCGCTCTGGGGCTAGTTGCAGAACTAATACAGTTTTTCCTGGGAATGATATTAAAATAGATCTTTAAATTAAATCAAAAGTAATATATTTCGCAAATTTTAAAAAAGTTTTTTGAAATTAGATAGACACAACTATTAAACTCTACTTTTATAGAATGATTTCCTTTACGAATCAAGTTCCAGAGTAACACTCAAGTTTTTAAAATATATTAAGTAGAACTTTCGGCAAATTTCAAAATTGTGCAATAAACAATCTGAATTTTGATAATTTATTTAATAAAAATTTTCTTAGAAAATTAAATTAAAAAATTATTTAGTTTATATTATTTAAATTATAATACTTAAAATTATTTGTTAAAAAAAAAGGGAAAAACACATTGGACTTTAGAGAAAAATGAAAATATTTTATAAATAACTTTTTGATTCTTTTCGTAGCCACTGCAATATTGTTTGATAGTTTTTATTCATCCAATTGACATTGACTTGTACATGTTCGACAATTTGTTGCGATAAACGACTAGTATCTTTTAGCTCATCTCTAACAAAAGCTTCCAATTCATTTAAATGATATTTTGAGTTGATACGTTTTGTGGCAAATTTCAATATTGTATTGAAATTGGACATTGAAGAACCCAAACTAAAAAAATATGATTTTCCAATTATTAGTTTATTTATTATAAATTTAAATATTATAACAACTTACTATGCTTTTATGTCCTCCCAATTATTGCGTATAAAATCGAAAGCCATTTTTTGTCCTACAACATTTGATGATACAGCTGCAAACACCCGATAAACATCTTGCTTTCTTATGCCCATATCACCAGTTATCGAATAACGTAAATATCTTGATAATATCCAGGGTTCTTTGGAACATCCTAAGGCGGTTAAAATAATTTCTTTTTCAGTTGAAACACTTGATTTTAAATAACGTTCAAATGCAAATTCCCATTCGGCTTCAGTGCCATATTGGACGGCAGTACAGTAAACAATACCGCGCAGATTTGGTGAGATACTAGAATTGGAATAAATAGATTTGAATTAAAAAATAAATAAAACTAAAATTTTATACTCACGGATTATTTCCATCTGGATTAGGAACTTGTATCCAATTTTGAAAATGTCTCACACTATCCGCTATACAATCCTGATGACCCAAATGACAAGCCATATTTAAAATTTCCACACGTTTAAAATGTTCTAACATATTATTTTCATCCGCTGAATCTCTAAATCCCAATTCATTATAAACCTTATCCACCAATTTCAATAAATAGTTCTGCAAGTTTAAAAATTATTAAAAAAATTTTTTTGTAATACTAAAACGGCTCAATTCACCTTAAATAAATCATAGTCTCCTTGACTAACAAACATGGAATCAATAAATTGAAAAGCATTTACAGCCGCTTTCCAAGGTGCGTGATCATCTTCATTGACTAAGTAACGTGTGAGATTTAGGGAAATTTCATAATTCAAATAACCACCTCTGGCTAAATTCATTGCGTCATCTATTAATTGAGCCCTATTTGAAGGAGCTATTTGTTTAAATTTCTGACCATCCATTAAATGGGACGTAATCGTTTGCCAATTTGTTAATTCATAATTAATACGATAATAACCGCTTTGTTGTATATTAAATATAAACCAATTGGCTGTAGTCAAATTGCGGCTTTCTATTTCATAGATTTTTGATCTGGGTATCCAGGTTAAAGGTCTGGTGTTTTCAAAATCCAATTCTTCTGATGTGGTATAAGTGATGGGTATCCACCAGAGAGGATCCTCTTCTTCGGTCTCATTACTTTGTTTTTTGGCATTTTCATAAACAAAACGTTGTTGTTCCAAACGTATAACATTTGTATTGGGATGTTTTGAAACATGTATTACCGGAAAGCCTACCTGTAAAGTCCAAGTATCCATAATATCCTTGACAGTGGTATCACGATCTAATAGACCTTCAAGTTTAGCTTCTAAAGTTAAAGAGTGCCATAAATCATCTTGTTCCGCAGAACTATAGGCCCTGTAATTTTAAAATACATTGAAGTTATAAACTAATAACTAATATCATTTAATAATTCCTTACATTTCCTTTAAATAACGATTTAAGCCTTTACGGAATATAGTTGAGGTTAAAAAGTGTGACATCATTCTTATTATAGTAGATCCTTTGCCATATGAAATACGATCAAATATTTCCGTTATCTCCTCTGGATTACCAACCTCTACAGATATTTTGTGTGAAGTTGATAAAGCATCTAATTGGAAAACATTTTGTAATTCATTGACTACAAATTGATCCATTGTTTTCCATTCTGGTTCTATGGCATCTACTGTTAAATATTCCATATAACTAGCAAACCCTTCATTCAACCAAATATCTGACCACCAGCTAGGTGTTACCAAATTTCCAAACCATTGATGAGCCAATTCATGTCCGACCACAGAAGCTACACGTTGTTTATAGGTGGACGCTGAAACTCCCTCTTCAAAAAGCATAGTCGTTTCTCTAAAAGTTTTAAAATCATTTAGATTATTTAGGTATATCATCCCTTACATTTCCTTTCTATATTATAGTTACCTGTATGTTATAAGACCCCAATTTTCCATGGCTCCTGCTTGAAAATCCGGCAGTGCTATCATATCCATTTTTGGCAAAGGAAATTTCAAATCGAAAAATTCCTCTAAGAATTTTAATATTTTTGGTCCAACACTTAAAGCATAGGTAGCAGATTGTATGGCATCATGTCTAGCCCATACTGAAAAATTACCCTTTGATAATTTACTAAAATCGGATATACTATAGGCCACCAAATAGGTTGACATGGGCAGAGATTCATCAAAATAATCCCACTCATAGTCTTGTAATGTTTCACTGTTGAAAAGATTTAAATTATAATTAAAAACAAATTAGTTTTTTATTTTGGAAATATTAGGTTAAGAAGTTTTGAGTAAGCTTGGATATCGTTACCGCTAAAATACCCTTACCTCAAAAAAATAACCCATTCAACGCGAATACCGTTATCCCTAAAATACAGTTACCGAAACAATTGGAAATACCTTTACCCACAATATCAATAAAGCTAAAATACATTACTGAAATGAATTAAATTGTCTTTACCGCTAAAATACCATTATCGTTATTACACAATTTGAAAAAGACTAATTATTTTGAATAAACTTAAAATAAAACTTTTAAGAATGTTATGGTTGTTCAGCCCGACCTTTTAATACTTGTCTTCCACTTTATATTTCATCTGCAAAATTTCTGAAACAACCGTTGCCCCTAAAAACCATTACCGAAATAACTACAAATACCGTTGCCGCTAAAAATCCGTTACCTTAATAGAAAGAAATATCGATAACGCAAAATTACCGTTACCGAAATAACTTAAAATACCGTTACCGCTAAAATTCTCTTACCTAAATAAACCAAAATATCTTTATCGTTACCTTTTTACAGAATAGATTATTAAATAGTTCAATGAAAAAGTACTTGGAAAACGGAACTTGTTCTCCTTAGGTGAAATTATCTTACGATCTATCGTTTAAGATCAATCTTACTTACTGGCCCTATAAAGTATATATATTCTTGGTACTTGGGAAAATCTAAAAATAAATAGCTATGTCCGTACGTCCGTTGAATGCACAGTGAGACGCCATTAATTCGGCGGTTTCAAGTTACCGCATAAATGTCGCATTAAGTGCAACCCATCGCCCATTGCAAATAACAAGAAGAGTCTGCTGCGGAAAACTGGCTCAACTGAGGTCGGGATGAAGCAATAGGCTTAATGCTTACTGGTCTTGCATAGACAAGGCCGTTCCCAACTTATGTCCAGCATGTGATGAGGGCCACCATGATACCCCACCCTATATATTCAACTGTCCAGCTAACCCTACTTCTCTTTGTCCAACGAAATTATGGACGCAACTAGTGAATTAGTTGAATTTCTTGGAATTTCCATGCAGAACCTAGGCTTAAAATTGTTAAGAAGTTCTAGCTTAGTGGTTCTCACAAGACCTTGCTTGGCGACCCCCTTTTGATATTGCAATGGAGGTGCGCCCCACCTCAACCTTGATTAGTTTAAAAATAAGATAAAATATTATGTTAAGATAAACTAATTTAAGAAAATATTAATAATTGCGACATTGTTTATAAGATCTTTAATATGAAGAGACTTTTTCGGATAATGAATTTCTAATATCATTCTCTGCGTCCACAAAAGACCGATTCTTTGTTGTGATAGACAAAAGAATGAAAAAGATAGTTTTACATAAAAATGTATGTTAATGAAAATTGTTCGAATATGTAGTTTTAGGTCTTCGAAGCCAACAAGCGGATAAACTTATTTTAATGAAATGCTTTGAAATTTAATGATTCAAAATTAAATTTAACACACGAGTTACATTTTAACTCTTGAAATAAATCTGGTATTTTATCGATATTCATATTGAAAGAATTTTTCTCTCCTTAAATTTAAGAAAATTTTCTTTTTATACTTCTCTAGGAAATAAAAGTTTTGTGTACTTAATATTGAGAAGTCAAACCATTCGAGCAAATTTTAACAATCTTATTCCACAGGATGTTATTCTGTGGTTAAAATTCGGAAAGGGCATTGAAACGACGTTATAAAAAATTATTTTCATAATATATGTACAAAAAATAAGAGAGTAGGATTTCTTCTGAAAAATCGATAATTTCAACAAAAAAGTGACCTATTTATCTTTTTAATTAACTGTTTTCCCTGCCTCATCGTAAAGTTCTATTAAATTGTGTCATTGAACAGCATCACTTTATTTGATCATTGTAGACTTTACCAACCATAATATTTTGAATCGAAGCAAAGCATTGGTTTCTCTTGCAGCTACTGCTGGTTGATTCTTAAAAAAAAAACTCATTTTAGAAAAAAATATATATCTTTATTTTTTCTTTAATTTAAGGATGTAAAATTTTTCTTCTAAGCAATATGAATTCGAATCACTTTCGTAGTAGAAATTTTTTTTAACAAAAACAAAAGCCTCTCAAGCAAAATTATACGAAAATGATTCGATTTCGAAAGAAAGAAGAAAAATTTTATTGCCGCAATAATTATATTCGTATTGCGAAAGTTTCCCCCATTGGGAGAAATTGTGCGCATCGCAGGCAAAATACATCCAAGAAATAAGAAATCAATACGTCTAGAAGAAAAAATAGGCAATATCGCTAGATAATTATCTAGGTGAAAAAAAGATAATCTTCAAGAATATGTAATTAATGTATAGACAAATTATCACTAAATTCTCCTTGTGGATGTAATAATAAATAGCTTTAAAAAAGAAAACAAAAATCTCTCATTAACCCTACTTGGTTTTGAGTCAGATGAAAGATCTAAATATTTTTACGTTCACGAGAAGCTTTAAACCTTAAGAAGCAAAGACGTACACACTCAGCGTACTCATACAGAGGACTTGTCTGTATTAAACAAACAAACAATGATGGCCCTACTTGTATTGAGAGCTTAGATGCTCTAAACTGCTTTTTTCGGTCTAATCAACAACACAATTGTTATCATGATGACCCTGAATAGCATAATATGTACTATTATAATGATTAATGTAATCAAATTTAAACCAGTTCCTTCCATTATCGTTTTAAAGCCTGTAGTTAGTTAATATTCTACCAAATATATATAAAAACCTTTTCTATAGATCTCTTAAAACTTGCGTTACTATTAGTGTTGATTTTATTTTTGAAGTTGAAGTTGAAGTTGAAGTTTAGACGAACCCTGGTGGTAGTAGTGATGAAAATTCCAAAGACGTTACATTTCATATTGTAAAAATTTTTACCAAACAATATAATGGACTTAAAATGTGCCATATTAACGCCCAAAGTTTAATAACCAAGATCGACGAGTTTAAATTTGTATTCGAGAATTCCAATATGGATCTCTATCTCCGATCGACTAATATGCCCAGTAGGCTATAGTTTTTCGTTTTGATCGTATTAGAAGAGGTGGTGGAGTCGCAGTATTCGTCAAAAGCACATTAAGATGCAGATTCCGTTGCAAGTCAGGTGAAAATGACAAAATTGAGTACTTATTTGTAGAAATTTCGACAATATATAGGAAAATGTTAGTTGGCTGTGTTTACAGACTAAATCGTGATATACTTTTTGTTGACTTTATAAACAAAATGGAAGTTTTAACCATTTTAATGCAAATCTGTTAAATGAATCATCTTTCAAAGAAGTCATGGAAGTAATAGGATTAACCCCAGCTAACACTGCTACACCAACACATTTCATAATGACATGCAGTACCCTAATTGATGTCATCTTTGTTGGAAATCCATTGAATGGTCTTCGATATGATCAGACATCTGCTCCTTGTTTTTCCAAACATGACCTGATTTTTATAGCTTTGTAGTTTCAGCAGGAGCCCCAAGATATTTTTTACCGTGATTTTAAAAATGTTAACTATGCTTTATTATTGGAATCATTTACCTTATTCAACTGGCGTGAAATATATTTATGGCATCAGTAGATGAACAATTGGATTAGATCTTGGTTTCCAATATTTTGACTTTATATGATGTTGCTGTTCTTTCATGGTTTATTGCAGATATCAAAGAAGCAATAAAACTTAGAGATCAACTTTATTTTCGGTGGAAGCGCTTTAAAACTTTAAACCTAAAACTTGAATTTCGCTCCGCCAGAACAAATGTTAATAGGATGATACGAACAGCTAAGACAAATTATTACTCCAGCAAATAGACTCCAAAAATATTTGGAAAACTATTAGGGACATTGGTATTGGAAAGGAAAGCAAAAATAGTTCCTATCCTATTGACGTTAATGAACTAAATAAAATATCCACGAATACACCTTTAACTACATCAGATGCTGTAAAAGAACATTATGATTTCAACAATATCTCTTTTAATTTTTACTTGTATAAACCAGTCTGACGTACTATCTAGTTTCACCTTAATAAAATCCAAATCGGTGGGATTCGATAATATCCATCATAAGTTCATAAAAATCATTTTACATCTAATATTACCTTATATAATACATCTTTTTAATACCATCATGACAACTAATAATTATCCTACTAAATGGAAGTATGCGAAAATAATACCAATACCGAAATCAAATGGTGAATATCGGCCAATAGCAATACTAAGTTACTTTTCAAACGTGATCGAAAAGGTGTTGTATAAGCAAATGACAACATATATATATATATGAACAAAATTTGTTGACTGATAAGCAATCTGTTTTCCGTCCTAAACACAGCTGTTTAACAGTCTTAGCCGACGTTACGGAAAATATAAGAAGAGAGCTCGATGAAAAATTACTTTTTTAGTTTTGCTTGATCATTTGAAGGCGTTTAACACAGTTAGTCATCAACTTCTCTGCTCGAAGCTAAAATACCTTTTTAATTTTTCCTCCATCTCCAATAATATCTTCATATGTCTGCGAGAGAACTCAATCTGTATATGTTAACAGTGTAATTTCAAAGCCTTTACTACTGAAGAGGGGCCTTTACTAAACAGTATGTATGCTATATATATATATATATATATTAGTAGTTCCGTAAGTTCTGTAGAGGACTATAACATATTTATAAATAATCAGAAAGTAAAGAATATTGGTATACTGTTCAGTAATAACATAACTTTGTCAAGCAACATAGATTCACTGGTGATTCAGATTTATATGAAATTAGGAACGCTCTGGGACTGGGACTCAATATTTTACACCACCTAGAATAAGAAAAATTCTTGCAAAAGCATATTTAATTCCGGGTTTGATATATTGTCATAGCTCCAGTATGAGGAAATTACAAGTCCTTTATAATAATATTAGATATTTATATGGGCTAAAAAAAAAAGTGATGGTGTCTCTTCTTTTTCGAAAAGCCTGTATGGAGTTTCTTTCACAGACTTAATAAATATAAAGATATTTTTATTTCTACATAAAATTATTTATACCAAAGAACCTAAATATTTATATAATTTGATAAATTTCACTAGATAAATATAAGATAAAAAAAATTATTATCCCCTTAAGTCGAAATCTCGTATCAGAATGGCACGCGATTCTTCTTTGGAATGCAATTCCACACAACATACAGTTAGTTAGCAATGAAATACAATTTAGAAAATCTGTATATAATTTCTACAAGCAATTATAATTTTTAATTTATTTTTATAGTTACTTCTAACATTCAATTATGTATAGAAAATTAAATTTTTTATATTTAAATTTTTAAATTTTAATTTTTAAATTGTAATTTTTTGTAAGCTGATTTTAAAATTAGTTTTCTATATCTTTAGTCCTGATTATTGTATTCATATTTATATGGCTCATTTTATAGCAATTCTAATCCTGTACTATAATTATAAGATTTTGTCTTGTTGTGCAGTTTATCAATAAATAAATAAATAAATAAAAAAGAAAATAAAAAAAAAATAATAATAATAATAAAAAAGTATCAACCAGAAATAATGTAATAAAGACAAATTTTACATCTTGTAAAGCATACGTATAAATATTAACTTCATAAAGCACGTATTACCCCAGGTCTACAACTGAGATTAACGCTGATATAATATGTGAGATAACTCCGGCAGAGGAGAGTAAACATTTGTTTACATTATGTTAAATCTTAAATAAGGGGTACACGTATTCTAATAAATCCTATAAGATATTATTATTTTCAATCAGTTACAGAGTAAACATGTCCTTTTTATTTAAGCAATTCGCACTTTTTTAACACAATTTTTATAAAAATGTTTTTTAACATGTAAAACAAACACTAAAAGCAAACAATTTTACAAAATAACATTGTTTTTCAATAATTTCTAAAATACACATGCACGCACACAAGCAAACTTTCGTGTATGTGTATTTTTTTGACAATTCATCTTATAAGATGGTTGTGTAGAGAAATCTCATCACAACAGTCTCATAATACATCTTATAATACTAATATTTGAATCTACACGTGTAATAATTCTCTCAGAGAGCGAATTTGACACTCTCTGACACAAAAATCTTACATATTATATTACGTCTAGACGGGCTTTATTAAAACGCTGACATAAAATATCCATTTTTTGTTAAAAGACAAACAAATTTCTTTAACATTTTTTTTTCATTTTTTAATAATTTTTCGACAACTGAATTGTGACTAAAAAATATAAGTATTGCATTAAATACTTCCAGATGATTTCAATGGGATATCATCAATTTATTGTGGAGGTGATAATCACCTTACTGAAAAAAGGACGATATTTTGAAGATAAAATATACTATGCAAATGACAAAAAATAAAAATTTTATTTAGTTTTTGTTGTTTATTGCCTAATTTTCTTTAAACTGATAAAAATATAATATTAGAAAAATATTGATTTGATGATTTTTTTCCAAATAATAAAAATAAGATATTGCGTAAATATCTTCTATGGAAGTTATCTTCCAAATGTATGTAGGGATATGAATAAAAAAGCAATCATTTGAAAATTTTTCCATACTTCTAATTCTATTTCATCCTGATGGATATTTATATTAAAAAATAAAAAATCTTTCACATATTTCTTTTTAATAAATGAAAAAATATTTTGAAAAGTTAGAGATATTTATGTATATTGATTAAAAAATAAAAAGTTAATATGAAAAGTTAGATTATTTTATGATTATAATGTTCATATTTAATATTATTTATTACCATTATGGTTCCCGAAACCATATTTTTTCTCTGCGTGTATAATTGAGATGAACACGATACGGGTAGGTCCAGGGAAGTCGCTGTCCCTATACGAATTAAATATTAATTATCGTATATATAATTAACTATAAATGAGACTGAAATAGGATGACTTTTGTTATTGTAATAATGTCTATAAGATAAATTGACAGACAACAGAAAATGAATTTTAACATGGTCTTTTGGGATATAGAGAAAATACTTGGAACCTTAGAAACTGCATACTACGGTATACAAACGATTAACCGTCATTTGGTTATCCGAATAATTTTGGTCGATTAACTGTTCGAACAATTTAAAATTGTCTATTTTCGAATAACGAATAAACCGAATATTTTGTATCGACTAACCGATTAACCGAAATTTAGTTTTCTGAAGTTATAAATTACAACATTTTAAAAGGTCTGTTATATCCTAGCAAAAATATATAAAAGTCATTTTTAGGGATTTTCTTTTTCATCACTTCCAAAAGTATCAATAATTGTACGTTTTCTTGAGCTTAAGAAGTAATACAAACAGCATCCGATGTTATTATTAAAATAGATTCGAATTAATTATTCTGGCATAAAACGTTGAGATTCGGTTGTCATTTTTGCAAATACTTGTTACTAAAAAGATAGAATGTTTAATAAAATGCGACATGAAAATTATAATATTATAACTTTATAAATACTTGAACTTGTGAGAATAGAAGTAAATGCAAAGTTATGTGAACCCTTGTGAAAGAATTTCATATACATTATGTTTCTAAACAACTTTTTCAATATATTAAATACTATAATTATATATTTTACATTTATTACTAAGTATAATCGGTTAATCTAATAATTTGTCATTAATATGAAAAAAATAATACGAAAACCCAGATAATTGGGTACTGCATACCAGCATCCTTCAAAGTGTTTCTAAAAGAGATAATAATATTTTTTTGATTTTATAGCTCAAAAAATTGTTTGACTTATTTTTTTCGATTTACATGTTATAAACATTCAATAAACTTAGTTCCAATCCATTTTAATTTTTTTTATTTTTGTCTATGAAACCGATCACTGTGCGTTGCACAGATTTTGAAAAAAATAATATTTTAAAAAATAATTATGCATCATTATCTGTTAAAAAAGTTCTTATTTTTTTTTAATTTTTTTGTTAAAGGTAATGTTATAGAAATTAGCTAAAATGTTGTTTTTGCTGCACCGGACAGACAGTGGTTTAGGCTAAAAAATTTATAAATTCAAAAAGTATTTCTTTAATGTCCTTATGAGTTAACTCTTACAACAATATTATAAAGGGTGGTCCGAAGTGCTTTTTGTCATTTTAAAAATGCAGTAACTCAGAAACTAATAAACGAATAACAAGTTAGAGCGCTATATTTGGCTATGCCGAATCTTTTATACCCTTTACCCTTTTCCCTTTACCCTTTTTTTACCCTTTACTTTGCCGACAAATAATAAAAATAACGCTTTAAAGTATGCATTATTATTTTCACATTTATACTTCAAAAAGTATTCTAAATTTTTTTCCAAACATAAAATAAAGTTGTATTGAAAACAGCAAATAAATTCAATTTTATTTCTTGTTTTCAATATAAAATTTCGAAATAAATTTTCGTTTCGTTTTAGAAAATGAGACCATAACCACTGTTGCCGATTTTTTACTGTAAAAGTTCCAAAGTGATTTTTGTTCAAAAAATGACGATTTCTCGAAATCTTCATCCACGCAAATTTTTCTTGTTTAAATCTGATTTTGTATTATAGTAGATAGAAAGAGAAAAGAACTATAAAAAGTTTAAGCTTTTATTCCGAAATTTTTTTTTTGCAATTTAACAAATATTGGTGAAACAAAATTTTTGTGTGAAAAGAAAAATGCTATTTTATATACATATATGTGTATGAAAGTAAAACAGATTATAGATAAAAAAGTTTAAGAATGTGTTAAGTAGTAAAAAATTTAATTGAAAATAAAACCAATACATATGATTTTTTGAATACTTTTTTCGATTGAATTTATTTTGCCGTAAATTAGGATCACCGCCCACTTGATTTTTAAGAAATTTTTATAATGATGCAGTAGTGCTTTTAATTGTGATCGCTCTTAGTTTACGAGTTATGGATCTCTATAGTTTTGATATATTTTTCTGAATATCTTTATTAATACATATGCGATTTCAATTATATTAATACTATTTAAAAGTTCAAATACATTTTCAATGATATATAATATAACCATTTTCATTAAATCCTTGGGAGGACTTATCCAATTTTTATTTTTCATTGATATACCTGAACTTACAAAATTTTATTATCTTTAAAAAATAACAAATATAGGAGGAAGTTTATGAGTCCGGCCAAAGGCCGGCATCACGGAAAAACCTTTATTAACGTTAAAAAAAATATTTTAATTTTAACTGGGCCTTAAATTGTTCTTATTGTTCAAATTTTGTATAATATAAAACATTGATGAAAGTTTATTTAATAAACAAAGAGTTTCAAAAAAGTAATATTAACTTTTTTAATATGAACATAAATAGCCAAAAAGATATGCGTTTTCATTTTTCCGATTTTGACGATTTTTTGGTCGAATTTTGACGATTTTATACTATAGTTATCTGGCAACAGTGCCCATAATATCTAATATACAGGTGTATGTATACATATGCATATACAAATGAGTAAAAACAATCCCGTGATTTTTGGGATTGATTTATAATTGATTCTTGGAAATTTTAAATTACAAATCCTGTGATTTTTCGGGATTTCTAAATCCTGTTTTTATGCTTTTTATTATCATAAAGCTTATATTTTACTTATTATTATGAAAGCACATTTAAAATGTTTGAACTGTAATTATTTATGTTAAATTGAAAGCCAAATCGAAATTACTGAAGAATTATATCTGATAAGAAAAAAAAAAAAAAAAAAAAAAATGAAAACTAAAAATTTTTTAATAAAAATTACATACCGAGGACTTATATTCAACAAAGACTATCTGCAAAAATCAAATAAAAACCTGCACATTTTTTAGTTAAAATTAATTGTTATTTTCAAAATACCATTGGTAAAGGACACAAACACAAAGAGTTTGCAAATCTGCAGATAATCCTTATTGTGCATAAGCCCTTGATTTGTACTTCAAATGTTGTCCAAAGAAGAAAACGGAAAAAATTATAATTTAACATTAGATCTCAGCAAAAGCTTTTTGATTCTCGGTAATGGCAACTACTTACTAAAGTATTTTCTTGGTAATGAGGCTTCATTATTATTTGCCTACCCTATATTACATAAATAAGTGTTCAATAGTATAATAGCACAGTAATATTGCAATCACGTGGATTAGTTGGCTAGAGTGCTTGATTAACAAACAGAAGGTTGTTGATTCAAAAAATGTCTAAAAAGATATTTTATATTAAAAAAAAAGTTTTTGTCACTTCGAAAATTAATTGCGAGATGGTGCACTGAGTTATTCAGTAAAAACGAATGGTTAATTTGTGCCTAAGTTCAAATCTGACTAACGGAAAAATTTTTTTATTTCTTTTTTTATTTTTGTTTACATTTAGGTACATATTTTTGAGTACCCTTAGAGCCTAAAAATAACTGCATGAATTTGTGGACAATTCTAACAAAAGTAACTAGTTATTCAGGCTTAAGTTATTCTTGGTAAATAAGTATTAATTAAAATTAAATCTCAGCAAATGTGTACATGCATCTATAATTTGGAGCCTATAAGCTAGAACTTATATTAATCGCATTGAAAAAGTACAGACAAAATTTTTTAAATTTTCTTTAAAACATTTAAGATTTAATCAACCTTCATATGAGCAACGTAGTTTACTCTACTCATTGGTTTGGAAATGCTGGAAGTAAAAAAAATCAGTCCATTTATTTTTGATTTAGTTAATAATAATATTGACTATCCAGATATTCTTTCTAAAATTTCCTCCAATACCCCATGTAGGCAACTGCGTGATTTTAAACCATTTTATGTTAAAGTTCATCATTCAGAATTTGCTGTAAAGAACCCAATTATTCGTGCCTTACAATTTTTAATAACCTACCACCTGATCTATTAGTGGTATTTAATACTTCAAAAGAATACTTTAAAACATTTTTTTTTTTCATAAGCCATTTATTAATATCGCTGAAAGTTTGTGAACACGAAATTAAAATAGCTTACTTAAGTTATAAAGACTGATATGTCTCAGGAAAAAGACAATTTTTACGACTGAAAAATGAAAAATTAGTCATATTTTGCACTTTTTTTTTTTGAATATGATTGAAAATTACTTCAAAAATGAAAAATAAAACATTTATACTAAACCAAATGTTTATTATTTCTAAGAAACCTCAATTTTACAACTTAAAATAACATTCTTACAAACAATAAAAATATTATTGTTTATTAATCACTGAATAAAAATTATAACAAATGTCTTCGAATGGCAATAAAATCAATACTTTATTCTATGTTCAAATCATATTTTAAAGCTTTCTTTTACTAGGGTATTACTCTATGTTTATTTTTTGTTGTTCCATTAAAAAAATATATTTTTTTTCGGGATTTACAGTTCAAGAAAATCTCGGCATCCCGAATTAGGGATTCGGGGATTATTTTGTTAATCCCGAATCCCGGGATTTTCTAAAATCAATTCCGTTTGGCATCCCTAGTGTGTATATACAAACAACCACTGCTTGCTTATACAAAAAACAACAACACTCATAGTCATTGCAATGCTTCAGTTTATATAAATATTTGTGTGTATTTATTTTTAATAGTTTTTCTCAAGTTTTTACCAATTTATATTTATATTTTACCAATTTATATTTATATGAATGTTACAAAAAGAACAAAAATTCGTTTTAGTCGAGAAAACGGACGGGCTTGGTTGAATGTATAGTCCAGTCAAATAAGGGTTCTGCCTTTGATCTAGTACCCATTCCTAGCAAGCATTACTAACAGAATTAAATCATTTCGATTCCTCGTATTGCTCGTACACATCGAGCTATCATTTAATCAACCAACGCAAACAAATGTATTTATTATTTGGAATCTTTTCCCTTCTCCCATTTAAGAATCGAATTGAGAAAGATAACTTTTCAACAAATTCGTTTTTATAATTATCGGGAAATTTTTTAAAGCATAAACATATATAATGTATTAATATTCGGGGACAGGTAGATTCAACTTTATTTCTAATACATAATTCTTAATTAAATATCATTATCTTACTTACTGTTTCTTTGTCTTTATTATTGGCATATTCGATACTGTTGACATATTTTTGGGTCTCGCAATATTCAATGTGAAATTTGCCTTCAATGCTGGTTCATCAAAACAAGGAAATGCTCTGCGTGCGTCTGTAGCTTGAAATTGTGTAGAGGCCAACCACCTTCCAATAACATATATTTCAAACAAAAAAGAACAAAAGACATAAACTTATTAAGAGAATAAAGGTAATAAATAAACTTAAGCATAAAAAACAAATAAAAGAAACATGTTTAATTAATATTCAAATAAAACAAATCAACCCACCATGTTGCCCCCACTCTAGCACCTACTTACTACCTACCTTGTTTCATTTCGCACCTTATACGAACTACGATAGAATCCTTGTAAATAGTCTTGTATTAAGCCACTAAATTTGATTTTAATCACGTATTCGGTATTTTTTAAAAGTTTGTCATACAATTCAATAATGAAAAATTGTTTGGCCTCCAATAGATATTGCTTGCGTATACGTAGTTCAGTCATTCCTGTTTCGTCACTCATCTTCGTATTATTTGCTTTTGTTTTCTTATCGGATTTCTTTTCAAGTGCCAGTATGGCAACATCATTTTTTGAAATATCCAAATCTATGGCATGCATTGTTACATTGTAACAATCCTCCAGGACTAGAATGTTAATGTGTACCTCACCATTAAAGGTGAAATTACCTTCGTACAAATAGGGCTCCAATGAAATGTTGTATTTTAAAGGTTTAATTGAAGTTGGCAAACGTACATCCTGTTCATATGTACGTTGCGTTGGATCCGTAGCATTTTGTTCGTTGACTTTATGTCTCATGGGTACCGCCGTACATACGATATCTTCATCTTCGTTGGGTATTATCACATCATCACATGTAGCAAAATTATAAACCACAAAGGATACTGTTAACAGAGTACAAACGAAAAATGCTCCCAATAGTAATAAAGTGCTACATGACAATGTATAGCCTCTTCTATGGGTAATGAACTGCGTAGTTGTGGTGTTGTTGCCACCTGATCTTTGTGATTCCATATTTAGATTTTCATGTGGATGGGTAACCATAATAATTAAGAAAACCAACCTGCCTAAATAGCCAGTTGTCTGTTTTATGTTATTGAATTTGAATTGGTAGTGTTCAGAAAACACTTGTTGAGATTTTTATTACTGTTTTGGTGTGTTTATATTTCCTCTTGTGGTTCACATTAAAGGCTATAAATTTTCCAAAAAATAAATAAATAAAAACAAATTATTAACATTTTAAATTTTCGTACATACATATATATATGTATGTATGTATGTATATATGTATGTATGAGTGTATGTATGTAGTTACTGTATTTCTTAATTTATTTACATTTGTTTCTTAATTTAGTATTTGTAAAAGCTTACCTATCTCCTTTGTTATTTTATGAAACCATTTAAAATAATTTTCATCCCTAAACAGGAAAAATGTCAAAGCATTTTAAAGAAATTATTAAGATTTATAGCTTTTTTTTTGAGAACATTTAATACACGTGCTTGACCATATAAAACCCATATAAATGAATGATCAAAGAAATTTTTATTTTAATTTCATTATAGAAAAAAAAAAATATGTTTAATATTTTTAAAATGATTTCAAGTATTTTTATGATTAAATAAAGTACTCAAAATCGAAGTATTCTAACAAATTATATTCAAATTTTTCATATAAAAATTCAAAATCCAATTTCAATTACGATTGAAACATATTCAATTATTTTATTAATTGAAATGTAACCTATAAAATAATATTATATTCTATTACTCTGATGATCACTTAATTTTTATTTATTTATTAATCAATATTTATTAATCAATTAATTAATACGATCAAAAAATAATTGAAAGCTGATAATTAGCTTTATTTTTAAATAGAAATATAAAAAATTTTAATATTTGTCTACTCGTATAATTGATACAATTAAAAATGTTATTGAAACAATTTTAATTCTTGACAAATCGTTTAATTCGCCATATTTTTTTTGTGTCTAAATATTGATTTAATATCTCAATAGACTTTGAAATACTTTTAGAAATGTTTTGGTAATGTCGGACCGTGATATTTAATTTAAAAAAAGATCCGTTTTCTTTCTACAAATCGGTGCATAATTGAAGAACTATAGTTCTTATATTACTTTTAAATCCGAAAATTCCTTAAAAGCTACCAAATAACTTATATTGGGGATATACCGGACTGTTTTTCATACAGAATATGAAGAATTCAGGGTAATGTGACTCTTTCTTACGAAATAATTCTTCAATTAAGGAATTGATGAAAAAAAAATAATAAAAATAAATAAAGAATAAAACTTTATATTTTTTCATAGGCCTCCAATATATATATATATATAATAAATATATAATGAATATAAATATATATATATAAATATATTTTGTTTTAAAATCTAAAATTGGCTCTAGTTCCTTTAAAAGGAATTTAATCACTACGATATTTTATATTTGGAAACATAAAATTAGCTCTAGTTCCTTAAATAGAAAATCTGTGATCGAATGAAGAAAATAAAGTAAATTTATTTTATTTATTTATTTTTATTTTATTTGTAACTTCTACAACAAAACTTTCGTCTTAAAAAGTAGAAATCTTATGATGTTATTATTTATAGAGAAATATGGATACATTTAATACAAAAACACTTAAGCAAAGAAACATTAAATATTAAAAAAAAAACATAAGTTAGTAATTATAAAAATTTTTTCTTTAAAATAATATAAATTTTGTTTTAAAGTAGTGTAAAATTTGTTGGTATGTTAATGAAAGTTATGAATAATATTCGAATAATTTTCTCTTAAATTGTAATGCGTTGCTAATAACTTTAACTGATGGAGGAATATTGTTCCAAAGACGTATAGCGTTAATGAAGAATTGCAACTCCGATCTGAAAGTATGGTATCGAAATTGAATAAGATTTTGGTTTTTACAAGTGTACTAAATCTTAGTCCATTAAACAGTTGATATGGCTCACGAGTTGTTATAATTTTATGAAGAATTGTTAGGACTGGTATTTTTAGCAAGTTCTCAATCTCCACCCCATTTGCGTCAATTTTTCGTAGTCCAAAAACATACCTTGGGATATTGTTGTGGGTAGAATTTAGCTTTAATTTACTGGTGGTATTACAACTTGCAAAAATTTCACAGCCATAGGTTAATATCGGTATCAAATACGTTTTTGCAATTAACAATCTTATTTTGATTGGTGTGCAGTACTGCGTGGACCATAGAATTCTTAGCATCGAGTAAGTTTTACCACAAGCTTGTAATACATGATCTGTCCAGGTTAGAGTGTCATTAAAAATCACGCCAAGATTTTTTGCCTTGCTTACAATTTCAATTCGCTGATTATTGATGCGAATGTTAAATGAGTCAATATTTTTCTGTGATCTTTTACGTATTGCTAAACATTTAGATTTTGTAGGATTTAAGCTTAGCCCGTTTATATTTGCCCATATCGAAACTCGTTCCAAATCCTCATTTAGTTTTGATACACTCTCTTCAAAGTCCTTATTTTTGTTACTAATATATAGCTGAACATCATCAGCGTACATTCTTATGTCACAGTAAAGTAGTTGATCAGGAAGATCATTTGCATAAATTGAAAAAAGAAGAAGACCAAGAATGGATCCCTGTGGTACACCCCTAATAAGTGGAAGAAAAAGTAATGTTGTTGAGGTATTGATTTCAACACGTTGTGTTCAATTTTCAAGATATGAAGTAATAACTTTACTGGAAGTGAAGGAGAAATGCATAAACTTTTTTAGTTTTTGAGTCAATATCGTATGATCTACAGTATCAAAGGCTTTTGAATTTTCCAATAACACCAACAACACAACACATCCATTATCAACTTCATTTCTAATATCCTCGGCTACATCAGTTATCGCAGTAGTGCAACTATGTTTCTCTCGGAAACCAGACTGTTTCTCAGTTTAAAGGTTATTATTACATAAATACTGAGTTATTTGTTTGTGTATAAGCTTTTCAAATGCTTTTGACAGATATGGAAGTATAGCTATGGGCCGATATTCATTGGACGATTTTGGTATTGGAAGTATTTTAGCTTGCTTCCATCTTAGTGGGTAAATACATGTCATAATAATTTTGTTAAAAATAAATGTGATTAATGGTAGGAGTGATTGTAGAAGAATTTTGAAGAAAGTCGGATGAATGTCATCAACACCAGTGGCATTAGATTTTATGGACAGACAGCTTTTGAGAACATCCAATTGACTTACGCACTCAAAGTTGAACATACTATCAGGATGATTCTCGACACTATGATTGGTATAATATGTGTGCTCAGCTTGAATCATTGGAATATTTACGAAACTCGCATTTAATTTATTTGGATCTGATATACCACTATTACACTGCTGCTTTTTGTTATTTCCTATACCAATTTCCTTAATATTTTTCCAAGTGTTCTTCAGAAAAATATTTAGACTTTGCGGCTCTAATTGTTTTTATTACTTTTTTCCTAGCTGTACGAAAGACGTTATATAGGTCACTTGTTCTGTAACGCTTCCATCTGGAGTAAGCTGAGTCTCTATCTACTATAAGGCGCTTGATTTCCATTATAAACCAAGGCTTTTGACGGCTGTTGACTTTCTTTGATTGAAGAGGTACAACTATATTGAATAAATTTGTAATGTTTCGCTCTAAAAAGGCCAGTTGATCATTTACAGATGACATGTGGTAAATGCAATTCCAATCTATTCTGGTAAACTCATCAACTAATTTGACATTACCAATACGTTTAAAATTTCAAAATTCAATTGTGTTGTTAGATGCATGGATTGAAACATACTAATTCATGAATATTAGATCGTTTTTTGAGAAACAGGATGCTAGTAACTGGTCATACATCAAAACTTTTGATTTATCAGATACGATAAATAAATCGAGCAACATGTTTTTTTGTTGATGTTGAATGAGTAGGAACGATAATATTTACAGGAACAAGATTAAATGAATTCATATTCAGTGCTAACCTTGAATCAGTTAACAGATTTGAGTTGAAATCCCCAGCTATAATGACATCTCTATAGAATGCTGTTAGATATTCGAGTAATTTATAGAAGTGAGTGAAATCAATATTATTCCTAGACCTATAAACACTAACAATAAGAATTTTTCCTCCGCCAGTACATATTTCGAGAAATAGGTACTCTACTTTATTATTTACCATCATTTTGTCATCGCTCTTACACTTAAATATACAGGGTATTCCTTTTTCGACATAGATTGCCACTCCACCATATTTGTCTGATCTATCATTTCTATATAAGTTATAGCCTTTCATCGAAACCAGGGAGTCAGTTATTGAATCGCTAAACCAAGTCTCAGAGACACAAATTATGTTTACTCCAGAGTCCTCGAAAATTAATCTAAATTCATCAATTTTTCTTGAAAGGCTTTGTGCGTTAATATGGCATATCTTTAAGCTATTTCTTCTTCTAACAAGAATTTTTACCATGCTAGTTGTTACTTCTTTAGACTTTATTCTATTACCTCCAATAGAGTTCAAGTCTGATAATAATGATAATAAGAACCCTACCAGCAACTCTTAAATATTGTCTTAAACACGACAAAATTTGGCATAAATTTAATTAGATATGTGTTATAAATAAAGGTGACATAAAAGCTTGTATTTAAGGAATAATTGATCATATATTGAAATAAGTTAAGAATTAAATAATCTAAGTAAATAGGTTGTAATCTGCAGGGTAGTCTGATGAGAAATAGGTTAGATATGCTAGTCATGAAAAAGCTGATTTAAGTCATCTAAATATTCAATCATACTTGGGACGTCAGAATCAGTTTTTTAATGTATACCAAACCCCGCAAAGTATACGCATTTTTGATTCTCCCGTCAGCTTTCAATTTTAAAGCAGCATGAAGTATTTTGCGATTATGTGGTGTTAGATTTTCATTCACATAGATTGGCTCAACACTATCAAAACCTGCGTGTTTTAGACATAAAGAGCTTTTTTTCGCGTCTAAACTTGGCAATTGTTTTTAAAATTAATTTTTTTTCATATGGAGAAAACAATTTAACAAGTACAACTTCATCATTCGGTCAGTAAGGTTGATTTTCTCTATATATTTTTCGTAGCCTATATATTTTTTCAACCTGAGGGGTTGATATATTTAAACTCTCACAAATATTAGTAAAAATTTTAAATAAGTTTTCATTATCGAAATAAGGTATACCACGTATTCGTATACTACTGGCTACTACAGAGTTTTCTTGCTTCAATTGTTTACTTTTAACCTCATTTATCTCATTTTTAATGTTGTTTATTTCTATATTGTCTTTTTCAAATTTATTTAAACTTTGGAAACTCTTTCATTTATTGACATTAGGTCTTCACGAATTACATTTAGTCTCTTATCGATTTCACTTAAGAGTTAATTTTTGCACTCTTTAAATTTGATTGTTTTCATATCTAGTAATTGATCTGTAAGTTTATCAAAACGTTTGTCCATTATAGTAATAAACTTAAGAGGCGATTCGGTATTAGTAAGACGAGGAGTTTTACACACATTTATGATTACTTCGATATTTTATATCTAAAATGTAAAATTAGCTCCTTTAATAGCCCTCCAGTGAAATAAATAGTAAAAATCTGTGATGATTTCGATATTTTATATTTAAAACCTAAAATTGGCATTAGTTCCATTAATATACCTTCAATGAAATTAAAAATTTAAATCTGTGGTCACTCGGTATTTGAATAAAAAAAAAAAAAATAAAAATAAAAAATAAAAAAAATAAATTAGCTGGATACAATATAACTCCAACCAAGAAAATTCCTAAAAAATAAAATCTGTGATCACTTCGATATCTTAAAAAAAAAACTAAAAATAGATCTAGTTCCTTTAAAATGCTTGCAATGAATTAAATAATGAAAATCTGTAATCACTTCATATTTAATTAAAAAAACTAGAAATAGTTTAAAAAGGATCCCAATCAAGAAAATAGTAAAAAATTTAAATCAAGAAAATAATGAACATCTGTGGATCATTTCCATCATTTAAAATTGGCTCTAGTTTCTAAAAATGGCCTTCAATCAAGAAAATAATGAAAATCTATGATCATTTTGATATTTTATATTTAAACCCAATATAAAATCCAGCTACGTTGAGATCTGAAGTCTAATCGTATTGAAATCAACTTTTTGGACCATCGTGGTGTTTAAAAAAAGCTTCGAAAAGACACAACATTTAATTATATTGTTCACAATTGGTAAATATTTGATCGTTTGCGTGACCACTTGTTTAACAAAAAACAAAAAAAAAAAAAAATCAATACGATTGCTCAATCTGGCAGGAGTTTTCTGAGAGAAACTGCATCCCACTATGTCATCTGTGATTTGTGCTAAGAAGAAAATGTTTTCCTAATAAAAAAAGAAACTAAGAACAATTTTATAATTTTCTTCAAATATTTATTTAGTATGACCGTATCGTATATAATGTGCCTATCCGAATAAGCGTCTAGCTGAGATCATCATCATTGTGATCCTTAGGGTGGCCCTCTTTTTATAGAGGTGTTCAGATTCTCAGCTTCATTCCCTAGAAATTGGCAAATAACTCAAAAACTAAGAAATACAAAGTTTTAGACTGAATTAAAAAAGAACACTTTCATAAAAAAGACCAAAAATCGTTTTTTTTTTTTTTACATATGAAATTAAAAGCAAAATTATTTTCTCACCAAAAATTTATTTATTATTTTTTTTTGTTATGAAAAATTTAAGAAAAACTTAAATCCCTTATATCTTCTTATATATGCTCTGAAAAAAGTGTTTTATGCGCATAAGAAATGCTCTTAAAATCGGAAATACGCCCTTAAAAAATATAATCTTAAAATATTATTTTTTTTTCTTTCCAAAATTCATATTATCTATTGTTCATGATGAAAAAAAATATATGACACTAAAAAGAAAATTTCACTAAGGCAAATCATGTAGAAAAAATCTATTGAATGCAATAATTTTTTCTTAAGTGTAAAAAAAAAAAAAAAAAAATATGCGAAAATATGCTGTAACAATTCGATGCCAAAATTTCTAAAATTATGTGAAACGGGTAAATTTGGTTCATTTGAAGCGGAGGAAAAGATCATTAAATACATTAAATAAAAATTTTTTTAATACCATACCCGGAATGTAAAACATTTCTCAAATGATTTTCCCGTAAAGATAATAAAAATTTTAAATCGCTAATATCTTTGTAAATATTCGTTCAATTAAGAAAATAAGCTTCTTTGTGGTTACTAATATTTCTGACCAAAAAATTAATTTTTTCATGAAAAATTTTAGAAATCTTAAATTGTTAATATCTTCTAAATAATCACCTTATTAGTAAAATAAGCTTAATTTCTGATCAATATTTTTTAATTTTGACATCAATTTTGTTACTGAATATTTTTGATATTTTTCCATATTTTGGCCTTAATAGCATATTTTGTCATATTTTTTACAAAATTCTTATTTGAGAGCTTATTTTAGCAATATGTTATACTTAAAGAGCATAATTTTGGATATTTTACATCAGAGATTTTTTTATTTTTTTTTAACGTTTTTCATACGTTTTTCAAATATTTATACCATCATAGGTGGTTGGGGTATTATGCATTTGTGCTGATGTTTGTAACGCACATAAAAAAATCATCCAACACCTACCTTAAAGTATACCAATTGACTCAGAATAACTTTTTGAGTCGATATAGCGATGTCCGTCCGTCCGTCTGGCTGGCTGGATGGCTGGATGACTGGTTGTCCATGTAAACCTTGTGCACAAAGTACAGGTCGCAGTTTTAAAGATAATTCAATGAAATTTGGCACGTAGGACTTTCATGACACAAGGACGAAGCCTATTGAAATTGCTTATGAACGGTCCATTATTTCATACAAATTCCATACAAATGTCCTCCCGGAATAGGGGTTTAACGATCACAAATGCCTCATGAAGATCGGTCCATAATTGACCATAGCTCCCATATAAAACCCTCTTCAGAAAATCACTTTAATGTACATACACATGTTAGTATCAGGTTTATATTCTACACAAATAAGTTTATATATAAGTAGAAATCATAGTAACAAATTTTATGAGAATCGCTCCATAATTTATCATAGCTCCCATATAAGCCCACTTTCGGGAATCACCCTAAAGTGTATAAATTCATATAAATGTTAGTATTAACATGATATTCTGTATTCGTATATTTTATTTTACACTTAGTAAAAGTATCGGTCCGCAATTGTCCACATGTCTAATTGCAAAAAGAAATAAATAAATAAATAATTTAATAAAAATCAAGTTATTTTTAGCAAAAAAAAAAAAAAAAATGTTTTAAAAAAATGTGTTAATTTTAACAGAATTTTTTATGAATTCCCTAGTGGTCACTAATATTACTGACCAAAAATTGATTTTTTAATGAAATATTATAAAAATCTAAAATCGTTAAAAAGTAAGCTTTATTGTATAGTTTTATACCCAAAATTTCGAATAAAAAATTCCTACTACTAATTCTCATATTTTGACGCCAAAAATATGAATGGCAGATTCTTGTCTGTTTTTGACAATAAATTATGGTTCCCTAACTCGTGGGGTTATCAATTTAATAACAATTAGCATGTTTTGCATATAGTTTAATGTTTACTTTAGGAATTTTTAATTGAAGGAAAACATATACAAATCTCTCAAATATTTCATTTATTTATTTTCTTTTCACTTTGATATGCATCTGACTATATTTGCTAATTAAAAATAAATAAAATAGTTATAAAAAATATTTTCATTAACACCATTTACAAAAGAATTTTGTTAGGATAATGGTTAAGAAAAAAATTTTTATTATTTAAATTGGATTATTTAAGAGGCATATTAAAAACTTTTATAAATTTTAGATTTCTTTTAATTTCATATTTCTCATAAGTCGAATGTAGTCTGAGGCGGTCAAAATAAGTCCGGATTCTAAAACTTACTTTTTTAAAAAACGATTTTATTAATAAAATTTACATATTTAAGATTTTTTTTAATTTTCGAAATTATAGATTTATATCTCGCCAGTCAAACGATAAAAACAAACGTGTGTATGTACCAGCATTTAAACAATCTTATCGATGACATCTTTATTTCTTAAATAATTTATTCATGAAACATTCGTTAAAAATAATAAAATTTAACACTAAAAATAAACAATTTGTTGAAATTATTTTCTTAGCGCATGTATAAATACAATACAAAAGCAAAAATTTAATAATTAATACCCCTTTAATTACAAAAAAATCCAATTTGTTTTTACTACAAATCAAATGAAGCTGAAATTTAAATAAATAATATACAGACAAACAAATAATTGTAACAGCTAATTGCAATCTGAGTTAACTAATCAAGTTTGTAAACAGCTCAATACTTAAAAATTTTCCTCTTAAATTTTGTATGAAGTATAACGTGTTATGCTGTAAGGAAAATATTGTTTATATGTGTGTCTTTTATATAGATGTACCATTTAAATACGAGTGTTAAACAATAAACGATAATAAAATTTGTTTACAAATAATTTGCAAATGTTTTATAAACTTTGTTAAATAAAAATATTTGTTTAATTTTCTTTTCTGTTATTTTTTTTTTTTTTACAAATAAGTAATTAAATAGTTTCTTTCCTATATTTAAGAGATTGAATTATTAGTATAAACATATTGAGTCATTAGTCCAAAAATCATTTTTAAATAAAAAAAAAAAAAACATCAAAAAAACTAAGCTCCCACATTTTTCATATAAATTAAAATAAAATAAATATAATTTTAAGAAATATATTCTGATCAAAAATTGAGATTTTCATGAAAAGTGAAAAAAATCTTAAATCTTTAACATCTTTGCAAAAATGCTTCCAATTAAGAAAATAAGCTTTATTTGTTCTCACTCATATTTCTGATCAAAAATTGATATTTTCATGAAAAATTACAAAAATCTTAAATCGTTAATATCTTTGTAAATATGCGTCCAATTAAGAAAATAAGCATCATTCTATGTTTCCATGTTTTTGACCAAAAAACGAAATTTTCTTTGTTATTATGCGTTCAATTAAGAAAATAAGTTTCATTTGTAGTCACTTATATTTCTTACCAAAAATTGCTTTTTTCATGAAAAAGTTTAAAAATCTTAAATCGTTAATATCTTTGTAAATATCCGTCCAATTAAGGAAATAAGCCTCGTTTGTGATCATTCATGTTTTTGATCAAAAAACGAAATTTTAATGGAAAATTTAAAAAATCTTAAATCTTTAATACCTTTGTTGTTATGTGTCCAATTAAGAAAATAAGCTTCATTTGTGATCACCCATATTTCTGATCAAAAATTAAAATTTTCATGAAAAATTAAAAAAATCTTAAATCGTTAATATGTTTGTATATATGCGTAAAATTAAGAAAGTAATCTTAACTTCACTTATATTTCTGATTAAAATTTTATGAAAAATAAAAAAATCTTAAATCGTTAATATCATCTTAAATAAGCTTTCAATTAAGAAAACAACATTCATTTGTGATCACTGATTATACTCATCATTCTAACTACAACAACATATTTTATGAAAAAAAAACTTTACAAATTAAAAAAATACAATTTATAATTGTGCATTATTTTATTATTTTCAATAAAGTTTAAAGTATTAACTTTATTTGACTTTAAATCCTATGAGTTATAAGATCTTTATTAAAAAATATTTGCTAAAAAAAACCAATTGATAAGCAACAGTAATTGGCATTTACTTAATTAATAGCAAACTACACCCATTTGAACAATTAACCAAAACGGTTTTGAATTTAATTGAAATATATGTCAAAGTTAAGTTCAAGGGTTAAATGTTACAAAATGACATTGCCATTCATTCATTCATGCACTCCAACGTTTGTTTATTTTTAGTTTTCATCAATTTTACTATTAACGCTGGAAGACACATACAGTGGATTGAGATGTCTTAATAATTTTTTCACTTGTGTGTTATCATATTTTTTTACAATGAAAATTGGTAAATGAATCTGGATATATATATATATATATATATTTTTTTTTTTTTTTTTTGGTGATTCCATATAAGAGTTTTAAGGTTGTCAATTTTGAGACGATTTTGTATACTTTTAAGAGTATACAAATACCACTGTAAGAGTATACAAATACCACTGTATTTTAGTACATAACGTACCCATTCATCGTTTACGATAGACGTACTTACGTCGTATAATACTATGTAAGTAAATATACAAGTAGAATTTTTAATTAACATATTACTTTGTTAATTTAATATTTAAATTGTTTTTAGCAAAAAATTAGCAACATTTCATTTTAATTGTTCATCAGCATCATCTTCATAATCATCATCATTATTGAATTAATCAATTAAATTTTTGAAAAAAAAAACTTGCCGTTTGATGAGTTGATTTATAGACAAGAAAAGAACGGGTATAAGGAAATATATTTCATTTAAAATTGAAAAGATTAATATTTGCTAAATTGTACTGAATAAATATTTATTTTAATTTTTCTTATTTTTGCTGAGAAGGGTTTATCTTTTGCACAGTTACATTTAGGTGGTAATTTTTATTAAGACAATCAGTCTTAACATGATTTTAAATTATTTTTTGCCTTTTTTTGCCTAAAGAAGATTAACGATTTTTTTAAATTTCTGTTTTTCGGGGAAATTTTTAACACTTGTATACTAATTGAATATTTGTACATCAAGTTAAACATGAATTTCAAGTATATATACAATATTACTTAAATTTTTTAAATTGACTGATGTTGAATATATGATATATTTTGTTGTTTAAGTATATTTTTTATATTTGTTGTAATATTTTGAAAGTTTAATAGAAAAGTGTCTATTTAGCATTAATTTTTTAGTGGACAAATATAAAAAAATTAATTTCTTAATTAACAACTGTTGACAAATAAATTATGTTTATTGTGTTATCATAATGGCAATGACACAATATTTTAATATAGTATATATATATATATAAAACTATATTTAGTATAATATAGTATATATATATAGAACGCCATATTCGTCTGTGCAGAATCTTTTATACCCTGCACCACTTTACCAACAAATAAAAAGAAATAGTATGCCTTAATATTTTCACTCTGCAGAACTCAAACTGTGTATGTATCTACTCTACTCTAGTCTATTCCATTCTATTTTATTCTATTCTATTCTATTCTCATTACTTTTGTATAGACATATCCTAGAAACTACTATTTTAATAAGTAGTTACTTACTAGAAGTCAAATAATGAGTAAACAAAAATAAAAACAAACAAATAAAAAAGTAATGAGAAAAACAATAACAAATCATTACCAAATAATGAATCTAGTAAGTAATAGTCATTACCAAAAGTCAAAAAGTTTTTGCTGGTATAGTTCGCAACATCTGCTTTGGTATCCATAAAGAGAAACAACAAGGACAATGTATGATTGCAACATGTTTTAGACTAATGGAAATAATTTTGTACAATTTATTAAAATTTCAAAGTTGAGAGAAGAAGTTTTTTTTTTAATTGGTTTATTTGAAAGTCGTTCAAGGAACCTTCGGAAAACGTTATATTCCTAAAAACACTTTTAAGTAGTATAGTACTAATAAATGCAAATAAGTGTTGATTTCACACTAAATAAATATTGATACTACAATTTAGATTTAAGTATTAAAATAACCACAATTGCCAAAAAAAAAAAATCTAAAAATACTTATTTTCATTACAATTTACCCATTATTTATTATATCATTTACTTCCTTTTTATAAACTCTTTTTTAGTTTGACAATTAAAATTAATCACGTTGTCATTATTATTATGCAAACTTCTATGAAATTACATTTTAACTAACTATGGAAATACCAAAAAAAAAAAAAAAAAAAAAAAAAAACAGTTTCTATTTCAGTTGCAAATTTGAAATCTTATATCTCTTAGCTGCGGGTAAAGCAAATCTACTACAACAAAATAATGTGTTTGGTTACATGCTGTTATTTACTTACTTATGTTTGAGAATACCGTGATTATATGTTTGCAAATGTGCACAAAATCCCTACATACAAACAAACACTATTTATTCTTTAAGTTGTGTACTTTATGTTTCTTAATTAGTTAGTGGGGGTTAATAAAGTTTCAATTACCTCAGGGAAATTTCATACCAAATTACAAATAACCCACAATAACCGCATAAAATATTCTTTACTTGTACACTTTTCTTGTAATCTTAAAAGGACTGCAAAACACAAAAAAAAAGAACAATACTCTAATATAAGTATTATTTGTCAAGGATAATAATGAAATGTAACATTATAGTGTAATTTCCTGTTTCGATTAAATTTGAATTCCTTGCTATTTTTATTTTAGGGTAAACTATTTTTAGATTAAATGCATTTAGGACATTTTAATACAGAAAAAATGTTAAAATAAATGACAAAACAAAAGAGGAAAAAAATTGAAAATGTGGGAATTAATTTTTTTTTTTTTTTTGCAATTCTATGACAGGATATGAAAATATAGTTTGTCACTTTGGGTGTACAGATATTCAAAGGAATCAGTTGATTTTTTTTTAAATCAAACTCTATATATTTAAACAAAAATTAAGAGATTTTAGCTCACATTTTCGCTTAAAGTTCAATGCCATTGTCCAATTTCAACCTGATCTATGCACTAGAATCACATATAAAAGTAAATATCTCAAACATATTGCACATATTTTCCTTATTGCAATGTACATAGATTTCGTATAAATTATATGATTACCTACAACAATTGTTATATTCAGTATTGTGTAAAAATTACACTCCTGCCTAGATCATGTCTAAGTAAAAATTTCTCTTATTAAAAAAAAGAAGAAACAAATGCTGATGAGTAATACCCTAAATTTGCCAGATGTTGTTAATATTTGTTTCTTTATTTTAATTTTATTTTGCATTTTAATGACTTTTTTTAAAAACAGATACATATTTGAAATATTTACGAAAACCACACGATCATTAACTAATTTACAAATTTTAAGTTTGTTCAAAAAAAAAAAAAAAGGAAAAACAATTTGTTAAAATACTATGCAGTAATAAGTAGGGTACAAAGGAGGAACTATTTGCTACATTTTTTAAGTGCTATATTCTATATAGTTTTAAAGGATATCTGTAAATTTTCTTTTGTTCAAAAGAATTAGATATGTCCTTTTTGTCCTTTTTGTTACTTTTTTTTTAATTTCTGAAGTGATAAAAATACTATCCCATCCATGGGCAAATGGCTGGGGCAAAATTGTTTGTCTATGTATAATATTTTTTATTTTATTTTAATATTGCAATAAAAAATAATATATTTAAGTCGTTGAAGTTTATGTAAAGTAAATAATAATTCAATAATATAATAAAAGATGAACGGAATAAGTTAGGATTAAATCATTAAATCGTTTTATATAAAAAATATATTTTTTTCTGGTATGATTTGAAGTAAATTTTAAAGTACTTTTACGAAATTTTTCGCGGTATCTCTCTTTAAGAATTTAAAATTAATAATCACAATTAAGCACTTGGATCCAATTGCTAAAACTCTGGGTAGTTTAAATAACTAATACTCTGTTGGACTAAAATAGCTTTCCAAAATATGGGTGGTTCTCCCGTAACGACAAAATTATAAATCTGGGAGGAAAATGTTAAAAACACTGTTGCATGTCACGAGTGTCATCAATGTCTTTTTATGACACTCTTTGTTATGATTATTCGAGCTTATTCAAACTAAAGAAGCAAAATAATCACATATCTCGTCGTATTTTGAGTAAACTTGTCATACGACAAATTGCTGTATAAATTTTTATTGTTTTTAGTTCGGTACTACTGATTATTCGGTGCACAAAAGTTGTATCTTGGAACATGAGAAAAATCATGAAGATCATTCTTTGCCTCAGAGTTTTTCTCAGCTTTGTGATTTAAAATATTTGATTGAAGAAATGAACATAATGTACAACTACGCGGCCGAACATGTTTTTCATAGCTTTTAGGAGCTTCTCTACTTTTTGCGCTTGGAATTCATTCTTGTGACTTTTACTTTTTCTGAACCATCCTTCCATCTCATTCCTTAGGTCCTTTTTAAGTTTTTTTATTACCCTAAAATGTAAGACTTTTGTCAAAATTTATTCAATCAAAATTTTCTAGTAAGTTCAAAAAAAGTCATCCTAATGCGGGCAAACGACCGGATTTCACGAATCTTCTGTTAAATCTGACATATCTGTAGAAGATATTGAAATCAAGAAAGATACTTAAAATTAACGGCAGTAAGAGTTATTACGAAAATTTTGTTTTATGTTTTGTTCAAACGCACACTTTATGTGTGTGCTGATGTTTGTAACGAACAGGAAAAGTGTTCGGATCCCCGCCATAAAGTATATCATTCGACTCAAAATCTCTTACGTATTCTTACTACGTATTCTGAGTCGATTTAACGATGTCCGTCCTTCTGGTCAGTTGGGTGACTGACTGAAGATAATTTAATGAAATTTGGTACAAGGGCGAAGCCTATTGAAATTGGTTATGATCGGTTCATTATTTCACCTAGCCCCCATACAAATGTCCTCCAGGAAATGAGTTTTGACACTTATAATGCCGTAAAAATAGGAATATTTGAATAAAATTTGGCGCTAATAAGTTATATATATATATAAATGCATTTGCTAAATTTCATGAAGATCTCACCCTCTTAACAAAATTACTTTAACGTGTATAAATCCCACACATATATTAGTATTACGATAATACTTGATAAAAATAAATTTTAAATAAGTAGAAACCACAGTGTCAAATTTTGTGAGGATCGGCCCTTAATTGACTGTAGCTTCCATATAAGTTCTACTTCCGGGAATTAACATAAAGTGCATGTTGTTGTTAATGTTAGTACGGACATAATATTATGTATACGTATGTTTTATAGAAATATAAATTATGCTTTGTACAAGTATCGACGCACGATTAGACACACGTCCTATATAAGACCTCTCACCAAAATTCGATGCATATATTCAATGGTGTACGGTATGGTCGTGCTTGAACAACTGTATTTTCTCACATGTTTTTTCTTTTTCAATTTTATGAACACTGTGTACAGTGACAAATCTAAATCAAGTAAGTATGTACCTTAGAGTTGATTAGAACATTTCTGGAGACCCAACCTACCAAGGGTTAGACCCAACCTACCAAGAGTCCGGCGATTTTTTTCCACAGAGTCTTATGCACAAATGATATTTTTTTCATGCTTAAAATAAATTTATTAAGACAGCTGTTGTCAATTATTTTTATACCCTAACCCACTGTAATGGAGGGTGTTTTGTTTGTAACGCCCAAAACTATTAGTCCAAGAACCACCTTATTGTAAACCAATCAGCTTAGAATCACCAGCCGTGTTGATATAAATATTATAATCGAACTGCAGGGCGCAATTTTGAGGATAATTTGCTGAAATTTGGTACATACACCTTAAATGGTCCTAGTAAGATTCCTATTGAAATTGGTTGAAATCGGTCCATTATTTCATCCAGCCCCCATACAAATGTCCTCCCGGAATAGATATTTGATGCTCATATAAATTTTATAAATTGTATTTTTATATATTTATACAGAATTCAGCACAAATAGATATTTTAAAGTACTAATATACCCTACCATAATAATTCATAATTTCCATAACTGGTCTCTAAAATTATTTTAACGTGTATAAATTCCACAAAAATCTAGAATAAAATATGGAATAAAATAAAAATGAACTGCATTAGTGGTTGTGACAAACATATTTTATAACACAAAAATAATTTGGTTACTACAACCATAATATGATTGCTGTAATAATAAAGATTATTCCAGCGACCATAAAAAAACTTTTAAATATAATAGATGGCGTAACAATGCTTAATTTTTTCTCTGAGTGTAATTAACTACGGCTCCTGTACAAGCCCCCTTTCCGAAACATAATTAAACGTATATTAATTCCACACAAATATTTATATGTGTATGAAATTTTGCACAAATATGTTTTATACAAACAAAATTCACAGTAAAAAAAATTTATTAGGTTCGGTCCATAATTGATCATAGCTTCCATATAGGCGTACTTCCAAAAATCACTTAAAAGTAGATAACAATCCCATATAAATGTTAGTATTAACATTTTATTATTAGAGATAATCGATAAAAGAAAAAAAAATGGTTTTCAATATATTTGATAATGGCAAATGCGCCGCAATATCAATGATCCTACTTCTGTCCAATAGAAAATGAGTCCTTTATAAATAATTAGACCAAATATTATTTGTTGTTTTAATTAAAAATTATATAGATCTGTATCATTTCAATGCATCACACCCAGTGTTGCCACGGCAAAACATTTTGTGTAACCAAAATTAAAAATTTTGAAATTAGTTATGTAAAAGTAAAAATTCATATAATTTTTATATATTCCGGTTTAAAATATTTTTCTAATATCGGCTATAAAGTTAAATTAATCCTAACTATCGTTTTTCATTTACTAAACCCAACCTTTCTTTGAGAGCATTTTTAGTCATTGACATCACCAGTTTAGGAAAACATACATACAAATTTTAAATATTTATAATTTATAGTTCAATAACACAAATTTAGTCTTCAGGGCAACCCAAAATATGCAAAATCATATTTTTTCTGGGCTTCAAAGGAACCAAACTGTTAGTTATTTAACCGTTTCAGAGAATTTTTAAGAATTTTGCATCGATTTATTACGGAATGTTTTTGCATATTTTTGTCTTAACATTATATTTTTGCATATTTTGGTCTTAACATTATATTTTTGCATATTTTGGTCTTAGTAGCACACATATATATACATTCGCTTTCTAAAAACTGATTTCAGCAGACAGACGGGCATCGTTATATCGATTTCCCTATGAATAAGGATCCATAAAACAGGATTTTTTTTTTTGCATATTTAGGTCTTAGTAGCATATTTTGTCATGTTTTCATATAAAATACTGTATTATAAATCCATATTTTAAAACATATTTTAGCAATTTAAATGTCATATTTTTGCATAATTTATATGTATAAGAATAATTTTTTATATTTTACACTTTAGAGAAAAATGTTTCATATTTTGCATCCAATATAATTTTTTATTTAATTTTCATTAGTGAAATTTTCTTTTTAATATCACCTACGTTTTTCAAATCCCTAATAACACAGGTCAACAATAGGGCATAACAAATTATATCGTGAATAGCTCTGCGAAATTATTATTCCTTAGACTAGATATAGTGTAGAAAGTTAAATGAAACATTTCCACCACATCAAATTTTTACCCATTGACGACCAAAGAAAATATGCTGCGCTCATAAGTTTTTTTGTTTATATAATTTTCTAGGTAGAGCAATTTAGTTAATTTATTTCTTAAGCTTTAAAATTAATTAATATGGCTTCTATATGAGGTATAATCTATCATGACCTAATCTAATTGACCTAGTAATTGTTTCTGTTTGGGGGAACAAAGTTTTGGAGTGTAGTTAGACAATGGAATACGTATTTCCTGTTCCCCAACACACCTCATTAGTATTCTTGATGTCTTTAAAATTGTATTTTCTTCATCGTTGTTAGTTAAATTTGGGAAAAGAAGTCATTAAATTTGCTATGTCTTTTTAGTACAAAGAGTAATAGAAATAGTACTTTAAAACTATTTTATAGAAATGAAATTTTGGTTTACCAAAAAAAAAAAAAGTCACCATCTCCACATTGGAAAATAAAATAAGCAATTTTGGTTAAAAATAACCAATTTTGGTTAAAAATTACCAAAACGGCAACATTAATCACAACTAGACACTAAAATTTCAGCTTTAAAAACTAAGAGCATAAATAAATATATTGGTTCTGCTTTGTCGAATTTCTTTCAACTATATATTACGAATATCTACTTGACTGACAAATTTAAATCGATCTATCATTCGATTATTAGTACCAAATCTCCTTTTTGATCTCCAATTCATTATTATTTTTATATAAAAATTTCATTGTCAAAATTTGCATGTTAATATTGAGCGAGGTCAGTTAATACCAGCTCCAGTTTTTTTTTCTTTTTTTTTTATATACAATACGTAAAATAACTGAAAAGGGATTAATTTTTAATTTTTAAATTGATGTACCATAACTTTATATAAATTTCTTATGAAAGCTTATATAAAATAAACAATAAATTTTACTTTGTTATCAGCGAGTACATGGTCTACTAACAAGTTTATTAATTTTTTCTTCTTTCCAAAAAGACAATAATTCAATTTTAGAGGTTAAAAAACTGTTGTGACAGCTGTGGTCAATTAATATACAATTCATATCAAGTCATAAACAGATGCAATAAATATTTACATATGAATAACTACGGGATCTATACACGAAAAACATCAAAACAAATATTTACAGTGAAGAGCAAAAGTTATGTGTATGGATTGTAAAGAAAATTAGTTTAAGGAAATTGTGTCACAAAAATTCCTTGTAAATTAATTAATATTGATAAAAAAAAATAATAATATTGATAAAAAGAAGCTATTTCCCCTAATCAAACTAATTCCGATGATTTGTTTTTTTTTTCCTAAAATTTTAAATATTTTAAATGTTGAAATTTAAAAAGGATGGCATCTACATTATGGGGTCTTAAAATATATATTTTTCTTAGTATTATACTAATATGTAAAATCAAGAAATAAATTTTATAGCAATTAATTAAACAATTAAATAATTTTTTTCAATAAAAAATATTTAATGCACAACGAACTTTAAGTTATCAACTAAGTAATTATTATAATTATTCTAATTACATATATGAATAATTTTTAATCAACCGTTTTTCCTTTTGAATAAATTATTATTAACAGAGGAGATGAAAAGAGAAATAAGATTACTTTTTTTAATAAAAAATTATTAAAAACTTTTTTACCTAACAGTAATTAAAATGGGAATAATGAACTAATAAAAAGAAAAAAAAAAACAATTTATCAGTTGTATAATTAAATAAACGTTTTTTAAGTGTTTGCTCAACATCATTTAACATACATACAATATAACTGACGTAATATTGAAGAATCAGCACTACTAAATATTTGCCCTGCTACTGATGAATAATGACAAATTGTATTTAAAATATGTTAAATAGTAACAGTCAAATTGTTTGTTATACAGTAATGTTTAATTAATAAGCACATGAAAAGAAAATATAAACATCTAAAGTGATATTCCTAAAAATCTCTTAAACATAATGTAAGATCGATATATTTTATGATCAGATTATTTTTACGTCTACTTTTTATAACCAAAATTTCACAGCACTGTTTTATTCTATTGGACCCTGTTTCAGTGAATACGTACTTATTAATTAAAGCATTTACAGTTTCTTTTTTAAAATCTAATAAATTATTTTTCAGCCTTATTTACTTTTTATTTTTTAATTTTTAAAGTTTTTAAAGAACGCGATTAGACATTTAAATACTTTTGACGATATATTTTTGACTAATTTTATTATTGAAATATTGTTATAATCCGCAAGAAATTTTAGCTAAAATTATTTAATTTAATTACTGGGGTTCGTGTTATCGAGTGTTTTACTGTATATTATTGAATTTAGTTGTTTTAGCAATACAACAACATATTTATTCAAATCAATCTAATAATTAGACTGACAGCTTCCATTTATTTCTTTTATGTCATTGTCGCACAGTGGCGCGGATTGCAAAAATTTTGGTAATAAATTTGTATTTCCTTAACTACTGGTCAGATCGAATTGTTGTACGGAAAGATCTAAACTTTCAGTCTCCCTTTAATAATATGAGATATGCTATAGGTTGACCATCTCAAGTATGAAAAAAGTTCAAAAAATCGTAATTTTTTTAAATCATGTCCGATTTTAAAAATTTAAATCTATTTGTAAAGAGCTTGATGAGATGAAAAAAAATATATATATGCCTACTCACCTTGATATCTCTTACTAAAAAGATATTTTGTGCTTGAATTTGGAATTTTTGGTTTTTTTTTTTTTTTGCTTTTACGTTTTTTGGTTTTTCTGAAATAATTTCCGTAATAAAGGAGGTTTTTTTTAATATATTAAGATTCCCAATACTTTCCAAAATAATATTTAAACAAAATTTTTGAATAATCTCTATCCGTGAAAAATTATTAAATCAACACTTTAAAATGAGTACGAAAATTTTGTTTTTTTTTTAAGTGGTCTGCTTTTTTTTCTCAAAATTTAATTAATAAAAAAATTTTTTTCACATATTTCAAAAGATAAGGCTTCAAAAATGGATAATAAAGAAATTTTTATTTAATGGAGAGTTACAACCTACGTCCAGCATTGCTCGAAAATGGTTAAATTTTTAACGAAATTTCAAGTTCATCGAGCTAGAAAAAGAAATCACGCCAGATTTTTCAAATGGAAAAAAAAATAGTTTTAATAATTACATATATATGGATTAATTTGAAACTAAACTAGTTTCCGCGCGCTCAAAAATGTAGACAGAAGAGCATATTTTATAAAATTAGTCAAATTTTTAGAATCATATTTATTAAGCGCACAAAAAACATATTAAGATTAATTTTTTTTTTAATTTTTTATTTTCAATGTAATAACTAAATAAAAAAAAGATAACTAAATAAAAACTCATTTTGATTGCTTTTTTGAGTATTTTTTTATAAATTTTAAAATTTAAACAAACTTCTAAAAAATTATAAGTACTCTCCTCTGAACGTACCCGTCCTATTTTCATCTCAATTGCTGAGGAGAAAGTTATTATTACAAAATTTTAAGAACCTAATTGTAGTAGTTATTTGAATATGCGATAATTATTATTTTGTTTGTATGCTCCGATTTCAAACTAAAGTAGCCTATTTGCTTTTTATATTTCTAACTAGTTTAGAAATGTTTAAAATCATACATTAAATTAAATGTAATTTTTTACAATGCAAAACTCTCCATCTCTCTTTAAAATTGCAAATATTACAAAAAATATATATTAAAAACAAATTATATGTAAAATTTAGTCGTGGTTTTAAATAAATATTTTTAAATACCTGAAAAATAAGCGAAATAAACTTTTATTTAATATCCTGAAAAGTTGTGTTTTTCGAGATAGAATATAGGCCCCCGATATGTTTTTTTAGCATCAAAACAAAAGGTATGGAAACAAGAACTTTTTTCGGAAATATGATTTTATCTTTTTTTTATTAAAATATAAATTTTTAAAATTATTACATTTTAAAATTTTAATATAACCAAAAATACGGCACACAAAAAACACAACATGTGCGTAATAATTTTGAAAATTTAATTGGTTTAATATTTCTATCATTTTTATAGTAATTCTCTATTATTTAAGTAGTAATATATTCAGTTGTTTTTATACAAAATAATAATAATAAAAAAACATGATGTTAAACAATATATTCATACGGAATAAGAATACAATTTCGCAATAAGAAAGAAATTTATACAGTGGGAGATTTAAAAAAATTAGATAGTAAATAGAATTAAATAACATGTGTGATAACCAAACATTAAATACGATTTTTTATGAAAATTAATATGAATATAAAAAAACTATGTTAGATGGGAAGATTTTTTACAATAAAGATGAGATGCTGGTGATTTTTAACTTGAAATATCAAACTTCGTTTTTACTAATATTAAATGTATTTTTTTTTAACCTTCAGTTTTATACATTTAGGTTGAAGAAGTCCACCTTTTGCCAAAAACATAGTTAGTGATAATAAATATTTGGTGTATGCATTAATTCTCGTCGTTTTACTCAATATTGCGAAAATAGTATTTTTTACAAGCGAAAGTACTGTTAGGCTTTAGACTTTCAATACATTTTTTTGAAGCTTTAAATATGGAGAGTTCCGTACCAAAAAAATTTGCATTTGTAGGAGGTTTTACTTCATGAAATATTATTTTTTAAAGAAACCTGTTGTGGAAAACCATTGTATTTTGGTAGAAGTTTAAGGGAATCATGCCTTAGCAGAATCAATGTGATTCCATTGATATACTAAGATCAGATAGATGATCAACACTGCATTACATTACGTTTTTTTTTCTCATTTTTAAATATTATAAACTTTCATTGTTAATAGACGTCATTTTTTGATTATTTAATCTTTTAAGCTGAAAATGAACATAAATTCTTTGTATTTGTTTGCCAAAATTATTTTTATTAACCTTCAAATTACATAATTTATTTAAATGTCGATTAACTAATTTGACCGGTTTTTTAGTAGACGGTTAACCGAAAAAACGATTTTTTTAATTTTACTTTATTTTCGGTTAACAGTAAAACATGTTTTTTGAAAAGTCGTTTTTTTATAAACTCTAGTCATTAGTTTGGACGATGTAAAAGTGACGATTTCGATTCTCATGATAAGGAGGGTACCGATTAGGGATGCTAATTCCGAAATCCCGGTAGTTTTCGGCATAACAAAATCCCGAATGCGGGAATTAAATTTCGGTATCTGTTGATATAAATACGAGTAAAAAATTAACTTTAGACAAGATAAAACATAAAAACATTTAAGCCGCAACACATTCATCATTCATATTAATTTTAAAAAAATATATATTAGTTTTTTATTTTAAATTGAAATATAAAATTTAAACATTCATATTTGACAAAAAATAAATAAATTCTTTCGGCACAAATATTTGCAGTATGAGTTCATTTTAAAATCAAAACGATTTTGATTTTTCATACTGCAAGCTCTCTATCAATTTTACTAACACACTCTTATTGCAGGATTTTATGCAGTATTTGTCTTTGCCGAAAATATTCAAAAATACTAAAAAATTCAACATAAATAAGAAAGTTTTATTCGGTCACATTTGACGTTTTTATACGCTACGCCTTACATGAGAGATGTGGTAAATTATGATCAGAAACTTGTAATAATAAGTATTAAGATGTACTTTTGTATTATACATTCATATGTATATGAATATATGCACCCTTTCAAATTTTTTTTTTTTTTTTAATTCAAAACGTTATTCATAATTTAATTTTAAATTTATAAAAGATAAAATTTGTGTAGTTTTTTTTTTTTTAATCATGTAATTGCTTTTATAGAAATATGTATACAAAGTTAAATTTTCTCTATATTTAAAATGTGTATTAATATGAAATATAAATCCCGAAAACTCCCAGAATCCCTGGATTCAAGTAAACAATTTCCAGATATGTGTTTAAAAATGTTTGGATTCATCAAAAAACAAGGAAATTGGGTACAATACGAACTGAGAGAATTTAAATGAAGATTTTGCGTGTCTGAAATGCTGATTCAGCATCACAAAACGAAGACATTTTTGCATTTGCGATATATAAAGCGCAATGGATCACATGTGTAGCATGCCGTATAGCCCATACATAATTGCTATCGGTTTCATTTACTTCAGAATGCCTTAGATGGAAAACGCTTCACTTCAGAACAAAATATAGAAAATAGGCTTGATTCGTTTCTGGTCTTAAAAATTGAGTGGAAGGTTTGTGACAAGAGGCACTCCGGAGAGGAATGTTATATCTCCATTTGTCGTGAATAAAGTCCTCTTTAAACTTAACGGTTTTTGGGTTACCTCGCCTAGTTGTTATCACTTCGAAACTTTCGAAGGAAGCGAAGTATCTTGGTGTAATTCTGGAGTCAAAGCTCTCGTTAAAGCAAAATACTAAGAATGCAGAAGGCTCTATGTGCCTTCAACACATGCAAAACCGTATATCGTTCATTGGATACTGCAGAAGGTAGTAGACTTGAAAAAACATATATCTACTCTAAACAAAGTGCAGATGTCAACCTTTCTCTTAATCACTGTTGCGATGAGCTACAGTAGGTATTCTTTTCCTACATGTTTTCATCAGAAACATCTCCGCTATTAAACTATCTTACGTAAAATAGGCACAACAATATTAATGTAGGGGACCGATTATTTAATACCGAAGTCAAACTTTGAGAGGACTTTCAGTATTAGGATCTAGGATTACTGGGCAGCAAATTTTGTCCTTAGGGACGGATCAAAAACGAAAACTAGCACTGGCTAGTTTTCGTTTTTGATTTTTTGACATAGACCTCTCGATGTCTCCCAGACTATCTAATTCATGCTCAGTTTTCCAAGCTAAAATATATGCAATCAAAGTGGCAGCAAAGCGAATTCAGGAATTTCATTTCTGCACTTCGAAAATTGCGGCATTAGGACTGTGCACGAAAAATTAAATGCATACAATTCAGTTTATATAAATGAAACCAATGGGTCAATTTCATTTAAATTTTGATTTTGTTAAAAGCTATTATATTAAAGTTTTGAATTTAAAAGAAAAATTAGTATTTTATTCGTTAAAAAAAATATTTAATAATTTAATCAATGAGTCACATTCCATTCAGAGATGTATAGATTTTCTCATAAAATTCGTATTATTTTATCTGCTATCCTGCAGTCTGTAAAAAACTTTTTCTTTGGTTATCAGGATTCTTTTCGGTGATCGTATTTTGTATTTTTTATGTCTCAAGAAACTGTATTTCCCGATTCACCTGCGTTCCCAGCAATTGTTTTATATATTCGATAATAAACTAGAATAATAAAATATAAAGTATAATAAAAATTTTAAGTCTTAAAGTGTGAATGGATTTGTTTGTGAGTTGCTCTTATGTGGACACTCTTACTGCAATCAATTCTCTAAATTCTAACATAACCAAGTCAAATCGTCTTAACAAATTGTATACGCTTAACTAGCATAGTGTCTACATTAGACAATTTTTTATCAAGATAAGCGTCAAAATTAACCCGAATTTATGGAAGGAATTCATTAATATTTTTTATATATGCAGTTTGACAGCTGTAACAACCAAAAATGCTAATCATCTGTTTAATTAAGATTTATATTTTAAATCTAAATTTTTATTTTAACCTATATATTCTAGGCCAGTTCTGTAAACCGAATACAGTTTCGAAAGCTTTAATGTGTTCTAAAGAGTTTGCCAAAAAAATTTATCATTTTATATGGAATTTGACAGTTTAACAAATCAAAACAAATAATCAGCTTGGCTAACGATATTAGCTTGTAAATTGAGCCATGATCTAGACTGTTTCAATTCACCATGTCTTTTCTTTAGAATTCCTTTCTAAATCTTGCAATAACGGGCGATTCTTGCAATCTAACCTAAGATGAGATTTTTTTGATATTAAATCCATAAATTTCCAGAAAGATTGTAAAGATTCTTAGCTTCGGATGGATAATATTTTGAATAAAATACATCGTAACTTTATCGAATGAATATAAAAAATAAATAACTGAAAAGTAGCTTAACATTTTAAGAGGTTTATATTTGTTCAAGAACGTAATATAGATTCTTCTTGCTTAAAAACAAAATATTTTTTAACTGCACTTTGTGTAAATTTAATTTAAACATTTAAAAGTCTCTAACAAAAAAAAATTGTTTTATCAAAATTATGAAAATTAGTTTTGTTTAATGCTTAAAATTGTTAAATACTATAAATAAATCAATCCATCAAAAGAAAATACAAAATACATATATTATTTCTCGATGGAATTGCTATGAATTCTTTTCTTAATATTTAAAATCACATATAACGCAACTCAACATACTACTACAATGTTTCCCACCGGTCATAATTTAAAATATTTTAAACAAATATAAAATTTTGTGTGATGTATAAAAGACATCTATTAGAAACAGATGTGTTTTAAAAAGCCATTAAAACAAATCGGAAGAATATCATTTAAAAATTCGGTCAAAAATTAAACATTAACATACCTAATTTAGGCGCCGTATTAAAATGAAATGAACGTTATGTATTTTTGCACTTCCTCTTCTAAAGCTTTTCACTTCACGTTATATATTTTTTTTTTTTATTTCTTTCAAATTTTTGTCGTATTTATTTTTTGTTTTTTATTTGACGTTGAAGAAAGTGATGCTGAAAATAACAACAACAAAAAACAAGACACACACATATAGTCGTTTAAATCAAAAAGTCATCAACACTTCACAAATCTTATTACAGTTATGATATGATTACCGCTAGGCTGGTTGACTGACTGAGTGACCGACAAGCTGATGGATCAACCCAACGACCGAGGGATCAGCTAAACGAAACATTAACGTTAACACACAGAAACTACGCGGATTCGATAGAGAGAGACAATCAATAAAATAACCAACCGTTGCGTTTACACAGCAAGTTGTAGAAGGTAATTGAATCAAACCACATCAACACACAATAACAACAACAAAAAATGTAAACAAATAATTAACAGCAGCAGCCGCAGCAGTAGCACATATATTTTTAAATTTCAAAAATATTCATTCATTCAATGGAATGGAGGAATCCGTCTAACTATTTTTCTATGTACTGGTATTTAACCAAATGGGCAAGATAAATTCTCGCATAATTCCCTTACATAAATATTTTCCGATTTTATTTTACTCTCACTCACAGTTTGATATAAATCGTAGCTAAGATAGATTGATTTACTTGGATGGACTCGCGTGCGAAAACGTTTTATCACTTTATTCTACTTGTACTCTGGTTCAAAAATATTCAAAATACACACACAAACACTTCCACTAACACCAACACTACCAGCAATATACCATCAATCACACTATATGCAAAATCTAAATTAAAAAAACAAAAACAAAAAAAAGCGCCAGTAAAATATTATTTTCTTTTATTTTGATGTGATGATGAGATGCTATTTATTAATCGTATTTTTTTTCTTGAAGAGCATTCACTAACCAAAATCAAACTTTTTATCTCAAAGGCCGGCAAGCAACTGAAAGTTTTGTGTTGTGAAAATTTTTTTATAGAATTTTGTGTTGTATTTTGTTGCTGTTCAAGCTCCAGACATTCGTTCTTTCGGTATGTGTCTGGTTGGATAGATCACAAACACACACAGTCAGTGTAACCAGATATACATTTTTGGAAATTTTAATTAAAATTTTGTAATTGTTCCGGACCATAACTTTAGCACAAAATTGGAATTGCAATGTTTAACAAGATCCCAAAGTAGCGGAACCAAAGTAGAAATTGTGGACTATAATTAGACATCAACACTATGGAATACGTACTTTTTGTGACGCACCACACTTCATCAGCATTGGTGTCTTATGAAATTGGATTTCGTTGAAACCTTAACATGTCGTCCGCCTTTCACTGAAGGCAATTTTGATTAGATATTCGGTGGACCATAAGCATCTTACAATCGTTAATTCCCCTTGGCGGAAACAAAGTCATGTTTGTGGATTATAATTAGACACCAGCTGAATGGGATATGTATTTTATAAACCTCAACATACTTTATCAGCATTCTTGGTGTCTTATCTATTTTGTTTCATTGATACATAGAGCCCCACTTGCACTGGTTGCTATATTGAGTAGCTCAGTTTAAGCATCAGGCGTTTGGGGCAAGCAAGAACAAGCATCGTAAAGTTAAAACGTTCGTAGGACCACAAACAAATTTGATAGAACCAAAGCAGAGTTTGTGAACTATAACATAGGTATACAAGGTTTTGGACTTGAGTAACCAAAAATGGTTGTTTGATTATAGTTTTCGGGATATAAACAAAAAATTGTTTTTATATAGTTCAGACCAATTTATTCAAGTAAGTAGCGCATAAGTCCGGCAATTCCAGGAAAAATTGCAATATAATAATAATAGTAATAAAATGCACAATAAAAAAATCCAAAAATCTTAAAAAAATGTATGAACAACTTTTTGACGCTTTTTCTCTCCTTAATTGAAATTAACTGATTTGAATCCGTTAGAATTTGATGGTGAATAATATTTAAAGTAATATATATTTACTTTTTAAATCTATCATAGAACATGATGCACCAGTGTCAAATTGAAATTCAATGCTATGATCGTTGACTTGAACATTTATGAATAATTTTTTATGTTTACGTATTAGAAGATCGCTAATTTGGTGACAATGTTCTGACTGAGTATCTATGTCTTCTAAATTTTCAATATTATTAACATTCTTCGACTTACATACCGGAGCTATATGACCAGTTTTTCCACAGTTATGACATTTAGCGTTGCGAAACCTACAGTTTTTTTTTTTTTTTTTTTTTGAATGATTTTTGAAACATCCAGAACATGAAGGTAGTTGATTTCCAGATGGCTTATTGCTTTCTATCTTGCTGGCTTGAAAATTTTGACTATGATGTTTGCTATTCCTATGCTTAATTTGCTGAACTTCTTGCGGAAAGCTGTTGTTTCTTATTGTTTGCAGTGATGATTGAGTAGACTCATATGTTTGTGCTATGTTGATGATTTCCTCTAAACTAGGATTTTGTTTTTGCAATGCGGCTGATTTCATATGAAGTGTTTAAAATTAAGGCATCTCTTATCATTTCATCAACGAATTCGGTTTGGCAATGTTTGCATGTAAATGAATAATTTCTGGCTAAGTCTTTCAAATCTAGTAACCATTTTGAATATGACTCACCTTAAAAAATTCCAAATTCAAGATAAATGATTATCTTATGGCAAGAATTTTTGGAAAGTCTAAAAAAATTATTGTGTCTTTTCTAATCAAAATTTATTTCACAACACTCAATTTATAAAAAACAAATCAAAATTAAAAGTACAATTTCAATGAAATGTAGTTTAAGAAATTATTTCATGAACAAGTTAAATTTTAAAAAGTAAATATATATTAATTCCTCCGCGTTAATTTTGTAGTTAATTCTGGAGAATATATTTCAGCTTTTCTTTTAATTCTAGCAGATCTTGAACGGCAAGCGGTTCAAATAGAATTTCTTTTACTTTCTTGATGATATTCTAAGTTTTTTTCCAATAAGATTTCCATCATTTATGAAAAGAGTATATTATAAAAAAGAAAACTAAACAACGAGAGAAAATGTAAATTCTTTAAAGAAATTAAATTAAACAATTGAAATATAACAATATTTATATATTAAAAAGTGATAATTATTACAAATAATTATAAAATATATATATATATATGTTTCCGAAACTTTTCGCCAAATTTTTGTGTATTCACTCTCCTTTCTTGTTATTCGTACCGCTAAAGATTTAAGTGAAAAATCAAAATAAAGTTCGAGCTCCAAACATGTGGTATTTTTGCAACTAACTCTCCATAATTAGGTTCAAATCAGGGAATTGAACCTAAATGCTGAAAACTTAAAATTTCGAATTATCCGCCGTTGGCGATATATTAAACTTTAAAGATCTTAATTTAATCAATGTATTATATGTACAGTTTTTCTTTTCCATGTCTTTTTCCGCTCCCGTAAAATCGGTATTGATTTTTAAATTTCCCGGGAACCCGGGAATTCCCGCCAGGAATAAATAATTAAAAATTTAAATATATTTATAAGATAATTCAATTAAATGAAGTATAAAACATTTTAAAATGAACTAATTTACCATAATATGATAAACAAATTCAGTTCTTTTTGAAATATTGGTATTTTAAAAATTAAATGAACACTTTTTATTATATAACAACTCATCCGAAAATCGAATCATTACTTTGGTTTTTATATTACTCTGTGAATAAAACTTCACTCGATAATTTTACGAAAGTTAGCTTGTTGTTAATAGAGCCCCAAAGAATTTACAGATTTCTAAAGCCCTATTCTTTCCATTTCTATGGATAATGTTTTTTCTCATAGAAAAATATAATTAAGTTCATTTTAAGTTAACTTTTTGTAATTTATCTCATAAAAAATCCATTTACAGTTAATAGTTTGGATACCTTTAGGCCCACGTTTTCACTGGTGCTTTAAAAAGGAATGTTATTGTTTGCGACCAAATCAAATCTTCAAATCGTTTAATAAAAATTCAAATGTCGAATTTTGCTTCTTAATAGTCGCTTTGCAACATATTATTTTCTTTTTAAAAATATAACGATAAATAGAATTATTTTATTTTCCATCTATTACACAAAAATGCATGAAGGACTCAGGAACTATCAATTATACATATTTATATATTTAATATTTAAACTTGTAACAAAATCAAATAAAACAAACATAAACAAATGAAAAGATACATTATATGCTAAAGTAACCATATATGAGTTAAAAAATATAAAAATTTTGAACGGAAGTTACCGTCCAGGGATTTCCCGTGAAAAACTCTAATTATATGTTATCTCCCTCTTCAGAACCAATAAATTTTGGACTTTTTTAAAGTCTATATTTATACACGATATAAAATCGAACATTCATGTTCATGCAACATTAACGTTCCTCTCAGATAACGTTCTAGTTGTATTGTATACGTTAAACTCTTACAAGTACCATGTTTAGAGTATCATTGATATAAGATGTTAAAAATGGCAAAATGTTTGCTATAGAATCGTAAAACTACGAGAATATTCAATTTCTCGTTTTCCTGAAAAAATTTTTTAAAAAATTCCCGGGAATTCCCTAGAGTATTTTGAGGGGAAATCCCGGGAATTTCCGGATCCCAAACAAGATCCTGGTGTAAAATTCGCCAGGTTACTCCAAACGAGAGGGCAAGATGCTGCGTAACGGTATTTATTCGATTGATAACGGTCTTCAACCACACTCTCAGCTACAGCTGCAATGGTGGTCCATTTTGTCGCGTTTCATCCAATAACATTAACTATGACTCAAATTTGTGGATTGTATTGGCTCTAGTGGGCTGGAAGGTCGAAGATTCACACCATTCCAGCGCTTGCAAAGTATGACCAAAATTTAGAACTTCCGAATAAACCACCTACAGTGTAGTTATGGTCAACATTTAAATTAAATTCTCTTTAAAAAGCAAATTTCTGAGAATGTTCTTTCGGATCATAATAAAGATTCCGACATCCAATTCTATTTTAAGTATTTTATATAAAATTAAAAAGGGCCTAAATGACTACCCTTTTCATACTTATTTTTATTTTCCATCCATTTTTTTTAGAAAATTTTTTTAACTTAAACCCATTTAGATCGAGAATACTGAAGATCTTTTAATGATTTCGAAAGATACAATTACATAAAGCGTATGTATCACTTTTCAAGTATTCACCAACCAACTAAAATCAACATTTGTTTTTGCATTAATCACTTGATTTACCTTGCCTTAAGACCATAGTCATTAATCAATCTTCAGATTTTCTTTCTCTTAATAGTCCAAAGCACTTTCTCTGCAAATCCTGTTCTCGAATCAAATTTATAATCCCTATTTTTACAAAAATGTTTTCCTCTGGCAACACTAAGGAGCCAAACCAACCTGCTCTACACAATTTTTTCAATCGAAACGAACATAACACAACATGTCTGTAGCTTCCATTCAATGCAAGTTAGTGTGTGTGTAATTTAATATCTCCAAATTCATCCAAACAATTGTTTGATATGATTCTTAAGAAGTTATATGTATGCACCAGGGATGGAAAATTAAAATATTTTTCGGTTTCAAAATAAATTTCAGATAGTACTTTTTTCACCCTCAGAGTACTAAAATTCAAATTTTTGAAATTTTTTATTTAGTGCAAAAGTCAAAGGATGTAACTTGTGTATCTAAAACCAAGAATTAAATACGATACCAAATCATTAAACTATTATTGAGGTTAAATATTGTAGTAAAATATTAAGATCTTAATAGGAAGTGGTCCTGTTATTGAAATAAACTTTCTGAGAAAAAAGTCGTCCAAGATCAATCCTTAAAATCGAGCACTTCAGCTTTAGTATCGTTAAAATATAATTCATTTTCTGATGTTTTTGGAATTTGGAATATTTTCACTTCAATTTGATTTACAGATCATAGAAACTTGTAGTCTTTAGTAATGATTAGGGTGATTGATTATTCGACTTTTTGGAGAAACAGGTTTTCGAATAGTTCGAATATTTAGAATTTGAAAAAAACCGGTTGCTGTTTTTGAAATTCCGAAAAAACCGGTTAACCGGTTGGCCCTTCAAAAGACTATATTTCTCTAAAGAAAAAACTCAACAAATCCTATAATATTCAAGTTAAAATTTATTAAATATAATTATTTTAAGAAACAAATTTTAATTATGGTAAGAAAATAATTATCAAAAATGAGTTTTGTATAAAGTGCGTTCTTTTACCCAAAAATTTGTACTGCCCAGTAAAAACTTTTAGATTTGCGTTCGCGTATCCAAAATCCAGTAAAGAGGAAAAAAAATGACAACTGAGTATTCACAAATGTTACTACTTTTATTTTTGTTTCAAAGTCCAGTAAATCATATGGTTGCAAAAAGTAAAACAAATGTAAAATATTCGAAAAATTAAAAAGAAATGTTTTTTTGCATAAACATTTTATTAAAAGTGCATTAAACAACAATAAATATATTTATAACAAAAGAAAAAATGTAGTTGTTATTCATTACAATACATATATTTCTGTAAAAACTCCGATGATTTTCGGAGTAACAAGCTGTCGTGTTTATTTTACTGGATTTTACAAATTTTCCTTTCGCGACTTCTTTATTTACAAGTAAAATCTTAAATTTATTTTACTGGAATAATAAAAAACGGACTATAATATGTACAGAAACTATGGCTTAATATGGAAACAGCGTGTCTCAATTTTTTCGATATCGATTTTGCAGATATACCTCTTTCAAATACTATTCCTTTAAAAAATTAATTTAAAAAATGAATGAATTTGAATTAATAAAAACACATGAATTCTGATAGAAATTATTTTTTTTTTTTTTAATTTTTTCATTAGGATTTTTTTTTTATATGGAAACAGTGTGTCTCAATTTTTTCGATATCGATTTTAAAGATATACCTCTTTCAAATACTACTGCTTTAAAAAATTAATTTAAAAAAATTAATGAATTTGAATTAATAAAAATACTTATTAATTCTGTTGGGAATTATTTTGTTTAAAAAATTTTTTCACTTGAAATTCGATTTTTTTCACAAAAATTTCGAAATTCAATTTTTCGCAAAACGTTCTATTATTCACCAAAAATTCAATGTAGATGTTTAATTATATTTTAGATTATTTTAGTTTAACAAAATTCAAAATCAGAATGAATATTTTACAATCAAATTTGATATTCAATAAAATCTAAGGTAATAAAGTTAAAATAAGTTTTCAAAACAATAATTAAAAGTGTATATATGATCACCTACAATACTCCCCCTTCGGAAAGATTAATGTTTATCAAATTAAATGAAACAGATTTTTTTATTATTTTAAAGTGTATCTTCAGTATTTGTGTTTTCTATGTATGCCGTTTTTAATTTGTCTATTCCAATCGTTTTAATTTTACCATCTATATCCAATCTGAAAACCTTTTCACCTCTTTCAACCACCTTGTGTGGACCTTCGTATGGTTGTTGTAAAGATTTCCTTTGTTCTATGCGTATAAAAACACATTTACAAATAGATAGGTTAGGATTTTTGTGATGCGATAAATTTGAACGAACAGTTTTGAAATATTCTTTTAATTTATTTAAAAAATTAAAAGAGCTTTCATCCGTGTTTGTAACAACTATTTAGTCTCCAGGTAATCTAATGTTCTGACGATACACCATTTCAGCGGGTGTTGGTTTTTAATCTTCTTTGAAAACTGATCTCAGACCTAGCAAAGCCACCGGAAGAATATCGTACCAATTTTCAGAACATTCATTAGCTGCCTTTAACTGTCGATGAAATCTTTCCACAATTCCATTAGATTGCGGGTGATAAGGTGTTGTGACAATTTTATGACTTCCTAAAAATTTTGTTAATTCTGAAAATATTCTCGAGGTAAATTGTGTAGCTTGGTCACTGGTAATTCTATGTGGTATTCCGAAACGACTTATATAATTTGTAAAGAAAATCTGAGTGCTTAAATATCTTAAATGGGATAAGCTTCAGGCCAACGTGTAAAACGATCAATAATCGTTAAAATATATCGATGATTTCAAGATGGGGGTAGTGGTCCTACTATGTTTAGGTGAACATGTTCAAATCTGCCTTTAGGTATTTCAATTTTCGTCAAAGGTGATTTTGTATGTCTATTAGTTTTAGATTTTTGGTAACTAATACATTGTCTGCACCAAGTATTAAGTTCTTTATTCATTTTTGGCCAAAAATATCTGTGGGAAATTAAATGACGCGTAGCTCTTACACCTGGATGAGAAATTTAATGTAATTTCTCAAAAACTATTTTTCGCAAAGTTTTCGGTAGAAAAGGTTTAGATAAATCTTGTGAAGTTTCGCACCATAAACTAATATCAAATAGTGGAATCTTTATAAGTTTTAAATTAAGATGTTTATTTCTATCTTCTAATATTTCCCTAAGCTCAGTATCTTTCTGTTGCTCATTATATAAAAGTTTCACGTTAATATCTAAACGTTGAAATGCATGTACTTCACAAGTCCTTAAAAGTGCATCTGCTACCACATTTGATTCGCCTCTTATATGCCAAATATTATTTGTAAATTGCGAAATGTATTCTAAATGTCTCGTTTGTCGTGGACTTCTTTCCGTTTAGAATTTAAAGCAAACACTAATGGCTTGTGATCAGTATAAACTGTAATAATATTTATTAATGAAAATTCAAAATCAGAATGAATATTTTACAATCAAATTTGATATTCAATAAAATCTAAGGTCATAAAATTAAAATAAGTTTTCAAAACAATAAAGTGTATATATGATCACCTACATTCAAATTCATTAAAAATTTGATTTTTCTATAAAAATCCGATTATTCACTAAAAATTTGATTTTTCACAAGAAATTTTATTCTTCATTTGAAATCTAATTTTTCACTAAAAATCGAATTTTTTACAAAAAATTAAAAAAAAAATCGATGTATCAATAATAACAAGTAAAAAATTTATAGTCGGTCGTGCCCGACCATTGCCTTTAAGCCTTAAAATGATTTTTGAGATTTTCAGAAATGACCTCATATGAGACCTATGACCAATTAAGAATTGATCGTTATAAATCCTTATAACGATATGAGACCTATGACCAATTAAGAATTGATCGTTATAAATCCTTCATACTATGATTTTTGCTTATATAAAACTTGTGTCAAATATTACCTTGATACTGTCATATATGTGGTATTTATGAGAGTTTAGGTAATTTTCGGATCTTATATGGGAGCTATGCTTAGTTATGGGTGTATGAAAGTTGGTATTCTTATTCACTCTTAAACTTATTTGTACTAAATTTTATTGAAATAGTTATATAATAAGGAATTTATGAGTATTATAACCCTATTGCGGGGGAACATTTCCATGGAGGACAGGTGAAATAATAGGTCGATAATAACCAGTTTCAAATTTCATCAAATTATCTTTAAAATAACAACTTGTACTTTGTGCACAAGTTATATATATATAGACTGGCTACCAGACGGACGGACATCATTTAATCGATTCAGAAGGTGAGTGTTTCAATATATAAAAATTAGAATTTAAAAAAATAAGATTTTCATAAAAATTTTTCATTAAAACCTTAAGTATTTAGAAAAAAACAAAAAATAAAATAATAGAAAATATTTTAATTAATTTGAAAATAACACACTTATTCATAAAGTGTATTACTTTTTTAAAAATGTTGCTTTTCCTCATTTTCCTCATTGGGCAATTGTTTGTAAAAATAACATGCGTATTTCATTCAATTATTAGTTTCATATTTCTTTAAACTTGTAGAATTAATTTCATTTTAAACTACATACGCGTATAATTATAAATCTTAAAAGGAAATTAACTTTATGACTATTAATAAGTTAAAAAAATGTCATTTTTAAAACCGGATTTTGTGTTTAAAAAAGTGGTTTATGGACATTCGAAAAATGAACATTTTGAAAAAACCGACTGTATTTAAACCGAAAAACCCGGTTTTAAAACCCGTTGGAAAACCGAGTCAATCACCCTAGCAATGACTGTACATATATTTTACAGTTTACAATTTTTTTAAAAATAAACATTACAAATCTAAATCAAAGATGTTAATAAAAACATAGGTTATTATTCGAAAATTCCAAAAAAATATTTTGATTTATAAATTTTTAATTCGAATTGTGGAATATCAAGCTAGTAGTTTGACAGTATCAAATAACTCGAGGGAGAACTTCGGTACTTTTGAATCTTAAACAACAAGGTTGAAAACCGAAACAAATAACGGTATCGGTATTCAATTCATTTTTATTTCGGTAACGGTATTTTAAATTATATCGGTATCGGTATACCGGTACCGAAACTAAAATACCGTTATATACCGTTATTATCAAAAACAGCAAAAACAGTAAAAAATTACATATCTTGTTTATTTTTAAATAAAATTCATAAAAAAAACTTAATTATATATTTTATTATTAAAATATTTTATGTTTCAAACCTCAATTTAGTTTTTGCGGCGGTTCAAAAATTTTTTTTTTCTGATTTTTTTAAACACATGAAATTGTAAACCATATACATTCGGACCTAGTTTCAATTCATATAACTACAATTTTTCTCTAAAATGCGCATAAAAGTTTTGACACCAACTTTTTGTAAAATAAACCCATTTAAATAGTTCAGTAACATTACAGGTCAACACTAAAAAATACAATGGAAAATGTGTTGCGAATGCTTTTTTATAAAAATATTTCATTCCAACTACTAGAAAAAGTCACTTCAATCACCAAAAACATCTCGTTATAAATTTAAGCCATTGAAAATATGCTTCCCCAAGTTATATAACTGTTTAGGAAATAGCTAGAACAAATATGTCAATCACATTTTGTATAGAAGTAATAGTGCTACAAAAATGTAGTACCAATTAGGTTCCTATCTTGCCCCATTTATTCACTATTTTTGAAAAGATTAAAAAATTCACGTTTAACGCGCCGCAACCATGGCAAAGAGACATGAATGTATGAAGAATTTTTTTTTTTTTTTGGGTGGGGATTTTAAAAGTTTAAATGCGGTCGATCTATACCTTCGCATAGAAAGCTAGTGTTTCCGAATTCAGCCCCCTGAATTATATAGTACCCACCAATATATCAATCCTTTAAGTTTTAGTAGTATTCTACCAATAATCCAAAGTAAAAGTAAGGCTAAAATCGATTACATGTGACAAATATACAAATATAAAAGTCTCGAAAATCTGTAATGCGGTACAGTCAGGCGACGGATACACACTTAGCCAATGTGGGAATAAGAAGCAAAATTCTCGAAGGCTAAATAACAAAAACCTATCTATCTGTACTTACAATATATTTACAACGACGCTGGACTTGTCCCCAACCCAAAGTTACTTTACGACTCGTAAGATCAATGTATGATCGTAGATCACAAAAATTACAAAATAATCAGAACTGCAGTATAAAAAATGTGTGGACAATATTATTTAAAAAAATATTATAATAATATAATTTATAAAGAAGGGAAGATTGGATTTTATAATAGTGGTATTTATAGCAGTCAATTTCAAATGTAATACAAATGTTGAAATCGCTTTGATAGAAAATTTATGATCGTCAAATTCATTTTTGAAACTTTAATGAAGGCGCATTTATGGCAGTTCGTTCAGAATATTTTTTTTAATTTTTTGAGACCCCACGTCCAGGGTAGCGTTACAAAAAAATTAACGTTCACAATTAAAGGATATATAAATAAAGCTTGGATCTAATTAAAAATGATCCTAGCTGTAACTTTCTCACCAAATGTTTCATTCTCTCAGAGAATATTAAGAAAAGAATCAAATATAAATAATATAGGAAGAGAAACCTGAATAGCGTAATAGTTTTTAAACCTCATAAAGCAGTGACGTCATGGAAAATTTTTATTTAACTCTATACACTCGCTGAGTCCGACTAACTTTTGGGAATGTTTAGACAAAAGAAAGTGTTAACAGATTTACTCTCTCAAATTGTAAAAAGTTTTAAAAAACAGGGTAATAAAAAAAAATCATATCAAAATGAGGTCTTCCTCTTTTGGGAGCGTTTGGGTGACTTTGGATAACACACTTACTATATCCAGTGCAAGGGATATGAATTACTCAAAATTATTTATAATACAATTTTCTCTACCACTTTATTGACTTCTGTTAAGAATTTTTAGAAAAATATCTACAACAAAAAACCTAAAGATCTTTTGGACTTGATTTTTAACCACTGGTAGGGAACTGAAGATAAATTTGTATTTTTTTCAATATTCTTTCTGTATTAAGCTGATAAATACGGATCGCTTTAAGAAACAAAGAAAGGAACAAAGAAACTGTTCCAAAATCTTGTTAAAAACAAGATCCGTTTATTTTGAAAGTGACCTAAGTACCATTATCAAAAAAAAAGAAAATGGGTTTAGTCATAAAAATAGTTTAATGTTTACGTCATAGTTTTATCCTAATTTAAGTTTTTTCTTTATTCATAAAGACATCTTAATAAGTTTTAATATAAAAGAAATAAGAATCAAATAATTACGTAAAAATTTAAATATTTTTATGCCTAATTTCATCATTTTTGTGAACGGACTTTTAAAATAAACGGTTCAAATATTACTTTAAATATATTGTTATTATTAAAAATAATTACATATTTCCCGAAGCAAGTAAATTATATTATGAGAAAAAAACATATATAGAAAATATTATATTTTAAAATACCGAAACTAAAATAACGGTATATACCGGGATTGAGGGAAACGGTATTTAAACGGTAACTATTTATACGGTATCGGTTTCCAACCTTATTAAATAGTATAAAAAAAGTACTATAGTATCGACTTTCCCATCCCTGGTAATTTTGTTACATTTTAAGTATATTAACTATTTGTTTTTTTTTTTTTTTTTTTTTGTAATACCGTGTAATTAATTTTTTTTATTGTTTAATTGATAAAATTATTGATTACATTTTGCGACAAATTTTGGTTCATCAAATATTGTCTCAATTATTCCAACGCGGAATGAAAATACCTTCAGATAATTTAAATCTCCAAAGGGTTTTGTAAAGTCAGTTTAATTAGATTTTATTGATATCCGAAATTTACTGATTTAAGAAAAATTCTCGTATATAAATCAGTAAATTTCAATGTATTTATGAGTACTTACTGTTTTATAGAGTACAAAGCTGCTCTTATATATATATATATATATATATATATATATATATATATATATATATAAGAAGATTGTAGGCAATATATGAGTAGTCACATTATTCAACTGAATTAACTGATATTTTGCACATATATATATATACATATATCGTGCATCTTCCGAAAGGAAATATAGCATATAAAATTAATAAAAATGCCACGCCTACTTATTGTAAATAATATTTTTTTAGAAATAAAATTCAAATAAAATTTAGCACATATGTCAAGTATTTTTTGGAGAAAACCATGGACTAAAATATTTTTTTTTTTTTTTTAAATTCATTATTTACAATCTGTCTTTAAACAATAAGTAAATGTGTTGCTTTAAAATAGGTAAATAATATAATTCAAATAAAATTTAGCACATATGTCAAGTATTTTTTGGGAAAACCATGGACTAAAAAATATTTTTTTTTTTTAAATTCATTATTTACAATCTGTCTTTAAACAATAAGTAAATGTGTTGCTTTAAGATAGGTAAATAATATATATATATATATACGGTTTCACTGCTGCGGTCTAGGACAGTGTTAGCCAGGGGATTGGGGTACATATTCAGTCTGGATAAATAATTTTCAGTATGTCTCTGTATTTCTTCCTTTAGTGTTAGTATCTTTAGATCACTGCGAATAGATTTCTTTGTTACAAACCATGAAGCATTAGTTATTAATCTTAAGGTCTTTGACTGGTATCTTTCCAGTATGTCGATATTGGAATTGCTAGATTTACCCTATAACTGAATTCCATATGTCCATACAGGTTTAAGTATAGCCTTATATATTCTTAATTTGTTGTCTGGATTTAACTGAGATTTAGGGCCGAGTAACTAGTACAGTTTGCTGGTTTTAATTTTTAGTTGTAGTTGTTTCGATTTAATGTGTGGTTTCCATGTGAGACGTCTATCGAGAGCCATTCCTAAGTATTTGACATTAGTTTGCTTAGGTATTTCTTCATCATTAATTTTTATGGCAGGACAGTCTCTATGTCGTAATGAGAATGTTATGTGGCTGGATTTGTTTGTATTTACTTTGATGTTCCACTTCTTTAACCATTTTTCTATTAAATTTATTTCAACTTGTACTGAAATCGATGCATCCGCAAAGTTTTGATTACTTGCAAGTATTGCGGTGTCATCTGTACTAGTATCAACAGTGACATCATTAGTAACTGACATGTCTGCTGTAAAAATCGTATAAAGTACAGGACCAAGAATATTTCCCTGTGGTATTCCAGCTTTAATTTCAAATATGTCTGACCGTTCATCTTTGACATGAAAAAATAATAAGGAACTGGTAAATGTTTTTTTTTTTTTTTTATTTTAAAAACGCTTGTTGAACGTCCAAAAAAACTGCAGAGCAATAACGCTTATTTTCAAGTGTGTTAGTTATGGCATTGTTCTGGAGTTTCATGTTTATTTCGGAATCCAAACTGATAATCCGGTATTATGTTATGTTTAGCAAGTTCAGGTATAAGCCGTTTTAGAAATATTTTTTCAAATATTTAAAATATTGGACTAAAATATAAGTAGGATGCCACGCCCAGTTTTTAGCCCATTTTCAGTAAAAATTAATTTTGCTATTATCTTGATGCTACTAAGACAATTCACATAAAATTTGACATACACAAGGAATGGAAAATATTGAATACTATAAAATTTAATCTTGTGATTTAATTGTGATATTTTTTTTACAACTGTCATCGAAATGTTTACAAAATTTGAGAGCAACCCTTTCTTAAAAAAGTGGTCGTGTCATCTAGTCAGTACTTCCTTCAAGGATATTCATATGTGTCAAGTTTCATTTTAATCGGTTCAGTAGTTTATGCTATGTTCGCATATAGATGTTTTTTGAAAAACGAGTCAAATTGATTTGTTTTTTCATATATTTCAAAGCCAAAAAAAACATCTCAATTCGAGTTGTTTAATTATTTAACACACAAAAAACGTACTAAATTTCAATACAGGGAAGAAAATTTTTGGTATTTTTAGTACATAGAAATTTGTGGGAAGAAGCCTTTGTAAAATTTGTAAAAACAGTTTAAAAACAAAAAATTAAAAATTATGAATGAAATTTATATTTGTTCATAAATTTAAAATAAATTAAATAAAAATTTTATTTTTTTAATTAAAAAGTGTTTGTGTGTCAAATTTGTATTTAAACCAAAAATTTGTGAAAATATTTTTACAAAAATGGGCGTAAAATAGGAGTGACATTCAGCAAAAATCTAGTATAATAATCTAGTCTATAAAACAATAACAGCAATAATAATAACATTTGAATAAAATAATTTGAATAATTTTTATTTTCGAAAAATTAGAACTTCAAGAGACCATTAAACCAAAATCGAACTAACTTTGAAAACCCATTTGGTAGTTTTGCTAGACTATTTACACTTCCATTTTGCGTTGGAATTATTATTATGTGACTATTTAGTTGATAAAAGATGCTTGAAGTTGCAAGTGTGAACAAAAGTTTCATAATTTCAACATCTTCTATGCACACAACATACTCAAGATGTACGCAAGTGTGAAAAGGGCATTCAATTATTTTGTGAAAAGTGAACTTTAACTTTTTTAAATTTATCGGATGTAGTGGAACAAATATAATTTATTTATTACTTAATTGGACTTCTAAATTGAAAATAATGAAATAAATAGTAACGGTTTTTTGTTAATTTGATGGGATTGTGGCAATTATATGTGCGGTGTTGCCGTATCACATAACGTCAGCTGTTTAATAAAAACAAGCTAACTCATGTAAAATAAAAATATTTTTCTTATCAATATCAACAAATAAAAAAAAAATACAATAAATTTCCCATTTACATTAAATAATTTTTTTTATCGATAGAAATACAAATAAAACCATTCCAATTATGGTTCAAATACGTACAGTCTATGTCACTGTAGGAAGTACAAAATTTGACGCTCTCATACAAACTGTAACCACAGACGAAGTTCTAAAAATTCTTCAAACGCAAGGATGTAAAAAACTTATACTACAAATTGGAAAAGGACTAAAAGTTAACGAACAGGATATTGGAGTTAAATATGGCATGCATGTTGAACAATATGATTTTAAAATTGAACCTAAACGTATGGATATTATAATTGCTGATTTAGTAATTGGCCATGCTGGCGCTGGTACCTGCTTGGATATTTTGACTAATCGCAAACCAGGTATACTAGTTATTAATGATCAGTTGATGAATAATCATCAACAAGAGTTGGCTTTGCACATGAAAAAGGAAAACTATTTGGAATGTTGTACAGTGGAAGAATTGAAAAGCTGTTTAGAACATTTGAATTTAAATGAACGTAAATTGTACGAACCGGGTAAAAATATGGATAGTTTTGTTGAATTTATGGATAATTTAATGGTTAATTAAATGTAGATTTGTTTTGTTGAAAATAAAAAATTCGAAACGAATAGTTTTATTTTGAATTATTAAGCTTATAGGTAAGAAAATTAAGAAAAAAATACACAAGATATTGTTGGGAAGAATTATTCAAAAATACTGCGCTAAGGAAAATCACAGAAAATTTATATCAATCAATCCGTTTGAAGAATTTTTTGAACGAAAAACGTCCAAAATATGTGACCAGACATAAGTCTATAATTTTACATCATGACAATAATCGGCTTTTGTTGTGCGATCAATTAAAAATGATTAGGAAAATAATGGATGGGGAGTTTTACACCAACCGTCATATAGCCCACATTGCTTATTCTGACTATTATTTGTTTTGTTTAAAACCCTTCACTTCAGAAGTTAATGAATAAATAAATTAATTTTCAGAATGATGGAAAAAAGTTTCAGCTTCAGATGGACATACTTTGAATATAATACATCTTATTTTTATCTTGAAAATATCATAAAATTTTCATTAAGAACTATATAAATTAATGCATACACCCAATAGCACACAGAAAAAAAAAATATTTTTTTTTTTTTGTTTTAATTTTCAATTAAATTGTTAATCAAAAATTAAAATTGCTTTTAATTAATTTTTATAATCAAATAATTTGCTCAAAAACGAAGTTATGTATTATATTCAAATTCTACGCAGAAAAATCTAAAATCATAATTACATTACGAAAAACTCATTCAATTATTTTATTAATTGAAATTCAACCTATTAAAATAATTGTATATTCCATTTTTCAAATCACTACTTATTTTTTTATTTATATTTTATTACTAATAGAGAAAAAATATTTTCGAAAAATTTTCAATTAAATTATTAAACAGAATTTTAAAATGCTTTATAATTAAATAAATTACTCAAAATCGAAGAATTCTCCATAAAAAAATATGGTCTATTAAACGATTTATCAAAGATAAAAACTATTCCAATTACATTTTTAATTGTATCAATTAGTCGATTGATAAAATTTCAATTTTTTTTTTTTAAGTATTAAAATAATTGAATATGTATTATTCATAGTTTATGTAAAATTTGAATTTAATTTGCTAGAATGCTTTGATTTTGAGTAATTTATATAATTACAAAACTATTTGAAATCATTTTAAAATTCTGATTAAAAATTTAATTGTAATTTTTTCGAAAATATTTTTTCTGTGTAATAAATTAAATTCAAAGTACATATAAAAATCTAAAATCCGATTTCAATTAGGAGTGTACATGTTCAATTATTTTATTAACTGATATTCATTTTATATCATCTGAGTAGATCAATTTTTATTTATTTTTGATTAACCAATTAATACAATTAGAAAAATAATTGAAAGGTGAAAATAACTTCATATTTTAATAGAAATAAAGCTTAAAATTTGATCACTCGAATAATTGATACAATTAAAAAAGTTATTGAAGCAAATGAAATTTTTGACAAGTCGTTTAACTGACCATATTTTTTGTAAACATATTAAATACAAATTCTCCGCAGAACAATCTAAAATCCTATTTCAATAACGAAAAACTCATATTCGTATATTGTATTATTTGAAATTCACCCTACTAAAAACATTTTATATTCAATTATTAAAATCATCACTTATTTTTATTTCAATTTGACTACTTTACTAATTAATACATTAAATATATAATTGAAAGCCTATAAATTGTTTTATTTAGTAAAGATATTATAAAATTTGAATTTTGAGTAATTGACAATTAAAATGTAATTGGAATAATATCTATCTTTGCTAAATCGTTTGACATTTTTTTTCTATAATGTATTAAATTCAAATTCTAGGCAGAAAACTCTAAAATTCTATTTTAATAACGAAAAATTCATATAGAATTATTTTATTAACTTACTTTTTATTTGACTATTAGTTAATGCATTAAAAAATAATTGAAAGAAAAGATTAATTGTTTTTATTCAAAAATATTAGAAAATTTGAATTTTGAGCGCTTGAATAATTGATACAATTAAAAAAATGGATGGATGCTTAAATACTTTTACATTTTTACCCAATATTTAGAAAATAAAAGTACACAAAAATTTAGCTTTTTCGGAATAGCGTCTATTCCAAGCATTTTTTTTATTATAATTCTTGTTCGCTATTTATTTCAATATGCCGCCAAGCAAATAACATTTACTAAAAAAACATTTGTATGTCATATAATAAATACGTAATTACTTCAATAGTTATTAATATTTTATAAAAATTCACTTGTGAATATTTAATATGATAAACATGTTTAAAGATTAATTCAAATTTGGAAATATTTTCTTTTATCCTTTTTATTTTCTCTTTCTTTAGTACATTAATATACCATTAAAACATTTAATTTGTAATAAGATTTTTTATTAACTACATCAAACATCTCGAAAAAGCTATTCAAATACTTCAATGAATTTATAATGAATTAGTCAAACTGGCTAAAATATTTGTTTACATGAATTATAAACTAATAAATGTGATTTTCTTTTAACTAATTCTAGTTTTATTTTATATAAACACTTGCTAAATAATTAATATAAGTTGGATAATTTTAATCTCTTTGTGTATAGGTAGGTATATTTTTTATTTTTATTCTCAACTTTGGTTGCATAATAAAATTGTTGTATTTTTAACTTTCTTTTTAAATAAATACAATATTGAATGAATGTGTTTTAATAAATGTCTAAATATTAACTACATATAGTATATAGATTTAAAAGCAATTACAAGCTATTATAACTAAATACCATTAACTTTATATTTTATGTATATATATTTTTTAAAATAAATTCTTTAAATTTTAAAATATGAGACTCAATTTACGATTTTTCTTCATTTGTTTAGATATATTAGATTTACTCGTTTTCATTGGGTCCAGCAGCACCACCATTTTCAATAATGGTATCAAAAGCAAATGGTTGGAATGCATAACCTTGACCCTGGTAAAATTTACTTTGGAATTCAACCCTGTATTCAAGAAAATTAATTTTAGTTTTTATATTTATATATATATATATATATTACATTAATAAATTACCAATGCAAACGCAATGTATGTAAAAAGGCTGACAATCCCTCCATCAGAACCAAAATACCAACGGTTAAGATGGACCAAAAAGCAAATACAATAGTTAACATAATGCCACCAAGCCAGCCTTGTTGTTTCAAACCAATTGACAATACCATATTCCACAAGACTTCAGCAAGTTCTAAAAAAATGTAATAAATAAATAATTATATATAGTATATAGAAAAAATCAATTCACTTTATTTTGCGCGATAATTAAGGAGTGTGCACGAAAAAATTGGTTCACACTTTAAAGCTTAAAACTTTTTGTTGGTAATAGTTGTAACTTTAAGCAAAGTGAACGCCGTTATTAATATTCTTTACTTTGAATTCTACTTTCATTCATTCCCTCTTTATACTTTACGTTTTTGTTTTTTCTTTAAATAAAGACTTGTTTAAAACTAATATTACAACACAGTCTGGCGAAAGTGGATTAGTTTTATTGAAAAGTAGAAAAATGTTTGGAAATCTTTAGTAGACAATTGAGTGATTTGGAAAGGAAAAATCCCGTCACTGTACCAAATTGACAAATTGGATGATGAAAATTACGACCCATGGTATATGCAAATGCGCAGTGTTCTTATACACAGAGGTTGTTGGAAGATTATAAATAGTTCGATTAGGAAAGAATCGGCAGATGCAAATGGCGTGGCTGCTTGGATTGAGAATGATGACGTGCACTGGCAACAATAACTCTGTGTGTGTAATCTATTCAATTGAGCACAATTAAAAACTGTTTGACACCCCATGAGGCGTGGTTGCGACTAGAAGGTACAAGAGAATTTTGAATCTTACGATGCCAAATGGTGGTAATGTAAGTAAACTCATTAATTAGTTTACGGATTTGGCTGAAAAACTTGCGGAATTGGGTAATTTCATACAAGAAGGATTAGAAGAAGGCAACAGACACAAAGCCAAAAATGAGCGCGAAGAAGCATCGGGTGTGTACACTCACAAGCATTTGCTATGAAATCTTCAGTGAAAGAATAAACCACAAAAAGGCGCAAAATCCGAGAGAAACAAAAGCAAAATTAAAGGCAAGAGTTTTGTTGAGTGATTCATGTAGCTCCTTTTCCACATGAGTCAGAAAAGAATTTGTTGTAACTTATTCACAGCGATGTGTGTGGCCCATACAACGTAATTTCCTTTGGCGGTTCCAGATATTTGGTAACGTATATCGATGACTAGTCATAACGAATATTTGTATATTTTATTGAAGCCAAGAACGAAGTCCTGAAAATGTTTAAAATATTTAAACAACATGTGGAGAAATAGACTGGCCAAAATATTAAATAATGGTCGAGAGTTTGTCAACAAGAAATTTGATTATTTTTGGAAGCAACTCACTGTACCATACCCCATACCCCACAACAGAATGGCATAGCCGAGCGAGCCAATCGTACGTTGACGGAAATGTCTCGTTCAATGATGGCACATAGTGATGTTCAACAAAGTTTGTGGGCAGAAGCAGTCTATTTACGCAATAGATGCCCAACCGAAATATCACCACTTGAGGACATTCGGTTAGTATGCAGTGTCATTGGGCAAATCCGGCACAAATAAATTTGAGTCCAAGGGGCGAAGTTTCTTTATGGTGGGTTATTTTCAGGTGGCTAAGTCGTATCGATTGTTTGACGAGAGTAAATAAAAGATAATTTTGAACTTCGTAATGTTATTTTTGAAGAGCATACCGTTGGTTAGAACAGATTTGATGATCAACGAAAACCAAATGTCTATGACCATTTGACAATTAATGTTGAACAACAGGCAGTCCATGAGGTAAAGTCCACATAACTTGTTAATAATGACTCAGATTCCGAGAACATAACTGATGATAGTGCGGATTCTGATAACGCCGGTGACTTTGCTGGTTTCGAGACTGCCAAAGAGGTTGGGTCTGGAAGTGAAGTTGACAATCAGAATGAGAATACTACAAGTCGTGGCAGACCGAAAATTATAAGAACGGGCAAAAGAGGTATACCACGAAAGCAACCAGTATTAAATAACATAGTGGAAGAGAGTATACCAGCAACTGTTGAGGAGGCAATGAATAGTACGAACAGCAATGCGTCCGAAAATGTTTTCTCTCAATAAAAAATGGTACATGGTCGTTGGATGACCTGTCTACGGGTGCTAAAACCATTAATTCCAAGTGGGTGTTCTCCATTAGAAGGGATGAATGTGGTCAAATAGAGCGTTAAAAAGACAGACTTGTTGATAGGGTTGCATCAGAGATTTGGGGTGAACTATATATGTAATATATATACGATAGCCTGAAAACTTTGTTGACCTTAGATATCCCAACAGAGTACTCAACTTCACAAAGCAATTAAACGAAAAGGCGATACAAGTGCGATAATCATATATCAGTCCTAGTATATTAAGGAATTGCTGAAAAAGTATAATAAGGAAAATTGTAAATCTATTGCAACTCCACTCTGCTAATCATCAGTTGAATTGTACCACAAACGATTGCAAGGTAGTAAACCAATTATTTAAATTATTATCATTTTTTCAAAATTATTAACTCTGGCTAAAGGGTTCTTACATGCTGGCGGTCTTTTTACAACGTCCTGGTCAGGAATTCTTTGTCGCAGCAGTTACGGGAAATGTAGAAGATAAATATCCTGTAAAAAATCAAAAGTTTTGAACAAACCATTTGAACGTGCGATGAAAGTAACGCTTATTTCACATCATTTCTAATGCCTATCAGACAACTTTCTCAAATCATAGCAAAAAAAAAAAAACAAAAACAAACTAGCAAATTTTAATGATAAAAAAATAGTGAGTTTTTCCACTTTTAACTGAGAGAGTTGCAAGAGAGGAGTGATAAACAGAATTGAAGAGTTTAATACGTTAAATTGCTTTGTTTATTTTATGTTTCAATCTTATAATGATAAACAAAGTAGAAAAAGTAAACAATTTGAGTTGCTTTTTGGAGGGTGTTTTGATTTTATTTTTATACCGTTCCTTTTTGATTTTATCCTAATCCAAAATAAGAAAATGCCAAAAAAAAAATCATAACGCCAAAACGGTAGAAAGTCGCCAAAACGAAAAAATACCACAAAAATGAAAAAAAGATGTTAAAATGGAAAAAAATCGCCAAAAAACGAAAAAATCGTTAAAATGGGAAAAAAATTTCCAAAATAAAAAAAAATCGCCAGAATGAAAAAAGAACGTAAAATAACAATATCGCCAAAATGAACAAAAGCCACCAAAACTAAAAACCGCCAAATGAAAAATCGCCATAACGAAAAAAAGTCGGCATAAAGAAAAAAATTCCCAAAACGGAAAAAACACTAAAAGGAAAAAAATCGAGCAAAATAAACAAAAAAATTAAGAAAAAATCGTAAAAACGAAAAAACCAACAAATCGGAAAATACACGAAAACGAAAACAACGCCAAAATAAAAAAAATCTTCAAAATGAAAAAATTTGTTATTCGCCCTCTCAACTTTAAAGATTTTTAGGAGGGAGAAAAAAAACATTGAATCATTTTTGACTCGATTTTTTTTTGCATTTGACCGTTATTTTTATGTTGGTCAATTTGTCTTTTGACGAATTTTGAAGTGTTTTCAGTATCTATAAGATTTTTAAATTGGATAAAAAAATGTTTGACAAAAAAAAAAAAAATATTGAAATGTATTTACTTTTCAGATTACAATTGGTTCGGAATTTTATTAGTTACAATCGTTAAAAGTTTCTACAAACATTTTTTTTATTAGCGGGTAAGAATTTTCTAGTGGAAAACATTGTATAACAAAAATAAGTTTTAAACTTTTTTATTTCAATGCGATAGGGGTAGCGAAGTACCCCAGGTACAACCTAGTATTCATTAAAAGCTAATAAAAAAAAATATTTTTCTTTTAAATTTATCATTTGTTTATCATTGGTTTCATTTTTATAAGCAAAAACTAATTTTTTCGTGTGCATTCCTTAGTTTAAATAATCATATAATCAAATTTAAATTCTAAGAACTGCGCACGAAAAAATCCATGTATACAATCCAAAGGGTTAATCTTTTTTAAATTTTGTTTTGTTAAAGACAGTTACATTCTAGTTTTAAATTTAAAAGAAAAATTGATTTTTTATCCGTTTTTAATAAAATATTTACTATTTTCTGGAATACCCTTCTTAAACTGTATTTTATTTTTACTCACTTTTAAGTGTTTTTTTTTTAATATTTTTTATTATGACCAAACACACTTTAAATGGACTGAGTTTTGGGACCGTTTAATGGATTTGCCTCTTATGTCATAATAATTATTGTTGTAATGATATCAGACAAAAAAATATATATATATATATAATTCCCTGTGCTTTCTAATAAAAGAAAGGAATATTTTTCAAGAGTACTTATTTGCGAACGTTTCTCTGTTAAAAGTGCCATTTGTTATGAATAGTTTTTTTTTCCCTACACTTACAAATGACTTGCCAGACCGAAAAGTTCTTCGACAATTTTGAGTTTTGATATAGAATTCCTGACCAGGATGTTGTAAAAAGAAGAAAAATTTAAAAAAATTAATCTCAATTTTCGTACTCTCTTTTGTCCCCACATTTTTTCTAGCGTTCCTACTACAATTGAGTCACATTCCATCCAGAGATATTTGAAATCACATATTTTGAAAAATACGTATTATTTTGGCTGCCATCATACAGACTGTAAATCAACTTTTCCTTCTGTTATCAGTGTTCGTTTCGGTGATCAAGAACTCGTATTTTTTATTTCATTTTTTCATAAAAACAAAACTAATTATGCTAATTTTAAGAAAAACTAATTATACTGAGAGTAATAACAGATGTAAAAAATTTAACGATACTAATTTGTTTTACGTACAATAAAAGTTATAAGCCTTAAAGCGTGCATGGATTTTTTAGTGTTTATTTCTTATTTCTTTATCAGGTATTTTTTTATTATTATGAATAACTTTCAAATTATCTATGTACTCACGTGCATGCGCCAATGACAAGGCCCAAAGACGCAAATATGAAGCTGTATGAGAGACTGAACCCAAAACATATTCAATAGTATGAATGCCTTGATGAATAAATATCTCAGACATTTCTTCCTCATCATGGTGAGAACCACTACCATGGCCAGCAGCTTGACCATTCGACATACCAACTTCGGCATCGCTAGAGCCAGTAATGGGTTGAATCTAAAAAATAACAACAACAAAATTAAAAAAAAAATCGATTTAAAATAGAAAAAATATTTATAAAAGCAAAAATATAGTTTTGCTAACTAACCTCCTCCTGTAAGAATTTACGGTTTTATTTTAAGAAAAAAGTAAATTTTATATAACGGAAGGGAAAAATAGTGTTTTTTGTATTAATATATGCACACAATTTTTGTTTTATAATGTAATTAAAGGTACTTGAGTGAATGATTATGATGTTAATGAGGAATGGTTCCTAAGTTTTTGCTATGATTTCATCGTTTACATGATGCAATGCATTTGAATGAAGAAATTATTTTTTTAAAAATATATTTTTTAATATGTACTTACATTAGCAAGTCTACGTTGTTTCATTATTTGCAAAGGTTTGCCCAAAAGCATTACTGGTATACAGGCCAAAGCTACCAAAACAAATACGACTTGGAAGAAATGTTGACCACTAAACATATATACTTCACAGCCGTCCGGAGCCTTTTTTGGTTCATTAAACAATACCATATCAATGAAAGTAATCAAAATTGAAGGAGCACAAGATGCAGAATAGGGTACTGAAAATATAAAATAATAATAATAATAATAAAATAATGATATCATTCATAATTATATGACATATATGTATACTTACCTTTATTTGTAGCAGCATAACGATTCCATTTGATGAACATCAACAAGACCATATAGAAGAACAAAAATACCAAGAAAATCATTTGGGGAATAAATTCAAAGATCAACGATAAACGATTCTTGAAGTAGGTATGATTTTGATAAGACATCATTACACCAAAAATCATGTGTATAACACCGAATATAATGGAAATTTTCATTTTATAGGCATTTTGGAAGATGATCTTATTGGCACCAGCCACTTGCCAAATCGGATCCATGCCAAACGGATATGGAGTACCCATATAATCATCTACTTCTGGATTCAATTGCAAGTATTTATTAGTCAAAACCGTTGATTTGTTATAATTAACCTGCCAATGTGAACCAAATATATTCAGAGATTTTGAAAAGATATCATTGTAGATGAGACCCGTGTACATAGAAAAGACACCCATTAGGAAAATAATATAACGACCACCAAAGAATATATTCCATATTTCATTATCTGTCTTTTGGGCAGCCAAGCCTTTTTCCTTACGTATCATCCAGAGACCAAATAGAGCCATAATCGCACCATGGCCCAAATCGCCAAACATTACAGCAAACAAAAAGGGAAAGGTAATAATGGTGTAGGGCGCGGGATTCATTTCCCTATACGTAGCCACACCATAGGCATCTATTAATGCCTGAAAAGCCTTGGTAAACTTATTTGTACGATTGTACGTTGGAGGATTTTCAAATGTTTGCATTCGATTCAAAATGGGTGGCACTGATGATCCAGAACGTTCAGTGCCTCGACGCAAAGCCAACTGTATGGTTTCAATATCCAAAACTGGCACCCAACACTCAGCAATTAAACACTTTTGTGTTACATCCAAATTGAAAAGATTCAAAGTGTGATAGATGGCTTTGATTTTGCGAACTTTAACAAACCAGTTCTTAAGATTCTTAGCGGCTGCTACTAAAACACGATGTCGATGATCTTGTGTTTGACCCAATACGGTATTTAGGTCCTCAATGCGTGTCATAACACCCATGGCCATTTCACGACGATCGGCTGGTGCTTCGGGACAAGGATATAAGGTGGCACGGAAGCCTTCACAGATTTTCTTAACGCGTGTTTTCAACTGATCACCTTGGAAGAATATAATGAAAACCGACTTGTAAACTTGATCGCCCTGAAATGCGAATGGAATCATTATACAAAAATTAAAATTATATTTTTTATGTAACAGTTTTGTCTAAAATTTACATTTGATGGATCCTCCAAAGGTGATTCAATCATGGCCTGACGCAAAAACACATTACCACGACAGGCACGCCACAACATACGCTCAAATGCTGGCAATTTTTCGCGTAAAATAACACCAGCCACAAAGCTAAAGTTCGTTAAAAATATTTATAATATTAATATGTATTTATAATTGTATTAATTGTAATAAAACAAGAACTCTTTCTGTATTAGTAATATGAAAACATCACTTTTAAGTTTTTTTTTTTTTTTTCTGGAAGATGCTTGAAATGTCCAATGAGATTGATGCAGAATAGAATGTTGAACATTGAAAAATATTGTGCACAAACATATAGTTTTTACAAAATTATATTGCACAAAAACAACATACTTAATGTAATTAATGTTTATTTAAAACAAAAATTATTTTTATGAAAATGTATGGAAAAACAAAAATTGTAAACATGATCCATTTACTGAAATAAAATTGTAATTAAAAAAAAATGGCATGAACTTTTTTTGTTTGCATAGTGACTTTTGGAATTACAAGTTTTAAATTAAATGATTGGTATAAATATGAAATTTGTTAATCATATAGAAAAAGACTTAAATCTTTTTTGAGAATTCCGAGAATTTGAATATACATATTTTCTAAATAAAAAGTTCATTAAATAAATTATACAGTTACGAGCAAATAAATAGGTTCACTTAGTAAGCGCTTATAAATTCATTTCCAAAAAAGACTACAAAAGAATGATAACGTTTATTGTTGTACCACTGACTAAGTTTTAGTAATACATAACAAATATTTAATTATGTTAACGTGACAAAAAAACTTAAAAAAAATAATTATTTATAGAGCAAAAAAAAATGGTTCGTTTTGAAAAAATGGTGAATTCCCAGGAAAATATTTAGAACTTGTTCTAAAATCATAAGTTCTAGAACTGGTCCTGGCGAACACTTTCACGTTGTTATATTCATACAAGTTCATTCCCAAACATAACTTTTCGTCCTTCAAACTTATAGGTTATCTTGATAAACAACCCACATGGCCACAATACTCAAAAATAACTACAATCGCACGACTTACATATATAAATTTTAAAATAAAGCACTTTAAAATACATTTTCTGGGCTGTAATATACATTATACATTGTTATATATTTTTCTTGTTATGCGATACTAATTTTATAACTCCATAACTTATAGCTCCATTTTAATAAAAATGTTAATAACCAACTATAATGCCAGACTGTAAACGTTGCACATTATACGTATACCTAACACCACCATAGGTGGTTGGGGTATTATGTGTTTGTGCTGATGTTAGTAACGCACAGGAAAAAATATCCAACACCAACCTTTAAAGTAAACCAATCGAATCAGAATCAGTTTTTGAGTCGATTTGTCAATTGTCAAAATTGATTTTTGACCAGTGTAGAATGCAAAACTTTAATTTCATGAAGTGTCCTTATTTAATTGAGAATCTTTGGAGAATTGTCCAGGACGTTTTTTTACCTCCTAAAGTCAAAACCAAGAAGCTTGGTAGGGAATTTCATGGGAAACATGTAGGCATTAGTTAGCTGTATGACATATGTTTTTAACAAAATATTACTGAATATTTTTTCCTTGAACGATTTTTGTTTTAGTATAGCGATTTTTTTTTTTCAAATTAACCTATTTATTTGTTTGGCAAATATTAACACATTTTTCCCCTTTTCCTTATGTAATCTAAACAAGGTTATTGTTTATTAAATGTTGTAATATAGCATTGTAACAGAAATTACAAACTTTTTAAAAATCTTTGTATTTCATTTTTTAGGAATGAATTTATAAGGGATTTATATCCTCGTACAGTATGTAGGTAATACATAATTTTAAATTTAACTGATTGTTCTAAAAATAAAAAATATAATGCATTTTAAGAAACTCTAATGTGTTCTTGACTTATTTCTAAAACCCTAAAACAAATGTGGAAATTATGAACAAGATCACTTTGCAGACACTTTATATTTTCAAGGTCTATGAGGAATCCACAGATAATTATTCCTAGAATCTCAAATCATGTTTTTGAAAAAACATTTCTGGTTCGTGTTGCTCGAAGTTTTAATCAAGGTCTATGAGGAATTCACACATAATTATTCCTAGAATCTCACATCATGTTTTTGAAAAAAAACATTTCTGGTTCGTGTTGCTCGTAGTTTTACTCAATTGCCAAATAATTTAAGAATTTTTCTTTTTCATTGAATATTTTTCATTACAAATTATTAAAGCATTTGTCGGATCAGTAATGCATTTTTCTGTGCTGCTTTTGAGAACTGATATTATTTAATTTTACTGTTATATTTTTGCGGCTGGGGAGCCAATAGAGGTATTATCTTTGTCTTCAATATGCATCTAAAACCAGAAATTATTAGCAATTAAACAAGTACACCTTTGTGAAATTTTATGCTTTTTCTTCGTTTTTCTAAAAGTTATATTTTTGGATCAGAAAAGGCCGAGTCTAAAAGTTTATGATTTAAGAAACACTTCCAACAGCCGATGTTTGTAGTGAATTTCATTGAAATCAGAGATGCCAAATCCGACAGTTGTCCGTTTTGAAATGGAATCACTCTTATCCCGCACTCAAACATGGCAAAGTGAGAAGCTAAGAGAGGTGCTGAGGGAGAATTTGCATAGGATGTAACTAATACATGATTGTGGATTACGAAAATTTCAAAACCATTTATCGTATATACGAACAGTAAAAAAAGGACAAAATTAAATAATTTCTACCTTTTTGCTGACTTGTGTAATTTAGTCAATAATAATGGAAAATTTCATTAATGTTGAATAAAAAACTAAAAGTTTTTCAGTTAAAAACTGAAATCCTTAAATTACATAACATCCAATTTATTAAAAAGCATTCAAAAAGCAAGATGATGATAATATTAGATTTCATTTTGTTCTCGTAAAATTTAATGTAAAAAAAAAAAAAAAAATAAAACAATTTGGCTTTTTTATAATTTTTGTAATTCCTGGAATATGCACTGAATCCATTTTTTTTTTCTACACAACCACTATGCAACCGAACATGCAATTCAAATCAACATAAAAGAAACATATGTATGAATATGTATGTAATTCAATGTAAATGGTTTAAAGAAATTCATATGATTAATATTGTTTGATTTGAAAGTTTGTATAACGAAAAATATTTTAAAATGTATGGTGGTACCAACCATGGATAATATTCTTCACGCTCGTTTGATTTTTCCATAAATCTAATGAAGGCGGTGTTATAAGAAAAAAAAACAAATATTAATAAATTCATATAATAAATATTAAAAGCCCATTACAAGAGAAAAGTATACAGCTTGAAAATAATTTTAAATATTCTTTTTTGTTTGTTAGTTTGTACAATTTGTTTGAATCCTTAAGGATATATTTTTTTAAACTAGTATGTTTGGCATTACAAAATACATACCCTAATTGTACAGGACCCATAGAATGGCCTGTACGTACTTCATCGGTTATTAAGGCACGTGTCATCGATTCAGTAGTATTATTTAGACCACCTTCTTGCTAAAAAGGTTTTGTATTTTTTTTTTAATTAAGAAAAGAAATCATAGTTTTAATGTTTTTAACAAACTAACATTTTTATATAATTTCTTTTTTAAAACATATAGATTTTGTTTTGTTTTAGAATGTTAATAACAAATTAGTAAAAACTATAGTAATTTTGTTGCAGTATTTTTTATTATGAAACACAAATATTTAAAGGCAAGGCTTATTAATACCATAACCAAAATATTTAAAAAAGGACATAACAAATTTATACCAAAATACAATTAGCCTAAAAATGAAAAGCAACCCACCACCAGGATTTTGATTTTTATTTCAATTAAATAAAAAAACATTTAAAGTTTACAAATAAATATATTATAATTATTATGCTAATTTTGTTTCATTGTTATTTTTGTAAATATACACATATAATTTATCGGAAAATTTAAAAAAAATATATTTCTGTTTAAGATTAATATTTATAAATATTGAAAGGCAGATTGACGTGATTTAATTCTTCTTTAAATGTGAAAAAACCTGAGGTATACAAATTAAAACAGGAAGAATTGTTTGATTTAAAGGGCCAAAATCATTAGTAAGGAAATACCAAATTAATTTCTAATCAATTTAATTATTTGGCTACTAATATTAAAACATTAGAAAACATATAAATCAAGCTTTTTTAGATTTACATAAAAATTTTACATTGTTAAGAAAATTTGTTTACTGTTAGGCCTGCCGGGACCTCAAAATTAAAAGGGTTGTATTATGATGTGTTTATTTTTATTTATATTCGATTTTAATTATTTTCATACATACAAATGCTATTTTCTTCAAATCGCATACAATTAATTTTCTATAAATTATTTTAAAATTTAATCTTAAACAGAATAATTTTTATTAAACGATTGTATATATCCATTCCAATAGTTATTTAGACCTTTTTTTAAGTAATGTTTGTTTAAACATAAAAAATTGTTTTAAATATGTGCATTTTTATAGATTTAAAAAAGGACAATCGAACTGAGCGTTTAGAATAAAATTCATGATAGTTGTTTAAATGACGATGATTTTAAATGAATGATAATTTCCGTTTTTTGTTTTCGTTCACTTTCTATGTTGTTTTGTATATGAGTCATGTTTTCATATCGGCGTTTTTTTTTTATTATTTATAACAAGTTCTTTTAATTATTTTATTTAGTTGTTTGTAAACATATTTACCCCAATTTTAAATTTTGTCCTGGTTGATTAGAACGCGCAGCTTCTTCACCCAAAAGTTGGGCTTGCTCATCTTCATTTTGATTATCGGCCATCTGTCGATAACGTCGGGGTTTTGAATATGAATATGTTATCGAGGGTATCGTCTGGCAACACAACCGTTTTGTTTTTATGGATAGGGTTAGAGAGGGGGTAGTGGGAAAGGTAACACAAAATAATATTTGAGGGAGTTGTTAGGGAAGTAGGAAGGATTAGGATAGTGCAGGATTTGTTGCGTGTTTTGTTGGTATGTATTTTTTTTTTTTATTCAAACGTAAACAATTAACGAAAATTTTTGATTTGTTTCAACAAAAACCGAAAATGATAAAAAGAAAATAATAAAATAACCAAAGGAAAATTAAGAAAAATAATAAGAAAACAATTGAAATAATGAGAAAAATTATATAGATTTTGTTTATTATCAAATTAAAGTAAAAAAAAAATTGTGATAAATTATAACATGATTATACAGCTGTATTGAATATTTGTTATGAGATTTTTGAAAAATTTTGATAGAAAAAGAAGCTTTTGTTTAGAAAGAACAACGAATAAAATAAATATTTTATACAATTATAGTTCTAAAAAAAAGAATTTAATTTAATGTTCCTTACTAAATTTCCTAAATAATTAAAAAATAAAATATTTAAATTAGAAATAATCAATTTGCATAATTCAATTAATATTACTTTTAAAAGAAATGTCAAGGATGAAATTTAACAGAAATTTTCTATTTAAAGTTACTAATATTTGATGAGAAATTTAAAATTTCAATGATAAATATTTTTTTGTTAAAAACTTAATAAAAACGTTTTCCAATACTTGATTTAAATGTAAATGTTTAGCTACCCAGCAACAACTTTTTGGTTCTCGGTAATGGCAACTACTTATTAAAGCAGTTTCTTGGTAATGAGGCGTCATTATTATTTGCCTACTCTACATTGCATAAATAAGCATTAAATGGAAGGTTGTTGTTGTTCAACCCCATTTTGATGGCGCTTAGTTTTTTTAAACAAAATGTCAAAAAAAAAAAAAAAAAATTATACTAAAAATGTTTTTGCCACTTAGAAAATTGAGTGCGAGATGGTATACTGAATAAGACGTTAGTCATTAAAAACGAATGGTTAATTTGTGCCCAAGTTCAAATTTCACTGACGGCATAATTTTTTCTTTTTTTATTTTTATTTTTGTTTAGGTATTTTTGTTAGGTTTATTATTAGGTTCAGGTACCTCTAAAATCTAAAACTAACTACATGAATTTGTTTACAACTCGAACAAAAATAAATAGTTTATTTTTGTTTCCAATTATTCCTGCTAGTTTACCAGGAAAGCAAAGTTTCTGCTGGTAGTACGTGACAAATTCTGCATTAATTAAAACCCTAAGTTTTTTCTTAGAAAAATCTTTAAAATTTACTAAAAATTACTTCCATTTTATGGTTGATTCTCGTACTTTTTTAGATGGCATAAGACTGTTCAACTCTTAAAGTCCATATAAATACTTTAAGGAATTTATGTTTAAAATTTTAGATATTTTTTAACTTTAATAAAAATTACAGGCGAAATTATTTTTAAGTCATGACGTAATAGTTGTTCTTTTTCTTATGACTTAAGTGACGTAAACATTTTTGTCTGCTCGTCCTATAATACATGTCATTCGTATTAAGTCCTTTTTAAGTATGTATAATGACTCTGTTCATCATTAACTCTTTGAAAGCGTCATTTAATATTAATATGATGGTATTTAAAAACTTTCTACGAAACTGCTGTATATAAACTAAAATACTTTTACTTATAGAATTTTTGGTGAATTTTCATTTTTTAGTGAAATTTCGAATTTTTGATGAAATTTCGAATTTTTAATGAAATTTCGAACTGTTCGTGAATTTTTAGTTCAATTTCGAATTTTCGGTGAAATTTCGAATTTTTGATGAAATTTTGAATTTTTGGTGAATTTTCGTTTTTTTTTTTTTGTAAAATTCGATTTTTTGGTGAAATTCAGATTTTTGGAGAAATTTTGAATTTTTGGTGAATTTTCGGATTAATGAAATTTCGAATTTTTGGTGAAATTTCGAAATTTTCGTGAAATTTTGATTATTTGGTGAAAAACTTTCTAATGTTTTTTCTTAATAATAAAAAAAAAATTATCGGTTTTGAATTACACGTACATAGAAAAAAATATAGTCAATTAAACGTTTTGCAAAAAAATTTAATTTATTTATATATTGTAACAATTACTCGAGTGATCAAATTTTAAATTTAATTTTTTTTTTCTATTTCAAAAATTATTAATTGGATAAATTAAGTGATGATCTAAGTAATTGAATATAAAACCTATAAAAAAGGTTGAATCTCAATTAAAAAATTAATCATTCGTAATTGAAATTGGATTTTAGATTTTTATATGTAAAACTTGAACTTTATTGGTTAGAATACTTCGTTTTAGAGAAATTTATGTAATTATTCAAATATTTATAATAATTTTAAAATTCTGATTAATAATTTCGAAAATATTTTTTTCTGTGTAATTGAAATATGATTTTAGAAATTTTCTGTGAAGAATTTAAATTTAAGATATTTAAAACTTTGTTTTTAAGCAAACTATTTAATTATGCAAATAATTAAAAGCATTTTGAATTTCTGATTAATAATTTAATTCAAATTTTTTCAAATAATTTTTTATGCATAAACTTTAAAGCACTAAATATTAAATTCCTTGACCAAAGACCAACTATCAAACATAAATCTTCTGCCATTAAATATTTGAGTTTGCTGTTAATAAAGTGCAGCATGATCACCCTCTAATTTGAGATTAAAATATGTATAGTAAGGGACAGAATAAAGGCAACATTTTAGTCAGAAAAGAAAACGGCATTAAGTTCCAAAGCAATATATACATATAATACTTTTTAATATGTATTTTTAAAAGGGTTTTATTTTCCTAAATTAGTTACACTAACTAAACCTTTTCCTAAAAGCCATAAATTAAAATAAAATAAGTACATATTAAACATTTTAGAATATTAAAGGAAAGTAATAGTAAGTAATAATAGTAGAAGAAAAAAATAAATAAAAGCGATTAGCTTATTTACAGTAAATGTGGTTATGTGATGATTAAAAGTAGATTTTTTTTAATTATATTTTTAATTTTTTTCATAGTAAGAAGAAAAAATGCACATATTAAATTTAGGTGGTAAATGTTTTGTATTAATAAGAAATGTTAAGATTCACATTTTTTTGTGGTAATTTCTGTGGTTGGTGGGTAATAAAAAAATGTTTAATAAAAATATTTAAATTAAAAGACTGATTTGTAGTAATAGCAGAAGAGGAGATTTTAATAAGAAATTGTTTAAAAATTTTTTGTGTTAAAAGCAAAACAAATAAAACTAAGGGAAATATTTTTTTTTTTTCATATGTTTATCTTTCAAATATCATTACATGCTGTACTTAAAAAAAAAAGAAAAATAACAAAAATCCATAACCCTTATCTATAAAATTTTCAGAAAAAAAAAAAATAATAAATAAATAATAAAACTGTAATAAATAACAAAACTTATTAGACAAATAGAAAATTAAAAAAAGATAATAAAAAAATTAAACTAAAGGAATTAATAAAAATTTTCAAAACCAAACAATAAAAAATATAAGTAATTAAATACATAAAAATTACAAAGTGCACCTCTCAGTTGTGTTGTCAAAAGGTTAATTACATTTTCAAAGAGAATATTTAAAAGAATTTATTATTCAGACTTTGTTTCTTATTGTTTATATACAAAAGCATTTTAAAGAATCATTAGTCTTCCATTAAAATATTTGAATAAATTTTATTTTATTATTTACATAAACAAAGCTGAAATAACACTTACCTCATCGAAAAACACTTGAGTTTTGCGTAAAATATGTTTTAATTCGGTCAACTCCAAAAAATTACGTTTTAAAGCTTCGGCATTTTGATTAACTTCTCTTAATTCATTTTCAAGTTTTTCAAAAGTAGCCTTAAATTGAAAAGAAATTATAAACAAATAAAGTTGGTTAAATAGTTTTTTTAATATATACTTCTAGATCAATCATTTCTCTAGGTTGTGGAGCTTCGGGACTTTCTCCGGTATCTAGCATGGGTATACCATCTTTCTTAATTTCTTTTTCCAAATAACGCAATTTACGTTCCATTTCATCGCAACGCCTAACTTCGTTAACGAATTTCCGCTGAAAGGCATTAACATCAGGATTCAACTGAAAACGATGTTAAAAAACAAAATATAAATTTTGTAAATTTCTTATATAAAGTTAATTATTTAATAATTTATGATGTTCATTGTGAATATTTCAATTCAAAATATTTGTTAAAAATAAATTATTTTTATAATCAATTTATATTTAGAAATAGTTTCAAATCATTTTGTATTCTTTATAATATAATTTTCAGTTAATTGAAATTAATATTGAATAAAATTATTTAAATGTTATTCCATTTGTTAATAAGTCAGATTAGAAAAAATTGAAAATAAATTTTGTTCTTTAGCTTGAATACAATTATTATTTATTTTATTTCCTATTTTAAAAATTAAATAAAATATATTTTGAAATGTTTTTTTTTATTCTTAGACCATTTTTGAATATTTTTATTCAACATAAATTTATTTGTATAATTTTAAATTACATCCGGAGAAATCATAAGGAACATTATTTGCTGAAAAAAATAATAACTTTATTATTTAAATGTTATATTTATTTTTTTAATATTTTTATCATAAGAATTTTTATTGTAATTTTTATTATTATATTCAGGAATTTTCTTTTGGAAGGCCAATAAACATATATTACTTGTTATGAAATAAATAAATAAATAATTTTATTTAATTTTTTTATTGGACCATAGGAAAGCTTTATTGATCGTCCATTTTTAATTATAATCTATTTTAAAATATTGGGATTAGTTCCAGTTATCAAAAGACGTTATTTTGTATGTCTTTCATATATAAAATAATTTATTTTTTCGCTCTCCTGAAAAGTTGTTCAAAAACAAAAATATATTTTTTACTTTTGATTAAACAAAATATTTTCTTTTTAAATTTATTTTGTTCAATCAGATACAAAATTATATAAAAATTCGTTGATTTAGTGTAAATAGAAATCCTTAATGTTTTTATTTAAAAATTAATAAATTAATTAACAAATATTTTAAATTAGAAGTAAAAAATTAAAAATAAAGTCATTTTGGTTTAATTTGATTATCAAATATGGGTATTAAATCACTTCATGTTAATGTGGTATTTACTTACATCTCTGAATTGCACTAATCCCAATTCTCCCAGTTCCGATACACAGGCATATGCTGCCTCACTTTGCAAAAACAACTGACATAATGTCATTTCCTCACTACGAAATAGTGAACCCATTTTTAATGGTGTTTTGTTTTCTTGCGATCTGATATACTAATTTATTCAAAATTACAATATGTTATGTTGACTTAAAATGTATTGATCTGTAAAGTAATAAAAAAAAAAAAAATAATAATATATATAAATATATATAAGCAAAGGAAAAGAAGATCTGTTATTTATTAATTATTAACTAAAGTATTTTTATGAGAAAAAATTTTGATAAATTTGGAAATTTCCGTGAAACTGCATTTTTTTTTTTCAAAATCTCGGATTTATAGTGATACATATTTTAAACTTTTAGTGAATTTCGGATTTTTACGTTTAAATATTTATATATTTTTTTTTAATTTTGTGTTTTTGGTGACATTGTATTACTGATGAAGGTATTGATTTTTTTTCTTTTTTTTTAATTCGTTTTTTTTTCTGAAATTTGTATTTTTTTGATACAACTTGGAATTTTTAGTGAAATTTTAGATTTCAATAATTTCGAATTATTTGAAAAATTGTGGATTTTTGTGAAATTTAGAATGTTTTGTGACATTTTGGTGAAATTTCGAATTATTGGTTAACTTTTTTTTCGTGAAATTTTCGACTTTTTTATAAAAAACATTCCAATTTAAAAAAAGTGCTAATTTAAAAGAACCTTCGATTCCTATTTTCAAAAAAGCTCGTATGTATGTATTTTCCAAATAAGTAAAAGCTTTTAAAAAACTACCAATTTTCATAAAAATATACCAACTTTTCAAAAATTTAAAGCAGTAAGTAAAAATTTTTAAAGACTATTAGTTGTGAAAAAAAAGAAAATAAATAAACATCAATTCCAAACAGTATTGGTACATATATTGTAGAACGTCGGGGTTCACACATAGAAATTTTTTATGCTGTAGTTCTGACTTCTTAGGCGAGAGAGATAAAGAGAATGTAAAAGCATAGTATCCCTTTTTCTTCTCCCTCCTATGAAACCAAAAAAATTTACTGTGTGTGAACCCTGTCTTTTTTTTTTTTTTTTTTTGTAAGCAAAAGTATTTTTTAAAAATTATTTTTAAAAGTATTTTGTTAAGAACGGTCTCTTTATACCGTTATGGTGTCAATAACAGTGAATACTTCAATAAAACTATTTGGGTTATTTTTTAAAGCATTCGCTATTATTTCGTACAGAAAAAGTAGACAGGTATATTATTTTTTAAAATATTTTTATAACAGCTCACTCCATGTTTCTCAAATATCTGATTAGGAACAAAGAAACAAAAACTGAAGTGGTCAACGTTATCTATAATACATCAAATATTTTTGATGTATTTTATTGTATTGATGTATTAATTCTAAATTATAGGAAAAATCATTGTCTGATTTGAAACAATCCAATTACACACTTTAAATATTGTTGTACATACATATTTAGGTCATTTAATATATTGATTTAATAGCCGATCTTTTCATCTGCAAAATATTACTATCTTAAATCTCGAAAGCGTATATACCACAAAATATTATTTATGGCTACAAACACAAATGTAGAGCAGGAAAAATTAAGTACTGTTATTACAAAGTGTAGCACAATAATACCAAGTTCATAACTATATTTGAATGCGACTATGAAAATTTAAATATGTTTTAAGAATATTTCCATAATACTCTCTCATATCAGCAACCACTAACAAAATTACTATAAAACAAAATTATGACGATAACAAAAAAATAAAAAATAAAACTTTAATTTAAACAGAAATAATAAATACAATTTATTATTCATTGTGATATGGAATAAAAATAAAACGACCACAAAAACAGAGGGAGTTTTTTTATTTTTGTTCTTATCTGTCAATTTGAGATACGGCCCTATGTTTCAAATATTTGTAGACAATGAGGTGGTACATACAATTCATTTGCAGTTCCGACATGGATGTTATATTTTTTTTTTTTTTAATTTTCATCACTCATCAAAGACCTTGTTCAAAACATTGTTTAAATTTGGAAGAAATTAATGTTGCATGGCAAATTTGTAATTTCTTTGTTTTTGGTGGTTGTGTTTTTATTGCTAATTGATGTGATTCATTTTCGAGTCCATATCTATTGAAAACAAAAAAACTACAACGTATACAAGAAAAATCAATAGTTTTTCAGTGCAATATTGTCAATAACACTATTAAATTTGTTTGAAATTTAACTTTAATTTTATAGTTTTTATACCAACGATTATAAATTTAATTTAATATTTTAATAAATTTTAAGTTTTTTTAACATTTTTGCTTTTTTATATTGCAGTTTAATTTTAATTAATTATTATAAATAAGAAAAATTGGACTTACCTCTTTTGCAAATGGAAAAAATGTTCCGAATGAAAATTTTTAAGCTGCTTGATGGGGGAGTAAATTTGTTAATTTTGATTTACTGCTATCTTGTTGCAACTATGTAAACAGCTGTTTTAATGAAAAACGTCTGGAGTCGTGAACAGTGTTGCCGTTTTCGTTATCTTTAACCAAAATAAGTTATTTTATTTTCCAATGTGGACATGGTGAATTTTTCCATTTTGGTTATTTATTTATTTATTATTTTTTTTTTTTTGTTAAACCAAAATTCTGTTTTTATAAACAAGTTTTAAAGCACTTTTTAGATTACTCTGTAAATATCGTATACAAGTATTTGCCATCAATAAAAGTCTGTGCTAAAAAGCCGTCATAAATTTCACGACTTCTTTTTTCCAAATTTAACTGACAACGATGAAGACACCACAATTTTAAAGACATCAAGAATGCTAATGAAGCGTGCTGCGGAAAAGTTTTAGTGTCGTATAACTTTTAGTGATTCAAATTTCGTATAATTTATACATGTAAATTCAGCTTCATAAAAGCCAATAATAATTGCAGTAGCTAATAGTAATTGAATAGAAAATTAAAATATAATTTAAAATGCATTTTTCTGACATACATACATATATCTCCATTTTAGGATAACAATTTTAAAAATTTATTGACATTTATTAAAAAAAAAATCTAACATTGTATAACAACATTTTAGCAAAACACCTAAAAGCTTTTCCACTGTCTTGACTTATTTTTGAATTGTTGAATTGACATTTCTCAATCTAAGTTGAAGTTGAATTTACAAAACAAGGCCCTTCATTTTGTAAGAATACGTAATCATATTTCTTCACAAATATCTATTTTATAAAACTTTAATAATTAGCCAAATAAATCGCCACCACTTTATAAATCGCCTAAAAATTCACCATGCCGCCAAACGGAAAATTTTTTCACCAAAAACAATTAAAAAGCATCACTTTTGGCGAAAAATCGCCACATCTGACAGCACTGAACAGAATATGTTAGTTTTTTTTTGTCAGAGAGTGTCAAATTTGCTCTCTGAGAGAATTATCTCACCTGTAGATTCAAATATTAGTATTATAAGTTTTACATAGTGTCTACATTAGAGATTTTTTTATCAAGACAGACGTCAAACTTAACGCGAATTTTTGGAAGGTGGCAACAGTTGCACAAAAACAACAATATGGCGTATTCATTATTGTTCTTTATATATGCCGTTTGACAACTGTAACAACCAAAATAATAATCAACTATTTAACTAAGGTTACCTCGTATATATTCGCACTGAATTTGACGTTTGTTTTAATATAAATTTGCCTAATTTAGACACTAGGTTGTGATGAGATTTCTCTACACAAATATCTTATAAGATAAACTGTCAAAAAATACACATATACGAAAGTTTGTTTGTGAGTATGCATGTGTATTTTGGGAATTACTAAAAAATCATTTTTATAAAAATTGTGCTAAAAAGTGCGAATTTCTTAAAAAAGACATGTTTACTCTGTGACTGATTGAAAATAATGATGTCTTATAGGATTTATTAGAATTCGTGTACCCCTTGTTTAAGATATAATATAAAAAAAATGGTTACTCTCGTCTGCCGGCGTTATCTCACATATTATATTAGCATTAATTTCAGTTGTAGAACTGGGGTAAAGAAAACGTTATATCAATCTTTAAAATCGCTTAAAAACTCAAATAGTTATTAAATTTTACCGATTGTTCTTTTTTGTTCTGAACAAATAAGTGAACAAGTTCTCTCTTTTTGTTCAGTTGTTCATTTTTATTCTGAGCTGTTTGACTGGACGAACTGTTTCTATTAGTCCGAACTGTTTGCGTTTATTCAGTCAATCAACAATCTGCAAGAATAACATTTGTTATTATTGTCATTTTTTGAATTTCTGTTGTTAGCAAAAAATTATAAGTGATAATTTCGAAATTTTTATAAAATTTTATTACAAACTAAAGTAATTTTTGATATATTTTTATAACTAATTATATATTTTGAATAAAAAAAATGTACAGACCTAAATAGACTAATATAATATATTAGTCATTTAAATGTTAGTAAATGACTTAAGTGTACTAAATGATTAAAAATGTTTCATTTTTTATGCAAGAACGAAGTCTTTAGCATATAAATATGCTTTAATTTGTTGTTGTTTCTCAATATCCATGAAAATAGCAGACTAAATAATAAATAAAAAACCATGAAAAATATTTGTGATCGATCTGTATAAAAACTAAGTCCGTAACTTATTTAGGACTTGAATATCGGCCAAAAATGTGTTTTGGACGATATCTCTGCTACTCTGAACATACTGAGTTTATTTCTTCAGTATAAAAATTATGAAAAAAATGTCCGATTTTGTTTTGCAAAAGCGAAGTCCCTAACTTATAAAGGGGCTTCAAAAAATCGAAATCAGGTTTGAAAAACCGGCTTTTTAAAATATCTCCTCTATTTTTCAATAAAAAAGTTCTTGAAAAAATTTCTGATCTTTTAATATATATCTGTGTTATCGGGAAGTTTCACAACCACACGATTGTTAATAAGCCAGTTGGATTAATGACTGGTGGAAAATACAGTATACCAAATATAAGTTTTATTTACACTAAACTTTTTTCAATTCAATGAGATAGGTGTATTATTAATAAATTTTTGAAAAATCTGATATATTAAAAAATCATGTTTTATTTAACAACTTGTAAAGAGTAGTATTATTGTTAAATAAAACATGATTTTTTAATATATCAGATTTTTCAAAAATTTATTAATACTAGGTTACACCTATCTCATTGAATTAAAAAAAGTTTAATGTAAATAAAACTTATATTTGGATAATTATTTTAGAAATAAAAAAATAAGAAAGTACATTTTGTATATATCCAAGTGATAACTAAAAGATCAATACATATATTAAAAATCCGTATAACACATTCTTATATATGGAATCAAAAAATTATTAAAGAAAAAAACTATTTTTTAGACCAGATATCATATGAAATTCAAGAAATACATGATTTAATAATCAAATTCAAAATATTTTATTTTTTAAAAACTAACAAAATTTTTTTGTAAATAATATTAATCTTGTTATAAATAAAAATAAAAAAAAAGAATAACAAAAATTCTCAGTTTATGGAAAGCGTTCCACTTTCAAATTCTATACATCCTTCCCTTCAACAATTGCAACGTTTAAGATATATTAACAGCCAAAGCAAACGCAAAACATTTATTCGAAGTCCACACATAAAAAATAAACAACGTTTAATTCCCTTAACGAAGGATATTGAAAAAGCCATGATGAATTTTAATGTCTCTCAATCAAGTACTAGCATTTCAGAGAAGCCTCTATATAATACCATCTCCATAACAAGTCTGGTTCGAGGTGAAGTTCAAAATATCCTACATGAATTATCTATATCAGAACAATATATACGTAAAGAAGAAATTGATGATATGATAGAAAAATGTTTAAAGGAAAAAATAACCGTAATACAAGACTGTGATGCTAAAACAAATTTTAGCGATTTCGATATAAATCAAGAATTTGAAATGACTGTAGAGGAGTTGCCTGATAAGGATAAAAGTATACTAATTGTAGAGAATATACAAATACTGGAGCAACGTATAACAACATTAGAAGAACGACTAAGTTCTATGCTTCAAAATATACCAAAATTAAGACATATACAAGCTAAACGTTTTAAAATTAATACAAATGCTCTTAAAGAAGAACTACGTAATATAATGTACAAAATGGAGGAAGGAGTAAATGAGGAACAAACTGGCTTAATAAAGTTAAATGATAATCCAGAGAAAACATACAACATATATGATGACATTTACTATAGTGAGCGTGAATATATTTTAAATATATTGAATTACAAAAAATCCCTAGAAACTATGCAGTTAAATCAAAAGCCCAAATTAAATCCGTATGTAAAACCTATAAATATGGTTTGGCCTGAATCAAAAGGAAAATTTAAACAGCGTTCAATGTTTTTAGCAACAAATGATGTTCGTGTGAGTTAAATATTATAAAATTTTATTATTCATTGCAATGTCTATAGGGGAATTACGAAATAAAATAAAATTATAAAGTAACATCTTTTAAAACACTATCGCTGATATTAAAAAGAGCATCTTCCTCAGACTCTAGTTTATTGGTTGATTCGTTCAATTTTTTGTTGCTAATGTTATTAGTATTAGGATTATTTTCATCGTTTATGGTTGTATCGGCAACCGGTGATTTTACCATAAAATTCTGAAAAGTGATAAAAATAAATAAAAATTATTAAAAGAACTTAATTTTACGATGTTTGAATTTGGAAATAAAATAATATTTAATCACAGAAAAAATATGACCAATTAAAACCAAAGATTAAATTACTTTTTAATTTCTAACACTTTATACTAAAAATTAAACAATTTATCGACGTTCAATTACTTTTCTTATTGTATTAATTAATAAATTAATCAAGTATAAAGAAAAAATAAGCGATGATTTGAATAATTGAATATACATTTTTTAATAGGTTAAATTTCAAATAATAAAATGGTTGAATATTATTATATCGTAATTGTAATATAATTTTAGATTTGTTTGTCTAGTATTTGAATTTAATACATTACATAGAAAAAATGTGGTCAATTAATCGATTTATCAAAGATAAACAAATTTTTCAAACTTTTTTAATTGTATCAATTATTCAAGTGTTCAAAATTCATATTTTCAAATATTTTTTATTAAAAATAAAACAATTTATCGGATTTCAATAGATTTCCTTATTGTATTGTTTACACAGAAAGAATGGTCAATTAAATGATTTGTCAAAAAATTCATTTGTTTCAATAACTTTTTTAATTGTATCAATTAATTGAGTGATCAAATTTAAAATTTTTTTATATTTCTAATTAAAAATATAGCCATTTATAAGCATTCAATTATTTTTCTAATAGTATTTATCAAAAATAAAAAAACTAAGTGATAATCTGAGTAATATAAAAATTTTTTAATAAGTTGAATTTCAAATAATAAAGTAATTGAATATGAATCATTCGTAATTGAAATTGGGTTTTAGATTTTTATAGGTAAATTTTGAATTTGAATTGTTAGAATACTTCGGTTTTGGGTAATTTGTTTAATATTTGAAACCATTTTAAAATTTTGATTAATTTGATTTTTTTTTTTTTCAAACAATTTTTTCTGTGTTAATCGGCTTGGCCGAATCTATATACCCACCATCTGCAACTTTTTAAAATTTCACCTTATATGGGAGATGGGCGGTTTCCGAGTTTATATTGGTCCTTGAACTATTTGTACAAAATTTCGTTGATGTTTCACCTTATATGGGAGGTAGGCAGTAAAGTGGGCGGATCACGCCCATTCTTGATTTCTGAGTTTATATGAATCATCGAACTATCTGTACAAAATTTCGTCGTCCTACATGCTTTTGTTTAAGAGATATCAGCAGAAAAGTATGAACTGAAATTACAACGGATACCATGTTTCTAGTACTCGGCCCATAACTTTCTTGTTTATTAATCGATTTTGACCATTTTGAATACCAAACAAACCAAACCTATCGTCCGGATAGGGCTACTGCTTTAAACAGACAGACGGTTAGGCGGACGGACATAGCTAGATCGACTCAAAATCTACCCAGGACCCAGAATTTGTATACTTTATGTGGTGTTAAATGATTTTTTCGACATGCTACACACGGAATAACAAATCTAATATACTCCCTATCTTTTTGATGATGAGTATTAGTGATAATTTTAGTAATTCAATATGAATTTTTCGTGATATAAATATAATTTTAGATTTTTCTTTGTTGAATTTCAATTTAATATATTACAAAACCTAGTTTTCGTGCAAATTATTCAGTTATAAAAATAATTAAAAGCATTTTGTATCCCTGATTAACAATTTAATAGAAATTTTTTTTTTTTAAATAATTTCTTCTATGATCACCATAAATACTTACGTTTAAACTCAAATTAGGATCAATTAGCGATATATCATTCAGTTTCAATTTGGGTATATCGAAATTTTCAACTGTAACCAAGGGTTCCAAACGTCCAGAGGGACTAGTACTTAAATTAGCAAAATTCAAAGAGGCGTCCTGCACCTTCTTAACAGCTGACAATTTTTTAATATAATTTAATGAAGTTGAGCCAGAATTATTTTCGCCACCAATGCCACTTGTATCTAATTGATATTGAGATCTAGCAATACGAGTACGATCATTTGAACCAAAGGGAGTGAAGGGTGATTGATGCAATATTGTGGGAGAGGCGGTTTTAGTAAACGATTGTGGTGATGTTTTACTCATATTCAATGGTTTTAAATGAGTTTTTGGAGTGTTTGTCACTGATATGGTGTCTGACACAATAGGTGTCTCTTGTTCGTTGTCATTAAACATTGACTGGTGTTTCTTCCATTTGCTGGCCAAGTTGGAAATATTTATTTGAGGTGTTGGTGTTTTATATTTGGAAGAATCCTTTTTACTAGTTGAACGTAACAATTGTATAGGATCAATGATTTTGGAGCGATTTGTTGTATTATTTAGATCCGACATTGATTGATCTATTATACTATGGTGACGATTTGGTTGACGTATTGTCATGGCACGCGGAGGAGCTTTAATTTTATTGAAGGTTATTATGTGAGTGTACATTATTATTATTTATCATTATTATCATTATCATTGTCATTATTATTATTATTATTATTATTATTATTATTATTATTATTATTATTACTATTATTATTATTATTATTATTATTATTAATCATTATTATTATTATTATTATTATTATTAATTATTATTATTTTTATTATTATTAATATTATTATTAATATTATTATTAATTATTATTATTAATTATTATTATTATTTATTATTATTATTAATTATTATTACTATTAATTATTATTATTATTAATTATTATTAATTATTATTATTAATTATTATTAATTATTATTAATTATTATTATTACTAATTATTATTATAAATTATTATTATTATTAATTATTATTATTATTATTAATTATTATTATTATTATCATTATTATTATTAATTATTATTATTAATTGTTATTACTATCAATTATTATTATTATTAATTATTATTGCTAATTTTAATACTTACCCAAAAAATTATTAAATGTGGTTTCATTAGCATTTACAACCTTGCTATCTACTAGTGAAAGTCTGGACTTTCCTCCACCCTCGGGCACTTCAAATTTTATGGGTGGTGTAGAAACCAATTTCATTAGTAAAGTATTTTCTAAATTTCGTTTGATGGGACCATTCATATTAACACGCACTGGAGTTTGTGCAAATTCAGTTTTATTGGATTTTTTCATATTTGCAAGTAGAATTTTTTTAAAATCTGTTATTTGTGACTCCATTTCTTGCAGCTCTTTTTTCAAACTTAGTAGACGGGAATAGACAAACTCCCCAGCACAGGGTTTTTGATTGAAAACTTTTAATTCATTTTGTATAGTGTCATTAATAGCATTAAAAGTGATTATAAGAGTATTGATGTTGACGCCATCATCGGTTACTTTAGAGCCAAATGATTCTGAAATGTAAATTTTAAAATTTCTGCTAAAATCGAAATTGGTTTATGAAGAATATTTCTTTGTTCCAGTAATTAATAAATTTATAGATTAGATAACAGTTCCTAAATTTTAATATAAAAAAAAAAACAATACCTTCGACCAACTCTTCTATGGGAAAATGATCTCGTATGCGTTTTAATTGTAAACATATGCGTTGTTTATCATATTTGTAACCAGTTTCTTTACTATAAAACTTATCCATTGCATCTTTCAGTTCTCCAATCAAATTATCCATCTCTAATATTTTCTTTGTGCGTTCACTATAATATAAATTAAATAGTTGTTTATTATTCTCTTCAAAGTCTTCAAGAAATTTATCATCCATCAACATATCCACACTTAATCCCGATTCCTGCGAAAGCATTTCCAATTGTTCCATTAGCTTGTGACTCATATCGTCATATTTCGTATTAAGATTTTCAAGAGTATCTATAAATTGTGAGGCCAAACATTTGAATATTTCATTTTTTGCATACATTTTTCTTAAATTTCCTTCCGAAACTTGAGCTCGATAGTGATTAGCATCTAAATTCAATTGCTTTTCCTTTTGTTTTACCAACTCCTGTACAATGAAATTGACAAAATCTAATAGAAAACTGATGAATTTCATACCACCAGGCATTACAACCAGATAAGATTTGATGTTGGTCCAATTTAATTGATATTTCTCATTAATATGTTTAAGGTATTCCACGGTGCTGGTTCGAAAATTCGATTCTGAACGTTTGTCAGTAATGGGCCAGAAGAAACGTTTCTTAAATTCCTGAGGATCAAGGAGACGAAATAAATAGTGCATTATATGAAAGAATGCTTGTTGGTTGGGTTTTATGAACATTTCATCGGACAGACATTTTCGTAAGTCTTCCGTGGGTGGATGCAAGAGAGTTAAACCCTGAATTGCATTATACAAAATATGAGAAAGTTCTTTTTCTTCGGCACGATAGGGTACAATTATTGTGCGATCCATAATAATTATTTTTTATTGTCTTTGTTATAAAATACTAATTAAAATTGCATTTGGCGCCGTGCTCTTGACATTATTGTGACGAATAAAAAAACTTGTAATTTAAAACAGCGTTGTAAAATTAACTAATAAATGTGCTGCCAGACTTTCAACTTGGCATCTCACTTGCTTGAAACAGAATCTTGCTTGAAATTTAAGGAACAAGTCAAAATTATCGGAACAATTAAAAGTAAAATTTTTTATATTTATTTTATATACTTTATTTTTATAGGGATTAGTTTTTTATTGTAACGGCAGTTTTTTAGTTGAAGAAAACAATACTTCAATGTTGGCAGCATTTTTTTACTTAGTGTCTACATTAGGCAAATTTTTATCAAAACAAACGTCAAAATCAGTGCGAATATATATAAGGTAACCTTACCTAACCTAGTGTCTACATTAGGCAAATTTATATCAAAACAAACGTCAAAATCAGTGCGAATATATACAAAGTAACCTTAGTTAAACAGTTGATTATTATTTTATTTATTGCAGTTGTCAAACTTCATATATAAAAAACAATAATGAATACGCCATAATGTTTTGATAAAAAGATCTCTAATGTAGACACTATGTTAGGTCTACAACTGAGATTAACGTTGATATAATATGTGAGATAACGCAAGCAGAAGAGAGTAACAATTTTGTTTATATTATGTTAAATCTTAAATAAGGGGTACACGTATTCTAATAAATCCTATATCATTATTTTCAATCAGTCACAGAATAAACATGTACTTTTTATTTAAAAAAATCGCACTTTTTTAACAAAATTTTTATATTTTTTTAAATATAAAACAATAATTAAAAGAAAATAATTTTACAAAAACATAGTTTTTTTAGTAATTTCCAAGCATACACACATACAAACTTCCGCGTGTGTGTATTTTTTTGACAGTTCATCTTATAAGATGGTTGTGTAGAGAAATCTCATCACAACAGTCTCATAATACATCTTACAGTTGCCAAACTGCATATATAAAAAATAATAACGAATACGCCATATTGTTGTTTTTGTGCAACTGTTGCCACCTTCCATAAATTCGCGCTAAGTTTGACGTTTGTTTTGATAAAAAATTGTCTAATGTAGACTCTATCATAGTGTCTACATTACAGATTTTTGGCGACTGAATTTTCCGTTTGGCGACATGGCAAATTTTTTGGCGGTTTACAAAAAATTATTATAAAATTTATTTTCCATATTTTTCCTAATACAATATTTAATGAAGCATCACTTCATAAAAGTGGATTAAAATTGTAGAAGTTGTAATGATCATAAAAATCTTCTATTTCGCCCGTATTTTGTTGTTGCCATATTTATGATTCAAAATAATGGCAAGAACAAAGTACACGTAATAAAAGGGCGTAACCATACTTAATTATTTTTTACAGCAGAAGCAAAAGCGTTATGAAAATGCAAAAACCTTAACCGCATTTTTAAAATTTTTTAATCGTTCACACAAAGCAAAAGTAGATAAAACATTATATATATATTATATTTTTAAAATTTTTTAATCGTTCACATAAAGCAAAAGTAGATAAATCAATTACCTGATTTTAGGATAGCCGCAGTAGTAGTAGTTAAGTGAGAGTATGTAAAAATTTAATTGAAATAGATATTCACTTAAATACGTATCAAATAAACATGTGCTGTATATATACGTAGCAGTTCAAGTCAGCTGAAACATTAAAGCACGTTACAAATTTACTAACTGAGGCTAAGTTTATATTGTTGCAAGATTTTATTTTAATAAATTTTATTTCGGTTTAAATATTAAAATTATTTCTAAAAAAAAAAAAAAAAAAAAAATACTAAATACTACTAATATTGACAGGCGTATCTTGAATTTTCGAATGAATATTAACACAAAAACTCGTATAAAGCATACAAAACGCATTAAAAGAAATCCTAAATAAAGTTGTTTTTGCTTTAAAACGATTATAAATTTGATGATTACCATCATCTAAGTTTTTGAAGTGACGTGCGATTTAAAGAAAACTAAATTAAAAAAAAAACCGAAATACGCCTTTTATATATTAAGTCAACGATATACTTTATGGAGTTTTAGATAATTGAGATGATACACATGGAATGATGGAGGGTATAAAAACAAAATAAGATTATAAATTTATATACCTTCGTAATTCCCAAGGACAATTTTTTTTAATTACAATACGTACTCTACAAGTTTCTTAAAATATTTTATTACCAAACATAAATTAAAATTTAGTAAAACATTAGAATACTTATTTCTATTCAAAATTATACCATTCTGTAGCGGAAACCAATTTAATCTTCCGTTAGCCATTGAAATGGAATCCTTGTTTACTTTTCATGAAGTCCACAGCAAGACTGAAAAATACATATAAACAAATTTATACATTTAACCACTCATTTTTTACTTAGGTATATATTATTAAATTTAGTGTTTTTTATAATCAGTAGTGCATATTTCTAAAACGTGGAACCCAAAAGCAATGACCTCGAGTCGCTTCGCTTTTAAAGGTTACGTTTCATGGCCACATTTTACCATGTTCTGTACCCCTGCACAGACTCATCATTTATGGTTATCATTAGACTTTATTTTGTTTAAATTTTTATTATTAACCTTTTCAGCATTAAATTGTTTGACTCATGCTAGTAATGTTAAATAACCTAATCATCGGGATATCAATTCTACATCATTTTAATGTTTTCCAGTGAAACAGGCATTAAGATGGCAAATTACAGGAGCAAACCATGGTCACACGTGTTCATTCAACTTTGCAAATACTCCATAGCAATATGCTGACAAGGAAGTCTGAAAATAAAAATATGTGTAAAAAGTGTTAAGCATTTATTGTTTCCATTACATTAAGTTATTCTTGTTTTATTGTAATCAGTAGTGCATATTTCTAAAACGTCCATAACCAAAAAGCAAAATTCAATGACATCGAGTCAGTTTGCTCTTCACTGTTAAGACGCTTCATGGCCACATTTTACCATGTTCTGTACCCCTGCACACAATCATCATTTAATGTTTCGATTATATTTAACTATTTAATTTTTTGTCATTACTAACCTTTTTAATTTTTCTATAACCAATTTATCCTCGATTCCGACATAATTTGTTTATAATTCCCATCACATTTTTCTAAACCGTCCACAAGTTTTAGCGGCAAAATTGCAGGAAAATGCAAACGAATTCGTCTTGAGGCAAAAATATTTTGACGTTTAAAGTTGGCAATACTTTGATTGTTTTAAGTGTTGTATTTTGAAGTACTTTTACCAACTTATTTTAATAATACAATGGTGGTTCATAGTGATTTTAGGAGAGTTACGAAAGCTTTTTACTTATACCATAATACAAATTTACTTCTTTCAATTTTCTCATAAAATAGTTTGAAGTTTAGTAAAACATTTTAAGAAATTGAATGAATTTTTTGTCTGACATAGAGAAACAAGCGGAAAATTAGTTAGAAAACGATCTTTTGGAAACTTTTATTTTTTCATAAGTTACTTTTACAATTATGACCTATTCTTAGTTCTAAATGAAAAACAGGATAGACAGGCCGAAAATACTTTAATAATAATTTTTACATTTTGATCTGAAATTGAGGATGATATAAAATCCTCAAAAATAGGTTTGAGAATAAATGTAGAAATTAAAAAAAAAGATAATATTTTTTAAAGTACACCTCTCAATCCATTCGTTATTTTAATAAATAAAACTTTTATTTTAAATTTAAAAAAAATTTATAACTTTTATTTTTGAGCATTTAAATGAATTCATATTTCTTTGTATGTATATGTATTAAAGTATAATAAATTATATCTCTCTTAAAAATAAGTTAAATATAAAACAGCATAAATAAATTAAATACGGTAATAATTGTAACATAATTTTTATAATATATCTATATACTCGTATATCTTTATATAAATATTTAATTTGTTTATAATATTTAAAATTTTAAATAAACTCATATAATATGTTTAGAGAAAAACATAAATTTGGCATGCAATTTAATTCAATCATAAATAGGTCGTAATACATATTTGGAATTTATAATTTAATAGTTTTTTGTTGTATATAAATTATATTCTTCATAATTAAAAATTCCAATCTAAAATGTTATCCTGGTATATAATTGTATATGTTTGTTTGTTTCTTGTATATTTTACTGCTTAATTACGTTTTTTTCTTGATTTTTTCTTGACCAATTGTTTCAAATACAACCTTTTAATGTTACTTTAATTTATAAAGATTTTGAATCAAAATCGTTTGAAAAATATTGCTATTTCTTAGTTAACTTAAATAAATATTAAAATGTTTTTAAATCCTTATGAATCGACAGAAATTTATTTAATTATGTAATTGTCTTTTTATTTTTGTCTTGATTAAATTTAAGCAAATTATTTTGGAGATATACTTTTTTCTAAAAAGATTTTAATTAACAAATCTGTTATTTTTAAGTTTTTCACATTTTTTTTTTAATAATTTTAAACTGTTTCGAAATCTTTTTATATCCCTTTTAAGCAGCACCTTATTCATTAATCACTTTTTTACAAATTACTTTGGTATTTTTCATTTTTGTAAATTTATGGTAACCTTTTTGGCACTTTATTACGTTTGCCTAATATTTTCATAAGTTGTTTAGACATATAGTATGGTTTTTCAGGTGTACCATCATTTCTTTCGATATCTTCGAGGAAGCACAAGAATAAAGTATCCACAGCCATAGAATAAACACTAAAGAATACACTTGTTATGAGAAAAGCACATATGGCTACAATGGCTGTGGGTACGGCTATGTAATGTAGTTGTATAATGGACGGGTTATTTAGTAAAAAGAAATAAGTAGCAACGCCAGCACCTCCTGTTATTAAGAGTTTGGACATAAAGAATAGAAAATCGGTGACCTTATCCAAAGTAATGACACGCAAAAAGTTGCGCATAGTTAAATTGAAAGCGTCTTTAGCACTAGTGCAAAAGTTTTTACCATGTATGGCGCACATTATGTAGGCATTTTTACTTAGGAAACGTAAAAATGATTCCAAAAGCCAAAAGAAACATTTCATACAACACAGTATGGCTCGAGTGATAACATTGTCATATTTTTTCAATTTACGATCAATATACTCCAAGATTAGGCGTATTAGTCGGCAAATGGCCAAAATCAAGGAACCAAATGCCAATGTACCCAAATGATAGAAGGTAGTCTGAAATATGGCTTTAGTAAGGGTGAAGAAGGGTACATCTTTTTTCTTAAACGTCCAATACCAGGTAGCAAAAGTACAGGCTAAAACCATGTCAGTGAAAGCACTAATGAAGAAAGTTAACCATAAATAACCAAAAACATTGTAAACAATAAACCAATTGATCAAAGTGGGGTGTTTGACTTCCACAAAGCTGCACATGGTCTTTGTGCAGGGAGATCTTTGAGCTTGTTGAAAGAAGCCCACCAGAGAAATGTCAGCATTATAGCAATGATCTTGAAATATTTGCGGATCACAATTTGCTCCTACTGTATAATTAATAGCTGGGCCATCACATTTACAATTCTCTTGTGTCACTCCAGTTAGACTATTTGGATCTAATTGTCTGATCATTCTAAATGAATTTTGACCAATAGAACCCAAATAAAGTCCGACTCCAACGGCATATACTATAGCCACAATGAAGAGTATCCATGAAAATATTGGAAAGCATACGGTCGATTTAACACTGGATACTGCTTTGCTGCCCTCCTTAATAAGAGCCACTGCAATTCTAATTCTCTTACGCAAAACAATTAAGAGAAGCAATAGGACCACAAAGAATATACAAAGAAATATGCTTAAATAAAGCCATAAACGTTCGTCCTGGAAGTAAAAAAATTGGTGTGATTACGTTTAAATTATAATTTTTCATTGCACGGTGTAATTTCAAAACGACTGGCTGGATTTACATAAAATTTCACACAGGCGTAGGAGAGCAGTGTACTAGTTTGAAAGGGTGTTCCACAGACCCCACCGGAGCAGAATTATAGGGGATCAAATTAGGGTACCTCTAAGATAGAGAATTTTTAATCGCTTGCCAAATGTTTGTTTCATATCAGATTTCAAAGATTTGTATCTCCTTAAAGACCTACGATACATGCTTACAAGTGCGATTTGCTACACATTCATGAATCAAAATTTTATTTTTGTTGACAAAATATTTAAAAGCAAAAAACTTTATATATCTTTTATATTTTGTTTTAGTTTGGAGTTACAAAAAAAAAATTCATACATAGGGCCTGTGGGAAACAATAGAAAAGTATGCATGTTAATAAATTTTTGACTGTAATGAGGAGAATAAAATTTTAATAGCTCATAGGGCTAGTAAAACTTACGACAAATGTATTTAAATTTTTGACGTTCTATATGTAGAAAATATTTTAAAAATATAAAATGTTTAGAAAATTTGTATTTAATTTTAAGATTTCAAACACATTTATTCACATATAAAATGGACATATAAAAGAATTTGAGATGGTATGTGTTTTTGCAATCGTTTTTTTTTCTATTTTTTAATTTAATAATAAATATTTAATTTGCCAATATTTTATAAAGCTTTCATTTCACACAGCAGAAATAAAATTTTTTCTCACCATAGTGAAAATACTTTTTTACCATCGAACTTTCCTACCTTTTCACACAGGCCCATAGAGTGTGTGCTAAACAGTAGCAAATTATGTAGAAAAGTAAAATTATGAGGTGAATAAAATTTCACTAGAACATAGGGCTACATAAATTTTTGACAAATGTATAGAAAATATTCACAATCATAAATTTTATAATAGAAAGGAACAATAATAAAATATTTCTGATCGTCTGTGTATTTTAATATTTTTTATTTAAATTCTTATGTTATAATAGAAATAAATTATATTAAAAAAAATGTATATTAAAAAATTATATGACATTGTGAGTTTTCATTTGCCACAGCAATGTTGTAAAATTTGTTCACCATAGGAAAGTTTTGAAACTTTTTAAAATTTGGAACATTGCTACCGTATCAAAGTTTGTAGAAAAGTAAATCAAAGTTTGTAGAAAATTTTGACGTATATGAATAAAATTAAGTAAAATTTCCCTAGCCCATAATGCTACATAAATTTATAACAAATGAACAGAAAATTTTGACAATCATAAAATAAATAATAAAATAGACAATAATAAAATATTTTACGATTGTTTGTGCATTTCAATATTTTTTATTAAATTATTATTTCATTTATTGAAAATAAATATTTAAAAAAAAAAAAAATTAATTATATAGTATTTTGTGTGTGTATTTTTGTTTAAACAATGTCAAAATTTCTCAAAGAAAAACGTTTTCATTTGGCACACCAAAATTATAAAATTTTTTTCACCACAGGAAATTTATTTTTTATTTTACTGCAGAATTTTGCTACCGTTTGGCGCTCGTTCTATGTAGGAAAGTAAATTTTTGACAGTTATGAATTATAATATTATTGTTGACTATTTGTACAAAATGTTTGCAACTTTTCTTAATTTTACGTTGCGTCGAAAATTTGACTGGTTGAGCCTTAAGAATGTCAAAACGTTTTGATTTTAAAATAAACTCATACTACAGATAATTGTATCGAATGAATTTGTTTTTATTTTTAACATTTATGAGTGTGCGCAGAACGGTAGCAAAATTCTGTGGAAATTTTCAATTTTTTTATGGTGAACAAATTTTACACTTTTGCTGTGCCAAATGAAAACTTTTCCCATGTTAAATTTTAATATATTTTTTAATAAAACTTCACAAATTTTTAGAAAGTTTAATACATTTTTAACAATTATTTGTTTTTTATGAAAAAATAACACTTTTATAAAATAAACATTAAATTTTAAAATATTTTAATATTTATTTTATAATTGTCAAAATTAGCCTATAGGCTAATCAACTTTTATTCACCTCATAAATGTCACAAAATTTACTTTCCTACATACTTTGCTACCTTTTGGCACACACTCTTTGTGAATTGGGTAAATATTTCTCTAAAACCCAAATTTTAACCAAAATGTTATTAAAAAAAAAAAAATCTGTAAAAAACGGAAAAACTATGAAAACCAATTTTTTCAGGGGTACTCTATTTTGTGACCCCATAGCTCCGCACTTGAGGAGTCGGTGGGATCCCTCCTTCCAAACTTAAAATTGAACACCTCTGCTACACCTATGTGAAATTTTATGTAAATCCAATCAGCCGATTGGAACTTACAGATTTATTTCCAAAAATTTTTGATACCACCCTATTGTGCGTTGTTAAACTCACCTGCAAAACGTTTTTCACCACAGCATTCAAATTTAAAGCATGTTGCGGAACAGTAGCTTCTCGGTGGTAAAATATATATTTTTGAATGCTATAATATATGCCCACTACAAGACCAACAAGTACTCCAAATATTGAAGTCCACAGAAAGGGTGAAGCCAGCCAACGCATTAAAGCAATAAAAATTAAGGAGGCCACCAAAGTACATAGAATTGCCGTTAAAATAATAACATAGGAATTGAGTATATCCTCTACCATATTTTCGCCTACCCGCTGAGCTTCGTGGGTGCCATTGGTGAAATGGACAACAATGTTGCTAATAAATTTCGCCAACCTAGTATCGGTTTGTAGCATTTTCTCTTTTATAACAGCTTCACCTAATTTTTGGCGTGTGCGACATTGTACAACTGGTTCCTCTGATGCTGGTTCAAGTTTGGAATCAATTGTTGTAGCTGGTTTGATCATAAGAGCCTGAGCTTCAGGAAACATTGTTAAGGCTAAAGCCTGTAATTGCTGTTCACTTTGAGCTGCAGTTGTTGTTATATTTGTCAGTAATCCTGTTACATCTCTTTGGTTACGTTTTAATAGGAAATCTGGTATATAATCACAAACTTGTGGTGAAAATTCCCACATACAACGATTTAGAAATGGTGCACTTTTAATATACCACCTGGCGCAACGTTCTTCATCTATGGCCTTTTGTATATCACTTTTCTTATTCATATTCAACTTATCAGAATCACTAAGGCAAATTAGTTTAGTTTTTAACTCTTCAACTGAAAGCTGATTTTTCATGGTATCCCATATGAAAGTCTGTTGTGGACATTGTTCGACACATATTTGAGGTGTTGGACAGCCTGTTATAGGTACTAGAGGATCTATACATTTGTCGAGATTAAAGAAAAATAAATATTTCTTATTCAAAACTCCCGAATCGATGCCACATTTCTTATTAAATGAATCGGTGGGCACTACTAGTTTATTTAAATCTCCATTGCGCCAAGCATAGATGGCAATAAAAATCCAGGAAGCCAAGAATACTAAAAATAACAATAAACAAGGTACATCTGTGCAGGAACGTTTACGCCATAATGGTGCCGGAAAATTCCGTTCGTAGGCTAGTTTTTTGCCATATTTTCCATCAACTTCAGCTAAATCATCTTGTAGTCCTACTTCTCTTCCCCGGATCATATTGTCATTATTTTTCTTACAGGTATATGTGGACTAAATGGAACGGAAAGTATGTTACTTTACGTAAATAAAATAACAATGAACGTTTTTTGGTTTTTGTTCTCTGGAATATAAGAGAAATGATGAAATGTTTAAATTTAATTTAATCAAATATAATTGCGTTTGTATGTATTAATTTAAATTGCATAGAAGTACGCTTATTTGTAAACAACAAAAAAACCCAAAAAAGGGTGCGTAGCACTTTTTATAAAAAGTTCGTTTACGGAATTAATTTATTGTTATTAACAGTTGTTAAAACAATTCATTATTCTTTATGCAATTATTCCACTTTTTCCCATTTAATTTAAGTAAGATAATAAGTTTATTTATAAATAATAAATATTTATAAATGAAATAAAAAACATTATCTGCTAGATAGTGTTTTTTGAATCCCAAAGAAACTTGACCCTATAACAAGTATTCGTTTAAAATCAGTGTATTATGGAATTTAATTTCAATCAAAGATTTAAATTAAATTTACTTGTGTGGACACAAGTCAAGATTAATGTGTATAATCTGTTTTGATTACGAGTGACGATGTAAAAACATACATTTCTTGTAAGTATGTACATATATCAGATTATATTTTTATACAAAAGTTCCCAGGCAGAAATTCATATTCGTTAAAAATATAGCGCTGTTGTAGCGCTTGGTCATGATGGTTTGATAGTAATTTTATTTCATTTCGTAGTAATTTTATTTAGTATTGTACAAAAATTATAAAAATTTATAAATTTTATTACTTTTTTATTTATTTATTCATTCACTCATTTAGAGTAATAATAAAGCCTAATAAGGCAAAAAAATCTTATATTATAAAGAAATAATAATAATAGAAACAAAAAAAAAAAAAAAAAAAATAATAAATTTTTTATATATTTAATTCATATATTTTATTGCAATTGTTTATGTAAAGGAGTTATTGCAATTAATTAATTATTGAATTTGTTGAGCATACATTTTGAATCCACCATATGAATATATATTTCTTTGGAAATGTTTTAAATAAAATTGATTTTTATATTTTTATAATAAAGATATCAACGAAATTTTGAATTCAGTACAAATACAGTTTTATCGGAAGTTGAAAGGCAAAGAAATTTAAAAAAGTTAATTTTGTAGCATAAATTTCTTTTATGTTACAAAATCAATTTTTTTTTTTTTGTAAATTTTTATTTTCAGATGTAATTGATGAAAGGACAAAATATATAGAAATGTTAGCACATAAATCGTAAATATATTATATCAATGAATATTACTTAATAATTTTATGTTTAGCCAAATCGTCAGATGAAATGATATGCATAAGGATGGAATTAAAAGGCCTTAGGACAATTCTTTACAGTATTAAAATAGTTGATAAATTTAATTCAAGTATTATTTGTTTAGAACGATTATGAAGATTGCCTGGTAAAATATGTCTTCAATATATAAATTATGAACAAATTCTTTAAAATTGTTTGATTTATTTAATAGTGACAACTTTTATAGTATAAAATTAGAACATAAGGATTACATGAAGCCATTGGTACAATCCTTTTGGATGTTATGTCACAGCCTCTTCAAGTTTTGTTGAGACACCCACAAAGAAATGTAAAAGGAAAAGTTCTGTGCAACTAACACATATAGGGAAATGAAAGGTATTTACAATTTTATTTAAAAACTATTTTAGGTATTTATAGATTATCTTCTGAAATAATTTGTAATTGAAATTGAAAGGACAGTATTAATAAAAAAAAAAAATAAAAACAAGTCGATGGTTCGTCACAGCAAAGGATAAATCTTCTGGGCAATCCTAAATATCGTGTTTGTAATCATTTTTGAACATTTTATATTCATTTTTCAATTCTACATTTTCATTGTACTATACAATTTAAAAAATTTAAAAAATAATAATTTTATTTGTATTTATTTTTTGTTTATTACATTTATATTTAAATATATTTTTTTAATAGTAAAGTATTTTTCTTTTTTAAATTAAACTTTTAAAATGCTTTTCAACCCATCAAGAGACCGTTGTAGAAAACCATTATAAGACCGTCTAACAGGATTATCATTTGCGGCGTTTTGATAGCGCTATAACACTCATCAAGAGAGCGTTATGAAAGCGCTATAATTACCAACATCATAGCACTATAAATAACCACCATAGAACTGTCGAACAGGGTTATCATTTGCGGCGTTCTGATAGCACTATATCAGAGCATTTTCATTGTATTTTTGTGCCTGGGTTATTTCAATAAGAGATATTGTTACGAATATGTATTGACAAAATAACTGAAAATATATTTCAAAAAATGATTTCTCAATTCTGAGCGAAAAAATGTTATATTTTCAATAATAAAGATCTTTACAACTGAAATGATTTCATTTCTTCAAAATACGTTATTTTATCTTTAAACTTAATTGAAAGTATTTATTTATTCGGTATTTCGTTAAAAAAAAAATGTGAAAACGATTAGATATCAAAAATTGTTGAGTGATTCAAGATGTGTTTATTTTTATATTTGTACGTTAAAAGTACTACTTACATATTAGGGTGGAACTCATTAAGAAAAGTGTACAGATTCTTGTTCTCACCCCTTAGAAATTTTCAAATCGTTGATAAACTAACCCATGCAAAGTTGGCTCAAAGAGATCAAATCTCGAAAATATTATCTTTTTAAAAATGATCTTTATTCCTTGGTCATAAATAATTATAATTTATTTATGTCTTTCTGAATTACACAGTTTATTACCTTTCCGAAATGCCTAAAACAAGAAAATTGAACAACCGATAATATAACAGTTATTAAAACCAAGCGTCCGTAAATGTCAAGCAAATAAACTCGCAGTTAAATAATACCTCAACCAGAATTTGAGGGATGGAAACGCAACTTGGCATATAGCTTCGTCCTATATCTAATTTTATATAAATAATTTTATTATCCAAAATTGTAATAGCATCAAAATACGTGAATGAGTCATATGCAAAACAACAGATTTTCGTGAAAGTGCTAAAATGGCAATACTGACTGCGGTGTATTTGGTTGAAAATTAGGTGTTTTACGTAATTTTATCTTAATAACTATGATATTATTGGTTGTTAAATTTTCTTAATTTTGGTGATTTTAGAAATCTAATAAACTTTGGTATTCAAAAAGAAGAAAACCAAGAAAATTTAAGTTGTAATTTATTTTTTATGGTATAACAGAATTAAAAAAAATAATTTTGAATTTTTCAATTGCTTTTTTTAGCCACTTCTAAATTTGTTCCAATCAGTCAAAAACTTTGTATTTCAAGGTTTTCGGGCTATTCAAAAATTTATAAAGGGTGAAATCGAGAATTTGAAAACCTTTATTTTCCTACATAGAAAAGAAGGCCGCCCTAATACATAGATCTATCTACTAGTATAATGAAAACAAATGCACACGTGAAATAAAATATATTCACATTTTTAAATTTAAAAATTTGTTAGAATGACAGAATATTAAATTTTTAACAGACACTTGTATTTTCTTAAGGAGTCATGCTTTTAAAATGTTTGCATAACCCTGGTATTGTTTCGAATTCTGTTTTTGTAGCATTTTCTTTAATATTTTTCACAAATATTTTATCTCTTTAAAATATTTCCTTAATGAGTCATAAAAAGTTTCACTTAACATGTATTTCGCAATAATTTAGTTTTTGAATAGGTACTACTTACTACTTGGATTGCATTGAAATAAATTACCATGCAAAATATGTGTTACATTACAAATTAATAAATGTTCTATATATCAAATTATGGTTATAGTAATTATAGTAATACATATTAAGCAGTTATATTTTAAAATTTTATAATTCTGAAATTTAAGAAAATTTAAGTTAAATGACTTATTACCAAAGGTGCAAAGACAAATTTTATATCATTATTTGTTATTTTATTATATGTATATCAGAAGGTATAAATAATTAAAATACGTATAAAACAATATAATTAAAATTTTCAAATTTCTATAACATTTTATTTTGAAAAAGAATAATTAGGAAATATGTTTAATTTTTTCAACTTTTTTTTTTGTTTGTTGGAACCTGTATGAAGTCTTTGAATGAAGTCTTTAAAATTTTGGAATTATGATTTATACCTTTATAAAACTTGCGTGTCGTGTACAAAAGCATTGTGATACCTATTCATGCACCTTTAAGTGATATTCATTTAAATTTTTAAATAAGATGTGCCAATTCATCTACATTTGCCTACATATTGACATTTTTATCTGATTAATGTACGTCTAAGCAATTTAGGGAAGGTCCTTGTATGAAGCTTATGGTCAATTATATACCAATACTAAAAAAATTAGAAGCTAGCAATTCCCTGAAAACCTGGGATAGATTGAATTGTTCAATTTATTGTAAATTGTTTATAGAATTAATTAAATATACACAGAGAAAAAAATCATATATTTGAAAATTTTTTTCATAAATATTATGAATCGAACATGACTTTCTTTCCCAAACTTTTTTCATAAAAAATAAAATTTTGATATCATTAAATTGTTCATAATGAACATTTTTTGTAATTTTGCAAAAATTATGTTAAATCATTGGTTCAGTTTTATTAGATTTAATTTCAAATGGTAAATGAAAATAGTTATATATGAAAATAATAACAACAAACGCCTTAAAATGGCAAAATTCCAAGGAAAATCGCATTCTGCAGCACATCATTTTGATAAAAAGTGCTTCTCTTCTGTTCCCATAATGTAACTAAAAATCTTTAAAAACCTACAATTTTCCGAAGAAAATTTCAAACATTTTTTTACAAATTGAAAATACCCAGCAAAAACTTTGCTTTTCTGGTAAGCTAGCAGGTATAATTGGAAACAAAAATAAACTACTTATTTTTTATTTTGTCCACATATTCATGTATTTATTTTTTGACTCTATGGGTACTCAGAAATATGTACCTAAACGAAAACAAAAATAAAAAAATTTTGCCGTCAGTGAGACTCGAACTAGGACACACACTAACCATCCGTTTTTACTGACTAAGTTCTTACTCAGTACACCATCTCGCTCATAGCATCCTAAGCGACAAAAACTCTATTTAGTTTAAAATATCTTTTTAGACATTTTGTTATATAAAACTAACAGGTTCAGAATGGGGTTGAACCAACAACCTTCTGGTTGTTGGTTCTGCGCTATTATACTATTGAGTACTTATTAATGTAATACAGAGTAGGCAAATAATAATGACGACTCATTACCAAAAAACTACTTTAATAAGTAGTTGTTATTACCGAAAACCAAAAAGTTTTTGCTAGGTATAAATGAAAATTTAAACAATTTATTTTATATGCCGTTTATACCAAAACAAAAACTAATTGGTTTTTGAAAAACAAAATTTCAAAAACTACATAGTTTACATACCTTATTTCTTCAAAATGTAGTTTTTGTTGAAATTCACATTTCTTGAATATTTTTTATTTTCGCTCTATTTGCTATTTCTTCGATCAGAGAATACATAGTTTCAATATTAAAACATATTTTAACAATTTTTAATAAATTATTTATTGTAATAATATCATAAACAAAACAAATAATTTCTATAAATTCGAAATTTTATTTTTCCTTTTATATATAAAAGCTACCTACGGTTCTAAAATTTGCTAAACAGGATGTATCATAAATAGTTATTTTAGTGGTTTTTATTTGGTTTTCAATAAAAACTAATTAAAAATGGTTAAGTAAATTCTTATATTTATGCATAAACTTTTTTCTGTGTACATGTGAAGTACATAGAATTTAATTCTATGTTTTTAAGGAATGACTTCGATATCAAATTTTATTCGATTTTGAAAAGTCATTAAACTTTTGGCCTATTATAATAAAAAAAAATATAATAATAAAAATTATACCAATATTTTTAATTCTATATACGATAAATATGTGTTTATTTAAATTTAAAATAATAGTTTCGCGATATAAGTTCTACTCTATTTGTTGGGTTAATCTAAACAATATATATACATATTTACCATAAAATAAATGTTCTTTGACTGCATTATGTTTAGTAAAAAATTGTTTTAACACGCTACTGTTTTTACAATTAACCTATATAAAAAGAAATTACGAAGTAAGCCATTTATTATTTTCACTTTTGGGGACAAACATACATACAAATTGGGGAATATATGTTTTTTTTTTAGTTTTAAAACATTTAAGTCAAAAATGCAATATTTTATTGAAATTATTCACTTTTTATTTTATTTGAAAAAAATAATTTTATTTGTAGCATGAATAATGTGTATATATTTAAAAAAAAAAAAATCTTAAAATATTGTATTTTACTCAAACGCAACAACCTTATACTTATGGAATATTTTTGGGAATTTTTTACACTAACATTTTATCCTACAAACATAAATAAACATTTTTACTACATTATTAAGAATTTTATTAGTCGTACATGTCACTTAACATGTGCGCGGAATTATGATACTGGATATTTGTATTTATGTAAATATTGTATATTCATTCATTCACCTTTTTTCTTTGTTGTCTCAAAAGTGAGTTAAAGTTAGAAAAAAAAAAAAAAAAAATAATTACATTTCGTAAAAATTAAACTTGAATTAGATTTGATGGAATTTCAAATATGACAAGTTCATTTACTATATTCGGTTAAAGATAAAAAAGCACACACTAAAAAAGCATTGTTCATTTTAAAGGTCAAATAATTGTTGTTTGTTTTAATTATTTTGGTTTTTTAAAAAATTAACAACAACACTTGTAGTTATAAGTAAGGTGGCTATAAAATTAAAAAAAAAAAAAAAAAAAAAATACTTATCTACATTTAATCATGAATTAAAGGTTGAAAAAATTTTGCTTACATATGTTCATCGGATCAAGAAAGGATAGGAAAATATCTTAACTTCAACAAGATTTTGAAATTTTTTTTAAAATTATAAAATAAAACTTAATTTTATGCTAAATTTTCTTATTTACCTTTTACATTATTAAAAAAAATACATAAAAGATATTTGTACAAAATTAAGAAATATAATTTTTCGATTTAGTACATTTTACATTTATACATTGCAATTGTTATTTTAAACATTATGCGTTTAACCGTAAGTCGATAATTTATTGCAAATTTAAATTTCCAAAGTCTGATTAAAAAATGTTAATGAAAATGATTAAAAAAAATATTTGAAGAAATTATTTTTATGACCTGATTTTGAAAAGAAACGAACGAAATGAAAATTTGTTTCAAAATTTTATATTAGCTCTTTTTCACTACTTAACAAGAATTCGTTAAATTTACAGGTTTTAGTCAGATTTAATCAGAAATTGTCCGAAAAACAAGAAAATACGTATAAATTCTTAGTACTACGGGAACGCTTTCTTGTAAATTCTGACTAAAACTTGCAAGTGTGGAATAAAACTTATTTGTTGTTTTTAATATAAATTTTCGAAACGAATTTTCGTTTTAAAAAATAAGACGACTCTTAACGTATAAACATAACAAGGGTTTGATTTCGCGGAATTCCCGGGAATTTTTAAAAACTTGAATTATAATTTAAAACTTTAATTAAAAACTATATATGTCAGATTTTTAAGTTTATGCTAAACCTTTTTAAAAATGAACACCAGCACAAAACGAAAGTGTAACAGTAGTCTAACAAAATCCCCAAAAGTTGGTTCGAAATTCTGTTTTATGGCTTATTGAAGTTCGAATTTTTCGAAGCCACTTTTTTCAATATAATTTGAAATAAAAAATTGTTATTCTACAGAGTACCATTTTTAAACTAAATTTTTGTTGGATGCCACACCCTTTTTACGACCATTTTTGTCATAATTCTGTTTACTTTATTTGATATGAAGTTATGTTTAAACTACTGAACCGATCAAAATGAAGCATGGTGCATATGTATATCCTTGAAGAGAGTGCTGACTGGATACTACGCCTACTTTTTTTAAAAAGGTTTACTTTGCTTCTAAGAAAACAAATTTCCAAATCTATTAAAACTTTTAATTTAATTTTTTTAAAAATATCACAGTATGATAAAAGGTGTGGTGTCCATAGATACACAATTTTATAAAATACAGTGTTTTATATTCCTTGTGTTTATCAAATTTGATATGATTGTCTTAGGCCATCAAGAAAATATCAACATTGATTTTTATTGAAAGTGGGTTAAAAACTAGGCGTGGCATACATATATATATATATATATATATATATATATATATATATATACATTAAATCGATTTAATAATGTGACCTCATATTTTGCAATCGTATTATGAAAAATGGGCGTAAAGGGGGTGGGAACTAAATAAAAATCTTACATAATATTTAAGAGAAGCTCTATTCTACATAAAACAAAATTTACCCATAAATATATTGAAAATTTCTAATTTAAATATTTTTTATTTACACACATAATGAAAAAAGTGCTCCAAATATTCGTAGTTTAAAGATTCCATGAAATGGAAATTCGAACTATCTATAATACAACTTCGAAATCTAAAATTTAAAAATTACAAAAATAAAGGTGATTCAAAATTTCATGTGAAATAACTTGTATTTCGCCGGGAAATCTCAGATACCAAACCCTAATAAAAAGTCCGGTCCGGCAATGTTCATATAAATTTGTATAAAATATGATCCAAGAACTTTAGGAACATATTATGGAACACTTATTATTTTAGAAAAAACATATTGTAGTCACCCTGTAATAATGCGAGTAAAACAAATTTTTTAATAATAAGTGTTCCATAATATGTTCTTAAAGTTCTTGGATCATATTAATTTTGAAAATATATTTGGGCTTGAATTTTAGATTTTTTGCCTTAAATTTTTTTGGTTTTTCTCAAAAATTTTCGTAAAAATATCCTAAGATTCCAAACGTTCCAAAATAATATGTTGAAAATTTTTTCAATTATCTCAATTTGTCTAGCCGTGAAAAATTATCAAAGTCAAGACTTTAAAATGAGTACGACAAAATATTTTTTTTTTATAAAAAAGTGGTTTGATTTTTTCACATTTTTTCTCAAAATTTAATTAATAAACAGATATTTATGTAATAATAAGTATATTTGATTGAGGGTTGCAGCCTACGTCCAGCATTTGTCGAAATTTTGAATGAAATTTCAAGTTCATCCGGCAAGAAGTCACACGTTATTTTTCAAATCAAAAAAAGTTTTAATAATCACATGTGTGTATATGTGACGCTAAACTGGTTCTTGCAAGCTCAAAAATGCAGACAGGATAGCACCTTTAATGAAAATAGTCAAATTTTAATATTTTTTAAGTGCACAAAAAATATATTAAAATTATTATTATTATTTTTTTTTTTAATTTAGTTTTAATGTAATAACATTTACAAATCTAAAATAAACTTTTCTTAGAAATTGTAAATGCTAAGAAATATACAATTTCTTTATTCAAACTCTTTCCATTTTTTAAGTATGTGAAAAACAATATAACATATAACAATATGCATATTTTCATTTTATCAAGCAGTTTACAAAGGCTTTTAAATTGTTGGAATCGGACTTGATTTGATAAGTTAAGATTTTTTTAAACTTTCAACTTTGACAACCTGTAGCTTATCTCTAATTATTACAGGATGACTACAAGATGATTTTTCTGAAAGCTTATGTCCTCCTCTACTTCGATTCGTCCAGTAGTTTAGGTGATACAGATTTATTACCAATATTTTTTATATTTATGCGACTGGCCACATTGTGCGATCTATGATGATCAAGGACAGGAAGTTCATGTAAACTTATGTTTTTTGCCTTTAATCCTAGAACAGTGAAAACTATAAATCTTTCCAAATTAGAGAATTTTCTTTACAATAACATCAATTTGTTAATGCATATTTCACACATTTTATTAAAAGTGCATGTTTTTGCATATTTTGCCATAAAAAAATAATACTGTAAACTTTTAATAAAGCAACTTAAATTATTTTTAAAAATTTTAAAATATTGAAAAATATTATAAAAGAGTTAATTTTTGGTAAGCAATATATCGAAAACTAACAATCACAGAAGGACGTTGATTATTGTAGTTATCGAGCTAAGATATCAAAATTCCACAAAATAAATAATTACATTTTCCCTTATTTATTAAAACTTTTGGTATAAACATTAACATTAAAGTTGATATACACATAATTGTCAATTAAGAACATATTTTTAATGAAAATGTCAAATACGTTCATATATACATATGAAATATTTGTTTACGATATCGTCTGTTTTTTTAAAACATCCATGCCTTGATTAATTTTTTAAAGAAGCTACCAATGAGAATATTCTGTCCGAGAGAACAATAAGCAGTATAGAACTTAATATTATTTTAGAAAAATTAATCTATTATGGAGACAGCAGTTATCGAAATAAGTTTGTTGCCAGTACAGTTGTAGCAATTTTAAATTCAGATGAAGACAAAATAAACGCTTTCCACAATATAATTAAAATCATTTGAAAATACGCTCATCACATCTGTTAATGTCGAGTAGGTTAAATTTTACATTATAAAATAAAGAGCAAACTCTCTCTATCTATGTATGTAAATAAAAATATTTATTAATTTCCAGCAAAAAAAAAAAACTGAAAAAGAGCTGAACAAATCATGATTTTAACATTGTGATGTCATTGTAGGGAAGTTCTTAGTGCTGAAAACGAGAAGCAAAAGTTCTTTTTTAACCCATGATTGTCACTGGTATGATATTTTTTCTTTTATGCATCTTGTTCATTGCATTCATTCTTAAAACTACGTTTATAAAATTTTTTTAATAAAAATTATATTTTAACCTTATTTAATGGTATTAAAAATTTTAAATTTGTAAAATTTTAAGTTTCTTAAAAATTATAAACATTTTTTCTTGCTAAAAATATATTGTTTTTCACTTTATTGAAAGTAATTCGAAAAAAATCACTAAATATGCATTTAGTTCTACCATTGGAATGGTGAGGGTTTTTTTTTTTTTTTTTTTGTGGAAGCACTTTATGTTTTTTTTGCTGGATATTTATTTTAAGAAATTTTGGGAAATTTTTTAACATTTTTAGCGCATTTTTTAAGCACCTAAAAAAACACTTTTAGTGCATGAACTTCCTGTCCCTGGTGATGACATTATTTTTATTTGAAACTTAACAGGCCGTCTATACGTAACATAATATGTAAGATTTTTGTGTCAGAGAGAGTCAAATTCGCTCTCTGAGAGAATTATTTCACGTGTAGATTCAAATATTAGTATTATAAGATGTATTATGAGACTGTTGTGATGAGATTTCTCTACAGAACTATCTTATAAGATGAACTGTCAAAAAAATACACATACACGAAAGTTTGCTTGTGTGTGTGCATGTGTATTTTGGAAATTATTGAAAAACAATGTTACTTTGTAAAATTGTTTCCTTTTAGTGTTTGTTTTACATGTTAAAAATCATTTTTATAAAAATTTTGTTAAAAAAGTTCGAATTGCTTAAATAAAAAGGACATGTTTACTCTGTAACTGATTGAAAATAATAATATCTTATAGGACTAATTAGAATACGTGTACCCCTTATTTAAGATTTAACATAATATAAACAAAATGTTTACTCTCCTCTGCCGGCGTTATCTCACATATTATATCAGCGTTAATCTCAGTTGTAGACCTGGGGTAAAGAAGGGGGTGTGAAGTAAAATATGGCAATGTTTGCTTTAATAAAGCCCTTATATTATTTATTCTATGGGTTTAAGTAAGCTAAGTTTAAAATGTTCTTACAAAGTTAAACCACATTCCCAAAACTATATCATATTTATTGTCAATAATCAACACTACTTAATATCAAAGTGTTGTTTTAAATTAGAATCTAAATATAAATTTTTACTGTTAGCACCCTAATATATTTAAAGCTATTGACTTTAAAATAAAATTAATTTAAATAAAGCATAAAAATAACAAATTACCTTTTTTTATTACAAAGATCTGATGCAGAGATCAATTAAGTAAATTAAGGAAGATTATATTATTGCTTTTAATTATTGTTATACATATGTATGCGTGTAGATTTATTTTTATTCACTAGCCACTGAATTTATTTATTTTATTTTTTGTTTGCAGTTTGTCAGTTTTGTTATTGTTTGATCATTTATTTATATTCAATGTATTGTACTAATTTACGGAATTATTACGACAAATACGCTGAAGTTCCAGTTCGAAACACGAGTATTTTATAACTGAGAACGTTTTTGCTGACATAATATTCTCGTTGTCATTTTCGTCGTTTTAGCTGGCGTAGAACTGTTTCTATTGTTGACGTTATAGAAAAATAAAAGACACCGAAAAATTTATTTATTATTTTTTAGTTTAATTAACTACAAAAACAAAAAATTCTCGTCAAAATAAAAAAGAATACACTAATGAATATTCTCAAGAAATTAAAAAGAATTGTTTAAGGGAAATAAAAAAAAAACAATATAGATAAAAGAATTGAAACCACTTGTACGTTATGGTCCTTATCATTAGCAATTATATATTATTTTTCTTTATTTTTTTTTTAAGACAAATTGCACATTATTGTACTTTGGAGACGATAGATAACCAACGACAATATTTATTTTCATAACAATAACAACAAACACTTTACCATCACCCCACAATGATAAGATTTTCAAATTATTACTCACTCTAAAACTTGACTTTAATTGATTTCTATACATGCAACTACTATTTATTTAACGTATGTATATTTATTTAACGTAAGTCTATTTATTTCACGTATGTACATATGTATATATTATGTAGTCATAACGTACAGCTAACTAGTTAGTCTTAATTTAATCATCTAAAAGAAACTGTTGTTTGTTTACATATTTTTGTAACAGACTAGAGAAAGTTTAAAATTGTATACTCGTATAAATTGAGTTGTATTTATTCTTTTTTTCTATGTTAAAGTATTTCCATTTATTTAATTTTCAAAATATCTACTGTATGTATATTTTTAATGTTGTAAAATTTCATAATACATTCACTTACACTCACGTATACACTCATGTTCATTTATTTAAATAAAAAAACAAAAAAAAAAAAAAAAAAATAATAAGCTTTGGCTTTGTCTTTTTTTCTTTTAACAAAATCAAATAAAATAAATGTTTCAAATATTTTTCAAGTGGCTAAACTATTAAGTGTCTGTCCAGCTATTTAGTTTAGTATTGCTGTGTTTTGTGGCTGAATACATTTGTTGTTTACTTGTGAGTGTTTCAATATAGACTGAGGTTTTTGTTATTTTCACGTTATATTAATTTTGTTCAATATTTTTCTGTGTTGTCTGCTTACTTTGTTCTCTTGTTAGCTCTCCCTCTATGACTCCATGCATCAGTTAATAAAAGAGAAAGGGGGTTTGTCGAATATATACAACTGGATCTTGAATATTATGAACAAAAACGTCTATAAAAACAAGTATAAGTAAAACAAAGAATACAAAACAAAGTTAAACTTCTTTGTGAACCTTTAAAATGTGGTATATAAATAAAGACTTTGGATTAACTTAAAAACATAGTACATATAGAAAATATCTACCGAGACTTATTTCACGTGCCTATTTAAAATGTGATCCATAAAGCTTTAAAGTATAATTTATGATATTTTCAATATTTGATGATGTTATTGTATTTCAGAGTTTCCTAGTAAAATTTAAATTTTTTTTTTTTTACTAAAAATTGCGATTTTTTAAATGTTCCGAAAAATGGGGTTCGAATCCAAGTCAATTCTCCATATATTGTACGAAAATATTTTTTATTAGTCTATTGCAAAGAAATGCTATTTAATATTGTTATCCTTTTTTAACCCACGAAAAATTTTGTTTGGTCTATACAATTTTTACCTTTCCAATTTTTTTTTATGCGCCTCTACATTTTCATTAAGCATTACAAACACCACCTAATTAAGCCAATTATGATAAATTTCGTGCCGTGCATGCGATATGCCTGTCTGTTTTGACTAAAGTGTCGGGTTTTCAACTATAAACGACATTTGACTTAAATTTATAGTCTCGATCAATTATATTTATCGCCGTTCTTACATCTATATATCCAAGATTTATACAAATTGCACCTTGCTATATAAAAGTACAAAAACAAAAAGTGCAATTTTTGCGTAGTTTTCAAAAAGTCGATAAAATTTGTTTATTAAATTTATTTTTAATGCTTCTCCGATTTTATTGTGTGGAATAACGAAAAATTAAGTTCTCGCAATAACCCATGTTATTTCATAAAAATTTGTCAATGAGCCTCACGAAAAACTTACTTTTTCAAAAATGTTCACTCTTGTTTTCCAAACTTTGAGACTATCTACTGCTTTGACTATTTCGGGTATATCAACGAGATATAGCTCAAAATACAACAAGTTTCAATCCCTGTTTTAAAATTTGTATTCCGTTGAGGGGCTCCAGACCTCGCCCAAAAAAACAAAGTCAGGTTGGTTTATATAAGATCGAATGAGATCAAAAAGTATAAACGCGCACAAAAAGTGTAGAGGAATGGGAAAAAGTTAAGTAATTTTTAGCCATTTTTCTAAGTTTTTGAATTTTGAAAAACAATCATGATTATTAGAAAAATGTTTGAAACGAACAAGGGTTTTTTTTCATATTTTTTATTTATTTATTTTTTTTTCTTACAAGTTTAAATTTTGATGTTAGAGTTGTAAAAGAGAACTGCTCTCCAGACATAGAGGAATACTATCACTTTATATGTTATGATTCCATCGCTTTTCTGCCAAAAGTTATACTATGGTAAACATTGAATACAATATTTTAGCTATTTCAATATTTTTCTACTTTTTGGTTACTGTATGTGCGCCTTTAAATAAAGTAAATTTGTTCGACTTATTCAGACTTTTTGGCTTCTTCCGACTTTTCCCGACTTTTATGGCTGTTCGACTCTGGCAAGAAGAAAGTCGTTTTCAAAACAATTTTCACTAAAAAGTTGACTTCTACCTTTTTCGACAAAAATCGATTGTTCGATTATTCGAGTCAATTTAGAGAAACCTAATACATACAGATATTCGACTTTAAACATTTTAATCTCGAACCAGTTTATATATATATATATATATATATATATATATATATATATATAAATTTTGAGTCGATTTAACTGTGTTCTACCGTCTATCTGTTGAAAGCAGGATAGGGTTCAAGGCGGACTACATAGGGGGAAGAAATTTATCTCATCTATGTCTGTTATATAAGGTTTGTTTGGTATTGAAAATGGGAAAAATCGTATTCAACTCTCATTAATCTAAACTACAAATAAAAAGTTGCACAATATAGTTCATATCGCTGAAGATAATAGCGATCATAGTGTTTCTGAACCTTCCCCCAAAACTTTAAGTAACCAACAATTTAGGCATAGTTTTTTTATTTTCATAAAATTTGCAGTCATATTTTAAACATATCGAGGGCCTATATTCAAAAAGAGCTACCAAAAAATTTTCAAAATTATATTTTAAGCCTTATATCAAAAACTTATTTATGGATATAACATTAAAAGATATATAATGACAAAAAACTATTCGACATGAGCGATACTAATGTTCACAGAATTTTTAAATAAAAAACGAATTAACGTTTATTAGAACATAAAGATTTCAATTCTATATAAATTTAAATGTTAATATAAATTTAAGACACCATTATATTATATATAATAAGAGCAGAAACAAAATAATGTAATAAGAAGAATACAACAAACACATGTAAAAAGATTGTAAATTTCGTACCACTTAATATATATTAAGAATTAAGAATATTGAGACTACAATTTATAATGAAGTTACGTATTCCAGTTCTAAGAACATGCAAGTTAAAAGGATGATTTTTACAATTGACATTAAAGGCACAAAGAATTCTGAAGACGGTTCATTGTGGCCCAGAAAATGCATTAATAAAGAAAATTATGAGCTACTTAGTGTCCTTCGTAACTCTAGTTCATACTTTTCCTCCGATATTCCTTAAACAGAAGCATGTACGCCATCCAAATTTTGTACAAATACTTCAAGCATGGATGTAAACTATTAAACTAAAAAATTTTCGTGATCCGCCCACCTCCCATTATAAGGTGAAATTTTGAATTAGGGTGACACAAAAAGCTGCAGATGGTGGATATAAAAGATTCGGTCAAGCCAAATATAACCTTACTTGTTATACCCATCACCACAGGTGTAAATGGTATATATAAGTTTTGTAAGTTCCACAATTTTCGTTGGAGAACTAAAATGTTTATGTTTTCTGGATCCTTATGAGAAATGATGTCGATAGGTCAAAGTCCATCCGTCCGTTTGTCGGTTGAAATGCCGTTTATGCAGCAGAGATATGTCAAAAAAAATGACCGATTTATTAAGCCTCTATATAAGCTAAGGACTTCGTTTTTGCAAAGAAGATTTGTAAACTTTTTTTCTGAAGAAATGAACTAAATCGGTTCAATAATAACTGAGATATCTGGCAAAACCAAGTTTTGATTTTTGAAGCTCTTGTTTAAGCTACGGATTTAATTTTTATATAAATCGATCACAAATATTTTTACAAAATTTCCGTTTTTTTAATATTGGTTCATAAACTACCGAGTTATCGGCTAAAAACTGAAAAAATCTGTGAATAATATACATACAGAAACAATTATATTAAACATTGGAATGACTATTACTGCTGTTGTTTTTTGTATAACCAAACAGTTTAGCGGGCAACAGCAGTATTATAATTATTATTGCTGTTGCTTTTTGTATGTGCAGTTTGTATTGTATATACATACCAAAATATATAAATATATGTATGTATGCTTTTTATTTATTTATTTATTAATTTAAAAATTCACAGTAATATAAAAAACATCTTAGGCCAATTAACATATATTACAAAGATCTATTCCCGAATAAAGTTATCTAAAATTAAGTTTTTTTTTTGTATATTCAGTTTTCCCATAATTGGAGCATTATTCACCTATACCTAATTAAATTATTTTGTGAAAGATGGTTTTAATATCCAAAATATCTTAAATGTGTCCATTCAATAAATACCGTGCTGTAAATCGTACTATCAAATTTCTAAGGCATTTATTCATAACTTATCTTCCAAATGGGGCCTTCTGACATAAACCAGCAGTATTTTTACTTGTGATTTTGAGTTATGGGCCTGTATTTTTATTTTTTAATTTTCAGGAAGTTTAAAAGGAAGTTCAAATTATTATTCCAAATATTATTTCCAAATTATATAAAATGAGGAGAAAGTCCAGAAAAACATTTATGAAAGTGAATAACATATTTTATTTTCAACAGTGTTCGTAATCTTGATTTGTTCCAACTGGCTTCACTAACTATAAGTTTTTTAACTTAATTATTTAAATCCGAATTTTTAGATAGATTATTCAATGAAGATAACGAAATATACATTTTTCCGGTCGTCAATAGTAATTGCATAACAGATTATAACACTTGTTTAATATAATCCACATACATACATAACTGTAAACATTTTATATTATTTCGTTTTTTAAAAGTTATTTTCAAACATTCTTTTGTTTTTTTTTTAATAAATACAAAATGATTACCTTTTTATTTATTTTTTTTTTCAATTTAAAATTTTGTTTCATAACTGCACTTTTTATTCATATTTAGTACATACACTTATGGCATTTCATAATCAAATTAAATCGATATTACCAATACTTTTAGCTGTAGGGTGTTATTAATATAATAACAAAACAACAAGTTTTACGTATTTATACTTTGCCACAACATCCATTTGAACCAAAACAAAGGCAAGTGCATTGTCCACTAACATCGTTTATTGTCTGTTTCAACAGGAATAACAAAAAAAAAAAAAAAAAAAAAAAAACAGAAAATATAAACAAAGCTTATTCGAAAATTTACTTTCAGTGACTTTTTGGTCAATAAACCCACTCGCGAGGATACAACAAGAAAAACAAAAATGTAATAAAAACAAAAATAAAAATCAGCCCTTTCCGCAGCACAATATCAGTGTTGTAAAAAATCGCATTAAATTTATAAAATTAAAATTATTGTTAAAAACATTTAACAATAAAAAACGATATACAATATTAATATATATTATTTGTTTTATAAATGATTTAGTTAATTTTTTATTTATACATTTAACCTTATACTAAATAGAATAAGTAAAATACATTTTACTAAATTTATTACTAACATTATCAACTCCGTTTTATCTCTCAGCCTACACTGAACATACCATAACAAATTAGATTAATTTTTCTCTGTTTTTTATTGCACTTTTGATTTTAACTACTTGCGGCAGCTGAACTTTATTCTTAAATTTAAGGAAAAAAGTATATTTTAATTTATTAATAAGATTAAGTGATTTATTTAATATTTCAAAATCGATAAAGCATTTATATTATGGAAGATATGCATACTGATAGTAATTCACAATTAGAAATGATGCATGAAACACAAAATGAAAAGCGAAGTCAGGCGGCGGAGGAAAAAGCCGGCTATTGTTATTGGTAAACAAATATTAAAAACAAAGCAGACTTAAGAAAAAAAAATATACAAATTCATCTACATAAATATGTACATTCATAAAAGTAACATATGCCTTAATATCATTTCCAACATTTTAGTGGCAAGGATAGAAATTTGAACATTGTGGAACTATTGTGTGCCAATTGTAATCGATGGTTTCATGAATCCTGCATTGGCTATCAATTGGGCAAGTTGGTGCCGTTTATAACGAATTATGTTTTTGTTTGCAAAAATTGCTCACCAAGTGGTTTGGAGAATTTTCGTCGTTCACAAGCCAGTATGTAAACAAATTAATTCAAAACAATTTCTTTAAGTATTAATAAAAACGTGCTTTTTTTTAACAGCTATACCTCAAATGTGTGTCACTGCCATTGCCAACATGAGACAGAATTCTTTAAAAGATGGCAAACCCAAGAGTATTTTTAGTAAAGATAAAGAGATTATTCCATTTATAGAACTATATTGGGAATCTATGACGACAATGCCGCGTCGAGTTACGCAATCATGGTATTCAACGGTGCAACGTTCCTTATTGAAAGATGTCCAAATAACATTTACATACGAAGAACATAGCGAAAATGGTGCTATGTTCGGTTTGGTGACCTCAGATTTATCTCAAATAAAACCAAGTTATGAGGCCATGGGAAAATTGGGTGCATTGAGACTGGCAGAAGATGGTTATGCGCAAGGTATGTTAACAGTTACAAAATATTTGTATCGTTGCCGGAGTAACTTTCTTGAATCAGAACATATTCCTATTAGAAAGTTTGACATTTATACATAAATTTAACGATATTTAAGATGACTTCAAACAGTCTCAGAAATTAATCTCGATTTGGATTTTTAAAACAAACATGATATGATAAAATTCGATTATTTCAAACTGGTTAGTTCGATTTACAATCTGTGGACTTTTGAAAAAATATCTTAAGTTGAGATACAAAATTTGTTTTTTTTTTTAATCATAAAAGGTATATTTTAAAAACTCATTCATATTTTACAATAATCGGCGTCTTTTAAATATTCAAAGCTTTGTATGATATTGCTCTCAAAAATCTACTCTTCCATACTATTGGCTGATTCTTTAGACTATTTTTTAGATCCCTTAAAATTTTTGAAAATTCGAATTAAGTTATTTTGTCAAAATTCCACATGCAAGTATATCAGCGAACACACCCTTTTCAGGAGCAAAACTATAGGTTCTTAAAGTTGTCAACCTCAAATCTCAAATATAAAACTTTACCTATTTATGAATCGCAAATTCGAAGACGACACATCAAATTTATTGTGAAAATTTAATTTTTAGTGAAAAATAATTTTTTAGTTAAAAATGGATTTTTTTGTAAAAAAAATAAATAGACTAAGATCTTGTTTTTACCGTATTATACGTTACATTTTTAGGCTTCGAATTAGAGATCACGTTTCGAATTATTGTATAACTTTATTGGGCTGCAGTTTCGATCAATACTTAAAATTAAGACTAATACTTTTTTTTTATAAAACTGTTAAATATGGAAATCCTAGCTATCTAGTAACCAGATTTAATTTCGGCTCATCTAGTAGAACATTTTCACTGGTCTACCCTAGACATACATCGTTGTTGATGGCACGGTCTTACCTTGTGAGGGTTTGTAGATTGTGGAACACTGGTATACCCACTTTAATCATTCTTTGAATTCATTTGCCAACATTTTCGTAGAACATTTATAAATTAATTGATTTTGTATGGTGTAATTTCTATTAGAGAATTTACATTAAATTTTTTTTATCAAGACAAAAGTCAAACTTAACGCGAATTTGTGGAAGGTGGCAACAGTTGCTCAAAAACAACAATATGGCGTATTCATTATTGTTTTTTATATATGCAGTTTGACAACTGTAACAACCAAATTAATAATCAACTGTTTAACTAAGGTTACCTTGTATATGTTCGCACTGATTTTGACGCTTGTTTTGATATAAATTTGCCTAATGTAGACACTAGGTAATGCGTAGAGAGATAATTTCAATGTTGTCACATTGAAATTATCTATTATTATAACGTTTTTGAATTTTGAAGGTTTTTGTAAATAGTGGCTAATTATTTTTTGTGTGTGCACAAAATTCAGGGTTTATTTAGTTAAAAAAAAAAAGAAATAATAATTTAAAATTGTATAACTGTAGTAATAATTAATTTTTGTATGTTATTCTAGCCAATTATTTGAAATAAATAAATAAATAAATTCCAGGCATTTACAAGGCCCTAGGATTACTTTGCATTACGTGCGATGATGTGGAGGAGCTAGAGACAGTGGAGCATATACTCTGTCACTATGTAGGGCTTCAGCGAAGTAGACTGAGGTGGTTTGGGAGCCATATTCTGCACGAACTAGAGGAGGGTAAAGAACCCAGCAACCTCATAGGGTTCGTAATGGGAATAAAGTGGCTTAGAGGTAGTCAGGGTTGATTTGATGGGTCTTAGGTTCCACACCTTTCTTATTTTTCTTATATTTTGCTATTCTTCTTTTCAATCTTCTGCTATATTCTAATATGATTTTTCTCTTTCTTCATCTATCAGCTTTCTCTATTATTTATAAAGGAATCACAGTGGACCGAATGGTCTCTTGATAAAAAATTTCTTGTGTCGACACATCGTTTTGTACGGATCTTAGTAAAATTTGGCATACTAATTTATACCTATATAAAACTTATTTATACCAATTATTTAAGGAATTTCTAAGTGTTAAAATCATATTCCGTTGTTTTATATATTAAACCATCGATATGATGTTATATAAGATAAAATTGGACATTACACCTCTTTTATTTTTATAGTCCGAGTCTTATCTATCCAAAGCAAAAATCGCCACCAATGGCATTGAGGAATAGAGTGACAAAATTCGTCAAAAATACTTGGCGATAAATTGTGTGTGGTCTGAACAAATCACTTTAAGCAAAATGGACTTGCTTTATACTTCAAAAATTTAATTAAAAGTTAAATTTTCACTTAAAGTTCGACTTTTACTAAAGATTTGATTGTTCATTTTTTTCACTAAAGATTCGAAAACTCATTGAGATACCTAACTCTTAAAATATTGAATATTTTCTATACTATTTAGCAAATTGCAAAGATTTAAGTATCAACTGAAAGTTCTTGAACAGACTTTTATAGCAACACAAATAATTTTCTACAAAAGTTCATTTCAGCTATTTTTTTTAATATTTTCTCATTTTTTTGCATATAAAAAATTGGAATGATTAAAGTGACGCTCATTATATTTCTGCCTGAAAACGCAGCAACTATAAGACAATCTAAAAGATCGTTTGATATCTGTTCCCAAGAAGTAAACACCCGCCCCTGTGCTGACTTCCATCTTCGAGCCTTCCGTGAAGATAGCACACCCTCCATGGAGCTTCTCCTCTCCAGTCCAGAGCTCTAGGATTTCAATAACTGGAGTAGCCTCGAAGTCAATTATAGTACCGACATAATCTGTTTGGGCGGCCGAGGATAGCGTTTGACAATAAAACTTGACTTCATTGAGTTTGCTAGCATGCCCCGCTGTGAAGCTCCCTATTAATCCCAATTCCTCTCATGAATTGGAAGAAGGTGGAGAATGATGTCCAGATGCCCATTGGGAAATGGGCAAATAGTAATCGAGGTCATGCAATTTGGGCTGATCGTGGTAGAAATATACCCGAGAACAACAATATCACATCATCAGTGTAGGCTACGATCTTCCTTCCCCTGGCATCGATCTGTCTCAATATGACGCTCATTGCTAAAAGCCACAATGAACGTCACACCTTGCGGTGTGTCCCTTGTCACAAGCTACCTTATCCAAGTGTCTCCCATGCTAGAGTTGATAACCCTACTGCTTAGCATCAGAGTGATACACCAATACCTAACGAAGCGAGTGATTCCTCAATCGCCTCTATTCTAATGTTGTTAAAGGCCCCTACTATGTCAAGGAACGCTGCCAAGGTGTATTCCTTGTGCAGCAGCCCCTTTCAATAAAACTCACCACATCATGCAGAGCACTCTCAACAGACCTACCCTTAATATAGGCGTGTTGAGCGTCGCTGATGCCTTAGTTCCCATACTCTTCTTCGGGTACAGATCGATCAGTCTTTCTATTGTCTTGAGTAGAAAAGAGGATATGCTGATCGGTCCTTGGCCTCCGAGAGAGTCGCTTTGGGTATGAAAATGACCCTTACCTCTCTCCATCCCCTAGGAATATGTCTCACTTTAAGGCACTCCCTAAATATCTTCACGAGTAGTGAGATGACCCTATTATTGATATTCTGTAACATGGCCGGAAAAATGTCATCTGGGCGCGGTGACTTATATGGCCCAAATGAGTTTACCGCCCATCTTACTTTGTCTCCATTGATCATCTCCTTTATCGCATCAATATCACCCTCCTCTGGTCCGAACTGTAGGTTAACACTGACACTACCTGTCCTCCCATGAGATACTACATCCTTACAGCCAGGGAAGTGAGTCTCCATCTCCATCAGTAAGCTGAGGGACTCCGAGCTAGACTCTGTCCACGAGTTTTCCGCCCGTTGTATACGAGGGCGGATCAATAAGTCTGTGACTTTTCGAACTTCCCTCGTAGTTATATGAAATGCAACACTATTCCCATCAAGTACCACCTATTAATAGACTACTGTCAAATTTTGAGCAAGTGTCTCATTTACTTTGCGTAAAAAATAGGATTTTTCGAGGTCATTTGTTTGGTCAATAATTTCATCGTTGGAGCTGAATCTCTTTCCACCGAGCCACTTCTTTAGGTTTGGAAATAGGAAGTAGTTACTAGGGGCTAAATCCGGAGAATATAGCGGATGAGGTACCAATTCGAAGCCCAATTCATAGAGTTTTGCATTGAGACTTCACACTTTTTTCTTAGCCATATGGGGTTGTTTTCTTTTTAAATCCTCATTAAATCGGTCTAATAAGTTGGCATAATATTCGACTTTTTTTTCCCCTTTTGAATGTAATCGATGTGGATTATCCCGCGTGCATCCCAAAAAACTGTTGCCATGACCTTATTGGCCGACAAACTTACCTTGGCCTTCTTCGGAGCAGGTTCACCCGGAGAAACCCATTGTTTAGACTGCTGCTTGGTCTCCGGAGTACAGTAATGGATCCATGTTTCATCCACAGTTACAAAACGGCTTAAAAACTCATTCGGATTGCGGTTAAGCAACTCCAAACAATCCTTTGAATTTGCAATACGTTTACGTTTATGGTTAATTAAGAGCAAACGCGGCACCCATCTTGCAGACAACTTTCTTAAACCTAGCTGATCATTTAAAATCGAAACCATACTGCCATATGAAATGCCTATGGCATCAATAATTTTACGCACTTTCACTCTTCGGTCGGCCAACACCATATCATGGATTTTTTCAACATTTTCGGGTGTACTGACCTCAATTGGCCGTCCAGAACATTCAGCATCATATGAACTTGTGCGACTACAACGAAAGCCAGTATACTACTTTTTTACCATTGAAATCGATGGTGCAGAGTCCCCATAGTATTTACCGAGCTTTTCTTTGGTTTGATTGACGGCTTTTTTTCGCCAAAAAAAAAATGTTTAATGAGCACTCGACGATAACAAGTGCTCATAGTGTAACATTATTACTTGTTCTCTCTTCGCTTTCTACATCGTTTTTCTGTTTTTATTAGTTCTCTTTATTCGCCTCATTTTAATATCATAATCTTTACATAAATCCGCAAACATCGTAATCAATAATCATGTCTTCCTCTTCAGGAGGGCATTCTTGATTCATCACCAAAAAGAAAAAAAAAAAACAATAATTCTCATTTTAACAATAATACAGACTTCCCAAAAATCAATAGTTCAAAACAATAACCACTGCCCAAAATTTATAATTCTGAAAAACCTTATTCCTGACAAGCCGATTTAACAATTTAACATATTTTTGGTATCAAAAGCGCTAGAAGGCATATCAAGTGATGCTACACAAAAAGTAACTTTCACTAGGGATGGAAACTTGTTAATCTTAACTAAAAATGAAGCACAAGCTAACCGATTTTTAAAAGCTAAAATGTTAACTGGCGTGTGTCCTTTTGAGTGTACGCTACATCCAACATTAAATACTATTAAAGGCGTTATATTTGCACCTACCCTAAAAGATTTAAATGCAGAAGAAATTAAAGATGACTTAAAAAACCAAGGTGTTGTTGACTGTACCAAAATAACTAAATTTATTGACAACAAAACTATTAACACATCACTCCATATTCTCCATTTTAATCGTAACCAACTCCTAAATGAAATAAAAATTGGCTTCTTAAATTGCAAAATTGATCCCTACATCCCAAACCCAATCCAGTGTAAAAACTGCCTTAAACTCGGTCACACTAGGACACATTGCAAAAGCAACGAAAACTGCGATATATGTGCCTCTATAATACACGACCCTATACCAGGCACCAGGATACAATGTATAAATTGCAAGCATCCACACAAATCTACCAACAAAAATTGTCCAGTATAAATGTTTAAATAACTGTCCTTATAAAGAAGCTACACAAATAACAACAACTACACCATCATTTGAAATTCCAACTGAAGATCTTCAAACTGCAATTGTTGAAAGAAAAAAACAAACTTAACAAAACAAACAACAACAACACCAATAACATCAACCTCAGTCAACAAGCAACCACTACAATTACAATCACCAAAAATCAAACCGATTTACATAAAACAAACCAACGACAAGAAAACAAAACAAACATTGAATCACTCAAACAAATTTCTTCAATAAATAATACCTCTTACTCACATTCAATTCAAACTTCTAACCAAACACCTAATACAAGTAAAAAACCCAGCAATAATACTAACTCGGTACCCAAAACCCAAATAAAAGATAACACACTATCCAGAGATATATCTCTGACTAAATCTAATTCAATAACCGAAAACAAAACATCCACATCAGAAACACAACAAAAACTAACTAAAATAACACAGAAGAAATGAAATCGACGCACCAGATCAACGTATGGAATTCTAACAAAATACCTACAAATATATCCCTGTAAACATGGACCTAAAAATTTTGCAATGGAACTTAAACGGTTTTTACAATAATCTCCACGAGCTTTAAATACTGATCAGAGAACACTTTCCAGACGTCATCGCAATACAAGAAACTCGGATAGCACACAACGCAATCAAAATTAACGGATACAACACCATAGCATCGCACAACACAACATCAATCCCATGTAACACTGTTTTGCTTATTAAAAATAACATTAAAATCATTTGTAACAATGTATACAACAATTTTTCTATTAAAACCGAATTTTTTATTGGATTTAAACTAAAAATAATATCCATTTACCTCAACCCATCCCACACAATACCTAGAACCGAACTACAAATAATAATTGTGGTTGATTTCAATAGTCATTCAACATTATGGGGTTCCAGTTCTATCAATAACAGAGGTTATACATTAGAAAATATTCTATACAATTCTAACATGCTACTGCTAAATGATGGCTCGCCTACACACTTTTCAACCAGATCCACCTTTACCCACATTGACTTAACTTTTGCTAAAGCCGATATATTCCCCGTTGTTCTTGGTACACCGAAAACCAACTTCGCGGTAGCGACCATTTTCCAATCCATATTAAGTTTACTAATTCTATGCCTACAGATAAAAATTATTTTCAAAGTCGTTTTATTATTGATAAAGCTAACTGGGTTAATTTTAAAAATCTTCTTTCTAATAAACCTCAATGGAATTTAACCACTAACGTAAACGGGGAAGTAGCGCTTTTCCAAAAAGTTGTTCTATTTGCAGCCAATTCCACACATGCTGGTGGAACAGTGAACTTAAAACTCTACGTGAAAAAAAAAAACAAAAACTTTTTGATTTTTTGAAAAAGTATCCAACCTCCATTAATTAACCCAATCGCTTACAAGAAATCAAAATCTATTTTCAAACTGAAATGCAAAAAGAGAATTTTTTTCAAATTTACATGTCAAATAAACCCTCAAACACCTACTGCAAAAATCTGGAACAATGTTCGTAAACTAAATTGCGTAAATACATACAAAAATATTCGACTTATTTCTTACAACACACCAACTTTCAGCCAGAAAGATATAGCCAACCTCTTTGCGAAATTATGGTCCCAACAATCAAGTGATAACAATTTTAATCAATCACTCATATCTTGTGAACAATCCACCCAAACTTCTATAGATTACATACCATCCAACGCTGCTAAAATTCTGGAAGAAGAAATCACCGATTTTGAATTGAAATTAACACTAAAGGTAAAACCCCGGGTTTCGATAAAATATCATATCCAATATTAAAAAACTTACCCACTAACATACTTTCGCAATTTGATTCTGTCCTCCGGCATCATCCCACAGCAATGGAAAATCTCAACCGTTATCCCTATACCTAAACCCTATAAAGATTCCACTACAGTCGATGGTTACCGCCCAATTTCATTAATCCCCTGCACATCAAAAGTTCTCGAAAAAATCGTTGCAGCAAGGCTTACTTGGTTTCTATTAAAAAATAAGCTCATCTCAGTGCATCAAGTAGCTTTTAAGCCAAATAAAGGTACTATAAACCCTTTAGGGTATATAGACCACTATAGTGAATGTGCAATCTCCCACCGAAATCATCTAACTATATTATCTATAGATTTTGAAAAAGCGTTTGACCGCGTAGGCATTCATACAATTATTTCCCAACTAAAAGAATGGAAAGTGGGTCCAAAAATACTTAAATTTGTGTTTTCGTTTTTATCAAATAGGAAAATAAGGACAAGATTAATAATACATATTCATCCATACAACCTCTACATGTTCTCCACTTTCGGTGGTTCTAATCCAAATTGCCACAAACAAGCTCAATAAAATAATATCCAGACAATAAGTTTTTTAAACTTGTAATGTATGCGGATGACCTACACATACTATGTAAGCATAAGGAAAATGTTGACACTCAAGTAGAAATTGACCTACTCTTCACCTCTATAAATGATTGGTGTAGCACTACAGGCTCAAAAATCTCTATTACTAAAACAAAATGTCTTCATGTGTGTAAGAAAAAGATATGTAACAACTCCAACATTGTCATGCAAGGTACACAAATAGTTACAGTCAATAGTTTAAAAACACTTGGTGTAATATTTAATAAAAACTTCTCGTGGTCTTCAAACATAGATAGCCTAAAAAAATCTTTCTCACGTCTTAATCTAATTAAATGCCTCAATGCTAAAAAGTGTAACACTCATCCAAATAATGCCATCAATATTGTACGCAGTACTATTTTATCTAAATTAGATTATGGTCTAATAATATACGGGAAAACATCAGCATCGCAGTTGAAAAAAATAACTCCAATCAACAATTCATCTATAAGAATAGCCCTTGGAGCACTTATATCTACACCTATAAAAAATCTGATGGCCGAATCCGGACTACCCACAATAAAACATCGATTGGAAAACTTGACCGCAAAAATTTTATTTCCTACAGAGCAGTAACTTTAAGGACGCATTCAGAACATCTCAAGTCAATCTCAAGTTCGATTTCCATCAACCGTTCGTCTGGCTCTAAATATGGCAATAGATCTTAACATACCACTTATCCCACAAAAATCAAACACTCTACACCCAACAACAACTATATATTGCTATTCAAAGACATTTCTACTTTTTACATAACAAAAAATTGGAAAATACTTTACACTGATAGGTCTAAAACTTCAGACGCAACAACATTTGCGATAATCAACCACAATCTCGTAACAGACTATTTAGGAATAATAGACCATAGATGCTCAATATTTACCACTCAAACTACGGTAATTCTACACGCCCTCAAAAAGTACAAAAATATACGTGGCAAATTTATTATTTGCTCTGATTCAAAATCTGCAATCACTGCCATTCAAAATACCAAAAATAAAAACGTTATTATTTCCAAAATCAGAGATATTCTTATAAAATTTAACAGTAAATTTAAAATCATGTGGGTCTCCAGTCATATCGGCATTGAAGGTAACTCTTTGGCTGATGAAGCTGCCAATTTTGCAATAAAAGCGCCGATTTTAACTTATTCGTCTTGTAATAAATCTGACATTATAAACATTATATTTTCTGCCACTAGAGCTAAAGAATCAGAAATTTGGTCTGACTATTACCACCTTTATAAAACTTTTAATCCACATGGATCAGCAGCATTATACCAAAATGAAATATCGAAACTTGATTTACGGAAATATACGCGAATTAGATTAGGACATACCCTAATTACACACAAACATCTTTTTGCTAATTCATCACCTAATATTTGTAACCTATGCAATTCTAATAAAATTTTAAACATTAATCAACTGATTTTTAATTGCAACTGCCTACCAGAACTTTTAAAAAATATTAATATATATAATATTGTAAATATAAAAGCTGTCATTACTATTTTAAAGCATTGCAACATATACAATAAAATTTAATATACAGTACCGAAAGCCTCAGTTGTTAGTACCTAATATCTATATTATTTATACTCATAATTAATTACGTATATAAATATTTTTAATAAATAATAAATAAATAAATGTTATATATATATATATTTATTTATTTATTTTTTTAAATATTTTTAGGTAATATTTACAATTTTTTATTAACTACGCAAAAAGTTGTTAACTCTTTAAAATAATCCCATGATCTGCTCTTCATAAACGCTACTTTGCAGATGAAAGTTTGCTTTAAACAACGGCTTAAAAATTTATATTTCTTAAAAAAGTTATTTTCTTATTCTCTTCATACAATCATATTCATTCGCTCTTATCTGAAATTTTAATTGAAAGCTATTTATAAATTTCAATATCGTCATTAATTATTGTATTATTTATTTTTGCTACATTTTCCTTTCTTTGTATACTCGACATATATTCACATACCAGGGTTGGAAAATTAAAACACTTTTCGTAACAAAAAAATATTCAAATAGTACTTTTTTCACCCACAGAGAACGAAAATTCTAATTTACTTGCACTGATTTCGGTTTACAGAATATAGCTGATTTTAAAGTTTTTTTTTTCCCCATAAAATCTTGTTTTTAGTTATTAATCACAATCTTGAAAAATTTAATATAGCTATCATATTGTCAAAATATATTATAGTTTGAAAATTTTTTCTTTCAAAACGAACTGCAGGCAGCTCTTCACGATTAATTTTGTGAGAGTATCAAATTACTCGAGGGAATACTACGGTACTTGTAAATATTAAATAATATCAAAAAAAGAAGTACAATCGTATCAACTTTTCCATCCCTGATTCATACATATTAAAAACTTTTTGCAGCGCATACATTTTTTTCACAATTAGTGTAAAGTAAAAAACTACAACAAAAAGTTAACGTACCAGTGGTTTTTTTTTTTTTTACATACACATACTCCAATGTTGTAAACGTCATTATCTGTTGCATAGCAGTAACGTCAATTGAAAACTTTTTATTAAGACGGTATTCACACACAGCAATTTTTCTTACTGCTGTGGGAGAGCGGTAAAGAGAATCTAAAACCTTATTATTCCCTTCTCCTCTCTCCCTTTAACGGAATTGCAGCAAAAAAATTGTTGCGTGCGTACCCTGACTAACCTTCATGTACTACAGTGCTTTTGATGGAATGTACATTATTGTATAGTTTGTTAGCGGCAGCAGCTGAGGTTGTTTGTTGTTGTTATTGAATATAAAATTATTCGAGTATTTGCTGACTTATTTTGCGTTTGTGTTTTTTGTTTTTGTTCGTTTTATTTGTGTTTTATATTGTTTTGATTTTTAGTTGGGCTAGCTCCTCTGTATAATATTGTTGCCGCTACTTGTTGTTGTTTTTATTATTGCTGGTGTATTAGTTGTCGTTGTTAAAATATTGTTGTTTGATTATAGTGTATAATAATTTCGCTGGCAAAAATTTTGTAGTTAATTTTATTGCGATTTTCTTACTTGTTTTATTTTTTCTTTAAACAAAGTATTGTTTTATTATTTGGATATTTTAAGAATTTATTATTAATTAAAGAGAGTGAGATTTAGATTTGAAACAAGTGGAAGAATTTGTGCAGTGTCTTTTTACTGATTTATCAGTGCTTTGTTGTGTAGCGGCGGAAGGAGTGGAAGGTGGACAAGGTGCTTCAATGAGACATATGCAGTTGTCGTGAATTTATCTTGAAAACATACAAAACCATAAATTAATCTATGCAATTTATGTGTGATTAATGTGACTTTATAGATCATTTTTTATTCGTTTTGATTATTGTTAAAATTGTACCTGATCCCAAAAAAACGAACAAAAGTCAAAACATTCAAAAACCATGGAAAGTGTGGTTACGCGTGATGAAGAACGTACGTAATATATGTTATTTAATGTGTAGAGGGGTTGGTGAAGGGTGTGTTTTTTTTGTGGATTTCATTTGACACGTATTCATTTATAATGCGATATTCTCCTCCCACTGAAGAACATTAATTTTAATAAAACTCCAGAGTAATGTTTCTTTCATTTTAGCTTCCTTATCGAAAAACAATAGACAAAATAAGCGTAAATTTCCGGGTACAGATTCTGGCCCCACTGGTAAAAAGGGTAGACCCAGTTCTGATATAACTGCTAATGTAAAGCTACCGGCTCATGGTTATCCTTTGGAACATCCCTTTAATAAAGATGGTTATCGTTATATATTGGCTGAACCTGATCCACATGCACCGTTTAGACAGGAATTCGATGAATCTTCTGATTGGGCAGGTAAACCTATACCTGGATGGTTATATCGTACCTTAGTACCTAACAGTGTTCTTTTGGCCTTGCACGACCGTGCCCCTCAATTAAAAATTTCGGAAGATCGTTTAGCTGTGACCGGGGAAAAGGGTTATTGTATGGTTAGAGCAACACACTGTAAGTCCATAAAAGATGTTTTAAAAATTTTCTATTCTATTTACTCAAATGTCCTTAACTTTTAGCTGTTAATCGTGGCCGTTGGTATTTTGAGGTTACCATAGAAGAACTGCCTGAGGGTTCAGCCACCCGTTTAGGGTGGGGTCAAGAGTATGGAAATCTTCAAGCTCCTTTGGGTTACGATAAATTTGGTTATTCTTGGCGATCGCGTAAGGGTACACGATTTAGCGAAAGTCATGGTAAACATTATAGTGAATCATATGTAGAAGGCGACACACTTGGATTTTTAATCGATCTACCCGAAGAAAAAGATGTTGATTATTTGCCAAATACATTCAAAGATAGAGTAAGTACTTGAAAATCTTGCGTTAAAAAATTGTTTTCGTTTAGCATTGTACCCAAGTGTGGGGATTTGTTCCCCAATTTGGAATTTAAACTTTCCTTTGGATTCGGATATTCTTGGGGAGGTAAAACATGGATATTTTTTTATTTTAATTGTTACATAATTTTAATTAAATTTTTTAATTTATACAGGACTGTTCTGAAATCACTGTGATTTCAAATCACGAACGATTTTAAAATCACTCAAGAGATTTATACCTGTTCTGGAAATCACGCGATTTAAAATTTTTCGGAATGATTTTAATTTTTCGAAATTAAATAAAATAAAATATTTAGCATTTTATTAAAATGCCAGGAGCAACGTTGTTGGCAATAATTGCTTTAAGAAGAAAGAAAATAAATAATGAGCGAAATAAAAAAACGTTAACAAATTCATACAAATGGATTTTCAGATTTATTTTATCGACTAAATAAGAGGGCATTCCAATTAGTACTTGATAGTATAGCACAACACATAAAAAATTCCACAGTTCCTCAAAATTTCTTTTACTCATATTAATTTGAATTTGATTTCAATTTAAATTTTTTGATTTTATGCTCTGAAAATTAAAATGTCCCAGGGCGTTAATTCCAAAGAAGCGTCCTTCGCAAAACTTTCGCTCGATCTACACCTTCGTGTGGAAAGCTAGAGTTCCCGAATTCAGCTCCCTGAGTTTAATGGTTTCCATCAATATCTTATGTTATTATAAAAGTTAGGTTACCAAAATCGATTGCATGTGACAAATGTAACCTTCGAAAAACCGTAACAGGATACTGTTAGGCGAAATCAAACATTTAGTCAATTCGGGGGTGAGACTCAAAATTTTCTACAAAAATCCGCCTGACCACACATTACTTTTATGCATTTTATTGCCATTTACTCACATATTTTAATTTTGTTTTTCTATATTTACATACGAAAAAACTATTATTAAGTATTACTGTTTGTTTATTAAAAATTTTATTAAATTTAGTCTTTAACAAATTTAATTGAATAAATTACTAACATTTTAAACGACTCGATTATTTTGTAAGTCTGGCATCTACGTATGTATTTTCGACGTTTTTAAACAATATTTTATTGAAAAATACAACAAATAAAAATTTCTAAAAATACACGCTCAAATATGTCCGACGACTTCACGAATGTTTTATGTTTTTCTTTTTCAATTAATTTTATAAACTTAAAAAATTGTATTTATTGAAAAAAATAATATTAAAAATTCAATATTTTGATTTACAAATCGTATGACTTGTACTGTACGATTTGTCGTCAAACCGAACATTATATTACACTATCAACATTTTTAATCATCTGACAAATCGTCAAATAAATTTGAACGTCTAAAGGGGCCTTTAAGAAATTTTCTATTTTTGACAAATTTTCTATTTATGGAACATTTTCGATTAATTTTCTATTTATAGAAAATATTCTTTTACTAATATATATTCTTTTACAACATTAAATAATAAAAAAATTTAAGAAATTAAAGAAATGCAAAAACGACAAAGCCAAAACCGAAATTTTTTTTATTTTAATGCTGCAATTGAAAAGACAAAACGAAGAATGAATATATTTAATTTTATGTAAAATAAATAAACGTTCGACAAACTGTCTACAGTATGAGTTCATTTTGAAATTAAAACTGTTTTGATATTTTATACTGCATTGTCGGTGTGATGCAACATTCTCAAGCTCTCTCAATTTAACAAATACATGCTTCCCGCCTGACCTTAGTTTCGATATTAGCGAATATTCTCTAAAAACGAAGAATTTTCGAAACAAATATGTTCGATAAAATATCGAATGTATTAATTATGAATGTTCGTAGCATTAAGCTGTTCCCGATAATTTCTCGATAGTAAACATTCGCTTAATTTTCGAGAAAAAATTTAAGATGTTAGTTAAAATTTTAGCAATTTTTAATAAAAAAAAAAAAATAAATAAATAATATAATACAATTTTAGAAAGAATGGTAGGTAATGTCACTACTTATTTAAATAGGTTTGCAAAATAGCATATTTATTTAAATATCTAATATATTTTGTTGCAGAGAAAGAGGGAGAATTTTGCACTAATAGATGTGGATTTGAGTAATAGAAAAAAATTAATAATATTGAGAACAGTGTTGCCACTGAAAACATTTTCATCCTACCACAATTTTCTAAAGAATTTACCAAAATTTATAGAAACCTACCAAAACTTAATTTTGGAGAAAAGGTTGTAAGAAAACCACTCCAAAATTTATGAGTTGAAAATATTAAAGAAAACTGATATTCGTTATAGGCCTAGTAGACTTTTCGCAGCAGCAGAGTATAATTTGATAGCGAAAATAAATCTAATACAATGTTGCTTATATAGTCTTTATCGATCAACACGTTTATATCCCAAAATATATCAATAAATAAATCGGTTGAAAGGCAAATATATAGGTTTGTTAAACTTGGGAAAATATTGGCAAATATTAAAAAAAAAAAAAAAAATAGGAAACATTTTCTGCATAATTTAATATTTTCATTTTGAAATTCGAAATTTGATTAATATATAATTTAATATTTCAGTATTTAGCTTCAACAATTCTTCAAAATTCAGTTTATTCAGTTTTTTTTTTTTTTTTTTTGCTTCATATAATGTTTGTAAAATCAATGTGACTATTTTCATTCTAAAATCTACTTCAGCATCATAACTATAACCAGTAAAACATAAAATTTTTTCAATAAAGATATGCAAAATGTAGTCATTCTTATTTTGGCTCATTGATATTATTAATCAGGACTAGTATTCATAAAAAGGAATAAAATAATAAAAAGAAACACTTTTTTAGATATATATTTTTAGAAAGATCTGCGCTTGCATGTTATATACTCTATAAAAGCAGAATATAAAATACATCAAATTATACCATTATTCTTTTGAAAGTACTCGATTAGGCATAGGATCTCTAATAAAGCGACAAATCTATCCTCAAAATAATTTTCAGTTAACATAGTTCTTCCACAATTAGAGAAAACCTTTTTTCTGTATAATGTACAGATTTCTTTTAAAAAGCAACATTTTTGACATTATTATTAACTATAATTTTTTTAAATTAAAAAATCAAGCTCATTGTTTAAATCTATCAAAATTCGCTTCAGTCTACCATCCTAACAAAGGAAAAAAATAATAAAAAATTTGTTAGGAAAAGACCAAAACGGCGACGCTGATTAAGATCAAACATTGATTACTCCTCTTCAAATATTACCACTCTTATGTAAATGACTTTATTAATTTTATTGTTCATTATATGAATTTATTATTTTTGAAATGTAATTTTTTTATGTATTTATATTTTAGTAATATCAATATCGAATAATTTTCTTCATTTTTTGATATCGAAAACGATTCACTTACGAATATTTTTACGATAGACGAACCGTTGAAATCGAAAGATTTGCTGCCAAAAAAGTGAGCGACGAGTGAGCTTAAGGAGCTCATATTCGGATCGCCAACAATAGTCATTCTCGAATGTAGTCACATAAATATTCGCGAAATGTTTGAACAGGATATCATTATCGAAGTTTGTGGTGTTAGTGTATTTGGTTTGTTTACGCTCTTTGTTGCGAAAGTGTTTGTTATATCGAGCTTTTTCTTATTCTATTTGTCATGTGTTCTGTTTTTTGCTTAATCATGCGACATAAACCTTTCTAATTGATAGCTATAACAAAATTCAATGATTTTTTGTTCTTTATTTGCTCTCAATTGTTTAACTTCGTTAACCTTCGCGTTTTTTATGTGAAAATGACGAAAACAGTCGGCACCGGTGCTACGGGTGCCGATGTTTGACGTATGGGCCGCTTTAGGAAATTTATATAGATAAAAAAAATTTCAATAATTTTCCTATTCAATTTTCTGTATCATGAAAAAATATGTACTTTTGTAATACAAAATTACAGAAAGTTTAAACATTATATTTACAGCCACTGGTTAAATTTAAATCGCATCTCTATTATGAGGACAAGGATAAAATTCAAGAAACATTGAAAAATTTACGCATAGCACCAGGTAGTAAAATAGAATTTTTTAAAAATGGACAATCTCAGGGTGTAGCATTTAGTGATATATACGCAGGATCATATTATCCAACTATATCAATACATAAAAGTGCCACAGTCAGTGTGAACTTTGGACCAACTTTTAAATATCCAGAAATTTTAACAAACTACAAATCAAAAGGGGTAAGTTTATATTCAATTTAATATATTATTCGTGATGTATAGTTACATACAAAACTTTCAGATGTACGATAGAGTTGAAGAGTTGATTTGCGAACAATCTTTATCGGATTTATTGTACTTAACCGAAAATGAAGGAAGATTGCGTTTGGATAATTTTAGTATATAAAAAATAAATAAAAAGAAGTTTTCAAAATGTCTTTAATAAACAATGACTAAATACTAATAATAAATGAAATGTGTTGCTTCAATTTATGTATAAAAATAATAATTATTATTATTTTTTAGTTAAAAAGTGTTGTTATATATATATATAAAACTTTCTTATTTGAAAGCATGAAATTTTGAGACTCTGTATGGTAAATATAAAGCATTAAAATTAGTAACTCTTGGGTATTGTACTGCAGCTGATATTGATCTTCCTGAAGCTGTTGTATTCAAAGTGTTAGTTTGTGTATAGTCATTCGTTGAAAAGCCTCCTAAGACAAACTGGCGTTTGGTCGTTAAGTTATTTGAACTAAAGCTATTAGTGTCTGTTCTCAATAAATTTACTCTTGGCCCATTAGATGAAGGCGTTGTATTTGAGGTGCCTAACTCACTGGTTGTTGATGTTGTTGTAGGTTGTGTGCTATATTGTTGTATAACTTGCTGTCTGTTATTTAGAGATGGCAAAATAATTGAGTTGCGGTTATTGAAAAAACGGTTGGCGGCCAAGGGTACATGCCAAGCTGATCTATGTCCTGTATGAAAGCGAGTTCGGGATTTTTGTTCCTGAGCCACAGCGGCTGATTTAGCTTGTTGTATTTGTGTTAATTGTACAAAACTGGGATTTTTATTTTGACCCAAACTTCTAAATTTTTTTCTAGAGTCTAAAACATTTAATATGGGCGGCATACGAAAACGTGTGTTTATAGTAGTGGCTGAAGGAACTTGTATAGGCGTGGGAGGAGAACGTAATGAATAAGAAGAAGTTGAACTAGCACACTTTCTTTTATTTATTACAGCTCTATTTGCTTCACGTTGGCTTAATTTTAAAGGCACTGATTTTAATGTAAAATTATCCATTAATTGACACAAATTATTACTATCTTCTTGTGAAGATTTTCTAATAGAAAGAGTGGGAGTTATTGATATATCTTTAAAACAATCTCCAGTTAATGTTTTTTCTTCGGGTTCTTCATCTTCTTCAGAAGTCAAATCAAGACTAGGCAATGATTCTACATCTAATGAATCTGTACTTAAATTTTTCATTTTATATTTGCTTTTACTGAATAATTGAGGAAATTTCTTTTGCCAATCCAAGATTTCTTTGCTCAAATCATCTTCCACTGTTGTAATAGGTTCCAAACCGCTTAACATTTTCTCAACTCGTTCCCATTCTAATTTATTTATTTTAATGGCATCATCCGCCCACGGAATAGAACCAATAGAACTTCTATCCACACTGCTTGAGGTATATGGTACTTCTTGTAAATATCCTTGGTTATCCAAATCCTCATCGTCTTCTTCCTCATTGTCAAAAAAATCGTTATTTTCAAAACTATTTGCTTGCAAAGTTCTCGGTTTTAAATAAAACCCTAGACTAGAGGTCATTATTTTAACTATTTTTTTTTTCTTTATTAGATAAATCAATTTTTTATTGTTGATTTGTAAAATATTTGTTTTGAATGTTATTTTAAGAGAGAATCTCTAAATACTCTCCTTCATATCCTTTCATAGTCGTTTTAAAAAGATTTAAAAAGTAGTAGCAAGAAATACCAAAATCTACAGATGTGGTAATCTGACAGCTGTCTGACTTGCGCCGCTGCCGTTATAAGTTGCTGAGTCGAGCCGCCGATTATTTTTAAAAGTCGCCGCCGCCGTGACATAAATCTAGCCAATTTTGATCAAGCTTTTAGTAAATTTAATGACTTAAAACATTAGCATTATTTTTTTTTTTTTTAGAAATTCTACACAATTTTCCTTATGATGTCTCATGAACTTCCGCGGCCTCATGGCTATCCCCGGGTTAACGCTGATATAAAATGTAACCATTTTGTTTACAGCCCGTCTAGACGTAACATAATATATAAGATTTTTGTGTCAGAGTATGAAATTCGCTCTCTGAGACAATTATTTCACGTGCAGATTCAAATATTAGTATTATAAGATGTATTATGAGACTGTTGTTATGAGACTCTACACAATGATCTTATAAGATATAGAAAATTTACGTTTTCTTTATAGAAAATATTCGATGTTTTCTATATCATCTTTTAAAGATATTAACTTATTTTCTTTTGCACATATTGCAAGGAGGACTGTCTCTACAAGTTTTTGTTAAAATCTGACAATATTTTTAACTAGCACCCATATAAGCGCTATAACACAGAAAAATTATAATTTTAGTCGACAATTTATATACGTGCTAGGCCTAATATGGACCAGAAAGAGATTTCTCGACAATATGTATAATAAAAGCTAAGCACATATCTTTAGAAAGTGGTTAGTATAACTATCCTTACAATTTTACTATATAGTCTTGAAATATAGCGGATACTAAACAACATTAGATGTAATATAAAATATAAAGATGGAGTTTTTAACCGTTTCCTCATTTCGTCTATAAACCCATTTCCGAATCCATTGTCTTTAATTTTTATTTTTTTCCTCTTCTAAAAAATCTACTCGTATCAAAGCTGCTGCATATCATTAAACCACAAAAAAAAAAAAAAAAAAAAAATATCCTCTTTGTTTATTATATTTTTAATAAAAATAAAGTTATTTTTTTCAACAGTTTGATGAAATAATTTTTCAAATGTGACCTGTGAGAAAACATGTTTTCCTATTTGCTTATTTGAATATATTTAATGTCTGTTTGAACAAACAAAAATAGGAAAATAAATGAGCGTAGTGTGACCAAAAAATAAACTACGTATTATTTTGGAAACATTTTATGTACGTTCGGGCAAACAAATTCGAAACAAACATAATCTGATCGTACCTTTAGATTTGGATGTTAATTTTAATCACTTTCATTATGACGAATAATTTCGAATTTAAAATGGTATTCAGAATGAATTTGATTGTACTATTGTTTTAGAAGTCCTAAAATTACGTGGTTCAAACGTCAATTTTGTTGGAAGTCTATCTTGTATACAGCCAAATAATAACACACAATCTATTTTCTAGATTTTATACAAAAATATGTTCTTTATTATACGAATAATTTTCAGAGAGTGACAAAATATTTTATATTAAAGTATGAAACAAAACAAGCTATGTTTTTTTATGAAAAATTAAAATCTAAATATACAAAATATTTGTATTGTAAACTACAAATTCATAATAATTCAACAGTTCTAATCAATACAAAATACTTTTTAAATTATTAATATAAACCCATTAAATCTGTAAATTTATAGTGTTTAATTTTTCCTAAATTCTTCGTTAAAAGATCAGCTACCATTTCGCTAGTTGGTACATACTTTAATACAATATCATTGTTATTGTAAACATCTCGAACATAATGATATTTGATATCAATGTGTTTACTTCGCGCATGTTATACTGGATTCTTGATTAATTGTTGTGCACTTAAATTGTCACCATTTATAACAATTGGTTCTTTTGAAATATTTAATCCAAGTTCCAAGCATATTTTTCGCAAATAAACGGCTTCTTTTGTTGCGGCACAGAAAGCTATGTACTTCGCTTCGGTACTACTGAGTGCTATTGTTGCTTGCTTTTTGGATTCCCAAGAAAATATACATCCAGCATATATGAATACATATCCTGTATATGATTTGCGTTCTATGGGATCACCACCCCAGTCTGCATCAACGTAACCTTCGATTGGTTTACCAGTTTTGTGGTAGTACAGTTTAAAATTTTGAGTTTTTGATAAATATCGAAGTATGTGTTTTACTGCTGCTCCATGTTCAGTATGCGGATTTTTATTCCTTTGCGAAAGCTTACAAACTGAATGTAATATATCCGATCTAGTTCTAAGGGCCAGGTACATTAGGGTACCTATTAACGATTGATACTCTGTTTCATTTATCTTATCACAATTATCATCACTGGAACCTTTCAACTGAAAAACTTCATTTCGAGGTGTAGAAATTTGTTTGCATTCATTCATATTGTACTCATTTAGAAGTTCCTTAATGTCATTTTTCTGACATAAGGTAATTTAAAAAGTTTCTCCATCCCTTTCGATTTCCATTCCTAAAAAATAACTTAAGAGACCTTAATCAACTATTTTCAACTTACTTGAAATTTTCTTTTTTTATTTCATTTAACTCGCTTTTATCAGAACTTGATACGATTATGTCATCGACATATACCGCAATATAATTTAGTTTCTTATTTCTATGTCTTGTATACAAACAAGGTTCACTTGGACATGCAACAAATCCTAAGTCTTTTAAAACTGTATTTAATTTGAAATTCCACTCACGGCCAGACTGTTTGAGTCCATATATAGATTTTTTGAGTTTTAGAACTGTATTGGGCTGATTTTCGGTTTCAAAATATATTGGCATTTTCATAAAAACATCATCATGTAGATCTCCATTAAGATATGCAGTTTTAACGTCCATTTGATGCATATGAAGTTCATGTTCTACTGCAATTGCGAGCAACAATTTAAGATTTGCGTATCGAATTACCGGTGAAAACGTTTCTTCATAATTGATGCCGTACTTTTGACTACATCCCTTCGCTACAAGTCTAGCTTTAAACCTTTCAACATTGCCATCTTTGTCTTTCTTCAAAGAAAAAACCCACTTGCAAACAATAGCCTTTTGGTTTTTTGGCAACTGAACTAACGACCATGTATCATTTTCAATTAATGAATTATACTCTGTCTTCATGGCTTGTATCCATTTATCAGCATAACGACCACTTACTGCTTCCTCCACAGTTTGAGGAATAACAATTTCTTCTTTCATCATGTTAAGGGAATAACTAAACTGCTTTTTCGGTCTACGAGGTTTTCCTGTTTTTATTAACTTTGGCCTACCTCTACGATTTCCCAAATCTGCTATTCTGTCAATTTCTTCAATTTCAGAATCTTCATCGGAATTTTTTATCTACATTTGCATCACTTAATTGAGAAGTTGATGGACTTTCAATTGAATTTTTAATACCTTCGTCATTTTTCGAATTTATTTCTATTAAAATGTCCCGTTCATTGTTATCTTGCCTTCTCATAAATTCATTTTCAACAAAAATAACATCTCTCTTTACGATTACCTTTTTATTTTCTACGTCATATAATCTATACGCTTTAGATTCTTCGGAATACTCTACCATTATGTACTCCTTGCTTTTCGGATGAAACTTTTTCTTGATAGTTTTATCTAGAGTTATTACTGTTGAACCAAAAACTTTGAAATCTGCTACAGTTGGCTTTTTTCAAGACCAAATTTCTTGAGGAGTTTTGTTTTGATGTATTTTTGTTAGTGATCTGTTACGAATGTAAACTGCGGTTGAAATTGCTTCCGCCCAAAAATACTCTTCTAAATTGGCATTAACTATCATACACCTAGCCATTTCTACCAATGTTCGGTTTGCCCTCTCAGCAACACCATTTTGCTGTGGGGTATGGGGAACGGTTAACTGTCGTTTGATACCATTTTCATTCAAAAATTTATCAAATTGTTGACATATATTCGCCACCATTATCAGTTCGAAAAATTTTAATTTTTCTATTCAACTGATTTTCAACCATGGCCTTGAAATTTTTAAATATTTCAAATATTTCACTTTTCTCTTTCATAAAATATACAAACATCTGTCTTGACTTATCATCAATGAATGAAATGAAATATCTCGATTCTCCAATAGATTTAACATTCATTGGCTCACATACATCGCTATGTATAATATCTAACAAATTTGCGGATCGACTTTCAGATTGAGGAAAGGGTTTAGAACAAATTTTGCTTTTAGCACATGTTTTGCAAACTATATCAGACGGAACTGATTCTATATTGAGACCATAAACTACATTCTTTACAGAAAGTTCTCTCAATGTTTGAAAATTGACATGGCCATACCTTTGATGCCATCTTTTCATATTTTAATTTTTTGAATTTGAATAAAAACTTGACTTTCCGTTTTCTGTCTCAATAAATAAATTATTTTCTTTTCTACCTTTCAGAATTATTGTCTCATCCTCTTCTCTAAAAATAACTCTCTTAGAATCGAATATTACCTTCACGCCATGTTGTACAGCAGACGCCACAGAAATAAAATTTCCTTGCATATTGGGAACATACAAACAATCTTCCAGTTTAATGGTAAATTTTCCACTTTTAATCGAAACTTCACCTCTTCCTTTTGCTTCTATAGAATGTTCACCAACTAATCTAATAATTTCATTGCCCACTTCGAACGTTGTAAACAAACTGCGATCACAACACATGTGCGATGTTACTCCACTATCGACGCACAATGTATTTTTGTTCAATGAATTTGTTCCAAATGCGTAACTTGTTAATATTTTTTGATCTGACTTACCAGTTGTAGCTTTACGAACACGACATTGTGCAGCATAATGTCCTGAACGACCACAATTAAAACATTTACCTTTCTTCTTCTTTGAGTTGGTTTTTTGATTAAATTTCTTTTTAGATGCAGAAAATGCTTGCTGATCTGTACGTTTTCCTTCTGAAAGACGCCTTTCACCTTCTTCAAGTAATTTGACTTTCAGCATACCTAGTGTTGGCAATACGTCACGAGTTTCCACAGCTACGACAAACGATTAAAAACTCTTTGGAAGGCTTGACAAAAGAATAATTACCACCAATTCTTCAACAATTGTTACATTTATCTCGGCCAGCTTCTCTACTATACCAAAAAACGTATCTAGAAATTGAGGAACATTATCATCTTCTTCCATTTTTAATTGCATTAATCGCTTAAAAAGTGTCACTTTCCTTGCAGGACCACTGGGAAGAAAAATTTCTTTTAATTTACCCCATGCTTGAAATGATGTCTTGCAATTCTTTATATGATTTATTTGTGTTGGTTTGATACACAGCATTATAGTTGCTAAGGCCTTTTCGTCCTTTGATAACCATTGCTCCAATCCATTAGTATCTTGTGGTTTCAACAATTCGCCATTTGAAATCTTCCATAATTCGGCATGAATTAAGACGCTCTTCATTTTAAGATACCAATATTCATAATTGTTTGAATCTAACTTCTCTATTTGAAATCCGGAACTCATTTTGGATACTATTTATTTGCTCTCACAATTTGACCATGTACGTTGACTCATAAGCCCATAACCTGTTGGAAGTCTATCTTGTATACTGCCAAATAATAACACACAATCTATTTTCTAGATTTTATAGAAAAATGTGTTCTCAGAGAGTGGCAAAATATTTTATTTTATATTAAAGTATGAAACAAAAACTGTTTTTTATGAAAAATTCAAATCTAAATATACAAAGTATTTGTATTGTAAAGTACAATTTCATAATAATAATTCAACAAATTTATCTTTGCTGGGTCATTGTTAAATCTATTGAAAAACTTACTTTTTTATTGTTATTATAAGTACAAGTGACCAAAAAGCTAAAGGATAAAACGTCTGACGTATGTTTTCTCCTTTAGCTAACCTATCTGGTGAATTTTGTTTTTAGTAATTTTTCTGTCTATATTTTTCATTTGTTCCGGCTTTGACTTTTATTTTGTTTTAACTCATATATATAACCAAAAATAGATGAGTCTTTCTTTAACTATCTGATGCCTTCTAGAAAGGTTATAATAAGGGACCTAAAACAATTTTTAGTTTGTTTTGTAAGTTTAATTAAATCATTTTTATTCAGGCTTCACAAAAAAAAAAAAAAAAAAATAATAATAAAAATAAATAAATCAATACAAAATTAATTACTCGCAGAAATAAACGTTAATTTAAAACAAAGTTGTAATAACCAAAAATAGGTAAAACTTACTTTATTGCTCATTTTAGTTTATCTCACCTTTAACTATGATTATATAGGTTATAATAACGGTCCTTAAATTTGTAATTAATTCCATCTCTTTAATAATTTTTTTAATTAGACAAAATTTTCTATTTGTAAGTTTTTTACAAGTTATTAGTAATTTATATAATAATGAAGATGCAAATTTAAACAATTTTTGATTGATTGAATTGTTTTGGTAATTTTTTTCTGTGCTCAATCTATACCTTTGTATAGAATGCTAAAGTTTCTAAATTCATTAAACTCGGGGTTTAAAGGATTGTACCAATATCCAATATATATTGCATATATAAAAAACAATAATGAAAACGCCACATTGTTGTTTTTGTGCAACTGTTGCCACCTTCCACAAATTCGCGTTAAGTTTGACGTTTGTCTTGATAAAAAATTGTGTAATGTAGACACTATGTAAGGTATAACTACAACGACGCGAGAGTTGCTCCCCAACCCAGAGCTACTTTACGACTTGCATGTCATGTGTTACTAATTCACGTGTTCTTAACAGCCCGATACATTTATGAAAGGATTGATGCATCTGATGTCAATATCAGAGAGATTTAATAATAAATTGACTTGTGTTAAGAATTTTTAGAAACCTTTTTATAACAAAATACCTAAAGACCTTTTGAACGAAATATACTAAGTGCTTGATTTTTAATCCCTGGTAGGGAACTCAAGACAAACTTGTATTTTTTAATATTCTTCCTGTTTTGAGCTGATCAATACGGATCATTTTAGGAAATCTATTGGAACAAAGAAACAAAAAGAAAAATAACAAGATTCCACTAATATTAGATTAAATAAACTCTTATTATTGAAAATATATTAGAAATTATTTTTACAAAACGTATTACAAGAAAATAGTATACATATACCGGTATTGAAGTAAACGGTATTTGAATACCGGTATTTTTTGGAAAATAATAATTTCCCATTTTAAACGGTATTTTATATGTATTGATATTTATAACGGCATCAGTTTCTAAACCTTATTTTTTCTAAAATCGTGAGTTTTGCTACAGAAAAACGATTGTGGAAATATTGAATTACACTTTTATAATACGAACATCATAACCTTTCTAAAAATCATACTTTCTCGCTGAAGAAATGCATGACTTGATAATATTTTAAAGAATATTAAATTCTTCATTCAAATTTTGTGTTCCTATCGCTGTTTTAGAATTTTTATTTTAATATTTAAATACCGCTACTGTATCAGAAATTACCATAATCTACTCTACACTTTTTAGGCAACAAAATTTTTTTTCGAAAAATTTTATAACAAAAATATTTAAATTATTTTTCAAATTAAAAAAAAAAAAAAAATTAAAAAAGTATAAATATATATGTCAGTCATAGTATGACTGTATTTTATATTCAAACATTACACTTAACGTCCCGGACGTGGACCCACATCTGACAACCGTTGCTGGCTAACATCTGAAAAGTAAACAAGCGCTTTGAGCCGCCGCCAATAAATTTTACAAATGCCATCGCCGCCGTTAAAATTGTTCGGCGCATGTCTTTGGTCCACTGACATGTAGCAAGAAGTTTCTTTTTTTTTTCACACATGCGTTTCATGTTTGTAACTATCGCTAATAATATTTTAATTGTTTGTGATTTGATTAATAATATACAAATATGGTTTAAATAAAAAATATAATAAATTATTATTAATAATTTAATAAAGTTTGTATATAAAAAGAAAAATACTTAAAACATGTGGCATGAAGCTCGTAAACAAGAACGCCGCATAAGAGGTCTCATTGTTGATTATAGACGCCGGGCCGAACGCAGACAAGATTTTTATGAAAAAATTGCAAGTATTTTTTATTTTTTTTATTATTTAATTAAATTAAATCAATAATTTTATTAATTATAGCAAGCAGATCCTACCCAGTTTATACAGATACATGGCAGACGTTGTAAAATACATTTGGATCCAGCCGTAGCCGCGGCCGGTGATGGGGCTGCAATCATGCAAGTGATATTGAATTTTTTAATTTCATTCATAGTGCTATAAGTATTATTAAAGGGGGTAAAAATGTAAACGTTTAAAGCAGCATTTAAAAACGTGCATTTCTTATGATGTGAATACCGGTTTGCAAATTTTTATTGTAAATGATTTATAAAATTACAGCGTGTGAAATTAGGGTAACTCTTATGGTTCAACGAAGCAATTGAAGCCAAGAAGAGATTTACATGTGTATTTCATTTTTCCATATCAATTTTCTATTCCATAATTAATTTTGCATACTTAATATAATTAAGTTATTGTTTAGACATAATGCCTGATATGCGTTTTGTAGCTTAAAACCTGTTTCGAAAACATGTTTAACGGCATATATACATTTTTATACGTTTAAATAATTGTAGATCTTAAAGAGTTCAATGAAAGTTATATTTTTCTCTTTTCCTAATATTTATAAATTAGTGTTCCTTGGCAAGGTCAGCACGATAACCTAATAGATCGTTTCGACGTTCGTGCTCACTTGGATTATATACCTGTCGTACCAAAGAGCTCGGACAACGAAACAGACATATCTCAGGAAGAGCGACAATGCAACTATGAACGTTACAGAATATTAGCACAAAATGATTTTCTAAATATTTCCGAAGAGAAATTCCTGCATCAATTGTATTTAGAAGAACAATATGGAGCAAATGCACCAATAGAAGGTCAAAGTAATCAGGGTAAAAAGAAATCTCAAAAATCAGGTGCAGCCATAGGATACTCTTATGATGATTCAACTGAAAGTCCACAGGATAGTCAGCAACCCTTTGGTCATTTAAAACATTCAGCGGCACCAGGTAGTACTGTAGGAGCTTTGACAGGGTCTGTAACGGCTGCCACTATGAAGAAGACTGAAAATGAATCGGAATCAGATTCGGATTCTGATATTGATATGGATGTTTCAATAGAAGTGTCAAAATTGGATACGAATCAGGCACATGAATTAAATGCTTGTGGTCGTAATTATGGCATGTTGAGTAATGATTTCTATTCCTATTTGACCAAAGACGCCGATGAGGCAGATGCTTTACGTTTGGCAAGAGAAGAGGAACGGGAAAAAATCCTACTAGGTGGTCGTAAATCAAGAAGGGAGAGACGTGCTCAAAAGGAAAGACGTATTGCAAGACGACCTTTTAGTCCGCCTAGCTATGCGGCAAAAGAAGATAATATAGGCAAGGATGAAGAAAGTGATTCAAGGTCGCCTTCTCCATCAGAAACTACGGAGAAAATCACTTACATCACATCGTTTGGTGGGGAAGATGAGTTGCAACCTCATTCCAAAATTACCATAACCTTGGGTAAAGGATCTTCAACATTGGGAGCAGCTTGTGTGGGTGCTAGTACTTCAGCTGCTTCGGGACAAGCGAGCTATGCCCAAAAAGTTAAAGAGAATTTGGAAAAGCTTAAACAGTTAAATACTACATCAAAGAGAAGAGAGACACGAAGTAGAAGTTATACACTTAGTAGATCACGTAGTCGAACTCGCAGGCGTTCTTGTAGACGTTCAGCTCGTAAATCAAGATCTAGAAGTACCTCGTATAAGAGACATCGGAAAATTGACAAAAAGTCTACATCACGCTCTAGATCTCGATCAGTAAGTAAATTGCGCAGTTCCTACTCGAGAAGGCATAGAGAAGAAGGCTACAAACGATCTAGAACTAGATCACACTCTAAATCAAGATCAAGACGTAGACGCTATAACTCTTCATCATCGTCGTCAACTGTCAGAAGTTCCGTATCACCATTGCGCACAAATTACAAGTCAATTAGAAGAACAAAACGCAGCCCTAAAAATATTTCGTCAAGGCATAGATCTCGTAGTTCCTCTATATCTAATGTAAGGCGTAGCAAAGCAACTGACGTAAAAGAAAAATCTAAAACTCCCCCTCATAAGGCCTTAGAAACTACTATTACTAAACAAAGCGAAATTGTATTGTCCACAACATCGCCTGTGAAAACAGCTTTAACAGTTCTCCCTCCTTCTGTAGCTACAACTACAGAAACTCTTGTCAATAAGCAATCATTACCCATTGTAAATGTAATCGAACCCCCTCCTCCGCCGCTAAAGCGTTATTATGGTCGCAAAAAAGATGAATATTCCTCTTCTGAAAACAATTCAGAATCTGATAATGATGATGATAATTCATCACAAGCACCAAAAACTAAAGAAACATTAGACACTCAAGAACTAATGGATGTGGACACTACGTAAGTGTAATGTTGATCCTCTTTTGAGTTTGTTTGTTGAAAACTACCGCTATTAAAAGTAAATTAAACGTTAAATATTGCTTTGATTTTAGCTCAGAAAAATCGAATCCTTTGCCATCAACTTCAGCCTATAAGGGAAAACTCCAGCAAATACAATCGCAACAAACAGGCAAATATGGCTCCAACGCGTCTAATAGTAATGCTCCCGAAACCAAAGTCAGTAAGAACCAACAAATAAATTCAAAGCCTCACACACCAATATATCTATATGGGGACCACAACCTGTCTACTGAAATTAACGAATCAAAATCCATAAAAACAATTTTATATTTAGACTTTGACAAATACTCTAACGTACAAGACCTATTAGGAATTCATTTAGTAAATAATACGTATTTTAAAGACTAAAGACCGGACTAAAGGCACTCTCTATAATGATAGAATTTGTTTGTTAATTATTTAAAGTGACTTCTTACAGGGTTCTTCTGGAAGTGGAGGTGGTGGTGGTAGTAGCAGTGGACGTTTAAATTTGCGCGAACGTCTTAAAAGGAAGATGCAGAATTTGCTTAATAAGCAATGTAAGCGAGTGTACAGTGTGGCACCAATTAAGCCTAGTTCTTTTTTCAGTAAAGATATTGATGTTGTTTTTTCTTCAAATTACAAATTGCAGATAAAGCTGACAAAAAAGCTGAAATTGAGAAAACCGAAAGAGAAAGGCAGTTACAACAGGAAAGAGAAGAGGAAATGCGAGAATTGTCTATTAAATTACGCAGAAGGTTAGTTGGCGTCTTTATTCTTTGCGAAAAATTAAAAAAAAAAAAAACGAAATAAATAAACTACTTTATCAATTTACAGACAAAGAGAATTGCGTCACCGTTATGGTTCACAAAATAGTAAAGAATCAGAAAGTGATACTTCAGACGCAGCTGTCGCTACTAAAACTAAACGTAGTAAATCACGTAGTAGTGAGCGGTCTAGTGTTAAAACGTCCAGACGACGTAGTCGTGAGCATAGACGTAAATCACCATTAACAGTAAAACGTTCGTCTAGTCGTGAGCGTAGACGATCACCAAGTCGTTCTAGCAGACATCCAAGGTCACGTTCTCAATCTCGTAGCAGGCGCAGCAACTCAAGGCGACGAAGACGAAGTGTTTCACGTCCAAGACGACATCGTGATTCCAGCTACGAACGATCTTCGCGCTATAATACTGAGCGTTCAAGATATGATGATCGCCACAGGCGTTCAACATCAAGAAATGAGCGCGATCGAGACAGGGATCGTGAACGCAATCGAGAACGAGATCGAGAACGTGATCGTGATAAAGACAGGGATCGTTTGCGCAACAGGGATAGGGATCGTGATAGTGATAGGCAAAGGTATTGGGGTAGTAGTAGTACCTCTGATCGTTATCGTTCCGATAGAGGAGGTGATGGGCGAGAACGCTCGGACAGAGATAGACATCATCACCGTACTGCTGGTGAAGGTTTTCAACAATCCATTAGTGCTACTACCTCTTCAACATCTGCGAGTACAACCAGTCGTAGCCGTGTTGTTATTTCGGCTCCACCAAAATTAAAAAAATTGGTGGATTATTAGTTTGTAATTTATAAAGGGATTTAGAGTACAATCCTTAAGATGTTTTTTTTTTACTTTCAAATATTCTTTACATTTTAAGTTTAACCATTTTCTAATGAAAATATAAAAAGAGATATTTGTTGAATTTTTAAAAAATCAGTTTTAACAAAAATTTTGAAAATAAAAAAGATTAAAAAAAATAAAAGCCTTTTTTTACCAAATGAATTAAATAAGACTAGTCGGCAAATATTTTTCCTTCTATGGAAAAATAGGTGAACTAGAAAAAATTTGACGTGCCAAACAAAAAAAAAAGAGATGTTTTTAGTTTTTTCCATAACGCACAATTTCTAAATATGCATGTCTCATGTCTGAAGAAAGATGTTATTTATTTTTGTCACTGTGAGACATTTTTTAAATCATTCTTATGGTCGAATCTATTATTCCATCCATCTGCAACTAATGTCTGATTTAAAATGTCACAAGGTGGGGGCAAAGTGGACGGATCACGCCTACAAATCGAAATGAATATTTCTATATGTTATGGATATAACTCAATTTTGTTTTTGCTTTATTTATTTATTAAATTTGATTTTTGGTCAAAATTTGGAAATTTTGGTGAAACTTTGACTTTTTGGTAAAATTTCGAATTTTTAGTAAAGATGTGTTTTTGAGAAATTTTGGTAAAATTTAAGAAAATTCGGAGTTCTTATGAATTGTTGGTGAAATTTCGGATTTTGGAGAAATTTTGATGAAACATCAATATAAAACGCCAAATGTTTGAGTTTAACGTTAATAAAATGCACTATAGTAAAAATAATGTAACATATTTTTAAAATTTAAGGACAACACTATTACAAAAGAACATCTGACACATAATATATATTATTATTATTATTTTTTTTTTAATAGAATACAAAAGAGTGCAAAGCAACATTTAGCAAGAAAAGAAAACATCATATGTCTCATTAATAAGTTGGTTATAATAATATATTTCACAATAATTCGAAAACGGTTTCTCCGATTTAGACAAAACAATTCATCTTAACATTATTTTTTTATCTGCTCATAGTTGTAGTTATTCAGAAATTAGTTTCGGATTTTTTGAAGCAAAATTAAAGACTTTTTTCCTTAACATTTTTTATATTTAATTATGAAGCTAGTAATGCTTTAAAAAAAATATGCTATGTACTCGTATCACCGAAATTGATGCACAAATCTTGATTTTATTCAGATTTTATTATAGCTTATAATATAATAACACATATATATGTGAAGCACTTCAAAATAAATTCTAAAAAAAACTTTTTTCAAAACATATGTGACGACGTATTTTGTTGTTGCATGAATTTGTCTCTCACATAACTATCTACTTATTATCTATGTTAGAATCACTGGAGATAGTCAATTGTAGTACTTGTATCATGCTATAATTTTATAGTTAATTGTGAATAAAATCATTATTTGTTCATCAATTTTCATGATATATGGTTAATTTTATCCGTAGTATACCAAGCTTTATGATAAAACAGATTTTTTTGTGTCATTTTTAACTTCTTAATAACGTAATGAGACAATTTTACCAATTATGGATGAAAAATGTATTTTTATTCGTCATTAATTTCCGAAATGATAAAACGCATAAAAAAATAATGTCAAAATAATTTTAGTCGGCATCTATTGTTTTTATTTACCGAAATTAGACAAAATGATCTCGAGTTATACTAGCGTGATCGCCTTATTAAGGGGTTTATATTAGTCATACCCATAAAAAACGTTAGTACGAAATTAAAAAAAAAAAAAAAGAAAATATGAAAGCTGATTCTTGATTAGCACATCAAACTATATCTAGTCCACTTTTTTAAAGATGATCAGTGCACTAATTTTAAGATTTAGATAAGTTTATCTGCTTTTAGGTATAGCGCTTTGTGATTTTAGTTTTAATATGAATGTTACTTTGTTAATGGTTTTTAATGTTTAATTCCCATATTCATAAACTATTTTTAAATTTAAAATGCATTTTAAAACAAAATTTTCGTAGAAATTTTGTCTTTAAAATATATTTTATATTTAAAATTGGTTTGTGAATACTGGCGTTATTTTTTTACCAAAACATAACAGCTTTCCGTACCATATTTTCCAACCATGTTGCTATAAAAGAAGTGTTGCATTTTTTCAGTATTATATAAAACATCAAAATAATTGCTGTCATAATAAAAAACAACGAAAAAATAATAACACCACAATAATGATAAATATTATCCGTTTGTTAATCAAAAGACGTAAGTTAAAAATAAATTAAATAGTGATATACTTTTTAGAGGAAAAACTTGTAATTCATAGCTCCAGAGCAAACATTAAATAAAATGAGTACAATGACTGAAGGCAAAGGGCCGGTAGCAGAAGCGATTTCTGTGGCCATAACAGAACATTTGCAACCGGTACATTTGGAAATTATAAATGAGTCTTACATGCATAATGTACCCAAAGGAGCTGAAACTCATTTTAAGGTTTTAATAGTTTCAGAAATGTTTGAAGATCTTCCATTGATCAAGGTAAGTAAAAAAAATAGTAAATTCTTTTAGTAAAACCAATTTTTTTTTTAATTTTGTTTATCAAAAATTTAATTGATTTGAAAGTAAAATTCATCAATATTCAACAAATCATTAAACTATGAATTTCTTTATATAAATACCATTATTTTCAGAGACACCGTTTGGTAAATCAAGTAGTAAAGAATAAGTTGGAAAATCTTTTTCCACATGCGCTGTCTATAGAAGCTAAAACACCTAAACAATGGCAGCCCTCCTATACCGTAGAACCTAGTCCAAATTGCCGAGGAGGTTTTGGCAAATAAATTGCTGTTTTAATAAAAATATTTCAAGTACTATAAAATTTGAACTCAGCTATTTGTTCCTTATATTATAATAAATGTAAAAATAAAATGTTTTTAATTATTTAAAATATAAATAAAACTGTTAAAAATTATTTTTTTTTTAATTTAATGATAGTTCATCTACACTCGTTCTGGCGGATAGTATAACATCATTTATACCTACACCATCATAAGCTGAACCACATAATGACAGTGGCAATTTATAACGTTGTATATAATGGCGTATGCTTTCCACTCTTTGCTTGTGACCAACATTATATTGTGGTATACACTTTTTCAATATATGTACCCTGGTTGTTTTGGGCTCCTGATGTATACCTATAATACGTTGCACCTCATTGAGTGCTATATCTAACAGCTCTTTTTGTGTAGGATTTCTGCCAAAATATTCTTCAAACCATTTGCCACCCATCATAACCGTTAGTACGGTGTTATTTTGCATATCAAAACAACAGCTATCGAATATAACACCTAAAATGGGTCTTCTTTCTAAAGGCGGTACTAAGAAACCAAACGCTGATTGCTTCAATAAATCTTTGGAACTGTATTGTAAATTTACTACAGCCACATCGACATAAGGTATTGCTAAAAGTTGTCCCGCCAAGCCAGGATGTTGATTCTTAAGACAGGCTGCTAATTTGTAGCTGGGTATGGCACTAATAATATGATTAGTTTCTATTTCATGTTCCTTAATATTTAAACGTGCACCATTTGCAGAAAATATTATGTCTTGACATTCTGAGCTAAGATTTACTTCTACGTTGTGGGCCTTTAAATATTCACTCATACGTTTGGGTAAAGTCTCCAAACCATCCTCTACTCTGTACATACTCCACTTTTCTTTTTTGGCTTCGGTATATAAACTAGGTTCTTTTTCGGCAAACAATCCCTTAGAATCTTTCTTATTTTTATTTATTGTTTTCATGAGTATGCCCTTAACTACACCACCATATTTCTGTTCAGTCTCAAACAGATCATTCAATAAAAAACGAACACTTATCTCTTTAGCATCTCCAGCACAAATACCACATATCATGGGACTTATAGCATAATCAGCTATTTCCGAACCAAATCTTCTATACACAAAATCGTATATTGACTCATCCCCATATTTAATTTTTTTCGCACCAGACTTTAAATCATTCCATATTGCCATTATTAAAGGTTGACTGAAAGGTGGCGCGGTTTTCAAGGCACCACTTAAACTATTTGGCAACATACAAAGTTTTCCTTTGGCAAAGATCATACGGTTCTTGGCAGCAGCATGAGAAGATTTAATACCTTCTATGGGTACTTCGAGATCCTCTATTAGTTCTAAAGTATTTGCTCCAGGTATGCCCTTGGGTCTAATAGTTCTTGGCCCCGCTTCAAATATAAATCCTTTATCTTTATGTTTTTCCGTACGTATCCATCCACCAACTCTATTAGAAGCTTCAAATATAGCCGTTGGTTGACCAAACTTTTTCAATAAATAATAACCGGCCGAAAGGCCACTAATGCCTCCTCCCAAAACTATAGCCATAGTGAACAAAAAATCACTAAAGATGCAATGCTTATGTTTGTAATAAATTAAATTGTTATAAATACAAAACAACAGTAAGAAAAGAAAATTAGAGAAATTAAACATCAAACTTCCAAAGTCACAACAGTTTTGTTGACATATAATTGACGTTTAAAAACAATTTGATAACTCACTGGTTACACTCATAGAAAAATGTTAGTAGACGTTTAAAAAAGAAAACTTGAAACTTTAATAATTTAAATAATAAATAAGTAAATTTTTTTGGAGAAAACTTTTGAAAATCTATTTCAAGTTTGCGGAAGTCTCTAATTTTTATGGCATAATTTTAGAACTGAAGTGAGAAATGTATAATGAAAAGTTTAATTAAAATTAAGTTGAGTTCTTAAATTTTAATCTTATTTTAAAAAACATAATTTACTTTATATATATATATATATATATATATATATATATATATATATATATATATATATATATGTTTTTTTTAAGAGCAAAAAAATAAATAAAGCTTTTGTTCTGTTTATATCATATATTTATGAACCGTTGGATATATTTAAAAGAAATTTCATATGGTTTGTTCTGAGATGGAGGAGCACGGTTACCTAGCAGGTCTGAAGGGAAGGTTTTGGACCACCAAAGTTAATCACATAGGTTATATAATTTTTTAAGAAAAGTGCAAAAATTTCATTTATGATTTGATTGTAAAGAAAAAATTACACAGATAGATAGTCTTCTTTTTGTTAAAGAAGTATTTAGACGAAATTTAGCAAAATTTAGACTAATTTTTGGGCACGTTTTTTTCAGTTTTTTTAACTTGGAGGGCTCAATATGAGTCCTACAATTTCCCTGGATTTTGTACAAAATGTTAAATAACACTGTTCCAAGAATTGTACAGATATATAGTTCCGATAAAAATTTATATTATTTTGAAATTGAAACTTTTAAACGAATTTCGATTTTTTTTTTAAATTTTAAAGCTAATAAAAAATATTTTATAAACCACGCCTCTGAAAAAACGAGGTGAGTATTTTAATGAAAAAATCAATTTTAAAAACAAGTTTTGCCCGGAATGGGATTTTGGGTATTTCGGTACAAAAAAGTGCGAGTTTTTTTAATTACCTGAATTTCGATCATAATGTTAACATTATTTATCAAAAATATACTTAAAATCTATATTTTGTGATTCTGTAAATTTGACTTTTCTTATGAAATATGGATTTTTGGTGAAATTTCCCATTTTAGTGAAATTTCGGACTTTTGGTTTACAGTATAAAATTTTTTTCGGATTAGATCACAAAAGAGGGCAAAGAGCAGAATAAATGCAGCATATTGAAATTGATTATTTTTTACGGCTATACGAATCAAAAAAAAAAAAAAAAAAACAGTACATTGTTTTGGGTTATATTGAGAATTACAGGATATTCTTAGAAAAATGTTCACTCCTACATATTAAAAATCAAGCTTAATAATCTTTTAACTATACCTTCTAGAAATTAAGGCCGAGCTTTTAAATCTTTTTCGTGCTCGATGTGCTCAACTTTGACATCTCGTATTATAACAGGTTGACTACATGATAATTTTTCTGCAAGCTTAGCTCCTCCTCTATAACATTGCTATACATTTCATTCCAATCCGGCCATTAGTTTAGGAGATACAGATTTATTACCATCTTTTTTCGATTGGATCTGTGCATTTTTTGTCTTTTCGCAATATCTCGAAGTTTAGATAGGGTGATTTGAAAACTGTTTTATGATGTCCTCAAGAAGACTAAGGCATCGTTAAGTAACTTTTTGAGCGAAAATAAAAAGTGTAATTTTATAACAGAGTGTAGCTTTAGAAAATTTAAATTTTAAACAATATGCTATCAAATAATAAAAAAATCACTTTTGACATAATTATCTCCCCAACTAGTTCCAAGTTTCTTCCAGTAAATGCAATATATATGTATGTATATTCTTTGGCACTTTTATCATGGAAAATATAAATCATTTTAATTTAAAAGAAAATTATTATTTTAAGTTCTCTGCGTTGCTTTTGTAATTCTTTGTCTATTATAAATTTACCACCACTTGTCTAACAAACAAGAGTAAAACATTTACAAAGAAAAAAATATTTGATAAAATTCCTTTAATCTGCGAGTATGTATCAATATTGGTGAAAATGCTAATTGAAAACATGACAGCATGCCAACATTTCTTCATAAATTTTTGCTTCTTTCTGGCTGCTCAACATGATATGACATAGTGGCGAGTAGGATGTTATGGAAATGTTGTTGTTCTTAATTCAAAACTTGGAGTGGCGGAGAAGGAGCTAAATAAATGTTACATACCAATATTTATACTCGAATATAAACAAATGCAAATCTGTTTGCAAGTATTTATGTATCTATGTTGGCAAATGTTAGATAAAAACCGGAAATCAAATCTATAAAATAAAGGAAACAAATGTATGTGTTACGTTTATATAAACATTCGCTGTGCTTTTATTGTTGTTAGATAAATAAAATGTAACAAAAACAAAGCGGAAAAATATCATAACAAATAAAAACAAGCACTTATACACTACAATTTCTCTCTTACATACATACAAAATATGAGCATTGAAAATATGCCAACATATTAAACATTATGGTAAATATGTAAATAACACGCATACTCTCTTAATCATTAACATTGTCTAAAATAATGTAAAAGAAGGACAATAATATATAAAAAAAGAGAGTTGCCTGATAGAGTTTTTAAACTATATACCATTTTTGTAGCCAAAATTTCAAATAAATGGTATTTTTAATTAAAATAATAAATATAAATGGGGCAGAATTGAAAACTTTTCGAAATAAATCTGTAACTTACATAAAATTTCACATTTTAAGTTTGGAAGTGGGGCCTCTCAGGAGCTGAGCTATGGGGGCTCAAAGTAGGGTACGTCTGACATAGGAAATATTTAACCACTTCCCAAAATTTTGTTTCTTATCCGATTTTAAAGATTTTTATATCTTCTTAAAGCTTTTGATAAGGCCTACGAAAGATCTTGGTCCAGTTATCGAATAAAAAAATTTTCTATATCTTTAACGGGTCAAAAAAATAATAATAATAACAAAAAAATAAAAAATTAAAAAAAAAATAAAAACAAATTTGAAAATTCCAAAAATTAGAAAATGTCCTCACTTTTTTTCTCTAAAATAAAATTTTACTTAACATCTAATAATTTTATACTTTTCTAAAGGGTATCTTTATGGAGACAATTTTGAAATAGGGCTAAGTATAGACCCTTACAAATTTGACCTATTTTTTATTCAAATTTTGTCTTTAGTAAATGTGTTTTAAAATCTCAAAGCATGAATTTACAAACGGAATACAGTTTCGGAAACTCCAATGTATTCTAAAGAGTTTGCCAATAAAATTTTTCATGGGTCAAATTTACAAAAATCAAATTTTTACGTATTTTCACCTTTTTTTGGAATTGTGGGATTTTTTAACCAAAATCATACAATTTTTACACTTTATCATTCTAAATGATAATGTTGGTAGTCACGGAAAATTTCGTCAATATTTTTCTTCCAAAAGTCGTATTTTTACCAACATTTTATTTTAATTCCAAAAAGATTTAAAATCAAACTAATTTAGTGGGAAAAATTTATGTTTTTAGAATTGGATAAAAATTGTAGAATTTATACGGTTTTATTTCTAATAACATACTTATTTCTAATAACATACCCAGAAAGTAAAGACTGCGCACGAAAAAATTAGTGCACGTTTTAAGGCTTATAACTTTTAGTATACGTAAACAGTACCGTTAATTTTTAAATTTTATTGTAACAACATAATAATTTTTCCTTAAAATGGAAATTGAATTAAAAACTCGAAAAAGGTATAATTCAAAATTATAATGTAGAGCCATGTCGACTAACTACTAAGAATGAAGGTGTGTCCCGAAATACAGATTTTTGAGTAATAAAAATATAAAGAGTTCATGATCACTGAAAAGTAGGATCGCAGACAAAATGATTTTGATAAGAAAATCCCTTCATCTGTGCAATTAAAGCTGCTTATTCATTAAATTGCTCTGTATCTTTTATCAGAAAAGTTAAAAAAAGCCGATCTGAAGGCCCACAAAAAAAGTCTAATAGGAACGCTAAAAAAAATGGAGGCAAATGGAGGACAAATATTATTGAGATTTTTTTTCAAAAATATGAATACTGTCTAAAGGACAATAAAAATATGAAGTGGCGAACTTTTTTCAACATCCTGATCTTGAATTCCATATCACAAATATTATGGGAAATGTATCAGATAAATATTGTGTAAAAAAGTTGTCTAATAAACTTTTGGTCTATCAAGACATTTGTACATGTGGGGAAAGAAGCACTTCATTCATAACAAATGACACTTTTAACAAAGAAATATACACTCAAGTGACGTCAAAAAAGATTACTACCTATCATTAGAAAATGAGTTCTAATATTTATGCCTTGATCTCTCTTCTCATTATTACCACAAAAAAGTAACTGAGTGTTATAAAACAAATGGTGCTGCTATGTACCAAAGGAGAGCAATTCACTAAACTAGCAGAACTCTGTCCATTTTAAATGTATTGGGTCACAGTAGAAAAAATATTTGAAGAATAATTGAAGCTGAATAAAAAATAAAATAGAATTTAAAAAAGTGATCGAAAACACAAAAAAAGCTCTTATGAAGGGTATTTCAGAAAATAAAATTATTTCTTCTTTTAAATTTAAAACGTGAATATAGCAAACTTTAACAAACTCAAAATTTCAAAGAGATTGACCCATTGCACACTGGGACACGATCCTTAAATTTAAGCCATAATTAGAATACCTAGTTTATGTAAAAAATAAATATTACATATAAGGCTTTTGGGGACGCTAGTTACGATTCTGTAATAAAACTATACAAATTCAAAATGGCGGTTAAAAATGTGGCGACCAAAATTTTTTTTATTATTTGTCGAAATTTTAACTTATCACATTTGACAAATTTGTGGTCCTTGAATACGAATATGGCTTTCGATTTTCCGAATTCGGAAAGGCGAACCAAAGTGCGGAACGATATTTAAATACTTGGTGTATGTAAAAAATGTATATGCAAAAATTTATATACAGTGTTTTTAGGGACGCAAATTATGATTTTGTAATATAAAATTATAAATTCACACTTGATAGGCTAGTGGTCACGAATTTGTTTTTTAATTTTTCATTCACGAATTTGTTTTTTAATTTTTCGAATTCCAAAAGGCGGAAGCAATATGGCGAACCAAAATGGGTCGCGACATAAAAATATATATCAAATACAGTGTTTTTTGGGGTGTTGTTCTCGACTCTACAATGAAAAGATAAGAAATTAAAAATGGCGGATCCACTTTTAAATAATCGCATTTAACAGATGTGTGGTCACTGAATACGAATTTGTTTTTCGATTTTCTGAAAGCAGATACGATGGATTATAATTAATTGAAAGGGAAGTTATGCCCTATATATAGTATATATGATTTATATATTTGTAAAGTTGTTAATATATGAAAATAAAGTAATGAAAATGGTAAATTGAATGTAGCGGCCAATAAGTATAATCTATAATATTTTGCTATTAAGATTTTTATTTGACGTTTTTAAATTTAAGCGTATGCATAGTTTTATACAATTTAAAGATGTTTTTATTTTAATAAAAAATTATTTTCAGATTAACGCGAATCCACACTTTTTATTTTTAACATTTTATGTAATAATATTAATCGACATTTTTTTTTTGATCTGAAATCATTAAAAATTAATATAGCAATTCATTTTTTATTTTACATAATTTTTAAAAAAGGAAATGTTGCACAATTTTTTACAGTATAAATGAAAGAAAGGTTTGAAGGGCATTTTTAAGTTAAAGGGTTATAGCATGCGAATTTATGAACGGTCGTACAAATTTAGATAGAAAAGACTTTAGGAATTCGCCAGCATTATTAGCATGAAAATATCCCTTGGCACTGCTTGGCTTTGAAAGTTCTAAAGTCTCTAGATTGTAAATATTTTCTCCCTCAACCTGAATTGAACTTTTTGCCAAAGAATCGAATTTGTGGTCTAGATACATGCATTGGTTTCATTTTTATAAGCTAAATTGTAATGTACAAAATTTAGGTGCTGGTTAGAAATCTTTTTAAATTGTTTTGTTATATTCTTAAGAAGATCTACAGCTCATATTATATCGTTTTTCAAGTGAAAATAAAAAGTGCTATTTTACTGCATAGTATAAATAATATAATTATATAAATAATCACTTATTTCTTACTTAAAATTTTTTGAGCTACGAGAACTTTAATGCAGGAACTAACCTCAAAACTGTTATTTTTTTTAATAACTCTAAATTTAGTGGATGTTTTTTTATTTTTTGAAAATTGTTATGTGATGTTCTCAAAAAGGTCTACAACCTACATTAAGTTATATTTAGAATGCGAATAAAAATTGTTTTTCTTTTTGATGTATTTAACGAAATCCCATATTTTTCCACATATTACCAACATATGGCAATACTCTCGACAAAGGAAGGATGAAATTACACCAAAAATAATAGAATCAAAATTATAACTAAGCTAAAAAAGAAACAAGCAAAACAACACCAACAACAACAAAAATCTTATTGATTCGGATAATTCCTATAGAAACAAAATGTCAAAGAACCGAATACCATAAAGCTTTTCTTGACAAACAGAACGAATGTATAAAGAACGTTGAAATGAACCTGCAAAGAGCAAATGGGCATGTAAGAAGCTCTAGAGCAAAAGAATAAACCCTTAAAGTATGTGACATGAATAAACTGTGTCAGAAATGTTTTAACTGCTGTCGTGAAAGGTTCGTGAAATGAAAATAACGGTCGCGTGTTGAAGTGTCGTTTTGTGTAAATCTAGAATATTGTATAAAATACATATACATACAAAATAATGTGTGAAAAATTTGAAATCTAGAAAGAAAAAAGGAAATTAAATCATTTTTTTAACAATTTGAAAGCGAAATTAATTAAGAATTTAAAAGTTTTTTATGAAAAAAGTAAATATCTAATCAAATAATAAAAGTTTAACATAAAAAATACTTTATTAAAAGGAAAAAATTTACATATATGTATGAAAACATACATATATATTTATTTGCAGTGTGTATATAGGAATTTAAAAGATACTTTTTTTTCAAAACAGTTTTAAAAAAGAAAATAATTAGAAATGTTTAAATTTGTGAAAAAAAAAAAAATAAAAAAAATTATTAAATTACATAAAAAATAATAATAAAAAATTTGAAAAAACGGGTCTTAGGTTTCTATACTTTAATATATCTAAAGATATATTTGTATATATAGATGAAAACGGGAAAAAACGATGAGCTTTCCTTATACACATACTTATGCTCTGTGGCACACATGCACACACAATTACTCGTTTATACTTAAAAACACCAGTACTTTCTCATCATAAACGAGTAAAAATATAGGTGAACAAACAACAAAATCGTTTAAACAGATACTAACAACTCCCACCTTCGTATTATTTCATTGAACCCTATAAAAGAGAAACTACAAAATAACTTAGAAAAAATAAAAAAAAAAAAACATTTTCCTATTATATTATTTAATAATTTTAGAATTTAAATTTTTTTCAAAATATTTTACGGAGAGGGGACTTCAATTGTATTTAATAATAAATCGTTCAATAAACTGCTTTTGCTAAAAATTTCTGTTCAAAAAGAGTTCGATTGGATTTTGTAACCAAGTATTTTATTTTTTTCTTGTTGGCTTCGTTTTTTCTTCTACATAGTATTTAGTCTTTGCATTTCTTTTTTAGGTCAATTGATGTTGAACAAAATGGAAAGAAAAAATACAAACAAAAAAAGAAAAACAGTTTGTTATAGGGCGCAATTATGGTTCAGAGAAAATGCTTGACATCAAATTGTTTTTGTGTTATTCAGCCGGATAAAAATGTGTCTACATATTTTCATACATTTTCTTGCTTTGTGGTATTCTAAGTAATATGTGGAAAAAAGAAAATTAAAGAAATGTTGAAAGATTTTTTCTTTTATTTTTAAAAAAGCCTATAGATTTTGAATAGAGTTTATTGGTATTTTGCCCTAATTGCAGCTGATTTTAAACAAGATTGATATTTTATTAGGAATCGTTGAATAAAATTTTTCATTTATATATATTTATTTTATAGCATTCTTAAAAAAAATAACTGATTTATAAACCTACAATAAATTGATATCTTCTAAGCTACTAAAACGATCTTGTCGATTTTGATTATGTCAGTAATAAACGTTTCCTATTTGAAAAGTTGAATTTTTATTGAAAAATTTATTATTTAATAAAATTTCTCTTATTTCAAAAACTTGACTAGCTTTTTGATATTTTTGTTGATTTGCCTAAATTTGGCATTAATTATTATTTAAAATTAACTTTTTTCTTTATTGCTATTTAGAAAATTACACTGTGTTACAGTGAAAAATCACATAGTATTTATAATAAGCCTTTTTAAAGACATCAAAACTGAATCTTAAAAATTGCCAATACCTCAATACCAAATCCTCAATATTTGTAGTTTTGTTGATTTTTTCTTTAAAAAAAAAAAAAAAAAAATAATTTTTCCACAATTTTTATTTAGTATATCAGCAATTTATTATAAAAAAATTCTATAAAACCATAATAATTGTGAAAGGAAATTTTTGTTGTTAATTTTTTTGAAATTGAACAGGGCCTGGATTCACATGCATTTGTACGTAAAAAATAAGCCCCTTAAATATGCTTTTAGAAATTTACATTTACATAAGTGTAAATTATTAAAAATTTTAGTGGATATTATAAATTTTTTCAAACATATTTTAGGGGTTTATTTTAAATCCACAAATTTATTAAGTCAGCTCTTTGAACATAAATATTTTGTTTTTTTCTGATTGAAAAAAGTGTTTGTATAGCCATATGCTTCACTTTTTAGGGGAAACAAAATAATTAGAGGCTGAATTTTCATCCATTTAGTTTTTTTTAAATAAGCCCCTAAAATATGTTATAATATGCACACTTATGTAAACGTAAATTTCTAAAAGCTAATTTAAGAAGCTTATTTTTTATGTATGAATGTATCTAAATCAGCGGCTTACTTATAAAACTACACAATTTTAATTATTGCCCCAGAAAGTATGCTCCAAATAAAACTTTAAAAAGCTATGTCCTTTTGCTTTTTAATCTTAAAAATCTAAGAAAATTTATTCAGCTACGAGATGTTTTTTCGGAATATCTCAACATTTTACCCAGTTTTTTAGGAATATCTCAAAAATTAGAGGGTGTTTCGAAATTTTTTAGAGTGAAAATAAAAACTGTAAATTTTTATCACAGTATTTTTAGATTTTAATTTTCTTGCTCAATAAATAAAGATTTTTTTGCTTAGTAAATAAAATTTATATTTTAAAGACTAAATCAATTTAAAAATTTTTAATGAAACATCGTATGTTTCACTAAAAATAGGGTAATAAATTCGCTTTTTTACTAAAAAATAGGTTATTTCACAAAAAAAAAAAAAAAAAAAAAAAATGATTTTTAAAAAACAGTGTTTCTTTCAACAAAAACAGAATTTTTATTACAAATTTAAAAAAGAATTGATTTTTCATTTAAAGTCAGATTTTTACTATATATCCGAATTAAAAAAAAAAATGTTTTCACAAAAAATTAGTATTTTTTTCTTGCATATTAGAGCATTAAAGCATTTTTGTTTCTGTGTTTTTTCTTTTTTTTGAAAATTTGTCTTTTAATCTAACAGTTGAATTTTAAGATCTTCTTGAGGAAATTATATAACATTCCTCAAAATTTTCGAAATTTGCTATAAATTTTGAGATATTTCGAAAATATCATTTTGAGGTTTGTTCCTGTACAAAGGATTTCGTAGTTTCCTAAGTTTTAAGTCAACTTTAGATCATCAAATTGATTCAGAAAGCAGAGCAATGTGGCATTTTGACTATATTAAAATCTGTTATATATATTGGAAAAAAGGCGGTGACATCTGTTACTCCTTTTTTTCTCAAAACTTCGAAGAGTAAAAATTTAAAATTTCGCGAGGCACATACACAGTTTCTAATGGAATAACATGGATTATATGTATAATAAAATCGAAGGAGCATTAAAAATAAATAAAAAAATTTTATGGACCTTTTAAAAATTACGCAAAAATTGCAATTTGTACAAATATTTATAATTATACAAATGGATTTTAATGTGTCATCAAAAAAAAAAAAAAAAAAAAATTAATTAAATTAAAATTTTTGATAATGGCCCATATAATTTTATATTTTATTTGGAGCAAACTTTATGGAGCAAAAATTTAAAAGATCCATTTATGATGCTATAAAGAATACCTATGGAATATTTTTCGAGAGATTTTTCACTGTAACACAGTGTTATTATTGAAAGTTTTTCCATTGTAGAATGGCAACAGTTTATGAGAAATAATTTATAAACCTTAGGGGCTCACATTTAAAGAGTTAAACTTTTGAACAATGTATTTCGCTCTCTACTCAAAATAATTGCGGTTTAAAGATAATTTTCTTGTTGCTTAGTTTCATTCAGGAAATAAGGAAATGTAAATTTATTTATTAGGTTTCTCTCATTTGGAACAGGATGGTTTTGAGATATATTTTATGAAAATTAAAGTTCTCCTTTATGACTTTTGACATATTATTTACCCTTCAGACCGGTAAGTAGTTATAGTAAAATCTAGCGCAACAAGATCAAAAGATATGAAACAATTTTATTTCTAAAACATTTTGTATACTCGCTTTAGAAATTTGGATTGGAAAAGTCATAAATTTCAATAGCATATTACATAACATTACAACAAATAAATAAGATGGCTCTTTGCGAATTTTTGAAAAAAAAAGAAAATGTTGAAAATGTCTGATGGGGTTTGCTTAAAATATTGTATATAAGATAACGAATTAAATTCTTATAGGTAAAATATTAAAAACAAAAATTAATACAGTATTAATCTTTTAATCGAATCCCTTTAAGGAATTTATTTTTAAAGATTTCGTTCAATTTCACTTTAATATGAATTTGGTTTCCAAAGTAGTACCGAAAATATGGAGATTGTCGTATTTGAAGTAATTTTTGTTAATAATTTATCACGCAGAGAAAAAACATGGTAACAGCATTATCACTACAGCAGTATTATGTTATGAGTTATTAAAAGTCAAGAAAATTAACAACGAGAAATTTTCTTGACTTTTAATAACTCTGTGTTCATGATAACAATGTTTTTGTTTAAATTTTGTCATTTAATATTATCACTCAATAAAAATTTTAATATGGTTGACAGCAAAAATTATATATTTTTAAATATTTTTACCAGAAACAAAAATTTATTAATATGAAAAATATCATTACTTCTACAACCATTAAACATTTGCAGTCTTTTCCATTGTTCTTAAACCATATTCTGTTTTCAAACCATATTCCCATGACAATAAAAAGTTTCAAATAAATATAAGATTCATTCTTTTCACAAACTTAGTGGGAAAATTAATAACTTGTTTGTTTTTAAATATATTTTGATTGTAACGTTTGTTTTCCAACTTCATTGTAATTCTCATTTAGTTCATATATGAATATCAATATAAAAGGCAAGGTTTGGCTATACTCGGTATGATTCAGGCATTATAAGATATCGATTAATTACCATTAAAGGGTTTAGTATAAAAAAATATATCTTGCATTTGAACCACATATGGTGGTACAAATGAATATAATTAATGAACAAATAATACTTATATATATATATATATATATATATATATATATATATATATTTTTTTTTTTTTGCTAATAAACACTTTTCTCTATTATTTTCAATAAAAACTTTTTAAAAGTAATAATTTTTTATTAATACGTTTTATTTTAACATAATGCAATAATATGACAAAATATGATAAGCTTGGATAACTATATGATAACATGGGATAATAATATGATAAAATGGAATAAAAATATGAAGAATAGCATAATGATGTAGTAAAATTGTTCAATTATATGTAACACTAGAATCGCAATATGAAAAAACAAACCATAAAATCGGACACAATAAGACAAAATGGAACCATAATAATTATATTACTTATAATCATTTCTATTTTTCGCTGTGGTCATATGTTCTAATCATAATATGTTTCTCTTAGATTATGGTCACTACAACTATATTTTTTCTCTACGTGTAGGATTATATATTTAACAAAAAATAAATATTTCTCGAATAGGTACCCCAAAATAAAATAATTATTTGTTCACCAATTTTCATGATATATGGCTTATTTTAATCTTAATATATTTACCTTCGTGATAAAAATTAAAAAAATTGAATTTCACTAATTGTCGCAAATTGTCTATAAAAAACTGCAAAATTTAAAAAATCGTAAATGTTTGGTTTAATTTTTTTTATCACCTCATAACTTTTCACTTGTTATACAGCATATGAATTTTCCAAGTGTTATCTCTGTACTGGTTAATAGCTTGAGTCTGAATGTTAATTACCAGTGCAAAACTGAAATAAATCAAAAAATCTTCGAAAGTTTCAACTCAATTTTTTTATATTTTTTAGGTTTAATGGTTGTATTTCCTTCAGATTTTAGGTGAATGATCTAAAATTTTGGATTTCTTAATTATTTTCAGTGCTAAAAAAATGCAAGAGTTTTCATGTTTTTTAAGTAAACTTTAGAAATACAAGACACATAAAGTCGATTTTAAAGTGTTTTGAAAATTTTTAAAATTTCTCATATGCATTTAATTACAAAAATATCATGATTGAGGGAAATTTAAAAAGCTCTGAGATGGTATACTATTCTAAAAATATTTTATTAAAAAATATAATACCTTATTTAAAGAATACAAGATTTTAGTATGTTTATTTAAAAAAAGTAAAATTGATGGAATTCTAAAAACAATTAGAAAACTCATGATAATTTTTTGTGTATTGTACCATGGAATCATCTATATACATATAAATATATAGTTTCACATATTTCAAAACAAAATCTAACACTTTCAATTTTACGCAACATTTGCATAAAAAAAAGTTTAATTTTTTTCCCTGCATTAATTATTTATTTAATATCACTTTAAACAATCAGTCAATCAAATCAAATATTTTATTATATACGATATACCACACACACATGAATAGAAAATAGTTATTGTAATCAAGCATGCATGTATAAATATGTGAGAGCTTCTCTTTTATTCCTCGTGAAAAAAGATAATAAAACAATAATAAAAATTCTATTAATTCTTATTTTTTTCCTTTATGATGTTTGTTAGTGTATTAGAGAGAGAGAGAGAGAGGAGAAAACGAAGAAAAAAGAAAATAACTAAATAGGGTTCCTTCGTAAATGTCGAAAGGAAAAAACTTGGTCACATAGAGCTATTGTCTATGTATGAGTAAGAATGTACATGTGCGTATATGCCTGTGTATAAACGAATGAATATGTGTATGTTTACGTGCAACGAACGTTTATGTACTTGATAACAAAGATAAAAAGTAGGGCAGTGTGTTTTTGTTTTCGTTTTGTTTCGTCTATTTGTTTTCATGCTCTTTCGTTTGATTTACTCTTCCTTAGCAGCCAGAAGCTCTAGATAAGCAAGAGAAAAGAAAAAATAAAAATAAAAACAGAAATAAAAAAGCAGACTAGCAGCCAGGCATTTTATGTTTAAACGTTTAACGGTGCGGATGTGGAATATTAATAGTGTTTACAAATAATAAATAATAGTGAATTAAACTAAACAAACAATTAAATAACAAAAATAAATAAAGAAAATTAATTTATAATAGCAAAATTAGGTAAACATTTTATAAATTTATAACCATTAAATAAAAAAGAAATTAATAAATTAATTTTAAATGATTAAAATTAATAAAAATAAAAAACTCTTAAAAAACTTTCCCTATTCTCTTTGATGCTCGATGTCCTTATACTTTTGGGATTTGTATGATTTAGTATTTCTTTATGTATGTGTGTGTTGACTCTTCGCTAAAAGCTCTTTAAAAAGCTCACTGTTTTATTTTCGTTATTTTTTGTCTTCTCTGTGTTAGCTGTTGTTGTCGTTTTTCCAAATATTTGTTTGTTTTCCTTTTGATGTCAGAAATAAGAGAAAAGTGTTTGTAAAAAAAATAAATATAGTACGATAAAAATCTTACCGCTTAAAGTAGATAATCTGTTTTAATCATCAAAAAGAAATTAAGTTTAAATATTTAAATTTATCATAATTTAAATTTTTTTTAACTTAAGTTTTATTTTTTCTTTTTACAGAAATTATAAATAACGTTTGATTAAAAAAAAATAAAAAATAAAGAAAAATTGTGTTAACCTATTTAAAGTGCCATTGTTTTGAATTAATATAATTATTATTATAACAAAAAATTATATATATTATTAAAAAAATATATAATAAAATAAATTAATAGAATACCAATCAATTACTCTAAATAAATTGATTTAAATTAATATTTAAACATAACATAACAAAAAAATTTTAAATAAAATTAATCAAATCCTTGTGGCTTAAGCTTATTTATCAAGTTATAATTTGTATTTTGTATTTAAACGTGTGTGTGTATTTGTATCTGTTGTTAATAAGTGTCAATTTTGTTAATTGGTATTCTTAAATAAAAATAATTAAATTAAACGCAATAACCACAACTACTACTACTACACAACTACCACGAAGACGAGACAGACTACTTCTTTGAAAATCCTACAAATAATGGAATTCGTGCTGTAATTCAATACCAAAAACAAATTTGTTACAGAAAACATTTATTAACTTCAATAAGTAACTCATGTGCAAGTTTTTGGTGTGAATGTTGGCAACAGTGGAGTGGCACGTTGGTTTAGCCTGTACTAGGTAAGTTGAATTTATATTTTTATATTCTTTTTTTTTTTCTTGGGTGGAAAACAAATTTGTTGTACTTTAAAACATAAAAATTGTATTTAAGGAATAGTGAATATACAATATGTAGGAAGTTATATTTCCTTACAAATAGTTGTTTTAAATGCAATAATATTTTGTTAGATGAAGGAGGTTGCACCAAATATTGCTGCATTTAAGAATGATTAATTCGATATGGTTTAAAACTAAAACTTACTAATGTAAATTACTCCCTACTTTTACCTACAATATTTTATAATTTGCTTAACAATTTCAGACATTAAAAAAGTTGTGACGCAATAAAAAAAAATTTGATACGAAATTTAAAAATTTTGGTTAAAAAAAAAATCATAAAAAATCGGAAACGATCTAAAATTTTCTAATTCATCTTTTTCTGTAAAACTAAGCCATATTTCGTAAAAATAGATGTACTAATTTTGATTTTATTCAGAACTAAGTGGTAGTATCTTAATTATATAGTTTTTATTTTTACTCGCAAAACGACCAGTGTGAATCGTAGGTATTTCTGAGAACATCACATAACACTCATTTTAAAATATTTTGAAAAAATATTTTGAGGTTAGTTTAAACACTATAGATTTCATAGCTCTCTAAATTTTAACTTAATTTTAGATTTATAAATTGATTTATGACGAATTACTTAGCTGTATTAAAATCTTTTATAAATATTTTAAATAAGTGGTGGATTAATTATATTCTTCTTTTCTTTTTCAAAATTTTCACTTTGAAATCACTTTTTAAAAATTTTTTTTTTCTTTGAACCTAAACATTTTCGAATATAAAATTTTAAATGCTATTTGCAAGTTATTCAATATTTTGCTATATATTTTAAGACAAAGTATTTTTATACCCACCATTAAAAAATATTATGTCGAAATAATCGTCTAATATTGTGAAAATCTAAGTCGATCTAGCTATGTCCGTTCCTCTGTCTGTCTGTGTGTTTGTAAGAAGAAGGATACGGCTCAGAGCAAATCACCTAAGGTACTTTTTAAGATTCAGACGTACCGCAATACCGCTGCAAGTAATTTTATACTATAAAGTTGATAGCTCTGCAATTCGATTCGAAATTAAACTTTTTTCAATGACAGTGTATTTCGTAGGGCTTATATTAAAAAAGGGTGTGTGCAAAATCCCAATTGTTCAGAAGAATATAAAAACTATTACTTTCACTCATTTTTCCACTTTTTTCTATCCGCTCTAGTAGGGTTTTTTAATAACTCGTCTAATAAACCTTACATATAAAAATAAATCTTTAAATACCATTATTGGCGAAGTTATGGTAGATAGCCCTTTCTTCTTAAAATATTGTAATTGTGTGTTATAAAATATTTAGGTAGCCCTTTTTGTTTATCGAAAATTAAAATTGAAAATGATAACATTTTTGGTTAAAATTTGACAATATATTAAATTTATATCTTTTAAATCCAGGCCAACTGTAAAATAACAGGTGAAGGTATAAAAAAAAAAAAAAAAAAAAAAATAAACGGAAATCTGTTCATAATTCAAATTGTAAGTATTGCAAAACCATTCTGTATGTATATCAAAGTTCGGGGAGGGGTCTTGTATGAGACTTGGGGCCAATTGTTGATGGATGCTTGTATTAAGAGTTTTGTATAGTTCTATGAAACATATGCATGCATTATATTATGTTATTTATGTCTTTTAGGAAGATTTCCGGAAGTGGACCTTATACCGAACCTATGGTTAATTATGGACGGATTGTGATAAAATTTGACGCTTAGATTTCTACTTATGTAAAATTTATTATTGTCAAATACTAAATCGATACTAACTTTTGTATGGAATTTATGTACGTTATAGTGGTAGGAGCCACGATCAATTATAGACCGATCTTGATGAAATTTGGTACATTGATTTCTACTTATATAAAACTTATATAATATGCTAAATTTCAATTAAATGTTACTATATTTATGGCATTTATGAACGTTAAACACATATTCTGGGGGACATTCCTATGGGGTCTAGGTGAAATAATAGACCGATCATAACCAATTTCAACAGGCTTTCTCCTTGTACCATATAAGACATGTGTACCAAATTTCATCAAATTATTTTGACGGACTCAGAAAGTGATTCTGAGCCAATTGGTATACATTAAGGTGGGTCTTAGATTAATATTATTGAGTGTTACAAAGATCAGCACAAAAGCATAATACCTTCCCCACCTATGGTGGTGTAGGATATAAAAATTACAATCACTTAATGTAAATTCATTATGTTCAGGCAGTAAATTCTGATTTCTTTCTTAGCGTTAGAAAGTAATTATAAAATAAGATTAATTTTTTTTTATAATTTTCAGAAAAAGAAAAAAAAAATTATTTAAGCAAATTGAGCAAACTTAAAGCTTAAGTGTTTGTTTTAAAGGAATTGATCCTTGGAAAATTCTGTCAATTCCACTTTCTCTCTTCAATTTAATCTTAAGGAGATCAAATATGAAGAGAGAATAAAAATAAAATAAAGATCGAATAACAACATTTTTATTTAAGTCAGAGAGATTTATTAACTTTAAATATTTGTTATCGTTTTTAATCCTTAATTTTGGATATAAAATAAATTTAGCGTAAATATTAAAAGTTTGAATTTTAGTACTCTGAGGGTGAAAAAATCACAATTTTTTTTATATAGAAAAATATGACAATAACATTTTTACTAGTTTTATTTTATATTTTAATTGGAGCATAATGGAAAAAAAATTAGAAATGAATTAAAGAAATTTTAAGTAAGTAAGTTATTAGAGATAAATACGAATAAGTTCTACAATTTTTATCCAATTTGAAAAAAAAAAAAATATTTCTTCTTTATGTTGTTTCCAAGAAGGCCTTTTTCACAGTAACACAGTGTTAAATATTTTAATAGAACATGATAAGAATTAATTATGAATAAAATCAATATTTATACATCGATTTTAATGAAATAAAGCTCATTTTATTCGCAAATTATGTAGCTTAGCGGCTGAAGAATTCAAGTTATTTTTTATTATTTTAAATTTTCAAGAAATTTTTAAATAAACAAATTTTTAAAATTTTGCATGAACGAATATTTTTATCGATTTTATATTCAAACTGCACTTTTCTAAAATATTTGTAGTGTTTGAAAATTTTATATAAATTAAGAACTTTCATATTATTTGTAATGTTACGAAAAATGTAATAAATTTTTTTGGGTCTCCCGATGGCCTAGTTGGTAGTGAGCTAGTCTGTCAGTCTGGGGATTGTGGGTTCGATTCCCACCGTAGACTCTGGTCTGTTTCACCTACAGCGGAGTCTTCGTTACTCCGCTCGGTTAGAATTAGAATATAATTTGTAATTGTATTGTAATTATTCAATAAATAAATAAATGTAATATTTTTTTTTATGGTGTAATTTTGGTTTTTAAATCCAAAAATTTTCAAAACCATTAAAACTTTAATAAGAGTTTTTTAAATTTTCAAAGTTATAAATTTGTTAAGCACCTTAACGTCGAGTCTATACTAGAGATTTTTACTAAGTCAAATGTAAAACATAAAAGTTTTACGATAAAAATTTGGCTATTGTAGACTGAATTTGTCAGTATTATTGCAGCGTTAAAACAAAATTGAGAAAAGACGCCATTTTGATATTTGTTGGTACTTTTTACTTTAATTGATACTTTCTTCTTTAATTGATAAAGATAAAAAATTATCTGCAACTCAGGCAAAAATACGACGTTTGTCTTGATAAACATTTCTCTAGACTCGACGTAAGGTATGCAACACAATATGTACAATTAAATAAGCTTTTGAGTTTATTACTACGTTTATACGTAGCTTTTATTTCTAAATTAAAATGTTCCAAATAAAAATTTTGCTGAATAAACACTGAGTTAATTTTTTTATTTAAAAATAACTAACTCACAAAATCAATTACTGTTTGTGTTTCTAGAGGAGCACAAAAGTATTAATATTAAAAAATAAAATATTTCTTATTTTATCGGTATGTTACGGTACAGGGCATACTGAATAAGTATACTCAATCGCCTAGCTGATTATTTTTTATATTTGAACTATGGAATACTGGATCTTTCAAACTTCATACATAAAAATTAAATATTATACACTTTGCTTTTCTACATAAAAAATAAGATTATAAAACACATTATTGATATATAGGAAAATCAAACGTTATTGAATAATTAAAAAAATAAAAACACCATTGATATTTTGAACAAATTTATTTTTCAAAATCAAACAATTTGTGTCTAGACGATAAAATTGCATTATGATATACGAATTTTTAACAACTTTTAATACAAAGTATTACCCTCTAGAAGTACCAACCTTAAGTGGAATTATTTGCAAATAAAGAGTACGATGTTAGAATTAGAATCTTCAAGAATAATAGTTGCATTTTTTGTGTAAATTATATTTGTTTGCAAAAATCTGGCGTATAAACGTAGTAAAAACAACCAATAAATAGATATATTTATTTTTGTAATCTAACGTTTAAATATAGAAAAAATATTTTCCATATAAAAAAATAGGTGAACTAGAAAAACAAGAATCTGCTTTAATTTTTTCCCATCACGTACTGAGAACGGTTTAAATGAACGAAATACCAAAAAATGCAGACCGGAATTTAAGTCAATTTTCAGTTTTTTTCTTATCTATTCATAAAGTTAGTAAGGCTACGAATAAAATAAGCCATCTGTCATCAAAATTGATGAATAAATCTTGATTTTATACACAATTAATTAAGACACCTATATTAAAAATGTTACGTATACTCAATATTACTCATAGTAAATATTATAAATATTATAAACATTATTAAATTTTTTACTATAGGTATCTTTAGTTATTTGTGAATAAAATCATTAGTTGTTCATCCAATTTCATGATATATGGCTTATATAAAAATCAAAAACAGATCAGATATGAAAAATATTAAAATAACTTAAAGCCTGCCAGTGTTATTTGCAAAAAACAGGCGTATAAACGTAGTAATATAAAATCCATAAAATTGCGTTTATTGTGTTTCAAAATCTAGGCTTTAATTTGACGGTCGAACAACAAAACTTTTTGATATAGTTTAGCATTTTCTTGGTTTCCTTCAAATGAAAGGAAGTAGACAAAAGGGTTCAAAACTTTTTGGGACGCAAAATTGTTACTTATTTAGCAAAGAAATTGAAGGTTTTATTGTTCATAATATACATATGTACCTATATATGTTAGACTTCTTTAATTGTATTTCTTATATTATTTTAAACACGCAAGTGGTATTCAAGCATTAGTTTTTAAAAGTAAAGTTGTATATAAACAAATAAATATATTTAACATGTGGCCTATTTGTAAAACACACGTTATAAATAAATGTCATTAAGGAAAATTTATGGTTAAAGAAATAATAAAATTCTTATAAAATAAAGGTATTCATGTCAGCACATTTAATGCAGAATTCTTTAAACAAATATTTGTTTTATTTTTAATAAATTAAAAAAGTAATAAAATTAACTAACATAAAAAATAAAAGTTTAAAATAAAAAGTAAAAAATAAAATGTATAGAGAAAAAAATTTTATTACCCAGGAAAAATTTTAGAAATTGTTCTAACATCATTAGTTCTAGAACTGGTGTAATCAGCACCACTTCAGATTATTTAATAACACCCTTAGAACAAGTACTGTCGCAAACATTTTTGGTTCTCATAGAGTGGAACCATATTGTGATTCTAAATTGATTTTATAGCATATGTTTGAGAATTAGTGATTAAGAACTACTTCCGTGTTACCTCTACATAACTTTTCTAAACAAATTACTTTTTAGAACTGTTTAAAAAACTAAAAAAAAAAAATAATTTCAATAAAGTAAAAAAAGTAACAAAATTAAACTGCCTGAGAGTGATCTTTAGGAAATGGTTCATTAGAACAAATGAATAAATAGCAAAAATAGCTGACTAAACAACTAGTTTTAGAAGCATTCCATAGAATGGATACTGGCTAGGTAACACTTCCACAGAACTAGTTCTGGGGGTGAAAACGTCGTAACGTCAAAGTGGAACAAGTACACGCTATTTTCATGAGTTCTAGAACTAATTGTATAAATAATACAATTTTTTCTAGGTGACATGACATAATATAATTAAAGCACCAATCAAATTATAGTTTTTTTTTTAAGAAATCCAATTATCAATCATATTTAAAAATTTATTAAGCAATTGGAACTTAAATAATATAAAAAAAAAACTATTCATTCATGCATATAACACAAATTCACTAATAAACGCATACATTTAGCATATTTCTTAATAAATCTTTAATACAATGTAATTTGTTATTACAGTATCAGTGTATGAAAAACAGAAACATAAACGATACATAACACGATAAAAAAAATTACAGAAAAAAAACATGAATAAATGACAATCAAATACGACTTTTGAAGGATTTTAATGTTGGTCATTCGTCGCCAATAGTCAGAGATTAATATTGACAATGGTATATTGGTGTCCACATTGTCATAACAATGAACAGTTGCCACCACCATCCTCTAAGGTAAAATGATAGCGAAAATAAAATGTAAAAAAATACAACTTTAGTAAAATATAGAACATATACTCTTACATACATTTATTTAGATTCAAGTAAAGAAAACTATAGGTAAATATACTATATATGTATGAATGAAAGTTTATATATTTATTTTTATGTATGTATGTAAATGCAAATTCGATTCGCAATTGTTTGGCGGTCAGTTTTGTTTACACAATAATCTTGAAATGTAAATTTAGCTATTTATGAAAGCTCGCTTTTGTGTGTAAAAAAATGTGTAAAAAAATAAGTTAAAATTTGTTCTTATTGCCCCAATTCATAATTTATCACCATGCTTGTTGTATGTTTTACATACAAAAATAAAATACATTAATTTAAGTGTGCATATATTTATAATTGTTAAAAAAATATTTACACGTATACTAATTAAATTCGTACTCATAATGTGTGTAATTTTAGTTAGAGGTAAATATGATTTCACATTTTATTTAAGTCAACCATCGTGACCACAAAAATGTAGAATTCATGAGTAGGGAGTATTTTTAGATATTTATTTCTAAATTCTAATAATATAAATGAAAGTTTGCCAAGTTACTGGAGTGAAGAAATGGTAAAGTGAATTTCAAAAACTATTTTATGAATGCTTAAAAATGTTTATGCTTTAAGTAATACAAATTTATATTGTTTGGTGGATTAAAAAAAAGTACAATTCAATCTAATTGAAATCTATAAATTTCTTACATATTTATTTCATCACATTGTGTTTAATTTAAACAGTTAAAAACCAAAACAAAAAAAAAAATATTAAAAAAAGAAATAGTAAAAAAATAGCGCAAAAAATTGATGCACACTTTAAGGCGTATAACTTTTACTATATATGAAATAAATTACTACTGTTAACATGCTTACATTTGTGCTAAATTTTATTGTAATTGTGAAATTAGTTTTTCTCAAAATTAGAAAAAAAAAACTTACGCAAACGTAAGAGTGCGCACAAAAATATTTTTGCACACTTTAAGTCTTATAACTTTTATTATATGTGAAAAAATTAAGACTGTTAACTTCTTTACATTTCTCATTATTCTCAGCAACTATATGCTAAATTTTATACAAATATACTCAAACGCTGAACTCAAATTTATAAAGAAAACCTATGTCGACCATATAAAGCAATTAAAAAAATTATAAAAGGAAACCTGGTAGCGAAGGATAAATCCGATTTAAAGATTATAGGACCGTAGATAATGTTTTTTTTTTATTAAATTTTTAAAATTAAAAAAAAATATAGCTGATATAGTTGTTTATTATGAATTTAAGGTAAATTAAAACAGGTTAGAGTGCTATATTCGGTTGTGCCGAATTTTTTTATACTCTTCACCACCTTACCGACAAATAATAAAATTTACGCCTTAAAGTATGCTTTCTGATGACTACTAAATTTATATGCATATATATATTTGTATGTAGATACATGCTTATACAAAAAACAACAACGCTGAAAGTTATTGCAATACTTTTTATATATATTTGTGTGTGTATATTGTTAACAATTTTTTTCAGATAACTCTGTTTTTTATTAACCAATATGGTTAATTCAAAAAACCGAAATTTTAGAAAAATATTTACAACAGATTTGTACAAAAACTAATTCTGAATCTTATATAGAAGCTTCACAAAGTCAAAAAATGCATTTTAACCGATATCATTATATCGACTTTCCTATAAATAAGGAAAATATATACTTTTTGGGGTCTAAGATGAATATTGTAGAAATTACAAATGGAACAAGAAATTTATATAATATACCTTTTACATCTGTGGTGGAGAGTATAATTAAAATTATAAATTAAGTGTAATTTATAAATTTTTTGCAATTAAGTAGACTTTCTAAATTCACGAGTATCAATAGCTTCAAAAATTAACATAAATATCCAGTTCTTTTTTTGTAATTTTTATAAAAAATATTTTTTTTACAGTATAGATGAATGTGTTTTGAAGGGCTGCAGCTTACGAATTTATGAACGGTTGGTCATAAATGGTCGCAAAAACTTTGGGAATCCATTAATACTGCCTGGCAGTAGATTTTGAAAATATATAATTTTGGAGAAAAATCAAATTTTTGATATAAAAAGACTTCTTTTTTATATGAAATTGCTCTATAGTGTCAGAACTTTCGATTTTATTTAGAGATTTATTTTAACTTCTTTAAACAGAGATAATATCCAAATACCTCTTTATGTATAGTAGAATAACAAATAAAAATTTCAGCAAAAAAATTATATCTTGACTTTGATTTTACTATAAAGAAAGGTTTCTAGATTAAAAATATATAAAATTCCTTCCTTTTACTTGAACTGGATTTTTGCGAAAATATTGAACACGTAGTCGCGAATGCTCAGGGAAATGTAGCAAATAAATATCGTGTAAAAAAATAAAAAAGATCTTTGGTCTGATAGGTCATATACTATTACGAGAGGGAATGGAAGAATTTCATTTAAAACTACCCTGCGGGAAATTTGTTTCAATTGGTACAAAATGGGACAGGTCCTTTCTCGGTTACAAGGCGTTACTTGAGTACCTATTAACACCTAACCCTCACTCTACAGTTGGGAACCAGTTGCCACCACGACGCTCACCAAGTATCAGTTGAGAGTCAATTTCTTTCATGCTTGTTAAATGTTGTTATTAACTTGCGCTCAATAACATTCTGAGCAGTTACCGTGCCCTCTAGAGTAATGGCTTCATTAATAGAGAAGTATACATGAAATATACATGAAATATACTAAAAGCTCCGCAAAAAAAAGGTCTTTAATATAAACAAATTTTTAAAAAGATACACATATTAGTTTCATTTCTATAACAAAAATTATATGCAGAAATTTTTTTGTGCGCACTCCTTCGAAAACTTCATTCTGCATTGTCAAATCTTACATCACTTACAAAGTAGTAAAAAAAGAAAGTCTGAAAGGTAATTTTAATATCACAAAGTTTGACATAATTTCTCGATTCCCTAGACCCTGAATACTTAAAAGTTTTATTGAGTCCTAGGATATTTAATAGTAAATTATTGGTATTAAGTAAATTATTAATCTTTTTATACCATTAATATTGAAGTCTACTTTAAAAAGTTTAATTTCTAGAAAATATTAGGTACTAATTTGAAGCAATAAAAATATTTGGTTTAATCAAATTCTTAACAAACATTTTGAAAATATTTTTTTTTTTTTTATATCAAATCTTAAAAAAAAATCTAATTACAAATGTTTTCCTAACCGGATGATAATATATATGAAATATAAATAGAAAAACTATGAAAAATCTTTTTTCCCTTTACCAATATTTGGCCAAAACAAATGAACTAGTAATTTGGCAAGTATTTTTATAAATTTGGCGAACTCATGAATATTATCGCAACGTTTACTGTTTATGGTTTTTTAATACTTGACTTTGAAATTGTTAATTTTTGTTTTTGTTCTAGAAGAACTGTTGTTCTTGTTGTTTGTTTTTATTGTTGAGGGGGTTGAACAATGTGGTTTAGTGGGCCAATGTGAATGTTCTAACGATATTTCTTAGTAAATGCAACGACTAAACAACAATAAGAAATACATATATTAATGATGTTTTCTTTATTGGTCATTTGTTCCACTCAACTTAAAGGGCAACAGTAAGTCTTGGTAAAAAAAAAAAACACAAGTTAGAGCGCTATATTTGGCTATGCCGAATCTTTTATATCTTTCGCCACTTTACCTACAAAATAATAAAAATAATGCCTTAAAGTATGCATTATTGTTTTCACATTTATACTTTTAAAGATAATCTAAATTTTTTTCCAAACACAAAATAAAGCTATAATATCCAATATATATGTATTTTTGTATATATATATATATACATATATTTGTGTATATGTATGCTTATACAAAAAGCAACAAGACTGATAGTCGTTCCAATGCTTCAGTTTATATAAATGTTTGCGTGTGTTTATTTCTAATAGATTTTTTCATTTCTTTTAATCAATAATTATCTTGCTTGTAGACTGATTTGTTTGGTTCAAAAAACTAAAATTTTAGAAAAATGTTTTTGACCGATGTATATAAGAACGAAGTCCGTAACTTATATGAGTATCGTTTTAGCCGATATCTCGAATTTTTTGGGTCGATTTTCTGTGAGAGAACGAAGTCAAAAAGTTGTAAAAACTCTAAAAACGGGTTTTTAAAGATATTTCCGCCATTTTTTAACCGATTTTGCTGAACAGCAAAATTTTCGATTTTGCTCAATGGCAAAATTCTCGAAAGGATTACCGATCGTTCGTTACATATATTATATATCTACGATATCGGGTGCCTTCATAAACGGCATTTCAACTGACAAACGGACAGATGAATATCGTCCTGTCGACATCGTTGCTTATAAGAATCCAGAAAATGTAAACTTTTTGCTTTCAGATGAAAATTGTAGAAATTACAAACGGAATAACAAACTTTTATACACAATTTACACCTGTGGTGAAGGGTATAAAAAAAGAAATAAATTGTTAAAAAAATTTATCGATTATTAGGAATTACCTAATACAACAACATTGATTTATAATAATGGCAAAAAACCCCGAAGAGTCAGTATAAACAATAAACACTTGCAAACAAATATGCCAAAATAAACAACATATTCCAACATTTGCTCCCAGCTGGAAATCTTTGATTAAATGACAATGCCATATTACTCATTGGTAGATAAACTGTAGTAAATCAAATAATTTAAATTTTGTTAAAGAGGATTGGAATATTTTAAATTACTTTAATATTATTTTTTAAATGTAAATTATGGTAACATTCCAATTCGGCAAATTTTTTAATTCTAAAATCGAGTAAAGGAAATTTAATAAGCTTATCAGTCCTCTTTTAAATTTCTTTATTTTATAATGTTGATATAAATAATATAAAATAGAGATAATATTTTAAGTATAACTTGAAAACAAAATATAATTTAGACTCTTATAAATTAACTTTAGAAAATTTCCTATTAGGTTTAACTTAAAAAAAACCAATTGTCACCATTAAATATAATAAAATAAACTGAACTAAACCAACACTTATTCATTCATCCCTCCAACCACCAGTCATAATTTCAATACACAATGATTGACCTTTTAGTTTAAGCACTTTTAAGCGTAAACGTAATTGTCTATAGTCGTTTTTGTTATTTATGAATCGGTGCCAAAAATAATCGTATGCTGATGATAAATTATATCGAGTATTGAAATTTTCACGTTTATTTAAGCAATTTAAATAAAAAAATTAAATATTTTCAAGAAAAAATAAAAAAGATTAAGAAAATAAATGAGCTATTGATAAACAAATTTGTCAGCAATTTGGCTTCAAATATTGAAAGATATAATAATATATTTAAAAAGTACTTTTCTTTGGGTTTGCTTAGAACAATTTTAAAAGAAGGAAATATAATTATTAAAATCAAGTGGATACAAGGGAGAGGCGTGAGTTTTAGGATAAATATTGATTGTAAACTAGAAACAGAATAGGCTATATAATAGACTACAGACTAAGATATAGAATAGGATACAGACTAGACAATAAAATAGGCTATAGTGTAGGCTACAGACTAGACTTTACAATGGACTATATACCAGACTATAGACCAGGCTATAGACTAGACTAAAGACTAGGCTATGGACTAGATTATAAAATAGGTTAGAGATTATATTATGTATTAGGCTATAGATTAGATTAGGCTATATATTATACTATAGACTATATTAGGCAATAGATTGGGCTATATTATGGAATATAGACTAAGCTATATAATAGACTATTGCCTAGGCAATATAATAGGCTATATTCTAAGCAATATAATAGGCTATAGATTAGACTATGTAGTAGATTATAGACTATAGAATTGACTGATAGAATAGACTGATAGAATAGACTATATATTTAACTATAGACCAGATTGTAGACGTGACTATAAACTAAGATAAAGAATAGACTACATTGTGAACATGACCATTGACTTGACTATAGACTATTTTATTTACCTGACTATACACTACAGTAAAGCCTTCACTATAAACCAGATAATAGGCTTGACTGTAGGCAGAATATAGGCTTCACTATTGACTAGACTATATAATATAATATAGGATATACAATTGAATAGACTGCAGAATATACAGTAGAATAAACTGTAGACTAGACTATAAGCTAGAATATAGAATCTAGGCCTGACTATAGACAAGACTACAGACTTGACTACAGATTTGGCTAAAGAGTAGGCTATATACTAAACTATTAACTAGACCATAAATTTTACTATGGACTATATTATTGATTTGACTATACACTAGACTACAGACCAGATAATAGAATTGACTATAGGTTAGAATAGACCTTAGAATAGACTACATACTTTACTATTGACTAAACTATAAGCTAGACTATAGACCAGATTGTAGAATAGGCTATAGAATAGACTATTACCTAGGCTATAGACTAGAATATAAGCTAGACTATAGACTAGATAAGCTAGACTATAGACTAGATTATAAACTAGACCATAGACTAAATATAACTATATGTAATAGACTCTAGGCTAGACTATAGACCACACTATGTAGACCATAGGACTACACTAAAATTTTGAATAAAAAAAGGCAGATTTTTTTTCTAATAATCTGATTAAGTCTCCATTACTGAATCTAAATTATTTCCTTACATATCTTGAGTAACGCATAAAATAATAAAGATCACACTCATTAATGTGTGTATGTATGTATGTATGTATATTTTTTAGATTCATTTAGAGGTCATAGTAATTAAGATGTAAGAAGTAAAGAGTTCAGTCCAACTGGCTTTTCACCTTAAATATAAATATGTTTGTTAGTACATCATTTAAAACTTTATATTAATGATATTCAAACTCCTTAAAATTTATTTGTAATTAAAAAAAATATTAACAAAATATTTTAAATTTATTTTAAATCTTTCAATTTTATTCTTCTTGCTATATTTATTTTATTCTCAACAAAATCTGAAATAAAACTTTTGATTTTCAATGAAATATTCTTAATGTAACCTCACTTTAATAATTTTCAAAATTAATAATTTATTACCAAAAGTGTGTGAGATTTAACATAAAAATACACCAAAACATACGAGGGCAGAAGAAAAAGTGTTAACAATAAAGGAGATTCTTAATATCTTAATTTGTTATTCAAACCATCTAGATTATAATTTAATTATTTTAAATAAGTTTTTATAAGATTTGGTTTAATTTTAGTTTTCTGTTAATTTTTTAATGAACTTTTACATTTGCTTTCATTTAATATATAAAAATATATGAACTCTGCCATATTAATTTTTTTTCTTCCTATATTTATAAATGTTTTTTTTTTTTTTTTTTTTTTTTTTTTTGTATACGAGTATTTTAATATGCTGCTTATTCATTACGATGAGGGTTTTGATTAAAAACATCTGTTCAATAAGTTGATAAACAAACACTATATATATTACATATATGAATAGCGAGTACATTGTACAGCTATAAATATGAAAAATGAAGAAAAGAAAATAAAACAACAACTAAAAGCGCCAGCCATGTTAAAACAATTGAACTATTTGGTGCTACATAGAAATGTTTAAAATATTTTCTTTGTTATTTTTCTCATTTTTATTAAATTTTTTAGTTGTTGATAAATAACGGTATAAAATTTGGGAGAATTTATTTGTGTGTTTACTCAATATTTGCATTAAAAATTAAAGAGTATTTTTTTGAAAACCCAACAAGCAAACGAAGCGAAAAAAAAAATAAATAATAAAGAAAATTATCTTTTGACACATTAAAAAAAAACAAACACCTAAATACAAACTCATTCATGTGGCCAAGAAAATACAAAAAAGAGTAAAATAAAAAAAAGAAAACAATTTAAAAATACATCAAAGTTATTATTAATTATACCCTTTAGGGAGATTGAATATGAAATTCAAAGGCATAATTTATGTTTCATTTTGTTTAAAAATTAGTTTATTTTTGTCTTGTCATTTAGATAATAATACTCTTGGAGAATATAAACAATAAAATCTATATTTAGTTTACTATTTTTTTTTTTTTACTATTTTTAATACAACATGACGTATGTATGTTGGTTATTAATGATGGTACATATTAATCATACGTTACAGTGTACGTTTATCCAATGCATAACAAACCTTAATACAAGATTTAAATAAGAATTTTAATGAAATTTATGATGTTTATATTTTAATAATTACAAAATGACTGGCACACATTTTCACACATGAAACTAGAGATCACACGTAGTAAAACTGCATATTCAGTATTTCTCCAGGATGTCAAATTTCCCCTTAAAAGAACTTGAAAGTTTAGAAGGATACACATTTTTTTTAAAAAATGTGTAAAATATTTATAAATATTATATCAAGCCAGTATGGGTGTTAAATGAAAATTAAGAATCCCTAAAATATAACAGTATTTCTTATTTAAATGTTGCAGTACAAAAACTAAAGAAAATATCTTTCTGAAAATGTTAACTTTTACTATTTATTTTCACATGTATGTCAGACTGCAATAATCATTCTCACACATAAAAAAAAAACATTATATGGATAAAACTAGAGACCATCCACGGTAAAAAATATGTACCCAGTTTTTCTCCGGGATGTCAAATTTCCTCTCAAAAGTACTTTAATGTTTTCGAAAGATGAGTACTTTTTAATAATATTATAAAAAATTTTCGAAAATTATATCAACCCATTATGGATGTCAAATGAAAGCTACGAATCACTGCAATAGATCTATATCTTATATTTAAATATTGCAGTACAAAAAGTTATGGAAATATATATTTGAAAATTTAATCATTTAATATTATATTTAATATTTAAGAAAATATTCTTTATATAAAGGATATTTTCTTAACATTTTGTTCTGCTACATTCAAACAAAAACTGTTGATATATTGCAGAGATTCCTAGCTTTCATTTGTATCTATATTGCGTTTTTTTAATTGTGGTAAATATTTTATATATATATTTTTTAAAGTTGTGTATTTTTCGAAATTGAAGGTCCTTTTCGAAAGAAAATATGACATCCTGGAGAAAAACTAACGACGCAGTTTTATTATATATGGGCACTAGTTTGATGCATATATTGATTTTTCATATGTGAGAAAATTTTTGGGAAATTGTTACATGATGTTATATGAAATTTATTGAAAATGATTAAAAAAATAATTAAAAATTTAAATTAAGCTTTTCAACTTTTTTCAGCTTCCCTTAAAAGTTATTACTTACTTTAAATTAAAGCTACTTTTTTCAGCTTCCCTTAAAAGTTATCACTTACTTTAAATTAAAGCTTTCAATTGAATTTTTAGAAATAATATCAAAAAAAATTTTTAACACTGAAATAGCTATTTTGCACTTTAATATTACTCAAACAACTGTTTAATATTAACTAACTCATTAGCCTCTAAAAATTACTATTGCATGACAAAATTTTAACTAACTTTGTATTTTTTTCTTGGCGATTTTCAAACACACCTTATTTTGTAGCTTATGAAAACATCATGATATTGTCAAATATTCAAATTAAAATATCCCCTTTACATTTTAAAGTTATTATTATATTTTTTTCCTAAAAAAAAATATTTTAATTTAATTAAAGTTTAATTAGTTCCTGGGGGTGTTGTTAAAATATGTTAGTTTCATTTACTATATATTTGTAAGTGAATAAGTTAATCTAGTTAAGAAAATATAAAGATATTAAATGATAAAAAAGATATTACATATTAAAAAAGCTTCAAATAACCTAATTGTGGCAATATTTCCAAAAAAGGAAATTTTTTAATAAATTTAAATTTTATAGGGTGAAGTAATATTTTGTATTATTTAATATTTACTGATTTAAAGAAGATATTATTTTTAAAGCTGAAAATATAAAAGAATTTTAAGAGAAATTATTTTAAATTTAACACGTTTAATTAAAAAATTTAGTTACACTTTGCCACAACATGACACTTTTTACTTTTACTCGAAAAACGTTCTTATATGGATTGTAGATCTTTCCGAAGATATCTCTCAACAATTGAAAAAAATTCTGAAACAACTCCTAAATTTTGAGATATTACGAAAAAAAAAAAATTTTTTTTTCTGAGGTCAGTTCTAACACTAAAAATCTTAAAACTCCCTAATTTTCAAATTGACTTAGAAAGCAGAACATAGCTTTTTAACTATATTACAACATTTTTACATTTATTCCTTTTTTTATATGAAAATTTCTACTTTAATGTATTTTTTTAACTTAATATATTTAAATACTAGATATTTTATATACAATGTATCAAAATGCCCCTTTTAAAATTATATAAAAACTAAAAAAGTTTATTAAACATTTTCTAAAGTTTACTACTAAATACTTCACCTATTTTACGGGAACGTTTTTTATTTTATTTAGAGCATACTTTCTGGGGCAAAAATGAAAAATATATTCTGAAAAAAATAAAAATAAATAAATAAATGAACCCATTCCAATAAAAAAGTAACCGAAAACACAATAAAGACCTTATGGAGGGTATTCCAGAAAATATTAAATATTTTCTTAAAAACTGATAAAAAATGTATTCTTCTTTTAAATTTAAAACTTAAATTAATAAAAAATCAAAAATTTAAAGAATTTTACCTATTTTTATAAGCTCATTGTATAAGCTGAATTGTATGCACTAAATTTTTCGTGCGCAGTCCTTACTTTTAATGCTGCTGCTAATTTTATTCATTGAAGTTTATGAAAAATTATTCAAATAATATACTTAGATAAAAAATCGGTGCATTGTAAAAATCAATATATGATTTTTGTTCAAATTTTATAAACACTAGAAACCTTTATGTTCAGTAGAGTGTCCTTTTGAAAAAAATTTGGTAGGAAGATCACACAAATATTGTGCATTGATGAGCAGAATATTTGAGAAATATGAAAAAAAAAAAATAATAAATAATTCACCTTCAGTTGCCTACCATCGATTGACTTTATTATATCATGAGAAAAATTATATATATATATATATATATATATATATATATATATATATATATATATATATATATTTGTTTTCTAACTTCAATGTAATTCTCATTTAGTTTATATATGAATAAATATAATTAGACAAGGTTTGGTTATACAATATAAGAATTTTGCATTTGAACCATATTTGGTGGTACAAATGAATATAACTAATAATATGTAAATATTATTATTATTATTATTATTATTATATATAAAATTTTTCAATAAAAATATTATAAAAATAATAACTTTTATTAATATATGATACGATGGAATAACAATATGAGAAAATGAAATAATATTATGATAAGATTGGATAACTAAATGATAACTTGAGGTAATAATATGATAAAATGGAATCATAATATGAAAATATGGTATAATAGTATAATAAATAAGATTGTTCAGTTATATGTAAAAGTATAATCATAACACGAAAAAACAAACCATAAAATCGGATACAATATGACAAAGTGGAATCATAATAATTATTACTTATAATCATTATTATTTTTTGTTGTGATCATATGTTCCAATCATAATATGTTACTCTTAGATTGTGGTCACTACAACTATAATTTTTCTCTGCATGTAGATATAATAGTATTATTTTTACCAGTAAATTAGATTTTTTTATATAGATCAGAATTGTAATATATGATACGAGTATTATAGGAAAAAATACTTTTAGTCAAAAATAACTGGAAAAAAATGAAAAAAGATTATATTAATTTTCTAATCATTTTAGATTAATCAAATTACCCAGAAACTAAAAATGCTTACAATTATTATACTAACTGTAGCAATTACTTGGGTGCTCAAGAAGTCATTTTCTAATATTTTTACTAAAACCTGAGTGATTGAATACACTATTTTCTTCATAGGTTGAACTTCAATAAATACTGAATTTAATTGAATTTTAGTTTTTTCTGTGTATGGAATTGAAAGTAATTTTTACTTTTAAGCAGTACACATTGTCACATTTATCCAAATTAAAATGACAAAAATAGGAAAATAAAAGCTTAATAATTGAGGTATTTTTTTACATTTACTAGTAAACATATCATTTATTATGGAAAAAACACTTAGAATATTTGAGTGTCTATAACCCGAATTATGAATTACTTTTAAAACTATTTTAATTTTATTTAAAATTTTTGGATATAATTGTAAATGTATCCTGATTTTTTTTTATTTAACTATTTTTTATTTAAAAGAAATCATAATAAAAAAATCCGTTTTTTTGTAAAGTCTACTTTTAATAAACTAGAACTAAAAAGTTGTATCGAGTTCCAGTTTAAGAATATGCGTGGTATATAAAAGAACATCAGGAAAATTATATTTGAGAATATTGGCAGCGACTTTTTGCGATCTTTTAAAATTTTAAAAGAAATGTTCGATACCTTAATTAATTATAGACTAAACATTTGTCATGAAAGTATTACGTTAAGAATGGCCACGCTTACATTTAAAATAGTCATTAAAAAAAAAATATATAAAAATATTTTTTCCAGTATGGGCGAGGCAGTGATTTTAACAGCCCATTTTTAGTGGGAATTTTTAAATTTTAGTCCAATATATCCAAAACTGAATTTTTGTGACACCGTACACCGGTAAAACTAATTCGAGTACGCTGAATTCAGTGGTGGGAACCGCTTTTCTAAATTAGCGCTCAGGGAATTGTAGTAATATTTTTTGCTAGTTTAAAGTTTTGTAATTTAACGTTTAAAATATATTTAATAATCAGAATTCATGATCCTATACTTCAATATAATTTTTATTGTTTAATTTGCTTAAATTTTATAAAAAAAAAACATTATTAAATTTAAGCAAAAAAAAAAAAAAATGAATTTTCCTAAAACCTCTTTTAGCCATTCAGAAGTAAATATCTCAAAAACGAGCTCTAACTTTTAAAAATGCTTAACACTATTAGATGTATCGTTGTCGACTTAGTTTTACCCATTAGGTACCTATTTTGATAAAAAAAAATAAGTCTCATTTTCGAACACAGTGCACAGTGGGGCAGAATCGAAATTTTTTGGAAATAAATCTGTAACTTCTGATCGGCAGGTTGCATCTTCATGAAATTTGGTATATGCGGGAAGGGGGGCACAACAACCCCCCAGGGGCGGAGCTAAGGGGCCTCAAAGTTAGGTACCTCTGACATAAAAAATTTTTAATCGCTTGTAAAATTTTTATTTCTCGTCAGATTTCAAATATTTTTATATATTGTTGTAGGCTCTGATAAGACCTATAAAAAACATGCTTACATGTCCTATTTATCTCTTATAGTTTTCGAGTTATTTGCATTTGAATTTTTAAGCACCATAATTTTGCATGTTCTTGGTCCAGTTTTGTTCATATATATCCTAGTATTTCCGACCGATTTTATTAGTTTTTTTCTTAACTAGTTAAAGAACAAAATTATCTATTGAATAAAGAAAATTTGAAGTCGATATCAAACATAACATTGTACACTCCTCTGCTACGTCTATACCAAATTTCATAAAAAACCAACCGGCCGATCAGAAGTTACAGATTTATTTCCAAAAAATTTCGATTCTGCCCCACTGTGCAGTGTTATAGTCCATCTTAAAAGAGTTTTAATAAAAAAAATACTATAAAAAATCCTTTGGAAGCCCGTAATCTTATGGGAACAAAATTAAAAGTATTTTTTCTTTCATAACAAGCTGAAAATTCCATTGAAAATTGAAACTCTTTTCTTTGGATTAATGCTCATGATTTTTTCAATCGCTGCTAGAAAACAGAAAACGAATTTAAGTTTTTTTTTTGTATTTTTTCTGTATTCTTCTCATTAATACATCGTTTGAGTGGTCTTCTTACTTCAAAATCTTAAAAAGCATTTTTCTAGGGACACTCTTATATACAGTAAGTCAAGCAAGCACCTTGTAGCTGATTGGGACGTTCCTGGAAGATAAATTGGGTCCAGTCAAATAGGTGAATGGAAAATGATCCTCAGAGGTTGTTTTTTAAAAATATTTGAGCGCTAGTAAAAATAGTTTGACTGTATTTGTAAATCAATTAAAAAACAAGTAAGAAAGATATAGTCTATTGCCACTATTGTGTATGAATACCAAAATTCCGAGAGGGGTCTTTCATTAGATCTGAGACTAATACTTGTAAAAAGTTTAAAATGAAATATACTAATACAAAATTTTACGTTGATAATAACATTATATGAATTTTTGTACTTTTGGGCGATTCTCGAAAGTGGGCCTTATATGGAACCTATGGTAAATTATGGACCAATCTTCATAAAGTCTATCACTACCATTTATGTTTATATAAAACTTACTTGTGTCAAATATTAACTTGATATTAATATTTTAAGGGATTTATGCCTGTTAAAGTGATTTTCTGAATTGACCGATCCTCCTGAAATTCGGCACAAAGATTTATACTTGTATAGAACTTATATGTACCAAATTTCATTAAAATATTGCTATATTCAAGCAATTTATTATAGTTAAACCCCTATTTGTATGGTGACTAGGTGAAATAATGGAACCAGCACAACCAATTTTAATAGGCTTCGTCCTTGGACCATAAAAAACCTGTGTACCAAATTTCATTAATTTATGTTCAAAATTGCGATCTGCAGTTTGATTACAAAGTTTATACGGACGGACAGATGGACGGACGAACATCGTTAAATCGACTCGCAGCGACATTAATTTTTTTGTTGTTACAACAACAAAAACAATGAGTGTCGCTGCGGCATGTCGCCTAGTGTGAGTCTGGGCAACACCTTAACAAGAGTTAATTAACTAAATTATTATCTATTTCTTAAACAGCAGAGTTTTTCTCTGCTCACTCGCAATAATGTTTGCATGACAGTTTGACATTTTAGAATTTTATCTGCAGGAATTTTAACACGATTATTTCATGTAATCATGAATGTAGGTTTCCTTTTATTTATACAAAAACATATTAATAATATTTAAGTATATTAAAGTATGTTATAATTTTTTTTATTTTTAAATAAATATCCGCTGAGAGCTACCATTAGTGCTTATTTCTTATTAGAGAAGGAGGGCGAAGAATAAAAAATAAATAATAAACAAACACCAAACTCGAACTCTGGCACCTCCTATTTGAAAGATAATTGTATTAGGTAGCAAGATATTATGGCTTACTTACGTGTTTAAGTGATTATTAATATAATATATAATACTTTTTAGTTTTAGTTTTATTTCTTTGAAGTTGAATATTTATTTCGTCTTTGGTAACTTTAGTTTTGTGCTAAAACAGTTTAATACGACTTTATCCACCAGCCAGTCAAGTTAGTTAGCTAATTTTGTAATATTTTTTATAAATTTTATTTAATATTTTGCATACATTAAGGAGAGCCCTAGAAAATGACAATCAAACACACAAAACCATTTTAAATGTTTAACATTTCGCTCTAAGAATATGAACAAATAAAAGTTTTTTTATACTACATTTCTTTTATTCAACAAGAAATATAAATTTTCTTTTTTAGTAGCGAAAGAACAATCGTAGCAACGAGTTGGTTTTGAAATCTAGAAAAAATTTATTTAAATTATTTTAAAAATTATTGAAAAAATAAGAAATTTTATTAAAAAAAATATTATAAAAGATATAAAGAAAAATGTGATAAATTTCAGTAAAAAAAAGTTTTCTTAAAATAATTTGAAGAAAAAGAATCTTTAGTAAAAATCTTTTAAAAATGTCAAAATGGTGAAAATAGCTAGAAGCAAGAAATAAAGAAAATATTTTAAAGTGTTCGTTTGTGTGTGTAAGTGATATTTAATGAGTGTGTCAACCTGCTCTGCACTTGTCATTTGGTTGGTTAATGACGACGTCATTGATCTAGTATCGCCTAAAATTCCGCGTTGTTTTCAAATTATGGCTGAAGCATAAAAGTCTATTCGCCGTGATTTTTCCGTTTTTATTTTGTCTTATTATTATTCTCATTCTCTCTATCTCGCTAGTATATGTCATGCTGTTGCTCTCCCTTTAAAAATATCACACATATAATTTTGTTTGTTGCTATTTTTAAATAATTTTTTTCTTTTTATTTTATAAAAAACAAAAATACCAAGAAATAAGAAAATATAAAAGAAACTGTATTATGATTTAACAAAATTATTGTAGCCCATAGTGTTTACAAAAAGAAGAAGAAGAAAAAAAAGATTCATCCCAGTGTGACAAAAACATTACAAAATTATAAATATATATAAACATTTTTAGTGTTTATTAACAACAGATTAAGAAAAAGTTTTGTCTAAAATTTGACATTTTTAAATTAAAACAAAATGTCAAAATGTCTTTTTAATTAGCAGTGCTTAAACTAAATATCAATCCTCATCATTATCATCATTATCAAATTTATAAATAAATAATAAAAAAAAAAAACGAACATCATGTAAAAATCGAAATAAAAAACTGAAAAAACAACAACATAAAACGTCAAATTTGTTTTTTTATAAATATTGTTGTTGTAGTAGTGTTTTTGTAATTGTATTAGTTGCAAAAACTATATAAAAGTGTCAATATTATTTGCTTAATTCGTTTTTACATGTAATGGCGAACTTGACAGACCTTGACCAATTGGTTCAAGTAAGTTTCTTTTTCTATTATTATTTTTATTTCTTATTATATTATTTTTATTTATGAGAGATTCCATATCAAAACGGACAGCAATCGGATTTAACATTTCTGTTGTCAATGAAATTCACTATAGACAATGGCTATTGGAAGAGTTTATCAAATCATAAAATTTTAGATACAAAGGTATATTTGTTTGATTTAGTTTCATATTAAAGACAAAGATATTAGCTTTATAACGATATGTGTAAAGTTTTTTACATCAAAAGTTCAAAGATCAAAGAAAGACATATATCTCAAAAAATGGTATTTCTAAAATTCTTAAAAAATTATAGAATGTTGACATATAATGTTGAAATATTTCAGGGTGGACATATATTTAATTTAGAAGTTAAGAACCAAAATAAAATTTAATTACTAATAACTTTTGACTATACACAATAAAATTTTAATTTTAGTATCATTTTAAAGATAAAGATATTGCATTCAAAATGAAATGTCGTAAGTTAATTTAATTCAAAAATTCAAGTCAAAATTAGACTTATAAAAATTAAACCATTTTTTTTATCCTGAAACGATGTTTTTAAAATTCCTTAAAAATTATATAATGTTAATACAACTCTTCTCCATGTTGAACGTTCCTTTAGAAGTTATGTAAACAAATATAAACTAAAGTAAAATTTTTTATATAAAATTTCATTCTTTTTAAATACACAGAAAAAATTTTTGTACATAAATATAAAAATTTATTTTCATTGATTTCAGTTCATAATATTTAAGCATAATTTCTTAAAACTTCTTTTATATTTTTTCAAATTAATCAACAAAAGTCAAGAAGACTGGAAAAATTGTTTAGATTTTCATTTATATTTTCAATTTGTAAAAAAATATTTGAAATTTTCTTCGGAAAATTTTAAGTTTTTAATGCTTTTTAGCAACATTTTAGGAACAGAACAGAAGCGCTTTTTATCAAAATGATGTGCTGCAGAATGCGAGCAAAATTATGCAAATTTCTAAACATAATTTTTTGATAGATTTTCCTAGGAATTTTGCCATTTTTAAGGCATTTGTTGTTAATATTTACATGTATAACTATTTTTATTTACCACTCAAATCAAATCAAATCTAATAAAACTAAATCAAAGATTTAACAAAATTTTTGCAAAATTCTTAAAATTTTCATTATGAACAAAATTTTATTTTTGATGAAAAAAGTTTGGGAAAAAAGTCATGTTCGATTCATAATATTTATGAAAGAAATTTGCAAATATATGAATTTTTTTTCTCTGTGTATGAACTTCTAAAAAACAAATATGCTTTGAAATTAATTTTTGTAAATTTTTTAAATTTTACATAAAAAAATAGCTTTTTCTCATATTTTTCTTCATAACTCCTAAACGAAAAGAGTGTTCAAACTGAATTTTGGCAAGAGTATAGAACAAAGTTAAATTATTAATATATGATTTTTTTCTACAATTCTACAATGTATAGTTTAGAAGTTATGAGCAATAAAATATTTTTAATTTTTAAAACGTCATATTTTTGGAGCGAAAAGGGTCTTAAGTCTGAAAGTTTGTGATTTGATCAAAAATTGCAATAGGTAATATATGCAGTGAATTTTATTGAAATCGAAGATATCAAATTTTGAAAATGCCTGCTTTTTATTCGTTTTGATATGGAGAGTCACTCTTCTATCATTTTCAATAAAAAATTAATTGTTTTTATTTATTAAAGTTTATCTATATGTATTTAAAGATCTTGTTTATTTTTAATAAACGCTAATAAAAATTTTAATTGTTATTTGTTAATGTTTTAAGTGATATTAATTTGCAAAATATTCTAACACATTTTTTTTATAAATTTTTTTTAAAGGCATTTAAGTGCTAATAAAAACAGCTTGACTGTAGTTGTAAATCAATAAAAATGTTTTTATTAATAATTAAAAACAAGAGCATAGCAATTTATACATAATAAAATAAAAAAAAATCGAATCAATTTAAAAAGCATTTAATATAAATTTATAAACTACATATTAAGATTATGAGCATTTCTTGATTAAACTGAATTTTAATTTGTCTGAAACAAACTTTGCAATAATTCGTTTAGACTTTGTTAAACAGTGAATATTTAGGCACGCGTTCTGTTAAACTGAGTTTATTTAAAAATTGTCAGTGACTTTATAATAATGATTCTCAAATTTTAAAGGATTTTTTTCGTTATTTAAAAGTAAAATATAAAAATGTTTGTAAGTAATAATAAAAATCAGTAAAATTTAACAAAAATAAAAGAAAAAGTTTGTGATATTTTTAATAGTGATCATTATGTTGTGATCTGTGCAAAGTTTAGTTTTATATAAAACATTGAAAAAATGCTGATGTGTTTTATTTAAAATGTGTACTTGTGCTAACTTATTAATAAAATTTACATAAAATTTATCAAAGCTTTATAGAAAAATATTTCATAAAAATTTGATTAATAAATAACACTTTTAAAATATTTATTAAATACAAGACTTTAAATTATACATAAGCGGTATATTTTTTTTCGGCAAACAATTTATAGCACACCACGTTTTGGATAATTCTGTAGTGATATTAAAAAAAATATTTTTAACAAGTCATTTTTGGACAAAAGCCTTCCGCACCGAAATCAATTTCTAAAACATTACAAGAATTATATTAACTCTTAAATTAAAAGATCGAGCCAAATCTACCGTACACTTGACTATTTCCTTGAATTACTAAAAACCTGCTTAAATTAGCATTTCACTTTTGAACAAAAGCCTTCCGCATCGAAAACAATTTCTAAAACCTTTCAAGAAAATTTTTGGTTGCATTATCCAGGATTATATTAACTCTTAAAATAAAAGATCGAGCCAAATGTATCACATGCCTAACTTTTTCCTTGAATTACCAAAAACCAGGCAAATCAGCATTTTAAACGCGAAATAGAGTGTACGTACAGTGGAGTATAATGAACATTTTTTGGCTGAATGGATTTATATGAAATTTCCAAACAGGCGTAACAGAAAAATGTACGAGCTATACGGGCTTAAAGTTGGGTGTAGCTCTGGCAGAAAAATATTAACCGCTTCAAAAAATTTTTGTTTATTATCTGATTTCAAAGATTTTTTTATATACTCTTAAAGTTCTTGATAAATTATATTTATTTTTTATAGTTACTTACATCTAACAAATAAACAAATTTTAAGTCGATATCTTCGAGTCCAAAACTAAAATACTTTTTTTACGTTAATATTTGGAAAAATCTCTTCTACATATAAAAACGAGAAAGTAATATATAGTTGGCCAAGACCGACTAATTTATACACTACACCATTGCGTACGAGTCAATTTTACTAAATGTAAAATACAGAATAATGCATTGATACTAACATCTAGATGATTTTATGCACTTTAGGGCGATTCCTGGAAGTGGGTTCATATGGGAAATATGGTAAATTATGGATCGATTCTCATAAAATTTGGTAATGTTGTTTCTATTTACATAAAACTTTTTTGTGTCGAATATTAACTTGATACTAACATTCGTATGGGATTTATGCACGTTAAAGTGATTTTCGGATTTTGTGGACCGATGTTCATAAGATTTGGTACAAAGATTGATACTTGTACAGAACTTTGTTGCAGTGAAATTCATTAAAATATTCTTATTTTTAAGGCATTTTTGAGTATTTAAACTCGTATCTATGGGGTCTAGGTGAAATAATGGACCGATCACAACCAATTGTATCATAAAAGTCCTACGTGGCAAAGTTCATTGAATTATCTTTAAAATTGCGACCCGTACTTTGTGCACAAGGTTTACATTCAGCCAGCCAGACGGATGGAGTACATCGTTAGATCGATTTAAAAAGTGATTCTGAGTCGATTGGTATACTTTAAAGTGGGTGTTGGATAACTTTTTCTATGAGTTATAAACATTAGCATAAACGCATAATATCCCAATGACCTATGGTGGTATAAAGACTATAAAAGTATTCAAACAAAATAAAAGCTTTTTTTTGAAGGCAACATTTTCTAATTGAGATTCCATAGCAACATATTAAGGTCCAAAAAATAAATACAACGGATTTCAAATGGATCACTGGTTATAAATACTAGTGAGATAAAAGACTAGATTTAACTGTGGTTCGAAATTGATATCTTGTTTAACAAAATTTTTTATGATTTTTATAGTAAATATTTATTCACTTACAGAAAGATTTTTATATATTATCAATTTCATTCTGAAGAAAATGGGAGCTATCGACCTTAAATCCATCATAAGTCTTGAAGAACATTTTTCATTAAACATATATGGGTGACGTTCCTTTGGCAATCCTCCTTATTTGTCTGGATGTCATTGGGAAAGGAAAATATCTGAAAAGAGTCTGTGAAGTAAACATCTCAAAATTTTTATCCTTTACTATAAAATACGATGTTGTACTAAATATTAAATCTTTAATAAAAAAATTAAACTTGTCACTAAAAATAGATTTTTATACAAAAAAATCATTAAAAATTCAATTGTTTACTGAAAATTTAAATTTTTACTAAAATTTTGTTTAGTAAAAAAATTTTCAACCAAAAATTAAATTTTTCACTCAAAATTATATTTTTCATCATAAATCCAATTTTTCCTAAAAAAAATCTGATTTTTTTTAACGATTCCATTTTTTCCATAAATCCTTTTTTTCTCAAAAAAAAAAAAAAAAAAAAAAAACGATTTTCCCAAATATTCGATTTTATACTAAAAATCGAACTTCACTCAAAAATATGTCATAATATATTTGAAATTTTTAAAACTTTTACAAAAAATGTACAAAAAAGCCGATGTCGATATTGACATTCTTTAGTACCTATTTATGTGTATATTTCACAGCAGAAGCGGTAGCCTTTCGAAGTCAACTCTACCCAAATACGAGACTTCTGGTTCGGAAACAATTAGTCAATATCCGTAGATCGAAAGATCGCCAGATTGGCCGTCAACGAAGCCACTGTTCGTTCAAGTATGTGTTAAAATACGAACTCAAATTGTCATAGTATTAAACTTTATGACTTTTTCCGGAACTCGTAGAATATACAACTGAAATAGTAGGATGATAATGGATATCATGCATGAACGATTTGAGAAAGTGACGTGAATTGGATTTGAAGTTCGATTGATTCTCAATACATTTATTGAAATTTTTATCTCTCTGATCAGTGCCACAATACGAAGCCTTTCAAATAGAAAACAGCTACTTTTATTTAATTTAAATATTATCTCATGCAGAAGTAATGATTTCAATCCATAGTTGTCATAGAAAGAATGTTCTTTTTTATGATTCCCATTCATTGTTTCTGAAGTTGTGCACTGGAAGTAATTATTATGATATTTTTAAGATGTAAAATTTATTAACGTTTTTATTTATCAAAATCTTTAAATCCATATTAAATACAGTACAAGCAAATTAATACAAAAATGTCAGGAGTCCGTTCTATTTAGAAGAAATATTATTTCCACTTAATTTTGATATTTAACAAAAAGATCCTCAAAACCAATGACTTTAATTTCACACATTGTTGTCATTGGAAGCAGGTACTGGGTGCTGAAAAGGATCTGCAGAAGAAATGATTTTTCATAATTTTCAAGTATTCTATTTTATAAACCAATAATTTAATTTTTAAAAAATAATAGAGATGATCATTGATTTACAGTTTTATAATTTATGATGGCTGTGTAATTAATAAGATCTGATATATAATATGCAAAGAGTAAAGTGACCAAAATTTGTATGACCTCTAATATATATATATATATATATATATATATATATATATATATATATATATATATATATATATATATATATATTTATATATATATATATATATATATATATATATTTATATATATATATATATAATATAATATTGTAAATAGAATAAACAAAACAGAATCTATTTTTTTTAAGATTGTATTATTTTCATTTGAAAATGACGCACAGTGGTTCCAAAACTTTTTTTAATAATTCTGTAACTTGCGAATCGTTGCAAATACCTCAATAAAATTTCATCTGGCCAGAGACGAGATATTTTCGAGTTAATTTGAAGGAGCACAGATTCCTAGCGGATCAGGGGGAGTGGGTAGACCTCCAAAATTGGTCATATCGGGTATGACATTTTTTTAATCGCCAACAATTTATTTATGATTTGACAGAAAACAAAAATCCTTACAAAACATCTGCTTACGTGTATAGGTTATCTCTTTTAATTTAAATAAATTTTTCATCAATTTTTAGCCACTTCTTTTAACTTGGCGGGCACAATATTAGCCCTATTTTTTTCGAATATTCATTGGATTTCTTACAAAATTCTAAATGATATTGCTGCAAGAATCATATAAATATGTAAATTCGGTAAAATTTTTTTGTTAATCGGAAGTTGGAACTTTAAAACAATTTCATATTTTTTCATATTTATGCTTTTACTTATAAAATTAGTTTTTTTTCTGGCCCATATAATTTTTTTAATGCTTCCAAAAGTAATCTTTGTGTAGATGCGTGTAAATTAAACCCGAAAGCGCTTTAGGCAACGGTCTCCCCACAAGTCCTATTCAAAGTTTGTCAATTTTCAACAATTTTTTTTTTAATTTATTTGTTTAATTCTCAAACCGCAAAGCTGGGATCAAACAAAACTTATGTTCATTAAATACCTCCATATGTTGGGTAAACACATAAAAAATATTTTCTGACGAACGCTTTTTATAAGGACAGTATGACCGTTTGAATGGCAAAGTAAATTTTTAAAACTAATTTTTTCCGGGTTGGGATTTTGGGCATTTTGGTACAAAACAGTGACGTGTTTTTAATTCTCTGATTTTAAGGCAAGTCTGTCTATATTGTGTCAAAATTTCATTTGAACATCTTTACTCGTTTAAATTTATTTTGGTCCAAATATTAACATTATACCTATATATATAGAATTATTTTGGAAATAATTCTGTAGCTTGTGAACCGTTGGAAATATCTCAAAAAAAAAAACTTCAACTGACCAGAGACGTTGTGTTTTCGAATTGATTTGAAGGAGCACAGATTGCTAGTGGGTCAACAAAGCTATCCAATGCTCTCTAAAGTTGATCATCTCAGATATGCATTTTTTTTAAATCGCCAAAAATTCATTTATGATTTGACAGAAAAAAAAATACATATAGATAGTCCTTGTAAAAAAATACGCTTACAAGTGTAGGTTATCTCTTTTAGTGAAAGAGATATTTCTTCAAACCATGACCTGAAAAACTTCAAATTTTAAATATTTAAATTGGTTATCAGGTTTTTTGAGATATTTCCAACGGTTCACAAGCTACAGAATTATTTCCAAAATAAGCGTTTTGGAACCACTGTGTAACGTTATATCTTAACGAACTACTTTCATTACTTTACTTTTACAACGATTTGTGTAATTTATTTATGAAAAAATTTGCAAAACAAATTTAATTTTAAAATTAGTTTATAGCAAGAATATGCAAATTGTATCTGATTGCTCAAAACTAATTTTCAAATTTAATCTAATTTAGCACATTGCTTATACTTGTTATTAAATGAATCATGATCAAAAAACAATATTTTAAAATAATATTTACTAAATTATATTATTAAATGTATTATAGATTGCTAATGAAGATTATTTAAATAAAATGTTGGCCATTACTTAAATTTAAATATTCTAAGAAACATTCTAAAATAACATTTGTCAAGATATATTTTATAAATCATTTAAATATTTAGTTTAGTAATATAAACGTTTATAAATTTTGCTAGTTAATCATTAAGCTAATTAATCAATCATGAAACATAGAATTTATATTATTAAAAAATCTTTTATTAATTGTCATTATTTTCCATATTTCTAGGGGATGTCGGGGTGTGATCAAAGCACTGTCGAATCATTGGCTGAAGATCCAACAGGTTCACCATTTGAGGTCGATGATTGTCTTAAGGTTCGAAAATATTATTGCTTTCTGCTCTCCAGCATTTTCACATTTCTTACTGGATTATTCATCGTTATATGTTGGAGGGCATTCGCATTTATATGCTGTCGCAAAGAGCCCGATTTGGGACCAAACGATCCCAAACAAAAAGAGCAGAAAGCATCACGAAACAAACAAGAGTTCGAGGGGACTTTTATGACAGAAGCAAAAGATTGGGCTGGTGAGCTTATATCAGGACAAACCACAACTGGTCGTATATTGGTAAGTGATATGAGAATATTATTTAATTACGCGTAGTTATTGATAGCTTACGAATTTGAAACAAGTGAAACATGGACTCGTATAAGGGTGCACAAACTTGATTTTTCCAAATGCGTTTTTTTTTCGCATAATAATTTTGCTCTGATAACCAATTTTCATCTCTTTATGGAAAAATAATTTTAAAAATCTGAAAATTTCACCGAAAAAATTACTTTAAAGACAAACTTTATGGAACTTTTAGTTTTTTGTACTAATTTTTATTTGTTTTTGGATATTTAGGTGCTTTTGAATAAATGGAGTACAATCCATTATTAGAATGACACCTGAAATTCAGAATAGGAAATGGACACTTTAAATTTATGTAATATTTACTCATATTGCAAAAAATTGTATTATCTTGTGAGTTTTAAAACATTAAATTAAGGACAAGGAAAATTGCATTTTCAGCAAATTTATTCGAAAAAAGACGTAAAAAATGTATAGTCTGTCAAGTCCGATCATTTGATATTCTGCACCCTGCATTTAAAATATTTTCAATTGTCGACCGGTTCTTGTAAGATTGAATGGTGTAATTTATATTTCTGTAGATCCTATGAATATGTAGTATTATCGCTTATTTCCCGAAATTAATCTTATATGATGGCTATGGTCAATTCACTGAATTAATTGGCGTCGAATATTATTGTTATGCTAGCATTTATATTAGACTTATGCCCTTTTAAATGTTTTTCGGTAGAGGAACTTATATGGAAGGAATGTGAAATTTGGGATACTCATTAATACTCATTTACATACATACATTAATGCTCATCTAGTTTGAATTGTAATTAACTCGTGAAAACATTAATAGACATGCGTTTTTATTATAGTTCTATAAAAATATATGGATATATATTTCATTTTAGACTCTCTTTCAGCCGATTTTTTAGTGATACTTTACATACAGATAGATGATTAATAACTCTTTCTTTCCTATCGAAAAAGGTTAGAAAACGATTAAGTTTTATGATTTTATGAAGTAAATTTTTTCATGGTTACGCGTGCAAATATGTATGTAGAATAGATTTTTTTTAACTTTTTATTTAAAAGATTTTAGGAACAGAATTTCTAACACTTTAACCCTTTTAAATGTGATATAGAAAGTAATAAAAGAGCTGCATATAATTCAGTTTATAAATGTGTAACCAATAAGTTAATATTTTTGAAGTTATATTTTGTTAAAGGCTATTATATTCCAGTTCCAAATTTAAAAGAAAAATTAATTTTATATTCGTTTTTACAAAAAAAAAAAAAAAATAATGAAAAATAATAAAAAATAATTTTTGTAATACCCTAAATGTAAGCTTTATTTGGTTTTCGGTTTTTTTTTGATGAATAGGTCCACTTCTTTTTAAACTATTTTTTTTTACTCAGCTTTAAGTGTTCTTTAAATATTTTTTTACTATAACACAACACATTTCAAATAGACTGACATAGACACCATTTGTTTGATACCACTCTACTTATTTGTTGTAATTGTGACATGCGATATTAGGCGAGAATAATTAGAATTTGAAAGGGATTTTAGAGTACTCATTTACATACATTAACCTGTTAAAGTGTTATTAGTTATGAATAAAGTGTTTTTTTTCCTCCCAATTACCAATGGCTTTTCAGACCAAAAATTTGTTCGATAATTTTGATTTTTTTTACACGATATTTATCTGCTACATTTCCCATAACATTTATGATATGGAATTCCTGACCAGGATGTTCTACAAAGTTCGCCAGTACTAAAGTACGTACGTATTGCCTTTAGACGCATTCATATTAAAAAAAAATTAATCTCAATAATTTTTGTCCTCTCTTTTGTTTCCACATTTTTTCTAGCGTTTCTATGAGGACTTTCTTACTTTGTGGATCTACAGGCTAACTTTTTTAAACTTTCCAGATAAAAATATACTGAGAAATTTTAATAAATGAGTCGCATTTTATCCAAAGATGTAGAGATTTTCCCTTAAAATACGTATTATTTTGTCTGCGATCCTACAGTTTGTAAATCTACTTCTTTGTATTTTTTATGATTTAAAAAACTACATTTTTAAACTCTCTTGCACTCCCAGCTTTATAAACTTGAATCATGCTTTTGCATGAATTTTGTTAAATTTTCATTTTAAGAAAAACTAATTATGCTATTACAACAAAATTTAGCAAGTAGTTACTGAGAATAAAAAAATGTAAACGAGTTAAGAGTAGCAATTTGTTTCACGTATGGTAAAAGTTATAAGCCTTAAAGTATGCACAGATTTTTTAGTGCGCAGTCCTTTGAATAAATCTGTGAAATTTTAAAATGCTTTTAAAATTTAATTTCTAAAAGCTCAAAACAAAATAATATTTTTCTACACACGTAAAATAAAAAAAAGAAATCTAAATATAATTTAACTTATTTTCAAACACTTGTTATCTTGGCCTCATATTTTAAGCTCCCCTATGTATTACTTTAATATTTAAATTATGTATTTTCAACAAACATTTCCTCAATTGTCTTAAACAAACATGATATCATAAATATTTTTCTTTATAAAGCAACAAAGAAATATTTCTGTCCAAAGCCATTTGAGGTTATTAAGTCATGTTGATTTAATTCTTCATAAATTGTTTTACACAGGTTTCATACTTTGTAAAGTTTCAAATGTAACACATGTTAGATGGTATGAAAGACAATCATCATATTCTTATACATAGTATATTTATGTCTCCTTATAGTTGTCTAAATTAATAATAACACTTGTCTAATGTTTATTTAGCGGGCTTCTATTACACTGTTCAAATAATAATAGAACGTATAGAGGGATAACTTCCTGTTACCAAACCAGACGACATGTTCTCATTTTGAAAGTGAAAAGAAAAAAAAAAACTGTTTTACATACTCACGTGTATTTGTCTAAATATTATTTAAAATATGGGCTAATATGTACTTTTAAATAATTAATGTTTTCGCGCAAATGTCTAAAGTACGAATATGAATATAATTTCCTCAAGTACACACATATTTTATTACATTCTAGTTGTTCCGCTTCTTTTTTTTCCTTTAAAAAGTATTTACTACATTTTTATATATATGTTACATAGGGTACATTGTGTAATTTAATATTCTTTAACTGTTTGCTGCTTTTTATTATTTACAGTAATTTATTTAAATACTCGTACCTTAATACACCAATTTAAATGTTTATGAAGTTAACGCTTGTTAAGTGATGGCTGTAAAGTAAATAGTTTATGCTTCTTAGGAAATATAGAATTTTGTACAAGAATTTATAATTTTTACAATATTTTTTTTTTTTTTTAATAAATGTCCTCTCTTAGACTAACTTCTCATTTTTATCTTATTATTTAAAGCGGCATGAAATACTATCGCAACATGTTACACTCGGCTGCAGTAAAACAATTACTCAAAAGATTTATTACATAAATCAGTTTTAAAAATGTTCAATACACCCTCAAAATTTAGGGTTATGCACATAAAACTGTTTTGTCTCAAAGTAAATATATTTTAAATAAATCTAAAATGGACGATAGTATTAATCAATCAGATTTAAATAATTTGCAGGACTGGGTATTCTAAAATAAAAGAAAATAAAAGTTTTATGTGTTAATAATAATAATAATAATAATAATAAAAATAAAACGAGAAAGAAAGATATAGTCGGTCAAGACCGACTAAGTGATATCCTACAACATTGTGTGCGAGTATAGAAATTCGGGAAGGGACTTACGTTACACCAATTTTAGTAAATGTAAATGATACTAACATCTAGATTATTTTATGCACTTTAGGGCGATTCCTGGAAGTGGGCTTATATGGGAATTATGTTAAATTACGGACCGATTTTTATAAAATTTGGAAATGTTGTTTCTACTTACATAAAACTTATTTGTGTCGAATATTAACTTGATACTAACATTCGTATGGGATTTAGGCACGTTAAAGTGATTTTCGGTTTATATGGGAGATATGGTCAATTGTGGACTGATCTTCATAAAATTTGGTACAAAGATTGATACTTATACAGAACTTCTTTGCACTGAATTTCATCAAAATATTCTTATTTTTAAGGCATTTTTGAGTATTTAAACTCTATTCTGGGGGGACTTTTGTATGGGGACTAGGTGAAATAATGGACCGATCATAACCAAGTGCCACGTGCCACATTTTATTGAAAATTTAAAATTGCTATCCGCACAAGGTTTACATGGTCAGTCAGCCAGACAGACGGACGGACATCGTTAGATAGATTTAAAAAGTGATTCTGAATCGGTTGGTATACCATAAGGGGCGGGTGTTGGATAACTTTTTCTATGCGTTATAAACATCAATACAAACGTATAATTGGGGGTATAATGCGTTTGTGCTATGCTGGTGTAGGGTATAATTAAAAACGAGTAAAATTTTAATACAAACATTATTCAAATAACTCGATCAATTTAAAAGTTTTACTCGATTATTCATATAATTTAAAATCAGTATTTTCGAATAACCAAATAACTCGAAAATGCTGTTTCTAAATTATTATAATAATCGAGTAAAACTCTTAAATTGCTCGAGTTATTCGAGTAATGTTTGCATTAAAATTTTACTAATTTTTAATTTTTTTTTTTATTTTTTTATTACATCTACTTTTTGTAAATATAAAACTAATATTAACACATAAAACTTATATGCTTTTTTATTTTAGAATTGTGGTAATTGTTTAATATTATCGTCCGTTTAAGGTTTATTTCAAATGTATTTACTTTGAACATTGCTTGGATCATCCTGTTAAAATCGGGATGAGTTACAGAACAAGGGTACATATTTTAAAAATACTCTTTCGCATATGATAGAAGTTCGTGAAGTAAAATAAAGTGCATTAAAAATTTTTTCATATTTAAAATTTTGTACTTCATTATATTTTTTGAGTTCTTTTATTTTATTATTTTCTTACTAAATTTATTCTGCTGCTAAACTTTTGTATATGTATGAAAAGAATGAAATTCCAAAATTGAGATGTTTTTGTTGGTATATAATATAAAAAAAAAACAAGACTGCTTACGTTTATTATATGATAAATTTTTACTTGTTTTCAGAGCCACATTTGAATTGTTTCCGAATTGTCTGCAATAAGATACACAAATATTAAATTTGGAAAATTTTTACTTAAATGATGCCTGCAAAAATTGAATTTTATATACATAAATGAATTCTATTTTTAAGCAATTTAATAATTGTGTTATTATTTTTACTGAACTTGTCAAAATACAGATTTTTTTTTTTTTTTGTATTTTATATTTAGTTTCAAAATATTTGCAACCAATAAAATATTAAAACCAAATATTATTTTTTATTATATTTAATTTAAATCCAAATAATGCTTTGTTTAGAAAAATTTTAACAATAATTTTGTCTGTGATATTTGCGTTTCAGTTGTTTAACTAATAACAGTAATGATAACTATAGTTTCTAATGTGGAATTCTGGGAAGCAGAAAAAAATGTTTCCGATATCACGTGAAATCAAAAAGTCCAAAAATTGTTATTCCTATTACACTCTGCTCCAGCAAAAAATTTCTCGAGAAATCACATAGCGTATGTTACACTCTTAAATTTAGAGTTATTCTCGTAAAACTATTTTGGTTAAGTTTCTATACAAATGTATCTATTCGTAAATTTTTATTCCTTGTTTGATTTATTTTTAAACATTTTTAGGAAGTAGAATAATCGGACTCTTCTTTATGTTCTGCAAAAATATTAAAAACAAATTTTGAACAACATTAATAAACCACAATTTTTCGGGTTTAACTGGATTATATTTTTTCTATAAAAGTCTATACAGCGATGCAATAATTTGAAAACATTTTTATTGTAAGCTTAAAAGGATTTACGGCCTGTCCCACGATGTCGAATGAAAAATTCTTTTCGGAAATTTATATGAAAAACAACAAATAAATTCAAAATTTTGTTATTGTTTCTCATAAATGCGACAACGTGGACAGGTGGGCTAATAATGTATATAGTCACCTAAAATGCAAAAGGCCGTAACAACTGAAAAATCAAATGTTAGTTTTTTACTGGATAATAAGGTATTGATCCATACTACATCTACACAAAAAATTTCATATTCATATTTTCAATATTAAAAAAGGTCAAAAGGATGTAACATCAACTTTATAAGAAAAATTTGCTTATGCTTCAACTATTTCTGCTTTAAGTAAACAATTAAAAAATTCTACTTAATTGCTTAATTTAAAGTCTTTTGCATTATGAAATGCTGTTGATGTTTGTTTCTGCTGTAAAAGAATAAAGTGTGGTTACAGCCTTTTGCACTTTAGGTGACGATATGTAAATTATTCGATTTTATCTTGAATAATAAAACTTACAATCATACATTTTTGATTTCTGTACCAATAATCCTAAAATTTGATAAAGTTTATAAAATGTTTGATAACTTTTTAATTTTTTTTTATAAATTTTAAAATTCTAAACAAAATTCAATTGCAAACTATTGCTCAATTCACAAACTCTGTTGTATCGTTGTATCGATGTATATCGTAAAACTTTCTAAATTAATTTGTTTTTGATTTCAAAAATTTTGCTTGAAAAATATTTATGACATACATCGATACAACGATACATCAAAGGTTGTGAATTGGACATATGTATACGAATATGTTTGCCTTAAACAAAAAAGAGGAAATTTTGAAAAATAAAAATTTTAAAAATGTTTAATAAATCATAATTTATTTAAGCTGGAGTATATCTAAGAGATTTTAACATAGACAAAAAGTTACATTCTTCTACCTTATAAATCAATTAGAAAATCTAAAATTAACTCAAAACTTAGGAAGTCTTTAGTGCAACAACTACCCTTTTTTGGAATATCGCAAAATTTAAAGGGTATTCGCAATTTCTGAAATTTTTTTTGATGTATTTAAGAAGGTTCCATTTCGTAGCAGAGATTTTTTTTCGGGCGGAGTCTGTGCCCCCTCATCGCAATACAAATTTTGAAATAGGGATTGACACTTGTTGTAATTAGGCATATTTTGTGCTATATTTCGTTGATGTACCTTAAATAGTCGACGCAATTAGGTAGTTTCAAAGTTTGGAAATAAGAGCGAAAATTAAAAAAAAAAAGTTAGTTTTTATCGAGACACATTCACAGTATCTATTGCGTGAATTTAGTTAGTAAATAAAATTAATGGAGCATTAAAAATAATTTTAATTCAAAAATTTTATAAACTTTTTGAAAATTACACAAAAATTACACTTTGTGTTTTTGCATTTTTATACAGTAAATTACAATTTGTAAAAATATGTATATATAGATACAAGAACGGCTATATATATATATATGATCGGGACCATATATTTAAGTCAAATGTCGTTGATAGTTTGAAAACGGGACACTTTTGTCAAAACAAATTTTGCTAAGGCACATCGCAATGACAGTATGAAATTGTCCGTAATTACTATAAATAGGTGGTGTTTGTAATGTTTAACGGAAATGTAGAGGCGCATCAAAAAATTTTGAAAGATACAAATTTTATGCACCAAAAAATATTTTTTTTTTGTTAAAAAAGGATCACAATAGTAAATGGTATTTCTCTGTAATAAATTATATATTGTTATATATAGAAAAATAACTTAGATTCGATCCCCATTTCTTTTTAGCCAAATTTTTAAAAAGCGCGATTTTTATTATAAAGAAAATTTTTACTATTTGACAAGAAAACACTAAAATATAGCACACTATTACCTTCAAATATTGAGAATATTATAAATTTTATTTGAGTGCCTCAGTAGGTTTTGAAATTGAATGTAATTTTGACCAGAATTATACATAAACTTCTAGTTTATAAAATTTGTTATATGTTCAACCTAGAACCCCTTTAACTTTGGTGCCCCCTGCGCGAACTAAAGCGAACTGATTCTACATGTATTCGAGTCACTTTATATTTATAAAAATGGATTTTAATGTGCCATCAAAAAAAAAAATTTTATGCCTAAAACCAAACATTTTTAATAATGGCCCGTATATATCGCCTTCATAATTGTTTTCTAATAGCAGCAGAATTTACTGGAAAACAATTATAAGAGGTATAAATATAAAAATGTTTTATACGTAGCTAAAGCCGTACTCTTAATCAAGCAAAAAATATTAAATGTGTTTATTATTCTAAACTAGCAGCCAAATCCTATATGTAGGCTTTGACGTATTCCCAGTCTAAAAAGAGGGAACCTTAAGTTGTTCTCATTATTGAGAAACATGACATTTCTATTAAACATTACAAGAAATTTTTTTCTACTAATTATACGATTACGTTGAAAAATCTTCATTGACTTAATGAAATGTTTGGTAGATATAGCAACAAATTGCTTTAGTAAAACAATTTTTTTTTTAGGTTTAATTAAATGAGTTTTATTGATTGTATTTTACGTATTTTAATTACCTCTTACGTCGAATAACTCATTAAGTTTTTACTCCTGAACAAACATTTAATGTTTAAATTAATTTCGTAAAATACACATTTAATGCAATATTATAGCTACAGCAGTAAACAGTAGTCACACTGGTTTATTTACTACAAAATACCTATACATTTTAATTACTCCAACATCCAGTCAATTACATGCTGTAAATGTATCCTTAAACGTAAAATCCTTGAAGGACAACATTTAATTAAAAACAGCAAAAACAAAAAATTCTTATAATAAAAGTTATAAAATCAAATTAATTTCAATACTTAGATTACCAAATAACTAACTAGGTTGGTATGATTTTTTTTTTTGACTGTGTCTATAGTTTATAAAGACTATTTGAAAATAAACCTAGTAAACAGTATGTTCGTTAGTATGTATTACAAACAACCCCAATTTAAGTAACAGCAATTTCCTATTAAAGAAACTCCCATTGTTCTTTATCTGTTAATTGTTGTAAAACACATTTTCCTAATTTCCATATTAAAAAAAAAAAAAAAATAATAACAAAAAGAAAAAAAAAAAAAACTGATACATTAAACTATAGTTTCTTACTTAATAGAGCTACTCTAAATGTATTACAACATGTCTACCATTAGCTTAAAACACTTTTAGTTAAAGGGATTGTACTATTCGATAAGTTGGAAAAAATAGTCTAAAGAAGTTAACTGTAAATATTGATTACCAAGGACCGAAAGTTCATGAAAATGCATTTTTTTTGCCTTTACTCCTAGATCAGAGTAAACTAAATATCGTTACGAATTAGAGAATTTGTTTTAAAATAGCATCGATTTGTTAGTCTATATGTATGCATATTTTATTGAAAATGCCTGTTTTTGCATATTTTGCCATAAATGCATATTTTTGTATCATATCTAGTGCAATATGCCAATTCAAAATTATTTTTTATGTAGAAAAAAATAATTCTGTGGACTTTTCATAAAACGACTTAAGTCTACATTTCAAAATTTTCAGAAGAGCTAAAAAATGTCTTAAAATATTAATAATACAATGGACAAATTAATATGTGGTAAGCCATTTCTCCAAAACTAGCAATCACAGAAGGACATTGATTATTGTAAAGAGTGCGTCATCAGTAGGTTCCTTATTTATCTCGTATTATGAAGCGGAATTACATAGAATAAATAATTTCCCAGCAAAACCTTTGCTTTCCTGGTATGCTAGCAGGTATAATTGGAAACAAAAATAAACTACCTATTTTTTTGCCTGAATAACTAGTTATTTTTGTTCGAGTTGTCCACAAATTCATGTAGTTATTTTTTGACTCTAGGGTACTCAAAAATATGTACCTAAACGAAAATAAAAAAAAAAACAAAAAAATTTTGCCGTCAGTGAGACTCGAACTTGGTTACAAACTTAACCATTCGTTTTTAATGACTAACGTCTTAGTCAGTACATCATCTCGCACATAGCTTCCTAAGCGACAAAAACTCTTTTTAGTTTAAAATATCTTTTTAGACATTTTGTTATAAAAAACTAACAGCTTCAGAATGGGGTTGAACCAACAACCTTCTGGTTGTTAATCCAGCGCTCTAGCCAACTCATCCACGTGATTGCAGTATTACCGTGCTATTATACTATTGAGTACTTATTAATGTAATATTGAGTAGGCAAATAATAATGACGCCTCATTACCTAGAAACTACTTTAATAAGTAGTTGTCATTACCGAAAACCAAAAAGTTTTTGCTGGGTTCTTTTCGGAGAAGTATTGTCCTAAAATATTTGACAAAACAGTAACACTGAAAAAAGTTTTTTGGTATATCAGTCCTTGGATAGCCTAAAGCATAGAGATAAATACAGACTTTCAGGGTCAAATTTCCAGTCATTTATCTGAAGGCAGAATAAGTTCATTTAATATCGAGTTATATATGTGAAACTCGTTTTAAAGAAGCTACCAATGAGATTAATATCAAAATCGATCTATCATTAAGATCACAGCCATCGAAAGAATTTTAGATTTAAACGAAGAAATAATAAAATCTTTCCACATCATTTAAAAATGTATCCATCACATTTATTGAACTCGAACGGCAATTTTATATGTACAGAAGCTGCCTAAGGTTTTTACTATATATTTCTTTTTAATTAATTTTTTTTTTAATAAAAGTTAAGAAATAAGTGCATACTTTATTTGTTTTTAGGGCATATTTTAACATTTTTAGTGCATTTTTTAAGCGCCTAAAACACACTTTTTAAATGCATGAACTTCCTGTGCCTGCTGATTACAGTACAAAATTATTTGCAGAATAAAGCGTGCGTTCAAATAAAATATAACACAAAATTTTCTTAATAACTCTTCCTGCCGTTAATTTTAAATATATTTCTTGATTACAACATCTTCTAGAGACATGTCGGATTTAACAGAAGATCAAGTTAATTATGGCAGTCAAAGAAAAATGTAGAAAACAAAATCTGATTTTTTTTTTTTTAACTTACGAGAAATGTTGATTGAGAAAATTTTGGCAAAAGTATTACATTTAAGGTTAATAAAAAAGCTTAATAAGGACCATAAGGATCTAAAGAATAAGATGAAACTTGGTTCAAAAAAAGAAAAAGTCACCAGAATGAATTTCAAACCCACAAAGTTTAGAAGCTCTTAAGAGCTATGTCAAAAATGTTCGGCCGCGTAATGACACGTTACACAGTGTGTAACGTAATTGAAAAATAAAGGAAATATTAACAAAATGTTAACCGTTATTAAGCAACGGTACCTTGGATAGCACTGTAGTTTAAGACAAATATAATACAAAGTATTTTTTTGGTGAGAAGTTAAATTTTGAATATTTGTAACTTTTTCATGTTAAGCAAGATCTTTAAGAATATATTTTTATTTTAAAGATTGATGTGTTATTTGTCGTAGCATATAAAAATAATTTGAAAAAGGTTGTCTAGAAAAAAATCTTGGGGACTGTTCAGTCTTCAAATTAGTTGCCATTTTTTTGTTTTTATATTAATTTTTATTGGACTGAAACTAAAAAGTTCCACAAAGTTCCGCTATCTAAATGGTACTGCTGTAATCGTTGATAGGCGGTCTTCCAAAATTTGTAATAAAATTTTGCTCCAACTTGTTCCTTTTCAATTCGAAAAGCAATTACTGATCAATTGCCAAAAAATATTTGAAGTTTGGTTGCTTGCATCAAATAACAAGAACATTTTTCATCCTTTTGAGTTTATTTCTGGAAATATTAGTACAAGTTGAATTAAAACTGTGGATATCGAATCAATAAGATCATTCTCAAATAAAATAATTAATAAAATCAATTCAAAATGGCTGTTAGCTGGAAGAATAGATTCTCCGTTTTCACATACAGAAACTTCTTTCACTAAACACTTGTTGAAAGCAAGTAATTATTTCAAAACAATTTGCCGTATGGGATATGACCCAAATGTGACAAGATATGCGATTATTTTGCTTCTTTAGCCTGAATAAACTCGAATAATTAGCACAGATTATCATAAAAAGATCTTGATGACACTCGTGACATGTAGCAGTGTTTTTAACATTTTCTGTCCAGATATAGAATTTTGTCGTTACAGCAAAAGCAACCAGAATTGGAAATGTTATTTAGGTCCCACAGAGTACTAGCTTTTTAAACCACCCAGAATTTTGCAAAATTATAAAGGAATTGAATCCAAGTTAAAAGCAGTGCTCAATTGTAAATAAATTCTTATATATAAAATAAATTTTTATTTTTCAGAAGTCATATAAAAAAAAAAATTAATTTTTATCTAAAACGATGTATCAGAAAAATCTAGAGAAGAAATGCTACGAGTAGTTGATTAGTTTCAATCCTAACTTCTACCGTTCATCTGTTATTAAAAAAAACAAAACTTGTTATAATTTATTTGAACGCACAGCTTATTCGCAAAAACATTAAAGGCGACGATTGAATAGATTTTCAAAAATTAAGGAAAATATAAAGTCCCAAAAAGCTCTTCGTTTAAGGCCACCAATACTATTTTTTACTTCCAAAGAATGTCCTAATCCCTTAAACAATTTGAACTCACGTCATCGTTTATTTCATTTTGTTGTCTTGTTTTTGTTGTTGTTGATATATTTATCGATTGATAAACAGACAAAAGGAATGACAGCATAACAGCCATAAAAACAACTGCAAAACTCAAAGCATAAAAAACAGGACCATAAACAACACTACGGATAATAGACAACAACAAAAACAACAGAAAAATCGCTTCAATCTTGCTAGTCACATTAAAAATTTTCCGAGCGAAAGAGAGAGAGAGTTGGTTAGACACGATGACCTATAAAAGTTAAAAAAGAATAAAAATACAAAATACTTCTTTACAACATCAAAAGCTGTTGAAGCTCAAAAAAAAAAAAAAAACAAACTTAAAAAAATAATACAAAAAAATCAATAATTACTTTGGTTACAACAAAATTTTGATAGATACACTTGTACGTTGTAATAATAGAACGTGTATTTATAGATGAAATAAAAAAAAAGAAAAGACAAATTAAATGAAATAGAAAAGTAACGTTCAAAAGGTTACAAATTGTAGTAGTCACTGATAAGTTGATATTTTTATAATATTAAATTCCTTGGTAATCAAATGATAATGATGATAGATAGCTACTCAGAAATTAAATTATGGTAAATTTATTAAGAGGAAATGTAGGAGTTGGGTTAAAAAGTATAGTTTATATTTAAGGGTGAAGTTTTACGGCAAATATTATATTTATTTTACTCTGCTACAAAATTAAAGTTTTTATTTTTACTTGAAAAACGAAGTAATGAGGACTGTAGATCTTTGTAAGGAAATCACATAGGAATATTCAAAAATTTTGAAACACCCCCTAAATTTTGAGATATTTCTAAAACGACGTTTTGAGGTTATGGACTAAAGATCTCGTAGCTCCTAAATGTTAATTCGATTTTAAATATTCAAATGGCAAAAAGTAGATTTTTAAATATATTATAAAACTTTTATTTATATTCCAAATGACCAGGGCAACCAAAAATATGCAAAATTATTTTTTTCTTGGGCTTTAAATGAATCAAACTGTTAATTACACAGTACAACAAGAAAAAATTGCCTCAATAATTTCAACGTTAATTGAAAGCGTATCAGTAGTCCAGCAAAATCCCCTATGAGTTTTTCAAAGTTAGTTCGAATTTCGGTTTTATGGCCTACTGAATTTCGAATTTTTCGGAGCCTTTTTTCTATATGATTGGAAAGCAAAAACATTTAGACTGTGTTGTTTTATAGACTACTAGTATTATTATACTAGATTTTTGTTGGATCCCACTCCTTTTTTACAACTATTTTTATCATAATATTGTTTATTTTATTTGACTTGCATTTATGTCTAAACTACTGAATCGATTAAAATGAAACATGGCACATATGTATATTCTTGGATGCCACGCCCACTTTTTTGTAAGACAGGGTTGCTTTGCTTCGTAGTAATCAAATATCAAATTTTTTTGATGAAAGTGGTAAAAAATATCACAATATGATAAAAGTGGGCGAAAAAGAGGTATTGTATCCATGCAAAGAGGGTGATCCATTTCGAGGTTCCCTACTTTTTTAAAGAAAAAAAAAAAAAAAAAACACAGAAAATTCAAATTTAATGGGGAATGTTTATTATCATTTAAAAGAACATTCTTTGGCATTTATTTTTTGAAGATTATATCTATCAAATGTTGGCCGTTGCTACGTCGCAGATGGTCCATCCGTTGAGTCCAATTTTCGATGACTCGTTCGAGCATTTCGACTGGTAACTGACGAATGACACGCGTGATATTTTCCTTCAAGGCCTGAATCGCATAAACTTTAGACTTTACATATCCCCACAGGAAAAAGTCTAACAGGGTGATATCACACGATCTTGGTGGCCAATCGACCGCCCCAAAACGTGAAATTAAGTGCTCACCGAAGTGTTCTCTCAATAAATCCATTGATTGATGCGATGTGTGGGAAGTGGCGTCGTAAACATACGTTTAAATACCCATTGAGCCAGAAATGGGCCTCATCGCTGAACAAAATTTGCCTCGAAAACGTCGGATCTTCTTGGAACTTTTCAAGAGCCCATAGAGCGAAGCGATGTCGCTTGGGAAGGTCAAGCGGCTTCAGTTGTTGTACAAGCTGTATTTTGTACGCTTTCAATTTAAGATCTCTACGTAAAATGCACCAAGTCGTTTCATACGTCAGTCCGAGTTGCTGCGAAAGGCGCCGAATCGACTCTCCAAGGTCTTCGTGTACACTCTCAGCTACGGCCGCTATTTTTCTTCACAGCGTGCTGGATGTGGCCTATTCGGTCGAATATTATCCAATAATGAATGCTGGGTCTCAAAATGGGTGATGTTGTTGCGAATAGTACGCTCAGTAGGCCGATTATGTTGACCATAAGTTGAGCAAAGTGCACGAAACACATTCCTCACAGAACGTGAATTTTCGTAATAAAGTTGAACGATTTGTAAACGTTGTTCAGGCGTAAGTCTTTCTGACATGAAATGCCAAACAATACTAAAAAAAAATAACATGACAGTATGACACGACTCACGCATGATCTGTCAAAAAAGACTATTGAAGAAAGTATCTCTACTTGAATCACCCTTTATAAGTATTTTCTATTCCTTGAATATGTCAAATTTTATATAAATTGTCTTAATAGCATCAAGAAGGTAATAAAATTGATTGTTACTGAAAGTGGGCTAAAAATGGACGTGGCATCAAACTTATATTTTAGTTCATAGTTTTCTAAAAAAAATACTTGATATATGTGCTAAATTTCATTAGAACTTTCCAAAAAATAATTATTATTTTTTTAGTTTTAAGGACTTTTTCATTAGAACTTTCCAAAAAATAATTATTATTTTTTTAGTTTTAAGAACTTTTTCTTCTGATTTTAATATCATTTTTTATGCCCATAAAACGCTTCTTTATAGCATATATTTCTTTTTCAAAATTTCGACTTCAATGTGGTTTAGTAAAATTTTTTCTTTAAAACTAAACATATTTTTCTACAATGTTAAATCATTTTAATTTTGTTTATAACAAAATGGGATATTTCTATATAAAATCACTTAAGAGCTCAAAAAATTATTAAACATTTTCTAAAGTTTGTCAATCAATAAATTGTTCTTGTATTTTAAGACAAAGTAAGTATTTTGATTTATATTTTATTTGGTGCATACTTTTTGGGGCAAAAATGAAAGATGTATAGGAAATTTAAATAAGTTATTCCGGAAAGAAATTGAATATGTTCTGCAGTTTTTGTTAAATTTGGAAAAACCGTCCTTAAAAAATGACAATAAATTTGTACCTCCTAAACTACTGGTTGGATTGAATAGAGATGTATGAGAAAAATTCTAGAGGAGGGCCTAGTCTTTCAGAGAAATTATATTGTAGTCACCCTGTTGTAATACGGATTTAGTTACAGGGTGTCAAAATTGACTACTTCGATAATGAAAAAAATTTAAGACCATTTAACTTTTACAAATTAAGGTCGATTTCGATAATTTCTAAATTTTAATAAAGATACATGCTTACACATCTTTGTTATCTCATTATATATTTAAATGTATATATTTATTTTTGAATCTTTAATATTCTTGCCTTGACTTTTTGTTGTTTTTTGCAAGCAATTTCCATAACTTAGGAGGGGACGTTTTTTTTTTTAATATTCTCTAGTTGGATTTTTTTAATTATCTTAATTAGTATAGCCGCGAGAAATTATGAAAATCAACACTTTGAAATTAATATGAAAAATTGCTAATTTTTACAAAAATGTATTTTAATTTATTAATTTTTCCTGAAAACAAAAAAAATATTCTTTTTACCTATTTCAAAAATTAAGACTTCAGAAATAGTTAAATAATAAATTTCGATTTGATTGAGAGTTGCACCCTACCTACAGCACTGCGAGAAAATGGATACTTTCCAAAAGAAATTTCAAGTTCATCGGGAGAGAAAAAAGACTCAGGAGAGATTTTTTAAACTTAAAAAATAGTTTTCATACACAAATATATACATAGCAAGATTTTATACTATACTCGTACACGCCCGCTCAAAAATGTAGATGGTAGAGCATATTTTAAAAAATGTCTAATTTTTTGAGTGCATAAAAAACATATTAAAACTATTTTTTCTTAATTTTATTCTTAATGTGGTGTATTGCAAGATCTTTTCGTGTTCTAAAACTCATTTTTTTAGCTTTAACGAATAATTTTTTTATGTATTTTGAAATCTGAAACAAATTTTTCTTAAAAACTAAAAATACAAAAATGTATAAATTTTTTCTCCTAAGAATTTTTGAAGTATGTAAGAAATATAAGCATGATATAAAAATAGACCTATTCACAATTTTTTTTTGACAGGCCCTACTGTGTGCCCTTTGCTTTATACAGCTATAGAGTGCAGAATATAAGCAATATTTTAGGCAGAAAGAAAACGCTATTAAATAGTAGCCTTATTTATAATAAAATTTTAAAGTTACTAAAATTGTTATTAAATTATGGATAAAATTAAAATTTAATAATGAAAAAGGATAGTCATTTTTGTACAGCTCAACTTTTTTTATTTCACTGAAACCGTCTGCTAATAATAATTTTAGTTTGATTTAAAATTTATCGTTGAATATTATAAATTCATTTATCATAAATTTTTATTAAATATTTCTTTTCCTATTTCTCTTTTTTTCAGGTCGTACTCGTATTTATACTCAGTATTGCATCACTCATTATATACTTCGTTGATGCATCTAACGAAGAAGTCGAAAGATGTCAGCCATGGAGTACTAACATTACTCAACAAATCGATCTTGCATTCAATATATTTTTCATGGTTTACTTTTTTATACGAGTAAGTTTTTATTTTCATTTTATAATTGGTCTTTGATATTTTTCCGTTTCTACTTAAGTTTACGAAATTTTCAAATATTGAGTTGTACAGATTTGCTAAGAGAGTGTTGGACTTTTTAGGGGGAAGGGGAAATGCAACATGGAATTTAATATAGCATTATAAGTGTTTCAGCACATACCTATCAAATATAATAAATTGGAATAAAAACAATAAGAAATTCGCTCAAGACTGACTATCGTTTTTCTTGGATTATTAGAAATTCGATAGTAAATTTTATATGAGACTAATGGTCAATTACAGATTGGCATTCATGAATTATTTGTTTTATATTTGTTTGAAATCATTTGTAGGAACAAATTTCAATACCTTTGGTATTTGGGGTAAAAGAGGAGAATGTGACTAATTTCAAATTTGCCGTTTGATCACATAGTTTATATGTATAAACAGACGGACATACTTATTACATTACTGCTTTCCGTAGATTATTAGAAATGTGATGGTGGAATTTATATGAGAGAAATGGTCAATTTTAGTTCAATATTCATGAATTTTACTAGAATGATTTGTAACAGAGATAAAGGAAGAGCGTGTAACAAATTTCAAAGTTGAAGTATAATCGCAAAGTTGGATGCATGAAGAGATGGAAGGACGGACAACCTTAGGTTCTCTCAGAATCGTTTGAAACACTGAGCATTGAAAACAGTTGTAGAGATCAATTTAAATAAGTTTCGTCTTTGAACCAAAAGAGGAGCGGTGTGACAAATTTTAAACTTGTAGTTTAATCACAAAATTTACATAGGACGTACATCCTTGAATCGTTTTTAATTTTGTTGGAATATTGAGCAATTTCATTAGGGTTCGTCTTTGGACTAAAAAAAGGAGTGCATGAGAAATTCCATCAATTTTGTAGCTTCATCAGAAAGTCTATAAGTAACAAATTTAGAAGTTGTAGTTTGATCACAAAGTTTACATGAATAAAAGGACGGAAGGTCGGACATTGTTAAAACGTTCCAACAATTGATTCCGTGTTGATTAATATATTGTTCAACTATGAATAGTTAGTGAAACTCTGTAAGATTGATAGCAACCAATCTTCATCTTTCATCTTTTCATGTATTTTCTTGATTTAAAGTATCTGAAGATGAGGCTCTTAATTTCTATATTGATTGAGAATAAATAACTTTTGTAGATTAATACGTTAAAACCTTCATTTTAATATAATGAACCGATCTAAAGTTATTGCAACTTTATAATTTAGAGTTAGATCATTTGGAAACACATTAGCTATTGATCCAAATAAATAATAAACTTCTACAAGTGGCCTTCCCTCTAATGTATGCAAATATAGCTTGTGTGCAAAAATATTGTAAGTTCTATCAATAGGGTCCCAAAATCAATTTATAAATCTTTCAGAAGAATACAAGATAAAATATCTCTTTAAAATACTTTTCTTCAATTTATTTTGTAGTTTAAAAGACGATTTATTGAGAGTAATTAAAATAATGTTCCAATAATGATTAAGAAACTACTGATTCAAATGAGAACAAGATTCACATAGAATTTATAAATTTTTAATTTGAGAGAAAATATATTCAGTGTAATATCAATAACGGTTTATACATCGATCGTATGTCATGTTTTTTTTTTCAATGGTGTACATGTCTTTCTTACTTGGAAAGCTAGTAAATATTAAAAGTATTTATTCTAATAATTAACACAAATAATTTTTGTTAAATCTGAAATGCTAACCTATTCTGGAATAAGAATATATCATATCGGAAAATAACTCCAATTTAATATTTTCAATTTGTTTGTAGTTATTCTATAAAATTTGTAATTCTTTAGGAGTTAATAATTTAAAATTATTAAATGCAGTTTAGCTTTCAACACAAAAATATATTAAAATAATAATAATAAAAAAGCGATTTTTATAACTACAATTCATTCTACAAATTTTAGAAACTATATCGAATTATAAGAAAACTAATACTTTATTATGTTCTTTAAAAATCGAGCTAAAAAATTATTCCACCTTTCAGAATTAACACGCGATCCATGTATAATACCGTACTCTCACCAGCAAAATTTTTACACTCAATATCTTATGTAAATTTTTATCTAAATTTTTTATGAAAAATGTATGTCTTAAAAACTATTTCTTTCTTTTTTTAAATGACCTTCCTTTTTTCTACTTTAAATTTCTAAAAATAAAAAAAAAAACAAATAATTTTAATATAATTTCTAAATTGATTAAGTATGTTTATCTTAATTTCATTTTATTTTTTTTTTTCCTTTTTTTTGGGGAAAAAAATCATTTTCGTTTTTACAGTTCATAGCGGCGTCCGATAAACTTTGGTTTATGTTAGAAATGTACAGTTTTGTAGATTATTTTACAATACCCCCGTCCTTTGTATCAATATATTTAGATCGAACATGGATCGGTAAGCTTTCAAAATTTTTGAATTTTTTTTAAATATGATTTGTTTTGTTTTCTTTTTGTGATTTAAAATTTGAAAAAAGTATATAAGAAGCTAAGAAAAAGAAAAAAAGAAAAAAAAAAAAACGAAACGAAAAAAATTATTGTTAAAATTATTATTTGTCAATCATACATACGTTTTGTCTGCTTGATCGAAATGCATGATTGTAATGATAATGCTTAACACTATTATATGTACTAGTACATTTAACAACCAACGATTATAATTCCCCCTACTTACAAAATTTTCATCAAATCCAATGCAAAAACAACACAAATGTTACAACAACAAACAGGTCTTCGATTTCTGCGAGCATTGCGTCTTATGACTGTACCGGATATATTGCAATATTTGAATGTTTTAAAAACATCCAGCTCAATACGTTTGGCGCAATTGGTATCAATTTTTATATCCGTGTGGTTAACAGCAGCTGGTATTATACATCTGGTATGTAGAGCTTTTTTATTATATTTCTTTGTTGTTATAAACATTTTTTGTATTATATTTATTATATTTGTTGTGTATTATATTAAGGATGTTATTACACTGTGCAACAATTATTATACATATTTTAAATATAAATAGATGGAACTGGGGTTGAATATTGTATATACATAAATATATTTTCTATTGCAAAATTATATATACATATACAGTTACGAGCAAATAAATAGGTTCATTTAGTAAGCTCTTATAAATTCATTCCTAAACAATAAAATACAAAGATTTCATATTTAAAATTTAAAGAAAATATGTTAATATTTGTCGAGCAATACATATAGGTTTATTTTAAAAATGTAGCTATAATTTTGAGGAGAAAATGCTGTCAGTGTCAATATATTATGAAACAAACTTTAGTAATCGATCTTTCCATTTCTAATTGTACGTTTTTATATCGCTTTCTATATTTAAAGTTCACTTCGTTTTAACAACAATTTCAAACGATTCTTTACTTAATCCTATATCGTAAGGTACTGATCGTATCGAGTTTAAAGAGTCTCATAATTGATAACCTCGAGCATTAAACATTTCAAGCTGGTAACTTTTAAAATTTTTGGAAAGAGAATTTTTTTAACAAATTCTTATAACAAGCTATATAAACATTATGTATATTAGAGGATAGGAATATATAGGTAACTATTTTTATATTTTGTCCATAATTGAAAAAATTGAAGAAATTTAGATGATAAAATTTAATATTTATAACACTACTCGCTTAAGATAAGTAAAATTAATTTTGGAACACAGTAAGACTGTTAACTTCTTTATAGTCTATTACACTTATTTAAAACTAAGGTTAAATAATTAATTTTAATATGTTTTTTAGGTAATTAAAAAATATGGTTCTGAAAATAATATATTCTCCTGCTTACATTTTTGACTGTGACCTGTTTAATTTGCGTTTGAATTTTTTTCCAGACCGATGAATTTGAAATTTCGTTTAAAAATTTCTCTATTTTCGTTTAATGCTGGATGTAGAGTGCAACTCTCAATCAAATTACAATTTCTTTTTTTACTATTTACGAAGCTTTATGTTTTGAAATATGTAAACAAATATTTTTTTATTTCTTAATTTTCATGAAAAAAAGTCATTTACTTTAAGACTATATTTTTGTAAAAAATAGTAATTTTTCATATTAATTTCAAAGTATTGAATTTAATAATTTAATAATTTCTCAAGGCTATAGGAAGAGACATAATCTAGAAAAGTTTCTACACATTATTTTGGAATATGTTAGGAATTACAGAACATTAAAAAAAATGGGAGATCCAATATTTTTTTTAAATTTAAAAATCATTATAATCCTCCTTAATTTGTAGAAGCTACGATTCTTTTCCATGCTCGAGCTTTAACGGAATGCACTGCACAGTGGGGCAGAATCGAAATTTTTTGGAAATAAATCTGTAACTTCTGATCGGGTGGTTGGATATTCATGAAATTTGGTATAGACATAGCGGAGGAGTGTACAATGTTAAGTTTGCCAAATTTTTGTTTCTCGTCCGATTTCAAATATTTTTATATATTGTTGTAAGACCTATAAAAAACATGCTTACATGTCCTATTTATCTCTTATAGTTTTCAAGTTATTTGCGTTTGAATTTTTAAGCACCATAATTTTGTATGTTCTTGGTCCAGTTTTTTTCATATATATCCTAGTATTTCCGACCGATTTTATTAGTTTTTTTTCTATCTAGTTAAAGAACAAAATTATTTATTGAATAAAAAAATTGAAGTCGATATCTTTACCGAGTCCAAAAATAAACGATTTTGAATTTGAAAATTGCAAAAAAGACGACTTTTTGTGTTTTTTTAGCCGAAAAAGTATCTACACTCTTTTTTATCTAAAATAAAATTTTCTTTAGCAACATATAATAATTTTACACTTTTCTGAAAGGCAACTTCACAGAGATGACTTTAAGATAAAAAACAAGCCCAATAACTCAATTGGTCATGGTACACACCCTCCCGAATTCGACCCATTTTATATGAAAGTTTTGAATTTAGACCATTTTTTCTTAAATCCCAAAGCACGAATCGACAAGCGGAATATATTTTAAGAATCCTCATTATGTTGTTAAAAGTTTTAAATCAAAATCTACGGGCCTTCGGAAAAATGTGGATTCTATAGCCATAAATGTAAAATTCCCATTTTTGGGAATTTTGATTAGTTTTTTTGGGAATTCAGGAAAACCCTACCCCTGATTGAAATTTGGTTAACGCGCTTTTATTTATATTAATAAGATCCACATTTGTTGCAAATTTCATTAAAATATCTTTATAAACAAATATGTTATTATAATTAAAAAATTTGTATTTTCTCCAAAAACCCCAAATTGGGCCTTTTGTTTGGTTTATTTCTAAATAGCGAAAGAAATTTTAAAAATATGTATTCCAAATTAAGCTTATCCTTTAGCATATATAATTTCCGATCTTTTGCAAAAAGATTCAAGTCAATATCATGCCTCTTTTCAGAAATATGCGCGTTTAAACTTTTATATTTCCAATTTATTGTATATATGACTATATTTTTACAAACTTGCAACTTTTGCCTTTATACTGTCTGCCTTTTCTGTATACTTTTAATAATATCTATACACAAAATATTTTTATAAAAATAATTAATAAAATTTTTTTATTTTTAATAGCGTTGCCACATTTCCCAAATTTAATCTTTAATCTTTATCCTTTTCTAAGCTTTCATATATTTCTATTAATGAATTTAAAATAACAAAACAAACAAAAAATGTCTATTTTAACAATAAGTATTTTATTAGTTTACATTTATGGTGTTTACCTAAATTTAACAAATGTATTTATCTATTCGTGATGGTTAAAAATTTATATATTTATGATCTAGTGGCAATGTACAGGTATCCTTTCCGGTGATATCTAACAGCAACATATAATATCAATGAATTCGGTATAGGTACTCTTCCAAATTGACTCTTTCAGATATTTTACCTAATGAAAATTCACAGAATACCTGTAAATATATATACCTGTGGGATTATTGAATATTAAAAAGTTACAGTTATGATTAGAAAAAGGTACAAATTTTCCACTGTGCTATATAGCCCATCCCATATTAAAACAGGGTGACTAGAATATAATTTTTCTAAAAGCTAGGTCCTCTTTGCTATAAATTACGATTCGATCCGACCAGTAATTCAGGATATACAGATTTATTACCAATTTTTTGCGATTGACTCCACTGTGCACTTTTAATTTTTGTTCTAAAAGGTATACACCAAATAAAACATAAAATAAACTACTTTATCTTAAAATACATGAACATTTTATTATAAAGTTTAGAAAATGTTTGATAAATTTTAAAGTTTTTCTTTTTAAAGTGATGTTAAAGAGAGCCTGAAAAGAGAATCTGAAAAAATTACATGAGAGTCGAAATTTTGGAAAAGAAAGGGAATTGTAAATTAAAAAATATTGAACAAGTCAATACCGTTTTAGAATATACATAAAAGATTTTAATACAGTGAAAAAGCTGCTGTTCTTTTTCTTTCAAGAACAACTTGAAAATCTGACAGCACAAGAATATTTCGAAATTTTTCAAAATTATTATGAGATGTAATTTTTCGAGCAAAAATAATTAAATTTTATGAAATTAGTTTTAATTTATATTTGAAGGTCTGAGTTCGACTATTAGTAATTATTATTACTAGTATTAGTAGGTTATTGGATAACCCTCTACTGTTTTCAATTACAAAAATTGTTCAGTTTATAGTAGGGCCTACAGTTCCTCGGGTTTGAACAAAATGTTTTTAATAAAAATAATATAAATTGTTGCACAGTATTTGATCTATATTAATCTAAATATTTATGTAATTTTTAAACAATTTTTAATGTGACTATAAACTTTAAATATTGGTTTAGCATTTAAGAGATTTTCTATCAAGCCAGAGTTCTATAAAAAAAAGTGATAGAACTGTTAAAGCTTTTGAACCATATTTGAAGATTAATTTAAACTCTACTATACTCTTCCTACTTAATCATTTAAAATTTATCTTTAAAACATTTCTTATGTATGTAAATATCTTTTAAAAAAAGAATAAAATGTCCAATAGTATAAACTATTTTTTTACACATTTACAATCTTTACCTTAAAAAAAAAAAAAAAAAGAAATAATTGAATTTTTATAAAATTATATATTTACTTTGATGTTGTTGATAAATGTGTTGTTAATAATAATAATGATGTTAAACATGATGTTGTTGTGAAAATAATGAAATGTTTCTCTGATGAACAATTCTTGCATTTACTTAAAATTTAGCTGGAAAACTCTGGCGATCCGCTGGATTTTAATAATGCACATCGTTTATCCTATTGGACCTGTGTCTATTTTCTAATTGTAACCATGTCAACAGTAGGATATGGTGATGTATACTGTGAGACTGTTTTGGGAAGAACATTCCTAGTGTTCTTCTTACTCGTTGGTTTGGTAAGTTTTTTTTTCAAAATCTAATATTTTTTTACTACTTTAAGAATTTTAAATTATAATTAAAAAAGAATAATAATTTTTAGACAAGGGATTTTTTTTTGTAATTCTAAGTAAGCTGCTGCCAATTGTTTTTCTTAAAAAAGAAAAGTTCGCAAGGAAATAAAAAAATTAGGATTTTATTTCTATATTTTTAAGAAACGTGTTCCCCTTTTTTTTACAACAACCAGAAAACTATCAAAGTGCTGTTCGTTTATTATAGTTTAGGGGTTTTTCTATATATATACATATTTTTTTTTTACAGTTAGTATATATAATAATTTACATCATAGAGTATACAACACTGTATATTACATACATATTTCCTTCAAAATAAATGAAAACGGTTGTGTGAATGAAAGTATTATTTAAACAAAAAATGTATTTTTCTACTAAATACTATTATTAATAATATTTTTTTAGTGTTTAGTTTGCTGCTATTAGACAGTAAGGTTTTTGTTATTTAAATTTTTTCAATAATTATAAACAATCTTAAAAATTTTATAAATTAAAGAAAATCAAATAAGTATCATTAATTTCAAACAATATTCATCACATAATTTTTTCTAGTTTCCTTTTTTTAACTTAATTTTTTGTGTTGAAAACTTTTTGATTACCATAAAGTTATTATTATTAAACTATTAACTAATAAAATAAAAATTTACTACGCCTTAGTAATTTGTGCACTATTTTTATAAATTCATTTTAGTTTACACAACATTATTAAAGGTTATTTCGAATTATACATAATATTTACATAATTATTTAATAATTTACATTAACTACATTTTATTTAATTTCTTTGTTTTATTAAAAAAAATAAATAAAATAAAAAAAATTTATATTTAGATTTTCTTTCCCCTTTAATTTAAAAATATTTTTAAAAATTATTTGAAAAAAAAAATAATAATAAAATAAAAATAAATTTAGTAAAGGTTTTTGTTAAGTACCAGCAGTTAATTTTTGTTTCTTTGTTTATTTAATTAAATTGATTTGAGTTTCAAATCATCTTTTGCATGTTCATTCATTGCAAAACAGCCATATTTTTTGTTATTTTTTTTATTGGTTTAATTTTACCAAAATTTTATTGCTATTTTTTTTTAATTTTTTTTATAATTTATTTTTTATGTTCATTTTGTCTTTTAATAACAAAATCATAATATTTTTTTAATGTCCAGCATTTCGATTATTTTGTTTTCTTGGAATTTAGGGAATATTTCTATCTAAAAAATTATGATTTTGAAATTAAAAAAAAAATCTTCTATTGCATGCAATGCTGGCGGCTGCATATATGTGTTTTACAGCTTTTGCAAAAATATTAAATTTAATAAAAATTATTAACGTAAGAAGTTTTATTAAAAATGTTCACTAGTTATAGGCATTTCTTGAAAGAAAATATTTGTAAGGAAAAAGGTTTTGATTTATGTTTTCTATAGTAATTTTAATATCCTATACCATCGTGTTACAACTTTGAAATAATAACAATGACTGATATAATCGATAAAAAAAAAAAACAAATAAAAAATCAACGCCAAAACTAATAATTAAAATTTTAAAGTTAAATTTCTTTTAAACCAGAAGAGTAAATGTACATTCAGTATTTTTTTATTTTTTATTAGTAGAATTCAGAAATATAAACATTTCGGAAATATAAACATAATAAATTCATAATTGTAAAAGTTACAGGCCCCGATATGGTTTTTTATTTCCGGGTATTCACTTTTGACCCACTGTAGCGCCGTTTGTGTTTCAGTTACACACTCCAACTAAAAATATTCTGGAAGCCCAATTCCTCTATTCATGACTTAAGTTTTATCCAGATCGGTTTAAGAGATTTATATTTATATATTATATATACTAATCGATAACGATTTCTCTGATTTGGTTTAATTAAATACTAAAAAATTCGAATTATCTTCAAGTTATTTATACCTAGAACATTTTTTAATCTGTTCAATAGTTTGAGAGATATTAATATAAATGTTTCGAATTTTTTTTTACAAAATTAAAAAAAAATTAAAAAAATCTAAAACGACCAAAAATGCTACCTTTTTCATTTTAAAGAAAATGAGCTATATTTTATTAGATGAATAAATGTCGACTTTATTTAAAATTAAGTTAAGGCATCTCATTTAAAAATGATAAAAAAAAACTAATCACAATTTCTTCAATGAGATGTCATCACAATGTAGTGTGTAAAGTTGACACTTATTCATCGATTTTAATGAAATAAAAGTTAAAAGGCTGTATTCTTCTGCTTTCTAAATAAATTTTAAAATTTAAAATTGTATTGTAATGAGATGCCCATAAATAAGAAAATGTGCAGCCCACATTCGTCATTGTTCTTCGGGTGAAAATAAAAAGAGCCATTCTGTAATCTATTTTAGATTTGAAAATGTATAAAAATTTACTCTCTTAAGATATAGGAATGAGTTTTGAAAATTTTTTTTAATTTGAAAATTTTCGACCTAGTCAATATTGAGATCTGCAGCTTGTTCCGCATTATAACGGGGTGGTTACAATACCATTTTTCTAAAAGCTTAGGTCCTCATCTTTAGCTTTCCTTTGTATTTCAATTGTATCCGACAAATCGGTATTAATTTGTAAAAGTTACGAGCTCATAAGTATGCTCGAAATAGTCAACCTTAATACCCTGTAGCTCGTTCCGTATAGTAATAGGATGATTACAACTTAGACCCTAGTCTTCAAGTTTCCAATACATTTTTATTTTATTGATTTGTGTCAAGTATTAAATTGATACTATCATTTGTATATATATATATATATATATATATATATATATATATATATATATATATATATATATATATATATATAGACATATTTCAAATTTCAAAATTGCTATCTAAGTGTACATGGATGGGCAGACGGACGGACATCATTAAATCGACTCAGAAATTGATTCTAAGCCGATTGGTATACATTAAGATGAATATTAGACTAATTTTTTTTTTATAAAAATAAACTAAACATTATTTAAATTTATTTGCAAAAATAAATTAAATTCTAAAAATATTAAACAATAAACATGTTGGTATAGGATAAACTACAATCGGTTTTGAACCGATTTTTTCTTATAAAACATTTTAACAGCAGGTCCAGATTTTATATCAAACAATATATTTTTTTACTATTTTATTTCTAACTATTTTCTAAATATCTATATATAAATAATCCAAAATAAATATGTTTAAAAAAAAAACTCAAACAAATAAATAAAAAATACACCCCCGAAATTTTAGGCAATGTTTGCCAGCAGTATACCGGAAATTATTGAACTTGTTGGTAGTGGCAATAAATATGGCGGCGAACTTAAAAGAGAACACGGAAAGAGGTAGTCTTACAAATTCAAACTAAAAACAAATTAATTAACAAATAAAATATTATTTAAAACACCAAAAAAAAAAAAAAAAAATCATAACTAACATGATCATTTTCAATCAGTACTCTTTCTATAAATAAATATATTTTCTTTAAATGAGAAAAAAATGCAATTAAACATATGTAAAATATTTTTTAAGATAAAAAAAATTCGTACATAAATGAATATTAGAAAAAATCCTTTTTTTTTTTGTTTAATTTTAAATTAAAAACAAGGAAATAAAAAAGGGTTATATATAACAGCAGTATGACAATGAATTTTTAAGAAACATTTTTAATATATTAATGAATTGAAATTATGTCACTGCTGCTGTTTTTAAACCAGATTTCCTAGCTGTGGAGATAGGGTTTAAACCCTAAACATAAAAGTATAAAATTAAAGGTTTTTAAACAATTCCTTGATTTTTGTACTTTTAATATTTATTTCTGGCATTTTTTTATTTTTTTAGTTTCATCACTTTTTTCTGTTAAATTCTAATACTTTATTCCCTGATTTGCTATAAATGAAACAATTTGCTAACAATATATACCACCACTCAGATAAGTCAGATAAGAAGTGCTTTTTTCTTGTATTATTTCTTTTTTTTTAATTTTACGGTCTTTTTTAAAATTAATTTAATTTAGCACCATATTTATTTCTTTCTTTTTTACTTTTTCTACAAATATTTTAAGTTGTTTTTTTTTTATTGTTATTATTAAATACATTACATTTTTAATTTGGATTATTGTAATTCTTTCTATATTAGTCTGTTACCCTTATTTTGGTTTGGTTTTGTAATGTAGCATTAAACAACAAATAAAAACAAATATATCTATCATCACCATTACCACCAATTACCAAAACAACCAACCACCTCATCATATAACCTACCCAGAAATAAAAAAAGAAAAAAAAAAACAATTTAATTTTTTTTAAATTCCCTACAAAAAAGTGATAATAATAATAATGACATTATTATTTTTTTTTTCAATCAACGAAATTTATCAAATATCTTTTCTTTTAATCTATGAACCATTTCCTGTTCCTTATGATTTTAAAATCTCCTTACTTTTTCTATTTTATAAGTTTCTCCCTAACAGTTAAATAGCTCTCTTGTTCTCCCCCCCTCTCACCCATTAATTCACTTAATGTTGTTTTGTTTTTGCAAAATGGAGATTAAAGTACTCATCTTTCGTAACACTCTCACCATATTCCATATTTCTCTCTCTCTCCCTTTTTTTCTCCAAAATGTTGTTTGCTGTTATTTTTATATATATTTTTGTTTTGTTTTTTTTGTTATTTGAAAACCGTTAAAAATTTAAAAAAGAAACCTTTTTTAATAGAATTTATATGAAACATTTCAAATCAATCATCTTGTCATTTTATTAATTTTATTTAATATATATTTTTTTTTTTTATTAAAATAAAAGGGAAATTTATACTACACTTTTCACTATCACAGGTAGTTTAGTTTAACTAGTGAGTTGAGCCTGTTGGAAATTTTTTAAAAATATATGAAATATTTCTTAAAAAAATAATGTTGTTTATTGTTATGATTCTAATTATTAATTATATTTCCATTAATTTTTGTTAATACTGTAGTTTATTATTTAACTAATACTTTTTGAAATTATAAACAATTAGAAAGATTTTCAAACAAAATAAAATATTTCACATTTAAATTTAAAAAATAAAAATGAAAGAAAATTGAGCTTAAAAATTTTAAAATTTAAAAAAAAAATTGTTTGAAAATCTTTAAGAAAATGTTAAAGATTGGATTGAGATTTTTAATTTAATAATTAATAGATTGAAATCTAAATTAAAAGAAGCACAATTTTGAAAACTAAGTTTATTTAACTTATCGAAAAACAAGTAAGAAAGCAACAGTCGGTCAATCACAACTACATGATACCTTACAGTTTTGTGTACATTGTTAAAGTGATTTTTGGAGGGCATATTATATGGGATTAGGGCCTGATTCTAATAAAATTTTGTACCGTGCTTTCCGGCTATATAATACTTATTTGTGTCAAATATTATCCCTATACTAGCATTTAAATGGCATTTAAGCTCGTTAAAGTTATTTTCGGGAGTAGGCCCTATATAGGAGCTAAGGTCAATTATGAACCGATATTTATAACGTCTGGCAAACTGATTTATGTTTAGATAAGAAGATTTTATGCTGAATTTCACTAAAATCATTATCTAAGGGATTAAAACTCTATTCCGGGAGAAAATTTGATTGGAGGCTATGGAAAAATAATGGCCATAACAAACTTCAAAAGGCCTGGTCCTATTTCACTAATTTATCTTCAAAATTGTGTACTGTATTTTTACACAAATGTAAATTTCATGTAAATATCTCTAAATTTGCAACTTGCACTTGTGACTTAGACAGTGACACAGACGGACATCGTTAAATCAACTCAGAAAGTGATTCTGAGTTAAACATTAAGGAGGGAGTCCAAATTATTTTTAGCAAGCTTGTTCCTTGTATCAAGAAAATAACACATGCCTATTTTCATTAAATTATTTTCAAAATTTCTACCTGCCCTTGAGTCGGATAGACGGACGGACAGATGGGAATTAGAATATTTTTAGCAAACTTGGTCGTTGTAGCAAAAAAAAAAAAATCACAAATGCATATATCATTTAATTATCTCCAAAATTGTGACCTGTAAATTCCGCGCAAAGTTCATATGCCCTCCTTGTGAGATGGATGGTCGAATATCGTTAAATCGATTAATAATGTCACAAATCTTATCACTGATATACAACCCAAATGTCCTAAACAAAGTAAATATTTTATTCAGTTATAGGATGGAAGGAGAGCATACGCCAAACGAAATATTAATTTTTATGGCACTAATTTATTTTCTTTCCCTTTGTCGCAGATCTTTAATCTATCAAATTTTGATATTTTCAATTTGCATTTGATCGGAGGCAGATGCGATTAATTGTTTTTTTAATATCTTTTTAGTTTTCGGGATTTAATAAAGATTTGATAGTAATGAACGAGAATTGACAAAATAAATAAATAAATAAAAATAAATTCATTTTAAGTCTAAAAAATTATCATTGGTGCAAAAAATTCTAGCTGGGGAGCATTCGCCAGACTGCTAGTTCTGAAATTTATTAAAAAAAAAAAAATAAACTTTACGGAGAGATAGTCAGAATTAAAAGTACTTCAATTAAAGCCAACATATCTGAGTCTTGATTGAAAAAAAAACCTTACAGGTATTGCTTACGGTTATGAGAATAGCTGTTTCAATACATTCGTATTTGAATACACTCTCTCTGGGACGATCTATGATTTTTCCTTTTTTAAACCAAAATTAAAAACAAATTTGTAGTTGAAGCTTTTAAATTTTTGTACATAAATAATAAAATTAACTGCTGCAATTTTATTTAAACTATTAATTAAATAAGTGTTATTTTGAATTATTTTCAACTTTAAACTAATATATCGATACAGTTATGCCGATCAATGATAATTAATCTTTCAGCTAGTGATATAATAAACGTAATTTTCCTATGACCTTTTTTTCTTTTTTTGTTTAGCTATTGAACTCAATCCAATCTTTTTCATTTTTTATAAATTAAATTCATTTTATAAAAATAACAATTTATAAATATATTTTTGTTTAAACCCACTATAAAACATTATAAATGTTGTGATTTAAAGTCGATTAAAAAAAATCCATTTTATAGTGTATTTTTATATATATATATTTTTTTTTTAATGAAACGTAAACGTCTATTTATTGCGCTACTGCTAATTGTGTTTTCTTCACCACAATTATGTCTTATATTTTTTTAATAAAAATAAAAATATTTTCTACTACAAAAACATAAAATTTTATTTAGTCAACACTACTACTAAATATTAATATTAATTATATTCCTACGTAAAGTCTATATTTACGAACAGCAGCAACAACCATTAAGAATTTGAAAAAAGGGTCACGCATTACGATTTTAAAAGGAGTTTTCTCTCTTTATAGGTCCGGGAAAATATATTTTCCTAAAATAATCATTTTGTTTTCACTTTTAATTTATTTGTTACTTTTGTTTTTGTCATTACATTTTATATGTTTTAAAAAAAATTCATAGTTCGTAAGTTAATAAGATTGAACAGAAATGTTACTCAAATTAAAAGATTTTTCTTTTAAACTGAAAAAGTGTGATTACAATTGAAGCTTCAAGCGACAAACCACAGCAAATTAAATTTAATATTTAATTTATTTTGTTTATGTTTTTTATAAAATCTATTTAGTTCACTTTTATAAAAAATTTTAAAAATATATTAACATAAAAATGGTCACACTTGACAAATATTTTATCAGAATTGCATGATCACATATTGTTAGTCTTTGTTTGATCTTGTAAGTGTTCTGTAAAAGAAAACAGCGTTAAACAAATTCCAATAAAATGTTAGCTGTGATTTGTGCTAAGTAAAAATGAATTAAAAATTAGTTTATTTATTTCATTAAATGTTTGACTAGTCCGACCGTAACTTATTGAAAATTTGGAAAATTTAAATTATATTCTTATGATTTATATTTAAAACTTTATAGTTTGAGCAATATTTCATCTTAATTAATGTTTAATTTTAGCTTATTTACGTTTCTTTTTTTTCAGTAGTTTTAATTAAATTTATTCAATTTCACTTTAAGATAAAGTAGCTGTTAGTAAGTAAATATTAAGTAGGTCAGTTTTATTTCAATTATACATCTCAGATCCTCAAGTAGCAGGATAAAAAAAGGATTAAAATGTAAATTGAAATTTTGTATAAAAATCTGTAAACTTTTTGTAATATTTGGTAAATATTGGTAAAGTGTGAACGAAGCTCTAAAAAAAGTAAGAGAACTCGTCTAGTATAAACGTATGTGTGTGAGCGTGTGTGTGTCTGAAATTAAAAAAAAAAAAATAAACTCGTCACTTCTTAATTTTCTTTTTAATTATTCTCAACGAATTACTACAATTTTTAAACAGCCAGTGTATGTAAATAAGAGCTTTTCTTGTGTTTACTTTGATATAAAAATACTACGTTATAAAGGAATTTAAGGATAATTTTCTCTATAATGCTCTCTTTATATATAATATAATTTTCTCTTGCTCTCAATATATATGATATCTGTGTGATAAGAAAAAAGGATATTGTTTTTGTACATAAATAGATAAAAAGAAACCTATGATTTACTTATTTATGTTTTTTTTTTTTTGTTTAATATGATTTGAGTTTAATTTTTGTTCAAAATACTACTACATGAACTACTACTACTATTACAACTATATATGTATATGTATTAATATATAATACATAGGCTGTGTTCGCTAGTTGGATACCAGAAATCACAGAACTGGCAGCCCAAAGAAGCAAATATGGTGGAACTTATAACAAGGATCCTAGAAAAAGGTACACACCAACAATAAAAAAAAAAACAAAATCCACCACCAAATCAAATAAAAAATATCAAAAAAAAAAAAAAAAAAACCAACATGCAGCTGTACCGCCTATTTCTCTCAAATTCAAAAAATATAAAAAAATATCTCACCAATTTAGTATAAAAAAAAACTACACACAAAATATACATTTTTTAACAAAATTTTTCTTATTAATTTTTTATATTGTGTATTTGTTTCTTTTATTATTTTAGTTAAAAATTGCATATTCAAACATTTGTTTTTCATTTATATTTATTATTTTTTTTATAAAAAAATTAAATTGCAATAAAAAAAACTTTTTAATCAAAATGTTTTGTTAAAAAAGAAAAATTCTTATAATAATTGAAAAATTTACCAAAGGCTTTTTAGTTTAAAGAAAATAAATATGTATTAATTTCAAAATTTAATTTAAATTTCTTGTTTGTTATAAAATCGTCTGAAAAAAAGGCATTGATTTCTTGGCGGCATGTGTGTTTGTGTTAATTTTAATATTTTTGTTGAGTAAAAAAAAAAAAATAAAAAAAAAAAATAAAAAAACTTATTAGTAACAAAATACTTGCTAAGGATTTTCTTTAAAATTTTTGAATTTTAACCAGATTTTAAGGCATTTTTTTATAATTTAAATTTTTAGGTGGTTATACATTCTTCTGTAAATCACTTAAATTAAAATATACTGGACCTTTTTTAATAAGCAATTAAAAAAACATCTAAAAGAAAAACTTAAATATGTTTGGTTTTTGTATTTTTATTTTTATTATCATTTATTTTTATTTCTACTTTATTTTATGATTCAACTCATTTTGAAAGCATTTTTTTTATAAAACAACTTACTACATTGTCCTTTTTGCATGTAATTTTGAATAAAACTTAAGTAGTAGTCTTTTAAAATAAAAATTACCTTTTTTTTAAATTTTTGTTTGTTTTCCATGTACCATTTTCCATATAGGGAGTTTTTTTTTCTTTATTTGAAACTTGAAACTGCTTTTAGATTTTGTTGATTTTAAATTAATTTGCTAGAGTAAATGTTAGATATCTAGGTTTGTAATACTAGAAAAAACAAGTATGTGTTCTCTATTGCGAATATATAATTAAATGTGTGCTTCTGTTTTGACCAATTATTAGAAAATAAAGTTTTCAAATATAGGGAATATAGTTTTACCACTAATTGCGGTATACAATGGCATTATTTGTGTATAGAAGATGTAATCCTTTAGTTTTTAATACAGAAATATTATAAATAAAAAATGGACTTAAAAATATTATACATTTTCTATTTATTTTTATAAGCTATTCCATTTATTTGAAAAGCATATTTTGAGGCTAATTATTTCTTCTTGACTTTTTCGTTCATGTCCTTTGATATATCTTTAGCTTAATATTCAATATTCAACAGATGATACATTATAATGCACAATAGTACTTTTTCCAGTACAATTTGTTTTTGTAGTACATTTAGTACAATTAAAAAATTTTATATACAACTTTTTAATAAAATTATGAATAATTGATTTAAAAATTTAAGAATAATTAAAAAAAGTATTACTAAGCATTACAAATTTTAAATTAATTGATCAAAAATTTAAACTTCTGTCCTTCCCGTTGTGTTACTCTTTTGTAAGAGGCACTATGGATTTACTCTTTCTGTATTACTGCTGTTCCAAACATACATATCAGTGTAATCTTCTATAAGTCATTTAAGCATACAACAGAAGTTTAGATTAGTAATTTGGCTCTTAGATCTGCTAGAACCAAGCAGGTGTAGAGCGGCATTCATTTTTGAATATTTTAATTTTGTATAATTGATATTTTAAATTTTAACATTTTTAATATAATTTTTATCAGTAACTCATTAATTGTAATCGTAGAACCCTCAAAAGGTTCCCTATATTTTTCACTTTGGATCTTAAAAAATTTCAAATATCGACATATAAACTTTCTAAAAAAAATTATGTTACGTTTTATTTTCGTAGTTAAAATAATTTTGTAAGCTTTTAGTACAAATAGGTCCAAAAAAGTACAATTTATAATTTGTTTTAGTATAGTATGATATTGAAAATTTCATTTATCATTCCTATTCAATATTCACTGTTGTTTTAATAAGAAGACGAGTATATTATCAAGATTTTATATAATTAATTGTAAAGAAATCTTAAACATAACTAAAAATGATTAATATTAATTTTAATGATGTTTTTAATTTTTCTTTCTATAATTTTTAAATGTTACAAACGTGTTAGAAAGATATTAATGTTGACATAAAAGATTTACTTTTAAAATAATAAAATTTAATGATTTTTGAAGGAATTTAAAAAAACGTAGACTTATAGAATAATTTGTCTATTAAAAAGTATAAATGTGATATCAATACTTATGTGTTAAGAAAAACAAATTTACTTAAAAAAAATATACTTTAAATTACTCTGAATAATTAATTTCTTTAGTTTAAACCAGTGTCAGGCAAATAGAGAATGATCAATAAATACAAATGCGGAGAACACATCAGAAATCTGCTTATAAAAGCTTAACTAATAAGTGAATGTTTTTAAAACTTTATTTTTATTAAAAATTGTTATATTCAAGATTTAAATTTAAAAGAAAAATTCTTTTTTGTTTATTAACTTTTAATAAAATATTCAATCTCTTCTGGAATACCTTCCATAAATGAATAAAGTTCTGGACAGTTAAGTTTTTGCTGTAATGACAAGAAACCTGATCTGGCCAAAAAAAATTATGATACGTTGTGTTTTTTAATAATAGGAAGAAATCCTTTCCGATGGCATTCATTCGCGTATATTTCTGTGTTAATGGCAATTTGTTGTGAATTAATCGCTTCTTTCCCCGCACGTACAAATGGCTTGATAGATCAAAATTTCTTCGACAATTTTAGTATTATTATACGATATTTATCTGCTATATTTCCCTGACCAAGATGTTATAAAAAGTTCTCTAGTACCCTTTAGACAGTATTCATAACTTTGAAAAAAAAAGAAATCTCAATAATTTTAATTTTCACACACATTTTTTTCTTGCGTTCATATTTGAAACTTTATTTACTTTGTGGGTCTTTCAAGCCAGTTTTTTTTTCTTTTTTGATAAAAGCTATAGAATAATACAATGAATAAGCAGTTTTGGATTTGAAATATTTTATCTGTGGTCCCACAAGCTGAAAATCAACATTTCCTTAGCCTAGCAAATTTTGTTCAAAAAAAGTAGGTATCAAGATTTCGTAATTTTGTAAAATATAGAAAAATTGTTTTGTAGTCAGTTAAAGTAAAGTAGTTTTAAACAAAATTTTCATCAGAATGCACTAAAACGCTCTCAAGGAACAAAATCTCATGAGGAAAATTTTTAAATTATTTTTTCCATGATAAGCTTAAATAAGTATTAAAAAAAAAAAAAAAAAAAAAAAATACTCCAAATTTTTTGTGGGACAAAATATATTTTCAATCGCTGATAGGGAACTGAAGTCCATTTTTTTAGTATTTTTTCTGTATTCAGCTCATCTATATGCATTGTTTGAGTGGTTTTTCTCCATCAGAATCCCAAAAAAAAAAAGTTTCTTGGGACACTCTCGTGTAAATAATTCTCAAAAACATGAGACTTGTTGAAAATTTAAAATCTACCAGTGGAAATATTTGCACCTCATGTACCCAATTTTATGGTTTTAATTGGTGTTCTGACCGAGTGTCGATCTTGTTTAACATCTGTGCTATACGAGCGCCTGGCCTTGATTTAAACCAAATGGTGATCAATCGATTTATTAGAGTAGAAGTAGACAAACTTAAAAGTCCGGATGTATTTTTTATGTAAAAATCAGGTCAATATAATTCTATCTTACTCTTGTGAGATCCCCCCTAAATACTTAGAGAAGCTGATTTTACCAACAACAAGTTTCCCTTTCGCTGAATTTGTTCTGGAGGGAACGATGAACATTAAATTCGTAAAGCATTGAGAGACGGTGGCCCAAAGGCAAGGTTATGAAGTCCGTTATATATATTTAAAGCTCTCGCATAACTGACTTACTTTCTCGATCATAGAAAATCATAAAAATATATAGAAATGAGGTATGATTTTAATGCTTCTAAAACAGTGTAAAGTAAGTTCATGAATGAAGGCCTACAAATTTGTTGTAATTTTAATCATTAAAGCTTACGAATAGGGTTTTTTTAATGGATTCAAAGCAAATTTTAATGAGTATTCAAAAAGCTCTTTGTTAATTTTAATAAGAGTACCTTGTGTAAAAATATTTGATTTGTCAAAATTTTAACAAAAATGTTAGATTTTTTATCTTTTCGACTTAAATATTTAAAAATATTTATAAAAATTTTAAATTATATCTTAGTATATTTTATATAATTAATTTTCTATTGAAAAAATTATTAAAAATTTATTTAAATAAAATTAATATTAGTTAGCACTGGCTTTTCAATGCCTCCTTTAGCAAATTACTAACAAAATCAACAAAATTTAAAAATATAAAATGCTGATATCCCTAATAAATACATAAAAATTAAAAAAAAAACATATTAAAATATTGTTTTTAAAGAAATTCGCTTTATACCTTTTCTTTTTAAAAATATCAAATATTTAAAATAAAACAAAAAAAAAAAATATCTAAGTAATTTACAGAAGTTTATTTTTGAAAATAAAAAGCAACAACAACAAAAAACAAACATGTTACCACAGAAATCGATGATAATTTCGATTAAAAAATTCCGATTATTTTTTATTAAAAAATAAATTTATAATAAAACATTTTGATATAAAAAAACAGTAGTAGAGCTTCCACAAAAAAATAAAATAATAATAATAAAATAAAAAATAATAAGAAAAATAAAACAAGTTTTTTTTTGGGTTAAAAACTTTACTTTTTTTTTTATTAAATAAAAAGTATAATATTCTATAAAATTTCCCGCCTAATTAAAACGATTTTTCATTCAAATGTTTTTTGCTAGGGAAAATTTAAAATTTTCCTTTCATTTTAGCTTGAGAAAAAAAAAAAATGAAAAATCGAATGTTTGAGTTAATGCAATATTTTTGATTTGTATTTGTTTATTAATTTTTATATTAGTTTTATAAATTTATTAATTATTTTTTATTATTTTTTTATTAAAAAAGTAGCCAATTTATAATAAATTTATTTAAAAGCTTTTATTTAACTTTTTTTTTTAATTAGAAAAATAAAAAATAAACAGTGTTTGACTTAACTCAATTCCTTTACATGTTGTTAATTATTTTGTTTAATTATTATTATTAATAATTTATTTTATTAATTAGTAAATACATGCTGTAGTTGCGTTCTCAAAAAGAAAAAAAAAAAAAAAAAAAAAAAAAACAAAAAAAAATATAATAATTTTAACAAAAATCGTTCCTTCTCGTTCGTTTGTATTGAGCTTTTTTGTTAATTAATTTTTTCGTTTATTTGATTAAAAATATAACCTATAAAACAATTTAGCTAGAGCTTTATTAATACTTTTTCATTATTATTTTTTTTTTTCTAAACATAATGATTTTTTTTTTTTTTTAATTTCTATTTTTCTATTTTGAAATTTATAGTTATTATACAAAAAATAAATTTTTGGCAATTTTTTGTTTAAATAAAAATTCACCTTTTTTTAGTAAAACTTTTATATATATATATAAAAAAAAAATAAAACCATATCGTTTCAAAATTATTGCCACGTTAAGTTTTGTTTGCTTGCACACACAGACTGTATGCCGCAGCCACGCATAATTTTGCAAATATAAATATGAAATGTTTGAAATGAAAATAAATTTAAAGAAAATATTTAAAAAAAAAAACAAATATCGTCTCTTTTTAGGTTAGAAACGTCATATTATTTAATAAGTAGTTCCCTGTATTATAAATATAAATATTTATATATTTAATGGAAAAAAGTTATTATTTTCATTTGGTTTTAGTTTTTTAAATTTTTTTCGTAAAACGTTTTTTAATATATTTGAGTTGTTAAACTTGAAATAGATTACATTATTAAAAAAAAAAAAGAACACACATACCAATTATATTTACACTTTTTTTGTTATTTGTTTTAAACTAAAAAAACACACAAAATGTTTTCCTTAATCTAAAAGAAATTTTCTTAATATTTAGACTGTGTATATAAAAAATAACGTTTATTAAAAAACACATGTCCTCAAGAAATCGCAGCCTTTGGTCTTTCAAAAATTTAAAAAAAAAATATAATAAATAATTTTTTTAAAGCCTTTAGTATTAAAATAAAATATTTTATTACTATTTTTAGTTTTGTGTTAAATGTTGTCTAGTTGTCTACAAGTATTTGTGGATTTTAAATTATTAGAAATCTTAAATTCATTAATTTATTGCATTTATTACTCTTATCATATAATTTTAATACTATCTTTTAGAACTTGTAAAGCTTTAAAAGAAAGCACAGGAAAGAACTAATTAATTAGGCCTTTATGTTCCTTATAGGAACAACAGGAAATTATGTATATACAGGAAAGTACTTATTAGTGTGCGTTCACACGAGGTAATTTTTTTGAGTTCTTTTTAATTTTCGCTTTAGACATTTTTACAAAACATTAGACATTTTAACAAAAACAAATTAATGAAATTTTAATGTAATGGCCTTGTAGCTCATACTATTTATTTTACTGTATTTTATAAATTAAATTTATAGAATACTTTCAATAAATAAAATAAATAAATTAATGAACTATAATTATGAATTTGTCGAAACAGAAATTTTGGAAATTGTTCAAAGAAAACTTGTCTCGTCTGAACGCACGTTGATTTATATTAACTAGGTTAAATATGGGATGTTACGTTGTCTATGTATTATTTATATTAAATAAAACTTATTTATAACTATAAAATATTTTCCTCTTAAAAATCCTACTGGTACTATTACAAAAACTGTGGAAATAGGTGAAATACTGTAATGACATCTATCCTTGTATGTATGCACAAAATGCCTTCAAAAATTTTTGTACCCTTTACACTCTCCAACAATTCTTTAAAGCAAAGAAAAGAGAGAATAAAACTCTGGGTGATTTTAGTCTTCTCTGTGAAGGGATTTGAAAATTCTTATTAAGTGCAAAATTAATATTGAAAATGTACCAAAAATAAATTAAAGGAAAATTGCCTAGGAAAAGTGCCAAAATAGTCTTAAAAGTACCGAGGTGCCACCCTCTGAAAAAGTAATTATATAATTGTGCCACAAATTAAATGGTTTTAGCTTCGAAAATATTGAAGCTATTTTAATGGAATATATATTCTGCATATCTCCAAACCAATACCTTTTCAGTGGTATATATTTTTTTTTTATTAAAATCGGATATATACTGTAAGCGTAAAAGAAGCCACAAAAAATGCTTTTATTAATATTAAAGATTAATTTGGTTCAAATGTTTCATAAAATAGTTTATGTAAATATAAGTTTTAATATATTTCTTTCAATATTTTTAATGTTACCAGAAGACTAATTAAATTGAAAATGTGAAAATATTTTCCAGTAATGTATGGTTACTTTCGTATATATTTTTATTTTGCACTTATGTAAACTGAAAAAGAGTATTAAAGTACTTTTAATAGCTATGCTAAAGAAGGGATATCGGTAATTGCTCTTTTTGACTATATTGTCGTTCGTATTTTCTGTGCCACAATATTATCATTCTCTTTGGCGGCTGTCCGGCATTGTGTTCGTAAGTCTAAGGTTTTAGATGTGGTCGTAAGTCAGCATCCGGCTAGAAGGACATAAACCAATTGCAATTGGTAATTTTCCCTTTGGTCTCTGTTTGACGGTCTACCAACAGAATGTGGTACCGCAACAGTTCAACATGACATCTTATATGTTTGGGTTTCGCTAAATTTTATGCTAATTAAATTTTTTGAACTTGGATATAACCAAACTACTTCCCAGTGGGATAATATAACAGTTCTACACTGTTTAGACCCTTTCAAATGCATCCTCCTTCTATTCCAAAAAATCTGAAAACACATTCCTTTGCCTTTTATGAAAATTAAGTGCTAAAATTTCTCATTATAGAAATATTTTTAAATCTGAAACTTCAAAATCGTTTTAAGTCATAGAAAAGTCAACTAGAAGACCAATTCTTTTAGCTCGCTGAGCAAAACAAAATTACTCTCTTCACATATATAATTTAGTTCTGTAGAAAATTTTACTAACACATACAAAGGTTTAGGTTTTGTGAGTTGAGTTGGTTAGGGTTTTATGAGAGAGAATTGATCATCTAGTTGACTTTACTAATTTGAAGTGTCGTGTTTTTTTAATAAAATAAAATTCCAGACTCGTTTTAAAAAGCAATATAAGAGTGCCGATTTATTTAAAAGTAAAAAATCTTCCACACTCCACACTCCATAATTTGATAAAACGAGCCATTATTGAATAGTCTGTAAGGATATTTTGTTAATCCATAGACTTTTATAAAAAAATAAAAATCCTTAAAAAATATGGTAAAATCTGCTAAATCATAAATTGAAATTAAATGTTTTTGAACCGAATATTTTTCAAAACTCGTTTACTTTTGAATGAACGACTCGAACTAAGTACATAGTTTTTCATAATCAATTCTAATGTGACATTAGATCTAACGTATTAAAATCAAAGATCCTCAGTTCTAGCCATCAGAACTTCAAAGCTTGAGTTAACTTTTGTATGCAGTATTATAAAAATGGGAAAGTATTGGAACTACATTCCAATAAATAATTCTTGATATACAACACTAATTTCCCCATGTGAATGCATACATACATATAAAATTGATATCCAGAAGGCACATTTTTAAATGAAAATATGTACTTCCAAATATTATTCCAATTAGTAGATTTGAAACAGCAGAGAAACACCAAGTGAGATAGTTACATAAGTACTACCTCTTCCCGGTGCGTTTACCTTTACCTTATATTTCTAAAACTTTTTAGACTTTCACTGTAATACTCCTTTAGATATGGGGGTATCACTCCCCTTTTCCGATCGAAAAAATAAAACCATATTTGAATTTAGGGCTACACAGGATGATGCTGTGAAATTTTGAAGCCATTTGAGGGTTTTAAAAAAAATTGGGCGTAAAATGTGGTCGTGGCACCGAATCAAGATCCAACATAGCATATTATATTCTCCAGTGCAAGCACTATCTGTACATCAAATTTCAATTAAATAGCTTTATTAATAACGTGTAACATTAAAAAAAGCTTTTTTAAAGTAGGCGTAAAATATGGGCGTGATAACATATCATTCTATATAACAGATCTATTAGAATTTTTCAAAAGTTCGAGTTAAATTTTAAACATTTATTCTTTTAGCCTCGATAGATGAAACACCAAAATTTAAAAAATATACTTATGTAACTCGATCATGTTAAAAAGCATTAGCAGAATTTTTTAAGATAAATATGCAAAATGCGAATTCATTCTGCTAAATCTACCAGAAAATATGCTAAGATGGCAACACTGCCCTACTCGCTTCTTTTCGCAGGGAGAAGGCAAGTCCTATGGTGTTGGATGTCTTCTAGCTTCAAAAGAAGGGCTACTTAGCACTTCTTTTTCCCGCTGAGTTTCTGTAGTGCTGATACCTAACTGTGTTTCTTAAATACGAGTTAATAGCACATAACGACGTCATTGGTCTCTCACCGTCTGATGTAACTAATAACTTATTCCTCTTTCCTTAGCAAAAAATACTAGAATGTGTTGTGAAAAAATTATAGATAAATAAGAAAATATCTCTTAAAAATATAATAAACTAATGTTTAGCAAACTATTTAATTGAAAATTATTAAAAAAAAGTTTAATTAACACAATTAAAATCATATTTATTTAAATTACAATCGATTTATTTTCCCTTACTTGTAGACAACAGAAAAACCATTTTATTTATTATTTATTTATTAAATTTATTATTTCATTAAAATTAATTTATAATTTTTCTTAAAAATTTCAATAATCTCTGTTTAAACAAACGCAAATCCTTATCAGAAAAAATAAAATTAAGAAAAGTAAAAAAATGTTCCACACAAAAATTCGTTACAAAGAAAAATTGGCATATTTTTTTTCTAGACAGGTATTGTTCTACATTCCTCTTCCAGCTACAAAAAATTAGGTCACCAGGAAACAGCAGCTTTTCTATAGAGCTACGATTTGTATAACATTTGACAAAATAAATTTTAGCTAACAATTTGTAATTTATACGTATCTTTATTAGAAATAAAATAATAAAAAAATATTATAAACAAATTTGCAACAAAATTACTTCGCCCTACAATTAAAAAAAAATTAAAACAAAATTTTTAAACAAATTTATTGATACCATCCATATAATTGAAAACAGGCGATATTTGCAAGTTGTATACCTGAGATTATAGACTTGATTGGAACAAGAGCCAAATATGGGGGCACATTAAAAAATGAAAAGGGTCGAAGGTGAGAATCTGAAAATTTAATAAAATTAAAAAAATATAAAAAAATCAAACAAACAAAAAACAAAATAAAATAAAAATCATAAAAATTTCATACAAAGAATACTACAACGTTTTAACTAAAATATATAAACAAAAAATTATTGGTTTTAAAAACACTTGAGTTTAGTAAAAAAAAATAAAACGTTTAATTTAATTTTCTTTCAATTAATTTTTATGATTTTTGGTTTTAATTTTGTTATAGAGAACTAAATAAAATAAACACCAAATCAAAATGAAATTTCTTACAAAATATTTAACATTAAAACAAATAAAATTATAAAAAAAAGAAAACTAAAACAAGTAAAACTTTTGTTATAAATTAAGGTTAAAAAAAATAAAAACAAAAGTATTACTTAATGTTTGTAAAACGAATATAAAATAATTTTGAGTTTTTTAAAAGTATTTTCTTTTATTTTGCTGGTCATTACATACAAACCTCAACAGAAAAAACAATCCCTTAAAAATTTTAATTTACTTTATATTTAAAGGTCAATTTTAAATTTATTAAAAAAACACACACACACACAAACGAAATGAAATTTTATTTTGATTTTTGTTTTAACAATAGAAATTAACCTTTAAACAATAACGAAACATTATGAGACATTCTAACACACAACAAACAACTAAATTCTCGTCCTAACGCCCTTAAAGCCTAAATACTCACACAACCAAAATACTAAACAAAATTATTACAGACACGCATGAAACCACTCTTCAAATTAATACCCTCTCCCTTAACAACCATTTTAATGCAGAGTAAAACAATGACACAGTATTAAGTATTTACTGTTTGTTTTGTTCTCTTTCGTTGATTATTAACTCATAAAAATAATTTGTTTATAAAAGAACAAAATTCGTATTAACCCAAATCTCATTTTACAAATATACAACAGAAAACTCCTCTCCTTTCTCTCTCTCTCACTCATTCTAAACAACACCACCTACAACAAATACTACAAACCAACAATAACAGAATCAATATTAAAAAAAAAATTGAAAAAAACGGAACCGGAAATTATTAATTTGTTTGAACTTCCCTCCTTATTAAAGTATTTTTCTTTCCGTTTTTCATTTTTTTTGTCCTTTACATAGTAATTATATTAATTTTTTGTTTCCTTTTCTTAGATTTTTTATCATTCCTACATTTTATTTACAAATTCGTTAAAAAATATAATTAATTTTTTACTTGAATCTTAAAACTTACATTAATTAATTGACATTTACAGTTATAAATTTATCTTAAATTGTATTATTAATTTTGTTTTTAGTGTCTAAATATTAATTAAAAAGAAATTCATTAAAATTAGACTTTTCTTTTCTCTAATTCTAATTAATCGATAAATTACTAACTTTCTTTTTTCATTACTATTATCTCATGTTGCACGCTTTGTGTTTTTGTATTTGTTTGAGTAAAAAAATCTAAATTACTTAAATCTAAGAAATTTCGTATTATTTTATCTTAATTTTAGTTTCATTTCTAAATAAATATTTCTTTATTTAACAATTGGCATTTACAAACATATTGGTCGTATCTATATAATTTGTTTTTTTTTACTCTCCAGTAACTTGAAACTTGATATTCAGTATTGAAAAATATAAAAATAATTGTTCATGTTTCAAAACGAAAAAAAAATAATTAATCGTTTATGTGAAAAAATATTAAAAAACAATAATTGACGTTTGGTGTTTATTGTGTTTTTTGAAAATTAAAAAAAGTTATAAAAAGTACAGTCGTAATGTAAATTTTTTTCTTCTTGTATTAGACATCTTTAACTATTAATCTAATTATAGTTAATTTAAATTTTATTCTTCATTTTTAGTTTATTGTATTTGTTTTTATATTGATTTTTGATCCTATCTAAACTATCACCAATTTCATACTGTTTTTAGTATTCATATTTTAAACAATTATTAATAATTTCATATTGAATGTTTATTAAAAATTTCAAAAAGTATGAAATAGGTTGTTGCAGGATTGTGCAATTAATTGAACATATTAAAATGACAATAATATTTATTTAAAAATAAATTGGAGATAAACAAAACTATAAATGTTTCTTAAATAGAACCTAGATTTGATAAATATTTGATCAAACATCTTATTATAAAACAGAATTATTTGACGTTGTTTGATATAGTAAAAAAAAAGATGCAGTTAAATGTCAGCTGTGATTTATGTCTAATAATATAAGTTTTTTTTTTGTACTAAACGAATAGAAATTATGATGTGTTTTTTTTATAAGTTAGTTACTTTTCATTAAATATTTGCCTAGTCTGACCACAGCTAAGATTATGATTATTTAATTGATAAGAGTTTGTATTAGAAAATATATTTATTGCTAAAAATGTCTCAGAATGCTTAGTTGCTTTCTTTTATTAATAGAACTTCAGAAATCATTATTTATGTTTATATAGATAATCAGATTTAAAATATATAGTTTTACTTGAAAAAAGTCAATTTAATTTAGTTTTTATATTTCATTAATATTGACTAAAGTTCATTTATTTGAGAAATAGGTATAATTGAGTACATCATTTTGCAATTTTTTGAATTTTCAATACATTCTTAAAATCTGAAGTTATCCACAAAAAAAGTTTGTTTTAAGACTTAACTAATTAAAAAAATCTTAAAGAGTTATTTTTAAGCGGATTATAAATTTTAAAACAGGTTTGGAAAGACGAATATTTCAGCTTTCCAAAATATATATGCATGTTAATGCATACATATTTTGAAAAGTTTTTCGGAACTATTACCGAAACTATCTCAATATTTAAAATTTTTGTCGAATTTGAGTTTCGAGTTTTGTATCAAAAAGGGGATTCAATATTAAAAATGTGTTCATATTTTTATTATTAATAAATTGGGAAAAAAGTTCCATATACTTTTTTCGTAAAAGCGATAAAAATCCATATTTTTGTACCTTTTTTGAGAAAAGTATTAAAATAATAGTCCATTATAAAGTAATTAAAAAAAATTAGACTGCACCAAAAGATCATCTCGAGATACAAAATCCCATGGGGAATTTTTTTTAATATTTTTCTATAACAAGCTAAAAATTGCCCATTTTTTGAGTCCTACAATTTCGAGAAGATACTCGACACTTTTTTTTTGGTATTTTTTCTATATTTAGCTCATTAATACGCATCATTTGAGAATCTTTAGTATCTTAAAAAACATGTGGACGACCTCAAAATTAAAATCTTTTAATTGCACAGTCCTAACAGTTTTAGATATTTTATTAAATTAACTTTCGTTTGCATAAAAAATTAAATTTTATTTAAATGAGCTGTTGTAAATTTTAAAATTAAATTGGATTATAAATAGATTTACTGAAAATATTTTATAGTTTAGCTTTAATTGTAAATATCATACATAAAGAAATTTATTAATGAACAAGTCAAGGGTAGCTTATTACGCACATTTTTTTCAGGGATTACACTGGTCAACACAATTATTGTTTCCTTTATTTTTTTTTCTGTCTATGGAACTGACTATGAAAAAAATAATGGCAGATTGCTAACAGCTTTACTTTTTGAAATATACAGTTTTATTATTTTGACAAAAAATTATTATATATGTTAACAAAATTTCTATCGAACACTATCAAATGATCTTTTATAAGATTTTATTGAATGAACGACTTTAGGTAGATTTCATCGCAAACTTCAGCAGTAGTCTGCCATCATATGTGAGCCAAACCTTTCCCGATAACGCTCTTCCTTTGTCCGAAGACCGTGATGAAATATTTCACCCTGCTCCTCATTAAAATAACCCAGATTTTGTGGAAATTGCTCTAAAGACGATTGCAAGAAGTGGATTTTTATTTTCATGTTGCACCCTAGCTCTTGCAAGTTCGACAGCATGCCTTCAACAAGCCCGATATGATCGTCAGATCTGTTTTAACCTAAGAAATTACTAATAACCAATTCGACTTCAGTCCTTGATTTGACAAAATTAGGATCTTTCACGAGTTGCCTAAACTTTCTGATTAAATCGTTGAGGTTCTGAAAGACTAAATTTTGTAGTCTTCACTTATTGTATTTCGTTCGGGTTCACAGATATTTGAATCATCAGAAGATTAAATGGATTGTAGCTATCCTGATTTTAATTGAGGACGTTGAGCAGAGGATAAGTTGGGATATGATTATTTACTTCGATTTTCAGAGTTAATTCCGTTTATTTTCATAACGCAGAGGTGACAGTCTTCATGATGGTTTTGAGGTACTCGCAAAATCATTGGCGTTACGAACAACAACAATAAAAAAATATATTTTAGTGCCCATTAAAAAACGAAAATATAAGTAAAAAAAGTAAATGAGGGTAACTAGCTATAACTCGAAAACAAAAGCTGTTAGGGAAAAATTGTTGCTGTATTTAAAAAATACGTAGCAATTTGAGATAGAAAAAAAAAAAAATCACAGGAAACAAATTTTTTTTTGTTTTGTTGACCAGTGTTATTTATACAGATTGTTTTCTCACTGTTGGGCTTTTAATTATATATATCTTAAATAACATTTTCAAAAAAGTTCAATATATATATATATATATATATATATATATATATATATATATATGTATATAAACGAAATAGCTTGAAAAAATATTCATAAATTTTTTGATTAATTCTATATATACACCACCACAAAATGATTTATGTTTTAACTCAGATGACAGATGAGTGTCAATGACTTTTTTCTTAGGTATAAATCCATTGATAGAAATACATAATACAAAAATTATAGTCAAAAGTTTTTCGAAAAAAAAAAAACTTGAATGGATCAAAATCAATTTGTGGCGAAAATTTTTTGGACTAATTCTAAAAGTGTGTACTTATGACTAAGACATTTTATCATTCTTTTTGAATGGCCACAAAGAAATTTGTTTTTTTTCTATAGATATAAATCCATTGAAAGAAAAAGTATAAAAATGAATGCCAAAAGTTTTTCCAATAAACAATTTTTATGGATCAAAGTCAATTTGTGTTGAGTTTTTAACTTTTCAAAATTTTCATTTGACGTATTTAATAAAACGAAATATAGAGGTATATTATCCAATAATGATATATCTTCTAAACTATTTTAATATCCGGATATAACGAGAGGATGATTTTATGAGTGGCAAAAATCTCTAAATTAAATCATATTGTAAAAATTAAAAATAAATTTAAATTAAAATCGATTAATAACGTTTCTACCAATTTAAATAGAAGAGAGTTTGTGGAATTCTTTCAAAAAAATTGCAAGGAAAACTAGGATATAATAACCGAATAACAGATTCGAATTGTTCCAGCATCGAGTTTTTAAACTCATAATAATAAAAATGTCTTTCAGAACTGCTCCAAAAGTGCACAAAAGGGGTCCAAAAATATTGGGCTTGTAGAAACAATATAATAAGTTATCTTTTGACAAAATAATATAAGATTTATAGGGTTATAACTAGGGTGGTAAATTACACAGGGCAACACTGATGCTGCGGCACGAGATTTCTCAGTCAATTCGGATGATAAACTACATTTGTAAATTGACTCTGGTTCTCACGATAAATCGTCATTTTTAAAATCAATATATTGAAGAATATCTCAAAAACATTTGATTCAATAAAATATAAAAAATATTTTAATTAAAATTGCCTTCAAGTTATACTCACATTATTCTTTAATACGCTCAACAGGTATGGAGATAATAAGTTTATTTTATGAAAAAAAATAAATAAATAAATAAATAAATAAATCTCGAACAAAATATCAAAAAAAAAAAATTAAATCATAGAAATTCTAAACTGACAGAAATGTAAATTCTTATTTTTTGTTTTTATTTTATTATTTAATCATAAAGATAAATTTGTTGCAAATAAAACAAGAAATATTTTATTGAAATCAATGGATATATTTCATTCACAAATTAGTGAAGTTATCTCATTTACTAACTTCATATATATTTTTTTTGTTAGTTGAGTTTTAATTAATTTTTAAGAATTTTATGATTATTCTATCGAATAAGGAATAGATGTTATTAACTGAATAACTAAAAAAAAAAACAGCCGCCAGTTTAGAAGGAAATTGAAATATATTGTCATATATATTTCAATTTACATTATTTTTATTTATTAGGTTTGTTCGCTTGAAATTCTAGCAAAACTAGTAAAAAAGAGAAATTAAAAAAAATCTCAAAAATATAATTTTTCTTTAATTTTTTATATAAAAAATTGGAAACATTTCAAAAATAGGGGTATATGTCCCTTTACAGATCATTTTTGAAATATTCCCTTATAGAATTTCTTTTATCTAAGGATATGTTTGATTACAATTAGTGAAAAAGATAAGTAGTACCGTTTCTTGATCTGCTTCTTCTGCTCACTTTATATACCCTACACCTGGGATTTTCACAATAATTCACTTCGCGGACCCTTTCATGAATTTTTAATTTCCCTGCGAACCGCCAGACATACTTAAATTATTTACTAATACAAAAGCAAAATTAATAAAAAGAAAAAATATTGGCATATGCATTAATTTCCATAGTATTTTAATAAAAATGAATGCTTATTTTAAGCCAAAGGTAGAATGTATTTTATTCAAAATATTGTCCATCGGAAGCTGCGACTTTCTCATCTTCCTAGCAATTTATGGATTCCACCCCAAAACCACTTCTTAACACTTAAAGCAAGAAACGAATCTCATGTAACCTTGTTTTGAAGTGTGCTGTATTTCATGTATGATATTCTGAAAAGAATGAACAAAGTAGCAGTCAGAAGTGGCAATATCTGGGCTATAAGGCATGTGGGGCAAAACTTCCAAATAGTTTTTAACTGGTCTTTGAAGATGAGGAATGTTATAGACTCGTGTCTGGTCGAATATTCTCTCGATTTCGAGATCGATTCCCCCTATTTTAGCAGCACATAAAGAAGACACACTAATCCCTTTAGGTTAGGTTAGGTTAGGTTGGAAAAGGCGGCGCATTCACGCCTACACCCAGAGGCCAAACGGCCCATTGTGATCCCTTTATGAAAAGAAGAAAAAGAAAAAGAGAAAAGTGGAACCTATACCCAATCAATCAGTTATGATTGTTCCTAAGCCATTTTATCCCCATAACAAACCCTATGAGGTTGACAAGTCCTTTGCCATTAACCTCACCTAGTTCATGTAGTGTATGGCTTCCAAACCACTTCAACCTATTACGCTTAAGCCCTACGCAGTGACAGAGTATGTGCTCCACTGTCTCTAGCTCCTCAACATCATCGCACGTTCTACAGAAGTCTGATGTGCCAATGTCCCACTTACTCATCATATTCCCTATTGAGAAATGACCCGTAACCATACCTACTATGACTCTAAGACTACCGCGACTCATACCTAGAAGATGCTTGGAATCTGCCAGTTTTAAGCTAGGCCATAATGCCCTAGAAGCATTGCAGTCCGATCTGTCATTCCAGGCTCGATTCGTGTTGTCCAGAGTCCACTCCCCTATGGCCCTAAAAAAGGACCCAATTGGAATCTTAACAGATGACTCTATGAAAGACCTATCTAGCTCCGAGCCACTGCGAGCTAGCTCATCGGCTATTTCGTTGCCAAGAATGTCACAATGACCAGGAACCCAACATAGTCTTATCATATAGGAACCCATTAACCTTCTCAATTCCCTTCTGCACTCAAGTACCAATCTGGACCTAACAAAATGACTAGTCAGAGCCAATAACGCCGCCTGACTATCAACATAGATAGTAATCTCAAACCCCCGTTCAACATTCCCTTCAATCAAGCCGAGAGACTTATAAATGCCAAGAATCTCCGCTTGAAAGACACTACAACTGTCAGACAATTTGTAGGATCGTCTGATATCAGTTCCCATAAAGTATACACCCGCACCAGTGCCAACTTCCATTTTCGAACCGTCCGTGAAGACCGCGCACCCCTCATAGAGCTTTTCTACTCCATCCCAAAGATTCCTACTAGGTAACACCAAAGCGGGAGTAGCCCCGAAGTCAATCGTGGTCCCGACATAATCCGTAGGCTCAGCCAAGGATAGTGTCCGACCGTTGAATTTGACTTCATCTAGTATGCTGACATGCCCCGCTCTAGAGGAACCTAATAAACCCAGTTCCCTCAATCTAAATAGGCCACGGACAGCCATACCCCTCACGAATTCCTCAATTGGAAGAAGGTGGAGGATTATGTCCAGCGCCGCCTGAGGTGTACTTCTCCTAGCACCTGAGATGCCAATTGACGCACACCTCTGAACTTTAGAGAGAAGTTTCCTGTACGTTTCCCTACTCAATACCTTCCACCAGACTGTACAGCCATAAGTAAGAATAGGTCTAACAACCGAAGTGTAAATCCAGTATACAACTTGCGGCTTAAGACCCCAATTCTTGCCTATAGAGTTCCTGCAGGTGTAATAGGCATTGAGTCCCCTCTTGACCCTCTCCTGAGTGTTTCTCCTCCAAGACAATTTACTGTCCAAGTACACACCCAGGTATTTGGCCTCACTTGACAATACAAGCTCAATCCCGTTCAATACTGGCAAGCTAAAATGCTCAACCTTGTATTTCCTAGTAAACAAAACTAGCTCCGTTTTCTCGGGGTTTACCCCTAATCCCTTACTGTTGGCCCAAAGGGACAGATCACGTAAACCTGTCTGCATGACCTCACTGATCGTAGATAAAAACTTACCAGAGACCAGTAAAACAACGTCATCGGCGTAGGCCACAATCTTCCGTCCCTTAGCATCAAACTGTCTTAAAATGACGTTCACGGCCAAGAGCCACAGTAATGGAGAAAGGACCCCCCCTTGCGGTGTGCCCCTAGTCACGAGTTTCCTCATATAAGTGCCTCTCATGTTTGAGTTGATAACTCTGCTGCTAAGCATCAGAATTATCCACTCAACAAGGAGCTTACTTATATTCAGCGAAACAAGTGATTCCTCGATAGCCTCTATCGTGATATTATTAAAGGCCCCCTCTATATCGAGAAAAGCCGCCATGGTATATTCCCTCTGCAGCAGACCTCGCTCAATGTAACTCACAACGTCATGCAGAGCACTCTCAACGGACTTACCCTTGAGATAAGCATGTTGAGACTCGCTAATGACCTGAGTTCCCATACTAGTCCTAAGATAAAGATCGATCAGTCTTTCTATTGTCTTCAATAGAAAAGACGATAGGCTGATCGGTCTGTAATCCCTGGGCTTCGAGTGAGTCGTCTTACCCGCTTTGGGTATGAAAATGACCCTTACCTCTCTCCACCCCCTGGGAATGTATTTCATTCTAAGACATTCCCTAAAAACCTCCGTCAATAGAGAGATGGCTCTTTCATCGACATTCTGTAGCATGGCCGGAAATATTCCATCCGGGCCAGGAGATTTGTATGGCTCGAATGAATTTACCGCCCATAATACTTTGTCTCTAGTGATCATCTCCCTTATCACATCGGTATCCCCAGCATCTGATTCGGGTTGTAGGTTATCACTGACGCTACCTGTCCCTCCAACAGATTCTATATCCCTACAGCCTGGAAAATGAGTCTCCATAAGTAAACTGAGGGACTCTGAGCTAGACTCTGTCCACGAGTTATCCTCACGTTGTATGTATCCAGGTGCCACTGGGTCCTTGGATAATACTCGCCTAAACCTAGACAACTCGTTAACAGAGTCCACCGATTCACAGAAATTTACCCATGAAGTCCGTTTCGCTCGTCTAATGTCCTTCTTATACTTAGAGAAACTATCCCTATAGCTAATCCCTTTATATACAGAGCATTATTTGGACCGTGATGGTTATTCGGCTTTGGAGTCTTTTTTTTCTTACCTTTGGATGAATCCATGTTCTTTAAAACCCTGGAAATTACATTAAATAGAAGAATTTCTTTTAAAGCCTCCAATTCTTTATTTTAAAACGTACGCACATCGAAATCGAAAACTTTTACATTAACTAAAATTACTTACGATAAGTTGTCTCAATAAAAGCACCAAAATATGATGGATTTCCGCATCGGTTTTCTTACTGGACAATAGACTAGTGACTTTATTCGATATTTTAATATCACAGTTGGAACTCTTGTTTCCACTCTTTTTTCTACAAAAAAATAATAATTCATACACTATTTTAGATCTCTTTCCGGACCTTTAAAACCTTACTACGGACCTCCATTTGGGAACCCCTGTCATACACCATAACATTGAAAAGGATATAAAGTGTTTATACTGATGTTTATAAGAAATACCTTAAAATATACCAATCGGCTGGAATTACCAACTGAATCGATTTAATTTTGTCCCTTTTACGTATGTCCGACCTTGTAAACCCTATCAAACTAAAGGTAAACATTTCAAAGATAATTCAATGCATTTTGGTACATAGGCCTTGTATAATACAGGAACGAAAATAAAATATTCAAGAAATTGAAAATAAAACTTTTTTACTAGTTTTACTCGTACAAAATATTCTAGTAGTAGAAAAATATTTTCTCCTGAAATTTTTACTACTTTTACTATTGTGCATAGAAACAGTTCTCGAGTAAAATATTTGCAAAAATAGTAAAACTAGTAAAAATACATAATATTCAAACGAATATACCTATTAATTAAAAATTTCAAAGTTTTTTCACTTAATATTGTCTGTTTTTTTGATAAAAAGGAAGATAAAAGTAAAAATATGTATGAGAATAAAAAAATGCAGAGGAAGTAAAAAATGCCAAAATATTCCTCTATATTTAGCTTCAACATTTTCTTTCAAGCAATCGATTTTTAGAAAATTTATCGACATTTTTTTTTTTTTTTTTAGAAAATTGTATTCATTTTAATAATTTATATTTTTTTTTGTCGATTAAGAATAACCGTCAGTTTCTTTTGAACCTTGTGTGTAAATTTTATATGAATAGCATCTTACTTAAAGTGCCCTTAAAATTGGGCGTGATTATATTCAAAAGTTTTTTTTTAAATGTACGAATTGACTGAGCTCGGTGCTATTAAATTCTAAAAGCGTAGAAAATGTAAAGAAAAATCATTAAGAAATTATATTAATCATAATTGTATTGATAGCAGCACCGCTACAGTGGAAAGTAGTAGTAGCCAATATAGTAATATTGGCTTTTTAAATACAAATAGATCGACCATTAAATATACATATTTTTCTTTTTTAGGCTATTACATTGGCATAAGGATATTTGATTTTATAGAAAGATCATCTGACTATTTACATTTTGTTAGGTGCTTTAATTAAAAGTATTTAACATTTTTGGAGATGAAGAACTAAAAATTTCCAAAAAAAAAAAAAAAAAAATTAGTAAGATGTGGTAGCATCTAAAACTGTCCTTAGAAATATACGACAAGAGACAAATGATAAGTTTTTAAATATTTACCTCATTATTCACAATAATTAATTTTGTCAAGGATATAGAAAAAATTTAATAAAACGTTTATTTAATAAAGTAAAACATTTATTAATTTAAAATTTTTATTATGAATAAGTTCTTTAAAGTATAACCCCCATATTCACAAACAACTTTTAAATTTAAAAAGCCTTTTAAAATAAAATTTTCATACAAATTTTGTCTCTAGAATGTATTCAAATTTAAAATTGGTTTCTGAAATTTCTAAAATTAATTTCAATAATCATATTTTATTATTTTTTATATTACACTCTAAAACCTCAATATTATTTACTAGGAATATTTAAAATTACAAAATTTTCTTCACAATGAACTAATTTTGTAGGAAAAATGCTCCGTTTGAGTTAAAAGATTTCCATGGTAGTTTGGTTTGTTTAGCAAGATAATTTTCTGTCGTTGTGTTTAAATAAATAAACTGATGGATATTTAAAAAAGTCAACAGCTCAAAAATAGCTTTGTTAAATTATAATTTATTTTTTTATTTATTTTAGAAAAATTCTAAGTCTCTTTTTAAAATATTTATTTATTTTGTTTCGTTTTAAATTTCCTAACATTATACCCTATTAATTGTTTAAATAAGTGTCTATTATAAAAGTATCTTCAAATAAATTAAAAAAATTTTTTAAACTATTTTTCTACTTTCTTCTAAATTCTTTAAATTACCTTGTGACTGTGTTGTAGATATTGGTATTGATATATTGATTATTATTAAATTTTAAACAAAAATCATATATAATTTTTTTTATAAATAAATTAGTTTGTGTGAACATATGATTATATGATCGTATACAAAAACGTAAACCAGAAACAATTTACTAATTTAAATTATTAATTATAATTTAATTGATTTTTTTTCAAATTTTGACATTTCTTTATAAATTTATCATTTAAATTAAGTACTTTTAGTTGAAACAATAAAAAACTCATACGTTTTCCATGTAATAAAAAATATATAAAAACATGTTAAAAAGTTTTAAAATAATTTAAAACACACACAAAAGTTATATTAAAACGCGGTACAGTTTTAACAATTAGTAAAAGAGAAATTTATAATAAATAATAATAAAAAACAAAAACAAAATACTGTGATTTTAGTGGTCTTATAAATGTAATAAGTTTAGTTTATAAAGAAAATAATAATATTTTTGAGTATTTTTTATACACAAAATTCTCGTTAAAAATTTTTTTTAAATTATGATTTATTTTAAGGAAATATATTAAAACGAGAGTTTTGTATGTTTTTTTTTTTAATTAATTTTATTAAATTATTTTAGTTTGTTTTGATTTTTTTTCTTTAGGATACTTTTAGGTAAATTATTAGAATAATGTTAAATAAAAACCACCATCACCGTTTTGTTGAAAAAATAAAAAATAATAATAAAATAACTGCACTTTAGTTTAATAATTTGTTAACGTTCTAAATTCTTAATCCTCTCTTTTTCTCTTTCTTTCTCTGTATTTAACTGTCTTTGTTATTTTGAAAGATTTGAGTAAATACTTTTGGATAACTGTAAAACTAGGACCTTTAACAGGAATTTAGTTTTCACTTTTAGTTTTGATAAATAAACCAAATTAATAATATTAATAATGATATTGCTAATAATATAAAATATGTAATTTTGTATTTAAAACAACAAATAAAACAGATTTGAATTAATTGAGTTTAAACTAAAAAAAAAAAAAAATAAGAATAAAATGCGTGGCCAGGCATATTGTACAATTTGTTTGAATTGAAAATACGTTACAATCTGCTTTTGAATTTAAATTCAATATATATTTATTTCTAAATATATTTATACATATATTATAAACAACAATATTTATTTATTAAATCAACAGTCATTTCTTTTAATTGCAAAAATAGTTTGTTTTTAGTAGTAATTTAATATCATAAAGATCATTTAAATAACATCCTGCGAAAAAGAATATTTTAATAATAAAAAAAAAACAAGTAAGTTTTCATTGTTAACAAACAAACATCCATCACAATTCTTAAACACACAATTACACTTGTGTATAAATGTCAAAACAAAGTGTCATTAAATACACTTTCAACACTTTTGTTTAACAAATTTAAGAAGAAAAATGAAAAAAAAATCCATTATTTACATTTTCCATTCAAAACATTAATGTATTTATCATAGATCAATTTGTCAATTCATTCAGTCGTCAATCATATTGTCAATGTATGTTTCTAACATTTTTATTTTAAACATTTTAAGTTTTTTTGTTTTAAATTTGTTGATATTTTGTTTTTGTATTGTTTTTTTATTGTTTAATGTTCTACACACAAACATTTTTTTAAATTTAGCAGTATTTTTTATTTAATTTAATTAATAATTTTAAAAACCAAAATGCATGAATGATTATGTAAGCATTATTGCAGTAATTGTAAGCATTATTACAGTAATTGTTGTTTTAAAATTGTAGTTTGTTGATCCTTTTGTAATTGTAGTGATAAACGATAATTGCATGCAGTTTTAGTAGAGTTTGACCAAATAAAGCAATTAGTAAAAAACTATCAAGAAAAGTAATTAAATACCAAACAAAAAAAAAAAAAAAATTTAAGAAATGCTGAAAAAAATAAATCTTAATCTTTTAATGTAAAATACAATTGGAGCGACAGGCAGCAGGCGATAAATTGAAAACTTCTTTTTATATATTAACTTTTAAAAAAATTACCGAATATCTAGAAAAACTTAACACAATTTTGGTTAGTTTTAGATTTGTTTCATGACCAATATCTAACATTGGTGTTTATTAATTAACTTACTATTAAAAGAAAATTTTATGCAATTTGTAAATTTTTACCAATTTTCCAAATTTTGTTCCGTATTTTCTTTAATTTAAATTTAAACTGCACTTTTTGTAAGGAATATTATTATTAGTAGTAATGTTTCAACGACTCTATTTTAGAAACCAGTACCGACCGATATTCACCTAATTTTCTTCAGTAAAATATCCCAAAATATGTTTATTATTGCCCATAATTTTTCGAAATTTTAAATCAATATAACTTTTTTGCTATTTATGAAATCGTACAAAAAATAAAATTAATAATTTTTCTTTTCAGTGTATTTCGATAAATATTAAAAATGTTGTAGTAGTTTTGACATGTGCTGATAGTACCTTAGAAGTTCTATAAAATTGCATTGGTTTGGATTTTGGTAAAACAAAATCTCTATTTTTAATCATTAATAAAAATGATTAACGCGACTAATTGCATAAATAATCTTTAATAAAACCACAAATCAGTGTCAGAAAAAAAATTGAAAATATTTTTACTCAAAATTTTCAAACATTTTTGAAAATCCTCATATATCTACAGACTTTTCAAAAATAACAACTCAAATTTTCAAATTTTCAGGCGTACTCCAAGAAAATTAGATGGAAAATGACTAAACCTTGGAATTTGATGGAGGGAAGCGAATTTTTGCATATAGCTTCACCTTGGTGTCCTATACATGCAGTTGAAAGTCACCGAGAATCACGTTTACGCTACATGAGTTATTCACGATTAAAGGCTGGAAAAATATATATGTATATCTAATGGATGGTATAATTATCCTTACAATTTTACTATACCGTTCTGAAATATAGCGAATATTAAAAACATTTAGTCGAACATAAAATACTCTAAAACTTCAAAACTGATGATGCTACTTAAAAACGTATTTCAGCAAAATTGTGGGAAATTTTATACCCTATAAATGTTGTAATGGCATCAAAACACGTATGATACATAATAAGCAAAATATACGCAAAAAACTGATTTTTGTGACATTTAACTGAGAATAAATTTCAGTACACGTACACGTGATTATCGGTGACTTTTAACAACATATATAAGACATCAAAACGAAGCTATATACAATATGCCAAAAATTTGGTTCCCTCTATTAAATTCCGAGGTGAAACTATTTGCATGGAATTCTTAATATCTCTAAAACTAACAGTCGTAGGATAATACCGATTGGGGGTAAACGAGGCGTCTTTAACATGCTAATTTAATGATTAAATTATAATAAAATTTTTCTCGACTTAAGGTGTTTTGTCAAAAGTATTCAGATATACATATATTATATATCCTTGTACATCTCTACAAAATTTACGCTTTTTTAGTTTAATAGATATTTAGGCTGAAACTAATTTATCTCTAATTAAGTATTTTAAAAATGGCGGGCTTAATTTGGTTACTAATAATATCCACTGGTTCCTTACAGAATTCTAAATAATACTGTAGCAAAAATCATAAAACTGAAGCTGAAATTTAAAATTTCATATATATTTCTTTCAAGAAATAATAAAGTTTAAGATATATTTGAGTAGAAATAAAATTTTCTCTCATTTTTGGCCTCGTTTTTTAAACTTGGCTTAATTTAGGTGCTAACAATATCTACTGATTTCCTCACAAAAATTCAGTAAAAATCAAATCAGTATTTTGTTCCAATAAAAAATTATGTTAATCAAAAATTGCGGTTAAAAAAAACATTCTACATTCCATGAAAGAACCCCCAAAAATTTTCCCTGGGCATTCAGATTTTGCTAATATTCGGCATACACATACCCTATTTGAATATCTCCATTTTTATTTATTTATTTATTTTTTCTATTCACGAGTTTCATTTTTTTAAAAGCCAACAAAATCGTAAAAGTGCGTAACTTTAAACACCAATATCCTCTATAAGCTGTAAAGGGATTTTAATGATTATACCATACACCACCATAGGTGGTTGGAGTATTATGCGTTTGTGCTGATGTTTGTAACACTTAATAATAATTGGTCTACGATCCATCTCAGTGTATATCAATCGGCTTAGACTCATTTTCTGAGTCAATTAAACGATTTTCGTCCATGTAAACCTTGTAATCAAACTACAGGTCGCAATTTTTAAAATAATTTAATGAAATTTGACACATATGTCTTTGATAGTCTAGGTACAAAGTCCATTAAAATTAATTATGATCGACCCATTATTTTACCTAGCTCCCATACAAATGCCCCTCAAAATAAGGGTTTAACGATCATAAAGGACTTAAGTATATCAATATTTAAATGAATTTTAGCATATATAGCTTTTATATAGGTAGGAATCTATATGCCAAAATTCATGAAGATCGGTCTATAATTGGTCCCAAAAACAATTTAACGTGAATAAATTCTATACAAATGTTTGTTTCAATTTAATATTTGACACAAATAAGTTTTATATAAGTAGAAATCATAGTGGCAAATTTAATCACAATCGGCTTATAATTAACCATAGCTTCCATATAAAGCCCACTTTCGAAAATCACCATAAAATATCTGAATAGCATAATATAAAGCGTACATATGTTTCATGGAAATATATAATACTCTTAAAACAGGTATCGGCCAACAATTGACCCCAGGTTCCATATTAGACTTCTCCCCCGAACTTTGATGTACAAACAGAATGGATATCGTATTGTCGGGCTTGACCGACTATGTTTCTCACTTGTTTGAATTACATATAGAAGATGAATAACACAATAATTTTAAAATAATATTATCACTTGCATTAATAATGAAAATTCAATTTTAGGAGATATTTTTTTTAAATTTCTATCTTTTCAATTTTTGTCGTCCTCTGATATTATAAAAATTATAATGTTTACCAAAAATTTGCAATATAAATTATTCTGGGACAAAATGGTTCACTATTACAAAAACAAAAAAAAATATTCCTACAGATTTTTTCATACAAATATTTTTTTTTTATAATATTTGTGTTTTTATTTTTTGTGTTTCGAACTACACCTATTACAAACATGTTGTTTGAAAGTAATTACCATTAGAATTACAGCGAGATCTCTCAGCATCACAATTAATAAAAACCTTATACAATAATCAAAACACACCATTACACAAAATAATAACAAAATGTATCAAATCAAAAAAAGATCCAAAACTTCCATCAGTAATATATAGAATTACAAAAATCTCAAAAGAATTAGACATACCAACTCCAACAAACAATAAAAAAAGATTAAAACCACCATGGCAACTAGAACAAACTTCTATAAATACAACACTAAACCATTTCTCGAAATCAACTACACACCCATTAATATTAAGAAAATTGTTTAACGAAATTCACGAAAAACACAAAAAATATTACTTTATATACACAGACGCCTCTAAGACCCATGATCAAGTAAGCTATGGTATAACTACAGAAAACAAAACTATTAAAACCTCAATACTTCCCAATTATACCACTATTTATACTGCAGAAATTATTGCCATTATGGAGGCAATACAAATAGATAAAAACAAAAACGGATATATCGCAATATGCACAGACTTTTTATCTTCCTTAAAAGCAATCGGCAATCTGACCAACAACAGCCTTTAGAAATATTCTTATTGAAAAGTTCCCAAAAATAATATTAATCTGGAATCCTGGTCATTGTGGGATCAAGGGGAACAAACTCGCTGATAAAATAGCAAACGATGCAGTAGGATCTCCACTCTTGACTACACCCAACTATAATATAAGAGATATAAATAAATTTGCGGAAAAACATTTTACCCAAAAAAATCATGTCATTAAAATGACATCTGAATGGTACAAATTAGCTAACACACCAAAATTAACAATTGAACACTTCTCAACAGATAAGATAACAATGATAAACAGAAGAGATCTTATTAAATTCGAACGTCTTCATCTGGGACATTCTAAACTCTCACACGGTCAATTAATTAACATGCCAAACTCTCCACTCTGCAATTGCAATATACCTTTTACTAAAATATTAAAACATATCCTTACGTCATGTCCTATATATCTAACCCAATGAAATCACAGTTTTAAAAATACAACAAACCCTTTATCCTTGATCTCACATCGATCTTATGATTTTATTGTACAAATTATAAATCTTCTAAAGGAAATTAATATATACAATCTTATCTAATATTTCATTATTAAATACAATTATTTTGTAAAGCCTTAGGTCTAGTAACCATGGCCTTCTTTTTTAAGATTAGTCTGTAATTTGAATTATTTTCTAATGATATAAATAAATAAATATTTTTTGTGAATTCATTAATGTACTGCCTAATAAACAGATTTCTATTCAAAATTAAGCAAAAACATTTAAATTCAAAAGGGCAGAAATTTCTTCAAAATTAATTTAAAAGTTGCATCCTTGTTATGAGTCCATCTTTAGCAAAAGCACATTATTTTTAAATTTTACCATATCATTTAAAATATTTATTGTAATAAACTTGATACTGATTTTTAAGTTAATAAAATCCGACGTAGAGTTAAAGAGTTATAAATATAACACAAAAAAAAAAAAAAAAATATTATGAAAAAGTTAAAATTTTGTATGAAAAAACTCGTGGTCTTTTTTATAAAAAAAATTTTAAAAGTTGTTGATTACCTTATTTCAGAAAAACAATTATTATATTTTATTGTAAAGATATTGCTTTTAAACATATTAAAAGAACATTAAAATCGGTGGGGTAGAAATTTTTCAAAAATGCATTGTAAAATTGTAATTGCATTACGAGCGCATTTTTAAATTAACAAATTTGTCTTTGAATTGTTGGCTTTTAAAAGCTCTCAGTTGGATTTTTTACTTTTATAAAAATTAAAATTGTGAATAAATACAAAATAAACAAAATCTAATTACCCTCCGTCAAAAAATTGCCATTTTTTATAAATCCCTTGTACAATAAACGATATATATTTATTTTTGCAAAAAGGTCTCAATATATTTTCACTTCTAAATTATTATGTTTTGTTCTTTCTGTTTCGAAAAGAAAACTTAATGTAAATGTGTATAAAGTAAAACTGGAGGCAGGAATTAAAAACAAAATAATTTAATTAAATACCGACAGATATTTTTATAAGAATAAGGTTATTATTTTAAGGGAAAAAGTAAATGTTTAAAACATGTTTTTCTCGGTTTGGAATTTTGAGTATTTTTATATAATAAGTACATAAAAGTTTATTTAATTATCTGATTCCAGGACAAATTTATATATATTACACCAACATTTTAATAGGATATGTCGTCTATTCATTTAAATTTTATTTTAGTCCAAATATTAAAATCGCCTAATACCTGTAATCCCAATTGTATGAAACTAAAACACATGATTAGCAATTAAAATTCACGTATCTCAACATATGCTAATTGCCAGCCAATACACAAATCAATGTGTTTGTTGTATTGTTTTTTTTTCCTTGAATTGATGTGATAAAGAATTATAAATAAAAATAAAATACACACACACACTAAAAATTATTATAATCCTATTTTTATATAAAATAAAATAATATTAATTATATTAACAAATCTATGAATGTATTTTTTATGGGGTAGCAGACTAAAATACTTTAAAAAAAAGAAGTTTTAAATTTTTGAAAATAAAAAAACAAAAAATATTTTTTTTTTTGCATCTTGAACGCTTTTAATATTTCATTATTATTTATTTTTATATTTATTACAACTTTTATATTTTTAACAACTATGACCACTTTAAAAAAAAAAGAAACTGCTTTTTATTTGCTTCTCTTTACAATTATTTTAAATTTTAATTTATATTTGATAGTTTTATTTAATTTGTATACAAAAATAAAATACAAAGTAAATGGCCAATGTGCTAATTTATTTTATTTTATTATTTTCCATTTTAATTTTATATTACGAATATGATTTGATTTTTTTCTTATATATAATTTATTTTGCTAATTAAAAAAATTTAAATGAAAATAAACTATACAGAAATATAGATACAATATATACACACACACACAGATACAAATACAAAAAACATTGCAGCTTTTATTAACCAAAAAGAAATAAAAAAAAATACGTTTCTTAATAAAAAGAAAATTTTACATTGTTTTTATATTCTTTGTAAGATAATCATTGGAATAAGTTATAAAATTAAGAAAATTTTGACACATTAAAATCTGTTTATTTAAATTAACGTTAACTAAATGAAAAATATTAAGATTTATTTATTAAGAACACATGAGGTTTTTTCAATAATTCTTGTTGGGGTACTTATTAATTTGGCCCCTTTATAAATAATGCTATAACACAATTTAATTATATATTTCCAGGCTAAAGATATGTTCAGATTACGCAAATATTGGATGCGAATTATATCATCGTATTTCCCTGCATTTTTTGCGACTAATACAGAGTTGATTTTTTGTTCGCATAACGCGCATTTATTTAAAGTTTTTTGTTTGATGGAACAGCTGTCGGATATCGTAAAATACGTGAAGGGGAAAGATATTTTAAGCCTGCTCAGATTAGATGGAAATTATTTACTCAAAATTATTTGATTAAACACACAAATATTTGACATCAATTATTTATTTTCATTTTCTTTTAATCAATTAAGAACAAATTTCTGAGAACTTTTGAAGGTTGTATTTAAAAAATTATACTTTAATAGATAAAATATTAATTGATCAATTCTTTTTTGTCAATTTTAAGTTTGCGTACATAAAAACAACAATTTTTTCAACACAAACCGTCCACCGCATCAGCTGTTGTTTGCCGCCGTTTAATCTTATACTCATTTTGTAAGATCAAACAAAAATTCGCTCAAAATAGTGGCAAATATTTTACTTGTTTTCATGCAACCTTCACACTAGCGGCTTTTTTAGTTAAGGACAAATAGTCTTGTTTTTTCAAAATCAGAGAAAAAAATATAGTTTTAGTGACCATAATCTAATAGCAACATATTATGATTGAAACATATGATCACAGCGAAAAATAGAAATGATTATAAGTAATAATTATTATAATTACACTCTGTCATATTGTGTATTGTGTAGTATTACATATAATTGAACAATCATATTACATCATTATCCCATTCTATCAGATTATGATTTGATGTTGTTATATTATTTTTCTATCTTATTATATTATTATACCACATTTTCATATTATGGTTTCATTTTATAATATTATCTCATGTTATCATATAGTTATCCAATCTTATCATATTATTTCATTTTGTCAAATTATTATTCCATCTTATCATATACTAAAATAAAATGTATTAATAGAAATTATTATTTTTATAAATTTTTTATTCAAAATAATATAGGTGGTGTTCAATAAGACTTCATTACCTATATTCATTTATACCACCATATGTGGTTCAAATGCCAAATATCTGATATTGCTTTAATCACAACGATTATAATCAAACCTTGTCTATTTACATTTATTCATATATAAACTAAATGAGAATTACATTGAAGTTGGAAAACAAACATTAAAGACAAAATACATTTAAAAACAAAAAAGTATTGAAGTCATCCACTAAGTTTGTAAAAAGGATAAGTATTATATTTATTTGAAACATTTTATTGTAATGGGAATAATAATATGAATATGGTTCAGAAGCTCAATATGGTTTAGGAGCATTGAAAAAGACTGCAAATATTTAATGGTTGCAGAATTAATGATATTTTTCATATTAATAAAATATTGAGTATATATATTAGATTGCAAATCTACGTTTTATTTCAAAAATGTTAACAAATTTTTTATTATAAAAGGTATTTTTTAGTGAAAAAAACTGCAAAAAAACGTTACAATTAATTTATTTTTTACAGCTATTTTTTACACAAATTTACTGTATGTAAATAAAAAAAAAAAAATACCTAAAAATGCAGAGAACCGTATTTTTATTAGGTCAGTTCGTTACATAAATATATTTTACACGTAAATCTCATAAGAAAAACATGTAAGATGATTCGTTACATTTACATTTACTCTGTAGTAATGGGTTTAACTTAAAGTAGATTTACATTATTTTTCGACGAAAAATAAATACTCACATTATGCGTTTGTGTTTGCAACACACAGAAAAATATCTTCGGATCCCCACCTTAAAATATATCGTTCGACTCAGAATCACTTCCTGAGTCATTTGACAATGTCCGTCCACCTTGTCGGCTGTCTGGCTGCCTGTCCATGTAAATATTGGGAACAAAGTACAGGTCGCAATTTCAAAGATATCTTCATGAAATTTGGCACGAATAATTATTTTGGCACAAGGATATAGCCTGAGTTATGATCAATCCATTATTTCGACTAGCCGCCATACAAATGTACTCCCGGTATAACGATCATAAATGACATATGTATCAATACTTCAATGAAATTTGGCGTAAAGAAGTTTTATATCAGTATCAATTCTTACGCCAAATTTCATGAAGATCGATCCATAATTGACCATAGCTCCTATATAAACCCCACTTCCGAAAATAACTTTAACGTGCATAAATCCCATACAAACATTAGTATCAAGTTAGTATTTGCCATATATAAGTAGAATTTATACAAGTGCCAAATTTTATGAGGATCGGATCATAATTTACCATAGCTCCCATATCAGACTCACTTTCAGGAATCAACCTAAAGTGCATAAATTTATATAAATTTTAGTATCAATGTAATATGCTGTATTTGTATGTTTTATTTTACACTTAATATAAGTATCGGTCCATAATAGGCCACAGATCTAATATAATACCTCTTTACCAATTTTGGTGCACACGCATATTGGTGTAGGGTATCGTATGTTTCGGCTTGACGGCCTATATCTTTCTTACTTGTTTTAAGTATATAAAACCTATTCATTCTTTTCTGTATAGAATTTTCATAACAAATATTATAAAGTGAAAATAATGTCAAAGCGAGAAAAACTGTTCTGGACGCTCAGATATTTATGTAATACATGTAAGTGGAATTATTGTCCAGGAACGCCTCTATCTTAAGATATATCTATGTGGGTGTTGCAACATCAGTACACGTGCAGCATCAGTGTTTTTTTTTTAGAAAAAAAAACAACTGTTTTTAAAAATTGGTTTGGAGACAACTGTATTCACGACTGAAACCCGCATGCCAACGATATAGCTTCATTTCCAAAAGTTAACTAAATTTAAAAAATATCGAAAGATATAAAAAAATATCGAAAGATATAGAAAATAATAGAATGAATATTTTTCTATTGTAAAATTAAATTTTTTTTACCAAGACAAATTTATAAGTAACTTTAGTAAACAGAAATATGCCTCGTATAAAAAAAAACTTTCTGAGAAAATAAGCCCTTAAAAACTTTATAGTTTATAATTCCGGTATCAGATTTGACGTAGAATCTGTAGTTTTGCCGTTTCGCAAAATACAAAAGCATCTCTCGTATTTACTTTCTAATTGAACAAAAAATTCACTTGATAATGGGGAAATCATTTTGTTTCTTTAAATTGACTCTCAAAATAAAAAGCATGCATTCTTAGGCATTCAAAAATAATTTTTTACAATTTTTTTTTTTTTAAGATATTTCCTCATTTACACCTTATGTGTTCTAAAAAAAAGTGTTAACTTATTTGATTTTTAACACTTCTTAGATTAAATAACAGTTTTAATATTTTCAGCAGTTTAAGTTAAATTTTGATATTCTAAAAATAAAATGTGAAAACATAACAAAAATTAAATATTCCAATGATTATGTTAACAAAAGAATGTTATTACCATTAAAATACATTTCATAACAAAAAAATATGAAATTAAAATCCACAAAAAAAAAAAAAAACTTAAATAATAACAACAATCAACAAACAAAACGCTTTTAAACCACTTTAAATTAATCCATCCATAATTACGCTCATCTCTTTTTGCTTTTAATAAAAAAAGAAAACAATAATAATAATATAAAAATGCATTCTAAAAATACACTCATTTATTAATAAGTTTTTTTTCCTTTACACATAAACCAAATATAAGCACTTATAAAAAACAAATAAACTAATTGATTTTCTTTTTTTCCCCTACGCTTTTTTGTTGTTGCAAAATGATTTTACTTTGTAAAATCAATAAAAAAAAATTAAATTAAAAAAATATTTACAACAAATGGAAAACCATTAATCATTAAATGAACGGAATACTACAAACCATGTTTAATATCATGATGATGATGACGTACTCATGGATGCTGTCATAAATGACGTCTTCTTGGGCAAAACACAACTAACAACATCCGTATTTCTTTGCTTTATGAATTAGACACATTGTGGTCTGTGGTCACATAACCTATGAATCGGTGTCACATTTTCTCAAGGATTTTCTGCACGAGGATCGTGAAGATGTCGATGTTGAAGTGGTATTTTTACATCGGTAAGTTCTTTTGCATTTCTAACACTTTTATAGTTTTCTTTATTATTATGATTAAAATAGAAATATAATATTTAACAATTATGAGTATGATTATGATATAAATACAAATAAAAAAACTAATTATGTTTAAAATGGGGCTAATTGTTGGTGGCCTTTGATGTTAGAGAACATCAAAGGAAAAAATGTTATAAAGACACTTTTATAAAATGTGGTGATGTGAAGGGGATTTAAATAGGAAAAAGATTTTTAAATTTAATAAATATTTAAATGAAAATTGGTACTAAAGAGGAACAATACTTTAAGTCTTTAATTAATAATAACAATATTCAATTGAATTTGTCTTTAAAAGTCTAACTCAGCTCCAAAAAATATTACAACAGAAAATTTCACAAAAACTTTTAAAAACGGAATTTTTCGTTATATATAAAAAGAATATTTATTAAAAATTTTCTATTAAAGGAAAATTTATCGAAAATTTCCTTTAAAATAAAATTTAATCGACAATTTCTTATAAAAGGAAATTTAATCGAAAATTTCCTATAAAAAGAAATTTATCGAAAATTTCCCCATAAAAGGGATATTTATGAAAATTCCCTATGAAAATAAATTTATCAAAAATTTCCTATAGAAAGAAAATCTATCAAAAATTTTCTATAAAAAGCAAATTTATAAAAAGGAATTTTCTATAAAAAAGACAAATTATCAAACTCTTTCTATAAAAAGAAAAATTATCAAAAATTTTGTATATAAAGAAAATTTTATAGAAAATTTCCTGTAAAAAGAAACTTTATCGAAAACTTCTTATAAAAAGAAAATTTATCGAAAATTTCCAATAAAAAGAAAAATTTATGGAGTTTCCGATAAAAAGAAAATATATCGAAAATTTCCTACATAAAGTAAATTTATCGAAAATCTTATATAAAAAGGAAATTTATCGAAATTTTCCTTTAAAAAATTTTATCGAATATTTCCTATAAAAAGAAAATTTATTGAAAATTTCCTACAAAATGAAAATTTACCGAAAAAAAACGAAATGTCTTGAAAATTTCTATAAAAAGGAAAATTATTGAAAATTTCCTATAAAAAGAAAATTTATCAAAAATTCATTATAAAAAGCAAATTTATAGAAAATTTTTTATTAAGTGGAAATTTATCGAAAATTCCTTATAAAAGGAAATTTTATCGAAAATTTTCTATAAAAGAAATTTTATAATAAATTTCATATAAAAGGAAGTTTTATCGATAATTTCCTATAAAATAAAATTTAAAAGAAGAAGTTTATCGAAGATTTTCTATAAAAAGCAGAATTATCGAAAATTTCCTATAAAAAGAAAATTTGTTGAAAATGGCCTTTAAAAATTTTTTTATAAAATGAAAATTTTATAATAAATTTCCTATAAAAGGAAATTTTACCGAAAATTTCCTCTAAAAGATAATTTTATCGAAAATTTCCTATAAAAGGAAATTTGTTGAAAATGTTACATGGCAAATTTTTTATAAAATGGAAATTTGACAAAAATTTTCTATAAAAAGTATTTTTATTGCAAATTTCCTATAAGAGGAAATTTTATAATAAATTTCCTATAAAATTAAATTTTATAATAAAATTCCTATAAATGTAAATTTTATAATAAATTTCCTATAAATGTAAATTTTATAATAAATTTCCTATAAAATGAAATTTTATAATAAATTTCCTATAAAAGAAAATTTTATCGAGAATTTCCTATAAAAGGGAATTTAATCAAAAATTTCATATAATAGCAAAATTATCGAAAATTTCCTATAAAAAGAAAATTTTTTGAAAATTCCCCGTAAAAAGCAAATTTTTTATAAAATGGAAATTTGTCAAAAATTTTCTATAAAAAGAATTTTTATTGCAAATTTCCTATAAAATGAAAGTTTTTAATAAATTTCCTATAAATGTAAATTTTATAATAAATTTCCTATAAAATAAAATTTTATAACAAATTTTATGGAAAATTTCCTATAAAAGCAAATTTTATCGAAAATTTCCTATAAAAGATAATTTTATCGAAAATTTCCTATGAAAGGAAATTTTATTGAAAATTTCCTATAAAAGGAAATTTATTTATTGGAAATTTCCTATAAAAGGAAATTTATTTATTGGAAATTTCTTGTAAAAAGAAACTGTATGGTAAATTTTGACTAAAAAGAAAATTTTGTAATGATTTCCGATAGAATGAGATTTTATCAAAAATTTGTCCTCAGATTAAAATTTAAAGATAAAATACACATACTTAAACTTTACATTACTGTCGTTTAGCACAGTATTTAGTGGAATCAAGACTTAATGTTTTTTTTTTAATTTAATTTTTTAATTTAATATTTAAAAAATGCAATTCTGTGTCATACATTCAGATTGTAAAGAAATAAAAATTTATAAATTTTAAAACATTGCAACTGCTTTCAGTTGTAATTGGGAAATTTGTCTCTAAAAGTCCCGCTGTTGCCAAGATATAACACCACATACCTAAAATTGACAATTAGTTCCTTGTTAAACAAATAAACATAAAATAATTTTGATTATTAAACCTAAAATATAATTATAAATTTTATTAGTAGTCACTTCTTTAAACATATTTAAATAAATTTATATAAATAAGTATTAAATAAATATTTTAATAACCTAAATTAAAAAATAAGTTTAGTATTATTCTTTAATATTTTATAAGTTTATTTTTGAAATATTTTCCTATTTTAAAATTTAAACAAATTTTATTATAAATTTTAAACAAAAAAAAAAAAACAAATAATTTATAAAAAAATAAAACAAACAAAAACAAAAAAACTATATATAGCAAGGAGCCAGATCTGGAACTAGAAGGATTATTAAAACGTCACTATACAACGGTGGCGTTTTTTCAGGGAACCATGATGAATGCCGTCGATTTGGAACGAGTCAAGGTACACACCTTTAAACACACAAGAAAACACACACACTTAATAAAAGAATTTTTAACAATTACCCCTCAAAAGAAAAAAAAAAAAAAACTGAAACACTTTAAAAATCCATTTTGAATTTCAAAACAAATTTTCTAACCAGCAAAATATAAAATATTTATATTTGAACATACATACAATATAAATCCTCAAAGAAATTTAAATTCGTTAGAAATATAAAGTCCAAAGCCTAAGCAACATTATGACCATTTCAAGAAATCACATAGAAACCTCAAAACACAAAGTTTTTATTTTCGTTTTCATAACTTAGTTCCAAAAAAAAAATTGCCTACAATTTTCAAAACCAAAAAGTTAAGTTTATTTTTTTTTAATTTTTTTTTTTCGAAAATTGCACTTGTTTATCCCTTAAACAAATTTCTTTATATAAAAAAATATCCTTATAAAAGATTTACACTGCAACTGATCAACATTTCATTATTTTATTTATTTTGAAATTTTTCAAAATCTTGGCTTTTTCAGCAATATTTGCATTATGGCTCTTAAGAGCAACAGGCTTATTGTTTCTTTTTTTCTTTATAATGACTTAAAATGAATTGAATTTTATGACATTAGTTTCTTTTTTTTTTTTTGGTCTTGATTTTTATTATAAATTTAATTTTAATATTTGCCATAAAGTTTTGCTTTTAATCCTAGAATTTTTATATAACCAAATTACAACAAATTAGTTTTCTTTCCTCTTTCTTTAATTTACGTATATTTATCTTTTTTCAAATATGTGCTTTGGAAAATTTTCAATGCTTCAATGGAATGAATTTTATTAGTGAATTAATTAAATTTAATATTTTTCAACCTATTTTTTTTTCTTAGATTCTTAGATTTTTTTATAACCACGTAAATACTACTTAATCTTTTTTAAAATATAGGTCGTTTGTTATACATTTTTTTTTACAAGTAATAATTTTTATTAGAGATTGTTAAATTATTATGACTTTAAGTATTTTCTATATTGTTTAAGTACCAGTAGTAAGTAAAACTTTTTGAAAAGTTATGGTGTTCTTATATCTATAAATTATGTATGTATTGAGTTAACTATATAATATGAAATTATGTTTATATATTGGACAAATTATGTAAATATTTAAAATTTTTATTAAATAAAAAAAGATACTCAAATTTACACTAAAAAGGAGAGTGGCCGATTTGAAAATTGATTTGAAATTTAAAATGCAATAAACGTGTTTTTGGATATAAATCGATGTAAGAACTTTCGAAAATATGATTAAGTATGGCAGCTTTGTTGTCAATTGCGCTTAATACAGAGTTGCTTAAATTCGTACTTAAAGAAAAGAAAATGCAACTCTATGTCATTAATTTTTTATTAAATAATTTCTCAAAATGTAAATTTTTGCACTGCAGAATTTAGGGTACATTGTTTATATTTTTCCATATTTTTTACCAAATATTACACAGGGTGGCAAAACAAAATTGTTTGTCTGTTCTTAGTTAATTCAAAAATATGTAATCTTGGTGTCCTAACACTATTAGTTACTTTTCTGAATTGACACTAGTTTTCGAGACACAAATTTATAAGTGAAATTAAGGGGGTTGCTACAAATATTCGGGGATAAATTTATCCGATTTCGCTAAATAAAATTTCAAAAAAATTTGAACTCAAATCATCAACTAAAGAGATATTAAGAATTATTTTGTAAAAAAAAATAAATAAATTTCATGCAAAGTAAAATAAATAAATTTGTCTTTAATTCATAAAAAATCTAAAACAACAAAAATATTAATTTTTATTCCTTGGTTACAAAGTTAAATGTGTTGCAAAACAAACGAGTCATATTTCATTTAATTCTGCATAAATTTTTAATTTATTTAGTAAATTAAGTAATGATAGCTCAATAATAAATTATACAAATATAAAAAAGATTATTAACAAAAATAATTTCTTAAAAAAAAATAGTAATATATTTTTTGTATGATTTGTATCTCCAATAAGTGGAGAATTTTTAAGCGAAATTTTAAGTTTTTCGGTCAGAAAATTTGCTCAAGATTTTTCAAATTTCAAAAATTTTATAGACCGATTTAGCACTAAACTAAATACACTGCCTGCCACTTGAATAAGGAATCACATTTTTTTAACTTTAATTGTATATCTCCTAAACTAAAGTTCAGAAAAAAATAATTTTTTGCACAACCAAATTTCAAAGTGTTGGCTTTAGTTTTCTGAAGAAATAAAAATTATACATATTTTGTTATACTAAAATTATGCATTTATTTAAAGACATGTATTTCTGTGGTACTATTTCGTGTGTCACTTGAATAAGGAATTCTTTTAATTAATTAATCACGAAGGCTATGATTTGAATTTCTTTCAATACAAAACGGCTAGAGTCCAAATAGCCAAAAACATTAATAGAGGAAAGACAGTTGTGTACAATTATTTAAATAACATGAAAGGGCGGAAGAAAATGGCAACAACTCCAAAAGAAAGACGAAAAATTCTTAGAATAGAAATTCTGCCATGTCGGCATCAAAAATACGTGAAAAAAGTGGAGACAGTGCACCGTATTTTAAAGTCGTGTCCATACATAGTCCGGCGAAAACTGCAAAAAAACCACCACTTAATGAAAAACATAAATCACAACGTCTACAGTTTGCCAAAAATACAATGACATGGTCCGACAAATGGTTTAAAGTTGTATTTTCCGATGAAAAAAAGTTTAATATTGATGGTCTCGACGGGTATAACTATTACTTCCATGACCTAAATAAGGAGGAATTATTTTTGAGCCGCAGACACAGCCGAGAGGGCGGAAAAATGGTATAGGGTGCTATTTCGTATTATGGTACTATAGAATTGGTTTTTGTATCCAACAAAATGACTGCAACGACTTATAAAAACCTTCTGGAGGAAGCATTTCCAAAATTTAATGATTTCTTTGGAGCCATATCTTGTACGTACCAACACGACAACGCTCCGATTCATACGGCCAGAGCAGTAAAACAGTGGATTAATCAACAAGGTGTTCAACTTTTGGATTGGCTCCCATATTCATCAGACCTGAATCCAATGGAAAATGTCTGGGGTTAGCTTGCAAGAAAAGTTTATGAAGGAGGAAAACAATTTGAGACGATAGAATCCTTAAAGGATGCAATAACGGAAGCATGGAGTTCAATTTCGCTAAATTACTTAGAGCCATTATACAAGTCGATGCCAAATCGCATTTTTGAGGTTATTTATAAAAATGGTGGCAGTACTCATTACTAATTGAATGCTAAAAGAAATTTATTATCTAAAATTAAAAAATAAATTACAGTTTGCTTAGTTTTAAAATATTCCTTATTCAAGTGACATACGAAAAAGTATCACAGAAATACATGTCTTTAAATAAATGCATAATTTTAGTATAATAAAAATATGTATATTTTTTTATTTCTTCAGGAAACTAAAGCCAACATTTTGAAATTTAGTTGCGCAAAAAAATATTTTTTTTCTGAACTTTAGTTTAGGAGATATACTTAATTAAAGTTAAAAAATGTGATTCCTTATTCAAGTGGTAGATAGTGTATAGACTAAAATGTAGACTGGAGAGAATATTTTTTGAAAATATACAAAAAAAAAGAACATATTAAAATTAATTTTTATAATTTTATTCTTATACAGTTCATTATCTAGTCTAAAGCGAACAATTTTTTATGCATTTTCCAATCTAAAAGAGATTTTTCTTAAAAATTATAAAAACTATAATTTATCAATTATTCTAGCTAAACTACTTACATTTTTTAGCTATATATGATATATATAGACATAGTGTCTATATATCTTGTTAAACAAATCAAATATAGTTCTAAAGCTACAACGAAAATAAAGCAAATTTGTGGTTAATTCAAAGTCTACTTTTATAAAAATGTTTAAAAATTTATAAAAAAATCTTTTGAAACAAAATTTTGTAAATTAACAGGGTTTCAGTGATAATAATAAAAGCTATTGTCTCTCATGTAGTTCACAAATATCAATTTTTGTTTAAACATTTATAAAAAAAAAAAAAAAACTAATAAAGCCAAAATAATAAAAATCTTTATTCACTCATAACTTCAGTAAACTCGTGCAATAATAGCAAATAGAAAATAGTCGTAAAAATGCTATGTTGTAAATGTGGTGTTCTAGAGCCAAATTCTTTACACAAAGAAATGTTTTCTAGATGTAAAGTTTATGGATTTAGTTTATGGATTTTGTGCCTTAATTACGGGCGATTTATGATTATTCAAAGGGCAACAAAATTTTCATTATTTCACAGATTTATTGCTATGAAAATTGATTTTCAAAATTTGGCCACGTCCTCTACTTTAAACCCGCTCCCAACAAAATTATATACTATTTATTATAAATTATTTGGTTTAGAAAAATCTTTACTGTCAATCAATAAATCGTATATTAGGCATTTTAACTTGTATATAATTAAGGTAAATTATTTGTTTCCATTAATTATAAGACAATTTTTCTAAAAAAAAACTGAATTGAATCAACATTTGTTTTTGTAAATTTTTATTTTGAAAACAAACCAAAAAAACCTACATTTAAACGTCAAAATTCTTGCGCCATCCACAACCTGATTTTTGTACAAAATCTAAAAAACCACAAAACCAAAATGTCTAAAAAAAACAAAACTATCAACTCTCCCACCTAATATGGATTAAAATCATAAATATTTTACATCAAAATCAAAACAAAATTGCTATTGAAAAAAAATCAAACCATTGAACATGATTAAATAAAAAATTATCAAAAACTTATAAACACACAAATAAAATAAAATAAAACATTAAAAAGAAAACCACCCGATTTGGAACTAGAAGGTTTATTTAAACGTCATTTTACAACAGTGGAATTTTTCCAAGGCACTATTATGAATCCCATCGATCTACAAAGGGTTAAGGTAATAGTCATTATTTATGTTGTTCTATTCTATTCTATATAACTCTATCAAACAAATCTATTGTTTTATTTGTGTTTTGTTATTAACTAATTAACTCTAACTCATACAAAAACAGAATATTTAATTGTTTTCACTATAAAAAAAAAAAATGTGATCAAACATTTTTTAAAAAAAGAAAGCTCAAAATTTGTTCATTTTTATGTTGTCTAAATGTTAAAATTCAAATCAAATTATTATTATTATTATTCTTATCAAAAAAATATTTAAACAGCCAATGAAAACACACATTTAACATTAAACACTTAACATTAATGCTCACTACTATTTGCGATTTAATACTACTTATATCTCTACAATAACTACTTTTAACTATTTTATATTTACTATTACTACTACTGTTATTTACACCTACATACTTTTATTTACATATTACTTACATACATAACTATAACTACATATGTATTTACTTATTATTCTATAGAATTTAGTTCTTTTTTTCTTATTTCTTTTCTTAAAAACTATTTTATAAGAATATATTTTTGCTGTCAATTGCAGTCAATATAAAAAGTGCAAACAATTTTATAAGTTTGCTTTTTGTTTTTCTTTATATTTCAAGTAATAGACAATTTTCTTGAAAACTTTTTTAAATTATTACTTTATTATTGATTTCTTGATACTTGTAAAAGTATCTTTTTGAAAATTTTTGTTTGTCATTTTACCTATTACCAAATTAATATGAAAGTGATTCAAATTCCTATTGCTTAGAAGAAGAATTTTATTGCCACAATAATCATATTCGTATTGCGGAAGTTTCCTCCATAGGAAGATATTGTGTGTCACAGGCGATACATCTAAGCAATAAGAAATCAATACGACTAAGAAAAATATGCAATATTTCTAGATAATCATCCAGGTGAAAAAAATAAGATACCGCCAGTTAATAAATACTTATACACTAGATATAATATAATGCAATTAAATTTTAACACAATAAAGCACGTAAAACTAAAAAGCTCCTATAAAATATCAATTGTTTTCTAAAAGAAAAATAAATTTTTTAAATATTTTATTCATTTTTAAACAATTTTTCGAAAACTGAAAAAATTGTGTCTGAAAACAAAAAGTATTGCATTAAATTCTTCCAAAAGATTTCAATTGAATATCATCAATTTATTGCGGAGATGATAATCCCCTTACTGTAAAAGGGCGACATTTAGAAGATAAAATATACTATAAAAATTGCCTAATTTTCTTTATACTAATAATCATGACGATTTTCTTTCAAATAATAAAAATATGGAAGATATCTTACACATGTTTGCAGGGTTATTTTAGCTTTTTTTTTTTTTTGTTGTTTTTTTTGTTAAACAAATACTTATATATTTCAAACATTTACATCAAATTATACTCAGCAGAAAATACATTACTGAACAAAATTTTAAAAATACTTATTTAAGCTTAAACTTATTGCTGTTGTTGTTTTCTTCATTTTCCTTTTTTTTTACTTAAACACTTTAACTAAAAATTATGCTAATATTTACAAGAAGAGTTTTAAGTTTTAAAATACATTGATCACTAGATATTTTATGGTAAAGAATTAAAAAATAATATTAAGAAAATTATATCAAAAGGAATGCAAACGGACGGAATGACGGACATTTTAAAATCGATTCTACTCCTTTTAAGAATCCAAGAATCTAATATTGTTGAAATACGAATTTATAACTGCTACTATACTTACTCTATGTTTAAAGCGAAAATTTGTGACCCCTGAAACATTCTTACAAAATTTTGTTGTAATATGAAATATTCATAAAATCCTAAAATTTTTTAAACAAGATTCAATCACGCATTTGATATACAAGCGGATAACGGAAACAAGTTTCCTAACTTTAGCTGAACACATTAAGGTGTGCGTTTAAATAAATATAACACACAATTTTCATAATAACTTTTATTGTCGTTAATTTTAAATAGCTTCTTTGATTGAAATATATTCGAAAGGTTTAAATCATATCAAATTTTTGGAATCCGTTCATTTGTCCGCTTGCAGAAGTCAGTCAAGGAAAAATGTACAAAATAAATTTTTATTTTTTATTTAAATTGTATGAAAAAATGGCAATTAAGTAACTATTGACCAAGGAATTAGATTTCATGGTAATCAAACAGTTTAACAAAGATTTAATGAATGAGATGAAACTTAGATCAGAAAAAGGAAAAAGTCACACGAGTGAATTCCAAACCCTAACAGTGGAAAAACTCCTAAGAATTATGCTAAATATGTTCGTTTGCGTATTGGCGCAGTTTTAAAAATCTTTCAAAATTGAACATGAGCCAAGCTAAAGCAATTAATTAAAGCTTATAAAGGAGAACTATGAAGTGCAGAATCATCAAAGCTTCTCAATAATGAAACAATAATAGTTTTTCAAATTGTTGCATTATCCTGCATATCCTGAATGTATATACCGAATAATCGAGAAAATTGTCCTGAATAATATCATGCTAAAAAACAATAAAAATTTACAAAAAAAATTTGACGTATAAGAAGTTCACTCTAAATGCGTGATCGTTTAGCTACTTTAGCCTGAATAAAGTAATCAATAATAATAAAGTAATAATCATGTCAAAGAGTGTCATAAAAAGACAATGATTGCTCTCCTACCATGAAACAATGTTTTTAACATTTTCTGTTTCTTATTTAAATTGCACTGAATTGTGGCAATTTAAAATGAAATATATATAAGTCAAAAATGAGTTTAAGAAAGTCTCAGCAGTGTTCAATTGCGATTATAAACCCTATAAGCAAAATAATACGAAAGTGATTCGAATTCGTATTGCTTGGAAGAAAAATTTTATTGCCGCAATAATCATATTCGTATTGCGGAAGTTTCCCCCATCGGAAGAGATTGTGCGTCTCAGGAGATACATCTAAGCAATAAGAAATCAATACGTCTGGAAGAAAAAATAGGAAATATTGTTAGATAATCATCTAGGTGAAAAAAGAAGATACCGCCTTATAATCTTCTGGAAGATGTAATAAATAATATAATAAAGAAACCTTTTACATACATGCACATAAATCTTAACATAATAAAGCACGAAAACTGAAACGCTCACCTAAAATATCCATTTTTTGCTAAAAGACAAACAAATTTTTTTAATATGTTGTCATTGTTGAACAATTTTTCGACAACTGTTTTCAATTGTGACTGAAAAATAAAAGTATTGCATTAATTTCTTCCAGATGATCTCAATGGGATATCATCAATTTATTGCGGATGTGATAATCACCTTACTGAAAATAGGGCGATATTTTGAGGAAAAAGTAGAAAAAAAATTTTAAATTTTATATACTTTTTGTTGTTTATTGCCTTAAACTTGAAGCAAAATAAAATAAATTAAAACGAATGTAAAAGCACATTATCTACTAAAATATCCTTAAATATAAACATTTCGTATATACACTGCCTGCCACTTGAAAAAGGAATCACATTTTTTTAACTTTAATTAAGTATGTCTGCTAAACTAAAGTTCAGAAAAAATAATTTTTTGCGCAACTAAATTTCAAAGTGTTTACTTTAGTTTCCTGAAGAAATAAAAAATATACATATTTTTATTATACTAAAATTATGCATTTATTTAAAGACATGTATTTCTGTGATACTTTTTCGTATGTCACTTGAATAAGGAATATTTTAAAACTAAGCAAACTGTAATTTATTTTTTAATTTTAGATAATAACTTTCTTTTAGCATTCAATTAGTAATGAGTACTGCCACCATTTTTATAAATAACCTCAAAAATGCGATTTGGCATCGACTTGTATAATGGCTGTAAGTAATTTAGCGAAATTGAACTCCATGCTTCCGTTATTGCATCCTTTAAGGATTCTATCGTCTCAAATTGTTTTCCTCCTTCATAAACTTTTCTTGCAAGCTAACCCCAGACATTTTCCATTGGATTCAGGTCTGATGAATATGGGAGCCAATCCAAAAGTTGAACACCTTGTTGATTAATCCATTGTTTTACTGCTCTGGCCGTATGAATCGGAGCGTTGTCGTGTTGGTACGTCCAAGGTATAGGTCCAAAGAAATCATTAAATTTTGGAAATGTTTTCTCCAGAATATTTTTGTAAGTCGTTGAAGTCATTTTGTTGGATACAAAAACCAATGCTATGGTACCATAATACAAATCGGCTGTGTCTGCGGCTCAAAAATAATTCCTCCTTATTTAGGTCATGGAAGTAATAGTTATACCCGTCGGGACCATCAATATTAAACTTTTTTTCATCGGAAAATACAACTTTAAATAATTTGTCGGACCATGTAATTGCATTTTTGGCAAACTGTAGACATTGTGATTTGCGTTTTTCATTAAGTGGTGTTTTTTTTTTTGCAGTTTTCGTCGGACTATGTATGGACATGACTTTAAAATACGGTGCACTGTTCTTAGACTGGCACTGACTTCACTTTTTTCACGTATTTTTGATACCAACATGGCAGAATTTCTATTCTAAGAATTTTTCGTCTTTCTTTTGGAGTTGTTGCCATTTTCTTCCGCCCTTTCATGTTTTTTCCATATCTTTCCACGTTATTTAAATAATTTTACACAACTGTCTTTTTTCTATTAATGTTTTTGGCTATTTGGACCGGATTCTGACCCTGAGATTTCAAAATCAGAATTTTTTCTTTTTCAGAGTTATTAAGAGCCTTACCACGTTCTATTTTGAATAAAAACTATTTAAAAGCTATCAAATTAAAAATTCTCTAGCCGTTTTGTATTGAAAGAAATTCAAATCATAGCCTTCGTGATTAATATTAAAAGAATTCCTTATTCAAGTGACACTCGAAATAGTACCACAGAAATACATGTCTTTAAATAAATGCATAATTTTAGTATAACAAAATATGTATAATTTTTATTTCTTCAGAAAACTAAAGCCAACACTTTGAAATTTGGTTGCGCAAAAAATTATTTTTTTCTGAACTTTAGTTTAGGAGATATACTTAATTAAAGTTAAAAAAATGTGATTCCTTATTCAAGTGGCAGGCAGTGTATAAGAAATTCCGGGAATTACCGTATGGTTTCCCGGAATCAGGGGATTGAAAATTGTGCGGAATTTTCGTCCTGGGATATCCCGTGAAAAATTCTAACACTGAGATATTAATAAAAACGCTGTGATAAGTAATATATTTTAATGTAAATAAGTTTTTTTTAAGTATGTAATTTTATTTTAATTAAAAAAAATATATTTTGTACAAAAGTGCGCAGATACCAGGTCATGAGAAATCAATTGAGTAATCATAATGAAAATCTACATAGCTTTTACAGTTATAATAGTGAATCTTATATATTTATGACATGTTATTTTAAACCATTTTGGTACTATAATTACGTCCGTTGCAGTGGCAATGTTTAGTCAAACCATGGCTACATTCGCAGATATCTGCAAATAAAATTTAAAAAATCAGTTCGTATTCTAACATTTCCCACAGTGCATTTAAAAATATATACAATTTAAATAATTATTGCTGCATTCCATTTAATATGATTTTTCTTTAATAATTGTACACACTTATAGAATTAGTCATATTAAGAGAATAAAGCTAGGATCAAACGAAAACTATTTAATTAGACAATTATAATACAATTGTTAAAACTCATAACAACAAATTTACAAAATACTTATCTAAGTATATAGTTACAGGTCTGAATGTAAATGTAATATATTGTGTAATATGAATGTAATGAGAAAATCAAATTAATATATTTATGTATGATTTATGTCTGTATGTATTTTAAAGCAAAATTACAAGGAACCTTTACAGCTTGTTTTTATAAAAAGTAAAGAAAATTCATTTAAATAAATTGCAATATGAAAAATAACAAATATATTTCAATTCTTTATTTTTTGTCTTTACTTTTTATAAAAACGGACCCTTAATTTCAAAATTTTAATAAAATTTTGAAAAAGTCTTTTGTATTTGCGTTTAATATTATTTAGTGTTAAATGTAAATTATTTTAATAATATTAATATTATTTACAAGTTAAAAAATCTATTATTTAATTAAAATGTAAACAATTGACTAATTCATTATAAAAAATAGTTTAGTGTTTATAAATATGTAAATAATTTGTAAATAATATTTTTTTTAGTTCTTCAAATGCATGGTAGTTAAAAATTGCATGTTTTTATAATTTTTATTTCATTATATTATTTTAATTTTTTTTTTCAACCTGGCCTATTAATGATATAAGATTTTATATATTATAGTTTAGTAAATAAGTTTTAATTTATTGAGTCTCATTATTTTAAAAAATTTCTACATTCTATCAATTAAAACATTTATTAAATCAATTAAAATTTTGTTCATATTACGAAAACATTACTTAATTCAATGAAAATCTTTATACTTGAGCATTGTACATTGTACTTTAAAGGCTAAATCTACGGATGTAAACAGTGGATAAGAAAAATATTAAAAAAAAAATACAAGTGATTCACAATTGTAACTGTCATTTCCCAACAAAAACTTTGCTTTCCAGCTAGCAGGTATAATTGGAAACAAAAATAAACTACTTATTTTTTGCCTGAATAACTATTTTTTTTTCGACTTGTCCACAAATTCATGTAGTTATTATTTGACTCTAGGGGTACTCAATATGTACCTAAACGAAAACAAAAATAAAAAAAAACAAAAAAATTTTGCCGTCGGTGAGACTCGAACTTGGACACACACTAACCATTCGTTTTTACTGACTAACGTCTTACTCAGTACACCATCTCGCACATAGCATCCTAAGCGACAAAAACTCTATTTAGTTTAAAATATTTTTTTAGACATTTTGTTATAAAAAACTAACAGTTTCAGAATGGGGTTGAACCAACAACCTTCTGGTTGTTAATCCGGTGCTCTAGCCAACTCATCCACGTGATTGCAGTATTACTGTTCTATTATACTATTGAGTACTTATTAATGTAATATAGAGTAGGCAAATAATAATGACGCCTCATTACCAAGAAACTACTTTAATAAGTAGTTGTTATTACCGAAAACCAAAAAGTTTTTGCTGGGTTCTCAGAAGATTTTCAATAGAAGCTTTCAATTAATTTCAGAGTTATTCATAAAAATGTTATAGTATACAACAAATTGTCATGCAAAATATTTTCATTTTCAAAATGTATTGCTTATATGAAAATTTTAGCAAATATTTTAGAAAGTAATTGAGTATTTATCAAAAAAACTTATAATGGACTAAATTGTACATTTATTATGGATGGATATAAAGCTTAATGATGATCTTAATATGTCCGTCCAGATGTCTTTATGCAATTATAATATTTGACTTCGTGTTTTTATTACCATTCTTATGATTAGTTGAATTATCTTTACTGATACTTTAAACCAAGCGCTAATATTTTCCAATATTTTTTCCTTGGCACAGAATTTCTCAGACAATTTATAAACTCCATAATCAAGAGTTTTAAAGTATAAAGTCTAGTTTTTTAACATAAACTCTTATATAGAAAATTCATGATATTGCACTACATCGAATACAATTTGTCTGATTCGGTTTAATAAATTATCAACAAATTATAATTATATCTTCATTATTTTTTGTTTAATAGTTTCGGAGATTAAAAAAAACATTTATTATAAAAATAAAAAAATAAAAATTTTATTTTTTCAAAAAATCTAAAATGATCAAAAGAGTTACGTTTTCTTATTTATCATAAAATAATCCACATTTTACTAAAATCGAAAAATAAATGTCAAATCGATTATATATAAAATTTTAGCATATTTACTCCTGTAATCCCAGAGCAATAACATTTAAACATACAAAACTGTTTTAAATGACAATTTTCAATTCTGCTATAACTTTAGCATAAAGCTTAGAATATTAGCATTAATTTATAATGATAGCTACTAATAGCTCGTATAATTACAGTTAAGTTTTTGTATTAACGTAATTAGAAGGAACAAGTGAGAATGTTATATTCGGCTTGACCGAATCTGTATATCCACCATCTGCAGCTTTTTAGAATTTTACCTTATATTAGAGGTGGGCGGTAAAGTGGTTCGAAACATGCCCATTTTTTGTTTCTGAGTTTACATTGTTCCTTGAACTATTTGTACAAAATTTCGTTGATGTATTATCTTATATTGGAAGTGGGCGGTAAAGTGCGGACAGACGGACGAATATAGCGATATCGACTCAGAATCTTATCAGGATCCAGAATATATATACTTTATGGGGTTTTAAATGATTTTTTCGACATCTTACGTACGGATTGATAAACCCAATATACTTCCCATCTTTTTGATGGTGGGTATAACGGAACTTATAGTCACTTTAAACATTATTACCGATCTTTTTTTTTAAATATATTTAATTTTTCAAAGTAGTTTATATAAAAATATTGTAATTATTGTATTAAATTTATGCTTCTAGTAGTAATTGTCTATGTAATTATTGTATACTTTTCTGCATGTATAAAAGTAGAAATAGAATTTCTATAATTTATTTAAATCTCTGTTCTTTTAATTTCTAAACTAAAGCACATACATGTCTTTTAATTTTGTGTTGTTTTATTTTTAAGTTTTGCGTATAAATAAAATGCTTTACAACAAAACAATACCAACTGGGCTTTAAATATATATATATTTGACTTTGTGTCACCTTAATTTTTTTTAATCATAATTAAAACTCTGTTGCATATTCTAATAAAAACTTGTCCCACATCAATAAAAAATACTAAAGTTCGTACCAAAAGTAAATGTTCAAAATAAAACATTTTTCATTTTAGTAATCATTTGTTATAATTTCATTACAGTTTTGTTAATAACGATCACCAAAATCACTAACCGTTTTAAAAATTTTACTAAGAAAAAATAATAAAATTCTTAAAAAGGAATTTTTATTATTTTTGTTGTAACAATAACTAATTGTTTTGCCATAATGAAGCAATTAGTTAATTAAATTTTTTCTGAAATTGCCTTTATGACGTTTGTTTATTTTGTTTTTTTTTTATTGTGTTTTTTTATTTTTGGAAAAATTATAAAGGTTCATGAAGCTGATGCCTGTTTAGTGCTTGCCAATAAATATTGTCAGGATCCAGATGCTGAAGATGCTGCCAATATTATGCGTGTCATTTCAATAAAGAATTACAGTGATGATATCAGAGTTATTATTCAATTAATGCAATATCATAATAAGGTAATAAATAGAACATGATTTACTTACGCACAAAGGCCCACATGCAATTAGGACTCAGCTAAAATGTTATAAAAAAAAGTAAAATTAAAATTAGGTTAAAAAACAATAGAAATAATTTGAAAGCTAAATATGTGTTAACAAATTAACAAATTAGGCTAGAATTTCTAAATTTTTTAAGGAAATAAAAAAATATATTTTTATTTTGTTTTATAAAAATTATTTTTATTTTGTAGTTAATCAACAATTAATTAAATTTTAATTTATAAAATTGGCTTTTTTAAGGCCTTAAATTTTTGTGTATATTTTTTATAAGTTAATTTCTTGTTTTCTAATTAAAAATAAATTTTATTTTGTAAATTTTTTTTTGTGCTAACCTAAATTCTATTAAAAAATATTGCCTTCGTTAAGGGTATTTTAAAGGGCTTTAAATTTAGTTTTATATCTTTTTAAAAAATTATTTTGGTTTTTTTTACCATTTTTTTTTTTAATAAAAAATTAAATTTTATTTTGTAATAATCTTTTTTTTATTAAATTTTTAATTTTAATAAAAAAATTCGTAAATTTATATTTAAACATATTTAATTAATTTTTTATTTTTAATATTTGTTATAACCAATTTTTTTATTATTTTTTGTGCTAAACAAATTCAGTTTTTATAAAAAAATATTTCCTATTTTTAAGGCTTTTGAAATGAACCTTAATTTAGGTTTATAATTTTTTAATTTAATTGATTATTTAATCCAAATTCAAAATTAAATTTTATTTTGTAATTTTATTATTTTTTTTGTAGTGCTAACTAAAATTTAATTAAATGTTTAATTTTAATAAAAATATTTTCTAATTTTAGGGGCTATTTAAAGGCCCTAAATTTATATTTAATTAATTTTTTGTTTTTAATATTTGCATTAACTAATTTCTTTATTATTTTCATTTGTATTTAAATTTTCTTTTATTAAAAAAAAAGTCTAAAGAAATTTCCATATTTGATTGTGTTTCAAAAACAAATAAAAAAAGAAAAAACTGAAATATTTATATAGATGTGAGCCAGTATAGTAGTAAATAATGTTTTTAACAAATTACTAAAATATGTTTTAATGAAAGAATTGCACAATTTTGAAAACTACAATCGACACAATACAATCTACTAATTGACCTTATGTTTAAGCCTTAAAAGGTTTAAACTTAAAACCTAAAAATATAAAAATCTTAAAATTGTTGTAACAAAATTTTATAATTCGTTAAGCACCACCCAAACTCCTTTATCCAATCTCGTTTAATTTATCAAATTGGTGTCTAAACTAAATCGGTCCAAATCGATTTGAAATTGCCCTACACCAAGTCTGCACCATCAAAATGAAATTAAAATTTATTTGTTGTCTGAGTTTAAAGAGATTGAGTTCAAGTAATAATTTTAGTTGGTTTTTGTGTGTCAAAAAAGATATCCTCACTGCAAATGTTTCCTGAAATCCGTTCAGCTTTATTGACTCTAACTTATTTTTCTCTCTTAGATTTGCATTAGTAGGAAATTGTCTGCATAGAAGATATTCTATATTTTTGGTGATTAAAAAAATATAACAAAGGACTCTTTTAAAAGGACATACCTACACATTTTTTATTTTACTTACATACATATAAACAAAATTTATAAATATTTATTAAACACACTGGAAATATTATTTTATAGTTAGAGAAACATAGAAATTACTTAATAATTTATATTAATATTTATTATCAGCCTTAAGAACAGCAAACTTAATATAATTATCAACCACAAATTCTGGTGTGGGGTATCCAGAAAAAATAAAACTTATTCTCATAACAATTCTTCCTTCTCCCAATTTTAATTTAACATTCACTTCTATCCCTCTAAAATTTTCCATTGGCCATCTATCTTAAAAAAAAATACATCCAATTTTACATTTAAAAATCCAAAATCTACTTTAATTTCAAAATTTCAAGAACAATATCCGTCGCTAACTGCTGAGTAACGGATTACGTTCACCATTTTGAATATCTTAATTCTGACATCAACTTAGTAATCAAAGACACGAGAAATAAATGTAAATCCTGAGTAAACTTTTACCTAAAGTTTATGAGATTTTACACTTTGTTTGGTATTAAAATGAAACCAAAAAATTAGATATCACTTGGCCAAGTAAGGAATGGATGATGCACCTACTCACCAATTAATTTGTAAGAATTACTAATGAAATAATAAGATGTACATATTTACATATATTTCAACAAATCTGCAAAATTTTTGTCAACAATGTTTGGAAAATTTATTAAAAAAAAGTAATGGCCTTTCTATAGCAAAAGCTTTTGTTATATATTTCTGATTTGAGACCTATTCAATGCTACTAAATAACCTGAAGAACTATACAATCAAAGATTATTTTGATTCAAATAAAAACCTCCTAAATAGTTTAACTGTATATTTCTTCAGAAATAAGAACTAATAGTCAAATTCAACTTGCAAAAAACATAGTTATAGCTATTTAAAGAAATTAATAATTTTTTGCTATAGAATATGAAATATTTTCTACATAGAAAATTTTCGATATTTTCTATATAGAAAATTTTCGATATTTTCTATATAGAAAATTTTCGATATTTTCTATATAGAAAATTTTCGATATTTTCTATATAGAAAATTTTCGATATTTTCTATATAGAAAATTTTCGATATTTTCTATATAGAAAATTTTCGATATTTTCTATATAGAAAATTTTCGATATTTTCTATATAGAAAATTTTCGATATTTTCTATATAGAAAATTTTCGATATTTTCTATATAGAAAATTTTCGATATTTTCTATATAGAAAATTTTCGATATTTTCTATATAGAAAATTTTCGATATTTTCTATATAGAAAATTTTCGATATTTTCTATATAGAAAATTTTCGATATTTTCTATATAGAAAATTTTCGATATTTTCTATATAGAAAATTTTCGATATTTTCTATATAGAAAATTTTCGATATTTTCTATATAGAAAATTTTCGATATTTTCTATATAGAAAATTTTCGATATTTTCTATATAGAAAATTTTCGATATTTTCTATATAGAAAATTTTCGATATTTTCTATATAGAAAATTTTCGATATTTTCTATATAGAAAATTTTCGATATTTTCTATATAGAAAATTTTCGATATTTTCTATATAGAAAATTTTCGATATTTTCTATATAGAAAATTTTCGATATTTTCTATATAGAAAATTTTCGATATTTTCTATATAGAAAATTTTCGATATTTTCTATATAGAAAATTTTCGATATTTTCTTTATAGAAAATTTTCGATATTTTCTTTATAGAAAATTTCGAAATTTTCTTTATAGAAAATTTTCGATATTTTCTTTATAGAAAATTTTCGATATTTTCTTTATAGAAAATTTTCGATATTTTCTTTATAGAAAATTTTCGATATTTTCTTTATAGAAAATTTTCGATATTTTCTTTATAGAAAATTTTCGATATTTTCTTTATAGAAAATTTTCGATATTTTCTTTGTAGAAAATTTTTGATATTTTCTTTGTAGAAAATTTTTGATATTTTCTTTGTAGAAAATTTTTGATATTTTCTTTGTAGAAAATTTTTGATATTTTCTTTGTAGAAAATTTTTGATATTTTCTTTGTAGAAAATTTTCGATATTTTCTATATAGAAAATTTTTGATATTTTCTTTGTAGAAAATTTTCGATATTTTCTATATAGAAAATTTTCGATATTTTCTATATAGAAAATTTTCGATATTTTCTATATAGAAAATTTTCGATATTTTCTATATAGAAAATTTTCGATATTTTCTATATAGAAAATTTTCGATATTTTCTATATAGAAAATTTTCGATATTTTCTATATAGGAAATTTTCGATATTTTCTATATAGAAAATTTTCGATATTTTCTATATAGGAAATTTTCGATATTTTCTATATAGAAAATTTTCGATATTTTCTATATAGGAAATTTTCGATATTTTCTATATAGAAAATTTTCGATATTTTCTATATAGAAAATTTTCGATATTTTCTATATAGAAAATTTTCGATATTTTCTATATAGAAAATTTTCGATATTTTCTATATAGAAAATTTTCGATATTTTCTATATAGAAAATTTTCGATATTTTCTATATAGAAAATTTTCGATATTTTCGATATATAGAAAATTTTCGATATTTTCTATATAGAAAATTTTCGATATTTTCTATATAGAAAATTTTCGATATTTTCTATATAGAAAATTTTCGATATTTTCTATATAGAAAATTTTCGATATTTTCTATATAGAAAATTTTCGATATTTTCTATATAGAAAATTTTCGATATTTTCTATATAGAAAATTTTCGATATTTTCTATATAGAAAATTTTCGATATTTTCTATATAGAAAATTTTCGATATTTTCTATATAGAAAATTTTCGATATTTTCTATATAGAAAATTTTCGGTATTTTCTATATAGAAAATTTTCGATATTTTCTATATAGAAAATTTTCGATATTTTCTATATAGAAAATTTTCGATATTTTCTATATAGAAAATTTTCGATATTTTCTATATAGAAAATTTTCGATATTTTCTATATAGAAAATTTTCGATATTTTCTATATAGAAAATTTTCGATATTTTCTATATAGAAAATTTTCGATATTTTCTATATAGAAAATTTTCGATATTTTCTATATAGAAAATGTTCGATATTTTCTATATAGAAAATGTTCGATATTTTCTATATAGAAAATTTTCGATATTTTCTATATAGAAAATTTTCGATATTTTCTATATAGAAAATTTTCGATATTTTCTATATAGAAAATTTTCGATATTTTCTGTATAGAAAATTATCGATATTTTCTATATAGAAAATTTTCGATATTTTCTATTTGAAAATTTTCAATATTTTCTATATAGAAAATTTTCAATATTTTCTATATAGAAAATTTTCGATGTTTTCTATGTAGAAAATTTTCGATGTTTTCTGTATAGAAAATATTCGATATTTTCTATATAGAAAATATTCGATGTTTTCTATATAGAAAATATTCGATGTTTTCTACATAGAAAATATTCGATGTTTTCTACATAGCAAATATGCGAAGTTTTCTATGTAGAAAATGTTTTCTATATGGAAAATAATCGATGTTTTCTATATAGAAAAATATTCAACGTTTTCTATAAAGAAAATATGCGATGTTTTAAATATAGAAAAATATTCAACGTCTTCTATATAGAAAATATGCGATGTTTTTAATATAGAAAATATTCGATGTTTTCTTTATAGAAAATATTTGATGAGTATTATATAGAAATTAATCAATAGTATCTAGAAAATATGCGATGTTTTCCATATAGAAAAAAATGCTGTTTTCCATGCGGAAAATATGCTAAGTTTTCCATGCGGAAAATATTCGACGTATTCTATATAGAAAATGTTTTCTATATGGTAAAAATCGATGTTTTCTATATAGAAAATATTTGATGTCTTTTATATAGAAACTAATCAATAGTTTTCAGAAAATATGCAGTTTTTTATGTAGAAAATATTCGACGTATTCTATATAGAAAATGTTTTCTATATGGAAAATAATCGATGTTTTCTATATAGAAAATATACGATGTATTCTATATAGAAAATATTCGATGTTTTCTATATAGAAAATAGTTGATGTGTTTTATATAAAAATTAATCAATAGTTTCTAGAAAATATGCCATGTTTTCTATATAGAAAATATTCTATATAGAAAATATTCTATATTTTCTATGTAGAAAATATTCGACGTTGATGACCTTCTATTGATATCTGTATAGAAAATATTCGATGTATATGGAAACTATTCGATGTTTTCTATATAGAAAATATTTTATACAATAAAATATTATGCACCTATTGATGCTTTTACATTCAAAATAAACTTTCTATATAGAAAATATGTATTTTCGTATACTTTTCCCTAGAAATGATATTTGAAATATTTTCTATATTACAAAATTCAATACATCTGATTTTTAATGCTACTTATTAACGCATGCTTTTTATAGAATAAATTAAGATATGAGAGTTTTTAAATAGAAAAATAATCTATGATATTTTAGATTTAAATACTTTTACAAGATTTATTCTGAAACTTCAAAGTAAGTACTTTTTTTAGAAATTTGAGAATGTTTATTTTATTTATTTTATTATTATTATTTTTTAATCTATATAAAACATAAATTTTAATAAAAACTATTATAAAAATATACAAATTAAAAGTATTTAGCCCTGCAGTATATTTTGCATCGTAATTTAATACTTAATAAATACAAAAAAACCCATTAAAGCGTAGCTGTGTCCTGACTTATGTAGACCAGTGTATTTTTACTTATTAAATTATATTTTTTAAATTAGTTAGGTCAAATTGCTTTAACTTAATTATTTCATTTAGGCTTATCTATTAAATATTCCATCATGGGATTGGAAACAGGGTGATGATGTCATATGTTTGGCTGAATTAAAATTGGGTTTTATCGCACAAAGTTGTCTGGCTCCTGGATTTTCTACAATGATGGCAAATCTGTTTGCTATGCGTTCGTTTAAAACCGTAAGTAGCTCTAAATTCTTCATTTTACTTTTAGTTTGGAATTTTGGATTTTATTTTAAAAAAGATTTTAAGAAATGAAACAATAAATATTGAAATATGTAAAAAATATAAGCGTTATAAATAGAAGACCTCATAAAAAAGCAGTCAATTTGTAAAACAACAATTTTCTACCGAAAAAGGAAAATGTTAAAAAGTGACTTAAAGAATCATTAAAGTTAATTTAATAATTTGATTTATAAGAGTTTTTTTTTTATTAAAAATTTTCAAATTCATATATTAAATTGAGATGTAATACATATTGTGATTGATTTCAAATAGTCGCCAGACATGCAGTCTTGGACAAACGATTATCTACGTGGTACAGGCATGGAAATGTACACAGAAACCTTGAGTCCTACATTTATTGGAATACCATTTGCTCAGGCCACTGAGTAAGTTTAAACATCCAGGATGTTTCTTTTTTTGTATTCGTTTTTCTTCTATATAGAAAAAAATATTCGAACAGAATTATACGTTTCTATTTTATATAAGAAAAAAAAAAAAAAATATTAAACTATTTCTGTGGAAAAATTTAATTTGTTGAAAAATTAATTAATTAAAGTATTTGAATATTGTACACATAGTTTAAACACTCCATAAACACACTGTTAATTTTGATTTTTATTTTAGTTTAAGTTTTTTCATTATTTTTAATTTAAGTTTTTTTGTGCATTATTTGGTTATAATTAAATTTAGTTTGTGATTTTGTCTAATCAAAAATATTGCTATAATAATGTTATGGTTTTCAAAACTACACATTTTTATGTTACACAAAATTTTTATGGAATATTATGTTTTCTTTTAAATTCTTAAGTCTATGATCATCTTGTGTTGTGTAAATTGTTTTTTTTTCTTAATTTTTAATTAGTTTTTTTACATTTTTTTTTTATTTTATGAACATTAAATACTATTTGTATTTTTTGCCAACAGAAAAATATATGAGAAAGATAAAAGATCTATTTTTGTCTGTATTTGTTTCTTTTATAAATGTTAAACCAAAAAATGATTGCCTTCGATGTTGTGAAATCAGCTTTTTGTTATATTGCTCCAAAATTCTATTAATGTATTTGGTTATAATTTTATATTTAATAATTTTCTATCATCATAAAAAACTAACTACTTACTTACAATCAATCAATCATCACATTCTACATTCACTCGTTTTATATATGAAAAAAAAATCTTTAATTGTATATATGATTGTTTTAGTAATGAAAATTGTTTGAAATTTAAATTTGAAAAGAAAATGTGATTTTATAATTAAGCTTTTGATTTTTACTGGACTTCTCTACAAAAAATTTATTGAAATTTTTGTCCCAATTTATACACCTTGAAAACTATTATTTCCTTTCAAAAATAATGCTCGGGGAAGGAAATTTAATGTTTTTATAATATAGAATATTTGATGTTTTCGTAATAGAAAGTATTCAATATAAAAAGTTTTTTAAAAGGATGGTATTCCATATTTTCTCTTTATAAATATACTAAATTTCCTTTATAGAAAATAGTTTATTATATTTCATTATAATAATATTCTATGTTTTCAATATATGATATTAAATATATGCAATGTTTTTATAATTAAAATATTATAAATTTTTTAAAAGAAATTTTTCTCTGTAGAAAGTATGCAATGTTTTCTTTATAGAAAATACTTAATGTCTCTCTTTTAAGGAAAATATTTAATTTTTTCTTTATGGAAATTATTCAATATTTTCTTTTTAAAAAATATTTAATTTACAAATTTATTTATACAAAATATTGAATATTTTCTTTGTAGATATTTCTTTTTCTGTCTTTACATTTTCTATATGACTAATATTCAATGTTTCTTTTATAGAAAATATTTAAGGTTTTCTTATGGCAAATATTCAATATTTTTAATATAGAAAATTTTCGATGTTTCTTATAAAGAAAATATTCCATGTTTTCTGTAAAGAAAATATTCCATGTTTTCTATGAAGAAAATATTCCATGTTTTCCATATAGAAAATATTCAATGTTTCTATATAGAAAATATTCGATGTTTCTATATAAAAAATATTCGATGTTTCTATATAGAAAATATTCGATGTTTCTATATAGAAAATATTCGACATTTTTTATATAAAAAATATTCGATGTTTTCTATATAGAAAATATTCCATATTTTTATATAGGAAGTTTTAGAATTTTTCTATATAGAAAATATTCCATGTTCTAGAAAACATTCGATGTTTCTATATAGAAAATATTTGGTGTTTCTATATAGAAAATATTCGATATTTTCTATATAGAAAATATTCGATGTTTTCTAAACAGAAAATATTCGATGCTTTCCAAATAGAAAATATTCGATGTTTTTCAAATAGAAAATATTCGATGTTTTCCAAATAAAAAATATTCGATGTTTTCCAATAGGAAATATTCGATGTTTTCTAAATAGGAAATATTCGATGTTTTCTAAATAGGAAGTATTCGATATTTTTCTGTATAATAGAAATTAAATTTATTCTTAGCATTAATTTTTAATGCAAAATAAAAATGTACGATTTTTTTATACCAAGCTAAGCTAAGCTTGGATTTCAAGCTTATTAAGTCAAATGCCTTAATCTTGACAATGCTGCTGATCAAATAAAATTGAATTTATTCTTAAAATATCTAATATACGTTTATTCATATTTTTGGAAATTAAACGTAATTTGAGTTACGATCTTAAGCTTAAACATGTACACACTTTCAAGCAAATTTCATTATTAATGACAACTCTTAATTTATATAAATACATTTATGTTTTTATTTCTAAATATGTATATTAAAAAATAAAAAATAAAAAAACAAACAACTACAAAACAAAACCCAAACAAAAAACATTTGAATAAAATTCTATAACTAAATAAAGCTTTATAATCATAAACGGCTAAAATAGCATTTTTTTAAAAGCTTAATAGAAAGATTAATTAAGCATAAAGCTTTTTTTTTTTTTTTGTTTAAAAAAAAACTACATAAACATAAGTTTAATTAAGTGTAATTAAGTATATATGTAATGGAAATAACAAGTGTACCAAATAAAAATCTAAAAAAAGTCAATCATTTTAATTAAAACATGCCATAGTAAATTAAATTTTACAATAAAATGTTTAATCGTGTGGTAAACAACAACATGCAACACCACCATCAAACGAATATACCTCAAGGTATTTGCTGTCAACTCATTGAATTCCTCTATTACCATTTGAGGCGACTATTATATAAATTGTAAAATGTCTTTAGAATTTTTTTATAGAATAATAATCTCTAGACCATGAAAATATATATATAAAAAAAATTAAAGAAAATCCATTATAAATCAAAATAAAACTAACTCACCAAATCTAATCTCAAAACTCATTTAAACCCAAAACAAAACAACAAACAAACCTTGTAACCTTTTTGAAATCATGACAAAACTTTGTATATTTAAATATTTCAGTCACCAGATACTCAGGCCTGGCAAAATGATTATCTTCAAGGTACAGGGTGTGAGATGTATACAGAAACCCTATCACCTTCATTTACCGGCATGACATTTCCACAAGCCAGCGAGTAAGACCCTTAGAGATGATTTGTTCATTTTTTTTTTCTTTAACTTTCTATATATGCATACATTGTTCCTACTCATATATAACATTTTTTTTAACAAGATAAAACAAAAACTCAAATACAAAAAAAGTAATTAAAAAATAACTAAAGCAATTGATTTAACTTAACAAAGAAATACATTTTATTTATTTTTTTTTTGGTTTTAATTTTTATCGAAATTAGTGTAAATAGAGTGAACTGTTTATTCTCCTTCCTACTTTTTATTGAATATTATAAAATATTTACTAACTTTTCCAAATAACACCGTTTAATTATTTATTTAGAATTTATTTATTACTTACTATCAATTTACTAATGAATGGATTGTTTTTTACTTATTCGTTTGAAATACAGTGTGTTGTGAAAGTCTTGTGATGGATGAAATTATTGAATTTTTAAAATATTAATAAAAGGGTATATAGTTAATATGTTATTTTTTTATTTGTGGGCATTGTTTTTGAATCAATATCAATTACTTCTAAAAATTTAGCCAAATTCTTGTTCCTAAAACAAGAGTCAATGCTTAATACTTATTCTTATCCAAAAGCTTTCAAGTTGTTTAAATTCTGAAAACTTAGAATTTTATGAAATCTATCTTTATTCACATTATTCATATCAAAGGCAAAGAAAGAATTTTGTTTTATTTGTAGTGATGAAAGAAGTATTCAAATTTAATACATCTCCTTAAGCTATCAAAATTATATCTGTCCGTATTAAAATAATTCATTAAAACAATAAATTCTGTATGACATTTTGCTTTTATTTTAAATTCGTGGAAAACATTTATTAAAAATATCACAAAAATAAAAAAAAACGGATTTTCAAAACGAAACTAAATTTTTTAATAAAAACTTAATTTAAAATCTCGCCTTATATGAGAGGTGGTAGGTAATGTGGGCAGATCACGCCTATTTGTTGATTTTCAAGTTTATATCGAGTTAATATCTTAAACTATTTGTGCGAAATTAAGTTATCGTATATGATTTTTTTCTGGTATTTTGGTTCATAACTTTTTTTGTACATTATTAATACGACGCGAACCTTATAGAAGAGGAATAATTGAGCCAAATTTCGATTCCTTAGGCAGACGGACTGACGGACATTGCTAACTCGTAGTAGAATTTTATGATAACCCAGGGATTTTTACCATACAGGATTTTAAAGAAATTTTTTTTTGTTATGCTACAAACGGAGTGAAAAACTCGAACCTTGTCATCCTTTCAACAGACAGGCGGATAGACGGTGAGACGAACATTGCTAAATCGTATTAGAATTTCATGAGAACCCAGAATATACTAAATGGTATCTTGGAAGAATATTTTGATATGTTACAACTTCTTTTTGGATGGAGGATATAAAAACTAAAATTTCACCATAAAAATAATTTAGAACCGGAATCGAAATTTTACAAAAAATACACTTCTTCACCAAAAAAAAAAAAAAATCCAATTTAAAAAAAAAAAAAAATGGATTTTCCGGATGGTCAACGAAAATTTGTTGAAACCGAATTTCGCAAAAAAACCACCAGGTTTTTCAGTGGAAAAAACCGTTTTTTTTTACCATAAAACCGATTATTCTCGCCAGGTTTTCAGTGGAAAACACAAATTTTTACCCTAAAACCAATTATTCAACAAAAACCGTATTTTGATAATAAAAAAAAAAAGAAAACAGATTTTCAATATTCAAATAACCGAATATTCATTCTAAAAAAAGAAAATATTTTTTTTTTTTTTTTATCAGAAATAAATCAAGTTTCTCGGATCTATAAAATTAGGCACAGTCGGCTGCACAATGGGGAAGAATTGCAATTTTTTGGAAATAAATCTGTAACTTCTAATCGGCTAGTTAGATTTATATAAAATTTCACTGATGAAAATCCCAAAAACGAAATTTTTTGAATTTTGCCCATAAAATCCAGAAAGGGGAAAGCAGATTCTTATTTAGCATTCAGCGATAAAAGAAAACAAACTCAATTAGTGACACAAAAATTATTACTTCATTTTCAAGTTAATTGACAATGGCAGATGTGCCCATTTGGCGAATGCTCCCTCTTCTATCCTATAACTCAAATTTGTATGGAAATTTTGTAGGCGACTTTTTACTGGATCATTTTGCTGGCAGCCATTCTATGTTTTATTTATAAATTTATTACAATATGTTTAAAAAAGTATGAAAAACTAATGAGAACAAATAAATAAATGAGCTTTTAAGTAAAAAAAAAAACATTAACTTTTCCAGCCTTTTTGGCCTAAGTATGAAGGCAGTTGAACTATTGATCTATTATTTCAAATTTTTTTTAATATTTTTTTACCACCAGTGCACGTTGGGCCACGAACTCAGCTTTTTTTTTTTTTTTTGACCATAAATAGAACACTGCAGATTCGCAATATAAAAATATGATTTTGGGGGCCTTGGACATTGCTGATTATGAATTTAGCAATTGAAAAATTTATTTACTTATTTATTAATACATTTAGTTTGACGTTACAAACAAATGTTAAGAGGGAGAAATTTATTTTTTTTTACATAGAGTTTGACAGTTTAACTAACAAAAAAAAAAAAAAAAAAATAATCAGATGTTCTTCTAACACTAATAAATAATTATGCCATGACCATATTCTAATACTATTAATTTCTGTTTATATATATATATATATATATATATATATAAAGATAAAAATATAAAAGCTTTTTCACAGCAAAACAAAGATTTAATTTGAAATTGATCTTTTTATCAAACACAAGTTTTTTAAGAAAACAAAAAGATGCAACCTTTTGTCCTTAAAAACCTTTCAAGGATTTCATTTATACTAAGTTTATCAAATTATTGAATGAAATTTTTTTGACATCTGTATTGAGAAAAAGTTAGATTTCAAAAAACTGTACAATTGCATACGAAATGTTAGAATAACAAGTTAGAGTACTATATTCGAATCTTTTGTACCCTTCACCACTTTACCAACAAATAATACAAATTTTCACATTTATACTTAAAAATAATATATAAATTTGTTCCAGAAGTAACCTTAATTAACACAAAAAAAAAAAAAAAAAAAAACAAGTTCGAGTGTTATATTCAGCTGTGCCTATAATATTCGGCCTGTGCCTATAATATTCACGCCTGTTGTGATGTGTTATATGAAAGTGAAATACCTTATATTGGATGTAATTACAAATATATTTACCTATGTTATATCTATGTAAACACTAAAAACTTTAAATAATTTGCATTTTCATATAAAGTAGAAGTAGAAATAAAATCGGTTCAGAAATGGCGGAGATATGTCAAAAAGTCCAACTTTTTTAAAAGGGTTTTCGATTTCGATTTGAAGCCTCTATACAAGATAGGGACTTAGTTTTTGCAAAATAAATGAACTAAATAAGTCCAATACTAATAAAATGCATCTTTTGAGGCCCATGTTTAAGATATTTCGTTATATATATATATAGCAATTTCCAACTTTGCAAAACGTGATTTCTTTTCAAAAAAATAAAAACCAAGAAATGTATTATTTTCGATTTTGAACTTCTTTGGAAATAGAACCGTCAAACATAATAACAAAATCTTTTTGCACAAACTAGCTGAAGTCGTCTACTAAAAATAAATTTCGTTTTTTATTCCACCTGAAATGCTCTATTGTCCAAAAAAACTGGGTTTGTGCCACAAAGTACATTGCAATGAATGTATATTCTCTTAATTATAGGTATGTATGGGTATTTTTCCTTAATTGTGAATAAAATCAAGATTTTTGCATAAGTTTTGATGATACGTAGCTCATTTGATTCGTAGCATTACCAACTTTATGCTAAACGATAAAAAAGAAATTCTTCAATTTTGCATAAAAAAAAAAAATCCTATACTAATTTCTGAATAACTGAGAAACTATTGAGCTGATAAAAAAAAATTGTGTTAAAATAAAGACAATTTTGATCCGCATCTTTTGATATTTCATAGTTCATCTATTCATGTTTAAGGAAGAATTTTTCTGCCGTCCAGTGTAATTTGATGTAATTTAGTATATGGCCTTATATGGCCCGAGGAGGAACACTTACAATTCTTTTAATTCTTTTAAATATTGAACATATTTCCACAGAATTCAATACAAATAAATCTAATGCATCCTACCAAATTTCATAAGTATGGGTTCATAATTAATCATAGCTCCCTTACAAAACCGCTCCCAAAAATTACTTAAACGTGCATAAATCCCGAGAAAAAAAATCCACAAATGTGGCACAAATAAATTTTAATTTAAGTAGAAATTAATGTAAAAAATTTCAAATGAATTGTACTATAATTGATCCCGGCTGCCATACAAGGTTCCCTCCCAAAAATCACTTAAACGAACATAAATTCCACACACATGTTATTATATGAAATATAGCACAACTAAGTTTTATACAAATAAAAATCACACTATCAAACTTTTGGAGATTTAATTCAAAATCACTTAAAAATATGTAAATGTCATATAATCGTTAGTGTCTAATAATTATTTTTTATACGCAAGTTAAACGGGATTATAAATATCATTGTGGCAGAGTTGCTACAAAAAAAAAAAAAATATTTTTTCTACCAACATTTTATCCAAAATCTACCAAAACCTACCCAAATGTTACAGTATTTTGAATTAAAGTAAACGTTTGGAGAATGAATTAAATTTTATAAATTGAAAGTTTCAAATAATAAGTGATATAAAAATTCCAGCTATTTGTGAATTAAATAGGACAATGTTCTAAAATTATTACAAGCAAATGGTTCAATAATAAATATGTCAGATTAGGGATATTGGAAAACTACCTTTTTCGCCAAATTTCCAAAGTAAAAACTTTTGAAAAATATACGGTATTTTTACTTTTTTAGAAGCTCTTTTGTGACTGGTATCAACTAATTATTTTTGAAAATTTTAAAAATTTAGATGATTTCATATTGACAAAAGAAATACAATTTCTGTCATTTTTTTATTCCAAATACATATCGAGGTCTTATATTTAAAAAACCCCAATTGTCCAGAAGAGCATAATCCAGTGTTCCACGATTTTTTAATATTACGTCTACCAAGCGTCACACTTAAAAAATAAATCTCTTAACCCCATTATTCACGAAGTTATGGTAGTATTTTTTTCTTAACGTATTTTTACTGTGTGTTATGAAATGTTCAGATAGCCTATTTTTGTTTATCAAAAATTAAAGAAGTAAAAGATAAAATTTTTGGGAAAAAATTTGACAATATACTAAATATATGTTAACATTCTATTCAAGAGATAAAAAGAAGCGAAATTTGGTGGTATCAGAACCATCTTTAAACATTACAACTGTCAAATAACAAGTGTAGTTACTAAAAAAAACGGCAATGTGTTTATAATAAAAATAATAAATTAAAGTTGAGAAAAAATTTTCGCCAAAAAAATTTAAACTAATTAAAATTGTATTAAATTTTATATCAAAGACTCAATTGTGATTAAAACTTTCAAAGTCGCTGTTTAAGGATTAATTAATGATTTAAAATTTTGAACTATAACTGTGGACTTTTAAAAAAATTAATCTAGCTCTTAATTTTTTATGACAGTGAAAAGTAGAAGAATAGTTATAGAAAAACGTTAAACTCGCTCAAAAAATGATTCTGAATCAAACGGTATAATTAAAGATGGATTTTAAACAGCACAGAATGGAACAACTGTGCTGTTTATGAAATAAAGGTAAAGTGATCTAGAAAGTGCCAATAATTTATATTTTGCATTACCTTTATACGTTTTACATCTCTAAAAAAATTATACCAGTATTGAAATTTATCACACAATATATTTAAATATAACTTTTTTAAGAAACTGATTTTGGTATTTAGGATATTTTGCTAATAATCACGAATTTTATTTTAATTATTTTATTCCTGCCTTTAAATGTAAGGTATATGCTCTCATTTAGCTTCATAAAATGTTGATGGGTAAACTTCTAAAAAAGGTTAAAAATATAACTTTAGTGGATTTTTTCTTCAGACTGCATTACGATAACATAATTTTGATGACAAGTTTTAAGATTCCAATTCGAAATTTGTAAAAAAAATTAAATCTCAAGGAAAGTTCTCATTATTTACCAATTTTCAATTTTACACTACTTTGAAAATCAAACAAAAATTTTTGGGCTATCTACATTGTTTGTTTTTTTTTTTTTTTTTTTTTGGAAACCTGCGTATAGTCCTTTTTGAATATAAGCCTTCGTTATATAAAAGGTATTGTCACTTTTCTCACTTTCTTTAGATAAACATTTTTATATTCAGTAGAAATTTTTTTATTTTGTTTTTTTTTTTAAGTTTGTAACTTACTTTAAATTATAAAATATTCTATCAAAAACCTAATTAATTGAAACAAACCAATCAAACTAGTAAACCTACAAAGTAAAAAAAAAATCTATAAATTTTGCTAGGCAACGCTGGTGTAGAGTATTATATATTCGAACTTGGCTGACTATTACGTTCTTACTTGTTTTTTAATTCAGTTTTAATAAAAACATTATTTTATAAAAAATGGAAAAATAATTTTTTAAATGTCCCAAGACTTTTACATCATACTGTATTTAATAAATGTATGTAAATGGAATGGAATGCATATTTGGTTTTATTTATCTAATAACAACAAAAATAACACAGCAATAATAACAACAACAATGTAATGTAAAGAATATACTTTTTCTCAATAACCAACACCTACGATTTTGTTTTAGTAACCAACTAAAAGCAACCTAATCTAACTCCAACAACCAAACAAATAAATAAACCACTATTTGGCAATATACAATAATAAAAAGAAGCATGTTTTAAATGATTGCAAATGATATTAACTTTTTTAAACACGTTTTTTCCTTACTTTCTACCTAGACAATCAAAGTAATTAGTTTGTAAATACATATGTACGTAAATTTGGTATTTGTATTTAATAGAATATTTTGTATAAAGATCTAAGAAACAACAAATTCTTTTTGGTAACATCACTGCATGTTATTTATATTTTTTATCTAATTTTTTTATGATTTTTTTATTTTTTTTATTTTGGCTTTCATGTACTCAAGATTTAAGTATAATTTGCCCTTATTATATGGATTTTTGTTTTTGGCATGTTGCATGTTTTTTTTTCGGATAGTAATGCAATTAGTTTAGTTAAATGTTTTGCATGCATAAGTATTTTTGTATTATCAAAAATTCAGATAAATATCTTTTTATATCTAATAAGTACACATTTAAGCTTAATTATATAGTTTTTTTTTCTTTGTATCTATTTGCTCTTAAATAATATTAACATATGATTATTTGTGTTTTTTGTTCTTTCTCTTCTCCATTTTTATGATTATTTTATTTAGATTATGTTTTTCAAAACTAAAACTATTATTGTTGGCAATCGAAATCAAGGGCAATGAAGATGGAGCCGATAGTAAAATCTCAATAAATCCTAGAGGCGCTAAAATTCAAGCGAATACACAAGGATTTTTCATAGCACAAAGTGCAGATGAAGTAAAAAGGTAGGTATATTTGTAAAAAGAAATATTATTTATACAAATAACATTGTGCTACAAAATAATACTTCTTATTTTCACTTGAAAACCGATCTAAAGTAGATCGTATGTCTTTTAGAGGATATAAGATACTTTAAAGAAATACGAAGCATTCTCTATATATTTTGAAATATAAAAAAAACTGTTTATATTTTGTAGCTATAGTTAAAACTATATGAAAATCTTTAACATACCTATATTTCATACAATTACATATGACGAAAAAATAAAAACTTTTCTGTGGCACGTAATTTCTCGTCAATTTAGATTAAAGATGTGCAATTAATCTATTAAAATTAATTATTCAATTAATTCAACAATTCTATTAATTATATTTGTGATTAATCGATTAATTCTAATGTAGATTATTCGAAATTATGATTAATCAATTAATCAGAATCTTGAAATTTTGAATTTATTTCACTTTCTTTTTTAATTTCTAATTTTATTTATAATTTAAATAATTTCAAAAATTATGTGGCCTAATATCGTTAGAGAATATAAAATGTGGGTATTTAAAATACCAAATAGTATACATTTTACACTACACACAGTTTTTAGCATTTTTTGTTACATTTTTTGAATTGTAAAATAAATTTGAGAACTTTAAATAAAATTATTCAAATTTAATTAATACAAATTTTAAATAATTAATCAGAATTTAGATTATTTAGAATTATTAATTAATCTCTATACAGATTAATGAAAATTTTGAAGAACCGTTTAATCGCACATCTCTAATTTAGATACACCTGGTCATAGAGTTCTAAGCCTATAAATCACTTTTTTCGAATTGGCCATTGTTTTTGAAATAATTCTTTATTTAGAAAATTAATGAGGTTGCACTATAAGCTGTAGCAATCTAGAGAACGATTTGTGTAATTTGAATCAATAAAAAGGAACAAAAGATTATTTTAATTGTCTGCAATTTATGACTAAATTATTTTTAAATACGATTAATAAATTTGAAGATATTAAAAATAATTGCGTAGAAAAAAACGAATTTCTTCAAAATTAAAAAAAAAATGTTTTTCAAAAATTTTCAAAAAATTTAAAACTATCAAAAAGGCTATTTTTTTAAATCATAAAGCTGTATATGTTACAATTAAAACGAGCCCTACTTGATAAAAATTAATGCTTAAATAGCGATTTTATGCATAATTAAGTAAAGATATCTCATTTAAAAACGATACAAAATATAAATTTTTTCAATGAGATACTATCATTTAATTGTAAATAAAATCGTCATTTAATCACTGATTTTAATCAAATAAAATAAAAAATAGCATTTTTAAAGTTTTCGATTTTGTACGATTTTTTGTTTTTAACAAAAATTTTTAAATTTTGTTCAAAATTTAGTAGTATTTTCAAAAACTGAACAGATTAAAAAATGATGTAGACATAATTGTAATATAATTTAAATAATATTTCTTGGTATTTTATTAAAACAAATCAAACAATTCGTTTTCCAGATATGTTGTAAAAAGTGGTGCAACTTCATTAATTTTCTACACTACGATTTACTATAAGGTTTACAACTTTATGATCATGTGTATCTAAACTGACAGAGAAATTTTAAAACGCAACATTGAAATCCTTTAATTTCTTTTTATTTTTAAATTTCGAGCTTGATATAATTTTTTTATTTTTAATGTAAAGTTGTAAATGTTACATTGCTGAAAATAAAACAAGATATCACTTTTTAAAATCGCTTACGAATTCGCAAAGTTATTAAATATTTTCTTAAGTTAATCATGTATTTTAAGACAATGTATTTTATTATATTTGTTGCATACTTTTAGGGGCAAAAGTGAAAATGCATAGAAAAATTAAAAATGCAAAAAGTTTTTAAAATTGCAGTAACGTTGTCTAGTATTTTACAGAAATATAAATTGCTGTTAAACTAAAAAATTGTTGAAAACTTAAATCTTTTTAAACGTTTAAAAATTTATTTTTATTATGTAACCAAAATACAAATAAATATATACGATTGAAAAGCCTGATTCTTTGACTTACCAAAAAAGTTTAAGGATTTAAAATCAACAAAATAATAACAGAATTATAGATACAGAAATCTAACCAGAAACCGATTTTAGAGCATAACACAAAAAAATGTTGATGGCGTATTAAATTTTTTTTAAATTAATTTATGATATCGTCAGAAGGTGTATAACATGTCTATTTATTCTATCAGAGTATAATTAGTTTTAAAACGGTTTATTGCATCTAATGAATAGTTAAAAATTAGTTTAAAATGACTTAAGCCGAGAAAAACTTTAATTTTATTAGATTCAATTCAATTAAGCAAATATTTTTGATGTTCTACTGAGATATAAGAACTTAAAAATTATAAAAATATTATTTAAAAATAAAAATATAATTTTAATTCATTATTATCTAATTCCTTTTGCTTTTGAAATTTATATGCACAGAAAAATTATTTACGTTCTTTTATTTTGCATCTAAATTTAATAAATATATTCAAGTAAATAGAAAATAAAAATAAAATTTAAGTAAAATTTTATTTCTCACTTAAATTTTTAATTCATTCAATCATCTGCTGAATTCATTTGATACATTTTTAATTGGAAAATTTTTTTGTTTTTAATTTTTTACAGTTTTTAGTAATTGATATAATAAGTTTGGTGAGAGGTGCAAATTTTAAATAGTTTTTAATTTAATGAATTATTTACTTATAGATTTGCTGATTTGTGACCTTTATCTGTATATGAGATCCTCCTAATTTGAAAGCTAAACTCTTTATTAATAAATATTTTAAATTTTATAGAAATCACTTCGAAGTTTTTATGCCTACAAGCATTTTTGTCTTACTATCAATTCCATAAAATTCTAGAGCGTATGATTAATATTTAATTATTGCCCTAATAAATAAAAACATTGTACACAATTATAAACAATTTATTTTAAATAATGAATTTATATACTAAATATAAAGTAAATTTAATTTACTTTCTATTATTCTAGAGCGTGGTTCTATTGTAAAGCCTGTCATGAAGACATTAAAGATGAGACTTTAATTAAAAAGTGCAAATGTAAAAACTGTAAGTACACATTTTCTAAATTCTTTAAAAAAACAATTACGTTTTCTTTATTATTCTCTCTCTCTAAATATTTCATGTATAATTTTAATTTTTGTAAAAAGTTATAATTTAATTTTTAAGCTCTTGAAAAAAAAAGAAAGAAAAATTCAAATTCTTTTTACAAATTATTTATTTTGTTTAATATAAATTTTAAGTAATTTAAGCTAAACAGAAAAAGAAAATATAAATATATATAAATAATATTTATTAAAATAAGGTTTTCTTTAAGGTATTATCACAATAATTTTTAAACAAACAAATTTCTTTATAAATTTTTATTATCTTATCTATAACCATATAAAACATGTTGGCGTGGCCTTACCTCCTAACAACAAAATCACAACTACGTTATCTACCACTACATATACTACTATTCTACTACTATAATTATCCTACTACGAAATAATAATAATAATATTAACTTATAAAAAAAAAAAATGAAACAAATCAAACAATCTATGAAACACTTTACCAAAAACCATTGTTTAATTCTACTTTTCTAATTCAATTTCATTTAATTTAATTGAAAATAAATTTCAATTAAAATGAAAACGCCTATAAAAACTAAACAGTGGCAGTTCAGCCCCGGAACAAATTTGATGATTTAGGTAAATCCGCCAAAGATTAATAAAAAAAAACTGAAACTATTTTTTTTATTTTTTTTTACTAATTTAAACAACTACTAACCTGTTCATTTAACAAAATTAATTGTTTAATTTATTTTCTTTGGACCCTTAAAAATACCACTACCACCAATCAACCCCTTTTTTTGAAAATATATGATTAAAATTTTTTCAATATTAAAAGAAAAAATAATTTTTGGTTTACTTTTCCAATTATAATTTTATTATTTTTTTTAATATTAATGATAAATATTTATTTATTTTTTTTAAATAACTACTTTTATTGCACCTCCAGTGCTTTATTATAAAAAAAATATATATAATTTTGGTTGTGTGTATGTGTTTTAATTTTTTTCAATAATTTCCTTTAATTAATCATATTTGTGTTGCTTTGAGTTATGTTCTGTTAAAATTCTGGGCCCTTAACCCTTAAAAATTTCCAAATTGTAAATTAATTTGATTTCTATGGCAATCGAATTTAAAATTATTTCCTTATTTTTATATTTAATTTAATTAAACTTCCAAATGAACACGAACCTACAACAACTTTAGAGTGTTGGAAGTTTTGTAAATAAGTTTGAACGTTGTTAATTGTTTCCTAAGTTTTTGGTTATAATTATGTTTTTTTAAACATTAAAAAGTCAAAAAGAAATATAATGAAGAGTTGTGAAAATAAATGAAATAAAAATACAAAGTTTAAGATAAATTTTGTTTTTATAGCAAATTTACGATAAATTTTGTTTTTATAGAAAATTTACGATAAATTTTGTTTTTATAGAAAATTTACGATAAATTTTGTTTTTATAGAAAATTTACGATAAATTTTCTTTTTTTAGAAAATTTACGATAAATTTCCTTTCTATACAGAATTTATGATAAATTTTCTTTTTATAGGAAAGTTTCGGACAAATTTCTTATTATACAAAATTTTCTGTCAAATTTAATTTTATGGAAAATTTTCTGCAATAGAAAATATCATTAGAAATTAATAGAAAATTTTCGAACAAATTTCATTGTATAAAAATTTTCGACCGATAAAAAATTTCTACAAATTTATTTTTATAAGAAATTTACGATATTTTCTTTTTATAGGAAATTTACGTTAAAATTTATTTTCATAGAAAACTTTCGATTAAATTAATGTTTATAAAAAAATTTGCGATAAATTTTCCTTTTATGAAAAAATTGCGATAAATTTTCTTTTTATAGAAAATTTACGATACATTTTCTTTTTACAGAAAATTTACGATAAATTTCCCTTGTATTGAATACTTATAATAAATTTCCTTTTTACAGAAAATTTACGATAAATTTTCTTCTTGTAGAAAATTTTCAATAAATTTCATTTACGATAAATTTTCTTTTTATAGATCATTTACGGTCAAATTTCATTTTATGGAAAATTTTCGGTAAAATTTCACTTTATAGAAAATTTACGATAAATTTTCTTTTTATTAAATAACTTTTTCTCTTATTGGAATTTTACCATGAATTTTCTTTCTATAGGAAATTTACAATAAGTTCTGTTTTTGTAGAAGGTTTAGGATCATTTTTCTTTTTATACGAAATTTACAATACATTTTGTTTTTATAGAAAATTTACAATAAATTTTTAATTTTTATTATATAAAATTTTCTCTTATTGGAATTTTACTATGAATTTGATTTTAATAGGAAATTTACGATAAGTTCTTTTCTATAGAGGGTTTAGGATCATTTTTCTTTTTATACGAAATTTATTATAAATTTTCGTTTTACAGAAAATTTACGACAATTTTATTTATAGGGAATTTACGATAAATTTGTCTCTTATAGGAAATTTACGATAAATTTGTCTCTTATAGGAAATTTACGATAAATTTTCTATTTTTATCAATTCGAGTATATTTTTAACTTAACACTCTTCAGTATATTTTCTTAAAAACCCTTTCAATTTCTCTCCCCTTCCCCACTAAACTTAATTCTAATTTAATTAACTTTTTTCATTTAATTTTCTTTAACCTTAATTATTATTTTTTCTCTTGCAAAATGTAATGAAGCCTGTACATTTTTTTCTGTAAATTATTTTTCTTAAAATATGTTTGTCTCTCTCTCTCTTTCTAATTCTCTCCAAAACTAATTCGCCATTTTAACTTTTTGCTTTACAAATCATATTATTTTTTTTAAAACAATATACTTTCTGGAAACCTTAACAAACCTCCCTTTTAATAAAGGATCATTTTTATACACACGCTATATTTATTTAAAAAAGAAATTAGCTACACACAACAATTTGAAAATTATTTCTTAATTTTTTTTTTTGTTAAAAAAATTAAAATTAAATTGAAAATTATGTTTTTTTGCACCAAATTAAAAAAATACGATTTTAATTTATATATTTAAAAAAATATATACTTAAATTATATATATAACTCTATCTCTCTCACACTCTCTGTTTTTCCTCTCAGTCAATGTCTTCCGAAGTTAAATACAAATTTAATAAAAAATCAAATATAGTAATAATAAATAATTGTATTTATAAAAAAAGAAGAGTGCATGAAAACGATTAATTGCACCACAAACATTTATATTCGTTAAACAAATATAATCCCAACGTATTCAATATAATATAAAAATATATGTTTATATATAAAAGTAAATCATTTTTTATGATATAAAAAATAAATAATTTTAAAAAGATACACCCATAAAAAAGTCCTTAGTAGTTAATTAAGTTATTAAAGAATACACTTGTAATAAAGTACAGAATTAAACACTTTATTTAAAAAAGTTTAACGTTTTTTAGGTATTTGAAAAAAGTTATATTTAAATTAGTTGTAAAGTTTTAGACAGGTATTTTTTGTTAAAAAAAAATTAAGAAAAAAATACGTATATAAAAAATATATAAGAGGTCTTATTTTGAAATGCTTGCAATAAAAAACTGTTTCTATATATCTAAGATGAAGACTGAAGACTTATAAATAGTTGAAAAGATGTTCGAAAACTTATGAGATTTCCACCCATATATATATATATATTTTTTTTTTTTTTCTAACTCATATAGAATTTCCTTATGGTCATTCTAAGTTTTAATTCTTTTAGGACTAATGGTTTTAAGGTGACCATGAACCCTCAAGTCTTAAATATTTTTATATTTTTTATTTTAATTTGAAATGACAAAGAAAAAATTCATAAATGATAGAACAAAATAAAAAATAGTAAAAACCTTTCTGCAGTATGAGTTAATTTTAAAATTTAAAAGATATGTAACTTCTAATCGGCTGGTTGGATTTACATAAAATTTCAAGTAGGCATAGCAGAGGAGTGTTAATTTTAAATTTGGAAGGGGGACCCACATATTCCTAGGCAGCGGAGCTATGGGGGCTAAAAGAAGGATACCCCTGACATAGAAAATCTTTAAATGTTTCCAATTTTTTGTTTCTCATTCGATTTAAATTACTCTTACGTCTTCTTAAAGCCCTTAATAAAGCAAACATGCTTATTTGTGCTATTTATCTCTTATAGTTATTGATCGAATTTTTTTCATATATATGCCAGCATTTCCGTCCGATTTTATTAGTTTTTTTTAATAAATTAAAGAACAAGATTATGTATTGATTAAAGAAAATTTAAAGTCGATATCTTAACAAAATTGTACAATCCTCTGCTACGCCTATGTGAAATTTTATGTAAATCCAACCAGTCGATTGGAAGTTACAGATTTATTTTCAAAAATGTTCGATTCTGCCCCACTATGCATTGTCCGTATTGTCAAGATTACTAATCAAAAAATAGGTTACTAAACCTTGGTTAACTTACTTAACTTACTGTAGTCCAGCCTATAATGATCAGTTTGAGACGACTATATGATTGAATCGATTGATTACCTGTTGCGACTCTCGTTATATCAAGGACAAGTTATCTGCTTTATTTGTGACAGCTTTTCCACTTTTATTATTTTCTAATGGAATTGCGAAAAAATCTTCAAAGCTGACTTTTTCATTTGTCGGTCTGGACAGCTCCCTTTTTTTATAGCTCGAATATTTTTGTCATTTAGAAGCTTTCTCTCTGGTGGTCATATTGTTTTAGGGGCGATTGTCATTATTTAATCTCTTATTTGATAACGATTGCAAGTTGCACGTTTGAGCAGCATGTACAAATTTTAATACTTTATTATCAAAAATATTGTTCGTTAGTGCAAATGTTGAGCATGTTCCACCCAACTGAAGGCAGAAGCAATGTCCATTTAAAGTAGACTTTCAGTTGCCAAAAGCTCCAACTGGATCCAACTGGACCAGGAGATAAGGATATATCATAGATAACGTCATTTGTTCCTTTGGATCGTTTAAAAGCGGCGAATTTCTGAATTAGAATTTAGATTTTTGGAGGGATCTAAGTGCCACACAGCGAACGCAAAAATTAACATTCAAGATGAACGATTTAAGAGTTCTATTGGCAATAAACTGCATTCGTTCAAATTCTGACGGATCTATGAGGCATTGAAAATAATGCTACTGAGATCTGTACATTTTTACGAAAACGCTGCAGGCCTTTTTTGATAAAACAAATCACACATAGATTGTTTTATTCTATTTCTTCAACGACCCGACCTTACTGGAAAACTATATTAGTGGAATATCTTTATTTATCTTTCTTCGAAAAATATATTAGAACTAACACCGCGAATCATCATAGATCCATCTGTGTATATTTTAGAGTCATACTAACAAGATTGTTGCTGCAATATTCACGACGAAATTAAAAACATATTTTTAAATTGTACCCTTTTAAGGTTCAAATTAGTCATCTATTTTTCGCTCATATTTTTTGAATATTTTGAGCTTAACAGCATATTTTTATAGCATAAACCAAGGGTAATAAATGCATTTTTTTAAGCTCATTAGTGAACGTTGTAGCTTGATGAGTTCGAGCAATCAAGTAGAATGGAACCGTTCGATATGACCACTCGTTAGGAATTATATTGCTAGATCATAACTAAATACAAATAAGATGAGAGAACAGATCCAACTTGTGGCTTTAAGGTATCGAATATTTATTCGACTAAAAAATTCGTACTAAAAAGAACGTCTAGTGAGTGTTTCCCGAAGAGTATGTATCAGATTGCATTAAGGTAGGACAGCCGCATATAAAATATTGCATTTGTATGTATTTCCGGTTATATTTTAAAACTTTTAGAACGTTACTCATTATATGTGGGACATATTTCATCAGTGACCCTTGGTACATTTGTTTTCCTTCTTTTGCATTTGTATTAAGAAATTAAAATATAGCTGAAGGTCTGCTGGGAAAAAAAGGTATGCTAAAAGGTATGCGTATGGGCTAATATTTGTAATGCATAAAAAATTGTTCCGATGTCTTCTTTAAAGTATACCGTTCGACTCATTAGCATTTTCTGAGTCTATTTAACGGTGTCGGTCTGTCCGTCTGTCTGCCAATGTAAATAAAATATTATTTTAGCACAAGTACCTTTTTCTATCTACTTTCCATAAAAATATCCTTCCAGAACAGGAGTTTATAATTGCAAACTTACCAGATCATTTATCAGTTATCGCCAACAAAAAGTGAAAAAATAAATAAAATAAATCAAATATTTAAGACAAAAAATGTATTATTAAAGAAACATCGACATTAGGGTTATAATTTCTTTTCAAAATACCATAGCCAATATTGCCCAGATAATAAAAATCAACCTTTTTAATCAATTTGAACAAAAAACTTCACGCATTGAACGATTTCTAAAATGCCTTTGTATATTGTTTAATATATTTTTTTAAAGAAATGTTATATAAAGCTCTAAGTATTTAAATGGAAAAATTAGGTTTGGATCAAATTCCTCTTTTACCTAAATAAGAAAAATGTTGTGATATGGTCAAGTATTCAGAAGAAAATTACTCAAGACATCGGTTATCGAATATAAAATATAAAATATAAAATATAAATAAAAAAATATAAATAAAAACCTCACTACAAAAAATGTAACACATTTTTGCACATATTTTTTTGCCAAATTGGTAGGAAATGATTTTGCGCTTAAATTTGCATCATAAAATGTTAAGAAATTTAACAACTCAAGAAAAGTATACAAATTAAAAAATAAAAAACTAATAATATTATCGCGATCTCACTGAAATTGTCCAGAAAATTTTAGTTAAATTATTTGATATCAAAGAAGAGATCAAAAATTGTTGAAAACTTAAGCAATTTGGAAGAAAATATAAATTTTTGATACCAAAACAATATTATTTATACAAAATTTTCATCGCGTTTGTGTGCGTGAACTTTTTTAACGATCGTGAAAAATTAATAACATATTCCTTTATACTATTCTATGCTCTAAAATACCTTGCTATGGGCTTTTTGATATTTACAAATATTGCAAAAAGTTATAACACTAATCTGCAAACTTTTTTTTTTTAATTTCAGAATAAGACCTATTAAAAATAATATATTAAAATAAGCTTAATTTGAAGTTAACTTTTTTTGTGTGTATATAAATAAATCTTAATTATAAATTTTACTATATATGTATGTAGTAGACTTTAAGACAACACCATTTTCTATAGATTTTTGAGTTCTTAAAGTAGAACAGTTATTTATTTCTTCCTAAATATTTAAGCAGGTTTTTTGAAGCCATAAATAATCTTAAATAAATAATTAATTATTAAATTCCTTTACATATATCATTAAAAACAAAACCCCTAAAAATAATAACCAAACACACACAGACATTTGCAAGTGTAAATAATAATGTAAATAAATATTGTCATCGATTTTCAGAGCGGTTTATCTAATCCACCAACCAACTACCTTCATACACAATTCACAAGAATACATGGTGTAAATAAAAATCATATCAATGAATTTCCTATGTAGTCTTATAAAAATCATCAGACATAAATGAATTATTATGTTAAAAATAAATTTCTTTTAGTGTAGTTAGAAAATTTTGTTAATAAAAATTTCTGAATTAAGGTCTAAAATTTGAAAATTGCAACAAATCAGTGCCATGTTTTAAGAGATTTTTTTTACATATATGTGTGTCTGTGTAATGCCTTGGCAAATGGCTTCACTACTAATTTAGTTAAAATAAATAAATATCTTATAGAAGCATAGTGGGATTTAGGGGAGAATAAATGCAAATTTATAAAATTATGCATAAATTTATTATTTATGATTATTAAAACTATTTAAATTCTAAAATACACATACTTTAGAAATTTATCAAAAAGCAAAAAATATATACACAACCCCCTCAATCCCACTGTACTTTAAAACAACAATAAATTTAAATTTAACTGTAACTGACATTTGGTATTGTTAATTTAAGTGTACAAAAAACAAAAGCGTCCCTTCTTTAAATTTTAACCCCCTTCAATTATGAAAATCTAACTTGAATTCCTTAACAAAACCCCTTAAAAATTATATTAATTTTCTAAAATCAGCACAAGTTTGAAAATGTTCATGAATAATTTTGCAGATGTGGGCATGATAATGATGCAGACCGGAATGGTGAATCAAGGCATATCCTCAGTCATTAACCAAATGGAGGGTACGATTATTAAATACAATTTGATTAAAACAAACATATTAATACATTTAATTAAAACTATACATTAAATTAAACAAAAATTACCAAAGGAAAAAAACAAAAATTTAAATGATAAATATTTGCTAAACAAAAAGTTAATTTAAAAAAATCTATTTATTTTTTATCAATTTCCCCTAAAAATTAAACAAATTGTGTATTAATATTTATTTAAAAGCAAAATATATGTATCCGTATATTATACTAAATGCTAACAATGCTGCTCAATAAAATTTTATTTGTTGCTGCTAACTTGATTATTGCTAATTAGTTAAAATTTTAATTAATTTAAAAATGTAAGAAAAATAATTTAATTTATTATGCGAAAGTCTTGAAAATACTATTTAGAAATGATAAAATTAAATAAAAAAGTACCTCTTCCTCGGTATATGACAAAATGCTACAATAAATTAAGGGAAATGAAAAATACGACGAGACAGAAATAGGGTTTGAAATTCTCCATCTCTTAATATGATTAACGAAACCGTATTCAGTGTAGAAAGATGTAGGAATTTGCCGACAAATTTGGCGCTTTAAAATTCAATCTGCGCGATATGTAATCTGATCAGGAACTTTTTAAAGAATTTTCTATTTAAGAAATTGCTTGTCCAATTTTCTTTTTGCATAAAATTTTCGAACACATTTCATTTTACAGAAAATTATTTTTCTAAATTATTTTTCTATAAAAAATGTTCTCTAAATTTAATTTATAAATAATAATTTTTTTTATAGAAAATTTTTAATTAATTTATTTATAAATTCTTTTTATAAATTTTCTCTTCATAGAAATTGTTATCAAAATTTTTCTTTGACAGAAAGTGTTCTCTAAGATTTTTTTTTCAAAGAAAATTTTCTCAAAATTTTCTTTTTGTAGAATTTTCTGGATTTTGTTTTATACAAAACTTTCTCTATATTTTCTTAAACAAAATTTTCTCTAAATTTTCTTTTCATAAAAAATTTTCCCTAAATCTTGTCAAGTTTTCTTTTTTTATACAATTTTTAAAAAGTCTTAGAATAAAAGAATCAAAGCCAAATATTTTTGTTTATATTTTTGGGTCTTTTGGACGTGTTATCAGCTATACTGACATAAGGATTTTTCAATCAACCAGGTGGAGAATATTCAAACTATTTTTTTTTTTTTTGTATAATTAGGTTTATGTCTAGTAACCATTTTATGTTATAAAAACCAACCTCTAAATGTTAAGAAAAATACAAAAGTAAAATGCCGCCAGCCAACTAAACCACCAAAAAAGAATATTTAATTAATTTATATAAATTTCAGTTTTAAAAATATTTAGTAAAAACCATATAAAAAAATCTTAAGTTATAAATTGTTTAAAATAGGCTTAAAATAGTAGGTTCATATAAAAATAACTTTTATTTAATTTTTTTTTTATTATTATATTTAATATTTTAAATATTACGTTTGGGTTGTTTATAATTTTAATTAAAAAATCATTTCGTTAAATCAAATACATTTTAGATTTATTTGTTTTAAAGAAAATTATTAAGAAAACAATCATGTTAATGAATTTACTCATTTACCTATTCACACAAATCCTCTATAACATTTATTTTATTTAATGACCCTACTACCACCTACCAACCTACTACTACTACAAATCAACTCCACAGTGGCCACATTCAGGAAAGGCGTCCGAGCCGTACAAATGGTAGGACGTGCAAGTACGTATAAATTCCAAAAATACAAAATTCATTAAGAAAAGCAATTAAATAAAAAAAAAAGAAAATAAAAATATTTTATTTCTAACAACCAAAACATGCCTCAAAGCTACACTAACATACTCTCTCTCTCTCTCTAATAAACTGACATAACTCTCTCGCTCTCTCTCTATATATACAACTCGAAATCATATACATAATAGAAACTATCAATGACCAAACCTACCCACTTTTTACCAACCAAACAAACATGTAAACAAAACAACACTTCAGCAATAATTTAATTGTCACAAACAAAATTTTGTTTTAAAGACATTTTAATTATTTCTTAAGTTTTTTTTTTAAATCCCTCATTTTATTTATTTTTTGTAAAAAAAAAATCGAACCAACAACACACCTTTGCTACAATAAAATTATCAATATCAATCCTTACGATTTATTCTCTGTTTTAAAAATCATGTCTATTATTAACAATAACTTCGTCTATTAAACAAACAATAAATTAAATCTATTTTGATGTGTACTGTTGTAGTCTTTATATATTTTATAAATCAATTACAAAATTAAATCCTTAAAAATAAACAATTAATTTTCATTTCAACATTATATTCATTTCTCTATGTGTTTTCGGTTAAATTTTTAATTTATTTTTTAATATAAAATCTCGTAATTATCTATCTGTATCTATAAATATCCGTAATAATATTTATTATCGTCAACATCAAACCTGTTTAATGTTTTAATTATTTTACTTGTTTTATAGTAAAAAATAAACGTTTGTAAGTTTTTCTTTTAAATAAATCACTTTTGTTAAGTCTTTTGTTTTTAAAAATTTTGGTATTCTTCGTTTATTTAAATGTGTCTGTGTTTTTTTTCTTTGTACATAAAATTAATGTACAGAGTGTAAAAATATGTTTAGAAAAATATATAAATTGGCATTTAATTTAAGTGGGTTTTAAAGAAATTGACCCAAATTTAACAAGTTTTCCCTTAAAATTTGAAAGTTTAAAAAAAGACACGTTTTAAATGCAGATTTCTTTTTCGTATTTTAGATTTCCAAATCAAAAATGATAATATTTTCTAAATGTTTCATTGTTTCAATCGAGTTTTTACTCGTAGTTAGTTGAATTAGTTAAAATATACCACACATAATTATCACACATGCGAATACACACAATTGGAACTCCATTATGTACTACTTAAAATTTGATATCTAAAAAAAAGTTTTATAAGAAACTCCTTCAAGCAAATATGCAATTTAAGCGCTGATCAAATATAAATAAATATGAGAGAACAAACTTCGTAGAATCTGTTAATCAAAACGCACATGATTTGAAACAGAATTTACTAAAAAAAGATGCGATGATAAATGCAAGCCAGACATTCGTAAAGTTTGAAACAGATGTCGGCATAAAGAGAACATGTCGCCTAATGTGTCAATGTATTATTGTATGAACAAAATAGCTACTAATAGCTTGTAACGAGAACACATTTCTGCTACTCAGATCACACACGACATTAGATGACATAACAAAAACGATACTAAAATATACAGATAGCATTAAATTGATCGCTGCCCTGTTTACAGCAGTAGTTGGCATAAAGAAAAAGTTACTTAATTCTGAATGAATTTGTGTATGAACAAAACAAAAATTATGCTGTTATTGAAAAGATGCACTGAATCATTGAAATCTAATAAGCAACAGGGAGACATTTTTTATAATCTTCTGTAATTTTCTTGTTGTGCTTAATAGCTGCCAACTGTTCGTATAGGGAGTCAACTTCTGCCTTTCAGATCGTGCATGACTTAAATCAGAAGATACCAAAACAAGGGACGATATAAAACTATAAAAATTAATAGATTTAATATTATCTGAGTGACGTAAAGTTAGTGTATTAGTGTATGAACAAAACATTATAAACAAGACCGGCTACATGAGGCCGGCCTTTGTTATGATGCAAATTTACGTATCTTGTAGCATATTCTGACCATTTTCGTTCAATGCTCTCTTCAAACGGATCAATTCCGTTCGGTACAGGTCTCCCGTCACCTTTTCATCCGATCTTAACAGCTTATAATACATGATACTCTTCTGATCTCGCCTTCCGACGTCTCCTGATCACAATTATTGTGGCATGAACTTTTCTTGCTTCCAAATGAGCACTTGATGCTTTTAAAGGTCTCAATTGTTGCTTAATCTACTCCCAAAGATTCTACGAATATTTCATGCTGAAAGTTTTTCTGATCTAGAAAAATCTTCAGTTCTTCATCTTCAAACTTTTTTTGCTGGCCATGACGGTCCTTATAATACACATTGATATCGTCTCTTTCAAATCTTCTACAACACTTACAACAAGTTGCCTATGCTAAAGCATGATCCCCATAAACTTCCATCAAAATTTAATGACTTTATGCAGCAGTTTTCCTCAAGAAATAATAAATTAAAACTTGCCGAAAAGCTCCTTTTTTGTACGAAAGCATCAAAATTTTACATTTCAAGAGAATGAATGACACATACTGAATAACAATGCCTAATGACGGTACTGTCACGTGACATAATTTTAAAAATGTACCACTTTTAAATAATATTATTAATCAACATTATATATAAACTTAAGCTTTCTCCCTTTGTTTCGATCAATATTTAGATGATCATAATCGTGCCATAGAGAAATGGTTATCCGTTGCTTTTTTAAAATTATCTGATCAAAATCTTACAGAGATTGCATTCTTCAAGACTAATCCAAATTTTAACTCCCTCCCTTTGTGCCGATCAATGGCTGATTACAATCGTGCTGTTGAAAAAATGATGTTGATTGATTGCTGGTTTAAAAACACTTGATCGAAATCTTTAAGAAAAGGGGTTCTTTATGACTTGCCCCAATTTATGACTAGTCCTTACATCTTACAAAGAATTCAAAGTGATTTCATAAGTTTTGAACTGAGAAAAGAAATATTTCCCTTAACTGAGCAAAGGAATTAAAAACTACTATTGACTACATTGCCGAATGAAAATCAAATATGTAAAATAATTTCGCACTTCAGATAACTCTCTAATATGAAAAGTAGAATCAATTATGCTGATCTTACGGTGAAGGAAAATTTTCGATGCAAAAGCTCACAACGGTTGTGGGCAATTTACGGTGTCGTCTTTTTGACATCGTTCGTTTACATCTCAATTACTCGTTCTTGATTAGTACAATTGGAATATTAGTACAATTGGAACATGTACGATTGTAAAATATACGGGATTGATTATTAAAACTAAATGGTCTCATATTGTACACAGATCTGCATCTGTATATGTAATTAAGAATCCAACTGTCATCTCAGTCAAGGAATACAAAATCAGTCCTGGTTCAGATAAATACTATATGCGTATTAAATTGATAATTATATATGCCCAAAATTTACATGATCAAAATTTGTATTGAAGCCTTTTATAAGGAGGCTATAAATTCGTAATTCTTGGGAGAATGTGACATATAAAAGAAAAGAGTTCAATAGAAACTGCGTCAATAAATGTAAAAAAGAGACTATGAATTCCAATATACTTGTGGCTGTCATGACAGCCAAATGAAAAGAATTCATGAGAAACTTAATCCAGGAATATAACAACAAACAGAATAATATATGGTTGAAATAAATAATAAAGGAAATACCTCCGTACTACTTAAGGAACACACGGCAAGTAAAAGGAAAGAGTTGATGATAGTTTCACATGATCAGGATCTACACAAAAAACTTCAAAAACTTAATACTATTTCATTACGTTTCCAGAGCTCATCCAAATACTGCTTTAATTTATTTTCTTTTCATATCAATTTCAAATTGATGGAGTTCCAAGTGTTTTTTTATACACAATACAAAAATACAATTTCTTCCTCCTCCCATGACATTTAAGAGATTTCAATCAAAACTTCTTTTATTTCATTAACATTTCCATATCTTATTATACTCATACTTTTATTTTCTTTTTTCAAACTATATCACTAAATTGTGTTCATTTATCAAAACTATATTTACTAAAGCTATATATTCTTTCTTTAAATTGTACTTTTGTAAAAAAAAAATTATAAAAAACAAAAAACGTAACGTCACGTAACCAACACATCACATAAAAAATTATCTCTCTGTAACTCCTCTCTACAATAAAATAAAATATATCTGAAAATAAAAATCATCTCCATAAAACAAAATCAAAATCTAAATACAAAAATGCTGTTGTAATGAATGAATGAATCAATGAAAAATGTATAGAAGATGAAGATTTCTACCAGACAAGTAAGTCACGTGAGCTGAATTTTTATTCTAATTCTGTTCTTTTTGTCTTTTATATGGTCTTCTCATATTTATTATTATAAATTTTTCTTTTAGTTGAGTTTTATTTTCAAAATGTTTTTTCTTTTTTTCTAAAGAGTTTTCTAAACAAAACGTTGTTAGATTTTTCTTATAACATTTTCAATTATAATTTTAAAATTTCATTACATTCATAGAGTGTTTTAAGAGAAGAAATATTTTTTAATTTAAATTAGTTTTTGCCTTTTAATTTCTATTTAAATGGTTTAAGTTTATTTTTTTAGTTATTTTAAGGATAAAAAAATAAACATTAATTATGGTGTCAAGTTTGGCTTCTTAAAAAAATATATAACAATCCACCCCAATAACGAAAATTGCCTTAATTTTTTTTTTTAGTTTTTTGACCAAATGGCTTACAAATATTAAAACAAACACAAACATAACTCCAACGGTTTAGTTCTATCTAGCAAATACATACTTAAAATACAAATCAACAGTTACGTCCTAGTTACAGTGTTCCAAAGCAGCTTAAGTTCTAGAAAGAGATTTAAATATAACAAGACTTAAAAAAGGAATATTTTAGATTTTCCATACATTATTATTATTTTTTTTGTCTTATACTTATAGTTATTAAATAATAATTATTTCTAAATTTTTTTTTGCATTAATTCAGAAATAAAATTAATTAGAAATAAAGTTTTTTTGCTATATGGAAATAAAAAATAAAGTAGCAAAATCACTTTAAGACGAGGAAGATTATTATAAATTTAATTATCTTAGAAGAAGTAAAAAATGTATGAAAAAAGCTATTAAACAAACTCTGATTTGTAGGTGTAATAATTAAAAAAAATTAAAATTGTATCAAATTTTGTTACCATTCATTTATTAAATAATATGAAATATTATACGTTTTATTTTACGTTGTACTTGTGTATATAATAATAAAAATTATGTAAAATATTTTTTGTCGTAGTCGCACTGTGCTTGCTCTAACTATTTCTCTACATATTATACTCCCTTTTCTAGGGGGTTACAAATTTAATTGACATTTGTTTGTAACTTTAATAAATTTGTATGTCTATTTTTTTTTTTTTTTTTTGTAATAAAATGTAGTTTGTCTTTTCTTTTCTTTTCTTTCTTATATCCTTTGAATAAATACAAATATATATTTATAGTATGTATACTAGTGTAATGTCTGCATGCTCTTTTAATTCTCTTATATTCCTTAAAAGACTTATATTATACTGTATGAGTATTTGTGTACTTTGTAAAAATTGTTTTTAGTTTTTGTCCAACCTTTTCCAAAGTTAAATCCTTTAATTATTTATCCTTTGTCTTCCCCTATATATCCTTTATTTTTTCGTTTTTTTCCTTTTTCATTTCGTTGTTTCTTTTGTTATGATTATGTTTTTTATAAAACTTTTCTTTGAGTTTTCAAATGACATTTGACAAATAAAAAAAGTTTGAGTGAAAAGGATTAAAAATAATTGAAAAATTAAATAGGATACCTTTCAAATTTTTTAACCAACAAAAAGTATATTATATTTTATAGGCTAAATAAATTAAAAGTTAAAATATTTTTGAATTTACTAGTAGTTACAAGTTTTTTATTATTTATCTATTGATATTTTTTAATATAATTTAATAATATATTATTCAGAACTACTGGCAAAGTATTGTCTTGATAAAAATTAAAAACCTTTTATGAAATTAAATCTTATTTAAATGTTATAATACTTTGCTAATAACTTGAAAAAAAAGATAACAGAATTATTCAACCTAATAAGGGAATTAATTGTCAACTTAAGGCTGACTTAACATTTGAATACAAAAATCCTTTTCCCCGCAATATTCAATAGTTTGGTCCGCAACTTATCAAATATTTAATCATCAAAAGTAATTCTTCACTAACGAAAAATTTACGTGCCAAAATCGACATCGGTTGTGGTTACATTGACAATTTACGGTGTCACTTTTTTGACACCGTTCGTTAAATATCGTATAAAAGTATTAAATAATTCGTAGTGACAAATTTTATATAACCGAGTCCATTGAAGATTTATATGCTACTAAATAAACAAACTAGAAACTTAAATGAAAAGTTGAATTAAAATAGTCATAATTAATAATAATAATAATTGACGCTGAATTGAACATAAATTTGATCGACATTTGTCTGCTTGTACGGAGTAAATTCAGAAGTAAATTGCGGGTTTAAAAAAATTTTTTTTTCGTAAACTAACTTAAGTCATTAAAATTTTGTGTAACTTAAATCCCATCTTAGGACTTAAAGTACAAATAGAAATGATTACCTCTTATAGTCATATCATTATCATTGTTGGGAAACCAATTTTCGTTTTCTAAGTGACTAATTCGCTACTAAGAACAACAAAACAAATATTTTCTCGCTGAAGAGTTTAAAGAATTATAAAAGAAAATTTACCTTCCTTAACCTCAATAATGGTATTTACAGTACTTTGAAAGCACTAGCTGAACTTTTAGTATCATTGCGCACAAAATAACTTAAAAGGCTAAAATCATCATTCGATTCAATCAAGAAAGAATCAAAAACTCTTTCGTTTAAAAAATTCTAATTTTTTTGTGCTTCTAGGTTTAGGTCGTAAGCTGACAGCTAATGCATATGAAAGCCCTTAAGCCCCTGTGTGATATCCTAACTTTCATAAAGAGTCCCAAAAGTGATTCTATGGACTAAACTTGAAATCGCATAATTCATGTTGAAAACCAACCCGTACTCTTGAGAAACCTTACCAGATTTCTCAGCAGCACGCCGATGAAACAGTCCATATCATAAAGAGTTGTTGTCCTCTTCCTTTTCATCAAGGTAACTCTTAAAATATTTATTATCTGGGAGGCACATACGTTTCGACATACGTCCCATTTTGCAGTGCCCTGTCAAAATACATACTTAAAGCTGTCAAAATACATACTTGAAGTTTAATACATACTAGAAGCTTATAAAAATGTGCATTATTTGGAAGCAAAAGAATGCTCACTTAATTGAATAAAGCTTCCAAAAATGTAACAAAATAAGGTATTGATTGAGTACAAAAAATACTCTTCCTTAACAAAGTGCTTTAGATAACCATTAAAATCAATTTCTATTATTAGTATCGCTTCAGCGTTAATTATAAAGTTTCACTTATAAAATTGCTTTTACATAAGCAGTTCTTTTGCTGTTCGACGTGCAGAAGTGAAATTCAAGAATTTTTCTCGCTACCATTTTGATAGCAAAAATTTCAGTTTAGAAAACTATACATGAGTTTGGCAATCGAGAGATATAAAAATACCTAAATGGGCAGAGAAAATTCCGAAACCAATGTTTTATTTCCAGATTAGCTTGAGGAATGAAGTTCATCTCACCAGTGATAAAAAGACAAGCTAATCTCCGCTCTTTATATGCGTTGTCGATTCTAGTACCTTCCTATATACTTGTACACATCCAGTGGATAAAATATGGCTAAGACCCCATCTTTTCCGAAAGTTTTCTCGCATGTGTAAGTGCCATATAAGACCTTCTGCATTCGGCTCTTATCGTTTCGTTACCACGACAGATTGGAGTCAAAAATTACGTCAAGATACATAGCTTCCTCTGAAAGCACAAGAGTAATACCATTCAAGGTCTTTTTTAGGTCTTTTTTTATTTACTCCTCAGTTAGACGCCTAAAGCTGATTCCATAAGTTCACTTGTCGTAGAAAGAAATTTTACGACGTCAGTGTATGTGATAACTTTAGTATCTATATATAGTATCTAAGTTTAAAAAGGATTTTTGTTTATAACAAGGTTCTATAGAAGTGGGAATTTTAATCATATCTAGGAGTTTTAAATAACCCAAAGAATCAACTCATAACTCTGCCATTTATCATACGAATTTTAGGATTTTCCGATAAATTCATATATTACAGATGTCTCATAGCTATCTAGTGTCTAGTCGAAAACTTTATTTCAATAGACAGAAATCCAAAAGATCATCTTTGCAGAATAATGTATGACATGAATATCAACTTTAATATATTAGTGATATAATTAATATTTATGATTTCTTGTTCATTTGGGTTTCACTGAAACCCGTCACAAGGCATTTGAAGCAACATAAATAATTTTTATTTAATGAATTTAATATAGACTTCCTGAAATAATGCAAAATATCTTTTGAATGAATCGTCATTAATAATCGCTCATAAAAAAGCAAAACAATTTTAAATTGGATCTATTCTTGGACAGTGAGTACAGAAGAGAAACGAAAAAGTTTATTTAACTATTTCTCATTAGATTATTTAGTATGTAAGTAATTCTTTTGAGAGTTAGGAATCAGATTCTACTTCTCAATTATATTTGAAAAGTATTTTAAAGCCTTGTTCAGACCGGCGCGAAATTACGAGTGAAATCTAGAGTGTTCATACTGGCTGGATGACATTTGATGTAATTTCGTGAACAGCTGATACTTTTTGTTTACATTTTAAATTGTTATAGGGGTAAATAAAGTATTTTGAAATGGAAACAAATAAGAAACAATTACTTACTAAATTGGAAATTATTAATTTGAAACAATTAAAAATATAAAAAGGATAGGTTTCATTTTGCAAAATCACTTTAATAATTAATTTTAAGATTTGTGTTTAAATTTAAGATCAGCTGTGAATTGTTTTTTTTTCTTCTCACGGTTGAAACATGCAGTACATAGTTGAAAAAAAGTATTTTTTCCAACCATGTACATAGTTGGACGTAAATGGGCATTGTAATTTCAATGTAATTTCGCCGAAATTAGACAAAATTATGTAATTTCGCAAGTGTCAAAATGTATGGGAAATTACGTAATTTCAACTTGATTTCGGTCGAAAGCACAAAAGTACGTAATTTCGCGTCGGTCTGAATGCCCTATAAAATGTAATAAATCATCAATAATCTAAATATAGAAAGTTAATATTAAAATGATAAAAAAAAATTCTTTAAATTTAATATTTATGAGTACAAATAAAAATCAAATTTTTTTCTTTTAAATAAATTACGACCAAACTACTATGAGAATAATTAAGAAAAAAGTCAACAAAAATTGTTTTATTCAAAAATATTTAAACAAATGTCAAATGTCTAGTTTTTTTATTTTTATTATTTTTTTTTTTTTTTTTGAGTTAAATTATCACAGAAAACTTCCCATTTTTCTAATTTTATATTTTTTATTTATTTACAAAAAATATTTGTTTTTTAATTTGAATGAAAATAAAAATATATATTACAAATGAAAAAAATATATATATATTTTATATATAATTTTTTGTTTTTCTAATTAAAACAAAAAATCTTAAATGAATATGCTGTTCAATGGAATTAAAATCTTACAGATGATCACCATCCTGCACCCACATTTACACCACCAGAACTACCGAAAAGGGTGCATGTGCGTCGATCAATATCGGGTAAAAAACATAAATAAATATTTCCTTTAAATTAAAAAAATTAAAAAAAAATTCTAATAAACAGAAAGGAAGTTTTTTAGACATTTTATATATTAAAAAAAAAAATAAATAAAAAATATGTCAGGACTTTTTTTTAGTAAGAAGAAATCTTAAAAATAATTTTATTTAAATTTTAATAAGTTTATTCAATTTTAGTTGGCTTTTTTATAAAAATTTTTTCTTAAAAAATTTAATTTTATATTTGTTTGAAGTTTATTTTATTTTTTTACTATAACTTTTGAATCTCTCTGAGTGAATACCAATTATCCTTAAAAAAAAAAGAAATTATATTTTTTTCTGTCTATAACTATTTTTCTCATTCTATAAATATATCTATATATATATATATTATAAATTTAAAAATATATTCAATTAAAAAAATATTTAAACAAAATCTTCGTGTGTATTTTGAAAAGCATGTAATTTTTTATAACCCTTTTTCAAAAAAAGAAAAATACTATTAAAAAAACATTTTTAAATAAAAAAAAAAAAATATTTTTAATAAAAAAAACAACAATGCAAACCGGAATAGTTAAAATTTGTAAAAATAATTAAATATCCTTTAAAAATCGACTATCAAATAGAAATTATTCATCAAATACCATTAAAATAAAAAAAACTAATCTCTTCTGGCTTGCATTCATTATTTTTAACCAAAATATTAATTTGGTTTTAATTTATCTTATTTTTATTTCTTTTTTGTTTAAATACTCTTACTATATTTTGATATTTTTTCCCTAATAGAAATTCTTTATATTATAAATAATTTTTTTTTTTTTTTTGAACTGTGTTCATAATGTAATTTTTAAAATAATAATTTGCATTTAAATGGCTTGTTTTTAAGTATTTTATGATTTATTTAAATAATTTTTGGTTTTTTAATATTTTTTATAAATAAACTTTTGTAAACAAAACATCAACAGAAACTATAAACTAAATACTACTTTCAAAGTCCTATTTCTATTAAGAAAAAAAATCCTAAAAAAAAAACTATTGACTAAAAAATAATCCAACACTAACCATAAGATGGCTAATTCTGTAAAATATTGTGTATTATATAGTTTATAATAAATTTTTGTAGATTTTTTTTTATCAAAAATATTTTGTAAAATCAGCCATCTTTTGCTAACATTTGTTTTGTAAAATTTTAATAGAAAATTACATTGAGTTTACACTCGATTTACACTAAAACCAAAATGTTTAAAAAATATACCTTTCTCTAGCTTAACTAATAATATTTTTTGTTTAATTATTTTTGTAGAACTTTATAAAAATATTAATTTCTTTCTTTTTTTAATATTCTTGTTTCTTTCTTTCTCTCTTTCTTATTTTTGTGCTTAAAACAAAAAGGTGATATAACCAGAGATCGTGAAGATATGAATTGTAAGTATTTTTTTTTTTTTTTTAATAAGAATTTAAGACAATTAACAAAGAATGAAAATGAGAAAATTATATGAAATTACATAAAGAAAAGATATTTTCATTTTATTTTCATTTTAAGCAAGTAAACGAAATGATTTGGTTACAACTTTGAGGGTATACCGACATAATTAGATCAGCGTATAGCTTTATTATGACCCACAATTAAAAATATGTTCTTCGGCATTGTATGATTTAGCTCTACCAAAAATTTTCTTGATTATAACTCAATTGGTTTTTGAGATATTTGTAAAAATGCATGCAAACGAAATGATTTGACCGCAACTTTTTAGGTTTACCGACACACAGTCTGCAATTCAAAAAATGAAATGGAAATAATTATATAATATCCGAACGTTTGTTGCGATTTCAATGAAACTTCACACAGTGATAGTAGATGTGTAGGCGAGTTAAAGTTCTAAGTTTGGACCATATAGATCTACAGGGGGCGGATCCCAAAGTTGGATATCTCGGGTATAAATTTGTTTGAAAAATATCCTGATTAATTATATCTGAACCGATTAAAAAACTTTTTATATAGAAGAATTCTGCTGGTGAGGTTTTTTTCGCTACAGCGAATTTAAATTTCACCCGATTTTTTGAAATTTTTTTCTATTTTATTAACAACAAATAGCAAAATTGTGTTAAGGAAAGATTTAAAAAAAAATATTTACGAAGTCAAAAAGTTATAGGCATTTAAATTTGAACTTTGAAAAGAAGTCAATTTGTTCTCGTTTTTTTTTTCAAAAAAGTAGTCACATTCTTTTTCTGTTATACAAAAACTTTCTTAAGTTACATATATAATATTTATATTTTTCTGAAAGATAACACAAAATATTTTAAAGAAAAAAAAAATTATAACTGATTTTGGGTTTCCCAAAATTGACCTACTTTTCCAACAAATTTCGAATTTCGGCCCTAACTTCTCAAATCGCAAAGCTGGAATCAGAACAGACATAATTAGATCAGCACATGCCTTTATAATGACCCATAATAATAAATATGCTCCCCTACAAATTTTCTTGTTTATAACGCAATTGGTTTCTGAGATATTGGTAAAAATGTTCTTATACATTTTAATTCTAATAAAAAAGTAAAACAGAAAATAATTAAATAATAACGTTGAAATTTTCCTAAAATATAACAATCATAATAGTGAATCATATATAGTTTTTTTACAATTATAAGCTTTCTTTACGATATATGACGCCCTATTTTCTTATTAACTGACTATATCCACAGATATCGAAAGATAAAATGTATAGAATTGGAAACAAAATACTTCGAGCTTTTATTAATTTAAGCGCAGAAGTAAAGGGAGTACGAAATTTTAAATAATTTTAATTTTTAAATTTTGTTATAATCATATTTAAATAAAAAACTTATTTAAATATGAACACAAAAACTAAAGTAATAACCAAACAATTTACAGTATTATAATACTTGTTAATGATCAAATCAGTTCGTAAACATACTTTCTTTGTTAATACAAAAATCACTTTTTAAAACCTGAAATAAAAAACCTAATTAAAAAAAACCTTAAATTTTTCTCAGTATTAAATCGCCATACACGACGACCGAATGGTTCGACTGGTATGGGACCAGGAAATGGTACAACAGCCTTACATTCTGCTGGCACCGTTAAGCAGGTGAACAAAGTAAAACCAACTGTAAATAGACAACAACTTGAGGGACAAGTCATGTCACCATCCCAATACAATCGGTAAGTAATTAAAAAAAAAAAAAAAATACCAGCTCAAAACAAACATAAACATAATTTTTAAATATGAAAAATAAATATAAAAAAAACTAAATAAATAAAAATTACTATGTAAATGGTTAATATTAAAAAAAAAAAAAATAAGGAAGCACTTGTACAAAGAAAACGCTTAAATGTTTTTTCTCTCTCTTTCTCTCCTATTATTTTCTTTACTAAAAATTTAAAAATATAAAAATAATGTGATTTTAGTGCTATTTTCGCCAAATAAATAGAAATATAAATTCAAACTAAATTAAATTTAATGAAAAGTTCTAAAATCTCATTAAACCAAAACTACTATTGTTGTCATAATGCCTCATATAAATACAACCATGTTATATAAACTACAACAACAACAAAATTTACATGTTACCTAAAATACAAAAAACCAAAATATAAAACATTATGTAAAACTCTATTAAAAAAAATATCTAATAATTATTAATAATGATAAATAATAATTGTAATTAATTATTTATGTTTTAAGTTAATTTTTTTTGTTTGGTTTCAGTTTTTGATTTTTTAAAATTTTTTATAATGCAATGATTTGTATTTAATTTCTTTAAATGTTAAGAACACTTTTTTATATTTATTAATTATTATTATGGGAAATGTTTCATATACAAGAAAAATTAAAAAATTTTAAGATCTAAAGAATTTTTATGCTGCACAATGGTCAAAAATTCTCTTTTTCTGGCATAAATTTAAAAATCATTGTTAATGCCTTTTTGGGATTGTATTGAAGTAATTTTTATCTAAAATTAGCAATAATATTTATTAAAACCGATTTTAAGTATTTTTGCTTAAACCTCTATAACACATATCTTTGCTACAGAGGATATATTTTATAAATATGATATTTAGCTGTTTGCTTTCGGTTTTATTTTAATTATTTTTTAAAGTTTTAGATTTTAATTAATTAGTTGAAACTACAAAATAGGTTAGAACATAAAATTTTCTCCAATTTGTTTGTGAAAAACAAGAAATTTCCGGTTAAGTTTACCAAAATTTAAGAAAAGAAATTTGGCGACAGCAAGAGTTTGACGCAAAATGCTGCCGCTATCTAAATTGCTACATAAAATAAAAACTTATCGAATATTTCGACATGACCACAAAACTCAAAAATAATGACAAACGCAAGACTTATTACATTCCCTAGGCTGCAATTTACATTATATTTACAACATAGTTATATATTTTTCTCGTTATGCGATACAGCTTTTATAATTCTAGCTCCAATTTAATAAAAATGTAAAAATTATATTAAACTACAGCCTTGCCAGACTGTCAGCGTTGCCACATTATATTTTTTTAATATCCGTTCTTGATTGGTAGGTATGTTATCATTTATAAAATTCATTCACTTTTTATAATTTCTTAAATTATTATTTTGGAATTTTTGCCAAAAGAATTGGATTTTTGACCGGTGTGTGCTGGCAATGATGCATGAATCCACCAAAATGTATTACTTAAAGTTGAGTATGCAAATTATAACAAATTTAATTAAATAACATTTGATACTACATAACATTTTTACTACGTTTATACGACAGCTGTTTTGCAAATAAATTTAATCTTTAATCATAATGCCTGGTAAACAAATAAAATTATCCATTTATTATGAAGATTGTTAGATAAATCTTGATTTTATTCACAATTACTTTAAGACACTTATATTAAAAATTTCATACAGGTTAATCATATAGAAATGTTCACTTAATTAATTTTTATTCATCTGGATTTGTCCATCGATTTTCATGATACAAAGCTTATTTTATTTGTAGCATACCTAACTTCATACTTAAAGACAAAAACTGAAAATTGTTACCATTTTTCAATTTTAATAGCCAGGGCAACCAAAAATATGCTCTAAAAAACTGTTTTAGGCTCATAAATAATGTTCTTAAAATTATCTGCTAATCATGTTAAAAATAACTTATTTTTACCAGCAATGTTAAGAAAATTTTTCCTTTTGCACTTAAAACATTAAAATCTAATTAAAAAATTTCATATTTAAAATATTTCTATCAATTTATAAGATGAAAATTATTAGGGGAATTGGATTTAAAAAGTGCATGTGACAGTTGTCTAATGACAAATTGTGTAAAAAATTCTATTAGGTGCAAAATATGCAAAATTATTCTCTTTTGTATAATATATGCAAAATTATGATCTATATGCAAAAATATGCTATAAAAAATCGATGTTAAAATAGTTTGGAAGTCCATGAAAAGTATATTTGCATATTTTTGGTCTCTAATGTTGTATAAAAACAAATAGTTTTCGCAACTAATTTCTAGAAAAAGCTGAAACTATAAAAAATAATATTAAGATAGTTTGAAGGTAATTCTATGGTGTTTTATTTATCTAAATTGGAATATATTAGTATAACTTTCTTATTAAGTGGGTCATATTAATCATACCCATAAAAAAACCGATTCTTGTTAGGTGCGTTAAACCCTTCATAGTCAGCTAGGTATTTTTGTTTAAAGCTGACAACTGTAATTCAGGACCATGTTTATATGGTAGATTGCATACGCAAGTGCTGATAAGGGATACTAAAGAAACACTATTTCGTTAATGTTTTTGCAAGTTAGTTATTTGCAAATAAAAATCGTAGTATGTACGACCTTAGAACTTAAGGTTAATAGTGTTAGTCTTTAAAAAGGTCTATGAAAAAATTCCTGCAGATGTTTCTCATGTCATTATAGAATCAAATGTCAATTTTAAATCTATCGCCTTGAATACTGGTTCAAGATAAATTGTTATTTCAATTTTTTAATTTATTTTATCACTTATAACTATTTTTGAGTACTTGGATGTAAAATCAATTCGTAATATATGAAAGAAATCTAATTGATCGAATTTATTGTTCTACGTTCTTCTTAAAGATAACCGATAGTGGTTTTAGTTATAACTCTTCCTAGCAAATAAGTGTTTAGTAACCTTGAAAGAGTCTTTTACTCATATGCGTATTACCATGACTAAAAGGATATATTTTGCGGCCCTCAAATTAACCATACCAAATCAAGACCTTGAATAAATAAAGTCAAATATCTTTGTCGAAGAAAAACCAACGGGAGTTGGAATCATAAAGATGACGACAATCGCAAAGCAAACGCTCTGAAGTATCATTGTACATTTCATAAAATCTATAATGTAGATTTTCCACTTTATCTAACGTACATATGTTAGTGGTACCTCAGGACACAATGTCTAATAAATAGATCCGTTAAAACCTGAAGTTTACTCTTGTTGATTGATAACATCTGTTCAACTTTTCTAAAGATAGCGCTATAAGCCGCTTTACCATTGGTAACACGGTAATAATACGACCCTTGATCGTTTCCATTCCTTAACTTACCCTATGGCCCTATGAAAATGTGCCTCCGATCCTTAAAAAAAATAATCCCTCTCGATAGTCGATCTAACATCATGCAAGGATGAAGCAGCTTAATTTTCCGATATTACAAAAGTACCGAAGATAAAAGGGCAAATTCCCATTTGAAAGATTAAAGGATATTTAGCCCTGCACTAACGTTACTATTAGTTTGTTTAAAACCGTCAGTAAACTGTAATTGATTTATATACTCATGCCAAACTGTTATAAGGAAATAAAGATCATGTATGTATAGTGCACCTCTTTCAGAGCAATATGTAATAGAAGGATATCCAAAATAGCCCTCATGATAAAAATGAGTTCAGTCCATATGGCGGCAGTAATTCAAACACTAATAATAAAAGCCGATAGCACTCATAGACTACACTTATTTATTAATTAGTAGTACATAACATGTCGTGATTTTAAGTCCAGTCGAGAACAATCCCTTATTGATTTTCTTCATTTGATAATTTAATAATTTCTATTAAAATTATATGTATATTGTTCTTTTATTTATATTCAGGATATACTGTATCCATTTATATATAACTATATCGTCGCCGTAAACATACGTCCAGAGAAATACTGATTACATACGTGAACAAAATGATAACATTCGGTGTCAATCAAACTCATATGTGTGAATCTACAAATCATTAATGAAAATTTATACCTAATTGTTATCAAGTTGACACAAGTTCAGTATCGAATTATTAAATAATATTATGTTTTATATTCTGTATGTTTAAAAGTCAACACCGCAAATTGTCAATATGACCACTGTTGTGGATTTTGAATCGTAATTTCTCCCTCAGTGTTACAAATAATCATGGCATGAAAATATAAATGAATTAATTATATAAATTAATAAGTTTTTTTTCAATATCTGTGTAAAAATATTTTGATACAAAACGTTCTGATATTGATTTTTTTATTCATTAATTTTAAAACGAAATATTTACAAAATCCATGAAGGTGGCAGCAAATGTCTCAAAGTAACAGACACCTCACCTCCCATGGAAATTGTGAATATTTTGTTTATATACTCCACAGTAAAACCACGTTATAATCAATTTTCTTGTTATGAAACATTTCTCGAAAAAATAAAGCCTTCTAATATGTTGCATATTTATAAACTTAATAAACTTTAAACTTAAAAAAAAACAGTCAAAACTAAATTAAATATTAAAAAACAAAAAATTAAATCATTAAATACAAAAAAAAAATCTAATAACATTGTAAGCAATGCTTAAAAACGTATTTTTTTCTCTTTAATTTTAACGGTTTTGTTTCAGGCCTCCCGAAAATGAAGCTAATCCTTATGCGGGCTATCAACTTGCTTACGAAGTTAAAAAGCTCATGTATGCGTCCATTATTAACTTTTTTCTAACTTACTTACTACTCTATATTTTCATACATACTTAAACTACTACTTGCTACCATTTACTTACTAACTACTTATTAATACTACTTACAACTACTTCTTACTACTTAAAATACCATTACTTACTTAACTTACTATTACAAATTACTTAAAACATTTAAATACATTGTTACTTAAAAACAACACTTAATTATTTTTGTTAAAAATTTATAAAACCCATTTCAAAAATTATAATAACAAAAAAAGAGTTGCTATAACTACTCGTTATAAATTATCGTAAATTATGTATCGTTATAACGTATCGTAAATACACTATTTCTTTTTTCTCGTAATTACGTATCACTTTGTTTATACGTTCTATATCTATATTATTTGTTTTTTATGTTTCATTGAATTTTCAACAAAAGTATTTTTTTTTTTACTTGTTACCATCATTTAAAAAATATTAATTATACTTGTGTATTATTAATTATAATAATGACAATAATAACAATCACAATAATAAAATTAAATAAAATAATACTTCATGCGTCAATTATTATTGTAGTTGTTGTTTTTGTTCCTTGTGTCAATTTTTATTGTGTGTGTTATTCACATTAATGTTCTCTTCTTTATTCTTGTATGTATGTATGTACGTATATTTTTTATTTTTTTATTTATAATTTTATTTATTTATTATTGATTTTTATTTTTGTTTAATATTTCTTTTTTTCTTATTGTTCGTATTATTAAACTTCTTCATTCTTTCTTCTGTGTCTTGTCTATTTACTTTATAAATTTTTATTGTATATGTATGTGTGTATATCTAAATATTTTAATATATATTAAATCGATTTATTATCAAAGCAACAAACAATCAATCAATACATTATTGTCTGTAATTTTCTTTGAAAAACTACACCGTACTTTTAGTGTTGTATTCTCATTTTGGTTTTTGCACTATTTTTTTTAATAAATAATTTTCAACACTAATTTTAATAGATTTTTTCGTGTAAAAATAATAATAAATTAAACAATGATCTACAACACCAACAATAACACTAAATGAAGATAATTCCCATACAACAATTCTTTAACATTTTTCTCTAATTATCTTTCTCTATAAACTTGGCTTGAACACTTTAAACAAATCGTTATCGTATCAGTCGTCTATCATTTTTCGCCAACACTGAACATTTTCTAAACATCAACTCGTTAAATACATCGTCGATTTTATAAGAAACAAAATATTTTTTTGTTTTAATTTTTTGGGTATTTTTAATTTAACAGGGCAAACGATTAAAATCCACTATTCTTTAAAAATGTATTATGTTTAAACACGATTTCCTTCGATGTAGAATAAATACTCTTTAGCAATATCATTGAGGCACATAAAAAAATAAATTAAAATCTAAAATGTTTAAAATTCATTATTGATTTTGGAATGAATTTAAATTCTGACTTTTTTTAAGGAATTTATGATATTTCGATTCAAAATAATTTTTGCATCATTCTGACACCCAATCTGTTTAGAGTTAATTTCTTAATCATTTTCATTCTTTACGAAAAGTGTTTCTCAAAATGTATAACTACGAAAAAAAGAGATATTAATATATTTGATCTTAGAGCTTAAAGGTCTGGATTTGTTTAAACCATCTGCATGAGGGATGAGTAGAAAAAAGTTGTCCCATATCAATTTTATAATATAAATCCCAATCTTTAGCCCTAAATGAAAATTTTCTACAAAAATTAAAATTTAATGAAAATTTCCTATAAAAAGAAAATTTAAGAAAAATTTTCTATAAATGGAAAATTTATCGAAAGTTTCCTATAAAAGCAAAATTTATCGAAAGTTTTCTATAAAAAGAAAGTTGAATGCAAATTTCCTATAGAAAGAAATTTGATTGCAAATTTTCTATAGAAAATATTAGTTGATAATTTTCCATAAAAAGAATTTAATTAAATTTTATATCCAAAAAAAGAATAATAATAATAATAGTAGTAGTAATAATAATAATAATAATAATAATAATAATAATAATAATAACAATAATAATAATTGATCAAAAACTTTCTATTGAAATAAATTTATCGATATAAATTTATAAAAAAAAAATATATAGAAAATTTTCTAATGAAAAAATTTAATCGAAATTCTTCTAATAAAAAAATTTTAACAATAATTTTCTAATAAAAAAAATTTAATCGAAAATTTTTTATATAAAAAAATGTTTAATCAAAAATTTTTTACATAAAAAAATTTTATTCAAAATTTTTTATATATATAAAAAAAATAACGAAATTTTTATAAAAAAGAATTTTATTAAAAATTTTTTATACAAAAAAAAAAAAAAAAAATTAACGAAAATTTTCTCTAAAAAGAAATTTTACCGAAAATTTAAAAAAAAAAAAAAATTTGAACTATAATTTTCCATAAAAATAAATTTGATCGAAAACTTTCTGTAAAAAGAAATTAGATCACTTATTATCTATAAAAAAAAACAAATTTTAATTGAAAATATTCTATAAAAAAAAATTATCGAACATTTTCTGTAAAAAGAATTTTGATTGAAAATTTTCTATAAAAATAAATTTGATGGAAAATTATCTATAAACAGAAATTTGAACGGAAATTTTCAAATTTTGTATAAAAGAATATTTAACCAAAATTTGCTATAAAAAGAAAATTTATCGAAAATTTCCTAAAAAAGAAAATTATGGAAAATTTCCTATAAAAAGAAATTTTATGGAAAATTTACTATGAAAAGAAATTTTATGGAAAATTTACTATGAAAAGAAATTTTACGAAAATTTTCTTTAAAATGAAAGTTTACCAAAAAATTCTCATAAAAACTAAAGTTATTGAAAATGTTCTGTAAAAATATAGTTTATCGAAAATTTTCTATAAAAATTCAATTTTTCGAAAATTTCCTATAAAAATTTAATTTATCGATATTTCCTAAAAAAGGAAAATTACCGATATTTCTCATAAAAGGAAAATTTATCGATATTTCCTATAAAAAGAAAATTTTTCGAAAATTTCCTGTAAAAAGAGATTTTATTGAAAATTTCCTAAAAAGAAAATTAATCGAAAATTTCCTATAAAAAGAAAATTTATCGAAAGTTTCATGTAAAAGAAAAATTTGTAGCAAATTTCCTATAAAACGAAATTTATCAAAAATCCTATTAATTTATGAAAACGAAATTTATCAATTCAAACCCGATGCAGGATAGATTTATAATATCTGAACATTCGAATTCTTTTGCAGAATATAAAGTAAAATAATAACAATTAAAAAAGGATTAATGATTAAATAGCAACAATTAACACTTTCCAGGAAATATCAATCACCACACACAAACATTGCACTCACTACTACTACCATTCCAATCAAAAAATCAAAAGCACTCATTTGCTCGTCAACTATTAACAAACGACATGCATTTTTTCTCTCACCATAAAATTTTGCAAATCTCTTCAGAAAACATTTTGTTAAACATCTTTTAATGTTCATTTAAATTTTCTCTTCTAGTAGTTTTAAATAATATTCTATATTAAATAATTGTTTAGCAACTACTTCTTTTTAAATTAATTTAAATATATTTAGCTAAATATGAAAAAAACATATCAAAAACAAATGTTAAAAACTCAACAGCCATTTGATTTTGATATACAATTTTTGCATTTTGATGTTTAGCACTCATTTCAAGTATTATAAAAAACAGCATATTAATGCCTAATGATGACATGACGCCTATTTCTTTCTTAAAATATCGAAAACAAATTATAATCTAAAATCCTTTTTTTGTTTCTTTCTATAAATAATCGTAGGCCAACAAGTCGTAGTACGGGTACATCACAAAATCAAAATGGAGGTGTATCACTGCCGGCCGGTATAGCGGATGATCAATCGAAAGATTTTGATTTTGAAAAGACAGAAATGAAATATGATTCAACGGGTATGTTCCACTGGAGTCCCGCCAAGAGTCTAGAAGACTGTATACTGGTAAAATATATTCATTTTGATCACTTAATATTTATTTATTAAATATGTTTTGTAAAACTTTTTTATTTATTAATATTTAGGATCGTAATCAAGCGGCCATGACAGTATTAAATGGTCATGTCGTTGTATGCCTTTTCGCCGATCCTGACTCACCTCTGATTGGTTTACGTAATTTAGTCATGCCTCTGCGTGCTTCAAATTTTCACTACCATGAATTGAAGCATGTGGTCATTGTGGGATCAGTTGATTACATAAGGCGGGAATGGAAGATGTTACAAAATCTGCCGAAAATTTCGGTATTAAATGGTTCTCCGTTAAGTAGAGCCGATTTAAGAGCCGTAAATGTTAATCTATGCGACATGTGTTGCATTCTATCGGCCAAAGTTCCTAGCAATGATGATCCTACATTGGCCGACAAAGAGGCTATTTTGGCATCATTAAATATTAAAGCCATGACTTTCGACGATACCATCGGAGTGCTGAGTCAACGTGGTCCAGAATTCGACAATCTAACGGCTGCGGCGGGCAGCCCGATAGTGTTGCAGCGTCGCGGTTCCGTATATGGGGCAAATGTCCCAATGATAACAGGTAAACTGCATTGCACTAAGTTGACTGTGTTTGTAAAACGACCAAAGCTTTTTGTGTGCTTTTGCCTTATATGCGACAAAATAACAAGGAATTGTGTATAGAAAGCAAAAATTGTGTTATTAATCCTCGATTTAAGCCTCGGAGCTTTCTGCAATATGAACAGTGTTAGAGAACAGAGAAGGATATTTTTATTAAATTTATTGAAGAATTTTTCTTGAGATATAGAAAACTTCTTCAAAAGGGTTTAGTTTTTATTTTTATTAAGGAAATTTTCTTAAAAACTAAGAAATTTTCTTTATTTTCATTTGAAGAATTTTTCTTAAAATTTAGAAAACTTCTTTAAGAAAAAATTTTCCAATTTTTTCATATTACAAATTTTACACATTTTACTTTTACAATTTTACAATATCAACTATATATTTTTTTTTATTTTTTACAAGTTTTATTAAAATATTTTAAATTATATTGAAAAGAGTTTATTTTTAATTAAAGATTTTAATACTTTTGATTAAATTATGAAATTTCCTTATTTGTTTTGATTAAATATTTTTTATTATTAACAAATTTTGTTTGATAACTTTTGATTATTTCCACAAAACGTTCTTCTCTTTTAAATAATTTTTCTTGGAATACAGAAAACTTCTTTAAAAGAGGAAAACCTATTTCATGATATTTCTAAAAATATCCTTCTCTGTTTAAAACAAGAATTTAAAGTTGGTATTGCAAAAGCCCCAAATTTACTAACATTCAGTCTAACAAGAAAAAAGCTATTAAAAAAGCTACAAAGGGAAGTGTGAGAAGCAGGAAAAGGAAAAATTTTATATAATTTTGTACAAAAAGAAAATTTATTGAAAAATTTTTAAAAAGGAAAATTTATCGAAAAATTTTGTAAAAATACATTTATCAAAAATTTTGTATAAAAAATTAGATCAATAGAAAACAATTCGATGGAACATTCTTTTTTTAAAGAAAATTTAAATTAAAAAGAATTTTTATAACTAATTTTCCATAAAGAAAATTGATAAAGAGAAAAGTGATCGAAAATCTTTCATGAAAAGAAGAATAATCGAAAAATTTTATAAAAATAAAAATTATCGAGCATTTTTTATAAAATCAAAACTATATCGAAAATTTTTTTATAAAAATAAAATTTATTGAAAATGGTATAAAAAGAAATATGACTGAAAATTTCTTATAAAAAGAACAATTATCCCAAATTTTCTTTAAAAAAAAATTATCGAAAATTTTCTATAAAAAGAAAAATGGTCGCAAATTTTCTATAAAAAGAAAAATGATCGAAAATTTTCGAAAAAAAAGGTAATTTATCGAAAATTTTATAAAAAATAAAATAGAATTTATCGAAAATTTTCTAAAAAAAGGAGACTATAAAAATTTTTATAAAAAAAGAGAATTTATCGAAAATTTAAAAAAAGAGAATTTATAGAAAATTTTCTAAAAAAAAGAGAATTTAAAGAAAGTTTTCTATAAAAAAGAGAATTTATCAAAAATTTTCTAAAAAAGAGAATTTATCGAAAACTTACTATGAAAAGAAAATTTACGAAAATTTATTTAAAAAGAAAGTTTACCAAAAAAAAAACTCTCATAAAAGTAAAAGTTATTAAAAATGTTCTGCAAAAATGTAGTTTATCGAAAATTTCCTATAAAAATTAAATTTTTCGAAAATTTCCTACAAAGATTTAATTTATCGATATTTCTTAAAAAAGGAAAATTACCAAAAAGAAAATTTTCTTATAAAAGGAAAATTTATCGATATTTCCTATAAAAAGAAAATTTTCTATAGGAAGAGCCTTTATCTGAAATTTTCTATAACAAAAGAATTTATTGAAATATTTTCTACAAAAAAAAAAAGAAATTTATCAAAAATTTTCTGTAAAAAGAGAATTTATCAGAAATTTTCTATAAAAAGAGAATTTATCGGAAATTTTTTGTAAGAAGAAAATTTATCGAAAATTTCCTATAAAAACAATTTTGATGTAAAGTTTTCTATTAAAGAAATGTTAAAAAAAACCCACATAAAGTATATTTAAAATTAAAATTTTCTATAAGAAGAAAATGTATCGAGAATTTCCTAAAATAAATAAAACATCAAAAATTTCATAAAAATAAAATTTATCGAAAATTTCCTTAAAAAATAATATTTATCGAAAATTTCCTAAAATAATTAAAACATCGAAAATTTTATACAAAAAGAAAATTGATTAAAAATTGCCTATAAAAATGATTTATCGAAAATTTGCTATAAAAAAATTATCGAGAATTTTCTATAAGAAGAAAATTTAAATAAATTTCGCTAAAAAAAACAAATTAAAAAAGAAATTTGTTCGAAAATTTTCATTAAACACAATATCAATCGATAATTTTCCATAAAAAGAAAATTTATCAAAAAAATGTGTATAAAAAATAATATAACAACAAAAAATTTAAAAGTACAAGAATCAAAAATTGTCTATGGATAGAAGATATCAAATATTTCTATAAAAATTATCCAAATTTTCTATAAAAACGAAATTGATCGAATTTTTTTATAAATACAAATTTAATCGAAAATTTTCTATAAAAAAAAAAAAAAAAAAAAAAAATGCCGCCAAGTTTTATGAAAATCTCTTCTTACAAAAGTTAGAGATTAAATCCCCAATATGGCAACAACGAGTCTCTGTCTGCAGTATAAAAGAGAGAAAGAGTTAAACAGATATTTTTACCCAATAACCGGTTTTATTCCTCAAAACTGATCAAAATATTAGTTAAAATATCGATCGTTTAAAATTTCAATATGTTTAATGTATTGTAGAATCAAACAAAACAATTTTCGTTTCTCACCACCTTCCCTTTTACTTTTTAACTGCGTTCGTTCTAAATGTTTCTTAAAATAAATTTTTTTATTAAAAACAAAAAAACAAACTTCCGTTTTGGTTGTTATTTAAAGAACTTGTCAACGATAGTAATGTGCAGTTTCTCGATCAAGACGATGACGATGATCCCGACACCGAACTCTACCTAACACAGCCCTTCGCTTGCGGCACAGCATTTGCCGTCAGTGTCTTAGATTCGTTAATGTCAACGGTAATAAAAAAAATAAATCCCCATTTAGGGACCAAGGAAAAATATTTTTCTTAATTCTCTTTTAAAAAATTAGACATATTTCAATCAAAATGCCTTGACCTTAATCAGATCATTGATAACAGGAGGAGCCACACCGGAACTAGAATTGATATTGGCCGAAGGTGCCGGTTTAAGAGGAGGTTATAGTACGCCGGAAAGTTTAAGTAATAGAGATAGGTAAGAGTTTTATAGATATTAAATAATTTAAAAAAATATTTTATTAAAAATTTAATGTTTTTTATTAAATCAGATGTCGAGTGGGTCAAATATCATTATATGATGGTCCTTTAGCTCAATTTGGAGAATGTGGCAAATATGGTGACTTATTTGTGGCAGCATTGAAATCGTATGGCATGTTATGTATTGGCTTATACAGATTTCGTGATACTAGCTCCAGTTGTGATGCCAGCAGCAAACGTTATGTCATAACAAACCCACCCGATGACTTTTCACTACTGCCAACAGATCAGGTATATATAAAAGCATTTAAACTCTAATTCTAAATTTAAGCAAAAATATTTTTTTAAATTTTATTACAAGTTAGAAATACTTTTAAAATATTTCACAGAATTATCTTTTTTTTTAATTTTATATTCTCTTTTTTTAAGGTATTCGTTTTAATGCAGTTTGATCCGGGTCTGGAGTATAAACCACCTGCGGTGCGTGCGCCTACCGGCGGCCGCAGTACCACAACACAAGGCTCCGGGGTCGGTGGGGGCGGTTCAAATAAGGATGATAATTCCTGATTGTTACTGTGTAGCGCCTTAACTGATGGTCCTTACTCGTACATTTGAACGTTGGAGATTTCTTTTATGCACAAACTGACACAATTTTGGCAACAAACCATAGGCACATTATTTATACAAATTAGGCAGATACTGCATCTTATTAAGCAGAACTAAAAATTATTCAAAATTCTAATAAAAAAAACAAAATTTTTTTATATATTTAATATAAACGCCAAAAATGTGTCTTTTTGTGTATTTTATATTTATTTAAACATGATTTACTTAACAAAACGCCACATAAAACGGTAATATGTATTTATAAAAAAAATTGTATTCTTGGTAAAGTAATGGAAAAAAGCGAATACAATAAACAATCATGTTTAACTAAATATATTTTTTTTCATCTAAATAAGAATAGAAAAAAGTCTCTAAAACAATTTTTTTTTACCAACCAACGTTCAATTGTTTAAATTATTGCTTCCCACACCATTCCGTTAGCCCTATTTAGAACCTCAAACTAACATGACATTTTAGTTAGCCCTCCCGTAATAAATCTATCACTCATTATTCTTCTCTATTCTATTCTATCCCTTTTAACCTTTTCAATTGCTTTAATGAATTTTTAATAATTAGTTAATTTATTTTTAAAATGTTTCTTAGTTTTAAACGAATAAATAAAAAATAACTATGTTAAGTATGTAGTTTATTTCTTATTATCTTATCTTATTATTATTATTTAATTTAATACTTTATTTAGTTGTAGTCGTTCTTCTCGATCAATTATTGTTTATTATTGTTTATTTCTTAATTATTTTATATCTTTGGAATTATTTTTTTTTTTTTTTATCAATAAATTTTTCATTTAAGTATGATTATGATTTGCATTGCGTTTTTTATTTATTTATTTTTTATAATAATTTTAAAATTATAACACAGTGGTACAAAACTTCATGTATTAAAAGGAGATGTCATAATCATGCCAAAGACCATTTTTAGTTAAAAAAGCATTAAAACCTATAATTGATAGAAACAACAAACATCTACAAAATATCGAGAGATGACCGCACGAGTGTACGTAGATTAGGAGAACGATAATTAAAAGCGACACAAGCGACACGTTGCATAAGTTTAGCCGATTACTGCTTTTAAGAGTCAATAAAACATTCAAAGAAACGTCTAAGAATTAAACAGGATTGTAAGAGATTAACCGCCTAAAACTTCGTTTCGACAAATTTTATGGAAAACAATAACAAAAAACATTGGATATTTATTTGTTGTTTTCCATATAAATTGTCGAAACGATTTTTTCGTTCAACATCGTGGGATAGGCAGCAAATATTAATAATACTTTATGGCATTGATCGGCAAACAGTTATAACTTTGAGCGAGAAAAACTAAGACACACTTTCAATAAGCATTTACACAATCTCGTAAAATGATCGCTCAAAGGACACTGAATATTTTCTCCAATAACAGAGCGTACATAGATTAGGAGAAATAGAATTAAAAGGCATGGTACATAGGTTATGAGGATCACTGACTTTAAGAGTCAGTAAATCACTGTTCCAATTTATGATCCAAACTAATTCCAAGATCGAAAAAACTCAAAGAGATCGTTGCAGAAAATTTTAGTTTTCCGGAAATTAGAATGGATACTGATTTAGAAAATTCTTATAACCTTAATCGAGAAAAACTGAGATAAACTTAGAGAAACAAAATATCAATGAAATAAACAGAGCTTACATAGATTAGGAGAAATAGAATTAAAAGGCATGATACGCTAAAACTATAGTGAAAGTGTTCTTCAATAAAAGAGTAAATTAAAAGAAAGAGAATTAAAAGACTGTTTAAGGGTTTAATCGATTCTAATAAAAAATTTTAATCTCTCGAAAACTAACTTAACTGGAATTTATTTAGTAAAGATTGAAAAGATCATCAAAAATTAATAAGGATCACAAAGCAGAATCGAAATAAGGATGAAATAAAGGAAATAAGGATCATAAAATTAAATCGAAATAAGGTTGAAATAAAGAATACAGAATAAACGGAGCGTGTGATAAAAGGCTTTTCGACTTATTTAGCATGATCTGACAAAGGAAGAGATTTGAAAGCACGTAAACTGTTTGTTTTGGATAATTTTATTGATTCGAAATTTTTTGCTTATTTGTATATTAAGATTTTTCTAAATCAACATATTTGAAATAAAGGTCGAGAACCCAAAGAGATTATTTACAATTTATTTTGGAGCCTAAGAAAATTGAACTTCTGCAATTACAAAATTAAAAAATAAAAAGGAATTGTGTAAGTTTCGTATCAGAGAAGCAGTGTTAGTCGCAAAAATTAATCGATGATCAAATCTTAGGATCTCAAGCAAAAGTTTGTGCTCTTACCTTTCAGAAATCTAACTTTCTTTATTCTCCTTTCTCTGGAATAGAGAAAACAGACTTTCATCTTTTATGCGAAGGTGTAGTCCATAATCGAACAGAGATTTCTCAGTAAACTCTTTCCGATACAATGGAGACAGGATTTATAATCTTAATTAAATATGTTAAAGCAAAAGTTTGCATCTATTATTTTATCTCTAACCAGATACTAAGTGTTTGATCTCGCACTGTTATTCCTAGTGAGTGATTAATTCAAAGCGAATTTATATCAGTGCTACTTGAAAACTCACCGACTTTTCCCTTCGGAGCGTTCCGTAAACCCTCTAATATGTTTCTACGCTCCATTTAGAAATCATTGCTATAAGCTACACTAAAATTATCATGATCACAACCGTTCTTTACTCAAATTGAAGGTGAAGTTTCTAAAAAGCTCAACCACTTTAACCACACTCATAATCGCGCCTGATAGCAACTAAAATTGGAAGTAAAGTTTCATAAACCTTAACCATTTTCTGAGAACAAAAAATGACCAACTTCTGAACACTAACATCTACATGATCGTATCTGATTCTCGATTCAATTTGGCTATGAAGTCCCTTAAAAGCTTAACTACTTTTCTGACCAGAAAACATAAATCATTTTAACGAATTTGTATACATTGGAGATATAATGTCCTGTAATCACTGCCATAAAGTTCCTCAGTATATAAAGATGAATACTAATCAAACTGAGACAATCTACTTTTAGACATATTCTTAATGCTAATCACGTCAAAATGTCTGATCATATAAATAATTAAATACTCGCTTGTGTAACTTACAGGACATTAAAGAATCTATTAAAATTGAAATCTTACGATCTTAAATTAACCTAGAAGATTAAAGGTAAAATTCAATTTGAAAATTATCACTGATACGTAATAATATCTTATTAACACTTCAGTTGGAAGACAATCCAAAAGATAATGATTTAAAAAAACCCATTCAGTTGCCTACAAAAATTTTCTTATTTTACTACACTGAGAGAAAAAATTCGATTCAGAATCCACAACGGTTGTGGTCACATTGGCAATTACGGTATCAGCTTTTTGATGCCGTTCGTTTACAAATTTTAAATACACAAAATAGAAAACATAAAGTAATTTAATAATTCGATACTGAAGTGGTGGCAACTTGATGTCAATGCGGTATCAATTTTCGTTAATTATTTGACCATGGGGCATATTCACTATTGACACTGAATGGAATCGTTTCTTACACGTATCTGGATTTTTTTTCTGCTTGTTAAGTAATGAAAATATGGACTAAAAGAGCACAATGCAATTAAGATTTAATGTCGAATCAGAGAACACAAAATGTGATTTTATATGCGAGAAGTTTTACTAAATACGTGGAATTAAATGCAGAGGCTTTTTGAATGTATTTCACTAAAACTATGATGAGTATCTTGGGATTAAGGCAAAATGAATGATGAACTGACACAGAGAACTAAATATTTTCACATTATTACTAAGTAAATTTTAGATTTGTTACTGAAACCAAAACCACCGCTAAAGGATAACTTCATATTGGAATAATTTCATATTTTAATATGATGATTCAACAGTTCCTGTAAATGAATCATCATAATGAAATTTTTAAGAGATCATTTACATTTCTGGCATTAAACATAACATTTACGAGCTCATCATACTTTTCATAGTAAAGTTCAAAAGAAACTATTGCTAAATTTGTGCCACTGTAACCAAAGGATGAACTATAATATTATAAATAATTAAACACAAAAAATTGATTAAATTTTATTATTTTTTCTTATTTTTTTAACAATTAGTGGGCTGACTACGACGAAAAGGTAGGTTAAGTTTAATTTTAATTTCAATTTTAACTTATGTAACTTATTACGGTAGTTTTTAAATTTACCAAATTTACCAACAATTGTTAACTTTAATTTAATATAAACAATTTACTATTTCTTTTGTTAATATTATGTTGTGTTAACTTGGGACTAAAATCAACTAATTGATGTTAAATAAAATTTGTGATCTTTCAAAAAATCTAAACTAATAAAACACTAACCAAAAAAATATACTAAAATTAAAATTAACCAAAAATAATAAAACTTAGATGGTGTGAAAAAAGCAATTGAGAACCATTAGTAAGGTAAGCTACACATTAAACAAGAAAAGTTAAAATTAATTAAAGAAATTAAGACAAAATAAAGAAAATGCTAGAAAAATCGCAAAATAAAATGTTTGTAAATCAAAACAATTAAGAAGGAAATAGAAGCAAACAAAGAAATAGAAAATAAATTAAAATAACAAAAAGAAATACATAAATTCTAAATGGAACAAAAATGATAGTTTAGAATATTATATTTATATATTAAAAACTAAATACAATTTAGCGAAGAAAAAAAGCATTTATAAACCAACAAAATACTAAAAAAAAAAATACCAAAAACTTACGCTAAAAAAAATATAAAAACCAAAATATAAGGCAAGAACATCTAAAAACAGAAAAGTAAAAAAAAATAAATAAAAGACTAGCTTAACTAAAACATACATACGAACAAAACTATTGTACTTTTTTAAAGCTTAACAAACAAAATGTAACAACAGCTTCTTAAAAAACAAGCAAAAAAACTAAAATTACAAATTTCAAAATAAACAACCTAAAACCTACACAAACACAAATCTTAAAGCCTGCTTAAGAAATATAAATTTCAATCTATTGAATTGAACTGGCCAAGAAGAAGAAGAAAAAAGTATAGAGATTACGAATTGTGAGCTGAGAAAAATGTTTTAATATGAAGAAAAGAAAAATACCAAAACTGAGCATCAAAATCAGCTTTACTGAACTTAAAATGATTAACATAAATTCTAAAATTTTTGCATTAATGCATGTGAATGTTTTTTTTTAATATTATAAAAATTATTATTTTATTTAGATAAAAAACTCAAAATAATAAGAACAAAACAAACTATTACTAAACTAAATTGATACTCGATGAAAATTAAAAAAAAAAAAAAACAAATATTTAAAAAAATATAACGAATGAATATTGTAAAAAGTCTCACCAACAATTCTTTTTTCAAAACTCTCACATACACATACACAAAACACACACACAATCTCAAATATTCAATTCAATTATTCTTAAAAATGTTTTTCTTTATAAAAAAAAAAAAAAAAAATATACACAAAAAAATAAATAAATACAAAAATAAATCAAGAAAGTTAAAAAAAGCAAAGAAAATGGAACGTTTTAACTTTACGTTAATAAAGTAGAGTTTAAGAAGAGAAGATTAAGAATGCAGCTTTATTGTTTAGAAAATAAAAAAGCTTTTTCAATAATATTCAAAACTTCTCAAAATCTATGAAAAAAAAACTTTTTAGGGATTCATATTTATTAAATGGAAATTTTAATTAAAAGGTTTGCTAAGAATTATTCATTGTTTCTACTTGAAAATGTTAAATATTAAAATTTTGGAATTTGTAAATAATCATTCTTGAAGGTATCAATATTTTAGTCATGATTATAAAGATTTCCGACTAGTATAATTCATATGCTTCTTTTATGAAATGTTTATAGGAACTTTATTTCTTGATGTAACTTTTAAATTTAAGATTTTTTACATTGTCCTAACAAATGTCTGATATCTAAAGACACTCCCTTAAAAATTTCACCTGAAGCTAAATAAAATGTTATATTCAGAGCAATAAAAATATATGGATTATAAACAGTTAATATGCTTTTAAAATTAAATAAGCTATTCAAATAATATTGTCTGAATTTAAAGCATTTATATAACTTTTTTTTTAAATTATCCTATTTCGACTTGATATTACAAAACGAAACTTCATTTCAAAGAGAGAAAACTATAAAAGTTCTAATGCTACGATAAGAATGGAAACTTGTTAATAAGAGTGAAACCAAATGTCTCTTTTCTAAGGAAGCTGTCCTAAAGATTCCATGTTCATTTAGGACAGCTTCCAAAATACATTGTAAACAATAATATATTAAAAATATGCGGTCAAGCCTGAAATATGGAAAAATATTCTCTTACAATTCGACATTAAAATTCCTAGAATTTTTGTTACAGCTGAAACTTCTTTGTTTTAGCTAAAAACATTTCATAGAATATAAAATTACAAAACTTGAGTTTTCTCTTCAAATGAAAATAAATTAAACATAAAAAGGATATAATTAATAAAAATTCAAATTTGTTAATGACTTTTAAAAATGCTGAAGAAGTACTTTAATGATAAAATATGCAAAAATATGCTCTTATGTGTCAAATATGCAAAGATATGCTGCTAAAAATTCTTAAGATTTTCCCAAGAGGCTAAATAACACTTATGACTACATTTTTTTTCCTTTATCAAATGGAATACGTTTTATGAAAAAAATGCTTTTAAAAGTTAAATTAGCTATTAAAAATGCCAATACATAGAAATACATAGAAAAAAATATAAAACAATGTTAACATATGCCACTAGAACCAAAATATGCATAAAAATAATATGGAAGATTTTCGAAATTTGTTTATGCATCAATGAAGCATAAACGGCTGAACTGATATCAATGCAACTTTATACACAAATAAAACCTGTGTCACATTTTATGACCACTGTTTTAAAACAGTTTTTTTTCATAATAAAGTAAATTATATTAAGGCACAAAAAAATTCTATAATAAACTGTTTCATTATTAAAAGCCACGCCTGCATTACGCCCACTTTTAAGCAATAACGTTGGGTTATATTTGTGACAACGTTACAACAAAATGTTACAGCCTACAAACATTAAAGCCCCGATTATCGTTTACAACACTTGTTGCTAAAACAACACAACACCTAATTTGTTATCGATTATGGTTTACAACATCTAGGTGTTGCGTATGTAACAGGGTTGCATTTAATTTTAGTGCTTAATATCCGTAAATTTACATCCTAGCGTATGAAAAACTGCCAAGTTTGAAAAAAAGTTTCAAGAATATTTGTATATTTTCTTATTCATTTGATAATTTTTGTATGAATTACTTTCCAACCTTTTCAACGTTTCTAAGATCTTCTCCTGATTTTTTGCTTGTGTTTTTAAAAATTGTAAACGTTCGTCCTCTTTCTTCCTGTGATTTTTGGGCAATTGTGGTTCCGTAGATTCTATAGTCTGTGAAGGCTCTTCAGTTCTAATCGTTAATTCCGCCCCCTCTGAATCTTCTTGATTTTCCAAACCCATTGCAGAACCGTTTGGATTTACTTGGGATTGCATTGAGATAAGTTCCACAGTGCTCTATTCTAATGAGCTCAAGCTTGTTTCTGTGGACGGACCACCACCAGTAGATTGAAAATTTCTTTTATTTGCAGCCAATTTTCTTTTTAAATTTGCCTTATAGTGAGTCCATACTTATAATAAAATAAAATTTATTTTTAAGTAATATAATATAAATCAGATAGTAAGTACATCTTTAGTGCTTTTAATCGGCGGTCCCAAGCTATTTAATTGCGCTGTAAATTTATCATATGTGCCCTTAAGTTGCATTTTGTTACATCCAAATGGTAGCTTGCTTCGGCCAATATCTGAATGAATTCTCATCAGCTCAACCAGCTTTTCCATTTGTTTTTTTATTTGTAATTTTGCCAAGAAATATTTATAATTAATTATTTTTTACATTTATGTATATTTTGCAAAGAAAATTTTATATGTATACTTACAAATTTTTCTCCATTTTCGTTTTTTAACTTGTAACGTTCATAACACAACACCAAATGAGCAGTTGTAAGTTTTTGACAGTGCTGACAACACATAAATATACATGTTGTAAACGCTAATCGATGTTACAGAACATAGACAACTCCAAATATAACAGTGCTGACAACAGTTGTAAATCGTGATCGCACTTTAAAAAATACGACACTAAAATAACAACTGTTGTAAACGGTAATCGGGGCTTAAATATAATACGGAAATAATATATGTTATTAGAAGAAATAAAACCAATACCAGTACCCGTGTTTTGTAACATGTAAGAAGTTATCTTATTAAAAAAAGATGCAAATTTTATTACTCACTCAGTTTTTAGTAGGATTTATTATTAGTCACTCTATTTTAAATAAGACAACTATAAATTTTTCAAATTAAAATTTTCTCACATAATAACAAAATATGGATACTGATCTATAACAGATGCCACGCCCATATTATATGAAAAATAAATCGATTCTCATGCAATTTGTCACCTATACAGTACATACATATGCCAAACTTTATTGGAGGGCACTCCGGATTTTTAAATAATAATGAAATACTACATTTGTAATTGTTATTATGTACAAAATAATGAACTGATTAAAACGAGATTAGTAACTAAGAAAGCTTTCCCAAACTGCGAAATAAAGTACTTTTTCACAAACAGAGAAGATAAATTATTTATGTGTAAAGGGCGCATTTTCATGTATTTATTACACTATGCGACAGTCAAAATCGGGATGGGATGAAACCAACGGGAAATGTTATATCGGTAAAAAAGAAGTTATACGTGTCCCGGCGTTTCGCTGGGTCACGTCTAGGAATCGAGATATATCGATTTGAAGTTAGTAACTATCATATAGGGGAAATTATGACCTTTGGTGGTCTTTTTTTTTTGACATAACTCGAGAACCACCAGTCCGATTTTGCTGAAACAAATTTAAAAATTAGGAATTACAATTCCTTTAATCTGTTCATACAACGTTTCGGTACATAAGCAACAGTTTCGCAGTTATAAATAAGTGTATGAAGAAAAAAACTAATTTTTGCCTAAAAAATTGAATTTTTTCTATTTTTAATTCATAAAAAATCCAAAACGGTAAAAAAAGTGTGAAGTCCTATTACGTTCACGTAAAGTCACATAACCTTAAAACAAAATGAGACATAGATCATGAAAATCGATGGACGCGTTTCGCTTTTATTCATAATTAAGTGAAGGTATGAATTTCAAAAATTTGCTCGAGAATAGGTGTTAGTAAAATTGAGAGAGCTTGAGAATGTGTGAGCCAAACAGACTTTACAGTATTAAAATTCAAAATCGCTTTGATTTTAAAATAAACTCATACTGGAATTTTGTTAAATCTTTGGTTTAGTTTTATTAGATTTGATTGCAAATAGTAAATGAAAATAATCATACATGAAAATAATAACAACAAACGCCTTAAAATGGCAAAATTCCAAGGAAAATCTGAAAAAAAAGAATGTTTAGAATTTTGTATAATTTCACTCGCATTCTGCAGTACATCATTTTGATGAAAAGCGCTTCTCTTCTGTTCCTATAATGTAGCTAAAAATCATTAAAAACCTAAAATTTTCCGAAGAAAATTTTAAATTTTTTTTACAAATTGAAAATATAAATGAAAATTTAAACAATTTATTTTAAGTCTTCGTGACTTTTGATTCATTTCAAAAAATGTAAAAAAGTGTTAATATTTAAGACATTATTCTTAAATATTATGAACTAAAATCAATGAAAGTAAATTCTTATATTTAAGCACCAACTTTTTTCTGTGTATTTTTTTTTTTAATTTTTTCTTTTATCAATTTTGAAAGTATAAATTCTATATTTCAAATTAAAAGAAATATATATATATATATATATATATATATATATATATATATATATATATTTAATATTGTTTGCAAACTAAAACATTAAATTAGTGTAACAAAATCGTTAAGCACACACGAATATGCATATAGTAAGAAGGTTCATCGGCAGTAGCTCTCTGCAGTATGTGTCTATGGGCGGCTTAAAGCAATAAATGCAAGAAAACCCGACATCTAATAATCACCTACTTGTACTAAATTAAAATGAGTTAAAAACCTTTGTAATGAATTAACTATTTAATAAACATTATTAAATATTCCCTTGAATGTTTTCTTTCTGCTGTGTCGGGATCCTATGAACTACAAATAGTTTTTTTTTTAATTTTCTAGAAATACAATAATTCGTATTTAAATGTCATAATAGCGAATATTTTCCATTCGAAATACCTTTCATATAGAGAAAACTAAACGAAATACTTTGGTGCCTAGAATTTTGATGATCTCAAAAATAGGTTTAACAAGCAGAATAAAAATCCATAGTGTATTGTTAAAGAATAACCTTTATAAAAGCTACAAAAAGAAAAAAATTAAGTCCTCGAATTTAAAAACATGTCTTGACTTTTGCAAATTAGCAAAGGGCTTCAAAAGACAAGTGCATATTTATTTCAAGGATTTAAAAAGTTAGGTATTATTGTATGGAAAATTATAACTTTTTAATTAAAAAAATAAATAAATAAAAAAATTAATAAATAGTAGACCAAGTCCAACTATTGAAATGTAACTATATTTAATGTATTTATGATCGCTATACCTCTATTCCGGGAGAACATTCATATAGAGGCTTGGTGAAATAATGGACTGATTGTTATCTATTTCAATATTAGTATCAAGTTTCTTTAAGATATCTTTAAAATTGCGACCCGTAGTTTGATTGCAAGGTTTACATGGACGGACGGACAGACATCGTTAAATTGACTCTTGAAGTGGTTCTAAACCGTTTGATACATTATAAGGTGGGTTTTAGACCAAAATTTTTGTATATTACAAATATCATCATAAACGAATAATGCGGTGTGGGGTATGCAAATTATAAAGTAGTTTATCAATATTTTGATTGTCGATAAATTTTTAACTCTATATAGTTTGAGATTGAAGTAATTTTTCATTATTATATTCTATTATTAATTTTTTTTTTTGATATCTTGAGTAATATGTAACAAATTTAAATTAACAAATGAGTAAAAAGTTTCTAAGTAACTCAGCATATTTTTGAAGTTCTTTAGAGGTATTTTACTTTTAGATTTTCTTGTGGTACATAATTAATTTTATTAAATATTATGTGGCAAAGAATATATTAAACATTTTGATCAACATATTTTATCTATTATAAAATTTTATAGATTTTTTAAATTTCTCCATCGTTCTTATACGGAGTATAATAGGGCCTCAAATTTCAATATTTTACATCCTTAAAACTTTTTTCCAAAGAATAAAGCTGCATTAACAACTAAAAAATCTAAATACATGAAAACTCTGCTTTATATAAAAAAAAGTTTATGTAAATATTTTGTAAATATTAAAATCGTAAAATAACAAAAAAAAAAAAAAAAAAATCGCAAATTAATTCTTTAAAGAATATGAGTTTAATTTTTATGACAAAAAAAACACATTAATTTATTTAAATTACTATTTAATAAATAACAACAAAAAAAGCGTTTTTTATATGTTTACTGACTACTTAACGAATGAATGCATACATTTAAAATTCTGTCAATACACTATACAACAACAGAAAACAAAAAAAGCTTCTAAGTTTTTGGATATTTGTTCAATGAAAACACTGCCAACGCGTATAGAAATCACGAACAAAATAAAACAAAAAATTAATAAGAAATAATTAATAAACAAAAAAAAAACTTTTTAACATAATTTAACAATATATAAACTATAATTATATAGAAAATGGTAAAAACCAAGAAAAATCTAAAAAAAAAATATATATATACGACAAATTTTACATAAAACGCAATAGTTAAATAAAAAATAAAACCAAGACATTTTTAATCATAAATCAGACACATTTAAAGACACTACACTTAAAAAAGCATTTTAACACTATTACAACCACAACAAAATACACAGAAAACATTTTAAATAAGGCAAATATAAGAAGAATAGATTATGGTCACATTACACTAATATGTTATGAAATAAGAATAAAAACTCATTCAGGGTAAATATTTTTTAATACAAATAAAAATATTGTGTGAAAAATAGTTTTATTTTTAACTAAGAAAATATTTGCCTTCAATTATTATTTCAAAACATATTTATGTAATGTTTTCGATATTTTTAAAATAAAACAAAATTAGTTGTAATAAAGTAAAATAAATTACATTAGATTTAAATAAAATAAAAAAAAAATAATATATACATTTTTACCTTCAACATAAAATACAACTTAACTAATTTAATACATATACAAGAAAAAATAAAGGAGTAAAACTTAAAATAATCTAAAAACAAATACATGCCAATCAAGCTTAAATAAACCAAAAACCAAATAACAGAACAAAAATATTTCAAACATATAGATCAATCTACATACATACATTTAATTAATTAATGCATCATTTATACAAAATTAAAAAATATAAAAATAAAATTAAAGCTTAACACCAATTTTTAAAAACCGAAAAAGAAAAATTTTTTTCAGTCAAATAAATTTAAAGAAATTAAAAAATATTAAAACTAAATGCAGGAATATTCATTGATAAAAAGCAATATTCATAGTAAAAACAAATTACCAAAACTAAAAGCTAAAATTAGAAAAGTCTTTCAACATTTAAATAAATTTTCACTAATTCAAAAACAAACAAATGCCAGCAATAAAAAAACAAGAAACCTATAAACAGCTAGAATGATGTATTTCCACAGCAATAGAAATATTCCTCTTCTAATTCCCTCTCCTACACCTAATTAATTGCTCTTTCATCTAAGTATTATAAATAAATTTTTCCTAAAGTTTCCTTTTTTAGTAATTTAGTTTTATTATAGAAAGGAAAATTCGAGCTTTTAAATTTAATAATATTTAAATTAAAATCATTATTGAACCAAATGAATGGACATTGTTATAAATTATTTTAAATAATTTAATTTTTATAATAGTTAAATCATACATAAACATCCAAACAAACAAAACATTATATTAAAAAACAAATCTAAAAATTAAATAAATTAATAAAATTGTGGATAAAATTCGCATTTAATTTAAAAAAAAAATGTTAACAAAATTCCGCCGAATTATTACAAAAAAAAAAAAAAAAATTAAAAAAAATTGACTTGCTTTTTTAAGAAAGCTACTAAGAACAAATCTATAAAATAAATGTCATGTTACCTTTTTCATTAAAATGGGATAATTTTTTTTCAAAACTAAAATTAATGAATTAATTACAATTTAATTTTCATGATATTGCCTTATTGCCAAGAATAAATGTTAAAAGCTAAACTTATACCAAACGAGTTCTATTACAGTTTTAAAAATCATCGATTTGAAAAATCATATAAATACAGTATTTCAAGAAAAAGAAGATGCAAATTTTCCTATAGAAATTTATCGCAAATTTCCTGTAGATACAAAACAAATATTGAAGAGGAATTTATAGGAAATTATTATTAAAGAAGAAATTTATCGAAAATGTTTTTTAAAAAGGAAATGTTTTGAAAATTTTTTATAAAAAGATATTTATAGACAATTTTCCTTAAAATCAAATTTATCTAAAAGTTCGTATAAAAAAGAAACTTATCAAAAATTTTCCTATAAAATGAAAATTTGTCCAATATTTTCTACAAAAATTAAATTTCTCATAAATTTTGTATAACAGTAGAATTCTTAAAAATTAATTTATAAAAAATGCAATTTTTCTATAAAAAAAATTTATCGAAAATTTCCTATAAAAAAATTTATCGAAAATTTCCTATAAAAAAATGTATCGAAAATTTCCTATAAAAAATTTATCGAAAATTTTCTATAAAAGAAAACTTATCGAAAATTCTTTATTAAAAGCGAATTAAAAAAATTTTTTATAGAAAAAAAATTCAAAAAATTTTTGTTAAAAGAAAATTTAAACATTTACCACAAAAATGTTCTACTGAAAGAGAACTAATGGAAAGAGAATTTATAGAAAATTCCCTATATAAGGAAAATTTATGGAATTTTTTAATAAAAGAAAATTCATCAAAAATTTTCTGTACAAAGAAAATTCATCGAAAATTTTCCATAAAAAAGGGAATTAATAGATTTTTTTTATTAAAACAAAAAATTTATTTAAAAAAGAAAACGGAAATTTCCTTTAAATAAAAATTTATCGAAAATTTTCTATACAAAACTTATTAAAAATTTCCTATTAAAAAGGAAATTAATAGAAAATTTTTTATTAAAAAGAAATAACAAAATTTTTTTTACAGAAACAAAATTTATAAAAAGAAATTTTTATTAAAAGAAAATTTAAAAATTTTCAACAAAAATAAATTTTGCGAAAATTTCCTATCAAAGGATACCAATTATTTTCTAAAATATGCTATATAAAGAAATTTTTTTTATAAAAGAAATTTCATGAAAATTTTCCTATAAAAGAAAATTTATAAAAAATTTTCTATAAAAAGATTATTTATAACAAATTTTCTATAAAAAGAAAATTTATATATAAAAGATTTTCTACTAAAAGAAAATTTATAAAAAATTTTCTACAAAAAAAAAAAAAAAAAATATAAAAAATTTTATAATAAATTTTATCGAAAATTTTCTATAAAATGAAAATTTATAAAATTAAATTTTTTGAAAATTTCCTATAGAAAGAAAATTTATCGAAATTTTCCCATAAAAAGAAAATTTATATATAAAAGAAAATGTATCAAAATTTTCCTATAAAAGTAAATTTATGGAATTTTTTAATAAAAGAAGATTCATCAAAAATTTCCTATAGAAAGAAACTTTATAAAAAGTTTTCTATAAAAAGACATTTTATAAAAAGTTTTCTATGCAAATAAAATTTATAAAATTTCTTTAAAAAAAAAATTTATAAAAAATTTCTATAAAAAGAAAATATATAAAAAATTTATATAAAAAGAAAATTTATAAAGAAAAATCAAGAAAAATAAAATTTATCGAAAATTTCCTATAAGAAGAGATTTGATCAAAAACTTGCTATAAAAAGAAAATTTATCGAAAATTTCCTATAAAAAGAAAATTTTCTATAAGAAGTAAATTTAACAAAAATTTTCTATAAAAACGAATTTTAACAAAAATTTTCTATGAAATAAAATATAATATAAAATGGAAAATTATCGAAAACTTTCCATGAAAAGAAAATTTATTCAACTTTTTATTAAAAGAAAATTTATTGAAAATTTTCTTTGAATAAAAATATCATAAAAAAATTTCCAAAAAATATAAAATTTATAGATATATATTAAAAAGTAGAAAATTAGTCGCAGTAAGCTCTTCTGCAATTCGAAACACTTCGAAGAAATTTCATTTTTCTATTTACGTAACTCAAAAATCTTGGTATACTAATTTCAACAAAAACCGAACAAAGTGTAATACTTTTAAGATTATTAACTAAAGGTAAAGGACATTTAATTTAAAATATGGTACTGCAAAATTTAGCTACACAATACGCCAACGAATTCTCAAATGTAAACGATTTTTGAAATTCAAAAACAAAAAAATAACCACGAATAAAAAACAAATAAAATAAAAGAGAAATTTGTATCTGAAAATTCTGCCAAATATTCGTAATGTAAAAAAAGAAAACAAACTTCGTTAAAATATTTATTTTATCTAATACGAATACGTAACATTAACTAACAAAAAACTCATTTTATAGAAAAAGGCTACAAAATTAAACAAAAAAAAAAATTAAAAAACCCAAACTCATAATAGAAAAAAAACTCTGGATGTTGTGAACCTTGATGAAATCATGTTTACTCGTACGATATTATAATAAAACAAAAATTAATAAAAAAAAAAGAAAAAAAAAATAATTAACACGAAATCATTTTTAGATAAAAAAAAACACTCATACATTAACACAAAAAAATCCCAATTAAAGTAAACCCCCTTAAATCATTCAGAACGTAGTCTGATTAAAACAAGTAAAAATAATATAAAAATAAAAAAAATCATCATTAGGCAAAAAACGTTTTAACTGTTTAGATAGATTAAATACTTTTTTATTTAATTATTATAATAAAAAGAAGGAAAACAAAAATTTATATTCATAATAATAAAAATCATTGTAACAAAAAGGCTTTTGTAATTTTTATTAATTTGCTGCACTTTAAACTAAAAACACAATTACACTCAGACACATTCTAAATAACACAACAAATCCAGTCAAACCTAAAACCGACAGCATTCAAATTTATAACAATATCTAGCTATAATTTTTTATACTATTTCAATACTAAAACAAAAAAAATAAAATCAAATATTTATTTAAGTCATACTAATTCGCATATAAATAAAATAAACCAATATATTAAATAAAAAGGAAAAAACGACGTATAAACAAATTAAAACAAAATATATGTAGCGCGCCATAACAAAATTATTTATTATAATTTTTGATTTATATTTAAAATAAAAAAAAAATATAAAAAAATAAACTTAACATCCCACAAACAAAAAACATACAGAGTAGTTTAATGTTAATATTAATGAAATTTTTATTAAATATACGAAAATATAAAACATAAATTAACAACAAAAACCAAAAAAGATATGTAAGAGTAAAATAATAATAGTATTTCAAAATTTGTCTAATACTAATAAAACACAAAAATAAAATTAACATACGAATGCTGATAATTTAAAAAATAAATACAAAATAAAGAATTGTTAATGTTTAAAAAAAAATTTGTTAAAAATAACATTTCAAATAAAAGTATGCAAAAAAATTAAGAACAAAAGAGTTTTAATTTATATTTTTATTTAGGGAATACCAAGGGGTTATTGCAAGATCTGTACTCATACTTAACAAGTTAGAGCGCTATACTTAACCACTTTACCAACAAATAAAAAATAATAGTATACTTTAATATTTTCATATTTGTTCCACAAGCATCGATTGCTTAAAAGAAAAAAAAAAACAACTTATAAGCATACATAAATACGAACCAGTGTTGCCAGTTTAGCCTTTTTAAGACTAAAAATCTAGCCCTTTATTTTGCTTTTAGCCTCAAAATTTTCATCTTAGCTTCTATCCTTTTTTTAGACTTTTTTGATTTTTAAATTTGCCTTAAAAAGGCTAAAATGTTAGTATGTCAACAGCGAAGAAAAAACTTTCTTATTAGCTTTTAATAATTTTATTTTTACAGAATCATCCATTTAAACATTTTTGTGTATTTATTCACTCAAGATAATAATAATCTTTCAAAAATTTCCGCCTGCAGCACTTTCTTATCTGTTAAAAATAACAACTAAATTTATGGACTTACTAAATCGATTATTATAATTATTTTTTATTAACCATAGATACTATTTATAAACATAATTTAACATAATTTTATTTATTTATAATTAGATTTACTTTTATTTACAATTCTTATAAAAGCGAAAAATCACTTCACCAAATTTAGAAATGCTTAATCAAAAATAAATTATAATTTACAAATGATGAAAAATCACTCAAAACATTAGGTAATTTCTCATACGAAATGTAACCCAAATTTGTATGGGTATTTTTAGGATATTTTTCAATGAATGATTTTGCTGGCAGCTGTTCTATGTTTTATTTATAAATTTAAAATTTTAACTTTTTTCTGGCCTTATTTTTGGGACATTTAGCGTTTTTTCACCTTTTTTAAAGTTAAATTTAGCCTCTAACTAACTAACTGATTGCATTCACATAAAACTATAACACTGATAATCAATCTATAATCTGCTGTTGTCAACTAAGCTGCTTGCTTATACAAACAACAACAATACTAATACTTGTGCATAGATGTTTGTGTGCATATATTTTAAGTCTATGGCCCATAACTCGGCTATTTGAATTTACTGAAAATTAGATCAGAGAAAGTAGTTTCATCTACGCTACACTCTGTATCTTTTACGCTATAATCTGTATCTTTTAAAGTGCTAAGCCGATCTTGATGAAACTTGAGGCATCGACAGAAGAAGAGGAGTTAAGTTTTCAAAATATTGTTAACAGGAGTGAGTAACTGAAGCGCACATGGCGTTTCAATGGGTCAAAGTTGACCACCTCGAAGTTAAAAAACTTATCGGAGCTTAAATCTTTTACAAATATTAACAATATTTAAAAATATAAACATTTCTGAATTCTAAACTTTGAATTCTTATTTAATAGCTCACGTTGTTTTCCTTCTGCATCATGCCGTTGATTAATACCTCTTAGTGTAGTAAGAGTGGATAATTCTTCTTTTGAGTTGAAATCACTTAATATTATTGCAATAGTGCCATTTTACTGCAGGATACAGTATCATTGCACTTATTAATTTTAACACCTATTTTTGGGATTTCATTTTTCGGATATCTACTTGTAAATATATTATTCTTGATCGCACTTTCCTCAAAAAATCATTTCATTTTATAGAGTTTTCTTCTGGTCCAACAAAGTTTTTTTATTTAGCAGATTTTAGCATATTATTTTTAATAATTTGGAATAATACTTCAAAACTTTTCGGGCAATACTGACACTAGCCAAGGACTAAGGTAAGAGTGATTACGAAGGTTCTTTTAATTGGTTAGTAATATATTAACTACTATAGTTTAAGGGTTCGATTTAAATATACAGCACGAATAACATCGGTAATTGGTCGCCTTTTCTGAAAAACTTTTTACATTATAAGAAAATATTTTTATAAATTGAATGGGAATTATAATATGAACATTATAGTGTTAGTAAATGATTTTGTAACTGCACGTTACACAGGTATGGATCCGAACGATAACGAAGATCATCACTCTGTTCGTCTATTGATATATATTTTTCAAAGCCCCCGATAACTTAGGGACATATAGTTTAGCAAATATCAGGAATGCTTTTTAGATTTTACTCTTTGAAGAATATCGATCCACAAGTAGCTGTGTTATAACAAAAAAAAGCTATAATTTATTTTTTTTCAGAAAAATTGGAAAATTTTAGGAATTTGTTTTAAAGGATCCAAAAACTGTTCCCGATAATTTGAGAGAAACACAATTTTTACAAAGTTATATACTTCTGAAAAGAAAATTTTTGAAAATTACCATGGAAAGAAAATTAATGAAATTTTTCTATATAAAAGAAATTTATCGAAAATTATATTTCTTTCTATTGTATTTTCAAAGTGCATTTATCGTATAAGATGATGGCAGTTCGGAGAGGATTTTTTTATTTTTTATTAACAGTTTTGAAATCAGTTTTAGCAGAAAAATTATTTTTTATATAGAGCTTGACAACATTCTAAATGGAACTTTATATTAATATGCAGGTATTTGTTAACTTTATTATTGGCAGACTTTGAGGTTAAAAAAGTGGAAAACATAAGTTTTTTTTTTTAATTTATGTGTTATAATAATTTCTTAATTTATAAAATAAAAATAAAACCTTGAAAAATTTTATAAAAATAAGGAAAAGATTTTTTTCTTAAGAAAATAATTTTTTTATATTAATTTCCCAAGTAAGGCAAACATTTAGATAAAAGAAATGGTAAATATTAATATTTGTAGCTTTTTTTAAATTTAATTTACAAAAGTAGAGACAAACGGTGTTATTTTTCGGAATATTAATTTTTAAATTTACAATATTATAGGAAAAAGAAAAGGTTTCATTATTAATCCTATCCATTATAAAGCCTATCCTGTCCTTATAAAAATTTAAATTTCTGGAAAATTTCAGTTATTTAACGAAAGGTTAAAGAGGAGTTAAAGAGGAGAATACATACAAATAACCAGCTCTTATTCTAGTTTGACGTTGCGACCAAAGATTTTTGTTCGAAATTGTCATTCACAGAACTTTTTAAATTAATTTAAAGTTGTAAAAGTCTTTTTTTTTGTTTTTTTTTTAACAAATCTAGAAAATCATTTGATAACCAAATTTATACAGAGTAGTGATGTGTAAGTGATACAGAATTAGTTCTTAACTACTTGTTCGTTAGAACCATATTTTTAACTAATTTAGAATTACAATATGGTTTTACTCCATTAATATCAGAATTGGTTGCGATACCACTAGTTTCAATGATATTATTAAAGAATCTGAAGTGGTTCTGATTACACCAGTTCTAGAACCAATAATATTAGAATAAGATCTAACATTTTCTTGGGTTCTTTGTTTTTATTTCCTACGTGAGAATTTATACAAAATTTTAAAATTCTGAAGAAAAGAAAATCTTCGTAAAATCCCCTTATACTTGTATATAGGGTTCGAATTTTCAAGTTGTGACAAATTTTTGACACTAAAATGCTTAAAAAAAGAAAAAAAAAATTACAGATTTGAAAATTTTTCAAAATTAAAAAACAAGTCTGCCGGAAAAGTGATTTTACAAGAATGAAAAACTAAAAATTTAACATAACGTAATTTAATTTAACATAAATAGTACCATTTATGTGACATCCATTGCTTCACCTAGACATATTTATAGGCGTTAAACTATATTTCGGGAGGGTGCTTTATGAGATATGTGTGAAACAATCGCATTTCTATCTGAGTAAAAATAATGCCAAATTTTATTAAAACATTTCTAAAATTGCAATTTGTACTTTGTTAAAAGTTTCACATGTACAAATAGCAAGTAGATGGATGAACGGATATTAGTAATTTGAATCTGAAAATTACTCTGGGAGTACAACAATTTTTTAAGTACTTTATAAAACATCAGTACAAGTGGTGTAGGGAATAACGCATGAGTAAATTAGTTCCAATTTAAATTTGGAAACAAATTAGAATGTTATATTCAGCTTAGCCTAATCTATATACCCACCATCTGCAACTTTTTAAAATTTTACCTGATATGAGAGGCGGGCGGTAAAGTGGGCAGACCACGCCTATTTTTTTGTTTTCGAGTTCACATTGGACTTTGAACTATTTGTTTAAAATTTCGTTGATGTTTCACCTTATATGGTGGGCGGACCACGCCCATTTTTGGTTTCCAAGCTTATATCGATTCTCGAACTATCAGTATAAAATTTTGTTGTCTTACATGCTTTTGTTTAAGATATATCAGCAGAAAAGTATGAATTGAAATTACAACGGACACCCCGCGTTTATAGTATTTGGCCCATAAAATTTTTGTTTATTAACCGATTTTTCCAATTTTTAAATAAAAAACAAACCTTATATAAGATAAATATTTGAGTCACAATTCGTATTCCCAGGTGGTCCCCCCGAGCCCTATCCTATTTATAACAGACAGAAAGACGGACAAACGGACGGACACATCAGAATCTTACCAGGACCCAGAATATATATACTTTGTGGGGTCTTAAATGATTTTTTCGGCATAATACTCAAATAATAACAAACTTAATATCTTTTTGATGGTGGGTATAATAAATATTTATGAAAGGAAATTATTATACATGAAAGATACAATTAACACGCATTTTTCTTAAAGGTTTTAAAAGGATCCAGTACTTTGCTGTATACCAATTTTTAATTCTTTATCATTAAATTTTGACTTTTGTTCCTCTAGATTGGCCAAATGTAACAGTGTGCCACGGAGATTATGTTAAAGAATAAAATGTATTTTGCCTCTAAAAACAATTTGCTAAACAAATCAACACTTATGTTATTTTTTAAAATGAAAATACTCGAGCCATAACATACGGAATTCTGTGGCAACAAGGAAAAACTATATAAATAGTTGTAATATACTTTTTAGGAGAACGGTTTATAATTTTTAATTTCCATAAAACACTATAGAAACTTTAAATTTAAAATGTGAATATATCCTCAAATACTCATATCTTGAGTTATGTACTTTTTTTTCTTTTTCAGAGAATAATTAAAAAAATTTGTATACTTTTTTAAATTGAATTTTTAAAAATTCCAGCTGAAAATTGTGTCATAAAGAAAATTTCACAAGTGATTCTTGAGGTACAAGTCATTTGGTGATGACATATGTGGTGACAAATGACATTTCACATTTCCTACAATTGACTAATACTATTAATATTTTGATAGAAATCATAAGATGTCTTCATGACTTTGGTACGGGAATGACAGATTAATTTTGAAGCTGATAGTAAAAAAAATCATTAGGATCACAAGGATTTTGTTAAAATATTTTTTAGGCATTTCTAAATTGTGCGTTCGAATAAAATATAACACAAAATTTTCATAATAACTATGTTAATTTTTTTACTGCTGTTAATTTTAAATATTTTTCTTGATTACAATATCTTCTAGAGACATGTCAGATTTAACAGCAGATCAATTTCTTGAAATGCAGTCGTTTGTCCGCATGCAGATGGCAGTCAAAGAAAAATATACATAATAAAATTTGAATTTTTTAAACTTTTTTTTAACTTGTTAGAAAATGTTGATTGAGTAAATTTTGACAAAGGCACTACACTACAGAATAATAAAAAAGCTTAAAAAGGAGTTAAAGAATGAGGTGGAACTTGTTCAGAAAAAGAAAATGTTATGAAGGTCCTAAGAGCTACGTCAAATATGTTGCTCCGCGTAACGGCACGTTGTATTCATTTCTATTAAAACCAAAAATATTAGCTATGTTAAAGCTATGACAAAGCTTTAGTCAATCAAAGATAAACAAATTTTAAAAAACAAAATAACTGTGAAGAACTATGAGGCAAAGAATGATCAAAGCTTCTGACTAATAAAAAAATATTTTCAATATTTTGTATTATCCTGGAAAACAAACGTTATTGCTAACTTTTCTCATGTTCCAAGGTACAAGTTTTGTATACCGAATAATCGAGGAAATAGTCCTGAATAATATCGAACTAAGAACAATAAAAATTTACAAAATAATTTGTCGTATGACAAATTTACTCAAAATTCGAAAAGATATATGATTGTTTTGCTTCCTTAGTCTGAATAAACTTGAATAACACTGTGTGACAGTCATATTCACACATGAAAACATTTATATATGCGTGAAACTAGAGGCCATATGTAGTAAAACTACGTAATAGGTTTTCTCTAGGACGTCAAATTTCCTCATAAAAGGATATCAAAGTTTCGAAGTATACACATTTAAAAAAATTACAAAATATTTACGAATATTATATGAACCAAATATGGATGTCAAATTAAGGCTAGACAGAATATGGATTTCAAATAAAAGCTATGAATCCCTGTAATATAATAATATTTTTTATTTAAAAAATATATATATTTTTGAAAATATAACCCTTTTATGTAATATTTATTAGTTAATTATATGTTTATAAAGGATTTTTTCTTAATATTTAGTCCTGCAACATTCATTCAAATAAAAACTTTTGTTCTATTGCAGGATGCTTGATTTTTATTTGACATCCATATTGGGTTCATATAATCTTCGTTAATATTTAATAATTTTTTTTAAATGTGTATTTTTCAATACTTTGAAGTCCTTTTGAGAAAAATTTGACATCCTTGAGAAAAACTGAATACGTGGTTTTATTATGTATAGGCTCCAGTTTGATACATATATCGATGTGTGAGAAAATTTTTGGGAAAATTGTTACACAGTGCAATCATAACAAAGAGTGTCATTAAAAGACACTGATGGCACTCGTGACATGCAACAGTGTTTTAATTTTTTTTTTTTTTTTGCCAGATTTGGGAATGTTATTTTAGTCCCACCCAGAATTAGTTATTTAAACTACCCAGAATTTTGGCAATTGTAAAGGAATTGGATCCACGTTAAAAGCGAAATTAAGAACGCCGCAACAGTACTCAATTGTGATTATTAATGTTAAACTCTTATAGAGAGATGCCGCGAAAATTATCGTAAAAGTTCTTTATTCCGTTCATCTTTTATTTAAAAAGAAAGCATGCTATGTTTTATTACAACGCTCACCTTATTCAAAGATACTTAAGGCATAATCTCGTCAGTACTATTGATAACCTGCAGTATATATGTTAAAATGTTATAAGATGTCATGATGTTTTTTATGTGGGAACAGGAGACAATGTCAGCAGTGACTCTGACACATCGTAAATGGCTACTTTGTGATGAAATTTTCAATTAGAATCTTTTAAAAACAATACTAAATATGCATTTTAAAATTTCTGATATTGCAAATATTTCCCCTGCAAAACTGATGTTTAATTGCCTTTATTAACCCCACGCTTGAAACTTATCAAACACTATGCTGTCTTTAATTAAATATTTTACAAATTTCTATATAAAAATTAGCAATAGCCCTAAAAGGTGTCAAGTGAAAGTTAAAATTATGATTTATGTGCATGTAGAAAAATATGATTTTTATGTTCAATAAAATTATACAATAGCCACCAAAGAAAAAAAAAAAACAATAACTATAAGCAAATATGAATATTCGCATAGTGGCAAAATAAAAACCCAAATGAAAAATGTATAAACGGTAAAGCCCGACCATATGATACCCCACGCCATTCGTGAATCTGTGGTGAATTGTGGACCGATACTTGTATTAAGCGTACTGTATATTTTTCTTAAACATCTATACATTACATTATGCTATTTATGCTCTTTAGGATGATTTCCAGAAGTGGGGCTTATATGGGAGCTATGGTCAATAATGGTCCTATTTTAATAAAATTTGGCACTGTGGTTTCTATTAATGTAACATTGATTCGTGTCATATATTTAACTGATGCTATCATTTGTATAGGATTTATGTCTGTTAAAGTGATTTTCTGAAGAGTGGCTTATATGGAAGTTATGGTAAATTACTCTCCAAACATATTTATACAAAGCTCATATGTGCCAAATTTCATTAAAATATTTCTATATATAAGGGACTTATGATCGTTAAACCCCTATTCCGGGAGGACATTTGTACGAGGGCTAGGTGAAATAATGGACCGATCATAATCAATTTCAATGGGACCATAGAAAACCTGTATACCAAATTTCATTTAATTATTTTCAAAATTTCGACCTGTAGTTTGTAGGGTAAAAAAACCAAAATGCAAGTGTGTACATAATTTTCGAAATCAATCAAAAATAAAATTTCATAAGTGCGTAAAGCAATTTATATACATGCTGCAATGCATTACCATCTTTAATTAAATTAGCATAAAAAAGTGACAGTAAATGAGTGACACGAATAAATATTGTATAATATACGTATTTAATTATACGATTGTTAATATTTTTCATATAAATTATTATAAATATAAGAAAAAGAAAAATTATTAAAAATTCTTTACACACATTAAATAATTGCCTTGTCGTATTGTTGTTGTTATTAATACAACACTAGATTTAAGACTAAAATTTAAATTTGTAGATAGTAAATTTGTAACCAATTAAGTCGATTTTTTTTTTTGTTTCGTTCAAGTTTTATTTTCATAAATAACTCATATATATGTATAAACACAACAAGTCCGGATTTATTTACATAGCCCGCATTGTTAAATTAAACAAAAACTTAGACAGCAACGGAAAATAGACAAAAATTTTTTATTTCCTTTTCGTTTCTATTTTTACTTCAAACTTTTTTCAATTTTGTTTACGAAATTCATATAAATTTTAAAAAAATATTAATATTTTTCGTTAAAAATAAAACCAACAAAAAATCCGTAGAGAATTTAAAATAAAATTTATTTTTTAACCGAGCCGTATTGCGCATTTTTCATACAAATTTGTATGAAAATTTCCGGTCCGGTCTTGTTATGTTTATACATTAAAGTAGATTTTAATTAACTTACATATACAGACTTACTAACATAAATACAAGCCAAAGCTGAAAGATAAAAGTTTTACAAGTATTTTGCATAAACACCATAAAAAAATTTATAATTTTTTCTTTTTATTATTTTTACTTAATAAAGTTAAGGTATGTGAGAGATTTGTATGTAAAACAAGTTATGTATATTTATGCATGTTTATCACGTAAAGTGATTTTGTAGTGTTTATATTTTTGTTACCACTTCGGCCTACGGCCTACAGGTTGGGTTGATATTACTGTGTAATGTAATGTTCTCTTGTTGATTGGCTGCAATTCAAGTGCCAAGAAGAATTCCTAACAAGTTTAATACATTGATATACAAGAGTAAAGTATTCTCATTTAAACCTGGTATACTATGTATACTATACATACATACTAACATGCCAACTTATTTATATATTCCTGTAAAAAGAGGCGCCACATGAAAGAAGAAAAAATATTCTGCGAAAAATCGACATCTGTTGCTTAACATGTTCGCCTGGTATAAATGACTCTATATGGTAAAAATCATTTTGCCACAAACAGAAATGGCTAAGAAATCGTGGCTAAAAAATTTCAAGTGCAACAGGTGCTATATTTTGTTAAAAGTAAAAAACAATTGAACATGAAAACAAAAAAAGAGATCTGCCCAATACAATAATAAAAATATGCAGACATTCATTCATCGCACACGACACAAAGTAAATATTAGAAGAGTTTGTGTCTTAAGTCTTTTGTTTTTTACTTTTCTTTTTTCTCCAACGATTTGTTTTCAACATTGTTAAGCTGTTTGATTGATTCCAAACTATAGCACAATGGGTTTTAAAAATTTTGAAATATAAAATATTAGATTTAATATGATAAAATATTTATTGTAATCTTATAGTATCTTACGTAAAGGAGTTTTTCGGATTAAAAACTAGTAATTAATTTATCATAAAAAATCCATCATGAAAAATAATTTATAGAAATTTTTTATCATTATAATATTTTCTTTTCCGGCACTGAAGATGTAAAATTCCCAAGGAGTAGGACGTCCAATTGATAAAACTTTATTATCAAAAATATTGTTCATTATATCTAAACTAAAGATTTAATTATTGAGTGTTATACACAGAAAAAAATTTTCGATAAAAGTTTTTGTTATTTATACTTTTGTAGAAATTTAATTAAATTATTAAATAATATAATTAACATTATTTTAGGTATTTTCTTTTACAGAAATTGACAACTAAAAAAATTTATTAAAACAAAAAGAAAGAAAAACCATTTGAAGAAAATATTTATAAAATATAAAAAGAGAATTTATCGAAAATTTTCTATAAAAAGAAAATTTATCGAAAATTTCCTATAAAAAGAAAATTTAACGAAAATTTTTTACAAAAAGAAAATTTAACGAAAATTTATCGAAAATTTTCTATAAAAAGAAAATTTATTGAAAATTTTCTATAAAAAGAAAATTTATCGAAAATTTTCTATGAAAAGAAAATGTATCGAAAATTTTCTACGAAAAGAAAATGTATCGAAAATTTTCTATGAAAAGAAAATGTATCGAAAATTTTCTATAAAAAGAAAATTTATCGAAAATTTTCTATAAAAAGAAAATTTATCGAAAATTTTCTATAAAAAGAAAATTTATCGAAAATTTTCTATAAAAAGAAAATTTATCGAAAATTTTCTATAAAAAGAAAATTTATGGAAAATTTTCTATAAAAAGAAAATTTATGGAAAATTTTTTATAAAAAGAAAATTGATCGAAAATTTTCTATATAAAGAAAATTGTCTATATTTCATATAAAAGGAAAATTTATCGAAAATTTTCTTCAAAATTCAATTTGTCGAAATTTTCCTTTAAGAAGAAAATTTGTAAAGAATTTCCTTTAAAAAGAAAATTTGTAAAAAATTTTCTATGAAAAGAAATTTATCGAAAATTTTATGTAAAAATTAAATTTATCGAAAAACTAAATATAATGAACATTTCCTATATAAAATAAATGTACCTAAAACTTGCTAAAAAATTTGTTATCGCAAAATTTTCTTTAAAAATAACATTTACCGAAAATTTGTTATAAAAATTATTCACCCAAAATGAAATATTCCACAAAATGAAAATTGATTGCAAATTTTCTATAAAAATATAATTTATCAAAAATTTCTTATAGAAAACAGCAAAATAAAAAACATTCAATTCTTTATTGAATGAGTTTATGGAAAATTTTTCATAAAACAAAATATATAAAAAAAAAATTATCAAATATTTTCTAAAAACGAAAATTTCGGAAGGATGCACGAAGTTAATTTTTAATTTTACTACTTTAAAATTAATATTATATAATAGCATTATAACGTATCACTTTTTGTTCAAATAATACAAGTAGAAGTTGCAAAAAACTTGCTTCAAATCTTTCATCCTTTAATATCCTTGAAAGTTTCCAACAAATAACTTTCCAAATAATATACCAAAATTTTATTGTTTTAACCATATTATTTTAATCCATACAACGATTTGAAAATTACTCCTAAGAACAAATGTACAAATTTAATTTTCAGTTTAGTGAGACATCGAACATGCAAAACCATATAGCCATTTCTGAAACTATAATGTATGTGTAACATGGGTAAATTATTTTGATTACTTTAAAATATATTTGAAAGTTAAAACGGTGACAAGTTCACTATTTATATTTATTTAACTTCAAATTCATTACTTATAATTTTAATCTGAGAAAAGATAGTAGGCTGCGATTTTTATATTATATTTTGTAAGTAATTAACAAGAAAAAAGCTGTAGTCAGTCAAGCGCAATCATATAAGCAGTCCTTATATACAAACTGTGGTCATATATGGACTGATCCTTGTTAAAATTTATACTGCGGTTTATATACTTATACAAAACTTGTTTATACCATATTTAGTTCAAAATCTGGCATTTTGTGAAATTTATGTGATTTTTTTATAATGAATCTTATATGGGAATTATGTTAAATTGTGGACCGATCTCCTTGAAATTTGGTAATGTCATTATAGTTATATAAATTTTTATTGTTGCTTTTAAAATCACAAAATAAATTATTTATATGTCATTTACGTGTCTTAAAGTACCCGATTTGGTGTTGTATGGGAGATATGGCCAATTACTGATCGATCTTTGCGAAATTTATTAGCATGATTTATACTTAAATACAAATTATTGTGCCAAATTTTATTTCGATAATAATGCATTTATTGTATTTATACACATTAAAATATTTCAAGGGAGGGGGCCTCATATTAAATATGTCGTCAAATATGTATACAGCCTCTAGAAATTTTAGTGTATGAATAATTTATATGGAAGCAAGGTAAAATAGTAGGTTGATTTAAACCATTTTCTATAAGCTTCTTGCTTAGGTCTAAAAAAACGACTGTGTCAATTATTATTAAATAATATTTAAAATTGCAATAGATATAACGAAAAAAAATTTACATAAACACTGACAGGACATTTTAAAAATTTTATAAAATTTGAACTGTTGGAGCTAAAGGTACAAAATATGAGATTAGGATATCATATTGTGATGTGTTTAAAATTATTATAATTTAAGAATTATCTGTTGGAAAATGTCATGGATATTTAAGGATAAAATACTTGAAGAACATTTTTGACATTATAAGGTCCTGAAAAGTTTAAACAAATAATTTTTCTGGAATTTCTAAATCCTATTCTATTATTTGATGCCCATATCGGCACTATTGAGCAAGTGACAGATTTTAAAATAATTTATAAAAACAAAATATTATTTTTGAAATTTAAAAATCCTTTGAAAAGGATTTTCGAAGACGAAATGAAAAACTGAGTACGTAGTCCTAACATAGAATGTCTCTGCTTTTATGTGTATATGGCTTTGTTCATATGTGAAAAACGCTATTGTACGGTGATATCTAATTATACTTAATATCCTCCATCATTTTTAATAAATTTTAATTTGTTTAAAACTTCATCCGACCCATTGTGCTGCATATCAAAATTTTACTAGAGTTTTGTTTATTTTTTCCAGAAATAGACTACTACAATTTATATTCAAAGTCTCTTGAAAACAAAAACATAATTGTTGTAATTGTTTTTATTTTCTTTAGCCAATTATAGGCCACTATAACATAAAACAATTTGCAATTTATTTGTATATATATATATATATATATATATATATATATATATATATATATATATATATTTATTTTAATCATACGTTACATTTGAGCGTTTGCATGCCACAAGAAATGAACCGCGTCGCTTAAAATCTATGCTTGACCAGCACTTTCCATCAACAACACCAGATTTGGTGGTAATACACTCTACAACATACAAGCTGGACGACATACATTTTTAGCAAACATTCATATATATATATATATATATATATATATATATATATTTATAGTAAGCTTCCAAAGAGAGAGTGCGTATGTATTTGATGAGTTTCCAATAGTATAAACGAATTTTGAGCAAAATAATATCTAGTAGATGCATTTGAAATGGTAAGGCCGGTTTAAATAAAAGCACATACAGCTAAATTACAACAACTACTTATGTTATTGTTATTATCATAACAACTTTTGGTATTACTCGTACTTACGATTTTCTTATTAACATTTTCATTATTATTATTTTCATTATTTATTTATTATTGTTTAGAGGTTTTGTTGCATTCTGTTGTCGATATTTGTTTCAGTTGACTTTGAAATTTCTTAATAAACTGTTGCTCGTCGGGGAGTTATAGTAAAAGAAATACTTATATAAAAACGTTTTAAAATTCAAAATATTAATTTATAGTTAAAAAAAATTTTAATAAAGTGTTTCATTTTTTATACGAATTATCACATTAAAAGTGTCATGAAGCTAATTGATGTGATTATATATTTAATAGCAATTTTAATCTTTCTTTACTTATTGTTGGATTAAACGTGTTCGTTTAAATACATTTCGAACTTCTTACTCTATATACTTTAAATACAATTTCTTTACTTGTTGAAACTTTAAAAAAAATATATAAAAAAAACTATACTATTTTCTTTAAAACTTTTAAATTGATATTTTAATTTTTTATATATTTTTAACACAAACCAAATATTTACTATGAAGGTAAGTGTTAAAAGAAAGTACTTTGTTTTTTGTCTTGGATTTGAATTTTAAGTGAAATTCTTTTTATGGTAAAATGCCAAGTTTTCACCTTTTTATTGGGAAATTCAAAGGTGCAGAAATAAATATAATTATTTTGTGAAAATCTTAAAATTTTATAGACAAAATATGTAAATGACTGTCGGGGTTTTAATGAGTTGACCATAATTCAAGTTGTTGCTCTAAATATTTGAGGGCATAAGTGATACAAACATTCAAAATAAAATTTTCTTTAATATTGTAAATCAACTTAATGTGCGTTCAATTTTTTACTTCTTTAATTAAGTAATATTTGAGAAAAATTCAACATCATATTTTCCATAAGATTTCCTTTTAATTGGAAATCAATTTTCCAAATTAGGAAATAACTTTCGTTCTCTTTTTCAATGAAAAGAAAGTGGTTTTATAGAGTGACAGCTAATAAATCAAGTCAAAGTCGATTGTTTTATTTAATATTTTTTTTATGAAAATAATATATATTTTAAATTATCACTTGATGCTCAAAAAATATAGTGATTTTTAAACTATTTTTAGAAAATTTGATTTTTGGTACCTCTTTTATCCCTTAATCTGTTTTTGTTAGTGTACTATTTTACTTCTCATATAAGTAATAAATAAAAAACGAGAAAAAAACTACCGTATTTGTGTCGAACCCTCCATATGCTTACATATTTCAGATGGTAATTTTATATAATTTTTGCCGTCCTCACAGATCTTCCTTCTGGGAACCAGCGTACTTAGCTTAAGAATAATTGTTTTTTTTTTAATAGGAGTTAACAACTTTTCTTAAAATATATCTATTCACTTAATTATTTATCAGATCTTCGTCTTAACGATTGTCATTATGACAAATGAAACATTTGTAAAAATAGATCTTGTTAATTAATAAAAATGTACAATTGAAATAATCAATGCGGAACTCTAGTACTACAGCTCATAATTTACTTTATAAATTTAGCACATATGTGTGTGATGGTATTTGGATGATCGCTATTGAAAATACAATGTTTTCATCAAAGCCTCCATTTAAATCTTTAGCCTTTAACTAAAAGTTTTGATGTTAAGTATATGTACACCGAGGCAAAATGCATATTTGTATTGAGATCATACTATTAAATTACAAAGAGATCGACAGAAACACGGAAAGATAAATGACGTTGGAAAATCAACAACATTTATGGTTACATTGACAACTTACAGTGTTGTTTTTTGACACTGTTTCACAGTTTTCGAAATATCCATTCTAGTGGCATTAAATTCGTAACTGGATGATAACGAAGTCTAGTATTATTTTTTTTTTTTTTTTTATTGAATTGCTTAAAGAATTAATTTCTTTACAACTTGTGCTTTGCTAGCTAGAGCTTGATAGAATGCCATGCCCACATGTATCATCCACTTTTTAAAAACAGTTATACTTTACGTAACTAATAAGGCAAATTACTCAAAATTCGACTCACTTATAACACAAAATATGCTCTATAATTAAAACAATTTCTTTACTAAGAACCATGTCGACATAACCATGTTGCCATATTTACAAAAATATTACCTTCTAATTTTATAACCTATAAATATGATACTTTTACTGTATATAGTACACATTATTGGATCAATTATAAAATATGCCAGACCTTTTGGATGACTACTCATATTTCAAGCACTTTGAATATACATACCGAACATAACCAATTTCAGTATTCTTGGTCGTTGTACCAAAATAATTACTCATGGGAAATTTCATCAAGATATCTCTAAAACAGCGTCTCAGAACATTCACTGGGTACAAAAAGTACATTACCAAATACATGGGCAAGAGACATTTTACAAGAACAATAAACTACGTAATGATCACACAAGTTTCAGTCGAAGTAACTAAAGAGTATATCACTTTAAATATGCTACTTCAAATGCTATTTTTTGCAAATCATTTTTATAAAACTAGATAAACATAGGCCATAGACATTCATTCTTTAATTAATACATAATTTCAAATTTCAAAAAAAAAACTAGTTTTTGAAATTAATAGTCTTGTTAAAATTGTTAAAATGACAAAAAACACACGTTGAGTAAATACAACTTGAAAATAAACGTAATCGAATACCTAATATTATTTATTAAATTAATGTTTATTTCAAGCTAAAAGTACAATGTATTTTACCCAAAATATTTTCAATCGGAATCTACGACGTTTTCCCATATTTCCGGCAATTTAAGTTTTTAACTCCAAAGCCAAAAACGAATCAAGCCAATTTTAGATACCTTGTTTTAAAGTGTTCTAAAATGATTCGTATTTCAGCTAGCGCATTCGGAATCAAACAAAACAAATAGTATTTAGAAAGCGTAATATCTGGGGTATACGGCAGGAGAAGAAAAACTTTATATAAACTATTTTCCAAATGGTTTTTAACTGGTCGAGCATAGTCATGATAGAAGAAAACACAATAGCCGTACATTCACATGAGAAAGTTGTAAAAATGGACCACTTAAAAAATTATCTATTAAGTCAATTTACTTTTAAAATCAAATGTTCAATTTTTAATTAAAAATCGACGTTCTATAAATTTTTCTCTACTGAACAGATTTATCAGATTTTGAAGAACAGCAAATAATATGGGTAATTTTTATTTGAATAGGTTTGGAGAGGAGGTTTGGAGGTTTGGAGTAGTTTGGAGATGTGAGTTTCCAACAGACGGACTGACAGACATAACTAAATCGACTCAGAATTTCATATGAACCAAGAATATATAAACTTTAGGGGGTCTTAAATGATTTTTCTTAGTATTACACACGAAACGACAAACTTGGTTACACTCTTTCACCACTAATGGAGGGTATAATGATAGTATTATATTTTGGTATAGAATTTTAACACATGCTATGCTTACGGATGTGGTCAATATTTCTTTGGGTAAATTTCTCACATAAACTCTATTTTTGAAAATTATTTCAAAGCTTATAAATTTCGTATACATATTAACACAAAAAGGTTACTTAACATAGTGATGATCGGTTCATAATTAGCAAAAGCTCTCCCATAAAGCACCTATATTGGAAAATCTATTAAAAAACTGATTTTAATCCATTATAAGAACATGTAAAGTAAATTTATATTATTGATCTTTTAATAAAATATTTTAAAATTTTTTTGTTTAGAAAAAATTTTAAACCATTACAAAAGTTCCTTTATTTGTACTTTCACTTAGTTCTTTCCAAACTTTTGCACTAGTTTAGTTTGATGATTAAATTAAGAGCGTTTAAGTGTTTTTATTCAACCACGAAAAGTGTTGAGAGCAATGAAAGAAATGATTAATGATTTTTATATATATTGCACATAGATATGTTGCTGATCAAATTAATAACATAAGTATGTTAATCAAATATTTCCTTAACTATTTTGTATTTCATGAAAAGCCAACTTTATTTTAAATATTTGAACGTGGGTTTTAATACTATATATTTGGCGTCTTCTATTTCCAAAATATTTGTCCCAATGAATTAATATGGCAACCTCAGCTGAAATTATATTTGTTGCTAAATTACTACCAACTCTTTAGAAATAACAAAATATAAAAAGATTTTTCTTTAAATTTAAAAGAAAATACATCTTCAATAACAACGATTAAATTAAAAACTATATGATTACGTGCACCAATTAATGCTGTAAGTGAACTCATTCACTCATGCATACACGAGTGAATAAAAACATCATCATACCAAAATTTGAAAAAAAAATTACACGCAATGTGTACATACTTTAGTAGCTAAATAAATATGCATTAAATAAACAAGAAGAAGAAAAAACTAAAGACAACAATTTCATTAAAATTGAATTAAATATTTGTTAAAAAAAAAGTTAGTTTTAAATTAATACAATTTTAGAAATAGCAAACTATAAAGCCATCCCAAAAAAAATATATATATTAAGGAAATCCTGTTTTGAAATTTGTACAAGTTTATGTATTAAATTACTATATTTATAGACTCCCTATGAAATAGTGAAGCGTATAATTATGAAACAATTTATCACTAATACTATTAACAAGTCATAATTTTTTATACCAAAACTTTTTTCTTCATTCCCTTTTAATACTAAAACCATAAAAAAAGTTATTAAAAATTTTTAACAGTTAATTCATATTAAAATGCATAAAACGTTTATTAAAAAATTTGTAATACCAAAATTTCACCCATTTCATGTCTCTCATTAGTGTTTGAAACTAAAGGGTATTATATGACAACAAATAAATTAAGCAAAGCATAGTCACGTTTAAAAACGACCCTAAATGTATATATTTCCTAGGGAAGTTAAAGTTAAATTTCTTTAACACATTTACTAATGGACTGACTGGTCTACTGACAGCCATGACCAAAGTTTTTTTTTTCATATTGAGTTTAAAGTAAAAGTGTTTTTGTTTTAAAAATGAATAGGAAAATTGTTAAACAAATCTAATACTTTTTTAATACTCTTCATACTCGTATTAACACTTGACAATTTAACAGACTTGACCATAGAAAACAAGCCAACAGTTTTTATTTAAGTTGAGTAAAGACCTAAACCATTAAACAATTTACTACGTCAGTTATAGCATTAACAAATGTCTAAAATGTCTCTCTTTACATTTGTGATGAGACGTGATTTTATGTGCAATTTGATTTAACAAATTAAACATGATTTTATTTATGAATGAATTTATGATGTCTAGAGTTATTTTTTTCTGTAATCAAGAAATTTATTGATTTAATTACTATTTACATTGTATTGTTAGTGTTTTTGGTTTTATTTTTATAAATATATATTTAATTTCTATCAAATTATACAAATAAATAAATAAAAACTTGACTATGTATTATGGCTTTTAGAAAGTGGTTAGTAATTAAATATTTGAACAAAAGCAGAAAAAAGAATTAACTTGTTAAATTAATAATTGTAATATTGCAAACAAATGTAGTCATACAAGCTCTAAATAAATGTTTTATATTAATGTTCAAGAAGATGCCAAAACAAGATATAGAGTTATTTGTTTCATAAAAAGTGATAAAACAACTTAATAAAATATTTTTAATTGTATTAAAAACAAAAGTAAACGAAAGTAGTTAAGATTATCAAAAGTTGTTAAATTCAATTGAAATGGACATTAAATCCTAATAATCTTAAAAATGTCTAATGCAAAATGCTTATAAAAACTGTAAATAATTTTTTTCAAATTGTAAGCAGATAGGGGGTCAATACAATTATAAATGGATCAATAAAATTTTAATTTTATACAATTGATATTACATTCAAATTGAATTTTCCCTCTGAAGTCATATAAAAATATTATAACACCCCTTTGACTTTAGCAAGCATACGGCCAAATCATTAATTTTAAAAGAAAGTTAGGACTTCGCATGAAAAAATTTGTACACGCTTTAAGGCTTATAACTTTTGCTATATGAGAAAAAAGTTATTACCGTTAAATTGTTTACATTTGTTATTATTCCAAGTAACTATGTGCTAAATTTTGTTGTAATAGTATAATTATTTTTCCCTACAATAAATAATACAAATTTTTGAAACAAGGCAACACTGGTTCTGTGACACAGAATTTTTTAGTGAGATACACGTAAACTTGTTCTGAGCCTAGAAATCACTTCTTTAAGTTAACTCTATTTTTCGAGATAAACCGTTGTACAGAAAATTAATAATTTATATATTTATATATACCTTATTAATTATTATATATTAACATATTTATTAATTAATTAAATTTTATTAATATATTATAAATATGTTATTAATTAACGTATTTATATACGTTGTAAATTTTAGCAAATATTTTTCAGAGCAAACTGATTACGATATTTCATACATCGACCACTATTTCTTCGAGACTTATTTGAAAATTTCCAAAACACACTCGTTTATACGATATAATAATTTTTTAATTCCGTTAATAAATCCTTAAAAGGAATATTAATGGATATTGAAATATTTGAATTGAATCAATATAAAGAAGCTGTGCTTGAATACCACTCATTAGGAGCATTTTTTATACTCATAAAATACTTTTTTAGAGCATAATTTTGGGTGCCCTGTTCATAACAAATGACACTTTATCAGAGAAATGTATGCAAAATAGTGCCCTTGGAGAAGACTCCCTCCTGTCATTAGAAAACACTAGGAATTCTATTTTTTCTAGTCTGATCTCACATCTCATCATTACAACAAAAAAGTAACAAGTGGTATCAAGCAAATGGTGTTATTATGTACCAAAGAAGGTAAATTCACTAAACTGTCCAAAACCTAGTCTATTTGAAATGTATTAGGTCATGGTACAAAAAATATTTAACGAACACTTAAAGCTGAATAAAAAAATTAATTTCAATAATAAACATTAACATTGATAAAACATTTTAAAATAATTAAAAAATATTAATTTAAATCAAAATTGTACTCACTTTTCTTAAAGATTTTTTTTTAGCTGCTTGAAGAATTATATCACTTCACTTTTTTCTTTTAAAGAATTTCACTTAAATTTTATTAAAAATCTACTATTTTTATTATTATTTTTTTCACCAACATTTCATTAATTTATATTTTTTTAATACATTCCCTATAGCCCTTTTATTTAACACTACTATATTTTGCTCTACTGGCTGTTGCGTGGGGAGAACCTGCCTTAGGTAAACATTCACCCTATCTTTACAATGGCCCTAAAAATGGCAAACAAGTGGCCTTTGCTCGTGGTCCAAATAGCAAACAAAAAACTTTAGTAGTACAAATTCGTAGTGATCAGCCTGTACCTTTAGTTTTAAAAGGAGGACGTCCCAATTTGGCCCACACTCATGCTCACACACATTCTCATGCACATGTGCATCCTCATCATTTGGCTCATACTCATGTACATCATCATATTAATGCAGGAGCCACACATCTGAGAGGACATTCAAGACCTATTAAATTAACAGCTGCTTCGAGTTATTTGAAAAATCCTAGTTTCCAAAGAAAACCATTGAAAATTAAATTGGCAAATACGAAAACTAAATTGACACCTGTACACAAACCAGCTACTAGTTATGATGTACCTTTTAAATATGAAATTCCTAGCATACAATCTCACAGCTACAGTGGGGAATTACAACATTTGCCGGTGAGTTATTATGGAAAAATAAATTTAATTTGAAATAATAATTTTTATCTAATTTCTTATTTTTCAGTTGGATCATCATATTGATTTCATTTCCGATCACTTTGCTCCTATTCACACAATACCTGCTCCCAATTTGTCTGTGCAAGATAACCATTTGCATCCCGAAGAAACCTATTTGCCACCCGCTTCTCCGAAGCCTCAAGTTTATCATCAACAGAAGAACAATTATCAAGTGAATGAAGAAAGCACTAATGACCAAACATTTGTAGATCCTTTATCGGGCTCCCAAAAACTGATTGCTCCTGATCCAGATCCTTCATTGCCTGCCGCTCCTGTACGTCCTGCCACAGAACCTTTCAATATACCCAGCAATGGCAAGCCTTTACCCGTTGATATACAATCAAATCATTTGTCAGTGGCCCAACCTTTAGTGCAAATTGTAGGTGCCCAAGCTGCCCAACAAATAGCTCCCGAAATATATCCCATACAATACACGCAACCTTTAGCTGCTGCTCCTATTCCTATCTATAATCCTACCTACTTGGTTCAACAATCTAATAACTTATATACCCAACATCAACAACAATTATTTAAACCTGCCGTTGCTGCCGTGCCTGTAGTAGAAGCTGGTTATATTAATGCCGATTTGACCCAGGAGGTAGCCAGCAATGGTCAAATTTTACAGGCTGCTAAAGATCCTCACAATAATATTCATCCCGTTTTGGATGTGGCACCACATTTTGCCCCATTGATCGCAGCTCCTTCTTTAGATGAAGAACAGTCGATTGAAACTGCTCCTTTCCATTTGCAAAACTTTGCCGGACCTCATTCAGCCATTTCGGGAACAACCGAAGCTGGTTTTGTTGTGTCCAACTATTATGGTAATGCACATCAAGATTCTACACAATTATTGCAGGCTTATGTGAAGGAAGAACAAGCTGAATCCCAAAGACAACAATATGAACATCAATTGAGACAGCAGCAACAACAACAAGAGCAACAACAATTAGAATTACAACAATTGCAACAGCAACAATTGGAATTCCAACAATTACAACAGTTTCATCAACAACAGCAACAATTCCAAAAACAACAGCAACAACAACCTCAATATGTTACTCCCCAACCCCAACATCAACCCCTAGTACAACAGCCTCAACACGCTAATCGTGATTCTGCGGCTGCTGCCTTTGAAGAACATCAACGTTTAGTACAACAGCAACTGGGAGCTGATACTCCTTTAAGAATTTTTGTGCCCGATGAAGAAGAAGTAAATTTAAATTTCTATCTAACTTAATTTTTTTTTAATAAATAATCTTTTCTCTCCCCCTTAGGCCCGCTTGCAAAAACGTTCCGATAATATTGTCAAAGGCACCATTGAAGATGTGGAAAACACTATAGGCGTCGAAGATGAACAACCCCAAGATGAATTATATGAAGTTTCCTCCTCCGTTGAAGTCTCCAATGAAGATCAACAGAAACAACAACGAAATGATAATCAACAACAACAAACTTCATCAAATGAAGTTCAATAAATTTAGATAAATTTAAGTTTGCGATCTTTTTTTAAACCAAATTTTTTTTATATATGTATGTAACGATAATTTCGAATTTAATTTATAGGCAAATAAACTTAATTATATTATTTATAAATTTAACAAAAAAAACAGCGAAAACTCACTTGTTTAACTCGCGCAAATTACAACGGTTTAAAATGTTGTTGTTTTTTCGCATGGTTGTCATATCTAATACAAAATAAGTAAGTAGCAGAGTTGTTTTGGTAAAAAAAAGTTGTTGCCATACTTGCTAAAGTTCAAAAGAGAAAGCAGTCTGGGCGGAAGTTAATTTTGTCAATTTGATAGTCATTTTTAGCGGAAACACAGTTTTAAAGCGGATATGAAATGAAAAATATTCCAGTAATAAACTAAATGAAAATATATATAAAAATTTTTCTAAATTTAAAAAAAACATCATGGAAATACTTATGAGAATTTGTTTTTTTTTTTTTTAATTATTTAATATGTTTTTTTTTTCATTATTCAAAATATTTAAATTACATTACATATGTTATACATTACATATGCTATGTGCACATGTAGAGGTTTTTTGAAAAACGAGTCGTTTTCTCAGAAAACGCAAACAAATTAATTTATTTTTTCCTATATCTCAAAGCCAAAAACATCTTGATTGGAGTTGTTTAATTATTTTCCATACAAAAAAACATACTAAATTTCCATACAGAGAAAAAGTTTTAGTATTTTTAGTACATAGAAATTTGTTGGAAACAAAGTTTAAAAACAAAAAATTTTAAATTATGATTGAAATTTATATTTATTTTAAAGACTGTATTTTTTGAATCAAAAAGTGTTTGTGTGTTAAACTTTTATTTAAACTAAAAATTTGTGGAAATATTTTGGGCAAAAAAATAATACACAATAAAATGATATGTGAACAGTGATGTTTAAACTCATTGTATTTTTCAAAAAAAAATCAAAAAATAATGTGTATGTTAGTTATAGAAAATAATATTTATCAAATAACAATGTACACATAGAATTTGAACAATTAATTTAATTAAAATTTAGAAATACTTTAAAATTCGCCGCCTGGCAACACAATACCCACATTCTTAGACCGATTTTACATTCCTTCATTCAGCGGTTGATTTCGCTGAAAAATACAACCTTGTGTTATTATTATTGGATATTTTGACATTTCATTAGATTGTCCATCAAAACGCACGCTTTTTTTTCTAGAATTTCTTTGCAATTTATTTAAATAATTTTGTAAAAATGATTATCCCAATACGTTGTTTCACATGTGGCAAAGTTATTGGCAATAAATGGGAATCATATTTGGGTTTACTGCAAGCCGAATACACTGAAGGGTAGGTATTTATTTAATGCAAACATGAAGGTTTACTTACGATTTGTTTTTTTTTGTAGTGATGCCTTGGATGCTTTGGGTTTGAAACGTTACTGCTGCCGTCGTATGTTATTGGGTCATGTCGATTTGATTGAAAAATTGTTGAATTATGCTCCTTTGGAGAAATAATTTATCTTACCATAAAAGTGGAGGTTTAGTTTAAGCTAGTTTTTTTTTTATAAATTATAAAATAAATTAAAAAACGAAAAATATTTATTGTTTATTAAAAAGTGTTTGATCTTATTCGGTATTATCTCCCCATTGTCTAAAATATTTAAAAAAGGAATCTGACAAAAATTTGGAAACAGTCTCTGCTACTAAGCTTAAGATATCTGTTGTAAGTGAAAAAAATCCAAAAACTTTAACAAAAGAGCAAACAATATCGAAATCGTTTATTAAAAACTTTTTAATTAAAAATATCGTCACCTAAAATGCAAAAGGCCTCAACCACAATTTTTAACTTTTTGCTTAAAAATTAAATAAAATTTTTTAATCGTTAACTTAAAACGAAAATATATAAAGAACAAAACGATTCAAAATAATTTTTTTTAATGAAGCTAATTTCAGGACCTTTTTTGTTTATGAAGTTCATGTTACTATGGTCTATTGGCTTTTGATAATCAATGTCATTCTTGAGAATATGAATATCAAATTTTTTATGTAGATGTATTTTGCATTAGTACATCAAAATCCAATAAAAAACATTCAATTTTTGCGTGGTTACGGCATTTTACATTTTAGGTGACGATATTTATGTATTTGTGTAAAATATTGTCTCTATTACATTTTATCCATAAACCAAGGTTGACCATTATTCTCTCGGCGTTTTGTTAAGATGTCACAACCTGTATCGGTGACCAACAAAGTCTGTTCAAATTGCGCTGAGTACAAACCATCAGCTGTAACTGCAGTCCAATCATCAGGCCATTGTTCTGCCTTAGCTACACCCTCAGAGATCATGGGTTCAATGGTGAAGCAATGTCCTGCTTTCATAACACCCACAGCCGAATTTTCTGAATAACAAATAAAAAATTTAACAAAATTAAATGTTTTTCCTAAAAAAATCCAACTTACTGGCATAATGAGGCACATTGGGGGCAGTGTGGAATAATCTATGAATACCATGACCGCAATAGCTCTTAACCACACTAAAACCATGAGGAGCTACATGTTTCTGTATGACATTGCCTATTTCACGGTACTTGACACCAGGTCTTACCAATTCAATAGCTTTCGATAAGGCCTCGTAGGTTACACGCACCAATTTCTTGTGTTTTTCCGATACATTACCCACAAAGAAAGTTTCATTCAAATCGCCGTGGAAACCATGGTGATAAACGGTAACATCTATATTACAAATGTCGCCATCCTTGAGAGGTCTCAAATCGGGTATGCCATGGCAAATAACCTCATTAACTGAAGTACAACATGACTTGGGGAAATTGTAGTAATTCAAGGGAGAAGGATAGCAGTCCCTTTCAATAGCAGCTTCATGTACCAAACGATCCAACTCATCTGTGGTGACACCAACATCCACGGCTTTGGCAGCTTCATCTAAACATTCACGACCCAAACGGCCGGCTATACGCATGGCCTCAATTTCCTCATCGTCTAGAACTTTAATAGAAGTATTGCCTCGCATAGCCTCTTCGGAAGCGGCTCTACCCTGAGGATGATCGGCGTAGTCTGGACGTTCTATACTCTCGGGCACAGCCCTTTTAGGAGTTTTCTCATAAGGCCTTAAGCTACCGGTAAAGTGGTAATACGGCCATGGATTATAACCACCTTCCTCATTGGACTGTTTAGGCTTGGCTACACCCTCTACAAAAAAATTGCTTCTACATCAATTTTATTTTTCGTTTTAATTTACATATATTTCTTTACCTGCTAAAGCATGTATCAGCTTGTGTTCCTTCCAGAAACCTTTAAAACAGGCCTGGTTGCAAAAATACGAACCCGGTATGCCCAATTTTAAACATGTTGGACATTGCAGAGTCGCCTCTTTGCCACAATTGGGAGTTTCACATTTGTGTGCCATTTTGCCTTTTCTATTCGTTACAACTAAAGTTTGTCTTCCGCAAAGTTTATATAAAATGCAATTTATTTAAAAAGAAAAATTCTAAAAATAGTTTGTAATTCCGACTACCACCGCATTTTCTTTGAGCAATCTGCGTGCAAGAAGCAGCAACGCAATTTTTTCTTAATCACACATCATAATGTAATTATAAAGTGACCGCACATCTACTTTTTGTTAGCGTAAAACCACTGCACATAATGTCAAATTGCTATGAATAAAAAATGAAAAATGAAGAAGAGCAAATAAACGTGGCAAAAAATATTACATACGAATAAAGCAATTTGACAGTTTCGCGCGGTATGTAAATGAAAAATTATGAATCAACAGGGTTTACGAAGTCACTTTCTTATTACACTATGATCACATATGATTGTTAATTGGAAGTTGGTAACGTCATGTATTCATTGTTTATTTTGTAAGTAATGTCAATGTGATAGGAAAAAACAGCTAAATTGGGTAAAATTAAGAAATTTTAGAAATTAAAGAAAGTTAGAAAGCATTTGAGATATTTTTGAATTTATAATGTATGTACATCCAAGGGTAATAGAAGAAAGCCGGAACATTCTGCCAAATTAGAAATGATCTTTTCCCAAATGTTAAACGTTTGGGAATAATTTACGAATAATAGCTTTCTTAACAACAATTGAACTTATTCTAATATTGAGAAATTTTTTAGTTTTTATATTATTTGCAATCTTTTCTATATGTATTTTACTTTTATTATCTAAAAAGAACTTTTCGATAATGCTTTAAACCTGCATGTTCCATTTATATTCAAAACTACATTTAATTTTACATTTTTAACATAATTTGTTTTTAAATTTCAACTTGACTTTAGATTTGATAACAGCCCATCTACTCTTAACAGAATATATAAGATTTTTCTATCAGAGAGTGTCAAATTATCTCTTTGAAAGAATTATATCACGTGTAGATTCAAATATTATTATTATAACAAGTATTATGAGATGTTTTTTAGTAATTTTCCAAATGCACATGCAAACACACTAACAAACTATCGTATATGTGTATTTTTTGACAGTTCATCTTATAAGATAGTTCCCTGCAAGCATTTAGTGAAGTCTTTTTCGAAATAGCTCATTTCTTCGCCACTCTCAGAAGTGCAACAGAAGATTTCTCTAAAATTTCCAACAACAAAATATATTAGCATACGAATTGAATCTTCTAAACGTAACTTTTTTAATCACTAGTAGAAGTTGTTTGGATAACAGTTACAGTTATCCATAAACGAAAACACTATTCTTCAACACCTTTGCTAACATTTGGAAGATTGTTTTTTATCAATCCATATAATCTGTCTAATTTGTCACTCTAAGATGATTAATAGTAAAACGTGCAAAACTTTACAAAAACAAAACACATTAGGTTCGAAATTTTATCATAAAATCATGATTTTGGCGATTGTTTACGTTTCATAATGGGAAAAAGAACAAGCTTAGTAAAAATATAAATTTTGAAGTGATTAGAATAGAAAAATATTGATTGATTAACTAAAATTATTTATGTAAGCTCTGATAGTGAAACAAAAAATTCATAAGTTTTACTTATAAAAAGAAAATTAAGAAAATAAGGTAAGCGTTTATCATAATTTAAAAGAAATTATTAATATTTCAACTAGTTCTGGGCAAGCAAATAAATTTAGGAAAACATTATCATTTTCTATAAAATTAAAATATGTTATTAACAATTTGAGGGCCAGAACATGGACAGAAAATTTTGGTTTATATAAAATTCTTAATAACTTAAGCAACATTTTTTAAAAGTGTGGGAGTTTGACTTATGTATGACATGCCCGCAGCGAAAGTCGCTGATTTTCAGAATAATTTTCTGTAGAACAAAAAATTAAGAATATATTAAAAATTCGATTTCACAAGTCTATTCTGTGGAAGATTATAATTTGTATATACAAATGTATCGAGTAGCGATATTTATTTCTGAGTTTCAAAAATCTTAAATATTGGCAAAAATTATTGAAAAAACTTTCAGGGCCAAGATGAGATTTAAATAATGATTATCATCATCAGTAAAATTTTTAATAGGGTATGGAAATGGTTAAAAGACCTTGTAATCTTTAATAAAAGGAATCAATCCCCATTCTAAAAATGGAAACATTTGAAAGAGAAATTAGAGAAAATTTGTTGTAAATATTGTTTCAAATATTTCCAAAATTCTATTTGTTCAGCGAGAAAGTATGGTTTTAAGAAAGTATTATGGTGTTCGTGTTGTAAAAAGTGTAATACATTTGTTCTTTAATTGTTTTTCTGTAGCAAAACTGGCGATTTTAGAAAAAATTAACTAAAAAAATGTTATTTATTTTTTATTTATTTTATTTACATCATAACAACTCTATAAATCATACATTTTCGCCGAACATACTAATAATTGCAGAACATTTTCCAAGTATTCTAATAGATGATAAATGTTCATTTGAATTCAAAATCTTTTTGTGCATTTAATTTCATTGTTTTCTGTAATAAATATAAGGAAGAATTATTTTTGGTATTTAAAAAATAAATTAGAATATTAATAATTATTCTTATTTCATTATATATACCTACTTTATTAAATTTAAAAGAAATAAATATTCTTTTCTAATTTTGTACTTAAAATATTTCTTAGTATTCTTTTTTAATTTATTTTTTTAATGTTAATTTGAATTGAAAATATTGTTCTGCAAATAATTTCATTGCTTTCCATAATAAATATCAGAAAGAGTTAATTTTTTGATTTAAAACATTTTAACATTTTTACTTTTGATAATTTTGTTCATTCTTAATCTTTAATTTTAAAATGGCATTATTATTTTAAAAATTTTATGCAAAATAATTTTATAATTCTTCAAATGTTTTCTATCGAAAGTGTAACTACGTCGGTACACCGGTAAGTTAATATGTATCGCTTTTACTATCGAATTCTGATATAGTTAGAGATAGCATCTTTTGAGTAACGCTTTAGTGGTGATTGGAATATTCGATTTAGAATTTTTTATTAGACACTTTTTATTGCGTTATAGTAGATCTTAATACGTGACGTACAAAATTCACTAAAGCGTTACGAATTCTGATCTACTTAGTAACACCGTTCGGTAAGAAATGTGCCACTAAGAGATAGTTCCTTTTGAGTAACGCTTTATTGGGGATTTGAAGATTCGAATTAGCATCTTTCATTAGACGCGTTTTACGTGACATTTAATACTGACTAAAGGGTTACTCAAAAGGAACTATCGCTTAGTGGCACAGTTCTTCCCGAACGGTGTTACTAAGTAGATTAGAATTCGATATAGAATTCGATATAGTTCAACTTCCCGGTGTGTCAATATAGTTGCGCTTTCGATAGAAAATGTTTGTAGGGTTGTGTGGAGAAATCTCATCACACAGTCTCATATTCTTCTTATAATACTAATATTTGAATCAACACTTGAGATAATTCCATTAGAGAGCGCATTTGACACTCTCTGGTAGAAAAATCTTACATATTCTACATAAGATGGGCTATTATGAATAGTACGAGCGTATCCCATAAAAATTGCCCAGGCAAATTTAATAAATTGAATACATGCATAAACCATTCTTAAATATTACTGATATTTTGCGGTATATTATATGTCTCTAAGTTATCAGAGGACTTCTTTAATTTTGTTTCACAGTGAGTAAAATAAAGGATTTTATTACAAAATATTTTAAAATTTAAGTCAAAAATGAAGAATTTAAATCAAAGCATAAGCTTTTAAGAAAAGTACAAAACGCTTTTCTTTATGCGTTGAAGCAGTTTTTAAATTCATCTTCAGTTCCCTACCAACGCACAAAGGGGTGATATTGCGGTATGAGGCGGTTAATTGAAAATTCAAAATTAATATTTGAAAAAATAATTTATTATAGGTAAAAATGCATCATTATCTGTTATAAAAATTCTTAAATTTTTTTCACTCTCTGTGTAGTGAGCCGTCAAGGTCACATATTTTTTGTAAATTTGAATGAAAGTGGTAAAAACTAAAAATGTAGGGTTTTCCAGTTTATTTAATTTTTATATATAAGTTTATATATAAGTTTGTCATTTCGTTTGTAATTTCGACAATTGATATATTGATTTATTTTCAAAAAAAGAAAAAAATGGAAAATGGAAGTATTATATATTCAAAATTAAAGTTGATTTAACTTATTTCTTTGCTTTATTTAAAAAGAAATCTCTATATAATTATAAAAAATATTGAAAATGAATAAAATGTTTATATTTCATTAATTTATCTTAAAAACGGTGACCTACATATTAGTTTAAATATTCAGTTTTGATGAACGGACAGACAGTAGTTTAGCTAAAAAAATTGTAATAAATTAAAAAAATATTTTTCTGGTGTGCTTATGAGCTAATAATTACAACAAAATTATGAATAAAGTCAAATAAAACTTATCTGAACTAAGCTCCATTTTTGGCGTTTCTATCCCAATGTGCAACGTCAAAAACTCAAATCTGGTACGTTTTGTCAAGAAAAAAAAAAAAAAAAGATTCGAATATATTTTCAAAATAAATCTCAAAAAATTTGTAATTATAAGCTTGTTATAGAAAAAATATTTTAAAATTGTTTCCCATGGGAAACAATTCCAAGAGGACTTTTTAGTACATTCTGGTAAAAAAATTTGTCACTTTTTTATGACAGACATAATTATTGCAAAATAACTTTTCAGTATTTTATCATAAAAGCTAATTTACTAAAATTATGACAATTTTTTTATTTATTTATTTCTAATTATTTTTTATGTATTCTGCTCCTCAATATGCATCGTTTGATGTACAATGGTTTAATTAAAGATTTAACTAAGATTCAAAATAAATTCCAACCAACCACCTTATTAGATTAGATCTCAATTTCTATTTTCAGTCATCTTATAAGAAATTCTAATTGATATTAATACCATTTTTCCAATTACCCACCAAAAACGAAAAAAAAAAAAATAATAAAAACATGTGGGCAATAAATTAAAGGGAATTTTCCATAAGCTGCATAAAACCCTCAATACGAGTGAATGTGGCAGTATATACACCTTACAACAAATTACCATCAATTAAATGCCATAAAGTACCCTCACTCACCCTCGTTCAAGCAAAAATAAATCAAGAAAATTCTAAGAAATACAAATCCAAAAAATATACCCTCTCATTGTAAACCACTGTACTTAACATGTTTATTATTATTGTAATATAAACAGGAGAAACAATAACAACAATATATGAAAGAAATGTAACAACAGCAACAGACAGCATAATCTGCAGCAACAATAATAAACCAGCAACATCTCCCGTACTTTATACAAACACGTATGAGTTGTGTGCATAGCTTTGTTTACAAGAAAAACGATACCGAAGATGAAAAACTGAAAACAACAACATCAACGACAACAATTAAGAAAGATTCTTTTTTTCTGTCTGTTGTTTGTGGATGCTGTTCGTATAAAAATTGTCTGACATTCGGCTAAATGGCTGAAAGTAAATGGAAACTAAAAAGTAAATTTAGTTGAGTTCGAGCTGCCATACGTAACGGTTGATTTTCAAATGGAACGGAAACAAATATTTCAATAAGTGAATTGTAAAAATAATCTACAAATAAAAAGAATAACAAATAAATTGTATAAAAACAAAAATTAAATATTGGAATAATACGAAATATAGTCTGTCTTTTTAGCAGACAAAACAATACGAGATAAGAAAAATCAAATAATATACAGTTATATAGAAACATTCACACATATAAAAGCAACAAGAAACTATACTCGTATTTATATAAATGAGTATGAGAGTTACAGTTAAATAAAATAAAAAACATAACATAACAAAGCGCGCGAATATTTAACAATGAAATATTGCAAAAGTAGATTTATTAACGACAAAACGAAGAACTAAAACTAATAAAAAAAATATAAAATTGTAACGATAAAATAGTAAATCAATTTATATTAGTTTCATCCAACAGAGCAACAATATTGTTTGTATGTATATGTGTGCATGAGTTAATTTATAAATGTTTTTGACTGGTTTGATTACAACTAACGTAACGTAATAAAACGGAAAACGGAAGTGCTTTGTATAACATTTGCAATAAACGTTATAGTAAATTTGGCTTTTGTGTAATTGTGTTAGTGTGTATATTAGTGCAATATTTTCTAAACTTTTACGCTGTATTTTAAAATTCTTTTAAAAAAATATAACGTATTTCAATTTGTTTTGCTGATATTTAAACATTCAACAAAAGCACAAGAAAACTTCAGTTTTTTCTAAGATATTTGATTTAATGTTTTAATTTTTAGTGGTAAGTAATTATTATTACTAATATTATTTATTTTATTTTAATCTTTTGGGGTAACTAATTAATTAAAATTAATTAGGTTTTAGTATGTAATTTTTTATAGTTTTTCCCCAAAAATTTAAAGGAAGATCGTATGTTGATACATTTTGCATGTTTACTTGTGTGTAGATTTGTCTGTTAGTGATACTAGAATTGTGTTGATAGTACTAACATATATATATATATATTTTCATATTTAATTCTTATCAGTTTTTGACCATCCATCCATATATTGAAATATATACACACACCTTTGTACATTTTGGTATATTTGTTTGTATTTATTGTCAGTTTCATCAAAAAATTGTTGACAATATACAATGCCACACAGTGGTTATAAGAGAAGAATATAAACACAATTTAATTTAATTGATTTAAAATGATTAGAAAGAGAAAAAGGTTTATATCATAAATTCCATGAGACGTGAAATATGAAATGACCTCACTTTAAATCATTAGTAAAACATAAATGTTTTAATTTTTACAATTGGGGAAAATTTCACAGTTTTATTCATGATTCTAATTCTATAAAAAATCAAAATATTTTACAAAGTTGTATTTTTAATTATCCATATCTTTTGAAGCTAAAGTCCGATTTCATTAATTTTTATGGCGTAGTAAAAGAAAAATTAATTTTTTATCCATTTTTGAACACTTTTGAAAGCGTTCTTCTCTCTCGATTTTTTATTTTTTAAAATAAACTTAAAAATTGGTAAATTAACTGAATAATTCATTTTAAGTTTTTATATAATAATTTTTTATAAAAGCCCCAACAAATTTTTCCATACAAAAATTTATTTATTTTATAAATTTTATTTTATGACAAAGTATAAAATATAAAATTTATTTTTTGGTTTATTTCAAAAAAATAGAGGAAATGTGTGCTGAAACAATAATATTTTTTTGAAATATTTTAAAATTTTAATACCATTTCATTTATAAATTTTTTTGAAGAAAAAATTTCCCAAAAAAAATGCATTTAATAAATATTTAAATGCAATTTCTAACTAATTTTTCATTTTTGTCTAACTTAGGTTAAAATGTTAAAGTACAGTTTAAATGTTTTTTAAATCATTAAAATCGGACATCTACGCATTGAGATTTATATGTTTAAAATTGCACTCTCTTTACGTAAACGTACAAAAAGTTAAATACTTAAAAAATAGTATTTTGTATGAGAAAAGTGATGGTATTTTTAACTATAAATTTTTAAAAATAGTAAATAGTTTCCGCCACAAAAAAAAAAAAAAAAAAAGAAAAAAAAAAACAAATAAATCATTTTTTAAGATGAAATGAAAAAAATTCAAAATTGAAATGTACTTTTTTTCAATAATATTATTTTTTAATTACTAGATTTATAGATTGCAAGTTAAAAAGTTTAAACCTATTTTTTCATAGCAGCCTTAAAGCTATGAGTTTTTGATACCCATTTCGAGACAAAATTCAAAATTTTTTTTTGGCCAAAATGTACCAGATATGATATTTTCAATCGCTGGTAAGGAACTAAAGATGAATTTAAAAAATTTTTTAATATTAATACGCATTGTTTGAGGGATCTTCCTATATTGAAATCTCAAAAAACTGTTTCCTCGGGGGCTCTCACATGCTCTTGCTTCGCGACCCACTTTCGTTACTTGAGAATGATCCACCGCAATTTTGAGATAACAAATTAGCTGCATCCCAGAAAACTCAGACGTTTGAGACATGATAATTTTAATATTTTCAAACGTTCATAAAATTGTTTTATGATTGAAAACTTAAGTATTATTATTCCATCCCTAGGTAAGTTTTTCCTAAGTATGAAAATTATTTGACGTCTTAAAAAATATTTATTGATAATAAACAAAAATAAATATAAATACAAAAGTTAACAAAATTATTTTAAATTTTTATATATTTTGCACAAACACCTTTTTAATTTTACAGCCCATAAGCTCAATATTTCTTTACATCTTTAAAGTTATTTAAAATATTTTTTTTTAATTGTTGGTTTTTATTTATTACATTAGGATTGCATCAAAAAATGTTCTGCAAAAAAAAAGAAGTTTGATATTTATAATGATTTTTGGTATTACCATAAGCAAATAGTAATATAAACTACAGGATATTCAACAAAAAATTAACATAACTAGTATAAAGTATTTTAGTGTAAATAAAATATATCACATTAGTTAAGTGTGAGCTTTAACCTAAATGTTTAAGTTTACATTAAGGGAGCAGTATAAAACCGGGCCTTAATATCATGATAATTATGATTCGGTACTGTCTTTGATAAAAGTTAACAGGATGATAGTAAAATTTAGGCACATACATAAACCTCAATAAACTGGAGAACTCAAAAATGATTGAGTAATTACTACATATGAATATTTTTTAATTCTATGCAATTTTTACTCATATCTTTAAGGCATTTCATAAATACGAAGAAATAAATACAAATAAAAAAAAAATAATGTACTAAATTTTAACAAAAAGGTCAAGTACAATGCCTGTACGGACCCCCATTTGAGAACCGTTGCTGTAATATTATAATCCTTATTAAATACCAAAAGGAAAAATGTGACAATCTTCATTTGCCTAAAAATTATTGTTTCATAATATTACACAAATGTATGCGAATTAAATTAATATTTCACAAGAAAGAAAGTTTATTTCAAAAGTGGCCTAAGTCCCTTCATCATAAAAATAGTGTTAGAAATACAAATAGTTAAATTTTAATGTAATAGTTTTATTCTAATTTACTTTTTCTTCTTTCAGAAATCTTAATTTAGAAGAAAAAATTACATTAGAATTAAATTTTTAAATACAAATTTTAATATTTTAATACCAAACTTTAAATAGTCTTAAAAAATAGGCTCAAATACTTTTTTTTTATCAATAAACAATTGCAAAATTTATAAAATTATTTGGTATGCATGATTAAATAAAATTTAAAAGACTTTAAATATATAATTGAAGTTTCGGTATATTCAAGATGAAATAGTTAAATAAATTAAATAAAATATCAATTTTTATATCCTTCACCACAGGTGTAAAGGTTATGTAAGTCTGTCATTCCATTTGTAATTTCCACAATTTTCGTCTGAGAGCAAAAAAAAAAAATATATATTTTCGGGATCCTTATAAGAAACGAAGTCGAAATAACGATGTTCATCTGTTTGTCCGTCCGTGTGTCGGTTGTTATGACGTTTATGAAGCCCTCTGATAATTTAGATATATGATGTATATATACATATCGAAGGATCTATAAATTTTGCAAATTCGGAACAAAAGTGGCGGAGATATCTAAAAAAACGGTTTTTTAAGTTGTTTTTTCGACTTTTTAAAGTCCCTATATAAGTCAGAAACTTCGTTCTTTCACAGAAAATTTGAAAACATTTTTTTAATGGAAATATCGATCAATACGCGTTTTAAAACTGTTTTAAGCGCTTATATAAGCTACGAACTTCATTTCTAAACAGATCGATCACTAATATTTTTATAAAATTGCAGTTTTTTGAATGAAGCAAATCTGTTCATAAATAACCGAGGTATTGGCAAAAAAAACTAAAAAAATCGATTAAAAAATACACACACACAAACATTAGATTTATTTTTTTTAAGTATAAATGTGAAAATATTAATGCAACCTTTAGTTTTTTTTATTTGTTGGTAAAGCGGAGAAGGGTATAAAGGAATCGGCACAGCGGAATATAGCTCTCTAACTTGTTAAGGTTTTATTATTTTTATTGCCAAAATGCGAGTTTTGGACATTTTGTGTCAAGACTGAAAATGCAGAATTAATTTGTTAAACTGAAATTCCACTATATTTTGTGTTTGTGCTGTGTTTCTGCAGAATTATTAATTAGGAAGTTCTGTATTTATTTTTACTTGTTTGTAAATTTTTTTCATTTACTACCGATGTCGTTAACTAACGCAAAAGTTCGGTTGTTTTAACGATTTTGCTATTCTGTACTATAAGCTAACGAATTTTTTCGTCAGTATATTTTAATGACGAATATCGATATAAATGAGAGAACGCCATTATTTGAAAAACAAATATTTGAAATTAAAATTTAAAAACAAAATTATTTAATTGAGAAAATCTCAAAAAAAGTTTAATTATTAATATAATTGTGTGCAGATTGTCCTCCAACATACCAATATGTAATTTGGTCTTAACTGTTTATTATAGTAGGCCCGTTCATCGAAAATTTTTGTTGAAATTATAAATAATAAAACGATGTGACTTATTTTTAAAAAGTAAAAATGAATATTTTTCATTAAAAAAAGGTTTCTCATCAAATATTCCCTTATTTGTACCAAAAATTCACAAAAATATTTTTTTTCTCTTGGAATAAAAATTTTTTTTTTGACTAAAAATTTAAAATCCATATTTTACAAAAAACCAATTTTATACAATTAGTCCAAATTTTCCAAAAAAATATAGCAATTTTTACAAAAGATCAAAATTTTTATTTTTAATCATAGAGAAAAAAAAAAAAATAATAAAATAAAATTTTCGCCAAAGTTCAGTATTTTCACTAAAAAAGTGCTATTAAAATTTAAAGAAAAAAAAAAATATTTAAGATTCGAAATCAGCTTTTTTTTAATAATACATATATTTTTTATAATACATTTAACAACATTATTCTTAGCGTTATGATTTTACGACACTTTTTTCTTCCGTAGTTAGCTTTCGGAAACTTTTCGTTAACTACTAATGTGTTAACGGCAAAATTCGGTAAAATTTTACTACAGAATAGTACTTAATGACAAAATTTGTTAACTAACGAATTTTCGATACTCAACGATAATTTTTTGTCGTTAAAAAGTTACAGAATTGCGATACAGGAGGACTTAAACATAGAACCATAAGAGAGACACAAAATATATTAATTTGATATTTGTAAAAAATTTCCAAAATTTCTAAATTTGCCTATTTTTTACTTTACAAAATAATTAATATTAAGAACTAGTATTAACTTATAGATCGTCAATTTTCCATTTTAATATATTTTCAAATCACTACATTTCCTTACCACTTTCTCTCTTTTTCTAAACCCACTGTGCGAAATGCGTTACATATAAAAATATTTATTTATATTGAAAACCCTGCATGGCTTTATATGCGTGTGTGTGTGTGAGATGTTTATTGTGGTGATATAAATAAAGCTTATCTTTAAAACAATTTTGTTTATTTCAACTGTAAGTATGAGTATTATGCCTGCTGTCCGTCTGTCTGTCTATCTGTCCAATTCATTCCGCCATCCAACCAACCATCTAGATGTCAATTTGTATGTTTTCAATATATACATATATATATATATATATATATATATATATATATATTTTTTTGTTTTTTAAGTATAAAGTTGACTTTTCAAAAATTAAAAATTTGCTCCCAATAAAATCTATGATACGAGATACGAAATATTGTCGCTGCGTCTTACAATTTAGCGTTCATCTATAAATAACAACGACACGTTTTTTTGTTTTCTTCCTATTATATTTTTTATTTGTGTTGTGTATTTTTATTTCAATACAATACAATTCTGCACACATTAATTTAGATGCGTTGCGTTTTTTTTTTTCATTTTATATAAACTATACTATTTTTTTATTTGTTGGATTCAATGTGTTTGTATGCAATTTCTTGTTGCAGTAGTAGTTTTTTAAATGGAACCTAGTATTTAGTTTAACTATTGGACTTAAGAATTTGTTTAGTTTTATATTCTTATTCTTCTTTTAGTGTTTTACTTTGATCTTGGATTTTTTTGTTTGTTGTTTTTTTCATAATCAAGAAAAAATAAAAAATAAAAACAACAATACTCGTATAAGAGTGCTCTTTCTTCTTATTATTGCTTTGTGGCTGTTGACATCGTTGGTGTTGTTGTAGTCTGTATGTCATTTTGATTGCATTTATAATTTTCTTTCTTTTATTACGATTATTGTTATTTTGCGGCTTTTAATGTTTTTTTTTTTACTCGTAAAGAGTACACATAGAGTACAATTGTATGGTCCATATGTTGTTTTTATATAGGTTTAGTTGTATATTAGTGTATTGTGTGTGGGAGATTAAGTGAGTGACAGAGTGAGTGTTTGAGTATAATAAATATCACTCTATTTATGTATAATCAAAATGTATCATAATAAATGTAGTAAACAAAAACTAAAATAAAAACAATAAACAACCAGCCAGCCACCTCAAACGTATAAAGAATTTTTTTCTTCCTCTTTTTGTAGAAAATTTATTTATGCGTGTGTTTTCTGGAAACTGAATAAATTTACATTGTATTGTTTTTGTTATTATTAACATGCAGATTTACATATGTGTTTGTAAACTATGTATTACAAACATTCACTTATACATTTATGCAGCAGGCATATATTTAATACATTTGTTTGCATAGTTTATTCATGCACTGGATGTTAGTAAACATAACAATTATTTATTATTATTTTTTATGCAAAACAATGGAATTTTCTTTATAAATTAAAAAAAAAAAAAATAATAATAATAATAAAATGTGTATTTATTTATGTTTGTGTATTTAATAAAAATATGTATTTATAAATTGTAAATTGTTTTTAAATGCAAACACAACTATAATATATATATATATATATATATATATATATAACAATTTAAAAACAATTTACAATTTATAAATAAATACATATTTTGATATAAATACAGATACATAAATAAAGAAAATTCCAATGTTTTGCATACAAAATAAGAAATATTTTTAATATTTATTGATGTTATTTTACTTAAATTCTTTGCAGCATGATACTGAAAAAATCTAATTTATTAAAGAACTATAAAGAAAAAATTATCCAAAATCAGTTACTAAAAAAAATTTAACAAACATTTTCTATAAAAATAGAATTTGTATAAAAACAAAATGTTGCGAAATTTTCCTACAAAAACATAATTACGTAAAAAAATTTCTATAAAAACTGAATTTAGAAATATGTAGCGAAAACTTTCCAAAAAAAGTTAACGTAGCGAACATTTTCTATAAAAAGAAAATGTAGTGAAAATTTTCTATAAAAAGAAAATTCAGCGAAAATTGTCTATGAAAAAAAAAAAAAAAAAAAAAAATCAACGAAAATTTTCTATGACAACAAATTTAATCGAAAAATGTCTATAAAAAGAAAATTTTTCAAAAATTTTCTATAAAATAAATTTTGCAAAAATTTTCTATAAAAACAGAATTCAGCGAAAATTTTCTATAAAAAGAGAATTCAGCGAAAATTTCCCATAACGTTAGAATTTATCGAAAACTTTATATAAAAAGAAAATTTTTCGAACATTTGCTAAAAAAATAGATTTTATTGAAAATTTCTTACAAAAATATATTTTATCGAAAATTTGCCATAAAAAGAGAATTTATGTAAATTTTCCTATGAAAAGGAAAATTATCGAAAATTTTGTATAAAAACAGAATTTATCGAAAATTTATTGAAAATTTCCTATAAAATGAAAATTTCTCGAAAAATTCCTATAAAAAGAAAATTTCTCTAAAATTTCCTATAAAAAAAATTCTCGAAAATTTCCTATAAAAGGAAAATTTCTTGGAAATTTTCTGTAAAAAGAAAATTTATTAAAACTTTCTTCTAAAATTTTTTTTTATCGAAATTTTTCTATAAAAAGAAAATTCATCAAAAATTTTCTATAAAAACAAAATTCATCAAAAATTTTCTATAAAAAGAAAATTTATCAAAAATTTCCTATAAAAAGAAAATTTATCGAAAATTTTCTATGAAAAAATTTATCAAAAATTTTCTATAAAAATAACATATTCTATAAAACATATTGAACATATTCTATAAAAAGAAAATTTGTCGAGCATTTCCCATAAAAATAGATTTTATCAAACATATCCTATAAAAATAGGTTTTATCGAAAATTTACTATAAAAAGAGAATTTATGGAAAATTTCCTATAAGAAGAAAAGTTAATGAAAATTTTCTACATGAACAGAATTTTTTCGAAAACTTTCTGTGTAAATAGAATTTATTTAAAAGTTCCTACACAAAGAAATTTATCGGAAAATTCCTATTAAAAGAAAAGTTATTGCAAATTTTCTATAAAAAGGAAATTTATCGAAAATTTTGTTATAAAAAGAAAATTCATCGAAAAATTCCTATTAATAGAAAATTTATCGAACATTTCACATAAAAAGAAAATTTATCGAACATTTCCTATAAAAATTGATTTTATCGAACTTTTCCTATAAAAAATTTTTATCAAATATTTCCTATAAAAATAGATTTTAGCGAAAATTTCTTATAAAATGAGAATTTATAAAAAAAGTCGAACATTTTCCATAAGAAGAGAATTTATTGAAAATTTGCTATAAAAAGACACTTTCTATGAAAATTAATTTTATCTAAAATAAAAGTTCAAATTTGGTCTCGATCGCAAAATTATAAAATAATTAACTTTTAGAAAATCCCTAACTTACAAAACAAATGGGTTACATCTGCTTAAAATACATTTAAGCACTACCGCATGTTTTAAATCACATTATATTTATTTTCAGAAAAAAAAAAAAAATAATAATAATAAAAAGAGTGCGTGCCACATTTTTTTCCTTCAGCATAAAACTGTGATAAAGCACGTTTAACTTGTCCTGTTTTAAGATTTCTTGTTTTGTGGTGTGTGTGTTCTGGCAGCTACATACAAATTTACTTCGGCTACTGTTTTTGGTTAATGTGGTTGTTGTTTATCTGTACAAATACTCGTAAATATCATTTTAATCACTAACTCCCTTATGATAAATAAATATTACAAGAAAAAAATAAAAAAGGAGGAGTACGAAGAAGTAAAGAAAATAAGAACAAAATAGGAATATTGAAACTGCTCATCAATTTATTGCAAGTGCTGAAGTGTGTACGTGTAGTGAATTGTTGCAACAAATAAACTTGATTGCTGGTTGTTTGATAAACTTTACAAAAAAACAAAAAAAAAAAAAAAAAAAAAAAACAAAATACAGCCAATCGTTTTAAGATTGCAATAAATACAATCAAAGTCATCAGGTAACTTTTTTTTTTTTTTGAAGCGTTGTCTTCTTGGATGATGATGTTGCTGCTTGTGTTCTTCGATTGTTGTCAGTAAAAGAAGTGAATTGAATGATTTCAACGTAAACTCATTATTTATTGCATGCCACCAATCAAAGAAATAAAATGTTTTTTGTTTATTTTATTTTGTGAAGTTAATAGTTGTTCTTGTTTTTTTATATACAAGTGGTCTTTGCTTTTCTGTAATACTGTGAATGAGATTGAGATTGTGTAGCGTTTTTGGGGTAGAGTATTGACAGTTTAAAAAGGAATTTTGTAACAAATGGAGTGAGAGTATTTTAGATGCAAATTTTTTTTTTTCAATATATTTATCTTTGAGGTGTTGAAAACGATTAAAGTAAATATGTTTTTATTATCTTTCTTTGATGTATATTTAGTGAATGACGCATTCTAGAAATATATCTACATAGATTCTAGAAAGATCGCTTACCAATATCCCTAATAAATAAAAATATTTTGATTGATTTTTCTTCTTTATCCTCACCTAATCTAATTATGTGAAATCATATATCAATCGGTAGATGGACCAAAGAAATTTGAACGTCCGTCACAGACTCTGTTTTGTCTATAATTAATTCGTTTCTCCAGCACTCGACAGCTACTTCGTTTCCATGAATGCTTTCGTTTCCTGGTATACAGACTAATTTGACTTGATATTGTCTTAGTTGAGACCGACAATGACTTCAGATGAGTAAGGTTGAAGGAGGACCACTCGCCACATATAGGTATTTCTGCCTTTTATTCATTTATCTTGAAATATTTTTTGTGTCACTTATCGTTTTTCTATTATTTTATTGATGATCATTCCTTCAAAAAACCTTGATATTTTCAATTTACATATGACCGGAGACAAACCTACAACTATTAGTTTTCGAGATTTAAAAAATATAATATTGTTCAGTATTATAAACTTGTGAAAAGAATTAACAGCATCTGTCTTAATAAGTTCTTTGGTGCACAAGACTTCCCTGGGGATGATTAGCCATACTGGTAGGGTCGCAGTGTGCCATGTATATTATTCTCTATTGACTCATACATGAGGTACCTACTTACTTAATATTGATATGTCAAAGAAACACTCTAGTATCTTTGTGTGAATTCATAAAAAATATATTTATTTAATGCACCGATACACAGTGGGGTCAAACGCAAATTTTTTGGTAATAAATCTGAATCTCCTAAACTACTGGTCGGATCAAATTGAAATGTATGGAAGAGTTGTAGAGGAGGACCTAAGCTTTCAGAAAAATCATCTTGTAGTCACCCTGTGATAACACGAGATAAGCTACAGGGTGTCAAAGTTGACTACCTCGAGTATGTAAAAGTTAAAAAAAATCGTAACTTGTACAAATGAAGTCCGATTTTAAAGATTTTTATATTTCTGGAAAGTGCTTGGCAAGATAAAGAAAAAATAAGCTTACTCATCTAAGTTATCTCTTACAGTTAAAAATATATTTACGCTTGAATTTTGAATTTTTGATTTTTTGGCTCGACTTTCTTTCGTTTTTCGGGAATAAGTCCGGAGATATATGAGGCAAAAATTTTTTAAAAATATTCTGTAATTTGCTACATATTTCAAAATAATATGCTGAAAGAATTTTTGGATTATCTCAATTCGTCTAGACGTGAAAAATATTCAAAGTCAGCACTCTGAAATTGGCATGAAAAATGGCTATTTTTTTACAAAAATATAGTACAATTCATTCACTTTTTTCTCAAAGTTCCGTTAATAAAAAAATTTTTTCCTTATTAATTTCAAAAAATAAGGCTTCATAAATGGTTAATAAAGAAATTTTGAATTGATTTAAGTTTGCACCCTACATCCAGCATTGGACGAAAATTGTCAATTTTAAAAAATAGTTTCATTTTTATCGATTGATAAAAAAAATGTCACGCGAGCTTTTTTAAATTTGGTACCCATATTTTTTATAGAAATAGATTTAGAATGATTTAACACTAAACTGCTTCCCGCCCGGCCAAAAACGAATGCAGGAGTGGAGATTTTATGTTAAAAGTCAGTTTTTTTAACGACTATTTTTAAAAGCATATTAAAAGCATATTAGCATAATATTTTTAATATTATTTCTTATGTAGTGTATAAAATACAAATCAAGCTTTCATTTCTAAAAAAATCAATAAAATAGCTCCAATAACCTATTTTTGGTAATTTTTCAAAAATAATTTTTTTTTCCAAAAATAGCTGAAAATCCAAAAAAATTTAATTTTTTTAATACAACTCCACTAATTTTGCAAATACTTTAAAAATGTTAAAAGAATATAAAAATAGACTTATTTACCAATTCAACGATATATAAAATGTTGATATAGGTCATTTAATAATAGTAATATAATGGCCACAAAACTACCAAGTCACGTCAAAAGTTGCAAAATTTACTATTTTGTTCCGTATTTCTATATGTGTGTATACGTAACACTCAACTGCATTGCTTATTTTTGTTACGAGATAATAATATTTATTAATGAATTTATTTAAAGTGTTCATAATTTTTTTCTACTGAAAAGGTTTTTAAAATTACCTAAGTACATAAATAAGTATATTTTCCTTCGTTTTTTATTACATTTTTTTAAGTTTTTAAATAATTTACCTAGCTACTTAATTAATGTATTATAACAAAAATGATTTTTTTTACAATCGCATAGGTACATTTTTTGACGTACCTGTTTAACACTACAGGTCATAAAAATAAACTGAATGAAATTGGGGGTTTTGAGCAAAAATTTAAATTTTTTAATTCATTTTTGCCTGTCACCATTTACCTGATATAAATATTCTTTTTCTATATATAAGTATCCTTATAAATATGCAGATTTATTAGTGAATTTGCCATTATGGAGATTACATTAAAACACTTTTCTATTTGCAAAGTAATCTGGGATAATCTATCTGATATTATAAATCGTCCAGAAAAAATAAGAAAACTCATTGATACAGTAGTATCTTTTGGTTTAACTCTTACTGCAGAAGACAGTTTAAAGCTCGAAAATGTTTATAATTCATACGAAAAAAGGATGCAAGCTTCAGATTGGTCAATACCAAAGTTCAAGAAGAAAAATGAAGAGTGGTTGGAGGGAGAAATACCAATTTTCAGCGGAAAGCAGAAAAAGGGTCGACCAAAAAGAAGTTACGATGAAGTTCAGCTAAGAACAAAGAGGACCAAATAGGAATCTATTCTAAATTCACATACGAATGCCGAAATAAAAGATACATTTAAAGCTTTAGTAACACGTACGCAACCAAAGGTAGTAGAAAAAGTTATAGATGTGTTACCAACAGCTTCTCCCAATCGATTACATCGGATAATCGAAAGCATAGTGACACCGAAATCAACATCGTCCTTTACCTCTGAAGATGCTTTAGCTCTAATATTAAATTTAGGATTATCGAGAAACCAATACGAGATTTTGAGGAAATCTGTTAGCGAAAAAGGATATGATATCTTTCCCAGTAGCAAATCAGTGAGAGAAGCGAAAAGTAATATTTTACAGCCTATGGAGCACCCGGTTAATGCTTCTGTTAAAAGTGCTAAAGTTAATATATTGCAATTACTTGAAAATACTGCCTCTAGAATTATATCTACCTTCAGCAATGATAACATTGAAAAATGCAAAGACTCTGAACTTATTTTAATATTCAAATGGGGCTGCGATGGAACATCAGGATTTTCGGAATACAAACAACTGGATGGAAGTAATTCTGGAAATAATTATTCCTCGCTGTTTATAGCGTCTCTGGTACCACTTCGAATGCGCTTAAATAAGCCTTCCTCATCGACAAGAAATGACTCGCTTTTTGATGATATATGGATAAATTTAACTCCAGGTTCCAAATTTTTGTGCCGTCCAATCCTTTTCGATTACACAAAAGAAACCACGGTTACAATAAACAGCATTGTCAACCAATTGGAAGAAGAAATTAAAGCATTGCCCCCAATATATGTAAAAGTATCAAACAGAACTATTAAAGTTACATTTCAACAACAATTAACGATGATTGATGGAAAAGTTGCAAACGCTATAACAGATACAACATCTACATGGAAATGTAATATATGTGGAAAAATAAGTTCACAATTTCAGGATAATTCTGAAGTCCTTGTTAATAAAAATTCTTTAAAATTTTGAATATCACCACTCCACGCAAGGATAAGATTTTTGGAGTTCTGCTTACATCTTGCATATGATAAGAAGTACAGAAATATTCCCGGGCAGGAAAATGCTACAGTAAAAAACAATTTGGAACTTCACGAATTACGAAAAGAGGAGAAGAAAAGAATTCAATTAGAATTCAAAGAACAACTCGGATTAATAATTGATAAACCTCTACATGGCTATGGAAGCTCAAATGATGGAAATACAGCAAGACGTTTCTTTGAAAATCCGGAACTCACATTTTTAATCACAGGCATTGACTTAAATATTTTGAAGCGTTTTAAGATTATATTGGCAGCCATTAATAGCAAAAAACAAATTAATGCGGACAAATTTAAAATTTTTGCTTACGAAACTAAAGAACTACTTAACATTACATACCCCTGGAAATCAATGACTCCAACAATTCACAAAGTATTGGCTCATGGTAAAGAAATAATAGAAAATAGTATTTTGCCATTGGAAGAGCTAACAGAGGAAGTACAGTAAGCCCGAAATAAAGATGTTAAACATTTCCGACTCTTCAATACGCGGAAATGTTCGAAAATAGCGCAAAATATGGACTTAATGGAATATTTATTAATATCATCAGATCCAGTTATATATTCTATAAGAACACGATGGCTACCAAAAATCACTCTTGAAATAGAAAAAGAGGATTCCGAAGCTAAGGAAGTTAAAAATTTGCTAACGTTTGATGTTTCTGATTATTTTCAAGAAAATATCTAATAATATCTTCGATATAATATCTAATAATATCTTCTTAATAAAATAAATATACGGGATTTATGTATAATAAGTATGTAAATCTGTAGAACAAATTAAATAAACATTACTCAAATAAAGAATTTACTACTTTATAATAACAAATATATAACTACATAATACATTAGAAAGCTAAAATGTTAGGTATACACACATATGGAAATATGGAACAAAATAGTAAATTTTGCAACTTTTGACGTGACTTGGTAGTTTTGTGGCTATTATATTACTATTATTAAATGACCTATATCAACATTTTATATATCGTTGAATTGGTAAATAAGTCTATTTTTATATTCTTTTAACATTTTTAAAGTATTTGCAAAATTAGTGGAGTTGTATTAAAAAAAATTAAATTTTTTTGGATTTTCAGCTATTTTTGGAAAAAAAAATTATTTTTGAAAAATTACCAAAAATAGGTTATTGGAGCTATTTTATTGATTTTTTTAGAAATGAAAGCTTGATTTGTATTTTATACACTACATAAGAAATAATATTAAAAATATTATGCTAATATGCTTTTAATATGCTTTTAAAAATAGTCGTTAAAAAAACTGACTTTTAACATAAAATCTCCACTCCTGCATTCGTTTTTGGCCGGGCGGGAAGCAGTTTAGTGTTAAATCATTCTAAATCTATTTCTATAAAAAATATGGGTACCAAATTTAAAAAAGCTCGCGTGACATTTTTTTTATTAATCGATAAAAATGAAACTATTTTTTAAAATTGACAATTTTCGGCCAATGCTGGATGTAGGGTGCAAACTTAAATCAATTCAAAATTTCTTTATTAACCATTTATGAAGCCTTATCTTTTGAAATTAATAAGGAAAAAATTTTTTTATTAACGGAACTTTGAGAAAAAAGTGAATGAATTGTACTATATTTTTGTAAAAAAATAGCCATTTTTTCATGCCAATTTCAGAGTGCTGACTTTGAATATTTTTCACGTCTAGACAAATTGAGATAATCCAAAAATTCTTTCAGCATAATATTTTGAAATATGTAGCAAATTACAGAATATTTTTAAAAAATTTTTACCTCATATATCTCCGGACTTATTCCCGAAAAACGAAAAAAAGTCGAGCCAAAAAATCAAAAATTCAAAATTCAATCGTAAATATTTTTTTAACTGTAAGAGATAACTTAGATGAGTAAGCTTATTTTTTCTTTATCTTGCCAAGCACTTTCCAGAAATATAAAAATCTTTAAAATCGGACTTCATTTGTACAAGTTAAGATTTTTTTTAACTTTTACATACTCGAGGTAGGTACAGGGTTGACACCCTGTAGCTTATCTCCTGTTATCACAGGGTGACTACAAGATGATTTTTCTGAAAGCTTAGGTCCTCCTCTACAACTCTTCCATACATTTCAATTTGATCCGACCAGTAGTTTAGGAGATTCAGATTTATTACCAAAAAATTTGCGTTTGACCCCACTGTGCGATACTAGATTTGTATTATTTTTTTTTTTTGAACTTGAATAAATTAATTTTTATTACATTTTGTTAAAGTATTAAAATAAAAAAAAAAAAAAATCGATAAATGTATGATTTATTTCATTTATGTCCTACTCACTTGGCGAATTTATTCAATTTAAAATTTATTCAAATAAAAAGAAGAGATAGTCGAGACCAACTGAAATTAAAGCCAACATACATTAATTTTTAGAATAAACGAAATTTTACAAATATCGTTTATGGTTATGAGGAGGGATCATTTTAAAAAAAGTGGCAATGGTCCCCATTCTACTTTATACATCTCGACTTCACCAAGCAGTAATTGAGAATTTCAATTTGATTATCCGTATCAATATATCTGGCAGCTGGAATACTGTAATCTGAAAGCTAATCGGAGAGAAAACGAAAACTTAAATCCTTCATAAAATATTACACATATAGCTTCATCATTAGCCTTAGTTGCATTATTATGTATGCTGAAATTACTGCCATGCTATTCCTGATTCGTGTGCTAATTCGAAAGATTTATCATAGTTCGCTAGAAGGAATTTATAATTCTTTCATTCAAGTCGTAAAGTAGACTTGGCAAAGTTATATTTTTGTTTTGCATAAGTATTTTCAACTTTAGAATTTGTTAAAAAAATATAAAATATGTTGTTACCTTTTCATATAAAAAAAAACTTTAAAAAATAGAAGGTAGGATATTGGGTAATGAGCAATTCTATAGAGGTTGCGGGTTCGATTCCCACCGGAGACTGTTTCACTACAAGGGGGTTGTTAATACCAAAAGGCCTTATTAAGATTTGGTATTAATATTGGTGATGGGCAATATTTTCCCTCCTATACCTAATATATATAGCAACAGAATGTTGTGAAAATCGTTCTATCCTTGTCGCGCACAATGCCTAAATTCTTCTGTCAAATTGGTCAAGAGGTCTAAAATGTTTCCATTCGGGTTGAGTTTTTTAAAGCTTCTTGTTGTCAATACATCCGAACCATAAGGTAACATTCACTTTAATGTCCAATAAAATCTTAACAAAATCCTAATTATTTGCTGTATTTCTTTTCTTTATATTGCAATTGGGGTTTTGTTTTCTGAGCAACATTAAAATAAAACAATTATTTTAATATTGTTCACCGGCTCAGAGGAAGAATTTTTTTTCTTTATCCAGCCTTCCATTCGTTCCACTCAACAGGGGTTATAGTTTTTATTATTCTGCTTGGTTAATTAAGTTAGTTATAATTTGTAATTCTATTGAAATATAAATAAAATATAACATATTTAAAATTTTGACCTTAGTAGTAGAAAAGTTATTTTTATAACTTACGATTAAAATGGTTTCTTCACAATTTAAAGTATTCTAGAAGAACTATAAAATAAAATATTAAATAACTCGACCTTTGAAGCTTCCAGTTAAATGGCTACTTCGTCGAAATTTCTTAGTATATTTCCTACGATCTATATCATAATATACTCACAGAGAGAAAAAAATATAGTTGTAGTGACCATAATCTAAGAGCAACATATTACGATTGGAATATATAATCATAGCTAAAAATATATATGATTATAAATAATAAATGTAATGATAACATTTTATTACATAATGTCCGATGAGTTTTTTATATTAGTATACCATCCTACTACATTATTATCCCGTTCTATCAGATTATAATATCATAATATTATATTATTCTTCCTACGTATCATATTATTATCCTATCTTATTATATTATGATATCATTTTGTTATATTATTATTCCAACTTATCATATTATAATTCCATTTTATCATATTATTCCATCTTATCATCATATATTAAAATAAAACACATTAGTTCAAAATTATTATTTTTATAAATTGTTTATTGAGTCAATGTAATAGATAATAGGGTTTATTAACCATAAAAAATTATTTACATTCTATTTGCTTATTCACTAATTTTATTTAGCAAGATAATATAGGATATTCTTTATTTACTAAACCCTTTAGTAGCAGTTAATCAATATCTTATATTTCTTGTCTATTTATATTAATTTATATACATATAAACTAAATGAGAATTATAATGAAAGTTGAAAACAAACGTTAAAAACAAAATATATTCAAAAACAAAAAAAGCTATGAATTTTCAACCATATTTTTAAAATCATATTTATTTAAAGCACTTTATTGTTATGGGAATAATATTAATATGGTTTAAAAACAAACTATGGTTTTAGAACAAGGGAAAAATTGGTAATATTTAATGATTATAGAAACAATGATATTTTTATATTAATAAAATTTTGTTTCTGATAAAAATATTCAAAAACATAAAATTTTTATAGTCAACTATATTAAAATTTTGATTGAATGTAAACATTGAATGATAAAACTAAAGCAAAAACATTGTTATCATGAATTCAGTATTATTAAAATTAATGAAATTTAACAATGAGAACACAATATTAATTAAATAAAAAAATAGATTGTTTGTTACTTTCTAAACAGTTTGCTATTTAAAATCACCTAAATAAATTTAGTTGAAAAATAGTTCAAAAAAAAAAAAAAAAAAACTGTATCAGTCTACAAAAATTTTATTATTATTATTTTTTTTTTTTGCTGTAAAATTTACAAATTTAGGATCAGCCATTGATAGTCTGCCAGACTTCAACTGAAAGTGAAATTTGTAAAATTTCATGTTTTTTGGACATTTAAATCTTCGAATCAACTCAAATAGTGTAAATATCAATTTAAAGTTTAAAACATATTTTAATTAATACAATTCAAAATGTTTTTGGATTTTTATTGCTATTAAAATCCCATAGTTTATCCTCCCAAAACGATTTATTAAAAAAAAAACAAACAAATAAATAAATATATTATACACTAATTTTTTGCTTCACCTCCCCACTCTATCCCTATCATAATGTTCCAGTTAGTACGTGATGAAATCCCTAATGGAGTATGATTGTTATTATGGCACACAGAGTACAACACAAGTACAATGCATTTAATAATCAATGAAAATATAATCAAGATAAAAACATGGAAATTGAAAAGGCAGCCAACCAACCATCTAACAAACCAAACGTTGAACGAAGAGCAGGATAAGAAGAAAAAAAGAAATCATCATTGTTTCTTAGAATGGTAACTGATGACAGTGTTGATTTCAGATTATTCATTTAGAAGAAAATTGAATAAAACAAGCAAAAAAAAAAAAAAAAAAAAAAAAAACACAAAATTTATCTCACTACAGGGGGGAGGGGTAGGGTAGTGGTTAGAGAAAGAAATTATGTTTCATAGATTTTAATAAACAATTTAGTAAAATAGCATACAGTGTGTGGGTGGTAAAGATATATATTTTTTTTGCTTAACTGCAAAACTTTTTCAAAAATATGTTTTAAATTTATTTCCTTTTTTTTGCTTTCAGTTATACTAGTACATATTTTTTTGAATGTTGTGGTATTTAATTTTGCATTTATGGTAGTCTAAAGTTTAAAGTGAAACACAAAAATTATAGCTTTTAAGAAAAGAAGTTTAAAAACCATAGCTTTCAAATACATACACTATTAATGTCACTCACTCATTCACTTAGTTAGTTAGTCATTCATTTATTCCTTTATTTAGCCTGTCAGTTATTTTAAACAGACACTGTATAAGAACTATGATAACTATGATTATATGAATGTATGGATGTATGTATATTAACGTACGTACTAGTGAGTAGTAGTAGTATATAGTAGTCGTATTTTGTTTAAGCATTTATGGTAAAGTTTATTTCATCTCATTTCATTTGCTTTAAATTGTAAAATTATGCAATATTCCTTCATTCGTTTTTTTTTTGGCTTCCTTTCATTCAAAATTGTTCATGTATTTGTGATTTGCAGCGTTTTTTTCTTCAACTTCCAGTTCTTTTGTTCCTTTTTATTTCAGAAAAATACATTCTAGTTCTTTTATTTAAATTTGACGGTATTTTTTTTAGTCCTGTGTTTGGTTGTGTCCTTTTCGTTTTATTCTCTTTAATTTTTGTAATTTGTTGTTTTTGTTGCTGTTGCAAATGAAACTACTAACGCACATTTTAACAGCCACAAACTAGTGACCACATTCATCAGTGATACACACACTCCGCTCAACCTCCCTCCCACTTAAAAATAAATATGAATGAAGAAAAATGTAAATAATAAAAGAAATATACACAGCAATGGAAGACGAATCTAAAGAAATAACTAGACTGAACAATAAAAAAGATCTCTTTTACAAGCAAAGGGACAAAAAGAAAAAAGTAGCAACAACATTAAAAGTTTTGATGTTGGAAGGGAAAAATGCTCTGTTATTCTTGTGTATTTGTGTGTACTTAGTTAAATTGTTTAAATGAGGATGTGTGTGCGACTAAGTGCGGACATGTGTTTGTGTGCAGTTTTGACTAAAAAGTCCTTGATTTTTGTATGACAATTTTCTTATTTTTTTGTCTTTTCATTTTAATGCCACACAGTGGGGAAAAAGTTTCTTTAAAAAATGAAGAATTATTTTTTTAAACATCTTAAGTGACTACTTGAGAACATTTCAGAGTGATTGTGCTGACTTTTACTTTTGTTATCATACAAAAACTCTGATGACACCATTTGACTTTTGCTTAAATTTGATCGAATGTCAGTACAAGGGAGTCAAGAGCTGCACTCATACGGATACCTCTTAGGTTTGTTTTTTGTGAAAATTTAAACAGTGGAAATATTAAAAAGAAATTAAATAAAATTTTCCATAAAAGGAGAATTTGAAGAAAATTTTCTATAAAAAGAAAAATTAACGAAAATTTTATATATAAAGAAAATATAATGAAAATTTTCTATAAAAAGAAAATTTTCGATAAAAAGTAAGTTGAACGACATTTTCTATATAAGTAAACTTTAACGAAAAAGAAATTTTAACGAAAATTTTCAATTAAAAGGAAATTTAACGAACATTTTTTATAAAAAGAAAATTTATCGCAAATTTTCTATGAAAAGAAAATTTATCGTAAATTTTCTATAAAAAAAATTTTATTCCAAAAAGAATTTATCGCAAATTTTCTATAATAAGAACATTGTACAAAAATTTTCTATAAAGACAGAGTGTATCAAAATTTTCTACGAAAAGAGAATTTATCGAAAATTTTCTATAATAAGAGAATTTATTGAAAATTTTTTATAAAAAGAGAATTTATTGAAAATTTTCTACCAAAAGAGAATTTGTCGAAAATTTTCTACGAAAAGAGAATTTATCGAAAACTTTCTATAAAAAAGAATTTGTCGAAAATTTTCTATAAAAAGAGAATTTATCGTAAATTTTCTATAAAAAAATTCAATAAAAAGAAAATTTGTCGCAAATTTTCTATAAAAAGAAAATTGTACAAAAATTTTCTTAAAGAAAGCATCTATCGAAAATTTTCTGTAAAAAGGGAATTTATGGAAAATTTTCTACGAAAAGAGAATTTATCGAAAATTTTCTACGAAAACAGAATTTATCGAAAATTTTCTACGAAAAGAGAATTTATCAAATATTTTCTATAAAAAAAATATTTATCAAAAATTTTTTATAAAAAGAGAATTATCGAAAATTTTCTATAAAAATGGAATTTATCGAAAATTTTCTCAAAAAAGGAAGTTATTCGAAATTTTTTTCATAAAAGAAAATTTGTCGCAAATTTTCTATAAAAAGAAAATTTATCGCAAATTTTCTATAAAAAGAAAACTTATCGCAAATTTTCTATAAAAAGAAAATTTATCGCAAATTTTCCATAAAAAGAAAATTTATCACAAATTTTCTATAAAAAGAAAATTTATCAAAAATTTTTTATAAAAAAAAAAATTATCCAATAATTTCTATAAAAAAATTATCGCAAATTTTCTGTAAAAAGAAAATTTATCGCAAATTTTCTATAAAAAGAAAATTTATCGCAAATTTTCTATAAAAAGAAAACTTATCGCAAATTTTCTATAAAAAGAAAATGTATGACAAATTTTCTATAAAAAGAAAATTTATCGCAAATTTTCTATAAAAAGAAAATTTATCGCAAATTTTCTATAAAAAGAAAATTTATCGCAAATTTTCTATAAAAAGAAAATTTTTCGCAAATTTTCTATAAAAAGAAAATTTTTCGCAAATTTTCTAGAAAAAGAAAATTTATCGCAAATTTTCTAGAAAAAGAAAATTTATCGCAAATTTTCTAGAAAAAGAAAATTTATCGCAAATTTTCTAGAAAAAGAAAATTTATCGCAAATTTTCTATAAAAAGAAAATTTATCGCAAATTTTCTATAAAAAGAAAATTTATCGCAAATTTTCTATAAAAAGAAAATTTATCGCAAATTTTCTATAAAAAGAAAATTTATCGCAAATTTTCTATAAAAAGAAAATTTATCGCAAATTTTCTATAAAAAGAAAATTTATCGCAAATTTTCTATAAAAAGAAAATTTATCGCAAATTTTCTATAAAAAGAAAATTTATCGCAAATTTTCTATAAAAAGAAAATTTATCGCAAATTTTCTATAAAAAGAAAATTTATCGCAAATTTTCTATAAAAAGAAAATTTATCGCAAATTTTCTATAAAAAGAAAATTTATCGCAAATTTTCTATAAAAAGAAAATTTATCGCAAATTTTCTATAAAAAGAAAATTTATCGCAAATTTTCTATAAAAAGAAAATTTATCGCAAATTTTCTATAAAAAGAAAATTTATCGCAAATTTTCTATAAAAAGAAAATTTATTGCAAATTTTCTATAAAAAGAAAATTTATCGCAAATTTTCTATAAAAAGAAAATTTATCGCAAATTTTCTATAAAAAGAAAATTTATCGTAAATCTTCTATAAAAGGAAAATTTAACTAAAGTTGTCTATAAAAACGAAAATTTAATGAAAATTTTATAACATTATTATTTATTTAGTTCTCCCCTCCCACTGTGAATAATTTTGTTTGAGAAAAATAATTTCTTTTTAGCATGTATTTTTTGTCTTATTATTTTACTAAATGTTGAATTGTTTTTAATTGCGGTGAAGAAGTGAACATTTAAACGTAAATTATGTGGGGGAGGAAAAAAGATTTATTTGTATTTGTGTATAAATACGAGTACGTGTATAATATAAGTTTTTTTCAATGAGCAGGACTTGCTTTCATTCTTTAAGTAGTTTGAAGTGTGTGTATTATATTTTGAAGTACACAGGGTTTTCTTGCAATAAACAGAAAAAAATTAAAAAAAAAAAATCACAAGAAAAATTAAAAAATTTTGATGATAAAAATGATATTAAAAAGAAGAAGAGAGAACAAAACAAAAAAATATATGAAGCCAACTTGTAAGAGTTGTTGTTGTCACCAACAGTAACAATAATACATACTAACAAGTACAATACATACAATAAGAAAAAGCACTGAATAACACTGTTAGTGGCAGCAACATTCAAACTTATTATTTCTTATCCTTAGTCTGCAGGCTTTTAAAGGATTCCAAAAAAGAAAATAAACGTTCCTCACTTTTTTCTTGCATTTGCTTTATTTTCTTATAATATTTTTTTCGCATTTATCATAGAAAATGGTATATTGTAAACAAGAGTATAGTACTTATATATAGTGAAAGCCAAAGCCAAGGAATTATTAAACACAAAAATTAAAAAAGGAAAAAAAAAACTAAAAAAAAGAAACTATAAGAAAAAATACTGTTAAGTTTAAGATACATTTCTGTTAGTGAAACAGCAGCACTAAAGATTATAAAGAATTTCAAAAAATCATGCTGGTTGCCAGATGCTGCAGAAAATAATAACAAAGAAATAAAAGATTCTTATACAACTGAAAGAAAAAGTGTAGAGAGTTTAATAAAATATTGTAAAAAAATAAAATTTTTTGTAGGCAAGTGCATAAAGTTCTTTTTATTATGTGAAAATATATTTTAAAAATTATATTTAAATAAGTTGTACCTTAAATTGCTTTAAATTAGTATAACTATTATTAAGGCTTCTTTTATCATATGTAGAAAATTTTGCATCCATAAGGGGTTAAAGTCCATGTGGTTTTAAACAGTGGCAGAAATATACAAACGTACGTATTATACTTATGAGAAAATTTATGAAAAAATACTTGAAGAACATTTTGAATATGACACATAAACTCTTACATATTTATGAAAGCAATACATAATAGGGAAGATAAATGTGGTAACTTTTAGTACAATTTGTTTGCATACATATATCTCAAAAGTACCATATTAAAAAATGTCATGGGGGGTGTAGAATAAGAAAGTTTTAGCCAATCTAAGTTGAACATGTTATATTGTAATTTAAAGTGATTTCCGGGATTGGGTCTGATTATAGATTGCTCCTTTTAAAAATTTTTATTTAAGATAATCATGAGCGTTAAGACATTTGTCTATCAATTGGTTTTAGCCCTTTTCTAAATTAATCACACGTTCAAAATTTTATTATGTTTTTTTTTATTAGTGGCTTTTACTTTTTTAACAAAATCTGCAAAGACGTACGTATGCTCAAAACTATGTATGTACATATATGATCAATCAGATCAAAAGTAAAAATAGAGAGTTTTAAAATTCAAAACAAAGATCAAGAACATAATATCATACATTTGTATTAAATTTCTCTCTTTGTGCCGATCACTGCTTAATTAACGCTTTACATCCTTATTCACAAATAACTTTTAAATTCAAAATCCCTTAAAAAGCAAAAATTCAAAAACATTTTGTCTAAAATGTATTTAAAATTTAAAATATATTTTTGAATACGGGAGTTAAAGTTTAAAATCATAACACTCAGTCAATGTGATTTTGATTCAATATTTCTCATAAGAGCGAAGGTAATAACAAAGTTTAATTTAATAATTAATTGTTTCTATGATCTACGCTCCCGAACAATCCGAGTTTATCTCAGCAATAACTGTATCAACCTCATTTTTTTCCCAAAAAGAACTTTCGGAATCAGCAGAGTTCTTACAGCAATAAAGTTTAATAAGAAATTGAGAAGTTTTGCTAAAAGGTTATCCAAAATTTTGACCAATAAGAGAAATATTTATCTGAGTAGACTTTTGCAACTTTGCAAAATGATAAAAGGTCTTTAAAAATACCTTGAAGTTTAACTTATAACTTGGATTGAACATAAATTGTGGGTCACAATTGAAACAAAATTGGTAATTTATAAAGATCATAAATTGAAATTATATTTTGACATCGATTTGAACTATATTAGGGCTTTATTTACTTACTTCGATTACAGTCAAATTGATAAAAATAACTTTAATTTAATTTAAATTGGAACTTTATGTTAAGAACTTATAATGACCTTAGATTGCAGCTGAATTGCGATTTTATCCTAATTAATTTTCTATCGTATGTCTTTATAATATATTATCTAGCTCAAATAATAGTCCAAAAGAATTTTCCATTAAAGGACCTTATAAAGTCCCTCTAAGGTCTTTATGAATTTTCAACTTAGCTTCAGTGTAGTTCCAATATATATTCGAATTTAAGTCTTAAACTAAAATTATAGTTTGAATACAATTTGAGATATATTGGTTGTTCATAAAGACCCAGTATTGAAAATTACAAAGAAATTGGATTGAAATTATATTGAATATTGATATTTGATAAATATCTATGATTGATATTAAATTAGCACTTTGATTGAAGCTAAGTTTGATTCTTATAAAGATTTTCGATTGAAGCTAAATTGAAATATATGAAGACCTTAAAACGAAGCGATATTTTGACTAGGGTTTGAATTATATTTGAATCTTACAAAGACTTAAATTTGTCTTAAATTTTAACAAAAATTCGATCTCTGATTAAAGTTAATTATGAAGTTTATAAGGACATCGGGTCAAAGAAATATTTAAGTTATATTTGGACTATGATTTGACATTTTGGATCTTTATAAATACTTAGGATTGAACAAAAAATTGTACTTTGATAAAAGCTTAGTTTGGTTGACTTTAGAAATCTAAACTGGAACTGTAATTGAAGCAAATTATAAATTTTATAAAGACCCAGAAAAAACTTTTTGGTTTTCGGTAATGGGAACTACTTATTTGTGTAGTTTCTTGGTAATGAGGCGTTATTATTGTTTGCTTACTCTATATTACATAAATAAGTACTGAACAGTATAACAGTACAGTAATACTGCAGTTGGCTAGAACGCTGGATTATGAAAACAAGAAGTTTTTCGGTTCAACCCCAGTCTGTTGCTGTTATTCTTTTTATTTTTTATTTCAAAAAAGATATTTTTATATTAAAAGAATTTTTGTCGTTTAGTAAATTAAGTGTGAGATGTTGTAGTGAGTAAGAAAATGGTTCAAATCTTACTGATGGCAAAATTTTTTTAAGTAGTTATTCAGGCAAAAAATAAGCAGTTTATATTTATTTATTTCTAATTATATTTGCTATATTGAATTAGATTATATTGGGTTTTTATAAATACTTAGAAGACCTTAAATACCTTAGTTTGGTCTTCATAAAAACCTTGGAAATACCCAAATTGGAACACAATTGAAGCTAAATAAGCATGTGTGGATTGGGTCTTTAAAAATACCTTAGATTAAATATAAAATAGAATTTTAATTAAAACTGAGTTTGGGTTTTATATAGATTTTGAAAAGAATCTTACATGGGACTTTGTAAAGACTTAAATTTGAACTAAAGACCTAATTCAGATTTAATTTGGTACTTAAAATATAAGAAAATTTGGAACATTATAAAGCTATTGACTTCCATAAAACACTGAAATAAAAAAAGCAAATTAATTCCTAAATCCCTTCCAATGAAAATAGAACATTATTGAAGATTACTAGTTAAAGCTTACAGTATAATTTTATTTGATACTATTTATATAGATACAAAAAGTACCATTTTAAAAAATGGTACCATCTCCATTATATTGCGAATAAGTCTGACAACTATACTTACAGCTGTAACATCACGCTTGCAGACACTTGTATGAATGAAAATTTGTTTTTCTTCTTATTTCTAATTTCATTCAAGAACAAATAAAAAAATAAAAAGAGATTGAATGCTTAATAAAGGAAGGAAGACAAGAAAAAAGTAAAAGAAGAACAATAATATGTAGACAAGAAGTAGAAGCAAGTAAGAAGGAGGTAGTAAACAACAACAGAAACAATATTGTTTGTAAAAGAAGGTGAAGGCCTTATTTTAACAAATCCACTATTGCTTAGCTGGCTGCTGTTATTATTTTTGAATGAAAGTTTATTTATATGTATTCATGTAAGTATGTGAGTGTGTGTAAAAGTATATTTGTATAGGTACATATAAGACAGTGTGTGTATATTTCATTTATTTTCATAACAACAAATAATAATCCTTAAGCATATATGTCGTAAAAGTCAAACTGATCACAACACATTAAGATATATAGAAACATACAAAATAAATACATATCGATGGTTTAATATAGAAAAGCCGTATCTGGACTTTTCGTAACTTAAAGGAAGAAGAAAAAAACGTAAAAAACTTAAGAAACAAAAAATTTTTTTACGCAATTCTTATTAAAAATCAGGGACAATTTCAATATAAAATTTTTCGCGACATATTAAAGTTTAAAGTATCGTGATTTTGGTTCTACAAAATGATATTGACTTCATTTATCTTTTTGTATATGGTTAAGAATTATGTCAGCTAGACAAGATAATTTGTCCATAGTTTTTCAGATTTTTGGAATTAAAGTAAAATTTTTGTAAAAAATTGGCTTTTGGAGAAACTATAACTATTTTATCTCTAATAAAATCCTAATTTGTTAAGATATCCCGACGAAATATTCAGCGATTGTTGACTTTATCATTTGAAATGGTAAAGTTTAGAAAAATTAAAAAAAAAATCACACAATTCCCAAAAAACTGGTGAAAATTCCAAAATTTAATTGTTTTAATTTTGACAATAAAGAACATTTGTTACAGGTCTGGAAAAAGCTATTGTCAAATTCATTGGAACACATCAAACTGCATTATGTTTGTAGATTCATGCTTTGAGATTTTAGAACATATAGGCTTAGTTCAAATTTTTGATATCAAATAGGTCAAATTCAGGAAGGTCTGCACTTAGTCCTATTGGGTGTTTGGGATTGTTTTTAATACTAAAATCATTTCTGTGAAGATACCTTTCAAAAAAGTCTAAAATCATTATATTTTCTAAACAAAAATTTTATTTTATAGAAAAAAGAGTGTAGGCATTTTTTTGACCAGAAAAGCACAAAAAAGTACCAATTTAACAATCTTCAAATTCAAAATCGTTTATTTTTGGACTCGAAAAAGATGTCGAATTAATTTTTTTTCTCGATAGGCAATTTTGCTTTTTAACTAACTGCAGAAAAATCTAACAAAATTGGTCGGAAATGTTGGGCTATAAATGGCAAAAACTGGACCAAGATATTGTAAAATTAAGACAATTGAAATTTTAAATTCAAATAACTCCAAAAATATAAGAGTTAAATAGCACATGCAAGCATGCTTTTCGTAGGTATTATCGAGCGCTTTAAAATAATTAAATCTTTGAAATCGGGTAAGAAACGAAATTTGGCTATCGATTAAAAATTTTCTATCTTAGGGATACCCTATTTTGAGCCCCCTTAGCTACGCTTCTGAAGGGTTTGTGAGGTTTCCCTTCTAAACTTAAAATTTTATGCTCCTCTGCTATTCCTATGTGAAGTTTTATGTAAATTCAATCAGCGGATTATAAGTTACAGATTTATTTCCAAAAAATTTTGATTCTGTCCCACTGTATAATGGAACTTAAGTTTTGGTGAATTTTTAACTATTTTTAAGAAAGAATATAATTTTAATTTAGTTTTATCTGGACTACATGTCATCTTTTGCTTGCCATCACTGTCGATCTAGTTTAGTATCATGTTTTCCTTTATTCTCAGAGCTGAAGAAAAGTTCGTGGTATTGGATAAGTTCATCTTGAAATTTTTTTGTAACACCTGTAGCATTTCCAGCTTTCCTCCTAGAACGGTAAACTCTAAACAATTCTGATTTCATACAAACAAATTTTTGATAAACTAATTAAAAAAAAAAAAAAAAAAATCAAAATAAAGAAAATTAAATAATAAATAAAAATTCATGTGAGTTAGGGCTTTTTCTTTGTGAATAAAAAACTTAAATGAGATGACTTTTTTTAAAGAGCTGTAAATCCGTTATTTCCAATCATAACTATTAATTTTTATGAGATGTGTATTTGAGTGTGTTCTAACAGATTACATAAAAACACGATTTCGAGATACGCCTTTTCTATATTAAGCCAACGATATGTGTGTGTAAGTGTATGTAACAAAAATTCTTAGTACTTTCATATACTATATGCATGTCTATATATGTATTTTTCTATGTATCCTTGAAAGAATTAAGTCTTCATTTTAGGCATTTTAAGTTTTAAGGATTAATTTAAAGCAACATTATTTAATGAAATAATACTTTAGATTCTCTCTTAAACACATACTTTTACCAAGGCATACATATATATGTATGTATTTTATATACCCAGCAAACACATTGTCAAACGTTTGAAATATCATGAATTTAACGTTTTGATATCAAAAGTGTTTCTCAAACTTGTTTCAAATATACGTAGAGTTTTGAATTTTAAGTTTGATTTCAAATTGAGAATCATTTGAGAAAAAACGTTTGAAAAACTCTAAATTCTCAAATTGATATCAAATGTTATTATTGAATCATTCTCAAACCTAAAGATCACTTTAAAAAGGTTTGAAAAATAGTATATTCTTAATTTAATACTAAATGGTAATATCAAATCATTCATAAATCTAAAGAGAAAAGTTAACAAATATTTGAAAAAATGTTATTTTCTCAATTTGATATCAAATGTTATTATTAAGTCATTCTTAAAGATATTTGAAACAATATATTTAAAAAAAATATTTGAAATATTATATACAAATAAATAAATTAATAAATAAAATTACTTAATCAAATATTTTCCAATTATTGAATACGTATATTGATAGAACAAAATTACATGTCTATACAAAACGAAACTTTACAAAAAATTAAAAATGCAAATTACTTTTATTTATGTTCCACATGAGGTTATAATCCACGTTTGAAGAAAGTTTGAAAATTACATTTAATAATGATTTGATAATAATAGAATTTCTTAATTTGACAATTAATTCTCCTTTTTGTTGAGAAAGCTATTATTTTCAAATAATTCTGAAATGTTTAACATTTGAGAAAGCATTTAATTTCAAATCACTCTCAATTTGATATCAAACATTTGTGTTTGCTGGGTATGTGTACATTTGTAAGTGTACGTGCAGACATACAGATTAGTGCGTGGGTTGATTTTTATGCGTTTAAAAAACCAAAAAAGCAATTAAAACGAGAAACATGTCGATAAAGAAGTAAAGGGGGACAAATAATAAAAATAAAGAAAATAAATAAATAAAGAGGACTAATTAGACAATTTTACCTAAAGGCTTTAATAAAATCTAAAAGTATGCTTTTAGTTAGCTGTGTATGTGTAAGATGGGAGATGCCTAAGGATTAAAACAGGCAACAAGCTGCAAAAATAAAATTTAACCAATTTTTTTCCTTTTCTTCTTAACGCCCAAAAATACTTAAGTAAATAAATACTTAAGGGTTGCTTTAGCCTAACAACAAACACAACAATAAATACCCAGTGACACTTAAAAATAAAATATAAAATAAATATAATTATTAAATATTTTTTAAGACTAATTAACTATTATGCACAAATATGCTGCAGGACGGTTTTTCTAGATAAACGGATCTAAATTTGAAATTTAAACAAATAACAATTTTCCATTATTTAATAGATAGATATAATGGTTGAATGAAAGAAAATTCTTACTGAAAATTTTGTTTTTTTTTTATTATTAAATAAATTTTGCTTAGTAAATGATTTTTTCTATACTAAAAATGTCAAAATCGTCTTGCCCTTATCTACCAAAGTACCAAAAGTTTTTCCTTCATTTATATTTTTCCTTTTGAATTAATAACCCTTTTTTGTTGCATGTAGTTAGTTCACTGTTTAATAAGAAAACCCCTTTTTTAAAGTTTACAATAAGAAATTTTTATCATTAAATAATGTTTTCAAGAATGATGGACAAGTTTTTTTCCCTCAGCGTTTACAAGTGTATTAAGGTGGTTCAACATTGTTTTAAGAAAACTGAAGTGTATTGCATATTTTAATGTACCTAAAATTATTAAAGGAGACACCATTTATAATATCCTGGCCTAATTTCAACTTCCTACGATGATAGGAACAACGTCATTTATGTTGAATATTCCAGAACAAATCTTAATTTTTTTTCCAAAAGTTTATGTGAACGAAAAAAGTTTTATTTTTTATTTCTAAATATTTATAATTATTTTTTTAATATGGGTTTGATGTACACAGAAAAAAAGTCAAAATGGACTTTAATTAATTAATTTTTTTAAATTAATTAACTTTTTGATTGATTTTGCTCTAAACACCATAATGATAATATTAATTAACTAAGAATAATTGATTTTGGCTAAAATTTTAATTAACTTTTTAAATTAATTAAATATTTGCCTAAAACAAACTGAAATTTTTATTAATTCAATTCTACATTTAATTAAAACCTTCTATTAATAATATGATTAATTAAATTAATATGATTAATTTATTAATTAATATGATTAATATGACTATTTGTTCTATTATTCAAAATGTCTAAATATTAAAATACAAGTAAAATTAAACGAAAAAAAAAAATATATTGAAACGAAACTCGGTCTTATATATATCCTGTTAAAATTACCGATAATTACGTATAAATCAGATTTTTGTAAAATTTAATCTTGTTCCATTGAATATTTTCATGTTATTCTATCTGCGCATCTTTACGACCTAAGGAAAGATGCCAATACATAATATTATTGAATATGACAGATATCTAAACAAATCGTCAAAAAAAAGCAATATGAAGTGACCTTTCATATGGCAATAATTTTCCATAGAATAGCTCAGACATGGATCTTGAAATTTAATATAACCCCCGGTACTAACGACGGCAACATCTAAAAAAAAAACATTGAAACGATTGTTAATCTCATCAAATATTTAAAATTCATACTTATCTAATAATTATTTATTAAAAACCTCTACGAAAATGGAGAAAATCTTTACAATATATAATATTTCGTATTACGGTTTTTTAAACGACAGAATGAGCCCAAACAGTTGAAAATAGTTGAAATTGTCTTAAAGATATTTTATTTTTTATTTTTTATATTTTTTTTAAGAGCTGACAAGGAACTTTAAACAAATAAGACAGTTAAATTACATAATATAATCAAATTTCAATACAAAATTAATTAATCACTTTTCTTAAAAAGTTATTTGGAATAATTATTACCGTGTATATGGACCATTATTAAATTTTAAATTTTTAATCTGGATGAAACTGACGTGTTACAGATTAGAACTCACAAGACTAGAAACTAATAGATGCAAAATTTCATCACCATAGGATTCATTTTATAATCATGATTGTTGTTCAAAGTTTAAAAACTTAGAAAAAGCGCTTAAAATTACTTAAGTTTTTCCATTCTTCTACACTTTTTATTCGCGCGTTTATTCTTTTTGATCTCATTCGATCTTGTGGATAAATTATAGATCTTCTTCTCTGATTTGCAGACTTTCAACAGTTAAATACAGGGTGATCGAATTTTGTGACAACATTTTTTAATTTTTACGTTTTTTTGTTTCTTTTTTTGGGCGGGGTCTATGCGTCTCTCAACGACGTAATGCTTAACGTGAATGTAGAAGCGCAACAAAAAATTTCGAAAAAATAAGAGTTAAAAAGGATCACAATATTAAATGGCATTTCTTTTTAATTAATTATAAAAAAAATATAATGAAATATATTTTCGCATATTATATGGAGAAATAACTTAGATTCGAACCCTAATTTTCGCAAAATTTTTATAAATTGCGATTTTAATATTAAGAAAATTTTTTAAATTTTACTATACACAGAAAAAAGATTGGTGGGAAAGCAGTTACCATTGCAAAAACTTATTAAACTTAATCAAAAATTTATTTTTTATTATTAAAACTTTAGGTTTGGAATTGTTAATAGATCATTAAAATTGAATTGAGGTATAAACAATAGTTAAATTAGTTGACTAAATTGATTTGTACTTTATTCAAATTTATTTGGAATATTTGACAAATTCTATCGAATCAAATTTATTTATTCATTTTTCTTACCCACATGTTGTTAATTAAAACCGTAAAATTCGATTGTAAGATAATAAAAAATCGGTATTCTCCACCAATATAGTTTTGCTTTCTTTTTGATATTCTTAAAAAAAAAAAATAAATAAATAGACAAATTCAAAATATATATTTTAAATTAAAAAGTTTGGATAGTAATTTTGAATATTAAACATGTGCAGATAACTATAAATAGGACCTGTGCAAATTGATTAAATTACAACACATTTTTTATAATATAAGAATATTTTGTAATTTTCTGGACTTAAAATTAAAATGAATCATTGTGGAACATAGTATTCCTTAAATTGCTCAAATTAGCAAGAGTGAAGAAAAGTTGATTCTAGTACCAGTTTGACTAATTTCCTTTTGAAAAACCATGGAAAACACTTGTTATAGAAATCCGGAAACCGAAACAGCAAAAATTATTAAGATGAGATCAACAGATTGTTATTAAATAAAATCACACACTATTTATTACTGTGCAATTGGTTGTGCAAATTTTTGTTTGTACATTTGTGTATCTGTCTATTAATGCATGTATGTGTTTTTAATAAAAGAGAGTTAAAAAGAGAGTTAATTCACAATAGTCATTATTTTTTTTTATATGAATGAATGGTTATGAGGACCAAATAAATTTGTTTATTACAATCGAATTATACAATAGTTCAAACAACCGACAAAATTTGATTGGCAACAAATTCGGTTGCCACAAGGAATCTGTTTTCTCTGTGTAGGAAGGAAACTTTAAAATATGCTACACTAATACCATCAAATATTGAAAATATCATAAATTTTATTTGAATATCTTAGTAGGCTTTGATATTGCGCATAATTTTTACCAGAATTATTCATAAAATTCTAGTTTGTAAAAATATATGTTAAACTTAAAACCGCTATAACTTTTGCCTCCCCCTCCCCTTTCACGAAATTATTAACGCTAAGTGATTCTACATGCATTCGAGTCACTTTATATATCCTAATTTTCAGAAGGCATTGCTTATGGGCAAATATTCTTCGATCATTCAGTTCGAAACTTGTCTTCTTTTAACACAAGTCAGAGTATATATGTGATGTTAGACAGTCAGGCAGCTTTGAATGCCTTTGATTTTACCTCACAAAATGACAATGATCAAAGGTTGTTATGGACTGTCTAACATCTCTCAATGAACTTGGTGCGCACAACACGGTTACGCTATGTTGGGTCCCTGGTTACCAGGATCACCCTGGAAACGAGAAAGTTGACTGCTTAGCAAATATTGGACCTGAACTATTTTTCAGTATAACTCCAAGGTTGAGAGAGAATTTGCTCAGCTATGAGAGAGTGCTCCTGGTATGAAACAAGCGAAGAGATTTGTTTCATTATCTCCTGGTTGATCCCGGAAGTTGCTATTGCTCAATAAGAGCGAAATTAGAATACTAGAGGGTCTATTTACCGAGAATTGTGGTCTTAGATACCATCAATATATCTTGTAGGATAAACTTCCTAGGTGAAGCTGTAGTAACTCCAAAGAAGATTATTGGCTTTGTTCGAAGTTTAATATGGTGAAGAAATAAGGCTGCACAAAAGATCGAGGTGGATATGGCCTCTTCAATTAATTCGATTCACTATTTATAAAAATGGATTAAAAAATGTTAAGGACTAAAATCAAAAATTTTTGATAATAGCCCATAAGTCATTGAAATTGGTGGGTAAAAAAGGTTTAAATAGGTTTAAATGGCCGTTTAGCATCCTGTTACAATTATCATAAGAAGTTGCAATTTGGCCAAAATGTTGCAAATGATGTTCCTTTTCATAAATGTAGCTCGCAAAAAAGAATTTTGAACCACCCTAAAGTGCATATTACTTATATTAAAGAATAGACAATAAATATAAGTTTTTCGCATTTTGTTGTTATTGCTGCTGATGTTATTAAATGTGTTGATAAGTTGAGATGTTTAAACTTTTCTTTAAAGAAAATTTTGTGTGTATTTATTTTGAAAAAGTTTTTAATATTAAACATTAAAACTAATTGTAGTTAGTAGAAGGAAAAGTTGATGTTTTTTAAAGATAAAAGGCTGTAGTTTGAATTTGAATTAAACTAAAGGCTTTAGGTTAAAATGAGGAGGTCTGAATTTTCCAAATGCTATCTTCATGACGATAATAACAAATAAGTGGTAGCTACTTTTTGTTGTATTTAAAATCAAATTAATTTCATTTGAATTTAAAGAAATTGGATCTTCGATTCATATTAAATTGCCACTTTGTGAAGATTTTAAACTGAATATTTATTGAGACTACTTTTGGGGCTTTATTGGAACTTTATTGAAGTCAATTTGAGACTGCGACTAGAGCTGTATAAGGACTTTACAAAGATCAAAAAATTGGGACTTTATAAATATCTAAAATTAAAGTTTAATTGATACTTTAATTAAAGCTCAATTGGTTCTACAATTATTATTCAGTTGCAACTTTATAAAGATTTCAGATTGAATTGTACAAAGACTAAAACTCTGTTTGCTATGTTATTCTTTTTTAACTTAAATAGTTGAAAAAATTATATGAATTTTTTTTACCTAAACATTTTGTGACTGAATAATTTTATTTCTTTTGCATTTTTTGAATGAAAATATAAAAATATTTATCTGAAAATTTTCTATTTGAATATATATTTTTTTTTCAATTAAAAATCCTAAAAACTTAATTAACTTTTTTGTATTTAAATAAAATACATATGAATATTATTCAAGGTTGGAATATTCAAATATAAAAAATGTTGTGATCTTCTTGAAAGAATATATGTTTTACTTTTGATTAAATAAAATATTTTCTTTCTTAATTTATTTTGCATAATTACATATAAAATTATATAAAATTTCATTTGATTTAGCATAAATAGAAATCCTTAATGTTGTTATTTAAAAACTAATAAATTGATTAACAAATATTTTGAATTAGAAATAAAAAATGAAAACAAAAAGTTAGAAAACATAGCAAATTATAATTTTTCTGAACTGATATCATATCCCATCATTATAACAAAAGAGTAGCTGAGTGATATCAAACAAATGGTGCTGCTAATCTACTAAACTGTCAAAAACTCAAAGCATTTGAAATATATTGGGTTATAGTAAAATATATTTAAGGAACACTTAAAGCTGAACAAAAAATAAAATAGAGTTGGAAAGAAAGAAGACCCATTTAAATAAAAAAGTAACCGAAGATACAATAAAGCTAAAATTTAGGATATTTCAGAAAATATTAAACATTTTAGTTAAAACGATTAGAAATTAATTTTTCTTTAAACTTAAAATTAGTATATAAAAGTCTTTAACAAAACAAATTTTCAAAAAGATTAAAACATTAGTTTCATCTTTATAAGCTGAATTATATGCACTAATTTGTTGTTGCGCCATCGTTATTTGTTAAAAATATTAATAATAATATTTTTAATAAATGTTAAGTAATTTTTTTCACTGAATATTTTAATTATTAAAAATCACAAAATACTCAAATATTCTTTTAAAATCATTTTCATAATGTTAAAGTTAATAAAAAGCTATTAAATTTTAATTAAAACTCTTTTTGAAATTACTCTACATACGAGTACCAAAAGAATTCTTAACAAAACATTCGAAAACTTAAATCATATAAAAATAATAAACTACACTACGTATGTTTAATATTAATTGCATTTAAATATATTACGTATACGCTCATAAGTACAAAATCATAATAACCGTAAAGGCAGACACACACACATAAACATTAACAAATAAATATGAAATACACAAATATATTATCACTTAAGTGTTTGTTCATTGTACAAGAACAAAGCATAATTCATAATTATCATGACTTTTTTAAATTGCTACATATTTTCTACATAAAATACTTTTATTCTCTCTCTCTCTTTCCCTCTTTCGCTCCCTTTCTTTCTCTTACTCATAATTTGACTGCTAACGATATAAATTTTTCCTTTTTTTTACTGAATATTTAAACGTAAAACCAACAGATTTTTGTTAACAATTATTATTTTTTTCTCTTCTTATTTTTCTTTTTTTGAAACTCTTTCATTCATTTATTTTGACTAAAATTTTTTTAACCAACACAGAAAGGGTTGTCTGATTATAAGAGAATTAATTTCGTTTTTTATTTTGTTTTTGTAAATTGAAGGATTTAACGAAAGTATTATAGTTGATGAAGGTGGCTGTATTAAATAAAATTGTAAGTGAGTAATAGCTAAAAGGGAACCCAGTATTTAAGTAAAACTTTTTTTTTTTGTAGAGTGGTCACTTGATAAAAGTGATGCTGGTAGTTGTTGTATAAAATTACTTTTCGCATTGTTATATATTTGTTATAAACTAGTATATAAATGTGCAAGTAGTTGTAGTTTTTTGTTGCTGTTATTGTAAATGGTCATATGAAAGTAGTGGTGGATATTTCATTAAAAACATAACAACAGTAACAATAACAATAGCAACAATTGCTACAATAGTATAACATCATATAACTACATAAACATACGTTCGTTGTTACAGTTGTTATAGTTTGATTTAAACCTCATTTGGTTTTAAATGTTCTTGGCCACAGGTGGTGTGTGTGCTTCGTTTAATTTCATTTAACATTGTTTCAGAAACGTACTGTCGTTTGAGTTACATATTATACACTCTTTTTTTTTTTTTTTGGTTTTTTGTTTTAACACCATTTTAAGGGGGAAATTGAAAATGTTTTGAAATATCTTAAGTAGAATTAAACTAAAAGGACATTATAATTGAGGCAAAATTACTATGAAAAAAGTAAAATATGGACTATGACAGGAACTATATACGAACTTTTTATAATCTTATGATTAAAGCTAAGTTTGGGTTTAGATTGAAGCCAAATTTTAACATTTTTAAATGCTAAGATTGCAGCTAAATTGGGAACACAAATGAAGCTAATTGGTAGAACTGATATTAATTTCCTCATAATGGACATATTTTGAAGCTAAATAGGGCTACAAAAATATCCAAATCAGAACTTTATTGAGAGCTAAAATTTAAGTATATCTTGATTAATGCTGAAGCTAAATTGGAACTTTGGCATCTTTAAAAAGAGTTCTAATAGAAGCTATGGATTGAACATTATTAAAGCTGAATTAGGATTATGATTAAAAATAAATTGTAATTCTAGAAAACATAAGACTGACACTAAGTTGAGAGTAAATTTGAATCTAAGTTGTGCTTTTACAAATAGGTTATTTTGAACTTAATGCAGGTCTCTGATTGAGGGTAAATTGCAACTTTTTAAATACTTAAGAATTAAGCGAAATGAGAAAGTTATTTAGAGGCTTAATTAGGGCTACAATCAAATCCAAATAGGGACTTTTATTGATATCTAATATTTAAGTATACCTTGATTAATGTTGAAGCTAAATTGTTCTTAGCACAAAGCTAAGGTAAATTGGGATTTTATAAAATCTACAATTATAGCTTAGTTGATAATAAAATTTAATTCAGTTGCTATTTTATAAAGTCATGAGATTGAATTCAATGCAGGATTTTGATTGTGGATAAATATAAACTTTTTAAAGACTAAAAAATAAAGCCAAATGAGGATGTTATAATGGAAAAATGCTTAGACTATTTGAAGGCTACAATGAAATCCAATTACGTACTTCATTGGGGGCTAATATTAATATTAATAGCGTCTATACAAAAAGCTCAAAATTAAACTGTATTCTTACCATGATTTAACTTAAATTAGTTCTATGATAGTAGCTAGAAGTTGGAATTTTATAAAACTTAAATTATAAAGATCTAAGAATGAACTCAATGCAGGACTGTGCTTGAAGCTTAATTGGACCTTTTAAATACCTAAGAATTTAGCCAGATGAAGATTTTATACAAATTTAAGGCTGAATGTAAAATAGAGCCATAAATGAAGCCTTTTTTATGCATACGACTGAAGCTTAATAAAGATAATGAATGGATCAACATAGTAATGATTTAAGGATCAATAATTAAATTTAAATGAACCTAAATTAGAGATACAATTAAACTTTGTTAAGAGTTAAGATTTAAGTTTCTTCGCTGCTATGATTGAAGCTATATTGAGACTTTATAAATGCCGAAGATTGCAGTCAATGAGGGTCTATGACTCTCAACTTAGTGTCAGTCTTATGTTTTTCTAGAATTACAATTTATTTTTAATCATAATCCTAACTCAGCTTTAGAAGTTCAATTGGGACTTTCTTACAAACCTAAATTTAAGTTAAATGATGGCATAAAAGCTAGAGATTGATTAATTGCTACGGTATTAGACCACAGATTGAAGTTAATGTGAGGCTATAATTAAAGGTTAATTGGAACATTTTAAAGTCCTATAAATACAGCTATATGATGACTAAGATTGAAGCCTAATTGAGATTTTATTAAAAAGCAAAAATTAAACCATAGCTGCAACTATATTGAGATTTTATAAATGCCAAAGATTAAAGAGAAAATTTAAAATTCCTTCAATTAAAGCTAAATTAGGCCCACAATTGAGGCTAACTAAAGTTATATTACGAGCTAAGATTGAAACTATATCTTAACTGTGATTAAAGCAATAATTAACACTTCATAAATGCCAAAGATTGTACTTAATGAGGGTCTTTGAATGAAACTGGAATTGGACTTTTTAGAGACTTAAGGTGAAAGCTTATTGATGACGTTATAAAAGCTTGATATAGAAATTAAATTATAAATATGATTAATGCTAAATTATAACTCCATAAAGAAGATTGAAGGAAATGTGGAATTATGGTTAAATCTAAATTAGAATTTCTTAAAGACCCAAGATTGAACTTTAATAATGATACCATAAATACTATAGAATGAAGCTGAATTAAAGTTACGATTAAAACCAATTTGGGACTTACCTTAAATTCAACTTTACTTTTACTAAATTGAAACTTAATTTTAACTAAAAAACTTCGTTTGATAATTTGACTTTTTAAATTAAAGCTATGATTAATACCAAGTTGAGACTTTAAAAAGAGCTTAAATTAAACTTTTCTGTTCTTAAATTGAAAACTAAACTTTGTTTTATGCGACTATGTGACTTCTTAAATTAAGATTGAAAATTAATCTCAACTATGATTGAATCTATAATAAGACTATAAATTCCAAATATTGTACTTAAGTAGGGTCTATGATAAAAGCTGAAATGGTAATTTATAAAGACATAATGCGAAACCTTAAACGATTAAAGCTACAATTAAAATCAATGCGGGACTATGATTAAATCAAAACTCATATTTTTTAAAGATTTAAGAATCAACATAAATTAAATTAGGAGATTATGAAGACCATAGATTAAAGATCAATTAAAGCTACTATTTATACCAATTTTTGACTCTAAGAAGAGCTCAAAATTAACTTTCATTTTACTAAATTGAAACTTAATTTTATCTAAACTTTATTTGATAAGACAATGTGACTTTAAGAAGAGCTTAAATTTAATTTTAACTAAATTCAAAGTTCATTTGACTAGACAATAAGAGTTTTTATAGATTTTAAATTGACTGTGATTACAACTAAATTTGATCTTTGTAATAACTTTGAATTTAAGCTATATTAAGACTACAATTGAAGCTAAATTTAGATATTACAAATACCCAAGTTTGAAGACTCAAATTTGAGACTGAATTGAACGTGAATTGGATTATTAAAAAATCTAAGTCGAAAACAAAAATGGGACTACGATCGTAGAGAAATTGATGTTTTCTAACTCGTGAAAAACTAAAATAAAATTTCTATTAATGCTAAATTTAAACTTCAAATTAAAAGTCAAATAATGATTGAAGCTAAATTGGGAATTACAAAGATCTTAGATTGAAGTCATATTGAGGCTATAAGAAAACAATTAGAATAAAAATGAAACTTAATGATAAGCAATTACTTTATAAAGGCTTCATTTTAAAGTTAAGTTTTAACTTCGATTGAATCTTAATAGGAACCTTATATATAGTTAAGATTAAAGAATAATTGGGACCTTGAGATTAAATTTAGACCATGGTTGAAGCTAAGTTCAGATTATAATTGAAGCGGAATTCTTCCTTTACAAAGACCTTAGATTGAAGTTAAAGTGGAGGTACGATTAGACCCAATATGAATCTATTAAAAAGCTAAATACTTAATAAAATTTTGGACTGCACAGAAATTTTATTAAGAGTTTATGATGACAAAAGATTAAAACTTAATTGGTTTATTTAAGCTTCATTACCTAGATTATGTTTTAAGTAATTAAAGCAAAATTGAAACTTTATTTTTACCTTTGTTTGAAGGTAAACAGTGTAATCTTCAATTACTACTACTACTACTATTTCTGTGTAAAATGCTTCAGTAAAGCAAGATATTCATCCATGGCAGCCAGTAGCATGTTGTCTGGTTGGACTGAATGACTGGCTAAATGGTTCTTTCGTTTGGAGCTGCTTGTTAAAGCTGAAGCTGATACATATTTGCTTATCCTCTTTTTCATTGGTAATCTAACTTTTTTCAGTAAAATCAGGATAGAAAAGTAAAAACTACAAAATAATATAATATACAAACTCACACACACGCACACACACACACACACAAGAAGAGTGAATGAATTCACCATGAATGAATGTTTGCTGTGAATGTTTGAGTGAAAAAAAATGTTATAAAAAGTGTAATATTTGTAGTAGTTGCTGTTGGTAGTTTTGTTTGTAGATATTTATCTACACACTTGTTTTAAACATCGTACAGTGGTCTTAAAAACCTTTATTTGGAAATAATCCTGTAATCTGTGTACCGTTAGAGATTTCTAAATAAAATTTCACTTGAGGTATTTTCGTGTTGATTTAGAAGAACACAGCTTACTAGGGGGTCACGGGGGTAGAGGGTAAACCTCCATGGATGATCACCTTGATTATGTAATATTTTTTTTTTAATTCGCCAAAAATTATTTATGATTTGAATGTACAAAATTTTACATATAAATAGTCAATGTAAATATCTAGAAAAAAATATGCTTACATGTGCATGTTTGGGATTTTGGGTATTTTAGACGAAAAAGTAGGAATTTCTTCAGACTATGACCTGAAAAACTAAAAATTTGAATTTTAAGTAAATTTTTAAGGAATAATGTTAATATTTGGACTTAAATAAAATTTAAACAAGTAGATATATTTTAATGAAATTTTGGCACAATACAGATAAACTTGATTTAAAATCAAGTAAGTAAAAAAAATTTTTAAAAAACCTTTTCAAAATTGAAAAAATTTCAATAGAGCTTGCAGGGAAACCGTTGCTCCAAGCGCCTCCGATTTTACTTTACATGCATTTGCATTAAAAAAAAATTCTAAAGTCCATAACAATAAGCATATTTTAAAAGTACAAGAATTTTAACACCTTTTTGGAAAATATCCCCACAACTGTGAAATTTTTATAAAATTTCAACTTCAGATTGATATAAATTTTTATCGGATAGACATATTTATATGATTCTTACAGCAATATTATTTAGATTTTTGCAAGAAATGTAGTGGATATTTTGAAAAAAATTTGGGATACAAATTAAGTCCCCAAGTTTAAAAATCTTTAAAAAAAACGAGAGCAAAAATGAGGGTAAAATTTACTTCGACATAAATGTCTCTTAATTTTTTATATTCAAATTATAAATGAGTTTTTGGCGAATTAAAAAAAATATATATAACAACTTTGGATGTCTAACCTTTACTCCTGTGGCCCGCTATAGATCTGTGCTCCAAATCAAGTGAAATTTAAATATTTCCAATGATACATCAGTTACAGAATTATTTCCAAAAAAGCGTTTTGGGACCACTGTACATCATTCCAAAACGTTTGTTAGTAGCAAATTTCAGCGTTTTTTTTCCTTTTTCTTTGTTATTCTGTTGTTAAATGTATGTGTATTATTTTAATGAAACAATTAGAATTTTAAATAAATAATTATATAGTTTTTTTACAATTTATTGTTTAACTCTAGGATATTACCTTTTTTTAGTAGTTACGTTTAAATACTACAATGATTTATTTGGTTTTAATTTTTTTAGTTCCTTTTTTAACATTTATTGTAAATTAATTTTTTATAATTTATGTTATTTTTTTCTAAAGACGTTTTTTTTGTTTGTTATATTATAATTAATGTTAAGTTTTTTTCCATAAAATTTTTTAATGAGATAAAATAAAATATGATTTGAAAATGATAAGGAAAATAAGCGCAAAAACGGAATAATAAAAAAGTGTATTGTAATTAATGAACCTAAATAAAATTCTATTAATTATGCAAAAATGTAATATTTGTACATAGTTTTTTATTGGAAATTGTTGTGAAAGTTTAATGCTTTGCTATAATTTAAAAAGGGGAGATTTAAGAGATTTAATACTTTTTATCCAGCCATTAGAATAATAATAATAATAATTGCATTTAAATAGAATAATTTTAGAATAATTATAATATAAAGCAAATTTAATTGTATTTAATATGGTAAATAATAAAATATTTAAATAATGCCTGAAAAAAAATGGTTAAATATTTTATCTATATAATTTAAAAAAATTGAATAACTTCAGTTAAAAATAAGATCTAAATGCAATTTTTAATAATTCTTTTGAATTTTTTAATATGCCTACATTAAAACGCATTTTATTTAATTCCTTTTTCTTTTTTTTTTTAATACAATACTTAAACCATGAGTGTCTATGTCATAATGTTTGTGTGACTATGACGCTGAGTAGCAGAATGATGTATGAGCAGATGAATTCCATTAAGGCTTTTCACAATTTATCAATACTTTCTGTATTGTGGCATATTTACAAACGATCATATATATTATTTTATTTTTTACATACATTTTTTTAACAAGCAAATAAAGCCAACAAAGCGAACAAATTATAATATCTATTTCATCTCTGAAGAGGGAATGAATAATAAATAATAAATAAGAAAATAAAAATAAATATTCAATTTGTTCCACAAACATGTGCCACTATAGATAGAGTCAATCGTATTTAATAAAAAATAAAATATACATTAAAAAAAATATATATATAACTTAATACATTAGAATTATCTCTGCTACTAGTCGTATTGGGCAAAAAGGTCTGGGTCATTTGATTTTCATTTCACATACACAACAATCGCACTCGCCATATACATACAATGTGCGAGTACTAAAATGCATATTAATTTTATAAGTGCAATTTTTTTTCTTGCACCATTATAATGCAAAATATGTCATGAAAAGGGTTTAACATAAAGTGGTAGGGAATTTATATTAGTTTCTTTTCTTATAAAAAAACAATTGTTTGTTTGATTAAAAAAAGCCGCCTTATCTGGTTTTTTATTAATATGTGTTTCTCATTTTTCTCTAATGCTATTTAACTCAGTTAAGAAAGCATTGAAAAGCATTTTAAATAAAAAAATAAGTATTATTCTTAGCTAAAGAAACACCCTTTATACAGTGCATACATTTTTATTCGCTCGCGAAATACATCAATCAATCTTTAATAAACATCTGTATTTAAATGTCAAAACTGAAATTAAATAAACTTTTTAAAATAATCAGGGAAGTGGAAAAAAATATATATCAATACAAAAATAGTTTGTTATTGAACTATAGATTAGCTATTTATTTCTTATCAATTTATTATTTTTTGCAATTGGTAAAAAATATTTGTCAACAATAAAGACCTGTTATTTTACTAAGAGTTTTTAATTTAACATTAAAAATGGGAAATTGTGAGAAAATTTTACTTTTTAAAAAATTATGAGACTTTGTAATACTAAAAGCGATATTTATATAATATGGAAAATATTGTACTAGAATTAAACTAGAAGTGAACTTGAAATGTAGTAGATTCAAAATAAAGCAGAATAAAACTAGAACGGAACTATAACAGAACTACAACAGAATGAAACTAGAACTGAACTAGAACAGAACTAGAATAAAATTAGAGTAGTACTAGAACAAAACAGAGCTAAAACACAATTAAAACAAAACTAGAACGGAACCAGTACTTAACTCGAATTAAACTAGAACTGAGCTTGGACAGAACTAGAACAGAATTAGAATAGAACAAGAATTAAACTAAAATTGAACTAGAACTAAACTAAGATATAACAAGAACTGAACTTGAACTGAACTAGAACTGAGAACTGAACTAGAACTGAATTAGAACATAACTAGATGAGAACTAGAACAGAACTAAAACTGAACTAGAACTGAACTAAAACAGAACTAGAACAGAACTGAACTAAAACTGAACTAGAACTGATCTGGAACTGAACTACAACTAAGCTAGAGCTGAACTAGAACAAAGCTGGAACAGAACTAGAGCAGAACTAGAATAGAACAGAACTGAACTAGAACTAGAATTGAAATAGAACTGAACAAGAACTGAACTGAACTAGAACTGAACTGAACTAGAACTGAACTAGAACTGAGCTATAGCTGAACTAGAACAAAGCTAGAATAGAACTAGAGCAGAACTAGAACAGAAAAGGACTGAACTAGAACTAAACTAGAATAGAACTAGAATTTAATTAGAACTGAAATGGAATTGAACAAGAACTGAACTAGAAGTGAACCAAAATAGAACTATGTAAGAACTAGAATTAAACTAGAACAGAACTAGAACAGAACTAGAGAAAAACTGAACTGAACTGAACTAGAACTGAGTTAGAGATGAACTAGAATAAAGCTAGAACAGAACTAGAGCAGAACTAGAATAGAACAGAACTGAACTGGAATAGAATTAGAATTGAACTAGAACTGAAATAGAACTGAACAAGAACTGAGCTAGAATTAGATCTGAACGAAAACAGAACTATATAAGAACTAGAATTGAACTAGAACAGAACTAGAAATTATTTATAAAATTGTTAGAAAGTTTGGTTTTCTCTTAATACAACTTTCTTTAAAATTTTTTTTTTTGGTATTTTCTGCAAAATTTGTTGAATAAATATTCTCAAGTGAGCATGTACTAAATTGAATATTATTGGTTTGTTCAATTTTATTCACCATTCACTTTTCTTGCCAAAAATAATCAACTTTTAGGGTTTCAATTTATTGCTTTTTTAATCTCTCCTTTTTTTCTGTTCTTCTTTTTAGATTACTGATGAGTGGTTGATTATTAATTGGAAAATACAACACTTGCAAAGTTATTGTGTGAAAAAACCCTCAATTGTGCTATATTTTCATAAATATTTTTCATTTTTAATTAAAACACATGTCATACTTAATATTAAATAAATATTTTTCTTAATTGAATATAAAAAGAAACAGTTAAATATTAATTAATAAATATTCAACAAATGCAATGAAAACTATGTATATGAATTTCATATTTTGAACCTATAAAAAAATTGCAAAGCAACAACATACAACTATTGAAAGGAAATAAAAAATCAATTAAGCTTTCTTTCATTATGGATAAAATAAAATTACAAAAATACAGTTTAAGAAGAAAACAACGACGACGCCACACCAACCTACGAAATTATGCAGCATTTATAATTACAACAATATTTGTTGTAGTTACATCATCATGTGTGAAAAGTGCTCACCTAAATATCAACGTTAACTCAGCACCAGCCATTACAGCAGCGGCAACATCAGAACCAGCAGCAACAGGACGTTTAACCTTACCAGCAGCATCATCATCTACATCCTCTTCATTGCCATCAGATGCGTCCTTAGCATCTGTACAAAAATTAGAGCATTTATCTGAAGAGGAAGAAGCAGAAGCTGCCGAAGAAGCAATAGAAATAGAATTACAAGAATCATCACTTTACAATTTACCAGTGGTGAGGGAGTTGGGTTTCGTTGCTGAAACAACGCCTAACGTCACCATTAAAACAAAAACAACAATAAATGCCTTAAATACTGCCATAGACACTGATACAAATTCAAATACCCGTAGAAACACGAGCACAAATAACCAAGATGTAAACAGCATAAATACAGATAGCACAAAAAATATTCCTACGGATTCTGAAAGCAATTTTTCATTACAGGAAAATATTTCACAGCAACAACAAGTGCAGCATTCTAGACACACAAAATATCTACACCAGCACTTTGATCATCATCATCATCATAAAAATTCTCCAAAGCAGCAACAACATCATCACCCTGAAAACCATTATGGCAACCAACACAAGCAACATTTAACACCAATATCTCAACACCGGCATCATCAACATTCTTCACACAATAGCAACAAGAACAGCAAAAACAACCAACACATGCAAAACAATTATGATTTTATTAAACTTGTTGATGTTGGTGATCAACTTGACCGAAATTATCAACAGGCAGCCATTAAAAAAGCGGATGAATATTATTCCCAAATACTCCGGCACAAACATCACAGCAAATATTCAATTGAGGATTTATTGAACACAAAGTTTGAAAAAAAAATTTCAAATGACATCGATATGGATCCATGTAAAGCGGGTGAGTGTGATTAAACTTTAATTAAATTGATTAGATTTACATAATTCGTTAGCTAAATTTACAAGAAATGAAGCAAAAAGTATTTAATTATGGCATTAAAAAGGGAAAAATTGTTTTATGTTAAATTCTAAATATTATTGTTGAAGGTCAACGGTTACTGGGAGGGTCTTTTTCAAATATTTCCGGAACTCAAAATACGACACCATAAAGTTGAAAAGAACTGACACTGATTTAAAAAAGAATTGGAATAGAACGGAATAGAACTGAAGCAGAGCTGGAATAGAACTAGAACTGAACTTGAATTATAACTGAACTAGAACTGAAGTAGAACTGAAATAGAACTGAGCTAGAGCTGAACTAGAACTAAACTAGAATTGAAATAGAACAGTACTAGAACAGATCTAGAACAGAACTAGAGCAGAACTAGAACAGAAGTAGAAAGGAACTAGAACGGGACTATAACTAAACTAGAACAGAACTATAACACTTTAGTTCAGTAGAACAGAACTAGAACACAACTAGAACAGAACTAGAACAGAACTAGAACAGAACTGAAGCGGAACTAGAACAGAACTAGAAGAGAACTAGAAGAGAACTAGAACAGAACTAGAACAGAAATAAAACAGAACTAGAACAGAACTGGAGCGGAACTAGAACGAAACAGAACTAGAAGAGAACTAGAACAGAAGTAGAGCGGAACTAGAACAGAACTAGAACTGAACTGGAGCAGAAGTAGAACGGAACTAAAACAGAACTAGAACGGAACTAGAACTGAACTAGAATTAAGCTAGAACATAACTAAAATTGATTTAAAACTGAGCTAGAACTGAACTAGAATTAAACTAAAACTAAGCTAGAATTAAATGGAACTGCAATGGAACTAAAGAATAATAGAACTAAAATATAATGAATTTAAATTTGTTAAAATTTTGTTGAGCAAATTATAGTGTATACATACTGTTCATTATTTACAATTTCTTTCAATTTTATATAATATTGTTTTCACATAAATATAATTAATTCCATTTAAGGTTTTATATTTCAAATAAATTACAAAATAATTTATTTTTACTTTTATACATACCAAACATAAATATTTACTTTAATCGACCACTGATCCCTTAAAAGATCTGTAAAATAAACAAAAGAAAAACCCCAAGGAAAAAGGTATTATATTACTTAAAATTTATAAATTATATAAATAAATTTCATTTATAATCCTTAAAAGTAACTCTATTTAAAAACTACAAAAAAGAACTTAAATGAAAAAATATAAACATTGTCTTATAATGAAAATTTTGTGTAAAATACAAGCGGTCGGACAGACTACTATAAATACATATCTAATGTTCATTTAATCCTTTAATATCTTTAAATAATATACAGACATATAACAAGAATTAAAAAAAAGAAAAAAAAAAAACAGCAACAACAAAAAATTATAATAAAAATGTGGTTATTGTTAATGATTTTTACCACCAGATACCAACTTATAATATTGCTGGTTATATTCCTTTTTAAATAGGAACAAACAACAAAAAATCAACAAAAAAAAAAAAAAAAAAAAATGAAAGAATTTCTCCAAACCAAGAAAAAGTAGGTCATTTACAAGAAAAAACTTTACTTTGGAAACTTTTGAATAAAAGAACATTTTCCACAGAGGGAACATAAACAATACAAAATACAAAACACAGACACAAGGATAGAGAGAAATAGATATCCATATATTTATACACATATCGAAACGACTCAAAGGAATACAAAAATAAAACTTAGAGCTTATAAGCACATACTATTTTACCTATATATGTATGTATGATTATGTAAATGTACTTATTTATGCAACTATACACTTTGTTATAAAGGACAATTTTTTTTTTTTTTTGTTAATTAATATTTATCATTTAATAACAATCAATGGGAAAACTTACAAAAAGCCGAAAGGAAATTACCATACAACTAACCTAAATAGTTTGTGAACCAACAACAAATTTAAATAACTCTTTAGAGAAGCATACTTTTAGGATTTTTAATAAGAAAACAAATGAAGAATTTATGATTCTTGTAATTTTCTTAAGATTTTTCTAACGTTCCTTTTCTTGCTGGGAAATATGCGTTTATGTTAAGGAAAGCTCTAAAGGATAAAAGATCTCTTCTTATTTGTAATGTATTCCTTTGTTTACATATAAGACTTTTACGTAGAAAGACTTTAAATAAATTAAATTATGAAGTGTTAGAGTTTTATTATTGCCGTAGTTTTAATTTATTTTTATATAAATACAAGTCTACTTGTATTGTTATTGTACTTGTGTAAATTTATTAAAGTTGTCGTCAGTATAACAGTGTTTTTAAAATACTTGCTAACGTACATACTTACATAGGCTTTATTACCTGCTTGACCGGAGATAAGAAATTATTGAATATTCGCAAAAACAAGTAATTTTTGAAACAAATATGTTCGAGAAATTATCAAAAATGAAATAAAATGTGAATGTTCGTAGCACTGTAACTTACTCGATAATTTCTTAAATTTTAAAAGTATCGATTATCGTAATATTGATTTTTTTCGATAAAATGTCGAAAGTAAATGTTTCGATAGATTATCAATTCTTTTTAATTTCTCGATATTTTGTTACCTTAATTAAAAAGCAACATATTTTCTTGTTTCTGTATGTCATTCTTGAGCCATAGTTCATATCGATCGGTTGAAAATTATTGTTCTTTAAAATTTAAAATGTTAGTTTAATTTCAGGAATTTTTTAAGTAAAAAATAATATTTTAGTTTTAGAAAAAAGGGTAAGTAAATTTTCTAAAGATATTTGCAAAAATAAATGATTAATTTATTTTTTTGCAGATTAATTTAGTAAACTTTGAACAACAGACAAACTAATACTATTGAAAGAAAACATTTTTGCTGATTTCCTCTGGGACCATCAAAATGTTACGCTATGTTCTAATTATCGTAAGAAGTTGTAATTTTTAATTGTTTAAATTGTTAATTAACTTTAAAATATAATTTAATTTTAAAAATGAAATCATCTTTTAATTTTAAATTGAGAACAAAACGAAAATGAAACAAAGTAGAATACTACGGTTTTCGAACTATTGCGAACGATTCGTTAGCAATATCGATATCGAATAATTATCGATCTTTCTTAATATCGAAAACGAATCGCTAACGAAAATGTTCATTTCTCTATCGATATCGCTAATGATTCGATATTGATATCTTAAACGAACCTTCGATAACGATCGATTTGCTGTCACCAACTGCACGACAGGTGAGCTTTACAAGTTAATTCTCGAAACGCCTTCTATAGTCGTTCTTAAAGGTTTTGTTAGAGAAATGTTCGCGACTTATTTGAAGGCGATATTACTATCGAAGTTTGTGGTCAAGCGGGTACCAACAAAGGCAAACAGTAATTTACTCCAATATACAGATAGAGCTTATGTGTTATAAATGTTAATTATAAAATACATAAAAGATATATTTACAGTGTAACAACTAATAGACAATAAATGATAGAAGAAACTACTCTATAAAGTAGTTGTATGAAAAATATAAGAAAGTTTTTATTTTTTATTTAAAATTTTATACAACAAGTGAAAGCTTAATATCTCATCTTTATAACAAGATATAAATTTTAAATTCTAAACAAGAAATCACCATATCTTTCACGTTTCGATTTAGCCTGTTTAATAACATACTCGAGGTGACCAAATTTGAAGATCGATAATCTTATCCTCTGACCTGTTTAGGATCTGTGCTCCACCAAATCATTTCGAAAACAACTTTTACATTTGAAATTTTATTTAAATATTTTTGACGGCTCACAAGCTACAGAATTACTTCAATAAAAGCGTTTTGTAATCACTGAACGATCGCACTATACTGTTATATTTAACAAGCAATATAGACATTATATATGTCATTGGTTGGGTAAATATATATATTTTTATATTTTGTTCGTATTTTTTATATACTTAAATTGAAAAATTAAAAAATTTAGTGTTTTTAATATTTCCTATTGACAAGTGACCAGTAATCCTACCTACAATGATTCTTAGATTCCCACGATTCATGTCCAGAAGATGTTTTGTATCTGCTAGTTTAAGACTAGACCATAACACTCTATGTAGCTTACATTCAATTCTATTCCTCCAAGCATGATTCGTTCTTCCTAAAGTCCATTTCCTTATGGACATGAAATATGACCCAACTGGAATTATAACTGATACCTCTACAAAAGACCTGTCCAGATCTGAGCCTTTGGGGAATAGCTGATCGGTTATTTCATTGCCGAGAATATCGCACTGACCAGGAACTCAACAAAGTCTTATCCTGTAGGCATCCATTAGCCTTCTTAATTCCTTTCTGCACTCAAACACTAATCTGGATATAATACAATGACTTGTCATTGCCTGTAGTGCTGCCTGACTATACACATAGATAATTACCTCAGAAAAAATTGTTTTCAATTTGAAAATGTATAAAAAATGACCCGCTGAAGCTATTAAAATAGTTTTTGGAGCTAATTTTGCTAATATAAAACATTAAAAATAAATTAAAAAAAATTAATCTTAATATGATTTTTTTACATCTAAAAATATTATTCTAAAAATGAAAATATTTTCATAAAATATGCTAGCCTCTCTACATTTTTGATCTGCGGGAAACTAGTTTAGTGTTACTTCGATCTATGCATATGTGATTATTAAAATTATTTTTTAGATTTGAAAAATCTAGCGTGACCTTTTCTGCTAGCCTAATGAACGTAGGGTGTAAATATCAATCAATTTCTTTTCTAAAGGTACTTTCACACTAGTCAAATATTTGACTAAAATAATGTAACCACTATATAAAATATTTCTTAATTTCTCTTTTTTAATGGGAAACGATTTTTTACTTATCATTAATCATAGCTGACATTTTATTGAATTTTGCTTGACGATGTTTTCTCTTACAAAACATTTACAAGAGCAAGCAAAGCCAAATAATATTAATGAATCTAGTGTACATGCAATTTTGATCAAATATTTGCCAAATGTGAATATGGCTTAACTGTTTTTTTCGAAATACGTAAAGAAAAGTTTTATTTTATTAATAAAATTTTGCGGAAAAAAGTAAAAGAACTGACCACACTCTTTCTAAAAAATCAGTCATTTTTCATACTCATTTCAAAGTGTTAACTTTGATAATTTCTTACGGCTAGATGAATTTAGATAATTCGAAAAATGTTCAACATGTTTTGATATAGCATTTTTAATTGTATACCCGAGGTATCCAAATTTAGAGGTCCATAGATTTATTTCTTGACTTGCTAGAATCATGGCTTGAATTAGATATCTTTAACAGTTTACATATTACAAAATTATTTCCATAAAAGAGTTTTAGAACCTCTGTGCAATCGTAAAATAGTAATTATATTTACTGGGCTATATTTACATTTTGTATATCAGTATATTGGTAAATATGTTTATTTTTATATTATGTTAATGTTTTCATATTCTTAAAAAATGGAAGGAGTATGGCTAAAAAAATTAATTGTAAGTTTAGCTAAAAATTATTAGTATTTATAATTTTTAACAAAAAATTATTTAAAATTTGAAAATGTATAAAAAATTATCTTTTGAAGCTATCAAAATAATTTTTGATAGCTTCAAAGGAAAAAAATCATTATCTTTATAAAATACTACATTAAAAATTAATTTTAATATGTTTGTTTTTGCACTTAAAAAATATAATATATGCTCTAAGGTTTAGTGTTAAATCAATCTATATATATGTAGTTATTAAAGTTATTTTTAGATTTTTTGCTAGCCCGATGATATTGAAATTTTTTTAAAAATTTCACCAATTTTGAATCAAAACAACATTTCCTTTTTTTAATCATCTTTAAAGCCTTGTTTTTTGAAATGTGTGAAAAAATTAACAATTAAATTTCGAGAAAAAAGTAAAAGAATCAGATCACTTTTTAGTAAAAAAGAAGCAATTTATCTTGCCCATTTTAACGTCTGGACCATAGATTAATTTAGATATGAAACTTAAAAAAAAACTCAACAGAAAAAAATTACCCAAAAAAGCACACATACTATTACTGTTTTTGTTTTCAATGAAACATTTTGCTAATACATTCTTACACCTTAGGTTTTTTGACAACCGACTTAGGCTTTTGACAACAGAATTTCATATTTATGTTAATATATGGTCTTGACTAAGATAATTTGTCAGAGCTAGACTAATTGAGATAATTAAAAATTCACAAAATATTGTTTTGGAATATATGTAATTTGAATTAGAAGATATTTTAAAACATTTTTTTTTCACTCCCATATTATAGAAAATTATCGCAAAAAATCAAACGAAGTCAAGGCAAAAAATCGAAAATTAAAAATTCAAATTTAAATATGTTTTTAACTGTAAAGGAAACTTAGGTATGCAAGCATTTCTTTTCTTTATATTGTTTTTCTTAAAATTTAAAAATCATCAAAATGTAATTAATTTGTGTAACTTCTCCAAATAAAGTTAACAAAAAATGGTCAACTATGAAAACTAGTTCGAACCATATTACAACAGGGTGACTATGATATAATTTTTCTGAAAGCCTAGGTCCTCCTCTACAACTTTCTCATACATCTCAATTTGATTCGCCACTAGGAGATATAGAAGATACAAATTCATTACTATTTTTTTTTTTCGATAACCTCAACTGTGGATCTGTTGATTCTACTGTTTTAATAAGAGTTCAATATTTTTAATGGGTCTTAATTAGGGGCAGTTAGATGATATAATAAAAAGTGCCTACTTATTATATTATTTAACCATATATAGCTTGCCTGGAGTAAAATGCAAAACTAACATTAATTCTTTAAATTTTACAAATTTGCTGCACCTGAAAAAATCGCATAATCGACATCTGAAATTATACCTTCTTCTCCAAACTATAAACCTTTTATTTCACTTCAACTATTCTTTGTTACCCTATTGAGGCACAAAAGTAAGAGATTGCATTTACAATATTAAAATCTATGTATTTTAAATCTATATATTTGCATATTGCTACATGTATATATGAGTGTGTGTGGGAATATTTATTATTTTGTATGATGATGACTGTATATATGTATGTGTATGTATTTGAGGTGTTTTTATGTTTAGTATTTACTTGTTTGTACATGAGAAAGTGTTAAGTATTTGTTAAACAAATTAAAAGATTTATTGAATTACACATTAAATCTACTATAAAATCTTGTTGTTACTGTTTGTTGTTATTGTGTTTGATTTTTTTTATTTTAAATTAATTTTCATTTACCATATAAAGTTTTCGTAGCTCTCCACACAACTATGATGTTGTGTTAGTGGAAAAAAATTTGTGTGAGTGAAGTTTTGAAAACAGCTGGTGACAAAAATAAAGCTAAAACTTTTTTTATAGAAAAAAAAAAAAAAAATGCAGATTTAATTTTGTATTGAATAATGTAAAAAAATGCAGGTATATTTTTGTATAAAAAATACTGTTTTTTCTACATAAAAATAGTGACTTATTTGACAAACTGATTTATGCTTCTATAGGAAGAATACTGCTTTATTTTCCTATAGAAAAAACTGGTGTATTTTTCTGTAGAAAAAATACTTTTTAAAAATATTTTTTATGAAAATAAAATGGTTTAGAAAAATGCTGCTTGGTTTTCTATTGAAAAAATATTAGTTTATTATTCTATATAAAAAATACTGGTTTATTTATCTTTATAAAATGTACTGGTTTATTTCTCTATAAAAAATACTAATTATTTTTTTATAGAAAAAATACCGGTTTATTTTTTTATAAAGAAAATAGATTTATTTTTCTATAGAAAAAGTACTGAATTATTTTTCTATAGATAAAATACTGAATTATTTTCCTACTAGAAAATACCGGTATATTTCTTTATAGAAAAATACTGGTTTATTTTTCTAAAGGAAAAATAATTATTTATTTCTTACGGACAAATTTCTGTCAATTGAAACTTAAAATTTAAATTCAAGTCTTTCTCAAATTATCAGCCATTTCCTTATCACTCCCTGTATCACCTTCTGTATGCAGGTGAATGAATAATGATGATAGATAATATGATTGCGCTTGAGTACATTTTGCTCTACACAACTTCATATAAATATATTTTCCACACAAAAATTTATAGGATAAAATGCAAAAAAAAAGAACAAGCATTGCTCCATTTGTACTCGTAGGTTCATCATATATTGTTGCAGACAATAGGAAATGAATATGAATGCTGGTTGGTTAGAATGATTGCCAGGCTAAAATATATCGGAAAAAAGTATGAAAAATTAAAAAACTGATTGACTGTATGACAAACAAATAGGCATTGTAGTCTATTTTTATATTGAATGAAAATACAGAAACATATACCTATAAACACAAAAACACATACTCACAAAGTTATAAGTTCATAGTTGGATATCTATTACCAAGATGAAATCCTCACAACATTCATATCTAAAATGTAAAGTTTACACAGCAATGCATCGAACAGAATAAAATACATGAACCAAATCATATAAAGTAAAGAGATGCACACAAGTTCTATCAGAAGTTGGTATCTATGTGTGTGTGTGTGAAAGAGTATTTTGTATCTTTGCTTATTGTTCAAAAAGATGTCATGAATTTTTAAAAATAGACTTTGGCAAAAAATAGCATTTTCTGTCAAACGGTTTTATAGGCGGCGGATTTTATACTTTTTCTTCGTATTTCTTGTTTTTTTGTTGTTGTAGCTGTTCACTCGTTTTGAAATTTCCTCTATCATAAAAAAGAAATCCACAACAACTTACGCAGTTATCATATGTGTGAGGTATATATGATGGGTGATGAACAAAAGTAATAAAAAAAAACATTTTGATTTTATAAAGTCTCACGTCTTCCGGAATGTGTGCAGTGCCATCAAAGAGAACAATGGGAAAGAATACTGAGAAAAAGGATAGATAAGTATCTTTACCAAGAATTTAAATTTATTTTTTAACAAAAATGTCGAAAAAGAAAAGCAATAAATTTAGTCATAATGATTTATATTTTTCTACAGAAAGAAGCTATTTTTTTTGTAATAAAAAAATACTGCTTTATTTTTTCTAGAATATTTGCTAATTTCTCTGTAGAAAAAAATTGTTTAATTTTTTATGGAAAAAATGTTGGTTTAATTTTTTATAGAAAAAGTAAAAATGCATTTTCTATAAAAAAATACTGTTTTATTTTTCTGCAGAAAAAAAACTGATTTAATTTTCTACAGAAAAAATAATGGTTTATTTTTCTATAGAAAAAATAATGGTTTATTTTTTACAGAAAAAGTTCTGGTTTATTTTTATATAGAAACAATTTTGGTTTATTTTTCTATAAAAACAATTCTGATCTATTTTTTTATAGAAACAATTTTGCTTTATTTTTCTATAGAAAAAATGTTGGTTTATATTTTTCTATAGAAAAAAATAAAAAAAATTCTGGTTTGATTTTTATAGAAAAAATATTGGTTTATTTATTTCATACAAAAAATACTGGTTTATTTTTTATAATGAGTTGGTTTATTTCTTTTTATAGAAAAAATTCTTATTTATTTAAAATAAACGTTTATTTTTTTCCATAGAAAAAATTCTCGTTTATTTTTTTCTACAGAAAAAATTCTCGTTTATTTTTTTCTACAGAAAAAATTCTCGTTTATTTTTTTCTACAGAAAAAATTCTCGTTTATTTTTTTCTACAGAAAAAATGCTCGTTTATTTTTGTCTATAGAAAAAAATTCTCGTTTATTTTTGTCTATAGAAAAAAATTCTCGTTTATTTTTGTCTATAGAAAAAAAACTCTCGTTTATTTTAATAAACGAGAATTTTTTTCTATAGAAAAAATGCTCTTCTATTTTTTTCTATAGAAAGAAATTCGCGTTAATTTTTTTCTATAGAAAAAAGTTCTCTTTTAATTTTTTCTATAAAAAAAGTTCTCCTATATTTTTTTCTATAGAAAAAAGTTCTCCTTTAATTCTTTCTATAGAATTCTTTATTTTTTTTTTTACAAAAAAAAGAAAATGGTCTTATATTTTCCATAAAAAAATGCTTGTATTTTTATATATAGAAAAATGTTTTAATTTTTTCTTATTTGTAGAAATTAATACTTTTATAGAAAAAATGTTCCCAATTCTTGACCCATAGTGCTTTATAGGCCAAAATACTTTTAACGTCATAGTTCTTCATCAAGTTTTATAGATGTGTGCGTGTGTGTTTGTGTCAGTATTACAGTTTATTGAACCTCCAACCATTACTCACTTACCGACTGACTCACTCACGCCATTAACCGCACTCACACATATACACTTAAAGACGACACTCACATACTCTGGGGAATTCTGTTGAAATTGCAAGGTGCATGTACTGAATGTTTTAAATTTTGTTGTCGTTGTTTTTATAAATATTTTTCCTTTTTGTTGTTGATGTTGTTGTATTTTTTTTGCTATAACAATTTATTCGTCTAGTGCAAGTATCTCTGATGTGAAATTATTTCAAAAATACAAAATATTTTTTTATTCTTTTAGTGAATGCTGCTGCTTGTCAGTATGTAAAAAATCATACTTTTTTTCTACGAATTAGTGTATGAGTGTGTGTGTGTTAAGAGGTTTTGTATGCATTTGCTGTGTGCATCAGCTAGGAAATTTGTTTATTTTTCTATTTGATTTAACTTTTTGGTGTTTTAGCTTTTTATGCTAAAACTACAAGCTAAACGAATGAACGAACAAACAACAACAACAAAAACTGAAAATATTTCTTTAATACAAATAGATTTCATAGAATTTTTCAGACAATTAAAAATTTTAAATTTAAAACAAAGTTGAAGTTTTTAAATTCATATTTGTAGCCATTAAATGCAATTAATTTTTTTTTAATGCTGTTGCATATGGACCGTTTTGGGTTTAGTGTCTAACGAAAGATTCTAACATCCAATCGGCCAATAACAACAGTTAAAAAAAAATTGTTAAATAAAATTTTTGTGGTTTAATCTTTTTTTTTTTGAGGATTTCGTTTTTTGTTTGTGTTTCTATAGCTGCCTCTAATATTTGCCCACAAATGTAGCTTTGCAAATATTTGTAGAGAAACGTTTAAAGGCCATGATTTTGAGAGTATGCATTTGTAGGTTTGTATGTGTTATATGCCTGGTGAAATATATGATTTTGTAATCGGGTTATAGCGAAAGTATTTAATGTAAGTTTGCTTTCACAAGGGTTAGTGATTTGATGTATGTGTAAATGTCTGTCAGTATTAGTAGCAACAGTATCACACACAAGAGTACAATAAATCAAAATTTAATTTTACATTTAACTGGTGTTTTACTTTAATTAAATTCTTGCCAGTTTGAAGATAAAAAGATTGACAAATAAATTAAGGGTCACTTTGGGAAGTATTTGTACTCTGGGGTTTAAGCATTTAATAGAGGCATTGGGAATTGGTAAACGGATTTAAATTAGATTTTGTAAAATACAAAAATTAAAAGATGTTGATTAGGAATTTATAGTATAAGGACATTAATCCTTAATATTAGTCCATTTTCACCTTAGTTTTAGTTTAGGTTTCTTTTGTTAAGTTAATTAATTTTAATTAAGTAGTTAAAATATGTAGATTTTTACTAAACGACGTATAAAAACTAAAAACAGGTGTTGTTTATTTGCTTTGGTCTGAATTGTGAATGGGGATAGTAATATTGCTTTAGAAATATTTTTGGTTTGCTAAAAATAATTTTTCATAAATAAGGAGGTTGAATAAACTCTATTCAAATAAATTGATTAATTCATGAGTTGTATGTAAACAATATTTTGTAATATTGTAAAACTAGGAAATATTACTTTAAGTAAAATTCAAAATATTTTCGATAAGTTTTTATATAGAAAACTATTTATTTATTCATTTATTTATTTATCTATTTATTTATTTATTTTTATATATTGTCACCAAAAAAGCAAAAAGCTTAAAACAGGTTTTTGAAATGATAATGGTGCATTGCATAAAAATACATAATATTTAAAAATTCTATTGATAAAAATAACGACTTTATTAAAAAAGGCTGTAATAAACTATTATTATTTTTACTATTCAAAATTATTCAAATTATGTAAACTCTCAATTTCAAATGGTTTTTTTTTTTTGTTGAAATTGGAGTAATGGGAAATGTTGGGACGAGAATTCGCAGGAATACTGTAAAATTTTCAGTCTTGCAAACCCAGGAAATCATGCGGGAATTCCCTGGATTTTTTGTGTATGCAAAGTGATTATATTTTGTAACGCGTGTATGGTTATTTTAGTATATAGTGTATTTTTAGATTTGTTTTTATGTGATATTGTTACGAATTTAATATCTTAAAGGAAACATCTAAATATATTTGATAGTTTCTGAGTCCTTCATGTATTTTTGTATAATAGATGGAAAATAAAATAATTCTATTTATGGAAATATTTTAAATACAAAAAATATTACGTAGCAAAATGCCTAGTAAGAAATAAAATTCGACATTTGAAAAGTATATTTATTATGTAATTAGCGCACGCTTGTGAAAATTGTAAAAGGAATCTCCTTAAAATGTCTGATATCCTCAAGCAACAACTTTTGCTTTTAAAGCCGATATATGAATTTTTTATCAAGTAAATTACGAAAAGTTCATTTATAAGACTATGCAATTTTAACGGTCCAATTTTCCAAGAACTGAACGTGGTGTAAATTAATTTTATTTAACGAAATCTTTACATTTTGCTTGAATTTTATATAAATTTTAATTTAATTTTAATTGTCAGCAATGTATATTTTTTGTTTCAAATTTATTTGAAATTCAAAAAGTACAAAACTGTTTAATATTTCAACTTATTACAAAAATTATATATTAAACAGACAGATCTCAACAAAGCTATTGTTTAATTTCTACGGATATAGATTGGATGAGGGAATTTGAGATACATTGTTACAGATGCAAATATAAAATCAAATTTTAAACGTGAAAACATATATGAAAATATATTCATATATGAAATCATATATGATAAAAAAATTTATAGTATAGTTCCATATATGAGAAAAGAAGTCATATATTTCATCATACATAAATTCATATATCGCAAACATTTCATTACGTATATATGTATATATGAGCATATATATATGTATATATGTGGATATATATATATTCTAATGAAAGTATAATAAATATTTGTCTGTATAGAACACTTTTTTTAACATATTTTTTCTTAAAAAAAATTTACATAACTTTTTCTATATTTTTCTTTTAGAAAAATTTTCCAATAGAAAATGAAATTCAAATTATATATATATATATATATATATATATATATATATATATATATATATATATATATATATTTCTGCACCTCTGCTCCCTGCATAGGGTCGATCGTATGTATAGTTTCTATAAAAAATTTTACATAACTTTTTTATGTTTTTCTCCTTTAGAAAAACAAACGTAAAAATCATAATTTTTGATTTAGAACCAGTTTAGACCAGTTTTTTTTATAGAAATGTAAGTCAAAATTTTTCATTTAGAAAATTAAATTAAAATTATTTTCTATAGAAAAATTAAAAAAATTTTTTTCTATGGGAAAATGAAGCCAAATTAATCCATAAAAAAATCAACCACTTTTTTTATTCTATAGAAAAATAAATAGAAAATTTATGTCTGAAAAATAAAACAAATTTTTTCCAAAGAAGAAATAAACAAAATATTTTTCCTATAGAAAAATAAACACAAATTTTGTTTTAGGGAAAAATAACCAAATTAAACCCAAATTATTTTCTATAGAAAAAATTAAATAAAAATTTATTCTATGAGAAAATTAAACAAAATGTTTTATAAAAAAAAAAAAATAAAATTTTATTCTATAGAAATCATATGTTTTGTATAGATTATTAAACTAACATTTTATTTTTTTCAAAAATAAACCCAAATTTTGCTTTATTGAAAAATTAACCAATTTTTTCTATAAAAAACACACCAAATTTAATTTTCTATAGAAAAATAAAAATAATAAAAAAATAAATTATTCTATAGAAAAAAATAACCGTAAATCAAAATTTATTTCTATAGAAGATAAAAATAATTTTTATAGTTAAATAACTCCATTTATTGAAAAATAAAACGTTAATCCAATTTTATATAGAAAAAATATACCATTTTTTCTTAAAAACAAACAAAGTTTAACGATGTCTAGTCAAGTTGGTTGGACTTTGTAAACAAAGTACATCTAGCAATTTTAAAATATCTTGACAAAATGTGACACGAGTTAATTTTTTCATACATGGACGGTTAGTTCAGTAAATAGATTAACATAGATATGAAACTTCATTGTCAAAAATATAAGTCTGTTTTCAAAAAAAAAAAAAAAAAAAAAAAAAAAAACAAAAAAAAAAAAAAAACGTAAGTCTAAGAATGTGTTAATAAAAAATTTCATTAAAAATAAAAAAAATTCTGTTTTGTGTGCTTTTTAGAGTAATTTTTTTTCAACTGAGTTTTTTAGCTTCTTATCTATGTTAATCTATGGTTCAGAATTTTTGCCTTGTCTCCCATCCCACAAATGTCCACCCGGAATAGAGATTTATAACACCCTTGCAACAAGTACAAGTACATAATAAATAATATGTACTTAAGTACTTCCTTGCTGATCTCTCTGTCTGTTTCTAAAATAATATTGTAACTATAAATTAAATATTTTCCTTTTTTTTAACATTTTCCTAAAATATTTAATCAATTGTGTATACTTTTTATAAAAAAAAATTCAATGAAATACACCTAAATTCCCTTTAATTGTAACATTTGTACAATCATATAACAAACATTTTAACCTGCAGATGCAATAAATTTAAAACATTTCATAGCCAATCACTACTTTTACATAACCCTGCAGGTTTTAAAATAAAAGCAGCAAGAACAACTCTAAAAATATGAAAAAAGATGTATTTTTAAGCATTCCAATATTAAAAATTCATGAGTACAAATGCAAATGTAAATGTTTTTTTCTGAGCTTAATGTAAAACTATGTTTTATTTGTAGTGATTGTAGGATAAAAAAAGCATTCAAATAAAACAGGATACAAAACACATACATTTAAACCTAAAATAACCAGGCAACAAAGAAATGTAACCGAGAAATAGAGAGAAGGAGTAAATATAAGAAGCGGGAAAATGTTATTTGATCTTAACAAGCATTCTTAGTTTTAAAGAAACTATATGCAGAATTTTTTTATTTATTTATTTTATTTTTTATTTTTTTGAAAATGTAAAATTTTATTTGTAGTTTTAAACATCAGCCAACAACAAACACCCTCAATAGTAGAATATATATAATGCAGATATTCTTGCTTAATAGGAATGGGAATGTAGCTGTATGTGTGCTAGAATTTACGCATTATATACACTAAAAGAAATAATTGTATAGATAATAAAATTACTAACAGTACAATATAGCAAACTAAGGTTTAAAATCTATTTATATTATAAATAAATAGTGTATTTTTTAAATAAATATTTAAAAAATATATTAATATATTAGATGCTTCAGTAATTTATGCTAATATTTAATTTATTTTTCTCAGTGTTTTCCCAGCACTCATACATACTTTACTAAATTGTATGATGGTACCTGGATAAAAATAACACATTCGCACTGATACACAATACAGCAAAAAAAAAAAAAAAAAAAGATGAGAAAATAGAAAAAAAAGAATCAGCATAAGAGCACTTACTTGCAATAAAGTACAATCATTGCTACCTTTTCAATTCATATACGCATTGTTGGCTATTCAGACCACTTACTAGTGGTGGTATTCATATCCTTATTTATCCCATATAAACGAAAGTTTGCCAAGTATGTGTTGCACAAACATATATACATATGTATGCATATACAATAATGTGTTGAAAGTATGAGCAACATTGTAGCAATGTTGTGTTTCATATACTAAACAAAATAATTCCTTCATTCCATTCGTATGTTGAAGCATATAAAAGCAACGATTTTCAGATGCCACAATATCCTCTTCGCTTAAGCTTCAACCCATTTCCGTTTGGTTGGAAAATGTAGCTCACTTCCGTCTCAGCATGTGTGTAAAGTTTTCTGTTCTGTACACTTTTTTTCCTCTTGCATTGTTGCTAGCTTTTTTAAGCTATTATGTGGCAGGCGGCCTAAATCAGCTGCAAATGGAAAATCAGCATCGTTAGGACACGTTGTTTCGTAGTAGCAACAATCAAGAGCATACAAGCGTGTATTTATTCCCAAAAAAAAAAAAAAAAAAAAAAACTTAAAACTTCTCATACATAAATAAAAATATAGAGAGAATGTTGTATGTGTGTGCAGGTAGGTAAAAGATAATGTAGGTTTGGGGAAAAATTGATTTCGTTCTTGTTCTTGTAAGCGCCCAAAGAAGAAAAAGAAGAAACCATAAATAAAAATATAAATAAATAAAAAATTTAGGAATATATTGTGTTGGTCAAAATATTTGAAACTGAAAATTAACTTTGTTTGTTGAAAATAATATTTTAAGCAATTGTTTATTTTATTATCTAATTAATACAAAAATTACTTTTTCCTTAAAAATTAATGAAAAACAAGTTTCAAAAAAACAAACAGAAATTGAATAATTCAAAACATTTGGAGTTGAAAACAAATTTTCAGTAATCATATTTTTTTTAATAATATTTGAAGCAATTTTTTTAATTCATTTTCTAATTAAAACACACATATTTTTTTAATAATATTTTAAGCAATTGCTTGTTTTATTATCATGCTAAAACAAAAAATATTTATTAACTAAAAATTATTAAAAAATAAGTTTTAATACAACAATCTAAAATTCAAGGCTCCAAAACATTTGCAACTTTCAAAAGCATTAAGAGAAAATAAAATTTTAGTATTCCGTTACCATTTTTTATCACTATAAGATCCTTTGGGTTTTTAATATAGTAAAAAGATTTTTAATAATGTCATTGGTAACAGCATTCTACAGCTTCTTCAATTTCTACGCCATTTCGGAATGCTATATTGATGACATAACGATTTACAATCCCTCACATCGGCTTGATATCGTGAAATTTCTTCCATTGTTATGGAGTACGTCTCAAGTGGTTTTGAACATTAAATTTTTTCGATACCCATTTTTTTTCTTATTGTCTAACTCTTCTTTTAAACGCAGAAAAAATTATTTTTATTATTATTATTAACATAGTTGTTTCATTTTGCAACCAAATTTAGTAAATATATTCAAGTAAATATAAAATAAAAATGAAATTTAAGTAAAATTTTATTTCTCATTTAAATTTTTAATTCATTCAATCATCTACTTGATGGATTTGATAAATTTTTTAATTGGAAAAATTTTTCTGTTTTTTTTTAATTTTTTAGTTTTTGGTATTTGCTATAATCATTTTGGCGAGAGGTACAAATTTAAAAAAGTTTTTAATTGAATAAATTTTTTACTAGAATATTTGATGATTGATGATTTTTTTCTGTGTATCTAATGGAATGCCATTTTTAGAATATTTGTAAATAGTCTTCCTTTCTAAAGAAATCGAATGAATGCAAAGAGCTTAATGTTCTAAGAATAATCTGTTTTCATTTTTGTATAATTTTTTATGGGCACGACTAATATTAAAATAAGGCGGTCACACTAGTATATTTTACCGTAACTCGCGAACGTTTTGTTTAGATACATACAACACCAAAAGATATGGACTAAAATTATCTTAAAGCTTTTTTTATTTTTTTTTATTTTCTCAATAGTTTCAGAGCTATTTAGAAATTAGTGACGAGAAGAAATTTGTCATTAAAAATTGGAAAATCTTCGCTCCTTTAAAATTCTTAAAAAAATTAAAATGGCAAAAGTGTTCAGTTTTTTATCTTTAATCAAAAAGCTAAATATGCAAATTATCATAAAAATTTAAGAACAAATATTGATTTTATTTACAATTAAATGAAAACATTTGTATTATAAATTTCATACAAAATTAATGACATATGATTACGTATACGTAATATTTTATCTAAAGATATTAACTAATAATATAGTGAATATACAAATTCACTTAATTGTGAATTATATCAAGATTATTTGTGTAAATTTCTTTATTTAGAAAGGGAGAAAAAAATAGTTTAAATGTTTTTTGAATACCTTCATTTCGACTATCCTACAAAATATTTATATGTATTTTGTTGCTATAAATTTAGGGAATGTTTTATTTTTAGTTATTGAACAATATGCAAATAATAAACGTGAATGTACGAGTACCAAAAAAAAAAAGTGGGTGCAATAAATATTTGGATCTCAGTTCCAAATGTTTTGACCACTCTCAGCCTCAACCTACATTGAATTCAACTGAAAAACTGTATGAAATTCTTAACTCCATCTGTACCTTCCGCTGCAAACTTTGTTTTTTATCGAAGCCTTTTTAAGATCGGCTTGATATTTAAACTCAATTTATATTTATTAGCATGACTTGAAAGAGTTATTTATTTATATTCCATTCTTTTTTCAAAATTTAAAAAAGAAATCAGTATAATTTTAAAATTTCATAAAAGTAGTTTTTACTTTTTCTCCCACCTAAATAAAACAGTTTATGCTGCAACACTATTATGTATATGAATGTAGCTGTTGTTGTTTTAACTAATGCTAGGTAAAATTGTTAAGGAACTATGCCTTAATAGCGTTGAATTGTATGTTGCACAAAGTTTAAATATGAGTGCGTCTATCTGAAACGAAACCAACATACTTTTTGTAAGGCTTGGTCTGGCATACATGCTTTTATGAAAAGGGTATTTTAAAAGTAGATAATTAAAAACTTTGTTTAAGGAAGCACTTATTTTGCAGTAATTTGGAAGTTGATTTAAAATACCTTCAATTTGTTCTTCTTTTATAACTTTTATGGCTTTTATGATATAAAATATATTCTGGACAAATTGCATAAATAAATTTAATTTATTAGTGATATTAAATCTGTTATTGTATTTAGAAATCAAATTATTTCTATCATAAGTTAATTTAGATAACTTACATTTTTTTATTTTGATTATTTATGGTATCGAGAGCATTGCTATTAAAAATCAAATATATCAGTAAACAAATAAGACTTTTATAAGCTTCAGAATAACGTCAACAAACACCAAATATATTAGTAAATAATTCATTCAGTTAAAAACATTTTTAAATTTGTGCCTCTCACCATAATCAATTAGTAAAAACTGCAAAAAATGAAAAGCAGAAAATTTTTTACCAATTAAAAAATGGATTCAATCCATCAAGTATTAAAAATTTAAGTGAAAAATAACATTTTACTTAAATTTTATTTTTATGTTATACACTGCCTGCCACTTGAATAAGGAATCACATTTTTTTAATTTTAATTAAGTATATCTGCTAAACTAAAGTTCAGAAGAAAATAATTTTTTGCGCTACCAAATTTCAAAGTGTTTACTTTAGTTTCCTGAAGAAATAAAAAATATACATATTTTGTTATATTAAAATTATGCATTTATTTAAAGACATGTATTTCTGTAGTACTTTTTCATGTGTCACTTGAGTAAGGAATATTTTAAAACTAAGCAATTTGTAATTTATTTTTAAATTTTAGGTTATAAAAATGAAAGTTATTATTTTCTAGCATTCAATTAGTAATGAGTACTGCCACCATTTTTAGAAATAACCTCAAAATAGCGATTTGGCATCGACTTGTATAATGACTCTAACACCCTAATTCTGTAAGAAGATTTTGGACGATTTTATAAAAAAATATTTTTGAGTAACACTTTTTAAATTCTCTAAGTCGTATAGCTTCAACGAAGGTTGTTGTCTTTGGTTGTGACAAATAATTACGTAAAATATTTGATTCAGGAAACATGTTTCAGAAGTTTTAAATGTCAAAATAGACGACAAATATTTTACTACCGTCTGGGAAAAAAAAAAAACAGAAAAAAATTGGACAATGTTTTCTTTGTGGGTTTTTTACCAACAAATAATGATCTTCGCATCCAAAGAAAGCAATTACGGGATGATACAAATCCGATTATTTAACAGACGCCGGGTAAATTTAGATCTCAGAGATGTGTTCGTTTAAATAATGAAGTTAAATGAATGCCGGCAAACAGCTGTACACCCTACACTATGCCCCAAACTTATAAAGTTACAATTGAACCAAGAAGAAAAACAAAACAGAAAGCGTAATATCAACCAAAAATGTCACTTTCCAGGAGTACTTTGTTGATGTTGTTGTTTTTCTTCCCGTATGGAAATTTTGTTGATATCTGAGTAATTTGCGAACGAAGATTTTATGATTTAATGGTGATTTTTTTTTTCTTTTTTTTTTTTGGAATGTAACTATACTTGTTATAGATGTCACGAAATTTTCGTTTCTTAAGACCTTTTTTGTGATTTGCCATTTTTGGATTTATAAGTATCCCGATTTAAACATTCAGTATAATCTGGAAGCAAACACAATAAAATAGTTTGAGTTTCATTTAAATCTGATAAAAGCTTTTTGATTGTTGACCTGTTCCCTCAGTAAGTCGCTAGAAGAGTCAGCAGTTCTTTTCTTAGTTTTAAGTTGTTCTAAATCTTGTTTAGAACTAGTAGATTTAATGTTAGGCGGAAGAGCTGTTGCTATAATATTTATTACTTGATCCACCATTTCTTCCAATTGTAATATGGCTTCACATTTGTAAGGTCCACCACCAGTAGGTTTTAAAGATTGATGGTTTTCTGATAGCTTTTTTTTTGGTTCTTGATTTTAGTTCAGTCCATATCAAACATTCCATTTTTTGTGCAATACTTATATATTAACATGTATACACAAATATACCTTTTTCCATTCAGCTACTTCTCTTTGAGGTAGACCTAAACTATTAAATTTCAAAACGATATCTGCCCATATCAATTCCACTTTTGCTTTTGTTCTTTTAATTCCTTGCATTACAATTCAATTGTAATTTTCAATCTTTAAAATAGTGAAATTAAAAAAAATATATATATCTTATATAAGGCAATAATTTTTTTAACTTACGTTCTTTTATGTGATGAATCTTCCATTTTTATTTTATTATTTATATTTATTTAATTTATTATGAAAATAGTTTTGTTTTTTTGATTTTTTATAAGCAAATATTATTACCAAATATTAAAAATATAAATTTAAAGTTAAAATAATATGCAATAAATTTTGATTTTTTCTTTAAATGTTATGTTGGATATAATGTTTTGACAATAACGTAAAGTATGGACACAAACCTCGTAATATAGACGATAAAAAAATATAAACTTAAGGCCTGATTCAGTATGACAATCAAATTGTTTGAAAATAAAATTTGTATGAAAACTACTCAAAAAACATTTGAAAAAATGAGTAATTTTCATACAAATTTTATTTTCAAACAAGTTGATGGTCGTTCTGAATCAGACCATTAAAGAATACTAAATTCGACTAATTCTCTTCCTTACACAAGACGATTGAATCGTCTTACAGAATTGGGGTATAAGTAATTTAGCGAAATTGAACTCCATTCTTCCGTTATTGCATCCTTTAAGGATTCTATCGTCTCAAATTGTTTTCCTCCTTCATAAACTTTTCTTGCAAGCCAACCCCAGACATTTTCCATTGGATTCATGTCTGGTGAATATGGGGGCCAATCCAAAAGCTGAACATCTTGTTGATTAATCCATTGTTTTACTGCTCTGGCGGTATGAATCGGAGCGTTGTCGTATTGGTACGTCCAAGGTATGGGTCCAAAGAAATCATTAAATTTTGGAAATACTTCCTCCAGAATGTTTTTGTAAGTCGTTGCAGCCATTTTGTTTGATACAAAAACCAATTCTATGGTACCATAATACGAAATGGCACCTCACCCTTATTCCGCCCTCTCGGCTGTGTCTGCGGCTCAAAAATAATTCCTCCTCATTTAGGTCATGGAAGTAATAGTTATACCAGTCGGGACCATCAATATTAAACTTTTTTTCATCGGAAAAGACAACTTTAAACCATTTGTCGAACCATGTCATTGTATTTTTGGCAAACTGTAGACGTTGTGATTTGCGTTTTTCATTAAGTGGCGGTTTTTTTTGCAGTTTTCATCGGACTATGTATGGGTACGACTTTAAAATATGGTGCATTGTTCTTAGACTGGCACTGACTTCACTTTTTTCACGTATTTTTGATACCAACATGGCAGAATTTCTATTCTAAGAATTTTTCGTCTTTCTTTTGTAGTTGTTGCCATTTTCTTCCGCCCTTTCAAGTTTTTTCCATATCCTTCCACGTTATTTAAATAATTGTACATAACTGTCTTTCCTCTATTAATGTTTTTGGCTATTTGAACCGGATTCTGACCCTGAGATTTCAAAATCAGAATTTTTTCTTTTTCAGAATTATTCAGAGCCTTATCACATCCCATTTTGAATAAAAACTATTTAAAAACTATCAAATTAAAAATTCTCTAGCCGTTTATTCTGAAAAAAATTCAAATCATAGCCTTCCTGATTAATATTAAAAGAATTCCTTATTCAAGGGACACACGAAATAGTACCACAGAAATACAGGTCTTTAAATAAATGCATAATTTTAGTATAACAAAATATGCATATTTTTTATTTCTTCAGAAAACTAAAGCCAACATTTTGAAATTTGTTTGCGTAAAAAAATATTTTTTTCTGAACTTTAGTTTAGGAGATATACTTAATTAAAGTTAAAAAAATGTGATTCCTTATTCAAGTGGCAGGAGGTGTATTTACTTGAAAAATGTGATTTCTTATTCAAGTGGCAGGCAGTTTATTTACTTGAATATATTTATTAAATTTTGATGCAAACTAAAACAACTGTTTAAATTTGCACCTCTCACCAAAATGTTTATATCAGTTAATAAAAACTGTAAAAAAAGAGAAACAGAAAAATTTTTCCAATTAAAAAATTTATCAAATCAATCAAGTAAACTGTTGAATGAATTAAAAATTTAAGTGAAAAATATACGGTAACAATTTTTTCTGTGCGGTTTAGAATTTTTTCTTCTTAGAAAAAAATTTAAAAATTTTTTATTTATATTTTTAAAAATATAACAAATTTATAGTTTTTATTTCTTTATCTCTAAAATTGCACTCCATAACCAAATACCCTTTTTCTCAACATAGAACTGTGTTTCAAACAAACGTTATGTATTAAATCCCAGGATAATGAATCCTCATTCCATTTATTTTGCATTAAACAGAGGTATTTAAATTTTAAAACATGATTTAAATTATTAATAAATCTTTAGTTCAGAGTACTACCTGAAGCTTTCACAGACAAATAAATATTAACCGCAATTTAACCAAATAATATTTTAATTTTAGAAGATTATTAAAACTCCATCAAAAAAAGGTTTCGTCTACAAATTTTGTTTACTAAGGCACGTATGATTTAATGGCCACAAATCCATTACAGAAATGTAATATGAATCTAAATGATTACAGGGGAAAGGAGGATGATGTAAAAGGTTTTGATTTACTTTTCTTATACACATTCTCTTGCAAAATAAAATAAATTAAAAAATCTAAAAAGGAAAAAATAGTAAAAATCCTAAGTAAATTTTAAGCATATTTCTAGCAATTGCCATTTGCTTTAAGATTTATAACTTTTGTCATAAGTTTTTCTTATTTCTGGTAAGATGCATCTTTGTGATCTTATAAAAAGAACTTTAGACCTTTAACTTTTTATCTATAGAATGTTTGTCTTAAATATTGTATTTGTTAGAGGGTAAATATTTATATTATAAATCATTGGAACTTTTAGACGGATTTTATTTGTAATAGAAATTTCTTTAAAGATTTCAAATTTTATGAGTTTTATAAGTATTAAGCATTTTTAATCTTTTTTATTCACTTTTGGTAGAAAAAAAACTTCATCATTTAGAGAACTAAATGATGATGCTGGTAAAATATAACTTATACGTTCACACGTTAGAAACTTTTACGAAACAAAACTACTCTAAGACTCGTAATAAAAATGAGTTTAACCAGAAGCAAGTTAGAGTGCTAAATTCGGCTATGCCGAATCTTATATACCCTTCACTCGTGTTGAGATATTATATGCAACTGTAATATATTTTCAATTTATTGAAAAAGCAACAATACCAAATGAACATTCATTGGAAAAAAAGAGTAAAGCGAAAATTTATGAACCGATTGACTTTTCGAAAATCCAGAAAAGTCTAAGTAATAGATCAATACAGATAACGCATTTGGGCCTATATATCGTTTAATACTGGACCGTTCATTTTTTCAACATAAAAATTAAAAAAAATTCTGAATTTTCTGTGAAAGAATGAAGCTTCAAAAAGTTGAAGAAAACCAAATATGCATTAGTTTGTTGTTGTTGTTTTTCAGTACATATAAAAAAGCAGCCATTAAATCGTTTAAAAAAATTGACTATAACTCGTTAGTTTATGAATCGATTTGTTTGATTCAAAAAACCGAAATTTTAGATCTATATGGGGGCTGATATCTCGATTACTAATTGACCAAGTGGGTTCAATATTTCAGCATAAAAACTCAGAAAAAATGTTCCAAATTTTGTATGCAAAAACAAAGTCTTTAGCTGATATAGTGGCTTCAGAAAATCGAAAACCAGTTAAAGAACTTTTTTTTTTGGAGAATTTCAATAGAAATTTTTTCGAAAAAATATTATCTTTTGATATATTTCATATATATAAGTTTTATATTTCATATACATAAGTTATTTAAACCATTTAAAGAAACCGGTGCGAACTCCTGATTTATGCTTTTTCAGCCCATCAATAAGATCAGAAACATCTATTGAATTACTGGATGCTATTGCTGATTTAGGACTATTCCAAATAAATAACATAGTAAACAAGATTGGCAAATTACTTGATCTTGTATCTTGAAACAAGCATATACGTCAAAACACAGCTATCATTACAACCCAATGTAAATGATGAGTTTGTTTTTGATTATAGCAAAGCTGTTTATTCCAAATTAAATCACCTACTTTGTTCTGAAAATTGGTTTGAATATATTCCTTACAATAAAGTATGCCCTCGTAATATTGAAATCATTTTGAATAAATTCTATGATGGCTTATTCAAATGTTTCAAGAAATCAATACCAATGAGGAGAAAAAAAAATAAAATGGAACGCCTTGGAATACAAATCAGCTCAATGGCTTGAAAATTTTTAAAAATAAACATTATAGAAAATATAAAAGTTCGGTTTATCTATTGATTATATGAGATACTCCATATCAAGATCAGTTTACAATTCAGAAAATATTCAATGTTACAATAATTATCTTTTTAAAGTGAAAAGAATCTTTAAAAATAATTCAAAATATTTTTACCAGTTTGTAAAGCGTCGAGTCTCTGGATATCCGTACATGATGAAATTTGGAGATAAAGAAACCTCAAACGATGCTGATATTTGCTATATCTTTGCTACTATCTTCTCTTCCGCTTGTTCTGATAAAGAATTATATCAACTTTCCAATTATCCATGTCCAATTCTAGCTGCAACCTAAATAATTTTCGATGGTACTGACAGCTGTACAGAATCTAAAATATTCTGATAAATGTGGACCTGATGGTGTTCCAAGTTGTGTTCTTATAAAATGTTTACATACTCTTATATCTCTAATAACTTTCTTATTCAACATATCAACATTTAGTGGTTATTTTCCTGAAGTTTGGAGGAAATCTTATATTATAAATTTGTTTAAATCCGGAAACAGATCCAACATTTCCAATTATAGAGGTATTAATAAATTAAGTGTTATTCCGAAACTTTTCGAAAAGATAGTTACTGAAATCCTCTCACATCAAGTTGTTTGTTATCTTTCGATATTTCAGCATGGATTTAAAAAAGGTTGTTCCACTACTACTAACCTTTTAGAGTTCACAACCTCAGTTATAACTACATTTGATTTCGGTTTACAGACAGACGCAATATATAAAGATTTCAGTTAAGCTTTCGATAAAGTAAATCACGATCTCCTATTGTACAAATTAGATAAACTTGGATTTTCTCCTGTTTTCCTTAAATGGATTTCTACATATCTAAATAATAGATGCCAATGTGTATTATTTAGAGAATGTACATCGAAAACCATTACTGCTTTATCTAGAATATTAATGTATGCTGATGATGTAAAGCTGTTCCATACCTTTAACTATTCCTATCAATGTTCCTTACTCCAATCAGATATTGACAATCTTCACGTTTGATATATAATGAATTTTAATTTTTCATATTTTGTCTTCGTAATCTTCCATGGAATCTTAATATTAATTTACCATCATATGAAAGTCGATTACAGCTATTGATCTCCCTATTCTTGAAATTAGGATAAAATATATGAACATTTCATTTGTAATTAACCTAGTGAACGGTTCAATTAATTTTGAGTTCTTGCTTCGTAAGATCGAATTCATAATACCGTAAGATCGAATTCATACTCCTTTAAAAGTCAAATATTTTCGAACCAATTAGGCCAATTCAATTCATATATTGATTTCTCAATAAATCCAATCCGCATTAAGAGGAATATTTTTCATATACATACATATATATATGTATATATATATATAGATAGATATATATACATATATGTATCTAAGATAAACGGGCCGGGGGACGGACTGCGAACGGACAGACAGACATCGTTATTTCGACATCGTTTCTTATAAATGACAAACTTATATATACCCTTTAGACCTGTGGTGAAGGGTAAAATGAAAAACTTCATATATTTTGTTTTAAATAGAAACAAAATCCTACCTTTGACAAAGTTAAAAAAATTCTTTAAACATTTCTTAAGCTAAAATGCTTAAGCTTAAAATACTAAGTCTTCATCTTTATACACGAGTTTACTAAGAAAATGAAATGTAATTTTATATATAAGAATTGTTAAGAATTTCAATAAAATTCACCATTTATGTGGGTGAAAAATTACTTATATACAACACCATCTCTAAATCTATTTAAAAAATTCTTATAGTGTTTTAGATATTTATGAACTCTCTATTCATACTAATAGAAGTCGGAATTTTATGAATTTATATTTTGAAAATATTCGCCTAAAAAATGCATCTAAAAATATAAAATATACCCTAAGAATTGAAAAAGAATGCACTTATTTTTTTATATGTATTATTTATATTTTCAAACGTTAAAACTTAGTTTTTAAAAGAAGGATGCTACTTCTTTGTACTTTTTTTTAAAGTTGTGCTCTTTTAGATTTACATTTTTAAAACATATATTCATGACACTGAGTTTGACATAAACACTGAGTTTGAAATAAACATATTTATTTTGCTAGGTTAAAAAATTTTTATACATAGAAAGTGACCTACATACGCCAACAGATGTAATATGATAATTTTTTAATAATTGTAGTTCATTTAAAGGAGAGTATTCTTTGAAACACGAGATGTCATCTGAATGTAGAATAATAGAATTAGTTTTTCTTATACCTTTCACCACAGGCGTATATATAGGTTTGCCATTCCGTTTGTAAATTCTACAATGTTCATCTAAGACTCCTAATAGTATGTACACCCATAAATAGGTGTGAAATTCTTCAAATGAAAGAATTTTAAAATATTAGGTTTTAAAATTTTTTAAACTTATATTTATATTTTATTTATTAAACATAACTATCTAAGGAATAGAAAAATACTTTTAGTCTTTACCTATATTGAGGTTTGGAGATCGTAAGAGGTTTTTGTGAAGAAAACCCATATTTTTCTATGGAGAATAAAATAGGTGTGTTCGCAAAAAATTTTTATTTAAAAATTTATTTTATATTTTTGAAACTAAATAGTAATAAAATGCAATAAAAGCATGACAGTACATAATTATTTGGAATTTCCTTGATCATCTCTAGCATAGTGTCCTTGATAGGATATTATACCGTCATTATTAAAAACTATAATTTTTTTTGTGATAAATGAGACAGAATGCTTCCTTACTTATTGACTTAGATATATTTAAGGATTTGAGTTAGAATTTACATTATAGGGTGTACTTAATTATTTTACAACTTCCATATTAAATTCTCTTCCATATTATATTCGACTTGCTGTAGTGTGAGGAGTTAATTCTAGGGAATTAGGTTCACACCATAAAGTTATTATAAATAGAATAATAAAGCGAATATCCGGTATTAGAAGTAGAGTTTTACTGGGCGGGAGATGGATTACATCCATCTAGATTTGGGGGCGAATTACATTCGCCTATGTAACTCTTTTAATTTCAGGTGTTCAGGAGGTCGATGGGGTACACAGGAGGCAAAGCAGTCAGGTCAGGGGCAGGTGGAGGGTTTTGACCTTAAATGGCCATGTTAGCCATTTAAGAGTTAATTACGTGAAAACGCAATAGCCAGAAGTAGCAGTAGAAAGCAACAGGGAGAAAAACCGAGTGGAGACGTCAATGCCTACATCGTCACAGCTGAGCAGGCGAGTAGCAGAACTGACGAATCACGGAGGTAGAAGTGAAAACACAATAGCAGAGAGGAAAAGCAGCAAGGAGAAATATACAGGAATATAACATAAAGGAGATAAAAGAAAGAAAGTTCGGCGCAACAACCGCTATTGATTCGAACAAAGCGCAGGAAAACTGCTATAATATTAGTTTTAAGAAACATATATAAACTAGCAAAAAATTAAAATAGCTCTCTTTTCTCTTTTGGTGCTGGGCAATGAACAAAGCAGATTTGGTTAGTAGCCGGTTAATAAAAAAAAAAAAAAAAAATAGAAGAACTAACAGAGCAGTGTTAGGGAAAAAAATAAATAAAGTTGGTTGAATTGATTACATCAATTCAACGTAGGGCATACTGATTTATAGTCAGTAAGATTAAAAGCTTCAACAAGGTTTACAATCTGGTTGACGGAGTAGGAGGAGGGGTAGGATTACATCCAAGATTTAATATTCAATAGGAGGTAGTAAATAGGAGGTGTAGAACCGACTAGGCGACACGGAGGCTTCACGAAACAGCACTGTCTCCACAGAAAAGAAGTTTGTGGAAAAATATAAGAAATAAAGAATCAAAGGAAAAACAAATTAAAATAAATAAGTGTTGTTATTTTATGTAAGAACCTTGGACACGACTGAGTCCACCCCAGCTGCAAACCCGGGTAACCGGAGGTTCCTTATAGTACAATTCAAGTCGTTATCCTTCCAAACTTTCTAAAAGAGTGGAATATTTTACTCAGCTTGGGGTCCCATGATTATTTCCAATAAATCCTAGCACAAAAACTTCACAATTTTCTTTTTATTAAAATCTTTTAGATATAACTATCAAGACCAAAGGCAGTCACATACTACGACTTATTACCATAACGCCTTTTGTTTATATAATATGAGGAGTTCTTCCCTTCAATAATCTTTAATAGATTTCTTCATCTTTTTCATTAGACAGATTTTTGCTTTTTTAAAAAAAAAAACATAATTTAAATTCTTTCTTACTCTTATTTAGAATATTTGGAATATTTTGCATTATACGAAAAAGTCCCGGAGTTCTACTAATTGTACAGAGATTTATACAAATATTTTAGGTGTTCGCGAAGATCATGTACTTAAGCACAAAATTTAAAGCATTTTTGTTCAGAGGCCAATAATACAAATTTACTTCATAAATTTAGTAATTGATTTCATCGAATTGATCAATTCATATAGGGGTCGAAAATAAACAAAATTATAATTATGTCCGTGTCAGTGATTAAATCAACTATGTCCTATTAAATCAACCTGTTCTTAGTTTCAAAGGACAGTCAGACTGACAATAGTTTTTGTATTTTATATAGTTTTTTAATATGAAAGTATGATCTCAAATTGATACCAAATTAAACAATTTTAAATAATAATTTCCTCAACAGAAAGAGGAATTTACAAATTTGGAATTACATTTAAACAATTTTGTCTTGTCAATTGCCTCTGTTTGGCGGTACCAAAGCCGAGTTTGTGAACTATAATTGGACACCAGCAGAATGGTATATGTATTTTCAGTGCTGCTACATACTTCATTAGCATTCGTGGTATCTTATATATTTATATTTCGTTGAAACCTAAACAGTATTAGTTATCAAACTGATTCCAATTTTTTTCTTAAATATAGTTCAAATGTGGCTGTAAAAGTATAAAAGCTAATTCATTCCGGAACTAGTCAGATTAGAAGGTTTTAGTCAGAACTAATTAAAAATTGTGAGAAAAGTCAAAAAATTATTTTTTTTATGTGTAATATCAATAAAAAGTTTTTTCTTTTAATTTAAAATTTACACAGAATCTTTTACATTTTTAAAATTATTTATTAATGAGGCTTTGACAAATTTTAAATCTAATAAATTTAATATTTTTAAATTAGGAAATTCTAATTTAAGTTTTAATAATTATAGAAATAAGAATAACATAAGATATCAAGTACCAAATATTTTCTCTTGAATATTAATTTATATTTAGGCTTGAAAATTATTTGAAAATGTTTGATATCAAATTAAGAACACTATTTTTTTTTTATTATTTCAATCCCAATTAGAAATCAAACTTTTAATTTAAACTTTTGATCTATGTTGGAATAAAATTTGTTTGATATCAAATATTAAACCCTTTGAATTTTAGTGGGTCGTTTTCGTGTCATAATGTCTCAAGGGCTCGTGAAGTTTTTGCTTGTGAGTAGACCTGTCTTAAAATATATGAATTATTTGTTGATAAAGTTGAGAAAAATGTTAATACTTTTTGAGTTTTTAAGCAATTTATTTTATTTTAAACTTTATATACAAATACAAATGTGTGTGAAGTTGTAAAGAAATAAATAGAAATTTAGGTTAAAATCGAAATTTTGAAACAGAAAATAAATTTGAAAGAATTAATAATTTGGTTTTAGGAAAAATATTTTAATATAGTTAAAAAGCTACTTTCTTTTACTTTCTGAATAGATTTAAGACCTAAAATTTAGTGACATGCAAGATCTTTAGTGCAAGAAACTACCCTCAAAACATTTTTTATTTAATATCCCCAAGAAGATCTAGAGCCCACAATAGTTTGTTTTTCGAATGAAAATAAAAATGTTATTTTATCTTTAAGTTTTTAAACACTATTATCTCTTTTAAATTTCTAACAGAGATCGCAACAAGAGGTCTTACATATTAATATTATAATATTTTTAAGGACTTTGAAATGAAAGCTTGCATTAAGCTTTTTTTAATTTAATCTTTCAGTTAATGTTACTTGGCTAAATTATTAAATAAATAAATTTCAGGAAATTTTCAAAATACTATTAGAAATGGTGTAAAAAAAAACGTGTTGCTTTGCTGCCTAAAACAACACACATAAGGAAATTATAAAGTTTCCAAATTACAAAGCAAATCTAGTGGCATTAAAATGAAAATACTTAAGTATTACACACACGAGAAAATTATTTATATTTATATATTTTGGATTTATATAAATCCAAAAAGGAATATATTTATTACATTCAATTAATTTTATTATTATTTAAATTTTTCGAATAATTGATATTTGAGTTTCCCAATAATAAATTTATAAAAAGAAATTTAAGCAGAATTTTAACAGCAAATATATATATTTGTGTAGGTGTTATTAATGCCTTGTACTTAAGGATTAAAGGATTTAAATAAAAAATATTTTTTTTTATTTATTTAATGTTTGTTTATATAAAATGTGTAAAAAAGTAAAACATATGTATGAAGGTTGGAATGTAATCTCTAAAGTATTTTTGTTCCTAAGTTATTTATAAAGAGAGAAAAACATGAAATCTATTTTTTATGATTCCAGAAATGTTCTAAAATACAGGGTGACAGGTAATTGTTGTAAATTAAAATTTAAGAAAAATTTGTCGCTTTTGTTTAGAAATAATTTATAATGGGAAAATTGTTTTTAAAGAACATTTTCCTCCATGTGGAAAGGAAATTAGTCGAAAAATGTATATAGAAATCATTCCAAAATAATTTTAAATCACAAATATTTTTTAATAAATTTTCAATAGAGAAAACGAACGTTAAAAAATTAAGTTAATTTAATTAGAAAGACAGACAGACAAACAAATAGATAGTCTCAGGGCAATAGAGTCTTTCCGACATTCCATTGTTACTTATAACAATTATTTATCTGATCTAAGTGTCACGTCAAAGATACATTGAGGGAAAAATGATGTTGCAAAATCGGCAACGGTTGTCTTTACATTGCCGTCTTTCATGGTATCTGTTTTTCAAAAACTTTCGTTTTTTACTTGTTAACATATATATATGAAATGACTATACAGTCGAACATGATTATAATGAACACGGTTATAACGAACTTTTTTGAGCACGTTTTTATGGTTCCAAGAAGAACATTTCATACAAAAAACTATGTTTATAAAGAACTCCACAAGGATTAGATTTAAATAAATAAAATTGCAAAAAAAAAAAAAATGTTTTAACAATGTAGAAACTAACAGAAATAACTTTTATTAATTTCATTTTAAATTATTGGACAAATAAAAATAATTTTCATTAATTTCAATTTAAATTATCAGCAAAAAAAAAAAAAGTTGTTGGCCTTTTTAACATCACGAACACGTATTTATTATATACGCAAAAAAAAAAAAAATAATAATAATAATAAAATAAAATAAAAAAATAAAATTGAAATTATAAGAGGATAAAAAATTAAATATTAGAAAATCGCCATTTTTCAAAACATGCCAATTTAAAAACTCGGTAATAAATCAAAACATTAAATTAGTATAAAAAAATAATTTGCCACTTGCCAAATGATTGATAAATGCAAACAAATATTCTTCCTGATATATTAAAATTAATTATATAAATATCATAAATACAGCATATTTTAAAGGAAATAAATACGCTTTAATTACAAATGTTACACTGAGAGATAAAATTCGATTCAAAATTCACTACGGTTGTGATCACATTAGTAACTAACAGTATCGGCTTTAACAAATTTAATAGAAAACATAATGCAATTTAATAATTTGTTACCAATATGGTTTCAACTTGATGCCAATTAGGTATTGATTTTCGTTAAGATTTGAACACGCAGCGTTAAATTTGAAAACATACAGGGCAGATTCACTATTGACACTGAATGGTTTCGTTTTCAACGCGTGTGTAGTGGTTTTTTTTCTCTAGGTGTAGTGTCGTAATAAAATATGTATATTTTGTTAATAAACATTTTTTTTTTGGTATTTTACGGATATAACGAACTAAATTTTTCGGTCCCTTCGAATTCGTTATAACTTTATGTTACTGTATAAATTGTGCCACCTAAAAATGCATGAAATGTCCTTTGCACAACTTTTGATGCACGATTAATATGTTTTCAATTATTTGTAATATAAAGTTTAGCTTCCTGAATTTAATTGTAAAAAAAGTAAAAACTCAAATGTTTTGCGCAAAAAAAAAAAAAATCATTTTTATACAGTTTTGTAATTTGCTGTTAACTAAATAAAAAATATATGGACCCCGTATAGCGAAAGAAAATATTTAAAATTCAAAGCCCAATGTCATGTAAATCAAAAGAGACAATCTATATATATGGTGAAGATTTTATTCGTATATTAATCTATAAAATCGGCTAAGGTATAAAAACACAAATTTTTTTTTTGGTATTAATTTATTCCAAATAAAGATGGGTTTAAAAAAGAGACAGTATGAATTCGATAACGATTCGTTTTCGAGTTCATACCGTTGCGGTATCAAGTTCAATCACTGTCATGTTTATTTCAACACAAATTTAGTTTCATTTTGATACCATTGCGTTAACAAATTTCCATTGCAGATTTGAATACGACGCACAGAGGAATGAAATTGAGAAAAATGGCGATTAATTAAAAATTAATATTTTGAAAAAATAATTTGTTCTAGGTAAAAATAGAAAAAAATATTGCATCATTGTCTGTTAACAAAATTCAATAATTTTTTTTTCATTCTCCGTGTAGTGCGCTGTCAAAGTTACAGATTTACTGCAATTTTTAATCAAAGTGGCAAAAACTGAAAACTTAGTTTATTCAAGTTTATATTTTTACATTTTGTTTAAAAAAATAAGTTTGTTTACAAAGGAATTGTTAAATGCAGGTATTTAGAAGTTTATTTGAATATTTTTTGTTATAGTTAATATTGTAGAAATATTTTTCATATTTCTTAAAAAATAGGCCTAAAAGCGGTCTTTTTTTTACTTTAATATAGAAATTCAAAAAGTTGAATTTGTTGATGAGCTTGGGTGAAAATAAAAATTTTGTATTTTTACTTAATATGTGTAGCACCAGATCGGATCAATAAGTCCGTGACTTTTCAAACTTTCCTCGTAGTTATATAAAAATGAAAAACCACTCCCATCAAGTACCACCTGTTAATAGACTACTGTCAAATTTTGAGCAAGTGTCGTCATTTACTTTGCGTAAAAAATAGGATTTTTCGAGGTCCTTAAAATAGGCATTTGTTTGGTCAATAATTTCATCGTTGGAGCTGAATCTCTTTCCACCGAGCCATTTCTTTAGGTTTGGAAATAGGAAGTAGTCACTAGGGTCTAAATCTGGAGAATATGACGGATGACGTACCAATTCGTAGCCCAATTCATAGAGTTTTGACATTGAGACTGCACACGTATGCACCCGTGCATTATCTTGATGAAAAATAACTTTTTTCTTGGTCATATGGGGTGGTTTTCTTTTTAAATCCTCATTAAATCAGTCTAATAAGTTATCATAATATTCGCCGTTTATTGTTTTTCCCTTTTGAATGTAATCGATGTGGATTATCCCGCGTGCTTGCCAAAAAACTGTTGCCATCACTTTATTGGCCGACAAATTTACTTTGGCCTTCTTCGGAGCAGGTTCACTCGGAGAAACCCAATTTTTAGACTTCTGCTTGGTCTCCGGAGTACAGTAATGGATCCATATTTCATCCACAGTTACAAAACGCCATAAAAACTCATTCGGATTGCGTTTAAACAACTCCAAACAATCCTTTGAAGTTGTCACACGTTTACGTTTATGGTCAATTGAGAACAAACGCGGCACCCATCTTGCAGACAACTTTCTTAAACCCCAGCTGATAATTTAAAATCGAAAACACACTGCCATATGAAATGCCTATGGCATCAAAAATCTAACGCACTTTTACTCATCGGTCGGCCAACATTATATCGTGGATTTTTTTCTACATTTTCGGGTGTACTGACCTCAATTGGAACGTTCAGCGTCATTTGTACTTATGCGACCATAACGAAAGTCAGTAAACCACTTTTTTACCATTAAAATCGATGGTGCAGAGTCGCCATAAAATTTATCGAGCTTTTCCTTGGTTTAATTGATGACGACACTTGCTCAAAATTTGACAGTAGTCTATTAACAGGCGGTACTTGATGGGAATAGTGTTACATTTCATATAACTACGAGGGAACATTTTCGACTTTTTGCGATTTAGAAGAAAAAAATGAAAAAAAAAAAATTAAATTAAAGAAATAAAAATTTGAAATAAAAGTAAAATTTACTTAATTGTATTTATTTATTTATTTAAGAAGACACCTTTGTAGATTTTTCGGAAAGTATTTAAAAGTAACAGCAGACCAAGTTTTGCCATATTAAATCACTTTAGTGTGCAAACATAATCTGATTATGAGCTGCTGTGACTGGGTCTTATATGAAAGAAATGTACCGATCCTTTTGAAATTTGGCTGTAAGACTAATACTTTATTAAGAGTTAAATTTACCTGATTTTTTTATTTATGCAATCATTTATATGAGAATTATGAACGTGAAAGTAATTCTTAGCGGGGTCTTATATATGAGGCAAGATCAATTATGAACCGATCTTCATCAAATTTGGTAGCGTAATTTTTGATTAGACAAAACTCATCCCTGATGATTTTTACTTCAATACGGACATATTTAAGACATTTATGAGTATTTGACCTATTTTAGGGAAAATTTTATAAGGGGGCTGATTGAAATAATGATTTGATTTTAACCAATTTTATTGTGCCTTTTTTGAACCAATTTCATTAAGTTATCTTTAAATTTGTGACCTACAGATTAGCAGCATTGATGGTTATTACTAAACTGATAGCTGGCCTGATAGAGGTTTAGGTAAAAAAAAAAAAAAATTTGTAAATTCAAAAAGTATTTTTTCGATGAACGAATGAGCTAATTAATGCAACAAAAATATAAAGGAAGCGCTATATACCATTCCTGCATTACTCTGCACTATTTTCAAATTTAACACATACGTGACTGATACACTATTGATACTGAATAATATAAATTTGGGCATGATTGTCATAATTATTTCTTTGGGTGTAGGAGACTAACATATTATTAATTACACGATTGTTTACTTGGAGACACAAATTGTCATAGTAGTTGGAATTGATATAAGAAAATTATATTCAAATCATAAGACTTTCTTTGTATTCCTTTATATTTGTCGCACTATATTTTTTTCTTCTCAACTTTTGTCTTCTAAACATTAACATTCATATGTACATAAATAAACATTTATATATGAAAAAATTTATGCTCAACATTTCTATGTTTTTTTTTTTTCATAATTTTGTCAACATACAAATTTATAATAACAATAAAAATAATAACGCCTTTATTGACTTTAACACATCAGAATAACAGAAAAAAAAAATGTTCATCAAAGATTTAATATGTTTGAATTTAAGTTTGAGTTTTTTGTCGTCTTTCAATCATAAAATTCTGACAATAGACAAGATGCCTGCCAGACTACTCATATGCCAGGAGTAGAAATAAACTTTAGGTTGTCAATTATGCTGACGTACGCGTAGTTTCACACTGATGATGTAGATGACAATGATGGCAATGTGTCCTTTATCCTTTTTGTCATTTAGCACGCATATTACAAATATTGGTGTCGTTTTCATTTCTTATTTGATTTTTCTTTTTGTGCACAAAAGATATCTTGTAAATGTGTGTGATAAAATTCGCATACAGTTTTTACACATACAAATTAAATTTGTTAGGAAAGTAAAAAGCCAGTAGTTAATAGAACTATGTTCATGTTAAAGAAGTCAATAGTCACTAGCATTAATCACTATTCTATCTAAATGCCACCTTTTGCACTATAATTCGTCAATTCTTTCACTAAATCTTAGTAGACTATTTAATTATTCGAAAAAAGTAAAGCAAAGGTATACTAAGTGTCCTCTAAGTGCTTTACCTGAGACACTTTTCTAATCCAAAGTCAGGCAATTGGAACTAGTGAATATAATCATTGTTTACTTTATATAATACCAGTAGTCACAAAAGTAACTAGTTTATTATATTACAACTAAAACTGTTGGGCTCTTTTACGCATAAGAAAACTTACTAACTGCTTAAATGAAGGCTCGTTTGGTCGCATTAAAAAAAAAGTGGGAAATACTTTTGTATAATAAAAAAAAGAAAGAAAAAGAAATCTTAATAATCAGTTGTGCAAGCAGTTAAACGAACGTATGTGCTAGAGGAAATTTTTTTGCATTTATTTTTTATTATTTTTTTACATACGAGTATCTTTACATATGAGTGTGTGTGTAAATAAAATCATTAAACCAAAAGTTAAAGGTTCTTTTTTCCACAAAAAAAAAAAAAAAAAAAAAAAAACAGAACGAATGAATGAATAAGGAAATTGCTGTCACTTTTAAGGATTAAACTTATATAGGAAACCTGTCAAACCTGTCAGTAGGTTAAACAAAAAGGATTTAAATGTGAATTTCAGTGCGTAAATATTTAAATTTTCATAAATTAATATTTAAATTTTAATTAAATTAAATAAGACTTTTAGGGGTGTCTGGTTAATGAAAATTTTTGGGTTATAAGGATAGTTAAGGAGTTGAAAGATGTTATGATATTTCAGATTAAAAGCGGTAATTAGCAATCTTCTTTCCTGATAAAAAAGCTTGAATGATACACCCTAGGAAAACTTAGGCGATTCTCGGAAATACTGCGGGAAGTGCAAAAGTTATAGAAATGTCACCAGATTATAGCTTTTAACATCATTACAATTATGGCGATTCTGTACGCTCCAAGCAGGCTTGGAGTTGAGGATTTCATAAACAACTTCTTAGTGTACATTATGGATATAAAAGCAGTTATCGTAAGAGTGAGAATTTGGAACATATTGAGTTTTATCTCCATTATTCTTACATATTGTGTATAAATCTATGGCTATCAAATTGAATAATAAAGAGATTTGATTGCATTAAAATCATAGGTACGCTACCTACTAGACTTTCAGAGGTTCTGAACATTTTTCTGCGCATTATTCCTATTAAACTATACATTTATTTCCGAACCAACTATGCGATTACAGGACTCTTCAAGCAGACTTTGGAGGCATATTGAAAGTATTATTTCCTTCCAGAAGAGAGCGAAGAGAAGGAAACATGCATTTAGGATTACAATTGGAAATAATGTGATGTCAGTTTTAAATGATGCTACAAAGAAGGAAACGGAAACTATTTATATTGATGTATCGATATCTCTCAGTTTAACAAATGCCTGCATTGTGTTCAAGGCCATGATTTATACATTTAATAGAGTACCGAAAATAATTCGGTAATTTCATTCCAAGTGAGGAAAAAGCATTAAATGTCCCTTATAAAAATTATATACTCTATATCCTTCATGCAGGTTTTGAAGGGTATGAATCGGGAGGGATTTCTTGAAACATTATGACACCAAAGTGTATACTAAAGTGTATACTCGGTATAGTCCGGCATATCTCAGATGGGTTGTGATGTTGACTCTGCGGTCTTTTTGGAAGAACTTCAAATAATACAATCTACTTAGTGAAACAGAAGTGTTTCTAGCGGAGATACTAGCGATTAGAAAAGCATGCAAACTACTACTTTACAGAAAAATTTAAGACATAATCGGCATATTTTTCGAGAGACAAGCGGTCCTCAAATCGTATATTTGAGGATATTTACTGTTTTGTTCAACCAATATAAGAATGAGCTGTTCAGACCATGCCGATTGTGTGATACTTCTCTGAGTTTATGTGCCTAGACTCAGACTCGACCGATGACATTATCAACAAACGAAATCCACTCTAAGGCTCGAAAAGCAAAGCATATTTATAAATGACCGCAGTCTTGCATTAAATAACTGAATATTTAGTAAACCTCTCTTGAAAACTAGTATTGTTTTGAAGAGATATTACTTATTTTCAAGGCCAAGTTTAATACTTCGAAAATCCAATATTTAAATTCGAGTATCCAGCAGGAAAAAGATATTTTGCATCCACAGGACCTTTTCTTCTCGTTCCAAATTTATTTTCATTTTAGACAGCGTGTCATTGCGCAATACTATTTAAAGAGAGTCTGGACATAGATTTTATTTAGAAAATAATATACAAACGACCTCCTCTAAAGACACTTAAAATAAAACTGCAGCGGTATAAAGAAAGTACCTAATTACACCATATTTTGGAGCCAGAAAACGCATTATAAATTCGTTTCCATTTTACAGAGTGAGTCATCATTGTAGGTATGTCTTGCCTTCTCTCTGAAAAAAAAAACGGGTAGGCATTGGATCTCTTATATGCGATGCTATTTAAAAAGCATCGGAAATTTATTTTATTTATGTTTTATTTAGCTCCCGATGAAAGGGCAACAAGAATTAGTAATAGATATTTTACAAAAGGAAGCCAATAAATTTTATAAGCATTTTTCATAGTGTAATATTGTTAGTTTTTTTTTGTTTTAAGGATGGTATAGGGAACTGAAAAAGCATAATGCAGGACTCCATATTTCTCCGATGGTACTAAATGATTTTCAACACTTTAAGTCTCAAATTTCAAAATATTTCTGTACATAATTTTTGTTATTAGCTTTCAATGAAAGGGAAACAGGATTTTTAAGAAAAGAAAGCCGAGTACTTTTTTCAACAATTTCATAGAATGAATTATGGAATGTGTTTTGATTTTTTTGAATGGGAGAGTACAGGCATTTACAAAGACCTGCATAGTGAAAGAGTATCATATTTTCCCGCTGGGTATAGTTTTGTAATAATTAAGTCTCTAAATTTCAATGTAGTAAGGTCGAAATGCCGTTTAACCGTATACATTTTTAGGTACTGAGTAAATACTCTCATTTCGAATTAAAATAAATAAGAGCGATGTAGTCGGTCAAGTCCTACCATATGATATCATGCACTATTGTGTATGTGCATCAGAATTCGAGCAAGGGTTTTATATGGGACCAGAGAGAAAACATGGCTATGGTTTTATCACTGCAATAATATTATGCTGTCGTTACTAATTTCCATTCATTTTAATAATACTGTGTTCATGATAACAATGTTTTTGTTTCAGTTTTATCATTCAATGTTTACATTGAATGAAAATTTTAATATAATTGACTACAAAAATTTTATGTTTTTTAATATTTTTGCTAGAAACAAAATTTTGTTCATGTAAAAAATATCATTATTTCTACAACCATTAAGTATTACCAATTTTTTTCCTTATTCTTAAACCATTTTTTTCTTTTCATACCATATTATTCCCATAACAATAAAATGTTTATTTTTGAATATATATTGTTTATAACGTTTATTTTCCATTTTCGTTATAATTCTCATTTAGTTTATTTATACATGAATTTATATAAATAGGAAAGGTTTTGTTATATTGGGTATGATTCAAGCAAAATATATATTGATTCACTACTCTTAAAGGGTTTAGTTAATATAAAATATCTTGTATTACACAACATATGATGGTACAAATAAATAAAATTAATTAATGTACAAATAATATGTAAATAATTTTTTTATGACTAGCAAACACTTTTATCTATTATTTTGAAACAAATGTAATGAACTCAGTAAACAATTTTTGAATATGATAAGATGGAATAATATGATAAAATGGAATAATAATGTGATAAGATTGGATAATAATCTAATAAGGTGGGATAATAATATGATAAAATAGGATAATAATATGATAAGATGGAATAATAATATAATAACATGGAATCATAATCTTATACAATGGGATAATAATGTAGTAAGATGATATAATAATATCAAAAACTCGAACTATAACATAAAAAACGAGCCATAAAACCGTACACAATATGATAAAATGAAATCATAACAATTATTATTTAAAATCATATCTATTTTCAGCTGTGACCATATTTTCCAATCATAATATGTTGCTCTTAGATTATAGTTACTACAACTATGTTTTTTCTCTGCGTGTACATATATTAAGTATAATTTATTTCCATAAAACACATATGCATCATATTACGTTGATACTAACTTTTATAGGTGATTCTCGGATGTGGGCTTTATATGGAAGCTATGGTCAATTATGGACCGATCCTAATGAAATTTGGCACTGTATTTTCTAGTTATATAAAACTGATTTATGTCAAATATGTATTAACTTCATACTAACATTAGAACGAGATTTGTGCACGTTAAAGTGATTTTCAGAAGAGGGTTCGGTCAATTATGGACCGATCTTCATGAAATTTGGCATGAGGATTTATACATATTCATGCCACATTTCGTTAAAATAGTGCTATATTTAAGGCATTTATCATAGCTAAACTCAAATTCCGGAAGGTCTTTTATACGGGGGCTAGGTGAAATTATAAAACGATCATAACTAATTTCAATAATTTAATTTCAATATGTAACAATATTAACATGCAAACTTTTATAATGTTATGGTTAATGGGCAACAATAAAATTTCGAGCGACTATTGTAAAAGTTTTCGCTTTAATGATCTAAATATCATGCTATACTCTGCATGAGTACAAAATCTATACCTCAAACTCAGAACAGTTTGCATATCTGACAAATCTTACTCTACAAAATAATATAACCCGTTGCTGCAGTGATGTCAGAAGGAGAGAATTTTACCTTTTTGAGGGAATTTTTGAAGAAAATTTTAAGCGGAGAAAAAAAGATAGGGAATTTTAATTTGTGCCGAAATAAAAAGAATTTTTAAATTGTCTAAATTTTTCTCCATAAACTACTAAAAATAGGAATAAAAAAGATAAAATACAATAATATGAATTATTTTTTCCTACTTGGTATTTTTTGAAGTTAAAAAGTATTTCTTTGTGAACATTAAAATTAAATTAAATTGTTTTTATGTAGTGTTTTATTTACTTATAAAAAAATAAACTTTTTGTTAATTTTTTTTTACTTAAAATAACTATTTTAAGGAGGAGGAAAAATATGATGGAAAACTTTTTTTCCTAAATTGCATCTGGCATCACTGCGTTGCTAATAGGTTAGGTCCATATTAAAACGAGCGACTTTTTAAAAAATTCCATGTATTTTGATTTTTTAGAACATCACAACAAGTCATAGTAGACTAGAAAATTATATGTCAAAAATTTCTGATTTATATTCTGAATAAAAAAGCTTATATAGTTTGCTTTCATAAAATGTTAAATAAAAGAGTTTAAGACCTTTTTTAGAACAAAAGTCAAAGTCGACTGGAACGAATTACTACCGATCGACCCAAATTTCTACCAGAAAATGCCGATGAAGCAAGCAAAGTCAAAACTTTTGAAAATCCAATACATTTCATGGGTGGTCTAATGTACAGCCAGCAGTGTTGCCAGAAGGTCACAAAAAAGGGGCTAAATTGGACAGTAAAAAAAGGTCAGAAAGGCAAAATGTCCCAAAAAATAAGGCCAGAAAAAAAGCTAACACTTTGTTTTTAAAAACTAAAATTTATATAAAAAAGAAAAATCTTTTTTTTTCATTACTTTTTGATATTTTTAAGATATTATAATGAATTTATAAATAAAACATATAACCGCAAAATGACCCAATGAAAAATCGCACACAAAATGTCCATACAAATTTGGATTATATTTCATATATAAAATGTCCTAATATTTCGAAGGGATTTGTCATCTTTGAATTGTATTTCATTTGTGATTAATAAATTTAAAATTTTTTGATGATTTTTCGCTCTTATGTATATGATTTTTAATTATATTTACTTTTATATTATTTTGGTTTCTATGGTTGATGGTGTATTATAAAATAATTGTAATATATAATTAATTAAGTCCATATTATGAGTTAAGTTATATTTAATTTGGAGGATGAAACGCCGCAGGCGAAAATTTTTATAAAATATAAATAATCTCTTTTTCTTTGTTGAAGTGCTAAAATGTTAGTATTTTTAAGACCTTTTAGCCTTTTTAAGGCTGAAAGAAAAATAAAAAATAAATGTTTAGCCTTAAAAAGGCTAAACTGGCAACACTGATATCCAGCCAAATGGTTGGACGGACGAACATCGTTAAATCGACTTAGAAAGTGGTTCTGAATCTAACGGTGTACTTTAAGGTAAAGGTTTGATTATTTTTTCTCTGCGTTACAAATAACCGCGCAAATGCATAATACCTCCACCACCTATGGTGGTGTAGGGTACATATTTAGTAAAAAGCTGTGTATATTTCCCATTTAATTATAAAATTTGTCTACATTACTGCAATTTCCCCCCCAAAAAAATATCTACATGTTAATGCAAATTTCAAAATAAATATCGAATAAAAATAATGTTTAATTTTTATTTTTGTAACATTATATAAATAACCGTGGGGCCAATATATTATGATGTGCTAAAAACATACAAACACATATTCTTTTCATTAATAATTTATAATTAAATATTATTTAATATACATATGTATTTTTTTTTTTAATATTAAAGTAAATTTATTTCATCATATACACCTTTAGGAAAAACTACATACAGACGGATCGACAGGACAATCAACAGACTGCCAGTCATAGTAAAATTATTACTTTATGGAGATTTAAAGTAAAATACTCACACGTATATAAATACATAAAATATAATTACCTGGTAATTAAGTTGAAAGTATTATTACGCAATTTTTGTTTTATGTGTCGAGCACATAAAAAGGATAAATATTTGTATTCCTGCAAATAATTGGAGCGCACAACTTTGTGTTTGTAAGGGGGCGTATATTTTTTTTATTTACATTTTATAATAAATTTATTATAATATTTAATTGAAAAATGCTGTCAATTGGTAGGCAACCAGTAAAAAAAGATTGTTAATTATGATAAACAACATGTTTTTAGCTGATGGATAAAGTGTATGAAATTTATTGAAGCATTTTGATACATTTTACTAAATACAGATACAGTTTATTGGTTATATAAATTAATAGAAAATTATTTTAATTTACAGCTAGTAAATTAATAATAAATAATATTTAATTTGAATTTTTTAGGTGGTTTTATGGGTGATATAGCTTTGCCTGATGTTGAATATGATAATGAGGGTTATCCCATAGTAGCCAGTACTCGAGCTTGGGAAGAAGAGCCACAAGCAGATGCTCCCATGAAAGAACCACCCTCTAAGTATAATGAAACTTTTCAAAAAGAAATGGAAATTTTAAAGCAAGAAGTCTATCATGAGGGCTTGCAAGTAGAGGAAGAGGGTCTTACTGATATCATAAGAAGAAAAACAAAATTACCTAGTAATAAACCGGATTTGGATAATGAACTAATACAGGTAGGTTTGTTTGAATGCAGTAAAAATATTTTTTTAGTAACTAAATATGTTTTCCTTTCTCAGTCCGCCAATGAATTGATTAAACCCTCTAGTAATACTAATTATGCTTTCGTTAATTTTAAAAATGAAGTCATTTCTTCCGAAGAACAAACTTTACCCTCACGCAAATATCCAATTGTTATGGAATCGAAAAAGAATAAACAAATCGAACAAAATACTCCCGATAGAGGTCCCTTGGATAAAACTTTTAATACTTCTGGGGAAAAGTTTGACTTTAGCTTAATGGCTAAGGAAAAAGCTCAAGCAGAAGAGGAAAAATATAATAAATCTTCAGTTGGTTTGGGTAATCGTAATGTGGATCAGCGAAAAATACAATCAAATACTAAAGATATTGAATTGGATACGGGTAATAATTTTGTATCGGAGAGGAAGATAGTAATAATGCCCACATCATTGCCTGCTCAAAGATCTACTCTGCCGAATGTTTATAGTAATGCTGGTGGTAATGGTATGAAATTGGATGAGATTCAAGAAATTAAAGGCAGCGGTACAGTAGTTAAGAGAAGGCATAGGAGAGGGAGAAAACATAGGTGAGTTTAGAACAAAATTTTTTATAATTCCTTAGCAAAATATATAAATTAATTTTTTGTAAGTAGACGCAGTTATGGTCATCATCATCGCTCCGAGTACAATTCCAAATTACAGCAACTAAGAGAAGAACTTAATCGTCCTGTGGGTAAATCAAGACAATCCAAAAAATTCTCTCAACAAAATCATCCTTCAGAAAGCAACACTTTTTATCATGATAAATTTAGCAATATAACTGATACGGAAAATGATACTTCAAATAATGAAATGAGATATTCCAAATTACCGGAAAACTTTAATGATGACGATTATGATAGACCAGCTGACATAGTACCCGTCTATGAAGCTGAGCCAGAGGAAGAGTAAGTAATAATTTGTGTATTTATGTATAAAGAGCATTAACTTACTTTCTTTTTCAGTGAATTTAGTTTTGTTCGCGAACATCGCCGCTTGCCCAGAGCTGTGACAGCGAAAAAAGAACGTGTTTGGGATTATGCTGTTATACCCTATGAAATCGATGGTAATTTTAGTGGTCTTCATAAGGCTTTGTTCAAACAGGCCATGCGACATTGGGAGAATTCAACATGTATTAAATTTGTGGAACGAGAACCAGAGAATCATCCCAATTACATTGTTTTCACTATACGTGGCTGTGGGTAAGTTGGACAATGTGTAAATTACTGTTGCAATAATATTTACAAAAATGTACATACGCACACATACACAATTGATACTTTGGGAGAGGGAAACTAGTAAAGGCCTCTACCACATAGGGCTTTATTTTTCGCTTGAGAAATCTTCATAGTAATTTTCATTATTTTAAAAAGGTTTCTAAGAGGATTTAATTTAATTTTTTAAATATTTATTAGGATAAATTTAAGTAAATTTTACATTTTATGAAATTTATAGTAATGAAAAAGAATTAACAACTGTTTTAATAAAGTGGGAAAAATTATCATTGTTGCCTAAGTCCTCCCTTAGGGATTATTCGCAAAACTACTTCTGAACCAGACCTAACTATCCTCCAGCAATATCACAAGATATATAGAGATTCTGTTGTGTTAATAATATACAGACTATTTATTGTCAAGAAAAACTAAAAAAATAGTAATAAGGATATTCATTTAAACGCTTAAGTTTCCTATTTGTGCAATTGTGCAAATTTGCGTGACATTTTTCATAAACTCCCTTTTCAAATATTGTGCAATATTAAGTAAATCATTGAAAAATTTTGTTGAAAAGAATGATACATGTAATGATTTTATTAAAATTAACGTAACTATATTTTTTATATTTCGTTTTTTTAATAATTTTTAAATATAAACAAAAGACAGCTGATTTATAAATGCACAATTAAACAGCGCAAGTTTGTGAGACTAAATAGTCGCGGAAACTTATAAGTATTTTGCAAATGATTTTCCATACATTTGCGAGTGTGCAAACTTTCACACATTACAGTTTTGCGAGGGTTTTGCTCGTTCTCATGAGGACCCTTAATTATTCACAATTACGTTACAATACACAGTAGGGTATCATTTTTTTTTTTTTGGAAATAAATCTTCAACTTATAATCCGCTGATTGGATCCACATAAAATTTTATAGCAGGGGTGTGCATGATTTTAAGTTTATTATTATTTTTTTAATTGTTAAGAATTACGTCAGCCAAACAAGAGAATTTATTAGAAAAATTTTGGGAGTAAAGTAAAATGTTGGTAATAAATTCTTCTTTGAAGAAACTGTAAATCTTTTATCTCTGATTCTTGACTTTATCATTAGAAATGCCAAAGTACAAAAAAAATTTAAGATTTGTGTAAAAAGAATCCCACAATTCCTAAAAACCGCGGAAAATTTTAAATGATTTTCTTTTAAGCCCATATTTTTGGAAGGTCTGGAAAAAGGCTTTGGTAAAATCTTAAGAATACATCGTAGTTTCCGAAACAACATTCTTATTGTAGATTCATGCAATGGGATTTTAGAACTGTACTGGGTGATAGCGCTGCTTTTCAATTTTAAAATCATCTTCTTGAAGATACCTTTCAGAAAAGTATAATAATTATTATATCTTTTTAGAGAAAATAGAGTGTAAACAGTTTTCAGCCAAAAAAACACAAAAAATCGTAATCTTTGCAATTTTCAATTTTAAAGTCGTTCATTTTTGAAATCGGAAAGATACCGAAAAATTGTTTTTAAAGAAAAAAGGTTGTAAACACTTTTCGGCCAAAAAACACAAAAAAGTCGTTTATTTTTGCAATTGAAAATGATATCGACTATAATTTTTTTTATTCGATAGATGTTTTTTTTTTCTTCAACTAATTTGAAAAAGGTATACAAAATCAGAAGAAAATATTAGAGAATATTTTAAAAAAATTGGACCAATGTTTTGTAAAATTAAAATAGATGAAATTTCTATGTCATAGGTATCCTAATTTGAAACAATATCTCGGCTACTGAGTGTTATGTAGGTCCTCCTTTCCAAATTTAAAATTGCTGCTGCTGAAATTTTATGTAAATCCAAGCAGCCGATTAAAAGTTACAGATTTATTTTCTAAAAATTTTTATTCTGCTCCACTGCGTAACATGGCGAATTTACACTCTGGGAGGGGTATTATGGCTATTTATGATATCTTCATAAAAAAGAACTACAATTAAGAGAAATGGTCAAGGCCAGATGTACCTCAATTAAAGTCAACATATTTAAGTTTAGGACAAAATAAAGTTTACAAATATTGTAGTGAATGGTTCCCCACAAGATAAATTAAAATTTAAAAAAATCTTTTAATGATTCTTACAATCTACCGATTTACATTTAATAATAACTTCTAAAAGTACTTACCTGGAAGGCCTTTTAGGATATTTCTTTAAGGAGCCATTTGTGAAGAAGTTAATAAAGAGGAAGTATGAAATTTTTAAAAATTTAAAAATGAAGTGCTATGACTAGCAATTTTGAGACATAATAAAGTTTACAAATATTATGGCGTATGGTCCTTCTTTTAAGAGTACTGCTTTAGAAGTTCATTTAGATCATTTTGTCGTGGAAATTAGTAATAAAGAAGTATGAAATGAATTTGGATTCTATGCTTTATGGAATATTATTTCAAAATATATTATACGAATACTTCTCAAGACGGTCTTTTGGAGATCTTTAAGAAGTTTTTTGAAAAGAAGTTAATTAAAAAGAAATATGAAAGGAATTTGAAATATAAATGCGATATCTTTCTCTTTGTAAAGAAATGTGTCTTGAAGTCTTTTTTTAAGATGCATTATTTATTGGAAATTTGTTTGCTTTAAAATGTTTCTAAGAGTGCATTTTAAGTAAGCCATTTAAATTAAGTCTTTAGAAGCTATATGAAATAGAAATTTAAGAAGGAGTACTTATTAAGAAGTGTCTTTTCTTTTTTTTATTACATATAAAGTAAAAAATTGATTTTGAATAAGACTGTAAAATATCTCCTTACAGTACTTGTTAATGCCTTTTTACGGCATAAACTTTTAGAAGGCCTCCACAAGCTTTTTTGGAGAAGTAAGAAATTAATTTTGAATAAGGCCTTGTGAGACCTTGTACTTTTTTACTTCTGTTGAAGACCTTTTATAGTATTGTTTATCTTGAAGATTTTTGTGAAGAAATAAGTAATAAAAAGGTATGAAATTTATTTGAAACTTTGAGATCTTAAATCATTTCGTAAAGATTTATTACTATATGAATATTCCTTTACTTCCAAATGCTTCTTAGAGTACTTCTTAAGAAGGGCTTTTTTGGTATACTTTTTTAAAAAGTCTGCTAGAAACACTTTGTGAAAAAGTAAGTAATGAAGACAAAAGAAATGAATTAGAAATAAAGCTTTTTCTTAATGATTCAATATTTATTGTAAATTTCCTCTTAAGAAGGGTTCCAAAAAGCTATTTGTAAACAAGTAAAAAGGTGGTGGTAATGGTGGTTGGCGTAAAAATAATTAAGCTTAGAATAGTAATGTTAGGCCTTGTGTTTTTAAACGAAGGCCCTCCAGAAGGTTTTTCTAATCAAATGTTTTTCCTCCTTTGAGTGTGTGTGTGTATGCCTGTGTGTGTTATCAAATTTACACTCCATTTAAAGCGTTCAGACAATACAATTTACAAAAATTTTATGTTTATGTTTCTGTTAATTTTTTTCCTTTTTTGTATTTTTTTTTGCACTTTTGTTCATGTATTTTTGAAAATTCTTTATGTAAATGTTTACAGTTGCTGTTCGTTTGTTGGCAAGCGTGGCAATGGTCCACAGGCCATTTCGATTGGCCGCAATTGTGATAAATTTGGCATTGTTGTTCATGAATTGGGACATGTTGTTGGTTTTTGGCACGAACACACACGTCCAGATCGTGGCAATCATGTTATCATCGAACACAATAACATTATGAAAGGACAAGATTACAATTTTAATAAATTAACACCAGATGAAGTTGATTCGTTGGGTATGGCTTATGATTATGATTCGATAATGCATTATGCACGCAATACCTTTTCTAAGGGAACCTATCTAGACACCATATTACCCATTGAGGTGAAGGGTAAGAAGAGACCAGAGATAGGACAACGTTTACGTTTAAGTGCGGGTGATATAGCTCAAGCTAATTTATTATATCGCTGTCCTAAATGTGGTCGCACATTCCAAGAGAATACGGGAATATTTGCTAGTCCTTCTTATTATACGGCTGGAGCTTTAACAAATGAAACGGAATATTGTGAATGGCGTATAACGGCAACACATGGTGAACGAGTGGTTTTGAAATTGGAAAATTTGGTAGGTTTTTTTATTTGTTTAACTTTACACTTACTAGTGATAACATACAATCATTTACATACATATAGGCACATTATAAACTTCTATTTTAGTGTTACATAGTATTTGCCATAGATCATTTTGTATGTTTTTTTAATGTTTTTTTTTCTTTCACTTTATTTCTTTTTCCTTGCTTTTAGAACATTTTTAAATCGCTTAACTGCCAATCAGATTATTTAGAAGTTCGTGATGGTTATTGGCACAAATCTCCATTGATTGCTCGTTTTTGTGGCAAAGTTAGTAGTGAAATTCTAACAACCGTTTCCAGCCGCATGCTGTTGACTTATGTAAATACTCATCGTACCGAGGGTCATCGAGGTTTTAAAGCTGAATTTGAGGGTAAGCACAATAACAACTACTATATGTAGTTGCAACTGAAGGAAGTAAAAAACTAAAAGTAAATGCAATAGAAAAAGGAAGTTTTGTGTGTTTGAGAGCATTAGAGGAATGAAAGGAATGTTTTTTTTTGGGGGCTTAAAATGTTGCTTAAAAGGAAATGCCTACAACACAGTGCAACAAGAAAAAATTGCCTCAATAAAACCTTCGAAGGGTTTTTTTCAAAGTTAGTTCGTATTTCCGTATTATGACCTCTTGAAGTTCGAATTTTTCAGAGCCCTTTTCTCAGTATGCAAATGTAATTATATGTTGTTGTTATTTTATAGGCCACTAGCATTATTATACGAAATTTTTGCTGAATGCTCCACCAGTTTTACGTTGACCTTTAAAATGAAACATGACACATTTGGATATCATTGAAAGAATTACTGAGTGGATGCCACGAACACTTTTTTAAAGAAAGAGCCGCTTTGATTCATAGTAAACAAATTTAGAATTTCATAAAAATTTTGAATTAATAAAAGTAGGCGAAAAAAGGCGTGGTATCCATACAGATAAGATTTTATAATATATAAAATATGAATATAAATACGAATTGTCTTAGTGGCGCCGACAAAGCAGCATTTTTACTGAAAGTGGGCTAAAAACTGGGCTTGGCATCCAAAAAAAAAAATAAATAAATAAAAATAATTGTTTACAAAAAGTGGGCGTGCATTTTTACTAAATTTATAGCCTAAATTTCCTTGCACGATATGAATATATATTAAAGCGACTCACTCAAAAAAGTGTTTCTGTTGCCCCCCTGAAAATTAAGCTTGTTATATTTTATGATGTGTCCCAAAGTATATCGAGTCTGTTTGTGTGCTGAACCGTTTCTAAAAAAGCTCTATTTTTATTTATTTAATTATTTTTTTTTTGAAATTATTTGTATTTTCTTTTAAAGCAACACATAGAAAATGTGATATGATTTAAAACGTATTTAGAAGCCGCGTCCATTGGTATATAAAATATCCTATTGTTCATGTTTTTTTTTCACAATATGGTTTGTTATTTTTAATGAAAATTTTAAAAATTTTACTTGCTTCAAAATATGAGTTATTGGTGTCTGATTAATTTTTATTTCAATATTTTTACAATTTCGCGGTCTATCAGACAGTCAATCTCCTTCCGAATAAATCACCTACAGCGTAGTCTCTATTAACATTTGAATGAAATTATTTTTAACAAGTTATAGCGCTATATTCCACTGTGTTGAATTTTTTATACCCTTAACCACTTTACCAACAAATAAAAAGATATAGAATGCCTTAAAATTTTCATATATATTTGTTCCACAAGCAACAGAAAAAAAAACAAAAAAACAACAACAACAACTTATACATATATTAATATATTTGTGTATGTATATACAAATGACTACATACAAAAAACAACAACACCAATAACACTGTGCGACAAATGGTTGGGGTCAGTGATCGGGAAGGGTTCAAGCTACCGGGGAAAGTTATATCGGTAAAAAAGAAGTTATACGTGTCCCGGCGTTTCGCTGGGTCACGTCTAGGAATCGAGATATATCGATTTGAAATTAGTAACTATCATATAGGGGAAATTGTGACCTTTTTTACATAACTCGAGAACCACCAGTCCGATTTTGCTGAAACAGATTTAAAAAAATTAGGAATTACAATTCCTTTAATCTGCTCATACAACGTTTCGCTACATAAGCAACAGTTTCGCAGTTATAAATAAATGTATGAAAAAAAAACTATTTTTTGCCTAAAAAATTGAATTTTTTTCTTTTTAATTCATAAAAAATCCAAAAGGGTAAAAAAAGTGTCAAGTCCTATTACTTTCACGTAAAGTCACATAACCTCTAAATAAAATGAGATATAGATCATGAAAATCGATGGACGCGTTTCGCTTTTATTCACAATTAAGTGAAGGTATCTCATTTTGACAAGAATATTGATTTTATGTTTCAATGAATTTGGATAATATTTATTATATATTATTTATTATAATTGTCGTCTTCGATATCCGGTGACTTTGAAATTAGGCTCCAAATTGTTGCCTTCTTTCAAAAGCTGGGCAAGTTTTTCTGCTTCACGTTGAGAAAGGTTTAATTCTGCAACAATCTTGTCCATTCTTGCTTGTAATATTGGAATTATTTTGTTCGATGGGCCGGCTTCTGGTGTTGGTTTATAGCTGAAATCCGATTGATCCATTGTTTCAATAGAAAAAGAAGTTTCTCTGTCAGGACTTAGAAGCGGTGGAATTGGTATTTCATCCGAATGCGGTAGAGGTATTTGTGCACTTTTAACAGATATGTAAACTCTTCGTTTAAGGCCTTTACGGTTTACTCCACATATTTTGTTTGCGCAAGAGTAACAGTTGTCGGAATTGTGCTCTCCTGGATCAGTCCAAATCATTGGTACATCAGAACGAAGTGAACTGCGTTTCCCTTGGATCCACATGTTAAGACCATTGTAGCACGTTTTACAAATTTTGTCTGGGACCCACGAAACGCCGCGAATTATTTTGCAATCAAAATAAAGTTTAAAAGCGCGCTCCACTTGCTCAGTGAGTAATGCAGCATTTGTTGAAAAAGGTCTTTTGCCACAAACGTAACAAAATAAATTGATATTTTCTGGACAATTTGCATTCATTTCGGTTTTATACTTTTATTACTTTTTCGTCATGACAAAAATCGATCATTGAATGACAAAAATCGATCAGTGAACACCTATAAATACTACGTAAGTTTCAATATTTTACTGAGAGGTACTTATGAATTCGCGCATCTTTTAAGGGTGACTATAAAATTGATTCGTGTGCGTTTTAAATTTTTCGAAACGTTCTAAAACATGACCACTTATAAATGTGGGTGCAATTTGTGTAAAAAAATCATGCAGGTAGCCAACGGAAAAAACCCAAATAATTAAAAAAGTGCACTTTCCTTTTTTCCTTTTAATTGTCCACGCACATTTATGACCGTTTTTTAGTTTGTTACCGCTACCATAAAAATCAAATAACCTTTTGTTTATTACTTTTTTTTTTAATTCTGACAATCATAAAAAAAGTCATCAATGTTTTTTCCAAGGAATTTTGAGCATATCTAGAGCAAATTTTTGAAATTCATACTTTCACTTAATTGTGAATAAAAGCGAAACGCGTCCATCGATTTTCATGATCTATGTCTCATTTTGTTTAAAGTTTATGTGACTTTACGTGAAAGTAATAGGACTTGACACTTTTTTTATGAATTAAAAATAAAAAAATTAAATTTTTTAGGCAAAAAATAGTTTTTTTCTTCATACATTTATTTATAACTGCGAAACTGTTGCTTATGTAGCGAAACGTTGTATGAACAGATTAAAGGAATTGTAATTCCTAATTTGTTTAAATTTGTTTCAGCAAAATCGGACTGGTGGTTCTCGAGTTATGTCAAAAAAAGGTCACCAAAGGTCACAATTTCCCCTATATGATAGTTACTAACTTTTAATCGATATATCTCGATTCCTAGACTTGACCTTGACTGTCGCATAGTATAATCATTATAATATTGCCGCTGTCAGCTAAACTGCTTGCTTATACAAAAAAAAAAAAAAAAAAAAATAACAACACTAGTAGTCATTTCAATGCTTAATATAAATGTTTGTGTGTGTATATTTTTAACAGATTTTTTCAGCTTTTGGATCCTAACCAATTTTTTTGATCCAAAAAACCGAAATTTTATAGAAACATTTATGACCGATTTATATAAAAACGAAATCCGTAGCTTAAACAAAGGCTTTAAAAAAAATGCGTTTTGTCCGATATCTCGGATATTATTGGGCCAATTTAGTTCACATAAAAATTCAGAAAAACAATTTCCGAATCTTCTTTGAAAAAGCGAAGTCCCTAGCTTATATAGTGGCTTCAGAAAATCGAATCCCGGTTTTTTGAGATATCTAAGCCATTTACAGACCGATTTTTCTGAATTTCAATAACAAAATTCTCGAAAGGATTTACGATAGTTTGACATATATGTTATATATGGCAGTTATCGGTGGTCTTCGTACACGTCATTTCAACCCACAAACGGACGGACTGACATCGTCCTATAGACATCATTTCTTACAAGGATCCAGAAATTATCCTATGAAAATTGTGGAGATTACAAACGGAACTACAAATTTATATATACCCTTTAAACCTTTGGTGAACCTTTGCAATAAGTAATCATACATTGAAATTTACTGATTTAAATGCTTTTTATTTAATTACACAATGAAAAAAGTGATCCAAAATATTTGAAGTTTAAGAGTTCATAAAATCGAAATTTGAACTAACTTTTAAAACCCTTCTGGATATTTAATCAGTCAAATAGTATACTTTAGTTTCGTGTTGGAATCATTGAAGCAATATTTGATGACCCAAAAATTGTCGCATAGTACAATTGAAGGGTTTCAATTAAGGATTACCGAAGATAAGCAAGCAGAAAATATATTATATTCTTCTAGACCTTAAAACCAAAAATATTGTATTGAAGAAAAAAAAAATGTTAATTAAATGAATTTAATTTTTTGTTAGTTGTTTGTGGCGGTGAGCTTTCCATTGATGATTCTGAGGGACGTTTGGAATCCCCTAACTACCCTTTAGATTATCTACCTAATAAGGAGTGTGTATGGAAGATAACCGTACCCAAAGGTTATCAAGTGGCCTTAAAATTCCAATCGTTTGAAGTAGAAAATCATGACAGTTGTGTTTATGATTTTGTAGAAGTAAGAGATGGACCCAGTCAGGAATCACCTTTAATAGGAGTATTTTGTGGTTACAAACCTCCACCCAATATGAAGTAAGTAAATACTAAATTCTTCTCATAAACTAAATATATAAATTCTTTTCTAAACCAGATCCACCGGTGACACTATGTATGTTAAATTTGTTTCCGATACCTCGGTACAAAAACCTGGTTTCTCGGCCACTTTCATGAAAGAAGTCGACGAGTGTGAAACCCAAAATCATGGCTGTGAACATGAATGCATTAACACTTTGGGTGGCTATGAATGTAGTTGTCATATTGGCTATGAATTACACAGTGATAAAAAACATTGTGAAGATGCCTGTGGTGGTGTTATAGAATATCCAAATGGCACCATAACCTCACCCTCATTCCCGGATACCTATCCAGTGTTAAAGGATTGTATATGGGAAATTATAGCTCAACCTAAACATAAAATATCTTTAAATTTCACTCATTTCGATTTGGAGGGCGCTACCCATCATCAATCTGAATGTGGTTATGACAAGGTAACAATTTATTCTAAAATGAGTGAGAATCGTTTGAAGAAGATAGGCACTTATTGTGGTAGTTCTATACCACCTACGGCCACTTCAGAGGGTAATGCTTTGAGAGTAGAATTTCATTCAGATAAATCTATACAAAGATCAGGATTTGCGGCAGTTTTCTTTACCGATATTGATGAGTGTTCTATAAATAACGGTGGCTGTCAACATGAGTGTCGTAATACAATAGGCTCTTATATATGTTCCTGTCATAATGGTTATTCGTTACATGAAAATGGCCATGATTGTAAAGAGGGTGAATGTAAACATGAAATTTCAGCACCTTTTGGCACTATTTATAGTCCTAATTATCCCGATTTATATCCACCTAATGCCGATTGTGTTTGGCATTTCTCAACTACTCCAGGACATCGTATTAAGCTGATTTTCAATGAATTCAAGGTGGAATCACATCAGGTAAAATTTGAAGAAAATTTAAATTTGGGAAGAGTATTAAGAGAGAGCTTTGAAAGCTTAGTTATAATGTTGAAATGTTGTTTCTTTTCAGGAATGTTCTTATGATAATGTGGCTATATTTGATGGTGATTCTGAAAGTAGTTCCCTTTTGGGACGCTTCTGCGGCGAAAAAATTCCTTATCCTATCTCTTCCTCAACTAATCAACTTTATATGGTTTTGAAGACAGACAAAAATAAACAACATAGTGGTTTTACAGCCGTTCATTCGACATGTAAGTTTACCACCTAAATTTCAATGATCATCATTAATTTAGTGGGGTTATATTTGAAAAGGTTTGGGTCTTTGCTTTAAGCACTTAGTAAAACTTTGTAATTCAATTCTTAAATGGTAATTTTTAAATACCTTACGAGAGATGACGCCACAACGATAATGATTAAGTAGCAGGGATGGATAAGTTGATACGATGGTACTTTTTTGATATTATTTGATATTTTAAAAGTACCGTTTTATTTGATACACTGAACAATCTCCATCGAACAAATATGCAGAAAAAAACAATTTATTGTCAGGATTCCCATCGCATCCACATGGGTTGGCTGTTCGGCCAACCCTACTTTACTCATTCCAATGGATTTGTGGACTTATTCTGTAGAAGTTTCTAAACTTTTAATAAAATATCCTTAGTCTTAATTTTATTTTCAAGAAGTTTGAAAATCTTCATATTTTATTATTGTATTATTGTATTGTAAATACATAAAAGCTTAAAGGTTTTTCTTTATTTTCTAGTCAACTTAAATTTTAAACTATAAAACGAAACATTACTTAAGGAACAGTATAAAACCGGGCCTAATTTTAATACACTGAGGTTGAAAAAATTACCTTTTTGATACCGAAATATATTTTTTTAAATTTTTTATATTGAAAACTCATTAGTTTTTGCATTAATCGATAGTAAAAATATCTATAAAATTATTTAGATAGATGGCGCCCTTTAGATGATCTTGCTAAATTCTATAAACGCTATCTCACTGATTTGAAAAAATCCTCTTAAGATTCAAAGCTATTATTCATTAGTTCACATCGTTTTTTTAATTGAAAATTATTATCATTTTCAAGATAAAGGCATCAGGTATATTATTCATCGGATGTATGGCTGTAAAGTTAATTCATAGACTTAATCCTAAACACTCTCCTGGATTTCAATAAGACATCGTAAGGTTCAAAGCTATCAAGCCATTTTTTATACCATGTTCTTAAGTGAAGCGTATTCCAACTAGGATATTCCGAATCAAATGAAACATATAGTGTTATATAGTGGGCTATTCTGGGCGTTCGCTACATCTTTTCCGTGATCATATCACCCAGTTTTAACAGCTCATTTTATATGACACCCTTCTGATTCCACCGAATACATATCATTTTGGTGACAGGAAAATTCGAAGCAGTCACGACATCGTTTTGTGGCGCTGAGCAACATTTTAGACATGCAAAATTGCCTTTCGGTGTGTCTCGGCTTTAGCATAATCTATTACCAATGATTCACTTCTTGAATTTTGCTCATTTCTTAATCGAATAAAGCCTTCAGTTCTTAATTTTCTTACCATTTCTACAGGTAGGGATGGTCCTTGGAAATCATCAGTTTTAAATAGTTTAAATCACTCACGACAAGTTTATTCAGATAAAGCATAATCCCCTATAAAAATAATGAAGTAAAACTTTCACGTGCCATATTTGTCAAAATTAACCTCTTGGAAAAAATACTATTAATATAATCTAATGTGAAGCAATGGAAATTAGTATATATACCCAAAATAACCGGGACTTTAAATAAATTTTCGATAGTTAAAACTTTCGACAAAATAAAATTTAAAATTTTTATTTATATGTAACACGCAAAAATATTGTAATCAAACTACAGGACGTAATTTTATTCAAAATTATTTAATGAAATTTGGCAAACATGCCATTTATGGGCCAAGGACATATACAATAGAATCAAAAATTGAAATATGATTGATCGATTATTTCATCTAGCCTCCCCCCCCCCCCTGAATAGAGTTATAGCGATCATTAATGCCTTAAATATGGTAGAATTTAATTGAAATTTGTTAGATACAAGTTTTATTTATATAGACGAATTTCATGAAGATCGGTACATAATTGACCGTAGCTGTCATACGGTCTTCCCAAAATCACTTTACGTGCTTAAATCCCATACAAATGTTAGTATCAAGTAAATACTAAGTATCAAGTTAAGTTACTATCAGGTTATATTATATATACGCAAAACTTTTTTATATTTGTAAAATCCGTAATACTAAATTTTGTAAAAATCGGTTCATAAATGATGAAAGCTCTCATATAAGGCCCACTTCTGGGAATCACCCTAAAGTACCTAATTAACATAATATAATGCATATGTATGTTTCATATAAATATATGAGCCATTTGTTTTGACAGTGGTCTAATTCCCTTCATCAAAAAAATTTAACCATAAAAATATTTAAATTTTTACAAAATAGTTTTATCCTAATTTAAGTTTTCTTTTTTATTCATTCGGAGATCTTAACAAGTTTTAATAAAAAAATAAAAAATAAAATAAGAATAAACAGCTCATATAATACTCTTAATACAAGTATCGGTCCACAATTGGCCCACATACACAATGGTGTAGGGTATCATATGGTAGGAATTGGTCGACTATATCTTTCTTATTTGTTTTAACATTTCTAAACTAAAATTTTTGATCTAAATTTTCTTTTAGCCTGTGGTGGTTACTTACGAGCCACTAATCAAGTACAACAATTCTACTCACACTCACGTTTCGGCAATCACAACTACGACACAAATATGGACTGTGAATGGACAATACAGGCGCCACCGAGCAGCAATGTGCAGCTAATATTCTTAACATTTGATTTGGAAAATAGTGAAAATTGTACCTATGATTATGTGCAAGTATTTTCGGGTATGGAAGATACCAGTGGACCCATGTATGGACAATATTGTGGCAATATAGTAAGTTATTATTAACAATTTCTCCTTCTATATACATATTTTAAACAATATTTTAATTTTTCTTCCCCAGATTCCTCAAGACATTATCTCTTTAACCGATTCCCTATTGGTACGTTTCAAAACCGATAGCACTATAGTAATGAAAGGTTTTTCAGCCTCCTACGTTGCAGTAGATCCTTTTGAAAATAGTGATGAAGATCCTACTTCATATAGTTCCGAAATGGTAACACCATTTCCTGGTTCCTTAAAGTCCATATACAAAGAAGAAGATTCACAAGAAACCGATGATTATAATGATTTCAATGAAAATCAGTTAGTTATAAATAGTCCATATTATACTCGCAATCGATATCAAAATAGATATTAAATCTACAAAACCAAAATTTTCTTTAAAACGTACACTTAGAGAAATAATTAATACAAAAAGAAAAAAAAAAAATAAGAAAACGTAAACCAAAAAACCAAATAACAATTTGACAATATAATTGACTTAAAAAAAAAATTATGTAAAATTTTAAGTTTAAAATTTATTGACAAACAAAAATCGAAATTATACGTATATACATATATGTAGTTTATATATATCATTATTAAACACTTAAGCATATCAAAAAAAAAAAAAAAAAAAAAAGAAGAAAAACTTTTCGAAAGACTAACTGGTACACGGTTATTTGAATCATTTGTGTTGGGATCTTTTTTTTTTTTTTATTATATATGATATGAGAAATTTATAATGAAATGATAAATTGTTGCTAAGAAAATAATGTTTACGAAGTTTGTAACTATTAAAATACGATTTACTTAATGACAAAAGAAAACAAAATAAAAAAAACCTTTATTAATTTTTAATATTTAGTTTATACTTATTACAATTAGATGAGTTTTTATTTTAAGTTTTAGCTGATAATTTTTAAATATATATTTAACTAAATAATTAAATTTAAATAATTGTAAAGTAGTTATAGACTGAGAAAAAATATGAAAAATTAAAACATCCTTATGATAATGAAATATATACACACGATTTTAGAAAACAAAAGAATCGTTATTTTAAAATGGAATTTAATGAATTATTTTTTTTTTTAATTATCAATTTTATACAAAATTAAGTTTTGTTTATTTATACTAAAATATTTTATGTTAATATTTGTGCCATAATATTTATATAGTTTTTGGCTATAATAGAAAAAAAAACCAGAAATGAAAATTGATTCTATTAAATAAGTAATAAATTGACTTTATTTGTAAACATATATAAGAAAATTATTTTACTTTAAATTAATTTTATGTTTATGGATTACAAACAGAATATGCTTCAACAATATTGGTAGGTTTTGCATATCGCCAGTGTGCTAACAAAGAGTCATATATATTTTTTTTAATATTTTATTTATATCCAATTTTGTAGCGCTATTACCAAGGATGGGAAGTTCATGCAAATGCATGTTTTTTGCCTTTACTGCTACAACAGAGTAAACTAAATATGTTTGCGAATTAAAGACTTTGCTTTAAAATGGATATTTGGTTGAAAATACATATTTTTGCATATTTTACCATAAATGCATGTTCTTGTATCATATTTAGTGAAATATTCTAATTTAAAGTTATTTTTTGTGTAAAAAAAATAATTCTGTGATAAAGCGACTTAAGTCTATATTTCAAAATTTTATGAAGAATTAAAAAATGTTTTCAAATATGAAAAATGCCATAGACATATTAATATGTGGTAAGCCATTGCACCAAAACTAGCAATCACAGAAGGAAAAGGTGCCCCATTAGAAGATGCCTTATTTGTCTCGTATTAAGATGTGAAATTACACAGAATAAATCATTTTGTTTCGGAAAAGTATTACCCGAAAATATTCGACAAAACAATATCACTGAAAAAAGTCCTTGGATAGCCTAAAACATAGAAATAAATACAGAGTCTCAGGGTTAAATTTCCAGTCATTTATCTGAAGGTAGAACAATTTCGTTTATTATCGAGTTCTGTATATGAAACATTTGTTTTGGTTGTCATACCTTTTTGTAAAACATCGAGAATTGATTAATTCTTTTTAAAGAAATTACCAATGAGATTATTCTGCCTGAGAGCACAATTAGCTGTATAGACCTATCCTTAATATCATTTTAGAAAAATCGATCTATTATTAAGACCACAGGTACCGAAAGAAGTGTTGTTATAATGATTTAAAAATGCATCCATCACATCTGTAGATGTCGAACCTTAATATTCTATATATAAAGGCTGTCCAGGGTCTTTACTCTATATATATTTTTTTTTAATTTATTATGATACTGAATTAAACTTTTATATTTTTTTTATAAAAGTTTGCTTTTAGGGCATATTTTAGCATTTTTAATGCATTTTTTAAGCGTCTAAAACATACTTTTTAAATGCATGAACTTCCTGTCCCTGGTTGTTAGTCATACATTCTCATACCAAAGCATTTTCCTCAACAGGATTTAATGTTACAAAAAGTCCTATGTGTAGATATTCTTCAGAAAAAAACACTTTTTAGGACTTTTGTTAAAGATAGAAAAACAAATAAATAAATAAATTAATAAATGTGTAGATCTTTTTAAATTATTCTGATATTTGATATGGACGCGATATAGATTTTTTTTAAACGTAAAATGAATAATTGCCCTAACGAAAAATAAAAAGATTCAAAATTAAAAAAGTCTGCGATTTGACGAAATGAAACAATTTTTTTTGTTGTACCGACCATATTAATATTTTTTTTACAGTAGATAGCATTGACTGTTTGTTCCATTCGAAATGCTTGTAAATCTCTTGAGAACCACGAAATTTTGTCCAAAATCACATTATAGTTATGAGAGAGTAGATAGAGATTTTTAAGATTTTACGCTATATTTTAAAATAATTCAAAAGCAATCATCATCTTTGTATATGGTAGACTATTAAAATAAAGTCCTTTTTTGTTCTTCGTATGCATTTTCAAAGAATTTCCTCAATAGCTGTGAATATTTTTTCTATTTGCACTGTTGATTCTAAGATATAGATTTTTAACATACCTCCCTTATATCCGGTCTCTAAATATCTAATATCTAATATTCTCAAGATAATAATAAGAATTCTTTAAAGGTTAAAAACACTATTTCTACAGCTCTTTTTCCACACTTAGTAAAAAGAAAAAATTTAAAAATATCAAATACTTTGTATCCGGTAAATTAGCGTTTAAATAAAAGAAAGACCTCGATTTGTGATCGTTAATTTTTCTTACCAAAAATCAATATTTTGAATAAAAAACTAGAAAAATCTTAAATCCTTTATATCTCGGTAAATAAGCGTTTTAATGGAAAAAATTACTTCGATTTGTAATCACTAATATTTCATACCAAAAATCGATACTTTATATGAAAACTTGAAAAATCTTAAATCCTTTTTATACCGGCAAATATGCGTTTAAAAAGGACTTCGATTTGAGACTATTTTTTTTAACAAAAAATCGGTATTATGTTTAAATAGAAAATTGGTCTCGATTTGCGATCACTAATTTTTTTTTTTAACAAAAAATCGATATTTTATATAAAAAACATGAAAAACTTAAATCTTTTATATCTCGCTAAATAAGCGTTTAAATGGAAAAAGGGATTTGATTTGTGATCATAATTTTTTTCGACTAAAAAGGATGTTAGATCCTCTATAACTGTTTAAATAAAGAAAGAGATCCGATTTGTGAACACTTATTTTTCTTATCAAAAAACGATATTCAATATGAAAAATTTAAAATTTTTAAATCCTTTATATTTCAGCAAATATACGTTTAAATGGAAAAAGGGCTTCGATTTGTGATCACTAAATTTTCTAACCGAAAATTGATATTTATCTTGGTAAATATGCGTTTAAATTGATTTGTAATCGCAAATTTTTTTCGACCAAAAATCGATATATCATAGGAAAAACTCATATCTCGGTAAATAAGCGTTTAAATCTAAAAAGGGTCTCGATTTGTGATCACTATTTTTTTTCTTACCAAAAATCAATATTTTATGTGAGAAACTTGAAAAATTTTAAAACATTTATATCTCGATAAATATGCGTTTAAATGGAAAAAGGGACCCCGATTTCTGATTGCTATTTATTTATTTATTTTCGATGTTTGATAGTAAAAACTCTAAAAATCTTAAATCCTTTATATGTATCTTGGTAAATAGACGTTTAAATGAAACAAGCTTCTCAATTTGTGATCACTATTTTTTTTATTAAAACCCGATATTTGGTAGGGAAAACTCTAAAAATTTTAAATCCCTTATAACTCGCAAAATAAACGTTTTAATTGAAAAAGAGCCCTGACTTGTGACCACTAATTTTTCTCACCAAAAATAGATATTTTATATGAAAAACTTGAAAAATCTTAAATCATTTATATCTTGATAAATACGCGTACGAATAGAAAAAGGGCCTCGATGTGTGATCGTTAATTTCTTTTCGACCAAAAAGCCGATAAGGAGGACTCAAAAAGTCTTATATCCTTTATATCTCAGAAAAGAAACGCTTAAATGGAGAAAGGTCCTTGATTAGGAATCATTAATTAAAAATATTGATTTTGTTGGAAAACATAAGCGATTCGAAAGTTTTTTCAATTAGGTTCTTATATACCGAGATATTAACGATTTAAAATTCTTTTAATTTTATATAAACGATTTTGATTTTTGCTAAAAAATATAATTATTTCATATCGAGGCGATTTGTCCATTTCTAGGCTTATTTACTAGAAATTAACCATTTTTAGTGCAAAACACAAATGATCACAGATCGAGGTAATTTTTTTCATTTGGAGGTTTATTTACCGAGATATTAACGATTTAAGATTGTTTCTTAATTTTCATGCAAAATATAGAGTTTGAACAAAAAATTGATTCTGAGATATCAAGATGTTTCTTACAACATCTACTCCAGGAAAATAAACAAAAAAAAAAAAAAAAAATGTTTTATTCAAACTCGAAATTTGATGGAGGGTAGCGAATTTGGGCATATGCTTCAACATATGCTTAACAGTATGTATAAGATGTCAAGAAGAAATTCTAATTTATATTTTATATAATAATTTAATCTCCTTTTCTTTTTGAGCATAAATGTATATAATATCCCGGCAAATAATCAAATGGTTCCAAAACCAAGTGCTTTTCACCACTTCAAAGGTAAAACTAAGTGCATATTTTTTGCTTTTTCGAAAGTTATTATGAACATAGTTTTAATAGAATTACTTCAAAAGCAATGAACAAGAAGCATAAAAGAAGAACATTCTACCAATAACAATCATGGTTAAAAAAGTAACTTCAGCAGCTCCTTTTTCAGCATTAAGAAGTTCCTTCCAATGATAACTCAATGTTAAAATCGTGACTTTTTCAGTTTATTTTTTTTTTTGGGTTTTAAAATAACGATTCTTTTTGGAATTTCTTCTAATTTCAAATTTTAAAAATGTATAATAAAATTTTTGTTAAAAACATACTACAACTACTGTAGCATATTTATGGAAAGTAATTAAAATTGTAATAAAAATACAAGAAAACTGTTTTTTTCTCAGTGTGCTATTTAACTTAAACATCTATTTAGAAACATGAAATAGAGAAATGTTTTTAAACAATAATAATTTTATATTACGTGTGTTTATGTGCAATATTTAAAAGAATTTATTTAAATATAATTTTCTTTTTCTCTAACGGAAGAAAAGCAATTAAACTCAGAATACTAAACAAGATGTATAACATTTCAAAGTCTTAAACAATTGAAAGGAAGTAATTTAAAATCAAAAAGAAAAACTTTATTATCAAAAAAGAAAGAAAAAGAAAAACGTTTTATGAATTGAAAATGAAAACAATAATTAGTTTTTAAGGATATAAAGAAAACAAAATCAAACAAAAATAAAATCTCTAAAACTTACAAATCTGTCTTAATCTCTATAAAGGATATATTTTATTTTCTAACAAAAGAAACTATTAAAAACATAACGATTTTGCATTTAGAAATTTTTTGAAACTAAAAAGAAAAACACTGAAAAATTAAAAAAAAAAATAAACAAATCATGTTATAGATATACATATTTTTAACTTAGAATAAATTAAAAAAATAACATAAAATATTTAGAAGAAAATGATATAAAAATTAAAAAAAAAAAAACTCAATAAAGAATACATAAATACATATTTACACAACAAGAGTTTTCTTCTTTATGTTGATAAATGTTACATTAAAAAAATACAGAATGAACTATAGTTTTAATTTTAAACAAATATTTAAATTCAAAAATAAAAAAAAACATTTCAAATAAATTAGAACATTTTTCCAATTAACTAAAATATGAAATTTATTGTTTAATTATTAAAAAAGGCTACAATGAAGGGTTAGGGGGAAAAATGTTATTTAATAAAATTTAGCAGAACATTGTTACTAAATTAGAAGCTACATCCTGAGAAATATCAACCACAAATGTGTACAAAACAATACCATTCAGTATTAATAGTGAATTCAACTCGTATATTTATATAAATCGTTAGCTGAAATTGATACCGCATTGGTGTCAAATTGACACCAGTACAGTAAAGAATGATTAAATAAATAAATAAATAATTAATTAACACTATGTCCCTTTTTGTGTATTTAAAAGTTGTAAATGAATAGTGTCAAAAATTTGACACCATAATTGTCAATGTGACCACAATCATGGTGGATTTTTTCCTCAGTGTACAATCATTTAAATGTAACTTAAGTGGGTCAAAGGTCATGATATTAAATGATTAAAATAAAGTCATTAATCAGTCCCACCTCTGTTACCAAATAGAACGTTTTTAAATTCCTAAATTCATGGGACGTCATTAAAATAATTTGTTTTTTATAGGAGGTGTCATCGATAAGTTTACAACAAGGCATCATCCTAATTTAATGTTAAATTAATTGTATTTTATTACACTGCATAACGCCACCAGCAACGCAACCTTCCCATCATCGTCATCATTAACACAGTGTAACGGCAATAATTGTTGAGTATCAATATCTTATGCAGCCATTTAGTAAAAATCATGATTATACTCGTAACTACTACCTCTTTTTTATTTTGATTGCCAGTTTAAATCGCCTCTAAAGCACTAATTAGCTTAACGTACGAGTATTATTATGACGGTTAACCAGACTATGAGAAATGTTCTTTATGGAAATGAAATTTTAAATTCATTATACTCGTCTACCTGTTAGACTACCTGTTTGATAAATGGTACATGTGATTTAAAGTTCTTGTCTGCTTTGTTTTTAAGAGAGCTTCTCCCACACTATTAAGTGAGTGAGTCTGTGTTGCACGAACGGGATACTTATGATCTTGAAGATCTTTTGATGCTTTTAATGGAAATAATGTTTTAAAATTCTCTTTAGTTTAGTTGTGTCTGTCCTTATGTCCGTCTGTCTGTGTTCTTGTTAAACGAGCCTCTTGTTTTCTGAGAGATTCCTATATATTTGTTTCTTCTTTTAAAGGCACGTGTTCGCTGGAAGACAATAAACCTTTTTTCGAAAAGCAGAAAAAATGTAAACCTAATAAGTTATGATCTTATTTGAAACTAAATTAAGGAGAGGAAACAACAATAAAAAAATAATAATCGAAAAAATTCCATGATCCCATATGTGTACACAGAGAATAAAAGCAATTAGTAACAGATATTTTTGTTTAGTAATATTCTCTCGTTTAATTATGAAATGAAGATCAAAGTTTAACATTAATCTTAAGTTATGGGAGTATTTGATTATTAGTGCTGCCTATGATCGGCATACATATCACCTGGGGTACGAAGAGATTTGATAATTATCAAACATAATTATAATTATGTGATAACATGTTGCCTACCAAAATGAGCAAGCAGAATTCGTTCTTGGTGCACAAATATGTCATAATCTCTTCAAGTTGGTCGTTAAAATATGATCCATAGTGAATTTGTTTTCATCACCTGTGATGGCTGGATACTGACCAATATCTTATTGATATCTACCTTTACCGAAACAAGCCAACTTTTATATTTAAAAATAAATTCAGTTTTAATAGAAAAATGTACTAAACTCTCCCATATTTTTCTTTCACTTTATCTCCCTCTACAACAAACAATAAAAAAAATCCACATTCCCCAAACTTAACAATGAAAATCTTCTCAAAAGCTGGCGCTTAAAATCATCCTATCAACAATATATATACATACAAATCGTAGTAAACTCCGAACGTACGATCTTGTACCTCTTATACACGTAAAAATACCACAATGAATTTTTTTCTTTTGGTTAAGGTATGCGCACAATTGAAAGGTGAAAACAATTATTATTGCTTTGTTTACGATTTCTTACGTGCTGTAAATATCATAGTATATGATCGAATTGTATTGTGGTTCTTACTGCATGTTGCAACATAAACAACTGACTACTATTCGTATAACCAAAAACATAAAAAAAAATTAACATAAAAACTCCAAAAAGCATATCATCATAACCTTTAGGGAGTTTTTTTTTAACGAAGTAAGTAAATATGCTTCCAAAAAACCACAACAACTATAAAAGCAATAAAAAAAACTTCAAAGAAAGGTTTGTATTATATTTTTGGATGCAAGATATCTTTGTAAAAGAATATAAAAATAAAAAGAATTTTGTATGGGTTTTATATTCGTTTAAAAACTACAGAACAATACGATATATTTGATATACTATAGGGCAGAGATTCTTAAATAACAATAAATTTAAAATATCGCCAAAATAAAGTGTTCACAAAAGGAATCCCTTTTTCTTCTATTTATCGAGAAATTAACGATTTAAGATTTTTTAAATTTTCATGCAAAATATTGAATTTTGATAAGAAATATAAAATATCACAAATCGAGGCCCTTATTCATTTTTATTTTTTTAATTTTATTTATTTATTTTTATTTTATTTTCTGCTCAAAATATTAATTTTTGGCAAGATTTGATATAAGAAGTGATAATTTCATTTGAAAGGTTATTTATCGAGATATTAACGATTAAAATTCTTTTGATTTTCTTTTCAAAATATCGATTTTTGGTAAAGAAATATAGGTGATCACAAATCGAGGGCCTTTTTTCATTTAGAGGCATATTTATGGAAATATTAACGATTTAAGAAATTTTGAATTTTCATGCGAAATATCGATTTTTGGTAATAAATATAGGTGACCACAAATCGAGGCCTTTTTCCAATTGGTTGCTTATTTAGCGAGATATTAACAACTTAATTTTTTTTTAATTTATATTGCAAATACTATTTTTTGGTAAGAAATATTTATAACTAAAAATCGACGCCCTTTTTCCATTTAAAGGTTTATTTACCGAGATATTTAGCATTTAATATTTTTCCGATTTCCTAGGCGAAATACTAAACTTTGGTAATGAATATTGGTGATCATAAATTGAGGCCTTTTTCCATTTGGTTGCTTATTTAGCGAGATATTAACAACTTATTTTTTTTTAATTTGTATTGAAAATGCCATTTTTTGGTAAGAAATATTAATAACTAAAAATCAACCCCCTTTTTCCATTTAAAGGTTTATTTACCAAGATATTTACCATTTAATATTTTTCTGATTTCCTAGGCGAAATACTGATTTTTGGTAATAAATATTGGTGATCATAAATCGAAGCCCGTTTTCCATTTGGTTGCTTAATTAGCGAGATATTAACAACTTATTTTTTTTAATTTGTATTGAAAATGCCATTTCCTGATAAGAAATATTAATGATTACAAATCGAAGCCCTTTTTCCATTTAAAGATTTATTTACCGAGATATTTACCATCTATTTTTTCCTAGTTGAAATATTGATTTTTGGTAACAAATATAAGTGATCGCAAATGAAAGCCCTTTTTCCATTCGGAGGCTTATTTATCGAGATATTGGTGACTAGAGTTTTCCAAAATTTTAATGCGAGACATCGGTTTTTGATAAGAAATATTAGTGATCACAAATCGAGGCCTTTTTTCCATTTGAGGCTTATTTAGCGAGATAATATTTTTTTTACTTTTCGTTAAAAATATCGAAATTTGGTAAGAAGTATAGGTGATCCCAAATAGAGGCCCTTTTTCCACTGGAGCCATATTCAGTGAGATTAAGATTTTTCGATTTTTTTTTAATATCGATTTTTGTTGAAAACCCTTTTTCCATTTGTAGGCTTATTTAGTGAGATAATATCGCTTTAAGATTTTTTGAATTTTCATGCAAAATATAAATTTTTTTTAAAGAAATATAAATGATTACAAATTAGGTCCTTTTTGCCATTTTGATTCTTTTTTTACCGAGATTTTAACGATTTATTTTTTATTATTAATTTTCAACAAAACATTGATTTTTTATAAGAAATACAAGTGATGACAAATCGAGGCTCTTTTTCCATTTGAATGCTTGTTTATCGAGATTTAGCGATTTAAGATTTTTTTGATTTTTCATTAAAAATATCGACTTTTGGCAAGAAATATAAGTGATCGCCCTTTTTCCGTTTGCAGGCTTATTTGTCCATATATTTACGATTTGGAGGCTTATTTTCCGTTTGGAGACTTATTTGCCGAGATATTAACGATTTAGGATTTTTTAAATGATCATGCAAAATATTGATTTTTGTTAGAATTATTGATGATCACAAATTGAGGGTGTTTTTCTATTTGGAAGCTTATTAATTGAGATATTATCAATTTTTGAATTTTTCATTAAAAGTAACGATTTTTGGGAAGAAATATAAGGGATCACAAATAGAGGACCATTTTCCATTTGGAGGCTTGTTTACCGAGATATTAACGATTTAGCGATTTAGTTGTCTGTAAGATATACTCAAATCTAATTCTATTTAATTCAGATTTTAATAAATTTATTAAACATTTTTTTTTAAACCATTTAAGAACGCCGGTATTTTGAATATAAAAACACAACAATGATCTTCTTAAAAAAAAAGACTGATTCTTTGGTGTATTTGATATGAAGAAGGTATGTATAGTATCTGTGTAAAAGGGGATATAAATATGAGTATATGTATGTAAGAAGAGCTCGCGATCTTGTATAGATTATAGTAGTATTAATAAGAAAAAAAAAGATACTCATACACTTAACCAAAAATTTTGTTATTTTATGCTGCAAAGGCTGCTGCTGTTGATGGCTTATCCCAATATTTATGAATCCATGTAAGTGTCTGTTCGTCGGTCGGCCTTTGTAGCATATGAGTGTGTATTTGTGCAGGCTTATGTGTGTGTAAGTGAAGATGCCTTTTTATGATTCTTAAGATTTTGGTAGAATATTTTTTTGAACACGTGTGTGTGTGTGTGTGTATGAACTTATTTGTTTGTTTGCTTTATATTTTTACCTTTTTACCTTTTGTTAGTTTTTATATTTTTTTCGGTTAAAGATACAAAATTCTTATATTATGAGCATGTTGCGTGTGTTTTACGATCAGTAAGAGATTTCTTTTCAAAGAGTGAAGTTAAAAGACAAAAAAGTGAAACCGAAAAAGTAACAAAACTATTAAATACTATTAAATAATATTTACTTAAGATAAATTCCAAGATTTTATTGCAATAACACAAATACAGTTCTTAACAAATGTAAATATTTACATATTTTTTTGTTCTGTTTGCCGTGTTTGGTTACTAAGTGTGAAAGAAAAACATAATATGATAGTTTTAGAAAACTTTTACGTATTTTTGTGCGGGTATTTGCTTTTGCCAGCGATAAATGGCTTCAATTTTGGTTTATCTAGCAAAAGTTTAATCAAAATACCCGAGGATCTACAAATAGATCCCGATGGTTATTTTGATATAATGGAAAAGCCAGAACAATTTTTAGAAATTGATAAACAAATTGTAAGTTTTAAATAAATTTTAATTAAAAAAAAATTAAAATAAATCAATTAATATAATATGTTAATAGGCTCCCAATACTAAAGGAAACGTGGCAGGTAAATCACCCGCCCATGTTCAGCATTTATTAGAATTGGCGGCAGCAGAAGCCGACAAAGAAGCAACCATTTCCGCTAAAAAGGCACGCAAAAAATCACAAAATCATATGCCCGCCTTTATGTTTAATAGCGATGTCTCGAAAATACAATCGAATGCCAAGAATATTGAGCATGATACACACCACAATTTCTTTTATGAGCGCAATATAATAGTAGAACCCAGCGTACCGCCAGAGAAACTCCTAACAGAGAAAAAAGATAAAGGCGATGACTCGCAAGGCATACCCAAAGAGAAACTAAGACAAATGTCTTTGAAAAGGTAAGTAAAGAAGATTTATTTGAAATTAGATATTGAGGAAAAAATCTTGAACATTTATAGGTACTGAAAACGGCAGGTGTTTTAAAATACTAATTATTTCATACACACTCTTTGCTCTTAACAAAAAAAAAAAAAGCTTTTAAAAAGCTGTAAAATCCTTAGCTATTTAAATATAAAAATATTTAAAATATCCATGATGAACTCTTTTAAATAAATTGATTTTATTCCTTACTCTCTTTAATTTCCTTTTTTGTTTGATTCTCTTTTAATTTCCTTGATCATTCATTCAATTTACAATCAAGAGCATTTGCTACCCCTTAATAGTGCGTTATTGTTTCACACTAAACTCCACTCCGCAATCTCAAGTGTTTTTACCTGTTATCTTCGTCACAGCACGATCATACGATTTTATTTCAAGTGTTTTATAACACACACTCAAATTAACAACGGTTTTGAACTATATTTTATTTGCAACAAACATAAATATATACTTTTGGTTTCAAATCAATTAACAAGGATTCATTTTTCACTTGGATTTTCCCTTAAATATCCTGTCATTATGAATGTTTAAATATTTCTTAGAATTTCCACTCACACACAAACCATTCGTTATTAAGGACAATTTCTCGGGAAAATCCCATAGAATTTTCAATTGCGCTTAACAATTTATACCTGTTGGGCAAATTCAAGTACCTGGTGGATTTAAAATTTATTAAAGATAAATATAATGCAAAAAGATTTAATTTCTTCCTTTTATTTTGTTGTATATTTACAGGCGTTTGTTTAAACAACTCAAAGGCCGAAAGGTGCGAGGACCAAAACGGCACAAAAAACGTAGTCATCAAGCTACCCATAAACATAAGAAAGCAGAACTGTTAAATAGGTAAATAAATATTTTTTTTTAATTATAGGAATTAATTAATTGTATTGTAATTGGAAATACTAATGCAAAGGAAGTAAAATAATAAGGAAACTTTATTAATGATTTAATAATGAAAGGAAATCAAGGCTAAAATATGCAAAATCATATTTTTTTGGGCTTCAAATTAACTAAACTGTTAGTTATTTATCCGTATTTAGACATATTTAAATAAAAAATTCTTATTTTATAGTATAGCAATTTTTGCATATTTTGTAATTAGGAGCATAATTTTTCATATATTACACTAAAGAGCATAATTTTACATATATTAAACTTAAGAGAAAAGTTTACATAGTTTGCACCCAATAGAATTTTTACATCATTTGCAATTAGATACATTTTCTTTTTATTTTCACATACGTAATTTTCATCTGATAAATTGATAGAAATTGTATAATTTCCTAATACAATGTTTTATGTTTTTAATGTTTTAAAGTGCAAAAAGAAAATATTTTTTTTGCAATAAAAATCAAGTTAATTTGAGCTTTAATATAGATTTAAAATTAATTCAGGAAAAATTATATTTTAAGAGCATATTTTTTTTGAATTTCAACGACATATTTTTCGATTCTAAGTGCATTTTTTATGAGTATAAAATACTTTTTAGAGCATATTTTTTGTTGTCCTGGTTGTTACTCTAATTTATTAAGGGCGTTACTATGAAATTAATACAATTAATAAGAGTTATTTTTATAGATAATTAAAACAACTTTGAAAAAATGATTATTAATTTTGAGTTTTATGTTTAAATATTTAATAATGACTTTGACAATAATATTTAGAGGGCGGATTTCATGCATTTATTAAAGAAGCCCCTGCATTAAAAATGTTAAAAATATGCACTCATGTAAGTGTAAATTTTTAAAAACATATTTTAAAGGCTTATTTTAAAACAATAAATGTATAAAAATACGCCCCCTAATAATGTTATATTAAGATTTGATAATTACAATCATTAATTATAGCCATTGATTTGATTAAAGATAATTAAATGCAATTTAATGTTTTGTAATATTAAACTTAAATAAAATATTGGAAATTTTTTGTCGTAATGCCATTTCGTCATTTTTTTTTTCAATAGCATACATTTCTATTTGAAATTGAATAAATAATATTAATATCTTTCTTGTAACGCTGAAGAAATTCATAAGTATTTGTTTTGATCTTTAATAGTAGCTACAATAATTTTAGTGGATTTTAGTTATGAAAATAGCATAAAAATAATATAAATTAAGAAATTTTCTTATTGTATTCCTATATTCAAGAAACTATTTTCACATGGTTTTTTGATCCTATATTTCATATTTTGATAAATAATAAATTAAATGACTTTAGTTTAGAAATAGTAGATCACTGTTAACCTCTATTACTTCCAGTTCATATTAAGATAATAAATTTTATTCAATTTTATATTTATTTAACACACGATTTCATATGAATCAAAATCAGTAAGACATTCTTATTTTAAGGAACCTTCGCCAAAAAAACTTTAAAAATAGCAGAAATTGCTTTAAAATATTTATGCATATTTTCTTAAATAAAGCAAATCTACGGTCATGTGGAGCAAATATTTGAAAAAATAGTAATAAATCTTAAAACAAAATTAAATCTTAAAACAAAATTAAATACATTTCATACGAACATTCGTGTGGTATTTATGCACGTTAAAGTGATTTTCGGAAGAGTGATTTATATGGGAGCTATTGTCAATTGTAAACCGATTTTCATAAAATATAGTACTAAGATTGATACTTGTATAGAGCTTCTTTCCACTGAATTTCATTAAAATATTATTATTTTTAAGGAATTTTTTAGACCGATCACAACCAATTTCAATAAGCTTCGTCCTTGTATTATAAAAGTTCCACGTGCCAAATTTCATAGAATTATTCTCTTGTGTACAAAGTTTACATGGACAGCCAGATAGACGGATTGTGAATCGATTGGTATACTTTAATGTGGGTGTTCGATAACTTTTTCTATGCGTTACAAACATCAGCACTAACGTATAATACCCCAGCCACCTATGGTGGTGTAGTTTATAATAAGTTTAATTTAGAATTTATACATCAGCTTTTTATTTAGCTTTTACCCTCAAAATTTTAGAATAAGCTTCTACCTTTTTTCTAGTCTTTTTTCGTTTTTTTAAATGCTTTAAAAAGGCTAAAATGTTAGTATTTCAACAACGAAGAATGTAGTAAATCTATTACTAATTTTATTTTTATAGAATTATCCATTTAAGCTGAGATTATTTATATCCAACAAAAATTTTCGCCTGCGGCACTTCATTCTCCTCATAAATAATAACTTAACTAATTTTATAATCTTACTAAATCGCTTACACTGTGCGACAAATGGTAGGGGTCAGTGATCGGGAAGGGTTCAAACTACCGGGGAAAGTTATATCGGTAAAAAAGAAGTTATACGGGTCCCGGCGTTTCGCTGGGTCACGTCTAGGAATCGAGATATATCGATTTGAAGTTAGTAACTATCATATAGGGGAAATTGTGACCTTTGGTGGTCTTTTTTTTTGACATAACTCGAGAACCACCAGTCCGATTTTGCTGAAACAGATTTAAAAAAATTAGGAATTACAATTCCTTTAATCTGCTCATACAACGTTTCGCTACATAAGCAACAGTTTCGCAGTTATAAATAAATGTATGAAAAAAAACTATTTTTTGCCTACAAAATTGAATTTTTTTATTTTTAATTCATAAAAAATCCAAAACGATAAAAAAAGTGTCAAGTCCTATTACTTTCACGTAAAGTCACATAACCTTTAAAGAAAATGAGACATAGATCATGAAAATCGATGGACGCGTTTCGCTTTTATTCACAATTAAGTGAAGGTATCTCATTTTGACAAGAATATTGATTTTATGTTTCAATGAATTTGGATAATATTTATCATATATTATTTATTATAATTATTAACACGTAAAATTAAAAATTATTACAGGTAATTATTAGGTTATTACATAGATACACAGGTTATAAAAATCGATGAACGCAAATCTTATTTTCGTTTGTTTGCGCCCTTTATTTCTTGCGTGGTGGTTCGCCCACTTGTTCAGAGTCTGCATCGGATGAGGATCTGTCTTCATCTGGAAAAACTCAATTGTTTTTAATCAGTCAGTTAACTTCATTTTTGTGACTTACCCTCGGAGGAAACTCCCATTGTATATTCTTCTTCTTCATCTTCATTGTCGGGAAGCGGTGGAATTGGTATTTCATCGGAATGCGTTAGAGGTATTTGAGCACTTTTAACAGATATGTAAACTCTTCGTTTAAGGCCTTTACGATTTACTCCACATTTTTTGTTTGCGCAAGCGTAACAGTTGTCGGAATTATGCTCTCCTGGATCAGTCCAAATCATTGGTACACCAAAACGAAGTGAACTGCGTTTCCCTTGGATCCACATGTTAAGACCAATGTAGCACGTTTTACAAATTTTGTCTGCGACCAACGAAACGCCGCCAATTATTTCGCAATCAAAATAAAGTTTAAAAGCGCGCTCCACCTGCTCAGTGAGTAATGCAGCATTTGTTGAAACTAAATTGATATTTTCTGGACAATTTTTCATCACTTTAAAAAAACCGTACTTTACGCGTTCGGAGACACTTGTTAAATGACAAAAATCGATCAGTGAACACCTATAAATACTACGTAAGTTTCAATATTTTACTGAGAGGTACTGATGAATTCGCACATCTTTTAAGGGTGGCTATAAACCTGATTCGTGTGCGTTTTAAATTTGTCGAAACGTTCTAAAACATGACCACTCATAAATGTGGGTGCAATTTGTGTAAAAAAAAAATGCAGGTAGCCAACGGAAAAAAACCCAAATAATTAAAAAAGTGCATTTTCCTTTTTTCATTTTAATTGTCCACGCACATTTATGACCGTTTTTTAGTTTGTTACCGCTACCATAAAAATCAAATAACCTTTTGTTTATTACTTTTTTTTTTTAATTCTGACAATCATAAAAAAAGTCATCAATGTTTTTTCCAAGGAATTTTGAGCATATCTCGAGCAAATTTTTGAAATTCATACCTTCACTTAATTGTGAATAAAAGCAAAACGCGTCCATCGATTTTCATGATCTATGTCTCATTTTCTTTAAAGGTTATGTGACTTTACGTGAAAGTAATAGGACTTGACACTTTTTTTTACCGTTTTGGATTTTTTATGAATTAAAAATAAAAAAATTAAATTTTTTAGGCAAAAAATAGTTTTTTTTTCATACATTTATTTATAACTGTGAAACTGTTGCTTATGTAGCGAAACGTTGTACGAACAGATTAAAGGAATTGTAATTCCTAATTTTTTTAAATTTGTTTCAGCAAAATCGGACTGGTGGTTCTCGAGTTATGTCAAAAAAAAAAAAAAAACCACCAAAGGTCACAATTTCACCTATATGATAGTTACTAACTTCAAATCGATATATATCGATTCCTAGACTTGACCCAGAGAAACGCCGGGACACGTATAACTCCTTTTTTACCGATATAACATTTCCCGTTGGTTTCATCCCATCCCGATTTTGACTGTCGCATAGTGCTATTAAAGAGAATTGTCCGAGTTAAGTAAGCTACATATCAGTTATATTTTTAGTCATGTAATTTTTATTCCCTACATCACCATATGTATTATGCGTTTGTGCTGATGTTTGTAACGCAAATAAAAAATCATACAATGCCCACCTTAACGTATACCAACTGACTTAGAATCACTTTTTGAGTCGATCTAACAATGTCCGTCCATCCGTCTGACTGGACGACTGACTGGCTGTCCATGTAAACATTGTGCACAAACTACAGGTCGCAATTTTGAAGATAATTCAATGTAAATTGCACGTAGGACTTTCATAACACAAGGACGAAGCCTATTGAAATTGGTTATGATCGGTTCATTATTTCACCTAGCTCACATACAAATGTCCTCCCGGAATATGGGTTTAACGATCATTAATTCCTTAAATATAGAAGTATTTTAATGAAATTCGGTGTAAGGAAATTCTATATAAGTATCAACTTTTGTGCTAAATTTCATGAAGATCGGTCCATAATTGACCATAGCTCCCATATTAAACTCTCTTTCGAAAATCACTTTAACGTGCATAAATCACATACATATGTTAGTATCAGGTTTATATTCTACACAAATAAGTTTTATATAAGTAGAAATCATAGTGACAAATTTTATTCGGATCGCTCCATAATTTACCATAGCTCCCATATAAGCCCTCTTTCGGGAATTACACTGAAGTGCATAAATTCATATAAATGTTAGTATTAGCGTAAAATTTTTTATTCATATATTTTATTTTACACTTAGTAAAAGTATCGGTCCACAATTGTCCACATGTCTAATATAAGACCCCTACACGAATTTTGATGGACATACACAAAGGTGTGGGTTATCATATGGTCGGGCTTGACCGACTATATCTTTCTTACTTGTTCTTTTTTGAAATTTTTTTCTGAGTAAAATTACATAACAAGTTAATTAAAATGCTGTTAAAAAAACAACAGTTTTGGAAAAAAACCGAATCCGACATCGTTGTCTTGAATAATCTAGGTTCACTTCTATTCTTAATACACTGAGGCCCCGGTCTGTGTCGTTAATGGGGATCGGAGAATTGCGACAAAAACTGAAACGCTGCAAATCGAGGCCTGAGTATATAAATGTTTACTGTAATTTTAAATTAAACATTATTAAATTTAAATTGTGTTATAGAATTTTAAAAGTTTTGCCTTTTTTATTACATTCAAATATGTAAAAGTATAAATAAATTTTTAAATTGTATCGTTCGAAAGACGAAAAGTACATAAATCTGATAAACAACTTTATATTTTATTTAATTTTTATTATTTTATTGCTAATTAATTAATATTGAATTTAAATTTAATTTTGGAATTTCAAGAGCAATTTAAATGAACGAAAGTTTTAATAATTTTATATTCTGCAGTATGATTGTGCGAAGAACCAAATTTACCTAAATCTTGGAATGAAAATAATAGAGTTTTTATTTGACTTAATTTTAAACTGCTTAGAATAAGACTAACCAACGTTTATAAAATAAAAAAAAAAATTTATTTTATTTAATTTTAAATTTTCAAAGCATTTTGTTGAGTTAAGCCTTTTATTTAGTTAATAAATTAAGTAATGATTTAGTTTTATATATTAAAAAAATATTCCCAATAAAAATTTTTTTCCAGAAATTAATACAATATTAAATTTAAATTAAGTTTTATAATTTCAAAAGCAATTTAAATTTGCAAAGGTTTTAATGAATATCAACATGAAGTAGGGTCGTTCGAAGGACCAATTTAAAACTGTCTAATGTATGTAAAATAATAGAGTTTTTATTTTATTTAATTTTAAGTTACCAAAGATTTTAATTCAGTTAATAAATTAAATAAAGTTTTGAAAGAAATTCCCAATAAGTATTTTTTGCTGGAATTATTACTAAACGATATTAAATTTAAATTGAGTTTTATAATTTCAAAAGCTGCAATACTTTTGCTTATCTTTAAATTTGAGAATTTTAGTAAAAAATGAAATTAAAATTCAAGTCAATTATTTTATTTTATAATTTAATATTTTTTGTAAACCTATTTCAAATTTAAAATAATTTGACCCAGGAAATTATTTTTACACAATAGATTTGTATAGTCCATGACCGAAAAAGTTCAATTGAATCATTCACTCAACTGATTGAAATGAATCATTGATCTTTCTGAGCGCATTCAGCTCAATACTGAGCTGTTATTGCAAAACATATGAGCAATTTTCTTTTGCGCTCTTTCTTTCACTTTGACATTCTGCTTTTGAAACTTTTGAAACGTTGTATATAAAAAGAAACCTTCAGCAAATTAATTTGGTTATTATCAGTGTCTACTTTTAGGCTATTAAATAATTTGTGTATGTTTATAAAAAAACAGAAACGGTTATCGGAAAACAAACATATTGAACAAGTCGCTCTTTTGCTCATTCGCTCAGTTGGCTTTTATTGAAACAGCTCATTATGGGAAATGTTTACCAAAAATCATTCGCATAACGAGCAGTTTCATTGAGTCAACTAAGCAAATGAACTAAAAGAGCGAACTAGTTCAATTGAGTGAGATGAGCTAAAAAGAGCGGTCAATTGGAATGGTTCTAGAACTAGTTCTATACTCAATGATTTTTATTCGAAATTATCACATTCAAAACTTGTTCTATAGAAACCTTATGATTTCAGAGCGTTTTTATTTTTTACTCTAATGAGCCATTTCCTAAAGGCCACTTTTTAGATCAATTTAAATTTGTTTAACTCTTGGTTTTTTTAAATTTTTGGAATTTTTAAAATTTTTTATTCAAGTTTTTTTAACAGTTCTATGAAGACATCTGGGAACCAGTAACTTTCTTATATAAGTGATGTAGAAGTCATATAGAATTAGTTCTTAAGCACTAGTTCTCAAAAACTTTCTATAAAACCAATTTAGAGTTACAATAAATTTATACTCCATGAATGTCAGAATTAGTTATTATACCACTACTTCTAATGATTATTAATATTATTATTATTATTATTAAAGAATCTGAAGTTTTGATTAGACCAGTTCTAGAACTAATGATTTTAGGACATGTTTTAAATTTTTTCCTTGGTATATTTGAATTTAAATAAAATCTTGCAAAATTCTTTTTATTTTAAAAAAGGGCGATTCTAAATTTTCTTTTTAATAAAATAAAAGTAAAAAAATTTAATTTTACCTAAAAACTTTTATTTTTATTTTATATTTAAATTCAAAACTAATTCTTGCAAAATTTCCCATGTTATAATTTTTAAAATTAAATGACTTAGGCTCGGTCTTATACTGCTCACTTAGTGAAAAAATTGTACTTAAGTTCAAAAAATTGTTTTATATTAAAAAACTTAAGTATTCTTTTCCCATCCCTTAAGTTTTTCCTAAAAAATTGTTTGACGTCTTCAAAAATATACATTGAAAATAAACAAAAATAAATAAAAATACAAAAAATTTAATAAAACTATTTAAAATTTTAAAATGATTTTAAATAACCCTTTAAATACATATTTTCTGTGTAGTTATATATTTTCCACCAAAACCTTTTTAATTTTAGAGTCGGCCCATAAGGTGCAGATTTCTTCATATTTTCGAAATAATCTCAAATTGTTAAAAATTGTTGCTACTTGATTTCTTATTGATGTCACATTAGGGTAAAAAAGTAAGTTTGATATTTTTAATAATTCTTCTCACTACCAGAAGCCAACAGAAATCCAAATGTAAAGATATTTAATAAAAAATTAACATAATTAAGAAAAACCATTTTAAAATAAATAAAATATAACTATAATTTTAAGTTGAAGATTTTTTTTGAAATTGGGACCACCCTATTGTAAATACATAAAAGCTCAAAGCGTTTTGTTTGTTTTCTTGTCAACTTAAGTTTTAAACTGTAAAACAAAATCTTCCTTAAGTGTGAGCTTTTATTTACATTTTTCATTGCCAAGTTTGCACTTAAGCATACACTAAGGAAGCAGTATAAAACCGGGCCTTAATGGCTATGAAATATATTAAATTTCATTCTACTTTTAAAATTAATAAAATTCTTAATATATTCTGCAAAAAACAAATTTCGTATTAAGTCAAATCATTTTACTTGATGATTTAAAATCTTACAAGTATAATTGCAGTTTAAAATAGTTTTACATTTAAGTTGGATTCTAGTATTTTTAAAACTTTGAAAACTTTTAAAATATTTATGTATTTTGAATTGGTAGTAAAAGGACTGTAGACAAATAATATTATAAGCATAATTTTAAAATGTAATTGACAATTGAGATAAAGAATGAAAAAGGTTTTTAGTTAACGATCAAAAAACTTTCAATCATTAGTTATTTAATTATTAAACAATGTTTCAAATTTAATAATAAACATTTATCTTCTTGCAGTAATTAAATAAAAGAATATTAATAAAGCATATTGACCAATTGAAACACTTTAAATTTGGTCATATATTTAAAGCATGACTTAAATTTTGGTTATGAAATCTACTATGAGAAATAAACAGAGGAAATATTTAAACAGTTTACTGGGATTAAACTAATATATAAGTTTTAGACTTTAAAACAAAGATATTAAATTAACTGCAAACACATTTAATTTAAAATATAAAATTTAATAGATTAAAATCCTAATAATAAGTTTTAGTTTTAATGTTCATTTTAATATGATTATATTGTAAATAAAATTTATATATCATATCTCTAAAAAAAACGAATAAATTTATTATTTTATTAAAACAAAAATTAAAACAATTATCGTTTGCCTTTATTTCTTTTTATACATAGTCCTCCTCCTCCTTTAATATTGGATGACAGCTTACAAAATGATGGCTTAAATCGTCCCAGACGTGCTGTTACCGCTAAAAAAGAACGTATCTGGGATTATGGTGTTATACCATATGAAATTGATCATATTTTTAGTGGAGCTCATAAGGCTCTCTTTAAACAGGCCATGAGACATTGGGAAAATTTTACTTGTATAAAATTTGTCGAAAGAGATCCAAAAGTTCATCCAAATTATATATATTTTACCATAAAAAATTGTGGGTAAGTAAAGGGTTTTAATTTTCTCTAAAACAAATATTCTTAAAAATTATTGTTGAAATATAATTTATTTTATTTATATTCAATAGCTGCTGTTCCTTTGTGGGCAAACGTGGTAATGGCCGACAAGCCATCTCTATAGGCCGTAATTGTGAGAAATTTGGTATAGTGGTCCATGAATTGGGTCATGTAGTAGGCTTTTGGCATGAACACACACGTATAGATCGTGATAAACACATCATTATTAATAAAGCCAATATCATGAAAGGCCAAGAATATAATTTTGATGTTTTATCCCCCGAAGATGTTGATTCTTTGGGTTTACCTTATGATTATAATTCTATAATGCACTATGCCCGCAATACTTTTTCCAAAAGTGTTTATTTGGATACTATACAGCCGTTGGGTGTAAGAGACCATGAAAAAATTGAAATAGGCCAACGTATTAAATTGAGTAAAGGTGATATAGCTCAAGCGAATTTACTATATAAATGTGCTACATGTGGCCGTACATTTCAAAAAAGTTCAGGTAAAATTATTGCTCCCCATTATAGTTATAAAAAGGGAAGTGGTAATGATTTAGTTGATGAAGTGGAAGGTAGCGGTAGTGATGGTTATGAAGATGAATTCAATGCGGAATTTGATAAATCATTGGAATCGTGTGAATGGCGTATAACGGCTACAAATGGTGAAAGGATTATATTGCAATTGCATCAAGTGGTAAGTTGTAAAAAGATTTTTTATAAAAAAAATACTATTTAAGAACTTTTAATTTTTAATCAAAAGAAATAAATTTAGATAAATTGTTTTTCCCATTAATTCTTTTTGAAAAAATATTTCTAAAAAGTCCTTTTTTAAATCGTGTTGTTAAGTGTGAATAAAATTTTAATTTTCTGTTTCATATCAAACTAAAAATTAGCCTACATTGATCATTACCATTTTGGTTATTTCCTATTAAAGTAAAAATATCATTTATACTAAAAAGAAAAGTACTAAATTAGGGATTTACTTTTTAAGTAAAAATTCCTTTATAATATTAAATACAAGTATGAAAGATGTAGCCCGACCAGATGATACGCAACACTATTGTGTATAAGCACTTAAATTCGGAGGGGGGTCTTATTTTGGACCTGTAGCCAATTGTGTTCCCGATACTTGTATTAAGTGCAAAATAAAATATACGTGTACAGAATATTATGTTGATACTAATATTTATATGAATTTAAGCACTTTAGGCTGATTCTCGAAAGTAGGCTGTTAATGGTAGCTATGGTCAATTATGGGCTCATAAAATTTGGCACTGTCGTTTTTACTTATATAAAGTTTCTACGTGTCAAAACTAGAAACTACCATTTTTATGGCATTTATTTTTATGGGATTTATTTTGTTATAGTGATTTACTTTTATATAAAACTTTGTGACGAATTTCCTTAAAATATCCTTAAGTTTCATTTGTTTACTTTCGACAAACCCCTATTCCGGGAGCATATTTGTATAGGGGCTAGGTAGAACAATACACTTATCGTAGCCAATTTCAATAGGCTTCGTCTCTGTACAAAAATAATTATCTGTGTCTAACTTCATCAAGATATCTTTAAAGTTGCGACCTCTAATTTGTTCACAAGGTTTGCATGGACAGACAGCCAGTCAGCCGACCAGACGGACGGACAGACATCGTTAAATGGACTCAGAAAGTAGTTCTGAGTCAAGCGGTATATTTTGAGGTGGGGGTTCGAAAATTGTTTCTATGCGTATAATACTCAAACCAGCTATGTTGGTTTAGGATATACAAATCCATATTATAAAAAAGTAGTTTTAAAATTTCAATAATTTAGAATATGCTCTTGAGGAAAAAGTTACTTTTTTAATATTTTTTTTTTTTTTTTTTTAATATTACACAAAACACAAATAAATTGATTTTCTTTTAATTCTAAAAGAATCAAAATTAGCAGTCAAAAGTATGCTATACAATGTGACTCATAAAGCCAATAAATGTTACTGCCTGTTCCACGAGGTCGAACGAAAAATTCATTTCGGCAATTTATATTGAAAACAAGAAAAAATTTCAAATTTATTTGTTATTTCCCAGACAATTTGACGAAACGAATTTTCTCTTGTTATTATTAATTACATAAAGTATATTTTGCTTTTTTTTCCTGTGTTTTCTCTTTATTTAAAATCTTTTTTAAAATTACACAATATTGTCTGTCTTTTTTAAAACATATTTTCATAACTAGTACTTGCTTAATTTTTAAATCAAAATTGATTAGAAAAGGATTTTTTATATTCAAATAATTCTAACAAACTCATTTTCAATATTTTTTAAAGTAATTTTTAACCTAAAAAGTCTATTATAAATGAAGAAAAGATTTGTTACTAAAATAATTTATGAAGATTGACAAGAAATTGTGAGAATTCCATATTAAAAATCTTTTATTATAAAAAGAAAAATATTACACAGGTATAACGAAAATAGAATTTTGTAGCTAAAATAAATAAAAAAAAAATTTAAAGAAAGTCTTGGAATTCAAAATTAAGAAGCTTTAATTCTTTTGCAAATTTTAATTTCATTTATCAATTAATTTTGAAATACAGTTCCGTTGTCAACTTATTTTGATGTCAAAGAAATGTTTTTGAAGGACCAAAACACAAATTATAAAAAATCTGGTATTAGAAAATTCTGCCTGATATACATTTTAAACCTTCATTAAAATCTCATATCGGCATTTAAAAGTTGTTTAATAATTTTTGCAATTGTTTCTAAAATTTTGCGACATATTAGTGTTGAGTTTGTGTCACGACATTTTACATTATCCCAAAGTTAAGTGTTAAATTGCTCGTTTTTGAAGCTGTTTAAATAATTCTGAAAAAATATAAAATGAATGTAAATAGTTTTGAAATAAAAAACACCTAAGAACTTTTCTTTTTATATCAGGAACAAATACCATTATTTTTTTTTTTTTTAATTACCAAAACCTTCTCTACACATTTAAGGTCTTACAACAACAAAACAATTATTTTAAAATATTTTATAACAATAACTATATTTTAAATCTTTTAAAAATTTTGAAAAAAAACTTCCATTGCCAAATAATGAGTTAATAACACTACACTGCTAACACTTTAGTAAATTAACTCATTATTTTAACACGAGGATGTCATTGGAGGCAACTAGTTGTCATATATACTTCCAAATAGAGTCTTAAATAATTAATTACTCTATTAAAAATGCATATAAATCTGCTCAATAGTTACATAACTAGTTACATGTAATGCAGAGGAAAGGTATTGCAGACGGGATGTCGATGTTGGCGTTTCGTTGAAAAGTATGTCGTTCGGTAACTATATGTCGTTACCAAGTTTTTGCTGGGTAGATTTCAAACAAGTGAGAATGTTATATTCGGCTTGACAGAATCTACCCAGCAAAAACTTTGCTTTCCTGGTAAGCTAGCAGGTATAATTGGAAACAAAAATAAACTACTTATTTTTTGCCTGAATAACTAGTTATTTTTGTTCGACTTGTCCACAAATTCATGTAGTTATTTTTTGACTCTAGGGTTACTCAAAAATATGTACCTAAACGAAAACAAAAATAAAAAAAAAAACAAAAATATTTGCCGTCAGTAAGACTCGAACTTGGACACACACTAACCATTCGTTTTTACTGACTAACGTCTTATTCAGTACACCATCTCGCACATAGCATCCTAAGCGACAAAAACTGTATTTAGTTTAAAATATCTTTTTAGACATTTTGTTATAAAAAACTAACAGCTTCAGAATGGGGTTGAACCAACAACCTTCTAGTTGTTAATCCGGCGCTCTAGCTAACTCATCCACGTGATTGCAGTATTACTGTGTTATTATACTATTGAGTACTTATTAATATAATACAGAGTAGGCAAATAATAATGACGCCTCATTACCAAGACACTACTTTAATAAGTAGTTGTCATACCGAAAACCAAAAAGTTTTTGCTGGGATGTAATGCAAAGGAAAGGTATTGCAGACGGGATGTCGATGTTGGCGTTGCGTTGAAAAGTATGTCGTTCGGTAACTATATGTCGCTACCAAGTTTTTGCTGGGTAGATTTCAAAAGAAACAAGTGAGAATGTTATATTCGGCTTGGCAGAAGCTATATACCTTCCATCTGTAATTTTTGAAAATTTCACCTTATATGAGAAGTGGGCGGTACAGACCACAACCATTTTTTGTTGCCAAAATTTAATTTGGACTTGAACTATTTGTGCAAACTTTCGTTGATGTACATGCTTTTTTGTCAAATATACCGGTCGAAAGGTATAAACTGGCGTTACATTAGACACCCTGTTTTTTTAAAGTATTTGGTTGTTTATAAATCGATTTTGCTCATTTTCAATACCAAAGAAACCTTATATAAGAAAAATATTTGAGACAAATTACGTCCCCTAGGCTGTCCGCTCCGAGCTCTATTCTACTTTCAACAAACAGACAGACAGACCGACGGACGGACATCGTTAGATCGCATTAGATTCTCACAAGGACCCAGAATACTTTATGGAGTCTTAGATGATTATTTCGACATGTTACACATGGTATGACATACTCAATAATTTTTGGATGATTTACATTATTACATTAATACTTTTGACACTTATGTAGATTTTGTTTGGCGATTGATTTCTTAAAAATTTACGCATAAAATCTAGTTTAAATGAGATTTCAAGCAAAATCTACATAATTTTATTAGATTTTATTTAGATTTTCCATACAAATCAAAATCTAGTTTCTAATGAGATTGTACCAAAGACTAATAAAATTTAAATAGGTGGAAAAAAAATCAATTTTTCAACATTATTTTTCTTTAAGTATGTAAGTAAAGTACAACAATGTGTTAAATAAAAATGACTTTTGTATATAGACAAATATTTTTGAAATTAAAAAATACACAAAATTTTATTTGAAAATTATTATAAATTAACTTAAAAAGGAGTTTGTGAAGCATGCAGCTCATTTCAATGTAGTAAGTGGGTGTATATAATTCCAATAAAAAGCAGATGTCAAACAAAATCTAAAAAGCTGTTGTTATTGTGTAATGTAAACAGGGTAGATTTTCTTTTTTTTTCTCTTCGAAATCTCGTTCAAATGAGATTTCAAGTGTAAGTGTAAATTGGGTATAAATAATTTTCTTGTTTTACTAAAACTTTTTTAATATTACACTTACTTACATCATGTTTTATTTATTCGTTAAATAGAAGAAAGTCACTAATTACCAAAATAATTAATTCAATTAAAATTTGTTTAAAATTACACCTCTCACAGAAAAACAGTGTTGGGTAACGATAAAGTCAATTATTTTTCCAATTGCTTATTATAAATATTTTCTTTAGGTTTGATTAAGATCAACATTTTTAAGAAATTTTATTATTAATATAAAATTATCTTACGAAATTAAAATAGATATGAAAATTATCTATTAAAATAGATATGAAAAAATTTGTTAAATTTTAATTAACTCGAGATTTTCTTAAACAACACACTGCTTGAAAAACTACTGAGGCTGTAGATCTTTTTTTTTGAATACATCATATAACAATTATCAAAAATTTCCAAAGAGTCTCCAAATTTTGTAATTTTGAAAAAAAAACATCTTGAAGGTAGTTGTTGCTCTAAAGATCTTGTATCTCCCTAAATTTATGTCAATTTTAGATTTTCTAATTAATTTAGAGAGCACAAGGACGAAACATTTTGACTGCATTATTTATACCTTTCTTTCAAATAAGTAATTATTTATTCAATATTTTCAAATTCATCTTATACCCAATTTACACTTGCACTTAAAAAAAAAAACAATATCTACCCCGTTTACATTTATTATTTCGACACTTTTCTAGATTTTGTTTGAAAAATGTAAATTCAACACATCCATTCACTTAACCATTTAAAATTGATGCATGTTTCACCAAACTTTATTTAATATAAATTTTTCACTTATTTATAATTAATTTAAGTTGAAACTTTGTTTAGTCTGAGTTCACACAAGGCAATTTTTCTTGCTGAAATTCTGATTTCGTGTGAGAGCGAGCGAAAGGGAATATGTAAGTGTACAAACTTGTACAAACAAATCAAATCAATAAAAGCAAGAATTGCTGAAGTAAAATTTTGTGTGTGAACGAAAATGCAAGTTCAAGAGAAAAAAAGAAAAATTTCAGAAAGAAAAATTGCTGTGTGTGAACTTAGACTTATTAATTGTTTTATTTTAAATTTTAGAAATATTTGCTTTTATACAAAAATCGTTTTTATTTAGTAAATTTTTGTATTTTAATAATACACTAAAAGAAAAACAGTGTTGAATAATGATATTTTTCAAAATCTAGTTAAAGTCTACTAGATTTTGGTAAAATCTCATTAGAAACTAGATTTTGATTTGTATGAAAAATCTATTTAAAATCTAATAAAATTATGTAGAATCGGCATGAAATTTCATTTAAACTACATTTTTTTTACATATGTAAATGGGGTATTTTTTTCAAAATTTCAATTTTGATGTACATTTTTTGAATATTTGTCTTTAATACTAAACTTTGTATGCAAAGTTTTAGAAGCTATTTTATTTACAATAAAATGAGATATCAATCTTTAAAATCGCTTAAAAACTCCAGAAGTTATTAAACATTTTCTAAACATTGTCAAAAAATTCTTATTTTAAGCAAAGTATTTTATATTTGATTTGGTGCATACTTTCGGGGCAAAAATGTGATACATATAGAAAGTTTAATAAAGTTAATAAACTTTATCAAAAAAATTCTTGATATATTTTAAGATAAAGTATTTTATTTGATGTTTGATTTGGTGCATAATTTCTGCGGCAAAAATGAAAAGTATATGTAAAGTGTAATGAAATGATTCCAGATAAAATCGAAAAAGTTTTACGGTTTTTGTTTGGTTTGAAAAAAATCTTGTTATATTTACAACAAAAATGTCTTAAATAATTATAGCATCGTTATGTAGAATTTTGTAGTAAAAATTATAAAAAAATGTATATTAAGGAAAAACTATGATTTTTTTTTTAATTTACCCAAAACGGAAAAATTTATACTAGAAAAAAATCCGATTCTTCAACTTCCAAAAACAGTTTTAGGAGGAAAAATCAACAAAATAATAACAAAATTAGGGATTCATTTGTATACGAACACATTTAAATTTATGTAGGGAAAATATTCCTTTAATATTATTTTAATTTGCTAAATATACTTTCTTTTCAGAACCTTTATCTTTCTCCCGATTGCAGTGAAGATTATATAGAAGTACGTGATGGCTACTGGCATAAGTCACCAGTTATACAACGTTTGTGTGGGAATCATACTTCTGTTACGATTAAAAGTGATTCTAGTCGTATGCTAATAAGTTATGTTAATCGGCGTAGTATTAAAGGGTTCCGCGGTTTTATAGCTGATTTTGAGGGTAAGTGTTTTTTTTAAAATTGAAATGACAAGCGAAGAAAAAAAATATTTATTAATTTAATAAATCGTTTAAACAAGTCAAGGGAAACAGGTGTTATTTATAGCTGTTTAATGTCTAAACAAGAACTAGAATGGGGTATGTTTAGATACATAAACGCACGTACATACATATACATAGTAGCTCTAACAGAATACTTTATAAAAACGTACAAATGTTATTCTTATAAATGACTTTTATGGTACTTTCTATATACATACTTATTTAGTACTTAGCTAAAAATAATGTATGTGTATTTGTATGAGAAGTTCTGCTTCATTATGAATTATGTCCATAGACATTTTGCTGTGCTCTCAAAATGTCCATTGTTAGCCTACAAATTTTTTTGTATTTGTAGGAAATTAGTTTCGGACTATTAAACAAAAATGAAATAATTGTTGATTTATATGCAATACAGTGAATTTCACAAAAAAAATTTTTCTTTAGTGTTCAATAAAGTTAACTACATAGATGTTTCTTTTTAAAAAGGGGGACATATTAAATGGTTATTAAAAACTGTTTAAAGAAGAGAATATATTCGTTTATAAAAGAAGTCATAAACTGTTTTATATTAAACTTATTTCCTTCACTTAAAGGTCCACAAATTTTAATATGGAGAATTGTTTTCTAAACATAAAATCATTAATCATTATATGTGCACATTTTTATTAGTTTATGGCTGAAAAGAAGTTCATTAATAACTTTAAGGAATACAAATTTCAGACATTTTTTATAGAATATAATAAGTATTTTACAACACAATTAGTATAATTTTAGGCTAAAATATATTTAAATTATTTATTAATTAAAATAATAACTAAAACATAATTCGTGCTAAAGCTATAAAGCTTCTCTTTTAACTATTAAATTTTTATTAAAATTTTAAAAAAGATTTTCATTAAATGTCGTTTATTAATTTTATTTAATGAATAAAATTGTTGCATAACTTTAGGTTTAAACATAATTTTTGTAAGATTTTAAAAGGTAAAAGTAAGCTCAACATAAATACTAATTTTGTATAAGATTTTTATGAAACATAATGAATGCGTATATGTTTTAAAATCAAAATTGTCAATAGTTTCATAAAAAATATTCAGGTTCGGAAGCCTGAAAATATGCTACATTTTATATAATTTTTATATAATTAATAGCCTAAAAGAACTGAAGCATAAAAATGAGTTAATAAAGTGAGAGTATATATTAATATTTCGATTGTAAAGCTCATGGAACGAAATTTTTGAAGTAATAATAATTTTAAAAATATAAAGTATGAAAATATGCTTTAATTTTTTGTTGTTTACCAGCCTACAAATATGCAAGAAAACTTTATTTATTATAAAAAAGTCAATAGAAATATATCTCGTATCCAAAAAAATATATCAAAAGAACTTTAAATATATGTTAAGTTATATTTAGCTAAACCTGATGATATGCTATAAATTTTGGTCTAAAAGTAAACAACAAGCTTTTGATTATTCCAAATAATTCTTCAAAATGAAAGTGACTCTTCAGATTATTTTTATAAGAATGAGTCATTGATTTTTATTTATGTAAAAAATGGAACTTAAGTCATAAAGTCCGCAAAATATGTTAAAATTTTTTTTAATTAATGGCTTAGAGTTATACAAAGAAATTTTTATTATTAAACAAATTATAATTCTTGTTTTCAAAAAGACAAAGAAGTTTCCGATTGAAAAATACGAACGACAAAAAATAGATTTCAAATTCTATAGAAGTAATTGCCTGAAAGTATGTTATTATTTGTATGTAAAAGACAAGAGATATATAATGATTACTGTAAAGTTCATTCGAAAAAATACTTTAAAATGAAAATAATTATTTAGAACAAATCTTTGGGAATTATTTTCATAATACTGACTCATAATTTTTCCTTTTTAGTCTAAAAATAGAATTTTAATTTTAAAGCACATATTTAATAAATTAATTAAATTAAAACTGAGATTAACACTAAAATCATTATAAAAATTATTACAAATGTTTTTCAGTTAAAAATGAAGAAGTTTTATATTTAAAAAATATAAATATTAGTATATATAAAAATATATTTTTAGTTATATAAAAGTAATAGCCTAAAAGTATGCAATTTTTCTTCTAAAAGTAAATATTAAGCTCCTGATTATTGCAAAGATCATTACAAATACTAATTCAGAATAAAAGAATAAATGTTTAAGGATTTTTTATAACAATGACTCATAGTTTTGTAACAGACTAAAAAATAGAACTTAAGTCATGAAGCCCGTAAAATATGCTACAATTTTTATTAAATTGATAGCCTAGATGGATAAAAGAAAATTTAAATTCATAAAAAAATTATTGCAAATATTTCTCCGGTTAATAATAGTAATTTTTAAATTTGAATGAATGTTTAAAATAGGAACAGACTAAAATAGACTTAAGGCTACAAATTTAGTAGAAAATGTAGCCCAAAAATATGATATAACGCTTTAATTTTTTTAAATAAAAAATTTTTTATATTTTTTTTTTTTATAAAATTAAGTCATAACTTCAACTTTTAAGTAGTAAAATGTTGATTTAAATTTGAATATAATTTAATATTAATTAAAACTTTTTTCTTCTTCACCTTTTAGTGGTATGTGGTGGTGATATATTTCTAACCGAAGATCGACGCATAGACTCACCCAATTATCCTTTAGAATATTTTCCCGATAAGGAGTGTATTTGGCGTATAACTGTGCCCGACAATCATCAAGTGGCCTTAAAGTTTCAATCATTTGAATTGGAAAATCATGATAACTGTATATACGATTATGTGGAAATACGAGATGGTAACAGTTCAGATTCCAAATTAATAGGCATATTTTGTGGTTACAAATTGCCGCCTAATATCAAGTGAGTAGCAATTTCTTTAAAATATTTATGTCATTTTTTTTAATCTTTTATTTAAATTTTAAATCTTTTTATTTGTTTTTAAATAGAACCAACACTAATCAAATGTATATAAAATTCGTTTCGGATGGTTCTGTGCAAAAAGTTGGCTTTTCAGCTGTATTCATGCAGGAAGTCGATGAATGTAAATTTGCCAATCATGGTTGTGAACATGAATGTATAAATACATTGGGGAGCTATCAATGTGGTTGCTTTGCTGGCTATGAATTGCAGGCTAATGGTAGAACATGTGAAGGTAGGTAAAATATTACAAATAAAATTTTGTATGTTATTGTTACAATGTTTTTTTTTTTTTTTTTCTTAAGCATGTTTTGTTTAACACAATAACATTGTTTTATATGTTTGCATTACATTGTTATTTAAATTTTTATGTGTTTTGTTTATTCTTTATTTCTAGATGCTTGTGGTGGCATTATTGATGCCAGTGTAGGCCATGGTGTAGTTAATTCACCCTCTTGGCCAGATGTCTATCCCATTTCCAAGGAATGTGTTTGGGAAATTGTGGCTCCTGCTAATCATGCGGTATTTTTGAATTTTACCCATTTTGATTTGGAAGGAACCAAGTTCCAATATACTGAATGTAATTATGATTATTTGGTGATTTATTCAAAACTGAGAGATAATAGATTAAAGAAAATTGGTGTTTATTGTGGTCATGAAATACCACCTTTAATAAATTCAGAACAAAGTATATTAAGATTGGAATTCTTTTCGGATAAATCGGTACAACATACAGGATTTTCGGCTAAATTTAAAATAGGTAAGTACGTTTGATTTAAAAAAAAATGAATATTAATTATTGCAAGAAAGTGTTTTTTATCATGCAATTTTTTTTTTTTACTTTAGTCTACATATTTTTTATATTGAATAACTAAGACTTAAATTAAGGATTAGTAAACCGTTTTCTTGTAAATATGACAAAATATACTTTCAAAAATAATAATATAAGCAAAAATATGCCATTAAGCTAAAAATATGCTTCAACAAATTAATGCTAGAATTCTTAAAATTATCCGTAATGAATAAATGGCTAGCAAAATGTTCATATACAGTTCAGCCTAACATATCATATTGCATATCTTTGATTGCAAAGGTAATTATTAAATTTAAAGCACATTTTTAGGCTTATTCTAAAATTTTGTTATATAAAAATAATCTGTAATTAGGTTTCGATCAAATATATTTGTGCCATTTTAAATTTTCATAATCTTCATAAAAGTTAAAACAAATTTCCCAAAGATTTTAGAGAATTTTGAAACTACAATAAAATATTATTCTAGCCTTCCTATAGTCTATTGTTAATTCCATTGTTAATTTTGTTAGAATAAATAATTCAAATACAAAACGAATTGAAATACTTAAAAATCATAAAATAATAGCTACCAGGTTGCAATCCGTAATTGTCGTTGTAATCTTTGTTTGACGGTACCAAAGAAGAGTTTGTGGACTGTATAGTAAAATTTTAAGGAGCCACAGTTGTTTGGATACATTAGAAATCCTGCGCCGTCAGCCTATCGTCTTAATCAGCCACCTTCCGGTTTGAAGGTTTATAAACATGGTGCAATAGGTAATAATCCTTATTGTCTTTTCTTGGCACTACTAAAGCAAAATTTGGAACAAGTTAAAGTATCCGGTTCGAAGGACCGTAAAGAAGTTACAATCTGCAATTAACCTTCTAGTCTCTGGGCGGTTATTATTTGTAAATTATAACTTGACATGAAGATAATGAATTACTTGTTTTCTGTGGTGCAACGCACTCCATCAGCGTTCATGCTGTTTTCTAATTCAAACCTAAGCAAGTATAGATGACATCTTGAGTTTTTGTTTTTTATACTTAAAATGAGGCATGAACAAAATCCTTTATTTATGCATGAGAAATATAAATAGTTAAAAAATTTAGTACGTGAACTCTTAAAGCCAAATATAAAATTTTTTTCATGATCACTCCTCACTTACGATTAAGTGAATACCATCCTAAAATGTATCAGTTACATAAACTTTGAAACCGTGCAGGGCTAAAAAACAATTTTTTTATACTCTACACCACCATAAGTGGGGAGGGTTTTATATATTTCTGTTGATGTTTGTAATACCCAAAAATATTTGGCTAAGACCCACCTTAATGTATACCAATCGGCTTTGAATCACTTTCTGAGTCGATTTAACGATGTCTGTTCGTCCATATAAACATTGTAATCAAACTAGAAGTCGCAATTTTGAAAATAATTAAATGAAATTTGGCATACATATGTTTTATAGTCCAAAGACGAAACCTTTTGAATTGATTAAGATCGATCTATTATTTTTCACCTAGCCTAATAAAATTTGGCACATATAAGTTTTATGTAAACATAAATCTGTTTGTCGAATTCGTTAAGACCGGTCCATAATTAACCACGGCTTCTATATTAGCCTCTCTTTATAAAATCACTTTAATGGAGATAAATCCCATCAAATTTTATGTTATGTAAATAAAAAGCGCAGTGCCAAACTTTATGAGATTCGGCCCAGAATTGACCATAGCTCCCATATAAGACCCACTTCCGGAAATACTGCTAAAGTGCATAAATAACATAAGTAATATGTATATAGAAATATATATTAGGCTTAAAACAACTATGGGTCCGCAATTAGCCACAGGTTCCATATAAGATCCCTCCCCGAATTTGGATGCATATAAACAATATTGTAGGGTATTATACAGTGGGGCGTGATCGATTATATACTACACTCTAGTTTTATTATATTTTTATTTTTTGAAAATAATTTCATAACTTGTGAATCGTTAGAGATATCTGAATAAAATGTCATAAGATCAAAGCTGAGATATTTTCAAGTCGATTTGGAGGAGCATTACCCTTGCGCGTTCAGGGAGCAGTATGTGAACTTTCAAAGTTGATCACCTCGGAAATGTATTTTTTTTTTAATTAATTTATGATTTGAATGTAAAAAAAATTATATGCAGAAAGTCCTTCTAAAATACTTCAAAAAATATTATTACATATATAAGTTACTTCTTTTGGTTCAAGAAATATTTAGGCCGAAATAAATATTTCTCTCATTTTTTGCCAGTTTTTTTTTAGCTTTTTAAATTTACTGTAAGAATAAGATAGACATATTGTTCCGATAAAAAAATTGTATTAATCTGAAGTTGAAACTTAAAAAAATTAAAATGTTTGGGGTCTTTTTTCCGAAAAGTTGGTAATATATTCTAAAGCATTTTTTTACATTTATTTGTAAAATTCTCAATAGGCAAGACTGGAATTAAAAAAGAAATAAAACGACTTAAGTCTTTCTTCTTTACCCCCATATATTGATTAAACACACATAGAGTATTTCCTGATGGACGACTTTTATAAAATACTTAAATTACGTTTTTCCCGTATTGGAATTTTGGATATTTTAATATAAAAAAGTGAAAATATTTTTAATTTATTAATTTAATGACAAATTTATCTCTATTATAGCAAAAGTACAATTAGATACCTCTGCTCCTTTAAATTTTAATTCAATACAAATTTTAACACTATTTCTCATGAAAATATTAAGCTAAATTTTTTGAGTCATAGTTTGAAAAAAAAATTGTCTAAATTTAATTTTTTTTTTTTTTTTATAAAATATCAATCAAATATTTGCCAAGTGTGACCTTAACTTTAGTCTCTTTTATATAGAAATTTTAAATGTAATAATAAAACTTTTATTTTTCAAAATTTTTAATTACTTAATAAATCTCCTCGCTCTCAATTTACTTACAGATACCGACGAATGCAGTGTCAACAATGGCGGCTGTCAGCATCACTGTCGTAACACCTTCGGCTCCTACATATGCAGTTGTCGCAATGGCTACAGCCTACATGAAAATCGTCATAATTGCACCGAAACTAAGTGTAAATTTGAAATAACCAATCCCTATGGTGTCATTTCTAGTCCTAGATATCCTGAAGATTATCCTCGTAATATTTATTGTTACTGGCATTTTCATACCATTTTGGGCCATCGTGTGCAACTAACATTCCATGATTTTCAATTAGAAAATCATCAAGAATGTATATATGATTTTGTGGCCATACATGATGGTAAATCCGAGAATAGTTCAACTCTAGGTATTTACTGTGGAGGTAGGGAACCTTATGCAGTGGTGGCCTCCTCCAATGATATGTTTATGGTATTGAAAACAGATGCAGGTTTACAGCGTAAGGGTTTTTATGCTACCTATTCAACAGGTAAATTTTATATACAAAATTTTTTTTTAATAAATATTTTGCCTATATTTATATTCTTTATTTCAATTTTCAGAATGTGGTAGCTATTTAAGAGCCACCAATCAGTCTCAAATATTTTACTCACATCCACGTTATGGTTTTAGACCCTATAAACGTAATATGTATTGCAATTGGCGCATACAATCGGATCCTGAGAGTAGTGTTAAAATTAAATTTTTACATTTTGAAATTGAATACTCGGAAAGATGTGATTATGATTATTTGGAAATATCCGAAGAACAAAGTTTTCAACGTAATACCAATCATGGCAAATATTGTGGTAATAGGGTAAGTTTTCTCTATTATACTTAACTTAATACAAATTTTCTATTTACTTAAATATTTTTCTTTTACTTTTTTTTCAGAAACCTCCAGTCATTGTCTCTTATTCCGATACCATACTTATACGATTTCAATCGGATGAAAGCACCTCCCTTAAAGGTTTTGCCATATCATTTATGGCTGTTGAACCTCCTGATGATGATAATGGTGATGATTTTATGTCTGTAACACCCTTCCCAGGTTACATTAAATCTGTTTATTATTCTTCCGAATCACAAAGTTCTGAAGATGAGGAAGATGATCATTATAAAGATAGTCGAGGTTATACTCCTTATCGAACAGCCAGTCAACGTTTTCGTTTTTAATTGAGTTGAATATTTTGTAATATTTAAATTTCATGTAAATGCAGGTTTCTAGTTGTTAAGTAAATTGTGTTGGAAAATTGTGGGAAAGGAGGGAGAAGAGTAAATGGTGGCAAAGTGTAAAAGTATTTTGTTAGTTTTTGTTCTCTAATTGATATTAAATGCTTAAATAGTTGTTGAATTTTTTTTGTATTATTTTATTATCTGTGTGTGTGTATTATTTGCATTGTATTGTAAATATTTATTTTAGTTTTTCTGCTTAGTAAGATAATATTTTTTTATTATTTTGTATTGTAGTTATTTTATGTATTTTATATGTAGATATTGTTTGATGATAAAAAAAATGTATGTAATTCAAATAAAACGAAAAAAAAGTTAAATGAAATTATATTTTTATTTTTGTTTATAAATGGGAATAAATATTATTGAAAAAGAAATTTTTAATAAATTAAATATTTATTCAGCCAGTTAAATGGCTGAGATACGAATGAAGTTCTTTAGGCTCTACAAGTTCTTTAGCAGATGTCTGCATGGCTTTTGAATTGAGCAGAATATTTCCAGTATATCGGAAGATATATCATCAAGATATTTCTTTCTGGAACATACATATATGCCGGGTCACATTATTATACTTAATATACATCTTAATATCTCCTAAACGATAAAGAAATTGACATATTGTAATCAGAAATTGACACTTGTAACCAAAACGCACAGAAAAAAATCCAAAACGAGCTAAAAAGCTCTAAATTAAACTAAATTAAAGGAATTGGTTTAATTTAGAGCTTTTTTAGCCCATTTTTTTTAATTAAAATTTGATTTTTATTAAGATTCACAACTTAAACATTACAAGATTCATATTTGTTTTCTTTTTAAATATTTTAACTTCAATTCAAATTTAAAATTGGTGTTTTTATTACAGAAGTAAAAATTTTATTTAAAATACTGATTCATAACAGCTTATTTCCAAGAATTTAAATCCATAAAACTGTTATGTTCGGTCAGATTTTTTTTTTTAATTTTAATGCAAAACCTTTGATTTAGTTAGTCCAGTTTTATTCTAAAAACAGAAATTCCTAAAATAAATCGGAATGTGTTTGGAAGAATCTGGAAGCTTGCTAATAAATTCTTTAATCAATGGAATTTAGGAAAACGGATACACTTTAAAATGAAATGAAAAGATCGTAGTGTTCTATGGTAGAAAATATATTTTCTATGGTGATAAAAATTTTTATCTCTGTTGTTTGAAATAAAAACTTTATAAAATACTAGCTAACCCATAAAATGTTGTTTTGCCATATAACTTATTTCTAGTTTTATTTTAATTTTGTGGGGATGTGCTTTTACCCTTTTTGCTTTAGTTTATGCCCTAAATATTAAAATTTATAGCCTTTAGTTCCTTCGACTTAAAACTATCATCGGGTAATTAATTAAAAAGACATGGGTAGGGGGAGCTTATACCAGTTTTGCCCTATTTTACGCCCTAAATATTGGAATTTCTAAAGAATGTATATCTTTAAGTTCCTTTCACGTGTCTGCATGCCAAAGTTTAAGAAAACTTCTGATTAGTTAAGAAGATATAAGGAGAGGACGCTTTTACCCTTCTTGACCTATTTCCCGTCCTAAATAATAAAAATTATAGAGTATTGTTCTTCCAGATGTTACACTATTTGCCTGCCAAACTTCAAGAAAATCGGTTGATAATTTAAGAAGATATAGGGGGGGGGCAGCTTTTGTCCTATTTCACACCCTAGATAATAAAAATTTTAGGCTATAGTTCCTTTCAGATGTTACACTATTTGCCTGTCAAATTTCAAGAAAATCGGTTTATTAGTTAAGAAGATTTAGGGAGGGGGGTTTTACCCCTTGTGGCCTATTTTACCCCCCCCCCCCTAGTGATGCTTTACAACCCATTCTCATACCTAGCAAATACACATACAAAATTTCATAAAAATCGGTCAAGCCGTTTCGGAGGAGTTCAATTAGAAGAAGAAGATCGGTAAATTAAAATTTTATAATTAAAAAATAAAAATATGTTAAAAAAAACAAAAAACAAGAGATGAATGAACAAATTTTAAATGTTTAGATTGCATTTTAAATCCATTCAGAAAGCCACACTCTATTTTGGGTATGAATATTTAATAATGAATATGAACTATTTTAAAGAATGTAATATAAAATTTAATGTTAATATGATATTTTTATCAATTTTAAAACGTTGAAAATTTATATACTATTATCAAAAATTCTACTACCCTTACCCCTAGTCTACACGTAGACATTTTTATGTTGGCAATCATCGAATTCTATTTCTTTCTTACTAAAATAATAATTTTCTACCGTTCTACACTAAGATACTATTTTTTATTAGTTAATAAGTAAGTAAATCATATAGCTAATCGACATATCACTTTTTGAAAAAGCATAATTCTAAACAGTTAAATTTTAATTACCTTTTTCTCCTAAAGACTAAAGTTTATGATTAACATGCAAAGTTTTTAAAATCTGAATACACATATTAAAATTATATTATTTTTTATATAACTTTGAATTTTTAATTAGGTTGTTTTTCTCCTAATATGGTTTGCTTTTTAAAAAAATTTTGGTTAGAAAAAATTTTTTGCCATGGCAACACAGTTGCGGAATCATTGGGAGCAATTCAAGCAACACTTTGCAGATGTCTAAAAGCATTTGGATTCATCTAAAAGAAAGGAGACTCAGTGTCACACGAGATGTAGAAAGTCGTTTTTTTTTTGTCTGAAGTGAAGTAGCGCCACAAACGAGGTCACTTCTGCATCGATTTGCTACGGGCGATAAATGATAATTTAATTTATGATAATTTATTGCACAAATGAAATGAGGCCCATATAACGAGGAAAATTGACTCCAAAGCCAAATATTTATAGCGCCAAGTTAATGCTCTGTATTCCGTGGGATCTGAAGTGTGCCATCTAAGCCTGGTGACCAGTGTTGCCAGGGGATGAGAAAAAAAAGAGGTTAAAATTAACTTTAAAAAAGGTGAAAAAAAGTCTTAATGCCCCAAAAAATAAGGCCAAAAAAGGTAAAAATTAAAAAAATAAAAACTTTTCTTTTCTCGTACTCATTACTTTTTTATAGTTTTCTAAAGAAATTGTATTAAATTTAAAAATAACACCCAGTAAAACGAAAACAGTCGCTCAAAAAATTCTCATACAAATTTGGGTTATATTTCACATGAAAAATTACTCAATGTTTTTTAAAGTGATTTTTCGTCATTTTTGACTATAATTCTTTTTGATTAAGCATTTCCAAATTTTTGGGTAATTTTTCGCATTAATATGATTTTTTATTTTTTATTTTTTCATAGTTTCTATTATTGATGAAGTAAATTAAAAAATTAATTGTAATAATCAACTTAGTAATTCTACAAAATTTGTTAAAGCTCTTTTAATTTGGAGAATGAAGCGCCGGAGGCGAATGTGTGGCAAAAAAATACATATTTTATGAATTTTATATGAACATGATCATTGATCATAAAGTTGTAACAGATGCAAAAAATCTTAACAATAATTGAAATAAAAATTCAACAAACAAAAATTGCCAACAAATAAAATAATATTTGTTTTATAATATTTCTCCCTCAAAGAATATTCGGCAGGTCTCTTGCAACAGTTTTAAATGAATTTTATATTATATTCTTAGCACAGACACCTCTCAAAGATTTAAAACCTGACTAAAATTTACTTGCTCAGCTAACCAACAATAGAGGTCACCTCAAACATCATTATCATCATGATTTATAAATAAGACAATTTTAAGTGCTGGGTAGACACTGACATATGTATTACATTTTGTTTAAATATATTTATTTATAATTTTTCTTTTTGTTTATATTTATTTATTTTTAATATTTATATTAATATTTATAAGTATATATAATTTTATTTTAAATTATGTAATTGTTTCTTAACATTACACATGAATGTTAATTATTATTTACAAAATTAAATTGTATATTTGTTTATTTTAGACAATTAGTTTGTTATTTTATTTTTTTAATACATATTAATAATTTTTTTTTTTTTAAATTATGTTAAGGTATTTTTTTTTATTAGTTTTGCAAATTGAACAACGAATGCAATGATGTCTTTTTTATTTATAAATATTTTTAATTTCTTTTCAATAATCCACAAAAAAACCTTGTTAATTTTATAGCATGACCATTGATGAAAACATTTAAAATTTTACTATTTAATTTCTTTTAATTGAATTCAATGGAATTGTTCCTTTTTGAATTGATTTTTTTGTCTCGATAATTGGGGCTTAAAACTAATTGTTTTAATACGATTAAATATTGTTTTTTTTTTCTTTTTTATTTAAACAACTAAATTTTTTTTAATTTTTCAAAATTTTCTTTATTTGGAAATGGCACTCATACTAAAAACTACACATAAATTAAATAAATTTTTTTATTTTTTTTTTTAAGATTACCATAATTTAAAACTTAATTTTAAATATTAATTTATATATAATTTGTTTGCTTGTTTGTGTGTTTGCATTATTACACAATCATTCAATTAAATAATACTATCCCTTCAAATAAAACAATTATTTTTTTCATTATTTAAATATTTTTCAAATTTAGTATTAAGATAGAGTTATTATCTTAGTCAATTTTTATGCTGTTAAAACTAATGGAAAGAAATTAGGCTGGATGTTAATTTTATAGGAAATATTTTTACACACACACAATAACAAAATTATGTTTTTGAAGAGTAAAAGTAAGAGTTTTCATTTCTCTTAGTTTTAATAGCATTAAAAATGTCTAAACCAATATTTTGTGTATGTTTAAGTTTGGTTAACGTAGAGTGTTTATAGGTGGGTTTCAGTTTTACACAAGAATTTAACGGCGTCCTAAACCAAAGCCATAACGATTTGCCCGACGTTCTTCATTCAAGGGATCACGTTTGCCCAAACCAAAACTATAGGGACGATTACGTTTTTCATCTAATAATAAAAAACAAAGAAAACATTAAAACTAGTCCAATTTGATAATATACAATAATAGCATACCTAACTTACCCATCAAAAATGCGGCATTGTAGGCACGATCTAAATCTTCAGCAATTTGTGCATCTGAATCCTCATAGTCTGATCGTTTGCCCAAGCCAAAGGAATAAGGTCTGGCTCGTTTACCCAAACCGAAATTGTAAACAGGCAAACGTTTAATACCATTACCGCCATTTGTGTAAGTGTAAGCTCTTCTACCCAAACCAAAAGCATAACGTTCCACTCTCTTATCCAAGTTGTCCTTACCTCCCATAGCACCCACTAACATGCCATCAACATTATCACCATCCATACTGCTGTCAGCATTTGTATTGAAGAGTGAATTAGCTTGATGTCCCGAATTGGGATTATTGACCGGTGAGCCAGAATCTTCATAGCTATGTTCACTGTAGGCCACACTAAGCCAACAGACCAACATCATAAGGCTTACAAAACATTTATTCATGGCTGTTGTTTTAAAGAGAAAATGCCTGTGTGTGTGTGTAAAAGCTAAAGTTGTAATTTTAGGGTGAGATATTTTTATTTGATTATTTTCTTTAAAATTAAATATATTTTTAGATATTATTTTTAAATATTGTTATGCATGTGTGCATATGTAATGATGCCGAACTGTTATTTAAATAAAATTATTAAGGTGTTAAGGTACTCTTTTGGGGTTTAATTTGATTTTTACAACAAGTATTAAAAAGAACAATGTAATAATGAAGTCTTTATTGTTATTACAATATTGAAATACACACAAGCCTCGATTTAAGTCGTTTCGATTTGCATCGCTGTTTGAAATTTCAATATTTTGATTTTTGTCATTATGATTTCGATTTACTTCGCTATATAAGGAGTTTAATAATTGTTAATAACACAGGTCAACAAAATCGCAAAAAAAATAAATAAAATAAAATAAAATTATATCGCGAATAATTCTGCAAAATTGTTATTCCTTCACATTCTACTCCATATCTAGTCTAAGGAAAAACAATTTTTTTTGATTTTAGTATTTAAATTTGAATGTTTATTTTTTTCAAACTTTTGATGTCTACATATTTTCTGTCAGTGTGTTTTTAAGAATTTTACCATTTTTAGGATCTACAGTCATGTGTTAGTTATATCAAATACAAATTTCTCCTCTACACTTACTTCTTTCTTACCCCTCCATTAGTAATAGTTTTATGAGGGTTAATTGATAAATTCTTGATTTTTACAACTTTAAAGACTTCTAGGGACTATGTGTAGCAAGCTAGAGACTTAATTTATACTACATTTTTATAGCACCATTTCTTTTCTATAAAACATGTCTGAATAATTTGCTCTACTTATTGCCTATAAAATTATTTAACCTAAAAACTCCTCAGGGAAGTATATTTTCTTGGGTCGTTAATGGGTTAAAAATGTGATGTGTTGGAGAAAAATCGAAATTTTCCTGGTAATTGGAATGGCTAAACCTTCAACATCAGCAATATATTTTTCATGATACTTTTTTTGTGTTGATCTGTCTAACAGGTGTAAAGGTATTGAAGAAAATTTTAAAGGAAAAGAATGGATTAAATTTAAATTCTCTATCTTAAGTTAAAAATTCAAAAAAGAATTTTTATAAAAGTATTTTAATTTCACCTTTTGTTACAAAAAAAAAATTCTTCTTTTATTAAAAATTAACTTCTTTCCTGATCAAATATTTTTATTCTGGAACCAATTATTGAGAAAAAGGCTTTAAATACATCGAATCAAAGTTAGTTTAGGTTAAAAATGACGGCGCCTTCACGCATCCCAACAAAGATCATCCGGTCCACTGTGATCCCTTCATAAATACCAGAGAAAGGCTAATAGAAAAAGAAAGACCTTAGTAGAATAAGGCACTAAAATATACAGAAAGATAGCAGAAATAAAAGAAAAATGTTTATATTACAATGAAGTCCATATCCATAGATTAATAAGTAGATATTTATGTGAGAGAAAAAAACGTGATTCAATTGTCAAAAACCTAGCAACAACAAAATACATGTAGTCACATATATTTTGTTTTTATGTTTTTAATAAAATTAATAATTCTTTTGAACATTTAGTTTGAATTGTCTCTCACATAAACCTCTAGTTGTATTCTATGTCCACAACCATCATATGTTTTACATGACCTATTTCAACCAATAAATACGATGATGATTCCTTATTTAGTAAATATGCTATAAATTCATCTAGATTGTCATTTTAAATGATTTTACTAGAAAATTTCAAATTACGGTATTATAAGACCCACCAATCAAACCTCATTATCTCTAAGCCACTTTATTCCCATTACGAACCCTATAAAGTTACTGAGTACTTTACCCGTAACCTCTCCTAGTTCGTGTTGAATATGGCTTCGAAACCACTTCAATCTACTACACTGAAGCTCTACACAATGACAGAGTATGTGCTCCACTCTCTCTAACTCCTCCGCATCATCGCACGTCCTACAAAAGTCTAACGTGCCAGTGTCCCACTTACTGGTCATATTCTCTATAGTGAAGTGAGCAGTAATAATACCAACAATGATTCTTAGATTCCCACGATTCATGCCCAGAAGATGCTTCAAATCTGCTGGCCACAACGTTATAGATACCTTGCAGTCTGTTCTACTCCTCCAAGCATGATTCGTTCTTTCTAAAGTCCATTCCCTTATGGCCATGAAATATGACCCAATTGGAATCCTAACCGATACCTCCAAAAAAGACCTGTCCAGCAAAAATAAATATTTGTTTGACATGAGGTAAAGGTAAAATCACTGTTTAAGTGATTAATTTTAATTTATGTATCATTTAGAAAAAATTGCACTTTTGGAATTTTAGGATTTTTTTACAAACTTCCACAGAGTCTTTCTATCCCTCCACTCCACTGTGGGATTAATTTAAAACATATCGGGAGCTTATATTCAAAAAGGACTATCTGCAGATTTCAAAAAAAAAAAAAAATTTTTTTTTTACATCAAACACTTTGGTTTTGTATCTTTTATCAGTTGTGCCAATTTTGAGAAGAAAAATTAATTCTAAACACATTTTTTTGCATTTTCATTTTTGGGCAATCTAAAAGACATATAATTTTTTTAAGGAAGTACGCGTTATTTGCACATTTTTATTTGATTTTCAAAGGATTGTAATTTTGAAAAGCAAAAAAATTTTGCATTTTTTTGCATGTAAATTCTTTTTTTGCAATATTTGTTTCAAATTTGAATTATGAACACATTTCTGTTTTTTTTTTCTATTTTACAGTTGTAATGTTTGAAAATGGTCCTGCTAACCATGAGCATGACTATTTTATAACAAGCATTATTATATTATATATTAAGAAAAAGGGGCTATCTACCATAACTTCGTGAATAATGGGCTTAAAAGATTTAGTATTATGTGTGAGATTTAGCAGACGTATTATTAATAAATCGTAGAAGACCGGATTGCAAAATATTAAGAAATGACTGACAGAAACAGTTTTTATGCTCTTTAATGTACATACAGTACTTAAAGTACTTTAAGTATTGCAAAACAAATCTCTACTTTACGAACTAATATATATTAATTTTAATAAATTTCCTTCAAACGTTTCCAATTGTTAGGGCTGGTTGAATTTTTATTGACGATATGTTAGTAAAATAAAAAAATATTTTTTTGAGACTACCTGAATGTCTGTCCTTATGTCTGTATATTGATATTAAATCTATAAATCGAAGTACAGGACGTAAAGATTTTTTCATTAATAAAACTTGATCCAGTGATAAAGTCTATACAAAATATTTGAGAATGGTTCATTATTTTACTCCCATATAAACTTAACCTTTAATATCTTTTTAAATATAATGTAGTATACTTTTATATAATTTGGAAGATATGATGATAATTAATATGAGCCAAAGACCAGAATATTTATAAACTAATTCATTATTAATTAAACTAATTTATTCCAATCATTGAGTGAGCTGAATATAGGTAAAAAAAATGTTAAAAATGTATCTTTTGCTATTAAAAATTATGGAGTTTAGAACATTTTGCGAAAAAAATCGTGTTTTCTTTCGAAATGTTTTTTTTTCAATTTTTATGATGAAAAATATTGGATAATTGCTCTATAGTTTTGTAGTCCTTCTTTAAGAATTTCTAAAAATTTTCACCAGAAAAAACTTTTCTAGGCTAAAATCCTTTGGGAAAAATTAAAAAGTTTTTGAGATCTCTTTTAAGAAAAATCTCCAAAATTGTTTACTTGTAACCTAAACACAATGTTGTTGATGATTATATAGACAAACGGGCGGATGCTGACATTTGAAAAGAAAAAAATAATATTTTTACTTTTATGTGCCTAAATAAAACAACCCAGAAAAAAAATCAAACAAGTAAGAAAGATATAGTCGGCCACGCCCGACCATATGATACCCCACACCATTGTGTATGTCCACCAAAATTCGTGGAGGGGTTTTATATGTGACACGGTTGTGGACCGATAAAATAAAATATACGAATACAGAATATTACGTTAATACTAAAATTTTTAAGAATTTATGCAATTTAGGGTAATTCCCGAAAGTGGGCTTATATGGGAGCTATGGTAAATTATAGAGCGATCCTCATAAAATTTGTCACTATGATTTCTACTTATATAAAACTTATTTGCGTCGAATATAAACGTGGTGCTAACATGTGTATGTGATTTATGCGCGTTAAAGTGATTTTCGGAAGAGTGTTTTATATGGGAGTTATGGTCAATTATGGACCGATCTTCATGAAATTTGGCAAAAAAATTTTTATACATACTTATACTTACCTGCACCTTTCATTAAAATATTGAAAGGTGCAATATTTCATTAAAATATTGCTATATTTAAGGCATTTATGATCGTTAAACCCCTATTCCGGGAGGACATTTATATGCGGGCTAAATGAAATAATGACCGATCATAACTAATTTCAATAAGCTTCGTCCTTGTGTCATAAAAGTCTTACGTGCCAAATTTCATTGAATTATCTTCAAAATTGCGATCTGTACTTTGTGCACAAGGTTTACATGGACAGACAGCCATCCAGCCAGCCAGACGGATGGACGGACGTCGTTAGATCGACTCAGAAAGTGATACTGAATAGAATGGTATACTTTAAGGTGGGTGTTTGATAAATTTTTCTATGCGTTACAAACATCAGCACAAACCACCTATGGTGGTGTAGGGTATAAAAAACGAGCTTTCAAAAAATAAAATATTTACCACTTCAAAGGTAGAATTAAGTGCATATTTTGTATTTTTGTACTTTTATTTTTGAAGTTTTCAATAATTACTTTGAATTAAGCGCTATTTTCGATGTCATAAAAAAGGTTAGTAATAAATTTTAATCTTCTAAACTACTTATTGGATCGAATTGTTATGTACGAAAAAGTTATAGAGGAGGATCTAGTCTTTCAGAAAAATGATATTGCAGTCACTCTGTTTTAAATCGGGATGAGATACAGGGTGTTAAGGCAGATTTTGATGATTTTCAAATTTTACGAGATAAAGGAAAAAGACGCTTATACATCTTAGTTATCTCTTACAACTACAAAGATATTTACTGGAATTTTTAATTTTTGATTTTTTTCCATGACTTTTTTTTGGTATTTCGCAAATAACTTTTATAATGCAGGGATGAAAATTTTTTAAAAATATTCTATGATTTTCACTACACTTCAAAATAATGTTTTGAAAGACTTCTTTGATTTTCTTGTTTCGTCTAGCCATGAGAAATTATCAAAGTCAACACTTCGAAAGAAGTATGAAAAATGTATTTTTTTTTTTTACTCCAATGTATTTGAATTCTTTTAATTTTTTCACAAAATTTTATTAATATAGGAATATTTTGTTTACATATTCCTAAAGCTAAGGCTTTACAATTTGAAATTTCAATTTGATTAAAAATTGCACCCTATGTCCAGCATAGGACGAAAATGTCAAACTTTGTAGCAAAATTTTAAATTTATCGGGCTAGAAAAGACAAGTCAAGTGAGATTTTGTATTATTTCAAAAATAGTTTTAATAACCACATATACATATATAGACACTTTTAACTTTAATAAACTTGTTCCCATCTATTCAAAAGTGTAGGTAGAATAACCTATTTTATGAAAATAATTAAATTTTCATAATCATATTTTTGAAGTGCAGTAAAAATATATTAAAATAAATTTTTCCAACTTTATTTTTTATGCAGTATATTGGCAAGTTAAACATTTTTTCATAATCTAAACACCATTTTAATAGCTTTAGCGAGTATTTTTTTTTTATTTAGTTTTAAATCTAAAACAAATTTTTTTCTAGAATTTATAAATACTAATATTTATAAACTTTTTCATCTAAACTCGTTCCATATTTAAGATATGTAAAAATATGATTACAATATAAAAATAGATTTATTTAACTATTCACCGATATATATAATGTTTATATAGCTTTCCAAATTAAGTAAATATAGTAATCACAATCCAGACATCTGGGTCATAATTAAGTACTAAAAATTCACTGTGACACTTCGTATTATAATTGGGTGACTACAAGTTAATTTTCTTAGTCATTTATAAATATATTATTCACATGTTTATTGAAAATTAATGATAATTCTATATTTATTTTTAAATTAAACATAAATTTTTACTCCAAGCACATCGTGACGTATGAGTTTTGTAACAAAATAATTTTTAATACGTTATATATGTAAGAATGTTATTAATACATAACTTCTTTCCCAGTTTAATAAGAAATAAATAAAATCCACAATTCTAATTGAATTGAATTGAATAAAAAAAAATGTCTCAAGAAAGTCATACAAACTTTTTCCAAATTTTATTTTAAATGAATTTTGATTTACGAGTAACTAAATGCTACAAATATGTAATTATATACTCTCTAGTATATATAAAAAATAAAACTTGTTATACTCATGTGTATTACAATAAACTTAAATCCAATAAAAATATTTGTAAATCAATCAAAATGTCAAATATACAAATCCTGCCTACAAAAAAAGCAATAAAATGAAACATTATAAAGATCCTCCCCTTGATTGGAATAAATATATTTTCATACTTATTTTAAAGAAAATATACTTAAATTTATTCAGCATTAACGAGACCATAATCAATGTACTAAATGTTGTTTTAAAATTGTTATATATTTTATATAAACTCTTAGTCTTAAAGGTCACCAGGATTCATTTATAACAAAATTAATCGACAATTTAAACTAAAAGTTTAAATAAAATTATAAAAAATATTATTTGGAAGTGAAAATTATTTCCTTTAAAAAAGCAAAGGACTTCTTTAAGGAAAATTTTGGTTATTTAATCTCTGTTAATATACTTTTTTTCTAAATAAGTATTTAAATTAAGTACTTTACTGTTAAAGTCTCTTACTTCTTTTTTTTTAACATATTTTTCAATGTTTTAAATTTAATTTTTTGTTCTCATTTTAGCAGTTTCAATATTAATGTTTGCTGTGGCGTGTGTTTTGTGTTATTTAGTAAATTTTGAGTAGCATAGCTAAAGGCGTATTAGCTAAGCTTTTGTTGTATTAACAAGACTCTGGCTAAAACAACAGCTATAGCATCATTTCCTTTTGTTTATTTCATGATGAGACAATGATGCCGGGTATTAAATGTTTTTTGTTGTTCCTTTTTTTATTTATTTAAAACAAAATAAATGCGAAAACAAAGTTCTTGTGGCAAAAAATATTTCAACACTCTTAGAAGACAAAAGGAGAAAAAATCTACTCAACATGGAAAAGTGGAAAAAATGTCACTATTAAGAAAATGTTTTTCTTAATATTAATACACTTAAAGAATTTTTATTTACCAAAATAAAGTTAATAAATCAAGAAATATATATTATACTAATGTTAGGGAATTTTTAGAAAACGTGAGGAAAATATAAAGAAGAATAAAAAATTTTTTATTTCGATTAATAACAAATTTATAAATTTATAAATTACTTTTTTGAGTTGGCTCTATTTCTCGAGATATTTTTTTTATATTAAATTAAAAACGCTGCACTACATATTGTAACATATCTGGAGAATGATTTGTCTTATTTAGTTTAATAAAATAATAAAAAAATATAATATAAATTAGCGAACCCGGCGAACTTCGCCTCGCCCCAATTTTAAGCCTTCAGACAAACTTTGGAGTAATAATACAAAACAAATATTTAAATTTTCTATGTGATTTATTTGAATGGAATCAGTAGAGAGCGATTTGATGAACAATGTTTTTCGATTTGTTTTCCGGCGCCAAAACAAATAACGAAGACGTTTTCCCAACACGCGAACATGCAACGTACAGCTGGCCGTACGAAAAACAGGGAAATTCGAGATTAATCCCATAGTTTACTGTAGAAAATTACAATGCCAAAATGACACCTGTCAGATTGCGCAAAGTCTAAGTCAACGTATAACGCCATCTATCGGATTTAGGCTGAGAACTTTCTATTTTTTCAATTGAAAAGCCATTAAGGAATAATTGCACACAAAATTGCATACAAAAAAATCAATTTTCGATTTTACAATTTTCTGCATTTCGCATTTTTCGCAATTTTCCATGTTTTACACCAAGAACTTTCTATTTTTTCATTTGGAAAGCCATTAAGAAATAATTTCACACAAAATTTCGCACAAAAAAATCAGTTTTCGATTTTTCCAATTTTCCGACTTTTGCGGAGAGATTTTCCAATTTTCCGCATTTCGCATTTTCCACAATTTTTCCATAATTTACACTAAGAACTTTCTATTGTTTGATTTGAAAAGCCATTGAGGAATAATTTCACACAAAAACTCGATTTTCTATTTTTCCAATTTTCCGACTTCTCCGGAGGGATTTTCCAAAATTTTCTTCAGTAAAAACCTTCTCCTCGAAAATACGAACAATTGACAAAAAATTTTACAGAAATCGGTATGAATTACTATACATTTTTTACACCAGTTTTATATATATATATAGATTATCTTTATAATATACCTGCTTAAATTTTTAATCTGTCCAAGAGTTTTAGAGATATTACAAAACTTGTGTAGAAATAAATAAAATATAAAAATTTTATTTTTCAAAAAATCATTAAAAATCGAAAATGGCCAAAAATAATTTATAATAAAGCTTAATATGTTACAAATAAAACGAGCTATATTTAATTAAAACTGATAAAAATATACAAACTTTCTTCACAATTAAGTAAAGGTTATTTAAAAATTTTAGTAATAATATTTGTATCATTTTTTAAATGATATATGGAAATAAAAAATTTCCATAAAGTAAAAATTAATTAAAAATTTCCTATAAAAAGAAAGTCTATAGAAATGTTCTATAAATTGAAAATTTACCCATATTTTATATAAATAGAAAATAATTCTATATCTACCATAAAATAGACAATTTATAAAAAAAATTTTTGTAGAACTTTTCTGTAAATAAAATTATTAACAAAAAAATTCTGTTTTCTATAATAATACTTATCGAAATTTTTCGTTAAATAATGAAAATTTATCAAAAAATTTAAAAATTTTTGAAATTGTTTAAATTTAAAATTAATCGGAAACTGTCTACAAATTAAAAAAAGAAAAAAAAAAAACATTAAATATTAAAAATAATTTCGAAATGAACAAAAAATCCCCATGTTTAACCAAAATCCCCAAAAACTGCACCACGTGTGTTCACACATGGCAACATTTCTTATGGATATTCTTTGTTTTTTTCTATCGTAACTATCAACAAAAACAAATCAATTCAATAAAAACAAAAATTGCAGGCTAGCAAAATCAAAAGAGAAAATTTAAAATTTCAGCAGGATCGTTAAATTTCAAAAATGAAGTTCCCACTCTTTTAAAGACTGAATAAATATATATTTTTTATTATTTCCACAAGATGCAGAAATTCTCAATGATTTTTTTTATATATTTATTTGATTCAGTATTTTTAGCACCTTATGCTGCTGTTGACTGTATTAAGAAGCAACATCAGCAAAAGTATCATCATCAGCTGTCAGCTGCAGCAGCAACAGTAGCATTATTATTTTCAGCCAAATAAACAGTAAATATTTAATAAACGCCAGGTTTACTTTGGAATTGTGACAAAGTGTTTGTCGGTTCCTGCTTTCATTTGTTGACCGATTATTTTCGGTCGGTGTGATCTTTATGTTCGTCACTTGGCATTGGAGGCGCGACAATTTCATGTGTTGCAATCACTTGTTGTTAAAACGCAAAAATGACGCCGTATTTCAAATAATTCGAAATGATTTAATTTTCTAAGTCGATCATTTCATTTATTTAATTTCTTCGTTTGTGTGAAGTGAAAATGTGATTAATATTATTTTATTCGTCATATTATTGTTTATTCACTTAATTGTGAATAAAGTGGATAAATGTCGACTTTATTAACAATTTAGTGAAGATATTTAATGTAAAAATTAAACAAAAATAAATAATAAAATTTTTAAATAAACTTCACTTAATTGTGAACAAAGTCAACATTTATTTATCGATTTTAGTTAAATATAGCTCGTTTTATTTGTAACATATTAAGCTTTATTATAAAGAAGAATAAAGAGGATTTCTGCGCGCTTTGGATTTTTAACGATTTTTTGAAAAACAATGTTTTTTAATTATTTAACTTTTTTCTAAATCAAAAAAAAAAAAAAAAAAAAAAAAAAAACAGTAAATTGTTATGTACATAAAAGAAAATATTTGAAAGGAATAATACTTAATATTAAATTTAAATAAAGGACAAACGTTCTATAGTTGGGATCATTTAAATATCTCATTAAAAATGGAATTTTTAGTTAGAAAATTTAAGACATTTTTAAAGCGCCTTAACTTTATTAACAATCGTCGACAGTTATTTAATGATATTAATGAAATATATTTTGTTTTATTTATAACATATTAAGCTTTATGATAAAAGAAAAACATTAAAAGTTTTGATCATTTTCGTTTTTTTTTAATTTTTTTAAATTATTTTTTAAAATTTTGTAAGAAATTCAATTTTTTTTTAAATAACTCTGAGACTATTAAATAGCCTGAAAAATTGATTTAAGGATAACTTAAATCTAATATGGATTACAAATATTTCGTGCTCGAGATATGATTAAATATAGGGTGCAATCTCATGTATTTTATTTCGAGAAAGGCTGAGAGTCAGTTATAGAGTGAGTTATACTTCACATATTTTTTTTTATCACCCTGTGCTATTAATGTAAGGAACAATATATGTTTTTTCTATAAGACGATATAAGATATTTAAATGATCCCAACCTTTATTTAAATTTAATATTAAGTATTATTCCTTTCAAATATTTTCTTTTATGTACATAACAATTTAACCTTTTTTTGATTTAGAAAAAAAAATCAAATAAATTTAAAAAAAAATTTTGTTTTTCAAAAATCCTCTTTATTCTTCTTTATGATAAAGCTTAATATGTTACAAATAAAACGAGCTATATCTAACTAAAATCGATGAATAAAGGTGGACTTTGTTTATAATTAAGTGAAGGATATTTAAAAATTTTATTATTGATTTTTGTTTAATTTTTACATTAAATACCTAAACTAAATTGTTTATAAAGTCGACATTTATCCACCGATTTTAATGAAATATATATCGTTTTAATTGCAACAAACCAACCTTTATAATAAAAAAGAAAACTTACAATTTTTGATAGTTTTTGATTTTTAACAATTTTTTTAAATATTTTTTTTTTCTAAATTTTGCAAGAAATTTTATTATTTTTCCACACATTTTTTAAATAACTTCGAAACAATTGCATAGATTTAAAAATGGATTTAAATATAATTTAGAATTAATACGAATTAATTTTATTTTGTTTTGGTATTTTATTGACTCAAATCAAACATTTCGTGCTAGAGATATGATGAGTGCAACCTCATGTATTTTATTTCAATTTCAAAAAGTGATTTATATATTAATTAACTAAAAAATCTCGTGATGCAAAATTATATATTTTTTTTAGCACCCAGTGCTATTCATAAAAGGAACAGTATTTAACTTTTTCTTGTATTTTTTTCTATTATTTGCTTTTTAATCAAATTATGTAGGATTAAAACTTTTTTTAAATTTCTAACTAAAAACGAGATATATAAATGATATCAACCAAAGCACCTTTGTCTTTCTTTCAACTTTAATATTAATTATTATTTTCTCAAAACATTTTCTTTTATGTAGTTGTTTATCTTATATTTTTTATTTTAAAACATCTCCTCCTATTTATCTTATTGTCATTATTTTCTCAAGTGTATTAACTGCATTTTCACACAATGCTATTTTCTTTAACTGACAACACTTCTTTATTTTTCAATATTTTGCAAAAATATTTATTTTTTTTTTTCCTTTTCAAGACTTTAAAACAAACAATATCTAATGGGTGTTAGGTAGCTGCCAGGGAAAGAGATTATTTCAAAATACTCTTTACTAATACGAATATTTAGTAAAAGGGACGGTTTGACATGTTAAAGTATTTGTGAGCACATTGGAATTTATGGTATTTTTACCACCACATAACACTTGTTGTCTTGTCTAATTTACGTGTCAGAGAGCTAAACATAAAAACAGTTCTACACACACTAACACACACATTCACTTAAGCTTACCAAAATAACAAGATAAGGATTCTTGAATATTAAACTAAACTCCTTTAAATAGCAGCTAAAAAAAAATAACATTAGCAAATATTTGCAATTTTAAATAACATGAAAAAAAAACATATCAACATAAAGGAAAAATAACTTAAGTTATTTTTCATTTCTTTGTTTAAAATAAATTTATGGTTTTATTGCCTGTAAAATATGCAAAAATTTCAATAGCTAAATATTTTTTAGACATATTATTTATTTAATATTATTTTCTCTTTGTCTAATAGTCTTTTGTCTTACACTCTATATAATATATAAATGATTAGACATTTATTTTTATAAATATTAACATTTTATTAGCTACTCTTTTTCTAGTTATTGGCCATAAAAAGCAATTAACTCTTGTTTGCTAAAAAAGGATAAAGGATATAAGGAAATTTATTAACTTTTTATTTATATACATAAACAAAATGAGTATACGTGATTACAAATGTTCAAGGACATGTATTGTTTGTAATTGCCTGTGTTGGAAAACAATTATATTGGTATTTTAATGATAGTTGTTTCCTTTTTGCCTTCTCAAATAAAGAAAATAAAAAAAAACTTGAAATATTAAATTTTAGATAGAAATATGAAAGAAATCAAACTAGATTACCTTTACGTTTATCGGATATATATAGCCTTATGGTTATTTTATTAATACTTAATTAAAATTTTTATTTATATATTATTGTTACTCTTTTCTTTGTTAAATGATTTTTTGGAAAAACCGATTATAGACTATACATGATATTCTCCTTTATTATCTCTGGCTAATATTATAATGTACAAATTGCTTTACAAAATTTTAAATTTTATAATTACACTCTGCTAGAGTAAAAAATCACTTGGGAAATGGCCTCCTTAAGGACATCAGATATTAGTTTTAAAAAATTCCAATCCCTCAAAATTTTGGGCTAGGTTCATAAAATTGTTTTTGTTAGCTTCCTATGTAAATGTATTTCTGATTTTTCCCTTCTACTTTTTTGGAACTATATTGATAAGTACAATACTCAAGCTTGTACAGGCGTATACATTTTTTTGGTTTTTTGGTCAAGTATTCAAATTAAATTTGTAAATAAATTTTTTCCAAAATTTTACCAGTTTGACTGCAATTTATTTAAAAATTTTCTAAAAAAATCTATACGACGATGTAATTTCTTTTAAAGACATTTTAGTTGCGAACATAAAAAGATTTATTTTTTTCACATTTGACAAAAAACTATAGAAGTTATTCGATTTTATTTGGAATAACTTACTTAAACCTTTCATAACTTTTGCATTTTTACTCCAAAAAGTATGCACCGAATCCACATACACTGGTGCATATTCCTATAAAGGCATTTAAAATTTTTGTTTCTCTTTGAAGTATATCCGTTTCTCTTAACCAAAAATAATGTTGTGTTGTTAGAATAACTTTTTTATGTAAGAAATATTTGTTTCTTGCTTACTCTCTGTTTACTGAAAATATTTTTGTTTTAATTGGGATATTTCATCAGCTTAAAGGATGCCCAAAGAAGCTTTTCTTATAGACCAGGAAAAAAATTAAAATTAAATTTTAACGTGATCAAGGTTGTTATAACAGAGAAATTAAACGAAAAATTAACCACTCGGAAGGAGTTATTTGAGCATTTCTTAAGAAAGGGCAAAAATAAGGAGTGCGGAAACCAACAAAATGTTATAAAAAAATAACAAAAAGTCAAATTAAAAAAAATAAAAAAAGTAGCCACCCGCAATAAATTAAATGCTACACAAATAAAAAATAAACTTAACCTTCCTGCCACTTCTAAACAAACAATGAAATTTATAATAAAAATGCTTTTCTCTCATTCATAGATGAAAAATGGAAAAAGATTGCATATTCTAACAGGGTAACGCTGCAATCCATGTCACGAACAAATCTAAATCGTGGTTTAATGAACATAGTATTCCACTATTGGACTGGCCGACTTACAGTCCAGATTTAAATCCAATAGAGAATCTGTGCGGGTACATGTCCCCCACAGAATGAAACCATAATAACAATAACGGAGTTAAAAATAAAATTTAATTAAGCCTTTAAATAAATTAACAATGATTTTCTTCAAAAATTAGTTGAATCAATGCCAGACGGAATTTTTGAAGTTATCTCAAACAAAGTTTAATCAACACATTATTAATAATGCTAAATTGGTTCACTAGTTTAAGTGTGTATGTAGGAAAATACGACAAAAAAATGGCATTAAACTACTAAAATTAAAATGACAAAAAATTAAAGTACTGTTACGTTTTTACCTTTTAAAAACTGTGGTTTATTTCCTTTAAATAAACCGGTACTTTGATTGCAAATAAAAGCAGTTTAGTAGTTTAAAAGTTGTAACGACTCTTTATTTTATTTAAAATGTACAACAACAACAGTTTAAATAGTCACTTGAGTTCTAATACTTACAAACAATTAAATTGCACACTTTTTACAGCAAACTTTAATAATGTACAAGAATATACAGCCAAGACAGTAATTTTGTCTTTACTTAACGATGCTTCCAATTAGATTCACTCAATGGTGTTCTTACAATGGTGAAAGCTTTTCATTCAATATTATACGTTTACAGATATGTTAATAACTGTTAATATGTTAACTGCTGTTAATATAAATAGAAAGGTTGAGAAGCATTATTTAACTTTAAACCAAACATTAAAACCGTTGTATTTGAATTCAAGTACAATTTCGTAACAGTGCATTTTAAGTTTTTTGTTATTAGTTATTTAAATGGTAAATAAATAATTTAAAAAATTAATTTGGCAAGTTGATTAAAAAATTTATGTGCGTTTATTGGAATATGCACCAGTGTACATATAAAAATTAATCTGCAGTGTGGCTAGATGTGAACAAATTTTTTAGCTAAATTGTGTATAAAATAAAGTCAAAATATATTAAAAAATTATTGAAAAATGCCAAAAATAATTCTAAATTAACAAACTGGATTAAACACTGAAAAAGTTTTCAGTGGTATATTATTGTAAATTCTGGTTAAATAAGGGTAAAACACCAAAATTTTATGGAGGGAAATGTAACTTGACTTATAGTTTTGCTTTGGGATCCTATATATCTTATTTAAATTCACAGAAAATGGCATGTGAGCTATATGAGGCATATCAAGGTCAAAGGTTACAAAAATCAAATTTATATTTGATTATTGGAGATTTTAACAAGTTGTATATGACGCTAAGATGAAACTACATACTAAGTTTCATTTTCTCTAATTTAACTTAGAGTTTTCATATTTATTCTTTCTTGTAATTTTTCTTGTATAGAATTGTTTAAATATTTTTAATAATTAAATAATAATCATTAAAATCAATCCGTTTTTTTTGAAGGAAGGATTTAAACAATTGTACAATTGAAATAATAAAAATTTTAATTGTCTTTAGGTAAACATTCAATCAAAATTTTAATTAATTTGCTAAAAAAAATAATTTAAATTAAAGCCAAAGTCAATTATTCTAGTTAATTATTATTATTTCAGTGATTGGAGCAAAATTAAACAAAAAATTAATTAATATAAGCAATTTCGTAATTGAAGACCATTTTAATATTTTTTTGGTGTACAAAGATTCAGAGTGTAGTTAGTCCACCCCTAAATCTACATCTGTTCAGACAGTTTCCCGTGATAATAACCATTGTAATACTTAAACTTTTTTTCTTTCTTACACCAGGGACTCAAAGCCCTTGATAACATACAATCGGAATAGTAGAACAAATCCATTCTTTTATAAAGTTCATGTCTAAATATTATATATTTAAAATAAAAATGTATTTCAAAGAAATCTGCTTAAAACTTAGAAAAATTTTATTTAATATTTTTGATGCATATCTAATACTAAGAATTAAATTCATTATATTTAATAATACACCGTTACTAATTCTCGTTTTTATTAAATTCATGAAACGGATTACCTGATCTGTTGGACTAATCTTTTAGTATTTTTTCTCTTTTTTAATTTATTTAGTTTTTGCTGGTGCTGATCTTTAGAGTTACATTCGTTAATGTCTATATTTAAGTAATTTATTATAGGATTTATCTTTATTATGAAAAATGCTAAAAAATCGTAAATTAATTATTAAAAAATGCTAAAAATATGATAAATGCTAAATGAAAAATGTACGGCAAAATATAAGTAAAATATGCTAAATTTAGCTGCAAAAATGCTGAAATGTTCGTACTGTTAATCTGTGTATGTTTGGGTATATAGTAATTATCGTAACTATATTAAAATAACTGTTATGAAGAAATTCTTTAGAACTTGTTGGTATAATTTTCTTATCAACTTCGACAATTGAGATAATAACAGAACGCATAAGTCTAGGGGGAGTAATATACTTCATTCAAAATACTCATTTATAAATTATTGTATATCTAAGAAACTTTATGTGAATAATTTTCTTATCAACTTCCTCAATGGAGATGAAAACAGGAAGGTTAGGTCTAGGAAAAGTGGCAGCCCCCATACAAGCAAAATATTTAAGTTATATGCGATAAATTAGAGTTTTAAATACTTGAACAATTTATTGATAAGTTTCAGAAAATAGCATTTAAAACTTTATTTATAAATTAATTTAATCTTGAAACAAAAATCAAAAACAATTTATCTGAAATTTTGAACAAAAGTTTAATTAAGTTTAAGGCAAGTTTAATTAAAATATTCACTTGAAAAAGCACGAAAAAAATGTGATAATATGCACAGAAATATGCAATAATAGCATGAATAGAATATGCATAGAAAAATGAACGAATTTATGCGTTTTTTTATATAAATATGTAACATTATGCACAAATATGTATTTTTCTAATTTCAAAGCTTTGATATATTTAGATTTTTTTATAAAAATATACCTAAATAGATTTTGATGGTCATATTTGACATGTCTGAATTTCTTTCTTTTAAATTTTTATGATATATTCAAAAAGCTCTCAAAAAATTTTCACAAGTCAGTTGATTGAACTCAAAAAAAAAAAAAAAAATCACTAAAAATTGAATTTTTACTAAACAAAAAAAACTAATTTTTGTATCCATAATATGCAAATTTATGCAAAGGTTTGAAAATTAAGCACTTTTTATAAAATACTTGTGAAATGTACAAAAGCTTGTTTTTTCAAGCGAAGAGCTTGAAAAATTTGTCCTGATTATAATTGTTTATAGGTTTTATTTAAAATCGTCTTTGGACAATTCATCCAGTCTTGCCAGATGAAGGTATTTGTACCCAAATTGGGTACTTCAACTTTCATTAGGAAGAGGAATTTCTCGTGAAAAAAAAATTGGGAATTTTCGCAAATTATGTATTTTTTATTTATATATTTATAACATTGAAAAAAATTTTAGATAAACTCCTCATTTACAAATAAATATCGTTAAATTTTCAATTTACTGAAAAATTTTCCATACATTTCCATTTCTCCATTTTTTTTAGAAAATTTTCATTTATTTATATTTTGATAAATATTTAAATTATTTTAATCGATGAAAACCATTTCATTGAAAACATATACATACATGCATCACATAATATTCAATTTATATAAAAAAATTCATAAATATTTTTTTATAGCAAAAATTCTATTAATGTTCATTTTATAAGAAATTTTTGATAAATTTTTTTAAAGAAATTTTCATTAAACTTCATTTTTATAGGAAATTCTCAATATATTTTTCTTTCATAAATATTCTTTTGTATTAAATTTTCGATCATTTTTCTTTCTTAACTTTCTTTCTATAAAATTTTTTTCAAGAAATTTTTTTCTATAGAAAATTTTTAATAAATTCCCTTTTATAAAAAATTTTCAACATTTTTTCTGTAAAAAATTTTTGATGTTTAATTTTATTTTTATAGGAAATTTATTTAAATGAACTCGTTAAATTTCCAAAAAATTTAAATAAATAAATTAAATAAATTTCCAAATAAATTTAAAACGTGAAACAAAGAGAAAAATGTCTAAATAATGAATAATTTTCGAATTATACGCACGTTGTTTACGTAGCAAAACAATCCAAATTTGAAAAAATGATAAAAACTGATGCATTTGTTAAACTGTTGCTATTAAAATTAAATCGAAAATTTTTGTTGATTAAATTTATCAAAAAATTTTTTGCCTACAAAACCACTGTCTCATAAAGTAAGATAATTAATTAATTAACCAATGCGAAACATCCGCCTTAATAACCCACATAACCAATGACCACTAAATAGCGAAAAATACTTTACAAAAAGAAAAATTACTTAAATCCACAAGCTGACACTTTAATTAAATTATAATTTATATAAAATTTATTAGACATTCATACTTGCAACTCATACAACATCATTATTATAACCATAAAATGTATATAAGAAATTTATAACAATTTATTGTTTATACAAACTAACAGCTCATACACATGTATCTAACTCCTTTAGTTTTTTTAACATCTAAACAGAACATATTTTTGTACATTTACACTTTAACCTTAAATAATAAAAATTTTTTTGAACTTTAAATCTAGTCATGCAACAGGTTGCAAATCACATAAAAGTTGTAAAAAAAAACAACTACAACAGGGAGAAAAAAAACAGAAAATAGATAAAGATAATGTAGTGTTAAGGTGCGTCATAAACATTACGAACACCATCATCATCGTTGGAGTGTTTGGAGGGTGTTTAAGGAAACCAAAGGGAACCTATGAAAACCTTTCAAGCGTTTACTACAAATTTTTGATTTCATATGAACTTACATGTTTTTACATTCGCCTAGACAATTGTATTTATGTGTGAAGTGTTATTGTTGCTATTGTTACTATTCCCTTTACTGGTAGACAAACCACCAGATGTGAGATTGTGTGCATTTTATGCAGTCAACATTATATAATTTATTGTTTTGTTACTCGTAACTTCATGCAAAAGTTTTATGGTTTGTAAAAAAAAAATCGTTTATGGACTCAACTATGAAACATCATTCATATGTACATATATGTGAGTGAGTACTGTGACAAACAGTGGGTCACAAAAAAATTTTTACAGAATATTGGTAACATTTTTATACTCTCAATATCTTGTAAAAAGAAAATTTATAAAAAACTATCTATAAAAGAAAATTTATCGAAAATTTTCTGTAGAAAGAAAATTTATCGAAAATTTTCTGTAGAAAGAAAATTTATCGAAAATTTTCTATAGAAAGAAAATTTATCAGAAATTTTCTATATATAGAAATTTTATCGAAAATTTTCTTTATATAGAAAATTTTCTATATAAAGAAAATTTATCGAAAATTTTCTATACAAAGAAAATTTATCGAAAATTTTCTATACAAAGAAAATTTATCAGATATTTTCTATACAAAGAAAATTTATCGAAAATTTTCTATATAAAGAAAATTTATCGAAAATTTTCTATATTAAGAAAATTTTCTATATAAAGAAAATTTATCGAAAATTTTCTATATAAAGAAAATTTATCGAAAATTTTCTATATAAAGAAAATTTATCGAAAATTTTCTATAGAAAGAAAATTTATCAAAAATTTTCTATAAAAAGAAAATTTATCGAAAATTTTCTATAGAAAGAAAATTTATCGAAAATTTTCTATAGAAAAAGAAAATTTATCGAAAATTTTCTATAGAAAGAAAATTTATCGAAAATTTTCTATAGAAAAAGAAAATTTATCGAAAATTTTCTATAGAAAAAGAAAAAGAAAATTTATCGAAAATTTTCTATAGAAAGGAAATTTATCGAAAAATTTCTATAGAAAGAAAATTTATTGAAAATTTTCTATAAAAAAAAATTGATTGCAATATTTCTATAAAAACCAAGTTTTAACAAAATTTTCTATAAAATAAAATTTATCGAAAATTTGTTATAAAAGCAAAATTTAATGAAAATTTTCTATAAAAATAGAATTTAATAAACATTTTTTAATAAAGCAAAATTTATTGAAAATAGTCAGAAAAATAAAATTTATTGAAAAATTTCTAGAAAAAGAGAATTTAATAAAAAAATTTCTATAAAAGCAAGACCTATTGAAAATTTTCTGTAAAAGGAAAATTTTCTAAAAAAGAAGAATTTATTAAATATTTTCTATAAAAGGAAAAATTATTGAAAATTTTCTACAAAAATATTTATCGAAAATTGAGAAAAATTTTCTATAAAAGAAAAATTAGGAGAAAATCTTCTATAAAAAAAATAAGAGAAAATTTTCTATAAAAGAAAAATTAAGAGAAAATTTATTCAAAATGTTCTATGAATTAAATTCATTGGAAATTTTCTATAAAAAAAATTTACAAAGAACATTTTTGAAGAAAATTTATTAATAATTTTCTATAGAAAGAAATTTTATTAAAAATTTTCTATAAAATGAAAATTTTCTATAGAAAAAAAATTTATTGAAATTTTTCTATAAATTTGCTCTAAAAAAATTTTATTATACATTCTATAAAAAGATAATTCAACGAAAATTTAACGAGAATTAAAAAAAAAATGGTAAAAATGTACTATAAATGGGAAATTTATAGAAAATGTACTAGAAAATTTATGCTAAATTTCTTATAAATAGGAAACTGGTGAAAAATTTTCTATAAACTTGTTTTTCCCTTGGCCCCACTGTGTGTCGTGACAAAGCCGATATTGTTGGTGCTGGCGCTAATAATGTTGTTGTTGACAACCTTTTTTTAATTTATTTTTATCATGAATAAATAAATGAATTTTTCCCTATTCAGGTGCAATAGTTCACGCGCTTTTATTTTGCGGTTAAATTGTTACCGATAATAAGCGAAAAATCGACATAAAACTCTTTTATTATAACACTCAGCAATAACAAAAAAAAAAAAAAAAAAAAAAAACGCAGATCCCTCATAAGTGTCACCTTTAGTTCTTTTTTTGTTTCATAATGATAAATTTTTATTGATAAATCTATTTAATGGAGAAAAGGGGTTTAGAGAAATCTGTCAATAAAAAAAATATGTGAGTTGGCAAATGGTGATTAATAAGAGAGAGTTTAATTATGAAAGATTTTACATTTTCGGTAAAGATAGTTATTAAGCTTTTGTAATGTTTTTTATGCAATGACCTTACATCGATTCTGCAAGAACTTCTGCAAAAATTTTTTAAATATCTGCTACCCTAATGTAATTATTTTACTTCTTACATATTTCCTATTTCTTTTACATGACTTGTTTTCCCTGTATTTAACCACACATTTTTTATAGTCGTTAAAGTAAGAAACACATGTCGTATAAGTAACGTCTAAATAAATCATAGAGAAAAAATAACAAACACTATTAACATAAATACAGCGTATATTTAACTAGAAAAGATGTCTTTATTAAACCCAAACAGGTTATTAAATTTTATTTTCATTTGTCTCTCTAATACTTAAACTACTTTATGATGATGTAGCAAATAACTTCGCACTAAAAACCTGCAGCAAATATTTTGTATTTTTTTTTAATATGCACTTGGTTGCACTTATTTACTTAAAAATTTAATAAGATCTTTTTTTCAAAATGTAAAAATTTAAATTACGCAGTAGCATTCTGTGAATTTTAAAAGGATTAAAAAGCTTCCATTTGATTATAAACTTTAAGATTCATTATTTCTAACTCTTGGAGACGAAAATGCCAACTCAGCATTGACTCAAGTTAGTTGGCAAATGTTAATAATGATACTGATGACACTGTGGTGTCATGGTTGAATATTCTTAATGAACTCATTAACACCCAGCAAAAAAAAACGAGCAAGTTCTTCCAAAAAAGAACTTTTTCACCACTTCAAAAGTAGAACTAAGTGCATATTTGCACCTTTTTGAAAGTTAATAAAAATTACTTCCAAAAAAGTGAAAATAAATGTGAATAATTTCTAAGAAACTAAAAATTTCATAAATTGAAAATTATTTTTATTATCTATAATCAAAGCCAAAACTATATTTTTATTAAAAATTTTTATATATAAAGTTTTAAGAGAAGTCCTTCAAAAGCAATGAACGAGAAGCATAACAGAAGGACATCCTAGCAATGACAACCATGGTTTTAAAAAAATAACTTCTGCAACTCTTTTTCGGCACTAAGTATTTCCTGTAAAATTCGTGACTTTGACAGCTTTTTTTCAGTTCTTTTTTGCTGGGTAGTTTAAGAAAAAATAGTAATAATAATTATAATTGTTCTTTTGAGTTTCAGCACGAATTTTAATTTCGCGTCGTAAAACTGTAAAGTGCAATAAATTTTTTTTAAGTAGATTTGTATAAAGTTATTAATTTGAGGTTATTTTAGTCTTAGGTAGGTGGTGGTTTTAAATTAAAATATGTTGAAATTATATTTATTTTAAGGCATTAAGGAAGAAATAAAAATTGTAAGTTAATGAACAAAATCATAAAGTTTCCTTAATAAGTAGGCGTTCTGGTCAGTGTTGCCAATTTAGCACGAAAATAATTAATCGAGCATCTGGCACTTTTCTAGCACTTTTTGAATAATTTTTGACATTTGACGTAAAAATTTGAATGTATTAGTGTATTTGGTTTGTTTGCGCTTTTTGTTGCGAATGTGTTGTTATATTTAATAAAGCCCTACAAACTATGTCTTATAAGACATTGCAAGCCACTTGTTATTTTTCAAGTACTTTAAATCAGTGTGTGAAAGAAGAAATAAATACTATTCTGCAGGTACTTAAAACCATATAAATACTTCTACGTTTACCTTCGTGTTGTGTATGTTTAACTTTATGAGCAAATGCTGTGTGTATTGTGATAGATACCCAATAAGACATGAGAGTGCGATCGCTCATATAATATAACACATTTCACAACTTGTTTGCTTCAATAGGGAAAAAAAGAATTTGTTTACAAATACGCACTTTTTGCGTATTTTTTTTAATTTGTAATTTTTAACTATAATACTTGCGGGTCTGCCGCAAGGATAGGTATTATCACCTACTCTTTATTCAATATAAATTTCCAATTTTACTGTTCGCAAGAATCAAGAAGTATTTTACGCTGATGACAGTGCTTTTATTTTGTTTAAAGTGTTAAACGCAATAATCAAAAAAAAAAAAAAAAAAAGGAAGATAGTTTAAAATCTACCCATAAGTACTTTGATAAATGGAAGATAAAAGTTAATGTTAGTAAAACACAAGCCATTATATTTCCATATAATAGATCACAGAAACGTATTCCTATAAAACATTTATATTCTAGGGAAGTTTTTATTCCTCTGCAGGATAGTATCAAATATCTTAGGAATTATCTAGGAATTATCATTTAAAAAACATACAGTATATTTGTGATAAAGCAATCAAATGAGGCCATGCATTTTACCCCTTACTCAACAAAAGATCTAAAATTAATTTAAAAAACAAGGTACTTATTTACAAAATGTGTATTCGACCAATTTTGAACTACGGATACCAAGTCTGGTTTAATAAAGCTTCTAAAACTTACACAAGAAAATTACAGATAATACAAAATAAAAATCTAAAAATAATTCATAATCTATATCACAGATATTCTACTGATCTACTGCATAGAAACTTTAAGCATAAAATGGTTAATTCATTTGCAAGGGTACTGACTCTGTTATTTAATGAAAAATGCAGAACGTCTACAAATGAAATAATAAGAAATTTTCTAAGCAAACACTAAGACTCTTATTATTTAGAGTAATAATTGATGGTTGTTTTTAAAATTTCCTATAACATTTAAGTATGTTTTTTTTTTGACAACTTTTCCTTAATACTGTCATATTAGTAGTTTCATTCTCATTATTTTATAAATTCAAAAAAAAAAAAAACAAAAAAAAAGTTTTGTACTGTTGTACTGTACCTGTTTGAAATTGTATAAGGAGAGTTGCCAGTTTAGCCTCTTTAAAGCTAAATCTAGCCTTTTATTTTGCTTCTACTTTCGAAATTGTCGTTTAGATTCTAGCTTTTTTCTATCCTCTTTTCTACCATAACACAGCGCTTTGATCCCATATAACGGTGGGACAAAAATAAAAGGAGTTGTCATAGAAAATTGAAACTTGGTACATATATTATTTTACACTTAAGATTTATATATACAAGGTTTTTAAAAAAGCGGTACAAGGACACACCTACCTCTCATATAACCTGAAATTTATTCGGACAGGACCTCCCCATATAAAGCAAATATTCTTAATGACATATCTAAAAATCTATTATAGTGAGAGCCCTCATATATTCTGCGAACTACTTTCATATCATATTGCATTAATGAAATTAAATTAGGATGGAAAGGTCCAGGGGGAGGGGTAGCCCTCATATAAAGCAAATACTAATTTTCGCATATATAAAGTAGTAATTTAGTGAAAGTCTTATGGCCTGATTCAGTACGACAATCAAATTGTTTGAAAATAAAATTTGTATGAAAATTACTCAATTTTTCAAATGTTTTTTGAGTAGTTTTCATACAAATTTTATTTTCAAACAATTTGATTGTCATACTGAATCAGGCCCTTAAAAAGTTATAAAAAATTTTTCATATCAAATTTTGAATAGGGCGGATTGGTTGATTGGGGAGTAGTAGCCCCCATATAAAGTAAATATTAGTTATCGCATTAAAAGCGGTAGCGAAGCACACCGAGATAAGCTAGTAATATTATAAAAAAATATATAACTAAGGTTACAAAAAATTGTCAAAATTCAACAGTTAAACTGTTCAGGTTGGGAAAGTAAAAAAAAAATATAACCAGAGATATTTTACCCATTTAAAAAAAAACATTTTAATTTAGCATTTTAGTTCCCAAATCTTTCTCCTAGGAATGTTTGTGTCCTATGGAAACTACGCTTTACTCACCCGCAAGTTTAAATAGATCTCTTTAACTATATAACAATTATATTTTAATTAGCCAACTTTAATTTGCTAAATAAATTTTATAAACCAGCTATTTTAAGCTTAACATTTCATAAATAAACATAATTTTCTTAAGTCTTTTTCTTTGAAAATTTGTTACGGTTATAATTAGAATTACTTAAACACATAATTATGCAGCAAAAATAAAATAAGAGATAGACAAAGATTGTAATACAATACAAATATGAATGAAACATAAATATAACAGGAAAATAAAGATGATGTCTTTGCTTTAAATTTTTTTCTGTTATATGAGTATTGAGATCCTGCAACATTGACTGGCTACCAAACAAAAATCTGCTATGCTGCTATTGCTGTTGGCTGACTAATTTCTCTAGCTGCAAAATTCTCATATCCGTTAGTGGAATGGGTTTTTAATTCATTTTTAATGTTGTCTTTTCTATTTTTTTCATATTTTTTATAAACATGTTTTTTTTACAATGTCGTTGTCTGAAATGCTAGAAGGTTACTATGTAGAACACCTGTTGATAGAGCTACCTAGTTTGCAGAGTGTAATAAACAGTAGAAATATTGCTTAAAAAAAAAGGGATAAAAATAAGGAAAAAATGAAAATAAAATAAACTAAAAGATAAACATAACACGTTGGTGAACGAGTGTCACGAGCTGTTAAATATGCAGAGATTGTAGCACTATGGGCTGATTTTGTGGAGAAATAGAGTAAGTTATTATTTAGTGTTTTAAGAAATAATTAAAAGATTTAAATTTATAGCAATAGTTTAATTATTAATAATAATTTTAAGAGTACGAAACTCAGAGACTATGTAATAAATTTGATAATTAATATCTGTCGTTATATGTCTGAGGCAAGCCGTCTTTCTTGGTTTAAAAGAAAAACTATATGCAAATAGAGCATAAGACGTTCCTTTTATCGGGTTTGGTGTTTTTGCAGATAAAAATGGAATTTTTACCATATGGGAGAATTAATAAATTAAAATATTTTTGAATGCAATTTGCCCTATAAACAATAAGCTGATCATTAGGAAATAGGTGACGTATAAACGTAGTATATGACCAAATAAAGATATTTGCGTATTAAGAACAAAAAAAAAATACTTTTCGTTGTTCACATTCTTTGAAATTTATACAGCTTTTATTTAGGTTTTTCCTTTTAAATATTTAATTAAAATTTTCAATTTTCTTCCCATAGTTTTAGCAAATAGATGCAAAGAAAACATATTTTCTCTTGTTGTCCTCTATCTCTCAAATATACACACGGAGGTAGATGGCAAATATAAGTTTGTACTAGTAGAATTAATATTTAGCAAACAACTACAAAACGAAACAAGCAAGAAAGATATAGTCAAGTCAAGCCCGACCTTATGATACCCTACAACAATGTGTATGTCCACCAAAATTCGTGGATGGGTCTTATATCAGACATGTGAACAATTGTGGACCGATACTTTTACTAAATGTAAAATAAAATATAAAAATACAGAATATTACGTTAATACTAACATTTATATGAATTTATGCACCTTAGGGTGACTCCCGAAAGTGAGCTTATATGGGAGCTATGATAAATTATGGAGCGATCCTCATAAAATTTGTCATTGTATATAAAACTTATTTGTGTCGAATATAAACTTGATATTAATATGGGTATGTGATTTATGCACATTAAAGTGATTTACGGAGGTGGGTTTTAAATGAGAGCTATGATCAATTATGGACCGATCTTCATGAAATTTGGTACAAAGATTGATACTTATACACTTACACTGAAATTCATTAAAATATGGCTATATTTAAGGCATTTATTATCATTAAACCCTATTCAGGGAGGACATTTGTATGGGGGCTAAGTGAAATAATGGACCGATTATAATCAATTTCAATAGACTTCGTCCACTGCCAGATTTCATTAAATTATCTTCAAAATTACGACCTTTACTTTGCGCACAAGTCTTACAGGAACAGCCAGCCGTCAGATGAACAGACGGACTCAAAAAGTGATTCTGAGTCCATTGGTAAACTTTAAGTGGGTGTTGGATGATTTTTTTTTCTGCTGTGCGTTACAAACATCAGCACGAACCACCTATGCTGGTGTAGTGTATAACAATAAGCTACTACTTATATTAGTAGAAATTTTTTAAGAATAGATTAAAAGTTATTTTTCAAATAATCATTTCCAGACAATAAACAGATAATAAGGTGGCGTCGTGAAAAATGTTAATGAAGAAAACAAAAAAGGACAGTTATTATAAAAACTCATATATATTTCTCTAATGCCTACATACAGTTCTCAGTCAATGCTGCAATTCTACAGACTGGTAGTAATTTTTGATAATAATTAATATATTTCTTACAAAGGGCAAGAAAGATTCTGCAGCAATGGATTCCTCACTCAATTGAGATCTTTCTCATTTTTTGAATTGACTTAGCGGCCATTTGCCAGGAACTAAGCGGAGTTTTGTGTCAAATGTTTACCGATTATTATTTCTCAATGTCTTAGCAATAATTTCTATATAAATTTATTTAGATTCTTTCACTTTTAACTAAAAAATATTGTGTTTAAGAAATGTGGTTTTAATTTTTTTAAGGTGTAAAAAATGCTTGTTTGTATTTTGCGAAAAACTCAAAAAATGCTACAAAATTAATATTTTTTTATTTAAAACTTATTAAATGTTTAGAAAAGGATTTGTATTAATATTAGGCATCAAAAAATTTTAGTTTAAAACTTTTTCTTCGAGATAGGACCATTTTTAGATTTTTCGATTATACCCAAAAAAATATTTATATGAGATTTTTCTTTAAAATTAATATTGATTATCATATTTGGAGCCAAGATGAACAAAATATTAAATAATTACATATTTTGATCCACGTAATAAAAACTTGTAGCAAAAGGGTTCAATAGGAAATTAATGAAATTAACGAATTATATGATTTGGTATGGTAGATTACCAACAAATTTTAATTTAAATTGTCTCTAAGCTTCATTTAATTTATTAAAGAGATATTAAAAAATTTCGTTAAAAACAAAAATAAAAAATAAAATTTCTTATAAAATTTAAAAATTTTGTTTTTTCAAAAAATTTTTTCATAACGAAATCTACCAAAGATGCTGTTTTTTTATCCTTTATCAGAAATCTGGATCTGTTATAAATAAAACAAGCAATAAGTTATTAAAATCAATGCATAAATGTAGGTTCTTTAATGAAAATAAGCTTTCTTATGTTTATTGAAATAATATAATATTTATATATATTCTGTCTTTACTCTGTGTAAATTATGTCTCGGCCGTATTTTACTCGTTAAAGCCATACCCTAAAATATGTTAGTTCATTCCCTTTAGTCCCTTATCCACAGGGTCGTATTTCAAGTACACGTCTACTTTGTCTCACCAAATGTTCACTGTTATATGTTTGTCCATATATAGTTGTCCGATCGTTGCCACCCGATTCCACATAAATGTGGACTTTGTTCACAACCCAGCAAAAACCTTTTGGTTCTCGGTAATGGCAACTATTTATTAAAGCAATTTCTTGGTAATAAGGCGTCATTATTATTTGCCTACTCTATATTAAATAAATAAATATAGTATAATAGCACAGTAATATTACAATCACGTGGGTCAGTTGGCTAGAGCGCTGGGTTAAGAAACAGAAGGTTGTTGGTTCAAACCCATTCTGATGCTGTTAGTTTTATTTTTTTTTTTTAAGTTTCTGAAAAGATTTTTTATACTAAAAAAAATTTTTGTCACTTAGAAAATTAAGTGCTAGATGAAGTACTTAGTAATAAGTTAGTAATTAAAAAAGAATGGTTAATTTGTGCCCAAGTTCAAAACTCACTGACGGTAAAATTTTTTTTAGTTTTTATTTTTATTTTCGTTTAGGTACATATTATTAAGCACCCCCAGAGTCTAAAAATAACTACATGAATTTGTGGACAGCTCGAGCAAAAATAACTAGTTATTCAGACAAAAAAATTAGTAGTTTATTTTTGTTTCCAATTATACCTGCTAGCTTACCAGGAAAGCAAAGTTTTTGCTGGGAATTAAGTGAAGGTATCTCATAAAAAGATTTATATATTAGAAAATTAATGGGGTTGCTTCACATATTGCAACATATTTCGAGAACGAATTATTTGATTTGATTTAGTAAATTATCAAAAAATTCTAATTTAAATTATCTTCAATTATCTTAATTTTTAATCTGTTCAATATTTTCGGAGATATTAAGCAAGATATATCAAAAAAAAATCTTGAAAATTTAAAAAAAAAAATGGTTTTTCAAAAAATTTTAAAAAAAATCTAAAACCTCAAATGAAACGCATAAAGATTTATCTCAAAGCTAAATATTTTGTAAATGAAATGAACTATTTTTATTAAAATCAGTGCATAAATGTCCAGTTAATTCACAATTTTCTGAACGTAAATTTTTTTTAAATTTTACAGAAAAAGTACTATTCCTTCTTTTTTTTTTCTTATGAGATACGAAGAAAAAATTGTTAGAACAATTTTTTAATAAACTCATTTATTATGGCCTGATTTTGTAAAACGAAACGACACTTTATATTGAAAGCAACAAATAAATTTGAATTTTTTTGTTCTTTTCAATATAAAATTTCGAAACGAATTCTCGTTTTGTTTTACAAAATTAGGCCCTTAATTTTATAATAAAATTAAATTAAATTGTTCAATTGGTAATAAAAAAAATAAAAATAAACAAAAGAAAAACGTGACAATTCTTCAAAAAAAAAAAAAATATTTAAAATCTGTACATATTTTTTTCTATTACCAATAAATAAACGTTTGGCGCTAATTATTAACAGATTCTGACTGGATTGTTTAACCCAAGAGGATTAAATTGAGAAAAAATATTTTGATTGTTATTCGGGAAATATTAATCAATCCATAATTATAAAATTTTGTTATCTGTTCTAGTATTATTTTTTATGTTCCTTTGAAGTTTCTGTCAATTACAAGGATTGTTTTCCATGCATGTTAAAACTGTTTTATAGGTTTAAAATAGATGAGGCTTGGCTTCTATTTCAGCATTTCCTGGAAGACCACGGTATGCAGCAGTTCTTCTTTTAAAAATTTTGCAAACCAGCTACAGATTTTAGTAAAATTTCCTTATTTTTTTATTATTCCCTAAATTAAAAAGAAGTGATAGTTTTAAATTCCTATATTGAAAGTCATCGTCGAACTGAACATCTTTATTCTATGGAATTTTTGAAGATGTTTTAATATAAGTTTTTATTAGTTTTAAAGCACGCAAATACATATGTTTTTTAACTCATTATATAACATAAGTAAATTCCATACATTACCAGTATTATATTAAAATATTTATATTTTAATCTTTTATATATAAAAAGCATTATTGTGAACTACTTTTTTTAAATATTTGTAAACTAGTTTATTTATATATCTGCAATAAATATAAAAAATATTTAAAATTTTGGTATTTACATTTAATGGAAGGAATGATACAGAATCAGTTAATTTTTATGTTAATTAATTAAATTAAAACTTTTGTTAATTGTGGACAAAATTTCAATTATAAATGTAACTGATATAATTAAAATTTTGTTTGAAATTTAACAAAAAAAAAATCAATTACTTTGTTTAATTAATGTTATCATTTTGGTGATTAGAGCAAAATCAAACAAAAATTTAATTAATATAAGCAATTTCGTAATTAAGCTTCATTTTTATTTTTTTTCCGAGTACCTTCATCGAATTGTGAATAACATCTATTTTTATGCATAAATTTTAATGAAATATATGTCGTTTTATTTACTACATATACGGCTTTTATAAGATGAGAGAAAACATTGAATTTCTAACTATTTAAATATTTTTACGATTTTTTAAAAACCAAAAAATTTTGAATTTTGTAGGGACTTTTTTTTCTAAAAAATTTTTTTATATAATATCTCCCAAACTAGAGCTGATTAAAAAATAATGTAGCATAACTTGAAGGTAATTTAAATTATAATTTTATGGTATTTTATTAAACCAAATTATAATATTCATTCTCGAGTTATGTTGCAATATGTGCTGCAGCCTCATTAATTTTCTATATACTGAATTATAATATCTATATAAGAAAATTATAGTCGGTCAAGCCCGATCATTTGATACCCTACATCTGTGATTTTCGGATAGAGCCTTATAATTAACTAATGGTCAATTCTGAATCGATTTATGTATCTAAAAATATTCTTTGTGTCAAATGTTATCATAATATTAAAATCTACAAGGGATTGTTTCATCTTAAAGTAATTTTTGGAAGTGGATCTTATATGGCTGCTATGACCAATTATGAAAATTTGATTTGTGTCGAATTTTGTAAAAATCGTAATAAATATAAAACATTAATTACCGATAAAATATTATTTCGGGAGGTAATTTATATGAAGTGAAATAATGAACCGATCACAAACAATTTCAATAGGCTTAGTCCATATGTCAAAAGAATTATATGTACCAAATTTCATCAAATTACCTTCAAAATTACGATTTTGTACTTTGCATACAAGACGAACATCATTAAATCGACATAAAATCACTTTCTGAATTGTTACACTTTACTCAGGAAAAATGAGGACTATCACAAAAACATAATAATATCCCAACAACCTATGGTGTAGGGTATTAAAATTGTTTTATAGGCTTAGCGCTCCATGATACACATAAAAAAATATAGTTTTTGTTGCTTTTGGGTTATTTATGTTACTCTCAGCTGATATGAGGAAAGGCATAAACCACTTTACTGTCTCCAGGTAATCTACCGTGTAATCTATATTAAGTTTTAGTTCAACTGATATCCATGTCTTGATAGGTCCATATACATCCCCCTTATTTATAGTCATTTATAAAAAGTTATATTCCCAAATTGCTAATAAAATTCGCTTTTCGCAGACAGTTAATAGAACTGTTGCATTAATATTTAAACCCAAGATTATTTACAAAAAGGAAAAAGAAAAGTATATTAAACATTATGCTGATAAAAAAATTACAATATTGTTGAAAAGAAGGAAAATTATTTTTACATTTTATTAGCATTTAGGAAAAAAACAGAAAGAAGAAAAAAAATCCCACTACTTTTTTCTAACCCTTTCTCTTAAACAATTAAACACTGTTTACGTTTTTCTTTCCTTAGTTTCTTGTTGTCTTAGCAAAATTGTGAAATTGTTAAAAAATTGCTCTTTTAAGATTATGTTTTATTACTTGGGGCTAATTTAAGTTTATTATCTTTTCATTAGCCATCAACTACAAGTGACGTAATAGTGGTTTTATAAACGGTTTAACACTTTTAGAACGTAATGAAGGAGTTTGAAAGTAATTATAAATAACTAAACTTGAAATGGTCTATAATCTTTTATTTTGTAACATAATTAATCAATCTCTTTTGAAACAAAAATTAGGTAGAAATTTCTCACTTCCTTAAGGGTGGTGGTCACAAAAATCGGGAACTAAATAAAAAAAAAATTAAAAATAATTTTTCTTTTTTACAATTTGTTAAACATAAATACAATACATTTGCTGTTAATACACTACATTTAGTTCTTCTAAATTCAACAAATTATTTCTTTTAATAATGTTCCTTTTACTTAAATTATATTTTATAAATTTAAAAACAAATAACATATAAACACTTTTATTTAGCCTCTAAACTTGTAAATTTCATATCCTGTCCCCTTTAAAAGTTTAAATTGTTTATTTAAAATTAACAAACATAATGAAAATGTCAATTATATATATTAAAAAATAATATTTACTCAAAAATTTTCCTCACATTAGAATAACAAACTTTAAAAAGAAAAGGATTTTTATATTTTTTTCTAGTCCTTGTAATTTAATTGATTTTCCAAATTTTAACCTTAAGCTAAAAATCCTTAATAATTTCAGCTATAAGAAAAAGTTCTTCTCAAAAGTCAAAAACTATACTATGAAAACTAAAGGAAAAACTCCTAACCTAAAAATAAAATCAGCCTTAAGTTAAAAAAAAAAAAAAATAATAATAATAAATAAAACAATAATACTCGTAACAAAATAGGAAAAAACTCTAAAGAGAAAAATAAGTCCCTCAACTTAGTTAAACATTAGAAAAAAACAACTCTTCAAAACTTAATCATTATTTTGAAGGAATTATAAAAATAACAGAAATTATATTTTTATATGAAATACTCGTACACAATCCAGCCGTTATCATCATTCAGACATGTGTTACATACAACAAAATTGTCTTCAAACTTTAAGGACAATTAATGTTTGAACTTATGCAGCATTTTATTGAAAGAAAATGCTTAATAGAAAAAGTTTTTTTCTCCATAGATTTTGTTGTTGTTTTGTTTGGATTAAGCTACAAATTATGATGTTTTAATATAAGAAATATGAACCAAAACTAAATATTATTTTTTTATAGTATTGTTTCATAAACAAATATTTCAAGGGCTTAAACTAAATTAATCAAATATTTTGCCTGGAAGTTAAAATAAGGATTTACTAGAAAGCCTTTAACATTATGAATTGTGATTTATTAATTTTAATTCAAATTTGTTGAATAGTAGCTTAATAATATATTTGATTATCAGTTTTCTAAGAATGATTAGTGATTTTTTCGTTTTTAAAGAATTTCAAGTATTGATAACACAGTGCAAGGAGAAAAAAACTGTCTTAATAATTCCAATGTAAAATCAAAGCGTACTAGTGGTCTAGCAAAACCCCATAATGGTTTTTCAAAGTTTGTTCGAATTTCGGTTTTGTGATCTCTTGAAGTTCAAATTTTTCGTAACCCTTTTTCAATAAGATTGGAATTAAAAAAAAATCATTTAAATTGTTTTATTTAAATGTTATTATATGCTGAAGTTGTTTTATAGACTACTAGAATTATTATATTATTTTTTCTTTTCGGATGCCACTCTCTTTTTACGCCCATTTTTATCATAATAATTTTTAACTTATTTAATTTGACCTTTTGTCTAAACTGCTAAATCAATTCAAAAATGGCATATGTGAATATTCTTGAAGTAAGTACTGACTGTATGCCACACCCACTTTTTTAAGAAAGGTATGCTTTGCTTCTTACTAAACAAATTTAAAATTTCATAGAAATATTGATGACAGTGGTACAAAATATCACAGTGTAATAAAATTAGAGTGGCATCCATACAGATAAAATTTCTAATATTCAGTAATTTCTATTCTTTTGTACGTAAAATTTTATGTAAATTTTCTTAGTAGCATCAATAAAGTAGTAAAATTTGATTTACTCAAAGTGGAATAAAATTTATTTTTTAGCTCATAAATTTCTCAAAAAAATAAATACATTTTACAAAAAAATGCACGTTATAAATATGTGCAAAATATCAGTTAAGTCGGTTGAAAAATATGACTACACATATATTGCATATAATCTCATTATAAAAAGTGGGCGTAAAAAGAAAGGTCATTTAACAAAAAAAAAAAAAATATCTAAGATAAGCTTTGTACTTTATAAATCAATAAGTACCCATAAATACATTGAAATTTATTGATTTAAATTTTTTTATTCACACATTTAATGAAAATATCTGCCGTTTAAGAGACCGTAAAATCGAAATTCGAACTAACTTTAAAAAACGCTTTTGGAGATTTAATTAATTTAATGGAAAATTTGTCGTACAGTGTAATTGAGTATAATTTTAGTTTTAGGTTATGCTGAAACATGTTTAATTTATATAAACAATTTATACGAATCCTTATCTTCAAAATCCTTTAAGAAATAAATATAGGCAACTAAAAAAGAAAAATATATTTTGAACAGAATTTAGTGCATTAATTTAAATGAAGTAATTGTAAGTAAACAATGATATAATTATGTGAATTTTAAAAGTGTGCAACTAAAAATATTACAAAACCTTTTCGAATACATTTAGACTGTCCGAACGTAAGAATGCACGTGATTAGATGGTTTCAGGGGTTCAAAATGACTTGGAAAAAATTAAAAAATATTGCTGCATTTTAACCCTTTAAAAGTCACAAATACATCCAGCAAAGATATTTTTGAAAAAAGCTTATTTTTCTATTATTTACACATATGATAATTATAAAAATTTTAAAATGTTTAAAAAATAAAATAGATTCCGTTTAAGGGGGAGGTATTTAATTTAGTGCGGGGCCATAAAATGACTATTTCCAGTATGACTTGTTTTACAAAAACAAGTTAAGGAATATTCATACATAAGATATTTTATAAATAAAAAAAAAGTTTAATATAAAAGAAACATTGAAAAAAATTAAAATTGCATTTTTTTTTTTTTTTTTTTTTTTTTTTGATCAATACTTAAAATTCATATTGAAATTTCTGATATTTATATTGATGATAAATATCAGAAATTGTAATTCTTTTGTTATTATAAATTAGTGTATATTAGCTATTTAAATGAGAATTAATAAAATAGCTTCCCACAGTCTTTAAAAACAGCAAATAATTCAGACGTACTCAACTGAGTACGGTGACTTCTAATGGGTTAATCGTTTGTTGAGTTAAATATTATTAGAACATGAAATTCTGTACTAAGTTAGGAGCATCATATTATTTTCTAAAATTTGTTTATTAAACAAAACACGACTATAGGTGGATGGGGTATTATGAGTTTGTGCTGATATTTGTAGCGCATAGAAAGAATTATCCAACACCCATCTCAAAGTATACCAATCGACTCAGAATCACTTAAGTCAATCTAGTGATATCCGTCCGTCCGATGCCCATACACAATGGTGTAGGCTATCATATGGTCAGCTTGAACGACTACATCTTTATTTTTTTTTCAAATATAGACTTTAATTTTGACTTTTGTGACGAATATTTTTTTCACTCTGAAAGTAAGAAATATTTTAGCAAATAGGAAAATGTTTTTTGTACTTAATTTAAAAAATGCAAATTTCGGAAATGAGAGATATGTTTTTTTTCGAATTAAAAATTAATAAAAATAAAAATATTTTATAGCCTAGGAAACTCAGGAAACTGAAGGAAAAACAATGATTTTAAATTGTGTTGTCATTGGAAGCAAGTAGTGGGTGCCAAAAAAAAATTATTTTAAACTATAAAATACGAAAATAAAAGCTTAGCAATTGAAGTCATTTTTTTCGGATTTTTTATTAAACATATCATCTATTATGGACAAAAAATACTTAGAATGTTGGAAAATGTCTATAGTGCGACTTATGGATTTTCAAAGTTGCTACTTCTAAAAATAAACAAGTATGTTAACTTTAACAGCATATATCTCTGTAAATACCGCAGATTTTCATATAATTTTTCTTCAGTATGTTCTAATATATATATCTGCAATTTATTCTCTTATAAAATTTTTGAGTAAAAATTCAATAAAGAAACATTTTTTTTTATTTAAAAGAAATACTAATAATAATAATAATATATCATTCATTCCATGAAAAATTTATAAAAAATGGCAAGTTCTTTAACAGGTCATCAGATTTTGTTTATATCTAATACGCATATAATCTATGGAGCTATTTAGTCTTTGTCATTATTATTTTATCCAATTTCTAAAAAAAAAAACGCGAATTTATTTACGTTAAAAATTTTTATAAAATTTTAAAAATTCGATAAAGTACGTAACTTTAAATGTTAATATTTCTTTATAATTGAAGGCTCTAATGAAGACCAACTGAGATTACTATACAGGCAATAATGCAGAAGTAATATGTTTATTTAAAAATGCACTCGTAATGTAATTGCAGTTTTGCAAAGATTTTTAACAAATTTCTACCCCTTCGATTTGCAGTTTTTTCAAACATGATCAAAAGAAATTTCTTTACTACAAATGGTATTAATAATTTTTCTGGGACAATGTGACCTACTATCTTTAACATTTTTTCAGAAAAATTACTACCAGTTTTTTCATACGAATTTTTTTTTTTTTTTGGTTATTCTCATTCAGTAATATGTAACTTTAAGTGTTAATTACTCTTCAACTATTAATTTAAAAATCAGTATAAAATTTTTTACAATAAATATTGTAAATTATATTGTATAAATTAAAAATAACATTTTTGCTAAATATGTATTCACAACCAGAATACAATTATCAGATGAATTTTTAAGAAATTTCTAACCTTTCGATTTTATATATTTTTGATTGAAGACAAATATGTTTATAACACAGTACAATAGTAATTATTTTGGGACAAAATTGTATTATACCACAAATAATAAATTTTGAAATGTTATGACAAATAAGCCGTTTATACTAAACAAAAACTGTTTGTTTTTGGCTTAATTTGGTTTTTGATAGAAAAACTTCATAATTTTCTTAAGTTTTTCTATACAAATCATAAACCATTTTCATGTAGTTTTTATTAAAATCCAAAGAAAATCTACTAAAATAATTATTTACGATACAGTCTGTTTACATGATTTCAGAACAGTAAGCTTTTATATAAATATCAATCTGGTTTTCGGAAAAAATTTTCATGTGAAACGGCAGTAAATTACGTCTTAAATACATGGAAAAGTAGCGGCAGAAATAAAAAAAAAAAATAATGGCAATTTTTTTCGATTTTAAAAGAGCATTTGAAACAATAGACAGAAAAATATTATTACAGAAATTATACTTCTACGGAATTCAAAGTATAGAATTAAAGTGGTTTGAATCGTATCTAACAAATAGAAAGCAAATAACTAAAGTGAATTATAAAAAATTAGAGACAATTAATAATGAATATGGAGTACCACAAGGATCAATTCTTGGAGCTTTACTATATATATATGATATGTACTTTATGCGGACGATACCCCAATATTTAATATAGGGGATACAGATGAACAGTGCCTGGAAGGCTTAGTACACGATATGCGAAATATAAATGACTGGTTAAAAATGAATAAACTAAAACTGAACGAATATAAGACAAAAATTATGGAAATAAATATGAATAACAATACAGAATTTAAAATTAATAACAAAATAATAGAAAAAGTAGACAAAATAAATTATTTAGGGTTTATAATCGACAAAGACATGAATTTTAATGATCATATAGTATACATATGTAAAAAAATCGGAAAAAAGATAGGCTTTTTTAGAAGGATTAGAGAAAAAATATAAATAATCACTGCAATAAATATATATAATACAATAATTAAACCACATTTTGAATTCGGGTCAACCGTAATATACACTTGCTGCACAAACATACAATTAGAAAGGTTACAAAAACTACAAAATAAATGAATAAGTATCAGACAAAGACTCCAGCTTAACACATGTATCCTCATCTTCAAAATGAAGATGGGATATACGCCAGAATACTTAACACAAGAACTAGCATATGTGAATGAAAGCCAGCCATGGAAATGATTTCCGAATACATAGAGTAGCAACTAACAAAATGAAGAAATGTTTGCTGTACAAAGAACTGCAATTATTTAACCAACTACCAAATTATATTAAAAATGAAACAACTATTAATGCTTTTAAAAGAAATTGCGTAATACATATAAAAAATAATATTTATCAGAGCATTTAAAAATATAAAATTGGATAAGAAATTTAATTTATTTTAGTCATAAGAAAGTATTTAAATACTACTAAATAAATAAAATAAATAAATAAATATGTAATGAAGAAAATAAAATTGTTAAATTTTTTTAACTAGTTTTGTTTGTTTGTGAATAAATTATTTTTAAAATTTTGTAGAAAACATTTTTACCTACAAAAATAATCCAAATTTTGTTTCAATAAAATTTTATTAAACACAAAACGTGTCAACAAAATCCTGATAGAGAGAAAAACAGGTGTGTAAACGGTGTAATTTTTGAAATTCTGTTTTCACAAAAACTAATTAGTTTTTGTTTGATATAAACGAGATATAAAATTAATTTTAAAATAAACACACAAAAAATAAAAAACACAAAAATTATAAAAAAATTTTATTTTTGCATGAAAAATCTGTAGGAATATATTTAAAAAAATTTTTAAAATAGTGGATCATTTTGTTAAAGAACAATTTACATTGTAATTCTTAGTAAACATTACAATTTTTATAATATCAGAGGAAGAAAAAAAATTGAAAGGGTAGAAATTTTTCATAAATGCATCCTAAAATTGCATTTGCATTATGAATGCATTTTTTAGTGGTAATATTATTTTTGAATGATTTTGTTTAAAAAAAGACATATTCATCTTCTATATTTAATGTAAATCATACAAATAAAATAAAAGAGATATCCGTGTTTAAATTTGCATACTTTCTCCATTGTCTTTTTTTTTTTTTCTTTTTGACTTTTCAAGGAGTTAAAATCGTGAATAAATTCGCATGTTTTTCAAAATTAAAAACAAAAAAGAAATATATAAAAAATAAAAATGGAGATATTAAAATGGGTCCATAGGCTGTACGTATGCCAAATATTAAGAAAATCCGAAGACCTAAGAAGAATTTTGTTTTGAAACTCTAATATTAATGGACTGGGACTAAAAAGTTCCATCGATTTCAAATTTAAAAATATGATTGGTATACAAAAGATCATCTATGTATAACATTATATTTGAGAATACTGGCTGCATCTTTTTGAGATATTTTAAAATATAAGAAAAAAATGTACGATACCTTATAATAGCAATTTGTTAACAATTAGTTCAAAATATTAAGATGAAGGCTAAAACTTTTTTATACAAATAGTACATTAAGAGGGATATGGTTAAATCCTGCCACGCCCACCATTAAATTATTAATTTTTTTTAATAAAATTTATTAAAATATGCACGAAAATCAAATGAAAAGAAATAAATTAAATATAAAAAAATATTATCCGCTCATTTTTGGTGGAAATGTTTACGGCCTTGTTTACTAACAGAATATATAATTGCGGTCCAATATATTTAAACTGAATTTTCGTCGTTGTAAAACTGCTAAATGTGACACCGTGCTGCGGTTGCCATTGGTAGGAAGTACTTTTTTATAATTCTTATTCACAGCTTTTGAAATTTTCCTCTTTTTATATTTTTTCTTGTTTGGCTTTGTTAATAGATAACAAAAAAATACTTTTATATTAGTGTAATTGTAAGAAAGGTTGAATGAAATTTAGCGCTTATAGTTTTTGGAGAAAACTATGGACTTAAATTTAATTCTATACTAGCAGCTTTAAAGCCACCTTCAGTAAAACAACAATATACTATGCAATTGAATCTGGAAATTGTAATAAAATTTTAAATTTATTTACTAAAGGTACGTTCAGACTAGTCAAATATTTGACCAAAATGACGTAACCAATCTATAAAATATTTCCTAATTTCTCTTTTTGAATGGAAAACGATCTTTTACTTATCATAGCTGACTTTTTATTGAATTTTGTTTCCTCTTACAAAATATTTTTAAGATCAAACAACTGCAAAAAATATTTTTATAAAACTAGTGGTCAAGCAATTTTGATCAAATATTTCCCAATATGAACATAGCTTAAGAAGCAAAGTAACTCATTTTGGAAAAAATTGTCAGTATGTACTTTCCGCCAAGTTTCATTTTAATCAGTTCAGTATTCTAAACATAATGTCAAATCAAATAAAGTAAGTAAAATCTAGTGTAATGATGATAGTTCTCTCTCTAAAACAAAACCACACAGAAAAACTTATTACCGTATATTTTTCAATTAACATAGTTGTTTTATTTTGCATCTAAATTTAACAAATACTCGTATATTCAAGAAAATATAAAACAAAAATAAAATTTAAGTCAAATTTTATTTCCACTTAAATTTTTTAATTCACTCAATCATTTACTTGATTGATTTGATAATTTTTAATTGGAAAATTTTTATGTTTTTAATTTTTTACAGTTTTTGGTAATTGATAGAATCATTTTGGTGAGTTTTTAGTTGAATGAATTATTTACTAATATATTTGGTGATTGGTGATTGGTGACTTTTTTCTCTGTACACATAATAACATTTGGATTAAATAATTTAATAGTCCACAAAATCTGCTTTGGTAGCGCCAAGAAATGATTATAAGTAATTTGAGCATATAAACTTTAATTTTTTCACAAGATTTACATGGACAGACAGCCAGTGGTCTAGGAATATGAAGGGAAAAACATCGTTATAATTATATTTATTTTATTTAAAGTACATAAAAAGCTTTAAAAGGAATATTTTTTTCAATATAAAAATTGGCGCTCACGTATAGTTGCTATGGTTAATTCATATTATTCATACGCTATGGTATCCAAATTAGAAAATGCTAATGAAGATCGTTGTTTTAATTTTCAAATTATTTCAAAACAGAAATGCACACAAAATTTAATTAATAAATTATTAACATTTTTTCACGTTAAACTATGTTTCACTTTCATTGAAGTTTTCTGAAAAACAAATAAAAATAGAACATGTGGAGTGTGCGTCCAAATAAAACATAACACAAAATTTTCATAATAACTCTTAATTTTAATATCTTTCTTGATTCCAATATCTTCTAGAGACATGTCAGATTTAACAGCAGATCGAATTCTTGAAATCCGGCAGTCAAAGAAAAATTTACAAAATAAAATTTAATTTGTTTAAATCTTTTTTTTTTTTTTTTTTTTTGAACTTACTATAAAATGTTGATTGAGTAAATTTTGACAAAAGTAATAACAAAGCTTAACAAGGATCTACAGAATAAAATGAAACTTAGTTCAGAAAAAGTAAAAGACACAAGAATGAATCAAAAGCCTAAAAAAGTAGAGTACCTCCTAAGAACTATCTCAAACATGTTGGGCGGCGTAATAACACATTGTGTTTATTTCCTCAAAATCAAATATGTGCCACGTTAAAGCTATGCCTAAGCTTTAGTCCATGAAATTTAAAAGATTAAATGATAAAGCTGAAAAAAAACTCTGAGATAAAAAGTGATCAAAGCACTTTAATAATAAAAAAAATAAATAAATAAATAATTTATTTTCAATAAGTTGTGTTATACGTTATTGCTGACTTTTCTCATGTTCTCAGGTATCAAGGAATACCAAATAATCGAGAAATAGTACTGAAGTGATAACAAAAAAAAGTACTGAAGTGATAACAAAAAAAGTACAAAAATTACAACAATTTGTCATACACAGAAAAAAGTTCCTACATAAATATAAAAATTTACTTTCAATCATTTCAGATCATAATATTTAAGCATAATTTCTTAAGCATTAAAACTTTTTTATATTTTTTCAAATGAATCAAAAGCCAAGAAGACTGAAAAAAATATTTAAATTTTCATTTATATTTTCAATTTGTACAAAAATTTTTCAAATTTTCTTTGGAAAATTTTAAGTTTTAATGATTTTTAGCTATATTTTGGGAACAGAACAGAAGCGCTTTTTATCAAAATGATGTGCTGCAGAGGGCGAGTAAAATTATGCAAATTTCTAAAAATTATTTTTTTAACAGATTTTCCTTGGAATTTTGCCATTTTAGCGCATTTGTTGTTAATATTTGCATGTACAACTATTTTCATTTACCATTTGAAATCAAGTATAATAAAACTAAATCTAAGATTTAACAAATTTTTTGTAAAATTCCTAAAATGTTCATTATGAACAATTTAATAATTTAATTTAATAAATAATTAATAAATTTAATAATATCTATGAACAAAATTTAATTTTTTATGAAAAAAGTTTGTGGATAAAAGTCATGTTCGATTCATAATATTTATGAAAAAATTTTTCAAATATATTGATTTTTTTTCTCTGTGTATGACAAGTTTACTTCTTTTGTCTGAATAAACTCAAATAATCATTACAAAGAGTATCATAAAAAGACATTGATGACACTCGTGATATGCAACAGTGTTTTTAACATTTTCTGGTCAGATTTAGAATTTTTTCGTTACAGTAGAAACACCCAGAATTTAAAATGGTTTCTTAGTCCCACAGATTATTAGTTATTTAAACTATCCAGAATTTTTGCAATTGCAAAGTAATTGGATCCTAATTAAAAGCGAATTTAAAAAGGCCACAGTAGTGCTCAATTGTGATTATTAATTTTAAATTCTTAGAGAGATTGATTTTAGAAAACATACCTAAAAAATTAAAAACGATCTACACTGAAAAAAGTTTTTGCATAAATATAAGAATTTACTTGCATTAATTTTAGTTCATAATATTTAAGAATAAAGTCTTAAATATTAACACTTTTTTACATTTTTTAAAATGAATCAATAAATGAGTCAAGAAGACTCAAAAAAATTGTTTAAATTTTCATTTATATTTTCAATTTGTAAATGTATGTTTGAAATTTTCTTTACAGAATTTTTGGTTTTAATGATTTTCAGGCACGTGTTGAGGGCAGAAGAACTCAGCAGATGCATTTTTTATTACAATGATGCATGTGCTATAGAGTTACAGCAAATTGAAGCAAATTTTTAATCCTTACTTTTTAGCAGCTTTTTATTGGAAAAAGGAATTTATTGTTAATATTTTCACGCATAAATATTTTTATTTAAAATTTTAATTAAATCTAATAAAACTAAATTAAAATTTTAGCAGCATTTTTGCAAAATTTGTAAAATTATCATTAAGTATAATTTAATAATAACTATGAACAAAATTTCATTTTTTATGAAAAAAATTTGGGAAAAAAAAGTTATGTTCGATTCATTATATTTCTAAAAAATTTTTTCAAATATATGATTTTTTTTCTGTATAGTTAGCAATTAATTTATATTTTTCAAAACAAAGAAAAATCTTTTATACAATATTTTTGTAAATTATTTTAAAAATCAATTAAAGTTCAAAAAGGAATGCTTTTTAAGAGTGCAATTTTCTCATATTAGTTATTTTTATAAACATTAATTTTTTATTTAATAAAGGTTACATTATAATCGTGCCTAATTTTTCTTTATACAATATAATATTATTACTGTTTGTGCTTATTTTTGTTTGAAGAAATTTTTAAAACTATATAAAAGAAAATCAAAGAAAAGCTAAGCTTAGATGTGACGAAATCCATGTACATTAGGGTGGCTTCGTTTGTAAAGAGTGAAAATATGCTATCGATGTTCCTAACTCAAATGAAAATTTAGTTCATTACATTACACTAAGATACCGTTTATCAAAATTGTCATTCGTGAGCTAGATTAAAATTAAAAACGATCCTTTTTTCGAATTTTTCTAATTTTTTTTTCATATTTCTGCCAAAGGAATAATATGAAAATTTAGTATCGTAGGAAAAGCCTTTAATACACACATTTAATGACATAACAAACATTTTGCACCAGGTCCAAATGAGTCTGAAATTTTAAAATTTTTCACAAAAATTTGAATGTTTGAATTTTTTATATAAAAAAAAACAAGACCAAAATAATATAACAGAGATGTCAATTGTCAGTATGTTCTTCTTTTATGTTTCTTGTTCAGTTCTTTTGAAATACTTTTCTTAAAATTATGTTGTTTTTTAATTATACTAAACAACTGTTAAAATTGTACTTTTCTGTACCAACTGAATATCAATAATAATCGTAATGCTTTATCTTTAATAATTTAAGGTTTTTTAAAGCAATTAAAATTTTTCTGCTTTACATTCTAAAGGAAAATCATTTTATTTAGATTAGCGTACCATTGTACCTTTCAGGCTTGAATTGTACCAAAAAAAAAAAAAAACCAATTGTACCAATTTTGAGAAAATAATGTGGGTATTCCAAAATTATATATATAATTGTCAATTAAGAACATATTTACATACTTAAATATAAATAAATGAAAATCTCAAATACATTACGCATATGAAACAATTGTTTTACAGGTCGTCTGTTTTTACAAAGCGACCATACCTTGATTAATTTTTTTTATAAAAATATATCTATCATAGAGACAACAGTCATCGAAATAAGTTTGCTGCCAATACATTTATTACATATATACTCAAAATCATTTAAAAATACACTCATGACATCTGTCAATGTCGAATAGGTTAAATTTTACATTTCAAAATAAAGAGCAAACTCTCTATATATGTATGTTAATAAAAAGTATTTATTAATACCCAGGAAAAAGAGAACTGAAAAAGAGCCGAAAATGTCATGATTTTAACATTGTGTTATCAATGGAAGGAAGCACCTAGTGCTGAAAAGGAGCAGCAGAAGTTCTTTTTTAATCCATGGTCATTGATAGTATGTTCTTCTTTTATGCTTCTTGTTCAGTTCTTTTGAAATACTTTTCTTAAAACTATGTTGATAAAATTTTTTAATAAAAATTCGGTTTTAACCGTATTTATAGATATTAAAATTATAAACCTTTTTTCCTTGCTAAAAACATATTTTTTTTTTTTTTACTTTTTTAGAAGTAATTATTAATAACTTTCAAAAAGGTACAAAATATGTTGTTAGTTTTATATTTAAGTTGGTGCAAATGTACTTTTTTAATCGTTTTTTGCATTTTATCGTTTTTCGCTTAAAAAAAAATATTGCTTGCTCTCTCTCTCTATATATATATATATATATAAATAAGTATATATCTAAATATATTACTACCCATTATCGCTACGGCCCGGCTTAATTTTTAAAATTGCAGGTTCTATAATCGCGACAGTTTACGAAAAACAGTTTCTATTTTCGCAACTTTTTTCTGTTTTCTTAAATTTGATTACAATGTTTATAACCAAAAAGGGGAATCCCCGTCTTTTGATATATTAGCCATTTTGGATTGTTTGGATCTTCAATTTTGTCAGTTTATTCGTGTAAATTGTTATGTATATACATATCTTAATGTGGAAAAAGTTCAACATATTTTAAGGCCAACGATTTCCCAAAAATTAGAGATTTAAAAAAATTTTAAAAGCGGAGATTTCATAAATTCAATTTTTGTGAATTACATGCTGCATAAGTCTTCGGTTTGCCGCATTATAAAGCAAGAAAACGAAGATCGTTCAATTATTGGTACACTTGTAGCTCAAATTGGTACGAAATATCTTTTCACGTATGCTGACATATACAACTGGATTCAAAAAGAATTTCATGTGGAAAGTAATGAGGAGAATATGGAATTATTAGAGGATTTATACGATAGTGGTCATGATGAAAACAAAATTAAAGTGGACGATTTTATAAAATCGATAAACATATGCATACAATGGGCTTTGTTAAACTGAAAACAGCGTTATATGAACTGTGTAATTCACCTATTATTTAAAAAAATAATTTGCCAAAAAAGCAACTCAAAATCTCAAATTTCTTTAAATATATCAATAAAAACAATTCAAATTTTAAAAATTACATAAAATGTTGGATTAGCCGCAAATATATATATATATATATATATTTGCGACTAATCCAACATTTTATGTAATTTTTAAAATTAAAAATAAGTGCATATTTTATTTGTTTTTTTTTGATATAAATTTGTTTTTGATATAAATTTTAACTTTATCAATCTTGGGTTTATATACATTGATTTCCAGAAAACTTATCTCAAATTTAATTTTTATAAAATTATTTTGTCTAATTTCATTTTCCAATCTAAATTCTATATTTTGTTATTGAAAATATCGAAATAATATAGTTTATCCCCAAAGATGTGTCTATTGTTTTTTAATCATTTACAGTTTTAATAAAAATGTTTTCTTTTTTTGGAAAATTCAATTCCTTTAGAACGTAACAAAAAAATATTTTAAAATAACCGTCGGCATCATTACAATTTTTTTATATTTTATTTTAAAAACTTACTAAAGTTAAAACTCACTTGCTTATATGTATTTTTGATAAAATTCCCAATGTGGAATTTACACTTTTTTATAAAAACACTATTTCGTAATTTTACTCTTTTTGAATAATTTTGTTAATATTTCACAGTTTTTTTTTTTCTACGAAAAATGTTTTGGTTATCCAAAAAAGTTAACAATTTTCTTCAAATATTATTATTTTAATGTAATCCTCTTATTGATCTGCTGTAGTTTAGTTGGTTAGATAAGTAAAGATGGTACTAATGCTTTGCGTTTAGTTGTTCACAGGTCAAATGTCGCTTAACTTTTGCAAAATAACTGTTGACATCCGTTGCTCTTATATGGACGACGCATTAAGCAAACGTTCTTTCTTTTTGCAGTAGTTTTTTTTTTTTGTCGTTGTCTGTTGGTGGTGATACTGATGACAGCAGCTATAGCTGCTGCTGATGTCGCTACTGCAGCTGGTGTTACTATTGCTTAATAAAAACAAAAAAGAAATATGTTGTTACACTGTTGCTCTTATCATCATCACTGGCACCCACAACATACAAAACAACAACCACGTTAGAACAAGAACAACATCATCATCATTATCAACTTCATCATCCTTGTGTTTGGTTTTACGCATAACAATGGTTTTTCTATTTTTCTACGAGTGCTTTTTCGTTTTTTTATTTTCTTTTTTTTTTTCGTCATTGTAAGCAACAAGTAGGAACAGTTTCAAAGTCTACTTTCGTTTGTTGTGTTAGAAAACTAACGCTATTAATATATTTACAGCATTAAAGAAGAGTGTGAATTACCAAAAATCTACCCTCTTCGTACAATAATTATACTCACATATTTCAAAGTGTTAAAAAATCGCTTTTTCCAAACACTGTTATTTTTTTTTTTTCATAATTTTTATACTAACTCGCTTATAAGGAGTACAAGTAACCCTCGATTTACGCGATACTTCATTTACGCGTTTTCTTATAACACGATACTATAATAGTAACCATTTTTTGAAATACGCGTTTTTATTTAACGTAAACTAGATACAACGCGTTTAAACAATAATGACAAACCTTGAATTGCACAAAATGCACTAATGTGTATTGAACAGTTTTGAATTTAAATTTAAAAGCAGAAAATTTAAAAGAAAAAATTATAATACACATATAAATTGAATATAACAAGATAAGCAAAATAGTATAAAAACAAAATAAAAATAATATGATAAAAAAAAAGAGTTTTATAAAATTGTGATTACTTGGAACAACCTGAAGATGAATCTCGTAAAAGCAATGTTTGGCTATCAATGGCATTTTAACGAAATTGATTAATTCAAGGAGGTGATTTAAATTGCACTGAAACATTTGCATTATATTTTAAATTAATTAATAAAGAATGGTTGGTTGGTTTACGTGGTAGCCCGTAAACTTACGGGCAATCAATTAGATTCGTTAGATTCCGTTTTGAAGGGATCACACTACTCGCCAGGTGAATGAGTTGGGTTGAGTCTGTAATGAGATAGAAGTGTAGGGAAGAAAAATGAGAATATAAATTAATTAGATCCAGCCTGTAGCATTGAGTTATTTAATAATGTCACTGAGTCTAGTGTCAGATATCTCACAGAGGTTGTCTAATTGGTACCTTTCCAGAAATTTATGTCTGATTGCGTTCAAGGCTGGGCATTCGCATAGAAAATGATATACCGTCTCCTCCTTCTAGCGATTGCCACAACTACGGCAGTATTCATTGAAAGGGAGGCCAAGTCTGCTTGCATGCTTCGCGATCGTCCAGTGACCTGTAAACAATGCTATTAGTCTCGAGATGTCCTTGCATTTGTAGCCAATGAGTTTCATTGAGCATTTTTCGTTGTAGGTAGGCCACGTTTCCTTCGCTACTCTACATTTGTCCAGATTTCGCCATCTATTTTTCGCCTTTTCTAGAAAGTGTTTTTGGATTTTGCTTTTGACTGTTTCTGCTACAGAAACCGATAAGGAGGCATTCATAGCAGAGCCTGCCCAGGCTAATTCGTCTGCCTGTTCATTATCATAGTAATCCCACGCGCAGGAACCCAGACTATAGTAATATCATACAGTCGACTTAGTCCTCTTTACACTGTCTGACTAGAATAGAGGTAGTTTTGGGTTATTTGAGCGATATAATCGCCGCTTGGCTGTCGACAAATAAACCAATATTCCCTTGAATATTTCTAGCGCGAATTCGTTTACACTCTTCCCTGACCGCTAGTATTTCCGCTTGTAATACGCTTGCCTCAACAGGGAGTCTATATGAGTGTCTAATTCCAAGATCGTTAGAGAAGACACCAGAACCGACACCGCATCTTTGAGCCATCAGTGTGTATCTTAGTTCCATATTGTTCAAGAAGATTTCCCCTTCTCCATTCGCTCCTGGTGGGGAATAGGACTATAATAGTATTTCTGAAGTCCATCTGGGGAATCATATAGCATGGTATGAAAATCGATAACAAAAGTTCATACACTCAAAAAATTTGTACATTAACTGTTTGTAGTTCATTATGAAAATATTCTGTTAAGTTAAAAATATATGAAAATCTAGTTATTTCATAAAGAAAATTATTTTTTAATTTTTTATTTTAGTTATTCATAAAACAAACTACCACAAAAGAGTATTTTTGGTTAGAGTTAAAATTTTCAGAAATTATTTTTTTTTTTTTTTTTGAAAAATAAACCTAAAATTTTTAAATATAAATGATAATTTAAGTTAATTTAAATGAAAATATTGTAGTATTTTATTCAATCATATTTCATATATATTTTTTTAAAAGACATGTTTTTTATTGTGATTTGTTTTTTTCCAAAAGAAAAAATAAATAGAAATTAAAAGAATTAAATAAAATAATCAACAAATCAAACAAGCAAAATCTGGTAAGTATATATAACAAGTTGGACTAAAAAGATATAATTTAACATATTGTTTTACAGTTTTGCGGAGATTATTGTTTAGTCTCGTCTATATACAGAAAAAATTATCACAAATAACTTTTTAATAAAATGTTTAATTGACTTTACATTAAAATTTAATTATATTATTAATTAATGTAATTAACTTTATAATTGGTTTAAAATTTTTTGACATAAATGGACAGCTTTTGAAAAATATAAAAAAAAAATAAAAACGTGTCAATAAAAAGTTTAAATAAAATAACTTTAATTCAATTTCTAACCTTTTTCAACTGTTTGGGCTCAATCTATCGTTTAAAAAAATATTAATATAAAATATTTAAATTATTTTCTCAGTCTTCGGTGATGTGTTTAATGTATAAATGTTTGCTAAGTACGAATTTTAAATATCTGAATGAGATTAATAACCTTTCGGTGCAATTGTAAATGTTATATTCAATTTCAAGATCCGTCATGTTGTTATTGGTATCTCGTCCAAGGTCGCAATGGCACTCAGACAGGATAATATGATTTTTATTGGAACGTCCCACAGAAATTAACGCTTTTATGTTAAGTTTTCGGGAATTAAACATAAGTATAAACATTAAATACTTTAATTGTATTATTAAAAGAGTATATATTTTATAATCATTATAGTGAAGTTTATTGCATAGATTTTTACATTATAAATACATTATTGTAAAATGTAGTTAAATAAGTGTATAACACCTTAACCGATAATCACATATGAGCTTCATGAGATACTCGATATCAAAGGTTACAAAAGTCTGATTTATACGCGATTATCGGTGATTTCAATAGGGTGTATATGACGCCAAGATGAAACTATATATGCACCAAGTTTCCTTTCCCTCAATCAAGTTTGGAGTTTTAATATTTTTCTGCTTTCATTTTACTTGTGTTGCATTATTTAAATATTTTTAATAATTCAATAAATAAATATATTTTAATACATGTATATTTTATTGAATTTAATTAATTATAGAATTGAATCAATAAAACTTTTAGTTGATTTTAGGCAAACATGCAATCATAATTCTAATTAATTTGGTTAAAATATTAATTGAAATTTAAGTCATAATCAATTAGTCTAGTTAATTAATATTATCATTTTGCTGATTGGAGTAAAATCAAACAAAAATTTAATTAATATAAGCAATGTCGTAATTGAAGTCTACTTTTATTTTTTTCTGTGTATCAGACAAAATTATACTATCAAAACAAACGTGTTAGAATGTGGCAGAAAATGTTTTAACCTTAAACATTTGCTGACAACTATTTACATATTTCCATAGATTTTGAAACTTATTTTCCAAAATAAATGTCAAAACTTTTAGCACTGGCCAAGCGTAGCCGAGGAATAGTGAGACATTTTTTCTAACATAAGTTCTTCCTAACATAAGTGTTATTATTTAGATATAAATATGTATATTTTATTGCTTTAATTATTTCATAATGTTGTAATTTATTAGTTTTTTTTTTTTCAACTTAATTTGCAGTAAAAATAAAATAAAATATAAATATGCAAATAATGTCTTTTAAATTTTGTGGTGGGTTACATAATTTTTATTTTCAATAAATGATAGAATAGTAATTTCTAATGATTTAGTAGGTAATTTTTTAAAACTTAAAATAATTGACACAACATTAGTTTTTACTGTTTTGTATGTTGAAATTTTGTAGGTTAAATAAAAATATAAAATTATTTATTTTTAGAGAATTTTTTAATTGAGTTTTTTTTTTTTTTTTTTTTTTTGTTTCAAATGAAATGTAAGCGGTCCGTTTTTCAAATGAAATTTTATTTATTTTTAATGATTTTTTTCTGTCGAATTTACTTACATAATTTTATAATCAAAAATTAATAATTTCATCTGCTTTAATTTCACGCGATTTTTAGATCACAGACTAACATTTTCATTTAATTAGTGCTTTAGTTTACGCTTTATATAGAAATTCTAGTCACAAAATATAATTTTGTATTTATTCCGAACCTTGTTTTACGCGTTTTTAATTTGCGATTCCAACAAGCCGCGTAAATCGAAGGTTACCTGTACAAAAATATAAGAAGACAAATTTTATCATTCAAGTGGGAACACTTATACACCTTTGAAATCAGGTTAATATAGAGTAAATGTGAGAAGACTAATTAGGCGGGAATAAAAAAAAACATGTTTTATAAAATAAACCACAAAGTTTAAGTTTTATAAAATGTAACATTAAATATAAACTGAACAAAATATTAAGCATTTAATATTCAGGAAGGGGTCTTATGTGAGTCGTGTGGTCAATATTTCCATAAAACAATATACACGAAGAGAAAAAACATGGCTACAATATTATGTTCTCATTGATAATTTTCTTGAATTTTTATAACAGTGTGTGTGATAATAATGTTTTTGCTTAAATTTTATCATTTAATGTTTACACTCAATAAAAATTTTAATATAGTTGACTGTAAAAATAATATGTTTTTAAATATTTTCACCAGAAACAGAATTTTATTAATTTTATCATTACTTTTACAACCTTTAAATATTTACAGTCTCTTTCCTTGTTCTTAAACCATATTCTGTTTTTCAACCATATTAGTATATTCAAATAAATATAATACTTATCCTTTTCACAAACTTAGTGGAAAAATTCAATACTTGTTTGTTTTTAAATATATTTTGCTTTTAATGTTTATTTTCCAACTTCAATGCAATTCTCATTTAGTTTATATATAAATAAATATAAAAGGTTTGGTTATACTTGATGTGCTTTACTCCAGGTATACAACTGAGATTAACGCTGATATAATATGCGATGTAACGCCGGCAGAGGAGAGTAACCATTTTGTTTATATTATGTTAAGTCTTAAATAAGGGGTACACGTATTCTAATAAATCCTATAAGATATCATTATTTTCAATCAGTCACAGAGTAAACAATTCGCACTTTTTTAGCACAATTTTTATAACAATGTTTTTTAACATGTAAAACAAACACTTAAAAGAAACAATTTTCCAAAAATATTTCTTTTTAGCACTTTTCAAAATACACATGGACACACACAAACAAACTTTGGTATATGTGTATTTTTTGACAGTTCATCTTATAAGATGGTTGTGTAGAGAAATCTCATCACAACAGTCTCATAATACATCTTATAATACAAATATTTGAATCTACACGTGAAATAATTCTCTCAGAGAGCAAATTTGACACAAAAATCTTACATATTATATTACGTCTAGACGGGCTGTTAAGCAATATAAGATATTGGTTAACTACCATTAAAAGGTTTAGTTAAAAAAAACATATCTTGCATTTGAACCACATATGGTGGTACAAATATATATAATTAATGAGCAAATAATATGAATTTTTTTTTTTTGCCAATGAACACTTTTCTATATTATTTTCATTAACAAATTCATAAAAATAATATTTTTTTGCTAATATATGATAAGATGGAATAATAATACAAGAAAATTAAATAATAATATGATAAAATGGAATATAATATGAAGACTGGCATAATAATATTATAAAATGTAATAATAATATAATCAGAATATATATAGAATAAAAATATAATAACATTAAATCATGATCTGATAGAATGGTATAGTGATGTACTAAGGTTGTTCAACTATTTGTAAAACTAGAATTATAACATGAAAAAGCAAACCATAAAATCGGGCACAATATGATAAAATGGAGTCATAATAATTATTACCTATAATCATTTATATTTTTCACTGTAATCATATTTTCCAATCATAATAAATTGCCCTTAGATTATGGTCACTACAACTATATTTTTTCACTACATGTATGCATTATATTATTTTGACACTAATATTTATAATATATTTATAAAATTTATAATATTTATATGGGATTTATGCACTTTATAGTGATTTCCGGAAGTGGGTCCTCTATGGGAGCTATGGTCAATTACGGTCCGATTGTAATAATATTTCGCACTGTAGTTTCCACTAATTTGTGTCAAATATTATCTTCGCACTAACATCAGAATGAGATTTGTACACGTTAAATTAATTTTTGGAAGAGGGATTTATATGGGAGTTATTTTCAATTATGAACCGATCTTTATGAAATTTGGCGCAAAGTTTTGTACTGATACATAAATTATTGTACTGAATTTCGTTAAAATATTGTTACTTTTATGACATTTATGATCGTTAATAAGGGTATAATAAGAAAAATATATTTATAATTTACAATACAATTAGGGTTTGTGATCTGGGAATTCCCGGGAATTTTTCTAAATTTCCCGGAAAACGGAAAATTAAATATTATCGTACTTTTAAAATTCTTTAGCAAACATTTGGCTAGTTTTAACAATTTATATCAATGAAAGATTGACATTACTCTATACACGGTACTTGCAAGAGTTTAAAGCACATAATACAACAAGAACGTTATTTGAGAGAAACGTTAATGTTGTATAAATTAGGTTTTTGACTATTGAATTAGTTTTTTTTTTTCTCTCAGATATTTATGTATTTATTTAACGAATTTACTTACAAGTTGTCTAACATGAAATTTTAAATCAAATTTATTTTTATCATGCTAAAATTTTAGATACTTTAATTTTTTTATAGATTTCATTGCTGTTCATTGTGAATATTTGAATTAAAAATAGTTATTAAAAATAATTCATTTTTATATTCAATTTATATTTTTAGAAATAAAATAATTTCAAATCATTTTGTTTTCATTATAATAAAATTCTCTGTTACATGAAATTAATTTTGAATAAAATTTTTCAAATTTATAAACAAGTCAGATTAAAAAATATTTCAACAGAAGTATTCGAATATACTTTAGTCAAATTTAAATCAAATTCCAAAGTGTAAAAAATATATGTTTCACTTTTGACTAAATAAAATAATTTCTTTTTTAGTAATTTTGTTCAATCGGATACAAAATTATATTAAAATTTATTTGATTTAGTATAAATAGAAATCTTTAATGTTGTTATTTAAAAATTAATAAATTGATAAACAAATATTTTTAATTAGAAATATAAAATGGAAATAAAATAAAAACTATTTTCTTATTATAATATTATCATATTGTGATGGAATTGTGTAAATGAATATTAAAAAAGTTGAACTTTGAAAATACTATTATAAAAAAATACTTCCTTGGGAGATTTTTCTTTCATTTTCTTTCGAAACAACATCTCTTATCCAAGCAGTGGATCTGTAAATGTTAGATGTAAATAGTGTAACTTCAAACTAATCTCCTGTTGTATTCACACGTATGTATATGAGCATATTTCTGAACACTATGTTTGATCCAAAAAACGTTGTTTTAATCTTATAAATTTCATTTTACGTTAATTCAGAACGATTTATAATGTTTCGTTTATTTTATTTAGTGAAAAAAATTATTTTCTTTATAAGAAATCACAGCCTTTTTTCTTATATCTAAAGTGTTAAAAAAATTAATTTTTTGTTCCCGTTTCTCGGGAAAACCCTAAATAATATATAATTCGAAATACCTTTTTCCAATAATCATTTTTAACATACAAAGTAATTATATACCTAAAAAGAAAGAATTGAAGTATAATTAGTACAAATAAATATTTATAATTTTGTAGCTATATATTTAAAGAAACATCTTTTCTTAATATTTTTGGTTTTAATTTATGAAAAATTTTTAGCATATAAAAAAATTCAATTTCAAAAATCCAATTCAGGTAGAGGTAAAAAATTTATACAGATTTGTAACTTAAAGACTTTAAATTATATGTTTATAAAATTTTATATTAATGCGTCTTACCGTTTCTTAATAGTAAGATATCAAAATCTAAATATCATACATTGGTGCATATTCCTATAAACGCACATCAATTTTTTTTATTATTTTTTAAATATTTTTTAAATTATGTATTGACATCACTTAAAAAATTAATAACAAAACACTGACATTTTCCTTTATATGCAATTAAACTATTGAATCAATTTAGCATTATTAATAATGTGTCTATGAACTTTTGTTTTGGATAACTTAAAAAATTCGGTTTGGCATTGACTCGACTAATCACTGTCAATTTCTTCCCAGGCTAGTTTAATTTTTAGTTTTAACTCCATTATTGTAATTATGGTTTCATTCTGTGTAAATCTTGCATAAACTTTACGGGCCATGTACTCCCACAATTTCTCCATTTGATTTAAATCCCGATTGTAAGCCGGACAGTCCTATAGTGGAATATGTTCCTTAAAACACGATTTAGATTTATTCGAAACATGGATTGCAGCGTTATTTTGTTTTTATCCATAAATGAGAGAAGAGCACCCTCCAATAGTTCTTTATAAATTGCACTGTTCATTTTAGTTGTAATAAAACATATTTTTGATTTACCTTCAGCAGAAAAGGCAGCCCAAATCATAACATTGCCTCCACCGAAATTGCATTTCGACATATGAATTTCATTCGACCTCAAACCATGCCAATAGCAAAAATATGAACCGAAACTGTCCAAATTAAATTTCTTTTCATCAGATTCAGAAGATTACTTTATTCAACTCATCTTTCCATTTCATTTCCTTATGATTGCTTTGTTAGAATAGCTTTGATCACGAAACATTTGAATATGAATTTTTTCCTGGTCTGTAAGAAAAGTTCCTTTGGGCATCCTTTAAGCTGATGAAATTTCCCAATTTAAATAAAATATAAAAATAAAAATATATTAAATAAGCAGAGATCAGAAACTTACCTTAAGTGAAACAAACATCTAAAACTGTTGAAATTTTTTAACATTTTTTTTTTTTTTTTTTTTGCAATAACTTCCACTGAAATGATCACCAATATGTTCTGATTGCTAAATTGTTTTTGGTTAAGAGAAAGGAATATACCTCAAAGACAAAAATTTTAAATGGGTTTATAGGAATATGCACCAGTGTATGATTCAGAAATACACAAAACGGTGTTCGCAAATGGTCTCAGGTTAAAGAAGTGAAAATAAATATCTAAGTAAAATAAATAACTGTGACTTTATAAAGCAATTTCATATAAAATAATCTTTCTCGTCAAACATAATATTTTTCTTCAAAATCTTTTTTCATAGTATCAATAATGGTGGATCATCCATTCTGAGCTATAGCTCAGAAACCTTCAAACCTAAAAAATGTGATTTTTTATAAAAATTAAACAAATAAAGGAAATTACTGACAAGACAAAAACAAAATGGTACATCCAACATGGCGACAGTAAATTTTTATATTTTTATATTAATATATTATGTAGTTAATTTATAAAATTTGCTTACATAAAATATTAAAAATAAAAAATTTCAAATCCCATATGGCGATTAATTGAAAATTATTTTTTTGATTAAAAAATGTGAATTTAAAAACATTGAAAAAATTTACTTAATTTTTTGACTCTGATTTTTGTTTATTTTTTTTTTTTATAAATTCGTTATAAATTTATAAACATTTTATACATATATTTTTTGGCAACTAAATAAAATATTTTTCTTTCAGCTACTTATAATTCATCGCATTCCTTTCATATTTCCAACTTCGGAAAATCAGAAAAAAATTCATATTCGGTGACTAGAAATTTGTCAAAAGCGAATATTTAAAATTTTGCCAAGTTATATAAAACCCCTATATCTGATTATATTTTTCTTGTCCACTAAGTATTCTAATTATGGCAAAATTCAGTGATCGTGGCCCATTTTGATCCGCCATATTGCTTCCGCCTTTCCGAAATCGAAAAATCAAAAAGCAAAATCCTGTTCAGGGACCATAAATCTGTCAAAAGCGATTATTTAAAATTTCGTCAAATGATAAAAAAAAAAAATATTTGTCTGACATATTGTATCCGACATTTTGAATTGTTAAATTTTTTATTTCAGGTTCTTAATTAGTGTTTCCAAGAACTTTACATGTGATATTTATTTTTTACGTAATACAACTATTCTAATTATGGCCAAAATTCAGGGATCGTGGCCCAGTGTGCATGACCGAAGTACTCACTATATTTATGAAAAATTTGTATGTCTACTAGAACCCTCAAGAAAATTAAAATGAATTTGAACAGAGTGTTCTGTTTAATGCATAAAAATGAAAACTAATCAAAAAAAAAAAAAAAAAAACAAGTAGGAAACTTATAGTCGACCACAGTTACACAGTTTTGTATGTACATTAAAATGATTTTCAGGATGGGCACATGGGACATATGCCCAATTGAGGAACAATTCTTGTAATAATCTATATTTCCATAAAGCATGTATGGATAATATTATGTTGATACATTTATATAAGATTTACGCACCTTAAAGTGATTACTGAATGTGGGCCTTATATGGATGTTTTGCCTAATAAATTTTGAAACTTTGCTTTCTACTGTTACTTATATAAAACTTGCTTGTATCAAATATAATTGTTATAATATCATTTATATGGGATTTATGTGAGTTAAAATGATTTTCCGAAAATAGGTATATATAAGAGCTATGTATGGTCAATTATGGACCGATCTTTATGAAATTAAACATACTGATTTACCCCTACATTGTACTGAATTTTATTAAAATTTTGTTAAAACCCCATTCCAGGAAGATATTTGTATGGGAGCTAGGTGAAATAATGGACCGATCAATCAATTTCAATAGCATTCATCTTTACACACAAGAAAAATATTTGTCTCGGTTGAGATTTGAACCCTCGTTACTGCACTGTAGTGTTTACGTTAATTAGTCTGCCGTCTAACTCGCTAGACCACAACCGACTTGTGTTTTTATGTGTTAAATAGTGGTTTTCATTTAGGAATACAAATCAACATTATTTATTAAAAAAATGTGTTTGCCTCAGTTGGCAATTGAACCCTCTTTGATTTTAATAAACATTGTTTTTTGCGTTAGACGCTCTAGACAACTGAGCTACGTAAAAGTCAAATTCCTTTTATATTTATTAAAAACTATGTATATAAGTACTAATTGGTAATGCTGGGAGTGGCGATTAAGGCTATAATGTAATGAATACAGGAAGCTGTTCCTTCTAAAATTTTAAATTAAATTTTTGCTGGGTATAGGATTCCCAAAATATTATATCTGAATGTTTTAATTTGCGTACGCTGGACGGCTTTTAAAACATCTCTCAAAATACGGATTTCCTTTAATAACATTATCACAATTTTGTTATAAAAAATTAACTTCAAAAAATTTTTATATATAAAAGTAAATCAATGAATTTATGAAAAATATAATAAATTATTTTAAAATCGCGGTTATAAGCAAATTATAGAGAGCCTTTATAGTTTAGTCAACAAACCATTTATTTACATTAAAAATTAACTTAACCTATTATGAACTGGGGATCCCAAAATATTACTTTTATTATTAAAGAGTTAAATGAATACATATGTATATCGAGAATATTGAATATGAAGTTTTCAATGATGCTCTAAAATCTAAATTACGAAAAAAAAAATCATAGAAAATGTTATTAAATTCTTATAACTTCACGAGAATGAAAACTAATTTAAAAAAAAAAATTTAGTTCACTATGTATTAATTAACATATTTCTATTGTGTTATAATTTTTTAATTAAAAGGTAAAAATTGTTTACGCTGTTGATATAGCATTTTTTTTTTTTTTTTTTTTTTTTATTTTAAAACTGGTTCAGTTCACAGGAGCGAAATAATTGAACCGAAATATTTTGTCATTTACTTCATAAATATAGCATATAAATCTTTAAATTTAGATTGATATATTTGCAACATTTTTTTATCCATACAAAACGAGACATTTTAATGTACATATGTATCTCCTAAAATGCTGTTCCGAATTTTATTACTTCGATAGTAATTTGTAATATATACCGAACAAAATTAAAAAGCAACTAGGTCATAAATTTTTTAGAAGTTTTTATCGTTTCCTGTAAAATTTGATTTACGGTTTATAAGTCCTTATTAACATCTATGCATTTTAAATGCAGTATATTAACAAGATAACAACCTTATTTACATAATTTAAATTAGTAAATTTTTCTATAAATTTTCAAACCTATGATATATTCTTTTTTAAAATTATAAATAGGTTCCTACCAAATTTATATGAGCCTTTATCAAAAATTTTTAAATTGGCTGAAACTGACTTTAATCCTAAATAAGTTTTATGGTAATACTATTTTAAACAAATGACAGTTTATTGTTTAGTTTACGAAATAGTTTCTCTCAAAAATAAAAAAATTCGCATTGTAGGGTTAAAATCAGGGACCGTAACTATTATGACTTTTATCATAAAAGTCTTAAGATTATATTTTCACTTTTATATTTTTTGAACCAAAATAACACCACCTTTTATTTTTTCGGAAGTATATAAAGGTAATTTTCCGATTGTTATTGATACTATTGTTAATACCAAAAAATCGCCAAAATTAAAAAAATATGCAAAAAAAAAAAGAAAGAATTCAGCAAAACAAAAAAGATCTAAAATAAGAAAAGTCGCCGAAATGAAAAAAACCTCTAAAATGAATAAAAAAAAATAATAAAAAAAAAACTCCCAAACGGAAAAATCGCCAGATGGGAAAAACGCCAAAATGGAAAAAAAATTAGAAAACGTAAAAAATTGCCAAAATTAAAAAAACGGTGAAAATGGTAAAAAAAAGAATGCCAAATCGGGAAAAACTATGGAAGTCTGAAATCCGCCAAAATGGAAGAGAGTTAAGCGATTGTATTTTCTGAAATATATTGTATAGCAAAAATTATTTTTTATTATTTCAATACAGTAGGGCGCTCAGCTACCCCAACATGGAGTTGCGGATTCCGTAGAAAAATTTTTAATTTCATCCAAATTTAACACATTGGCTACCAATCCCAATATGCTTTCCTAATGAGTTTTATTGCCTTGATAAGATATAGAGAAGTAAACAGTGCCACATCTGGTGAAATCCAGGCTAGTTGCTGACTGTAAGAAGTGAGACTCTGCTGGGTACCTGACCACTGTAATGTATCTGGTAATGAACTGACCGATGAACTGGCAAGGCAAGGCGCAGCAAAGGATGTCTCGGAGAGGGAAACCACTGTGAAACACCCGCAGAGTTTCTTCTTTGGAAAGATCAATGATTGGATCTTGGTCAGAACCAATTCGGCTGGACTGTAAGGTGTCGAGGGCGGTATGGCCGGTACTCGATAGGGCAGGCACAGACACTCTTCTGTGCTTGAGTAGGAGGAGTTTAGGGATTATGATAGGGGCCATAACAGGTCACTGTTTGATAGGGAAGATGAGGTCCAGATGGGACGCTAGCAATTCCGACTTTTGTAGAATGTGTAGGGAGGTCGACGAGACCGAGTCTATTGAACACTTTATGTGCCACTGTCCACGATTGCAGCATCGTAGGATGAAATGGCTGGGCAGTCAATTTCTTGTAGATGTCATAGGCTTCGTCATAGGAATAGACTGTCTAAGGGAAAGTCAGGGGTACACCCCTAGGGGGATTATCAACATTGCTAATCCTCTTCTATGATTCTTTTTATTCTTGCCTTTTTTCTCTTCTTATTCCTATTTTCTCTATTTTATATTATATAGTTTTTCAAATGAAGGGACTCACATTGGACCGAGATCGGTCTCTGGGTAGAGATGTGGTACATTTGGTATCACGTCAACCTTCTCTATCTATCTATCCAAACAGTGCTACAATTTACTCTTAATTAGGGACTTAATTAGTATCAATTCGTGCCGTATATTTTTCCATTTTACCGCTAGGAGTTTTTAAAATTGAAATATTAAAAATTACTCTCTTAACCAGCACAGAGTCATGGCAAAATAAAACTCAAAGAGAGAATTTAGGGATAAATTAACAGGCTTACAAAAATTTTAATTCTCCTCTTATACTTTTCCATATATTTAAAATCATTAAAATTTAAATTTTAAATTAAAAACTAATTTGAAAATGTTTGTAATTTTAATATTTTAAATGTTGCAAGTATTTGCAACGCCCACTCGGACTTACAATACTTTAATGAGTAATTTCATTGTATAAAAGTAAAAGTTATTAATACGTCAGAAATAACAGGATAACGTGGGTTCTAGGAACAATTTTGCATGCAATAAAAAAAAACAGGAAAAATCTTTTTGTGGTTACAATATCGCAGTCAACCAAAAATAAATAATATGAATGTTGTGGAAAATATTTTTCTCATTAATAATAAGTTTTTTCTTTGGTTTTAATATTGGAAAAGAATCGTATATGATACATATAAATGTATTTATTCATAAGTCAATAAATCGTGACTGCTAAATGTTACTCAATTGGTTAGAGATTATTAAAAAAGTTTCAAGTTTGTCAATGGAGGAAAAAAAATAATAAAACAATTGCCAATACAAAGTATTTATTTGCTTACTGACATATCTAGATAGTTATTATTATGTATGTAAATATAAAACAATTTGTAAGGGTTTAAATACAAATATTTGCATAATAATGATGTTGGTGATGAGAATAATGTTTTATGTTAGTCACGCAATTTTTTTTTTCTTATTTCTCTCAGAATGCGCAACAATACACTTACTCATTCATTGCCACAAAATTCATACTAATTTGCATGTACATTGAGAATAGGAATACGAGTTGTAATATGTCACTTGTTGCATATTTGTATGAGAAAAACTAATGATTATTTTCGCCAGGGATGCAGACGGATATTAAGGTGAACAGGAATTTTTCTTTACATTTCTATTTATTTCTAGATTTCTGTATTTTTGGTTTCATAATTAAGACCTGAAAAATTAAGAAAAATTTTTACATTTTTTTTAAACTATTATTTTCAATATATAACTCTAATTTTTCCTGTGTAATTCCAAACACATGAATAGTCTAGTTTGATTCTGTTTTTATATTTTTCCAATTCCGATTATATCTGGTCACCTTTCATTATAATTCACATGACACTTAAATGCAACAAATAGTTACAAAAGGAAAAGAAATATTTCTCAAAGTCAAATTTTTTTATCATTTATTACAAGCATTTTATTATCTTTCTTTATTTTTAAAGTGTTAACTTGTTATTTCTTTTCTATAATTTATCAAAAACTGTCACTACCAGCATGAAAGAAAATAATACAAAACTGCAAAAAACGGGCAAGGGATGAGCCCCTATTTAAGTATAATCCTTGTGAGAAAAAAAAACTCTACATTTAACCATTTAAATATATTTAAATGCATATAAGTATGTATATTGCCTGCCAGCATTTGGAAGAGAGTTTTTTCATCCATCTACTAAAAAGTATCTTTTTTGACACTCTTGAATGTTCAAAAGTAGAAAATACACAAATTTTGATCTAGAAAACTTGACTTGGGCGACTGTTTACATTACAGAGCAAAGAAAAAAAACAAGCACAATATAATTTCGCTCAGTAAATGAATAACTTTCATAGTTATAGTATTGAATAAAAAATGTGTTAATATAAAAAATTTTAAATTAGTGATTCTAGTCTTTAAATATTTCATATTTAGTGTAAAATTACAGTGAGCTATTAATTTAGTTTGCAGTTATAGTGAATTACTACAATATGTTTAAATATTAGCTCAATTATAATTAAAAGTATTTACTAAAGTTATTCCAACTGCATTAAAAACATGTTTATTATTTAAAAACCACTATATTTCGATACTTTCTCGATGTATTTTTTTACACTTCTAAATTATAATATTTCGACTCCCAAAGAATGACAGTAAATAGTGTCATCTAAAAAGTATTAAAACTGCGGCACATTTCTTCCCGGACGACGGCTCTTCTTCAGTAACATAATGATATCATATTCGACTATTATTAACTGCATGAGGTGTCGCTTTAATTAAAATTTCGATAGAAAATGTTCGCTGGGTAGCATTTTTAAAATGTCCTCTATCCAATACATAGTTATGGCTACATATTGTGGGAGTATGTAAAAAAAAACGACTGCTATTATTTTTATTTTCTACATCCTTTAGACTTTTTTCTACTTTTCCAAATGTTAACTGTCAACATTAGTCAGTTGTAGTCTTTTGACGCCATCTTAAAATTGCTAAGGAGTGCAGCTATTGTATTTGTTTGCATACACTCACAAACATTTCTTGCATTTTAGCAAGTATTTGCTAAAGAAAAGATTTTCTTAGGTTCTTATTATTTGTTTAAAAATCAAACAAATATTTTGTTTTTATTGCGATATGTAGGAATTTTCTACTAGAATAAAAGAAAAAAAATGTCATCAGCAGACAGGACTATTTTTATAGCAAAAATAAATAAATAAAATAAATTTATAAATAAATAAATAAATAAATAAATATATATATATATATATATATATATATATATATATATATATATATGATAAAATTGATTTATATAATGAGGATTAGATTTGTTTTAAATAGAAAATCATAGTTTTTGTACAGGATAATTTAATCATAAATCCTTGTATTTAGTTACATTTTCGTTTTTCAAAAGAAAAAAATTTATTTTTTATGGCGATTTACTTTTAAAAGCATTTCTACTAGTACAATATTATTTACTGTTTTAATATAAAAACATACAAACAACGTATTAAGAAAAAAAAAAAACAATAACCCAGCAAACAAAAGATATTAAATCAAACAAAATACTTGAAGTCATAAATTGTGTATACTCAATTCGAGAACTAGAAAAAAAAATAAAGTCAAAATTTTGAAACGAGTCTCAAAAATTGCAAGTTTTTGCCAAAAAAAAGTACTTTTGTATATTTCATTTTTATACAAAATTTTGTTAAAAAAACCTCAATATTTTTTGGCATTTTCTGAAAGACTGAACCTTAGGACCTTTTCTTTTTCGTGTAAAAGTAATTTTGAAAAGTTTTAAAAGTACACCTTACATCCAGTAGTGTTCGAAAATGATCAATTTTGTAAGAAAAGTTTAAATTTTTGTGTCTGTTAGAAATTTTGATTACTGATTTCGGTACTTCTGCGACCTAGGCTAAATAGTTCGATACGTTTTTAAAATCTTGCAAGAATTTGTGACAGCCATTTAATTTCGTCACACGGGAAGAATTTTCTGAAAAAATCATATTTTTAATAACAAAAATCTTAAGCTTTAAAAATATATAGTAAAAGTATATATACTTTCTGATCTTTACATTTATCAATTCTTCATTAACCACTTTTTAACCATTAACATGTGCAAAACTTACTTTGATACCTATAAGTATTTCACAAATATTCGGGCGCAAATTTGTGAAATAAAACAAAAAAATGCAAATTTTTCATAAATTTTAAAAAAGTAAAATAATTTATGCATTATTTTAAAAAAGATACAATTTCCTTTAAAATGATATATAAAATGACTATTTTGTCTTTTTAAAGTTACTAGAAAATATATTTCAATTAAGCAAAATCTTGCAAATTTTCAAATCTTAATGTTTTTTCATGTTGTTTTTGAAACGGTTTTACCACACACACTAGTGCACTGCATTACCAAAAATTAGTAGGAAACATAAAGTTTCACAATTTTTCTGTGTCTGGCTTAATTTAAATTCATTTACTCGATACGTTTCAAATACAAAAAAAAAAACATATTATACATCATTTGAAAGGAAATTGTGTCTTCTTTAAAATAATGTATAAACTGTTTTACTTTTTTAAAATTTATAGAAAACTTATCTTAAAATAAAATAAAATAAAAAAAAAATGGAAATTTTGTTCACAGGAATATAATCCAAAAATTTAAGCTTGAATAATTGCGAAAGTTTTGAACATGTTACAAATTGGTATGTTAGGAATTAACAAATCTAAAGATCAAAAATATAAAAATAATTTTATCATATCAAAATTTTTGTTATTGAAAATATGGGTTTTTTTTTAAATTGCCTCGTGTGATAAAATTAACAGGTAAGCTGTCACAATTTTTTGCAAAACCTTTAAAAACATATCGAGCTACCAATCTAATTCACAGAAGTACCGAAATCAACAATGAAAATTTTTTACAGTCTCAAAAATTTGAACTTTTCTTTTAAAATTTATAATTTTCAACCACTGCTGGATGTATGGTGAACTTTTAAGTCTTTTCAAAATTACACTTACAAGCTTTCATAACATTCAGTCTTTCAGAAGATATTGAACCCTTTAACAAACATTTTTATAAAAATGATATATAAGTACTTTTTTGGGAAAAAATTGCATGTTTTGAAAATTGTTTCAAAATTTTAATTTAATTTTATTTCCTATTTATCGAATTGAGATAATTACCATAATTCACCATATTTTTTAAAAAATTTCAGAAATTTTATTATAGGCCAAAAACGCAAAAAGTCAAGCCCAAAAATGAGAAATTTAATTTCTGAAGTCAAATATTTTTTAAACCATAAGATATAATTTAGCATGTTTTCTTCTTTGTCTTGCTTAGAAGAATTTAAAGATGTAAAAATATTTAAAATCGGTTCATTTATGTTAAAATTACAAGCTCCGATATATTTTTCACTCTTGAGGTGGTCAATTTTCGCTTCCCGTACCGCCGTAAGTGCTCCAGCTACACACTCCAACCAACATTATTCCGAAAGCTTAACTCCTACTCTATCTATCGCTAAATGGGCTGCGTAAGGAAAATCGGACAGATTTTTTTATATTCTACAAATTGTAGGTACTTTTTCTAAAAGTCTACTTTTTCAAAAATAAACAAACATCTAACATATTTACATACATATACGATTCTTTAAAAAACGAAATCTGAAGAAAAACATAAGGAGGAAGTCTTTTAAATTGTTGAATTAAGAAACTAAGAAAAAAAAAAACAAAATTCCGACCACAGCTCTTTAACGTTGGTTGAGTGATGTTTTGAAAAAAGACTAATTAAATTAGGCAGTAACGGATGAAAAAAAAAATTAGTTTGACGTTCAGATATTTTATTGCCAAAGAATCAGTTATAAACACATATATCAGTAGATAAGTTTAAGATAATGTTATTTTCTGTTGTTTAATTTTTAATAATTATTTTTTTATTATTGTTAAATCCAGTACCGCAATTCCGTAACTTTTTTCATTTATAAAAATATCGGTTGATTTAACAATTTTACTATTCTCTAATATAAGTTAACGAATTTTTTTATCAGTATATTTTAACGGCGAATATCTATAGAAAAGAAAAACATTTCAAATTAAAATTGGATTTTAATTTAAAAATAAAAATATATTATTGAGAAAATATGAAAAAAATGGAAATACTAATAAATCTGCTTCATAATTGTAAATAATCATTTTGTTATCTCAATTTTTTCCAAAATTTAGTAAAAAATTTTGTAAACAAAAGCTCAGTAAAACCTTTTACGTAAACGAACACACTTATTATTCATCATATTTTTCTAATTAAATTATTTATAAAACAGTGTTATCAAAATTAAAAACAATGTTATTCAAGATCCAAAATTAGCCTCTTTGTAATACATTTTCAGAAACTTAACATCATTATTATTGTCGTTATGGTTTTACGAGTACTATTTTTTTTTTCTTTTTTTAGTTAATTTACCGAAAATTGTCGTTAAATACCGATGTTTTTAACGATAAATATCAGTCAAATTTTACTACATAAAAGCACTTAACAACAAAACTTGTTAACTAACGAATGTTCGATACTTAACGGCAAATTTTTGTCGTTAAAAAGTTACGGAATTGCGATACAGGACATGTTTTTGGAAAAATACACACATACACAAAATAGATTCCAAAACAGTATTGTAAAAGAATTTGATGCCAACATGTGTAATTTATATTAATAAGTTTTAAGCAATTTTTTTTTTTTATTATTTTGATACATAAAATGTGTAGCCATTTTTGTAGGGGAAATTTTCTTGATGCGTAGGGAAAAATTCAATTTTTTGATCAGTCGTAAGTATTAAAAAAAAATCATTGTCAACACTAACAGACAGTAATATGGTAACTAATTAAACAACACATGAATTTTCTAGGTCTTGTCTCCCAACTGGATAATGGTTTGAGTGTAAACAAGTTAGAGCGCTATATTCGGCTGTGCCGATTCTTTTATACTGAAATATAATAAAATTTACGCCTTAAAGCATGCTTTCATATTTTCACATTTTTACTTACAAAAATAAATTATATTTTTTTCCAAACTACAAAAATGTAGACACAAAATTAAACTATCATAGCAAGCGTTACTTCCTTAAAAAGAAGCAACAACATCAGTGATAGCTTCTGATGACTAAATTTATATACATAAGTTTGTATGTAGATACATGCTTACATAAAAAACAACAACAAAAACAATAACACTGAGTCATTACAATGCTTCTATTTCCAACTAAAAAACGTCCAAACATACATAAAAAATGTTTGTGTGTATGTATATACAAGAAACAACAAGTGTTGCCAATCTAGCACTTTCAGTGCTAGATTTAGCATTTCAACAGGTTAGAATGCATTGAAAATTTACAAAAATATGTTAATGATTTTTAGCACTTTTACAGCATTTTTAATTCAAAATTTTTAGGTTTCTTGAAAGAATTTCGTAGTAAATTTGACGGTATTAGTTGTCAGTTTTAAAATATAAGCCTCATTTTTACTTTATTTCCCAATGTTACTAATATTTCTGAAGAAAAATTGTTTATAAGTTGTCATTTAAACTCAACTTTACAAGAAACAAGGGAAGCGAAGATATGAATTTTCTTTACAAAACTATTTAGCACTGTCGTTTGCTGCTGTAGAGCAATTTAGCAATTTTCCAATTACATCTTCTGGTAACAATATAAACAACCACTGCTTGCTTATACAAAAAACAACAACACTGAAGTCATTACAATGCCTTTTATATATGTTTTTCATAATTTTTTTAGATTTTTTCCTATAACTCGGTTGTTTATGGACCGATATGATTAATTCAAAAAACCGATATTTTAGAAAAATATTTACAACAGATTTGTAAAAAAGCGAATTCTGAAGCTTATATAGAAGTTTCACAAAGTTTAAAAATGCGTTTTGACCGATATCTCAGTTAATAATGCACCGATTTTGTTAATTTCTTCTGTAAAAACATTTCTAATTTCTTGTGCAAAACCAAAGCATATGTAGGGGCTTAGAGAAATTGAAAACAAATACGTTTCTAGTGGCTTTTTTGGTTTTTTGGCGATATCTCGGCTATTAATGGATCGATTTTGTTGATTTGATGTATAAAACATATATATCCGATAACTGGGGCTTTCTAAAAAGTGATTTCAATAGACAAAAGAACACATGACATCGTTATATCGTCTTCCCTATCAATAAGGATCCAGAAATTATATATTTTTTGGAGTCTTAGATAAATATTGTAGAAACTACAAACGAAATGCCAAATTTATGCATAACCTTTACACCTGTCGTGAAGAATATAAAAATGTAAATTGTGAGTAAAAACTCAAATTAATCCAAAAAAAATTCCAAAGTTTCAACTTTTTAGCTTCAAATGACTATTGTTCTTTGAGATTTGGATTTTTTTAATATTTTTAAGGTCTATAAAACCATCAATACATTTTCTGCTTTGAAAACAATCTTTAGAAATACAAGACACACAAAGTCATTTTCAAAGAGTTTCGAAATATTTACATTTTTAATCATTTTATTAAATGTTTGTTGGGTATTTGCTTCAGCTATATAATAAAACTAAACACTTATGTGGTTAGCAGAAAGAATGTGGGTTGTGTTATATGTTTTCTGATTGCTATTAAGTGTTTGTTACGACAATTATTGCAATTAAATCACAATTAATAAAAATAAAATTTGCAATTTATATAACTATAAGAATATCCTGCTGTTTTAAATAATTCTGGTAGAAACTAAATGATGCTGTTGACGACATTTATATAAATGTTGATGTTGGTATGTTAAAACCAATATATGTATATCACTATTATTATATTTATTTGATTTTTATGATATTAACACATTTCCACTTAATGTTAATTATCCTGCTCATAATAGTGTCCTATTTATATATTAAAAAAATATTGTTATTAGAAATCATTTAAAAAATTGCAAAAGGAAATAATTTATATAATGTATATATATTTTCATCATTGTATAGGTAACTACTAGGATTTTCTATTGTTCGAATAAAGCGAATAAAACGAATAATTTGAACGACATTATAATTCATTCGAATTATTCGATCACGTTTCTAAAATTATTCGAATTATTAGAATAATTAAAAAAAATAAAGTGAAATATGACTTGGTAAGTTTCATTAAAAATTTGATTTTTAAGGAATAACAGTAATAAAATTGCACTTAAAAAATCATTGAGAATATGTGTCTTTAAAACAGCATCGTCCATTATAGGAGAGATTTATATAAAGTGCTATTGTTGACAGAGAGTTTTCAAATTTTGTTTCATATTTTTTATACACATAAACCATTTAGTCTTCTTTATTCAAGATAATAATTTTATTTAAGATTTTAATTTTTCTACAAGTTTAAGAAACAGACAAATAGATTAAATATTATCGAAGCATTTTTTTTTTTCGTCCTGCTTATAAACAGCGATTCTTCGCAATGAAAATCCCCAATGTAAAAAAGCTGTAACTCTCCAAGAAAGTTTTAAAATGAATTGAAATCTTCCAGAAAACTTAAAAAAATCTGAATTCCGAATAAGCATTTTTGCTGGAATTCAACTCGAAACCAAATGTATTTCAAACTTTGAATCTAGTGCAAAGCATTGATTTAAACTTGTATTACACTTTATTTCAATAGCATTCTCCAATAAAAAACAAAATGCAAGTCAAATTTATCCAAATTATGAATATCTATCTAATTATCACAATAATGATATACGTTATAATTATTATAAATGTGACATTAATACATTAAATATGCTTATTAAAAATGTTAATTGGATTGATTTATTAGAAAATAAAATTGTTAGTATATGTTATGATGTTTTTTTTTTATCAAATGTTCTTAATATTTTTCCAAATAATATTCCTTTAGCAAATCTTAGGGTACATAAGCTTCCATGGTATACCAAAGAACTCAAAATATTAAAAAATCTTATAAATAAATATTACAAAAAATATAATTCCACAAACAATAATGTTAATAAACAAAAGTTTCTTCGATTCGAAAAAGAATTTAATTTTCTCAATAAATTTCTATACAATCAGTATATTATGAGTCTTAATAACGACTTAAAGTACAATCCAAAACGATTTTGGACTTTTATAAATTCTAAAAGAAATTGTTCTTACATCCCTTTATGTATGAACTATAATAACTTAACTTCAAATAATCTAATTAATTCACTGAACTTGTTCGCATTCTATTTTAAATCCAATTTTAATGATGAAAATTTACAGTATGATAATTTTGATTTAAATGAAATAAACACCATTATGGATTTCGGTAATTTTCAACTATCTGAAGAAGATGTTACTGAAGGTATTGTTAGGCTTTCTAATTCATTTAAGGGTGATAATGATTGTTTACCAACTTTTTTAATAAAGAATGTTCTTCTTCATTATGTCTACCATTGAAAATTATTTTTAATAAGTCTTTAAGCAATGGCTATTTTATTAAAAAGTGGAAATTTACTACAATTTTGCCTATTTATAAATCTGGTGATAAAAATGATGTCATTAATTATAGACCAATTTCCAAATTAACCAATATTTCAAAAATTCTTGAAAATATTGTTTATCATAAGCTTTTGTTTAATGTAAAGAGGCATAGTTCTTTATCTCAACATGGATTTATGACTGGAAGATCAACCTGTACTAATTTGGCTGTTTTTACCAAGTATTGTGTTGATAGCTTTGAAGATTGATGCGATTTAAACGGACTTTGCTAAGGCATTTGACCGAGTACCACATGAACTTTTATTATTAAAATTATATAAATTGGGCGTTCATTCTCGAATGTTATCTTGGTTTCGTTATTACTTGTCGGATAGACAATCCGTAGTTTCTGTTGATGGTGTTTGTTCCACATCATTTATTCCTACTTCTGGTATTCCCCAAGGTAGTGTTTTGGGTCCACTGTTATTTAATATATTTATTAATTATTATTGTATGCTGATGGTTTAAAACTTTTTAAAACAATTTCTAATGCCAATGACGTTTTTAATCTCCAGGAGGATTTAAATAGGGTGAGTTCTTGATCAGTCTGTAATGGTTTACCTTTTAATTTAAACAAATGTTTTTCTATGACTTATCATAGATGTTGTAACATTGTTATATCTCGATATAGAATACATCAACATTTACTTTAATCCGTGGATGAAATTTTAAATTTAGGGGTATTATTTGATAAAAAATTATCATTTAATAATCACTTAAATTATATTATACCTAAAGTTTATTCAATGTTAAGTTTTTTATGCCATAATTCTAATAATTTTGATTATTACACAAAAAAAGTTATATATACATCCTTTGTGAGATCTAGATTAGAATATGCTTCATTTATTTGGAGTCCTTGTACTCAATTACACACAAATAGAATTGAAAAAATTCAAGTAAAATTTATAAAATTTGCTCTTTCATTTTTAAACTTTTCATTTGTAAACCCTCAAATTTTGATTCCTACATACCCTGATAAATGTGCCTTGATTTCTATGAAAACTTTAGAAACAAGACGTAAAATTTCTTCTGTATATTTCCTATATGCTATAATTCGTGGATTAATTAATTGTCCTGATTTGCTTCATACCATAAAACTAGATGTACCTCCTAGGCCTCTAAAGCAAAATAATTATATCTTTTATATAGATATTCATAGAACAACATATGCTTTAAATAAACCTTTAATAAAAGCTATGAGATTATTCAATAAATATTCTAATGAATTAGACTTAAGTATAACAAATCTTGAATTTAAAAATTTGTTAAACAATTTGTTTAAATAATTAATTTAATTATGTAAACTAAATTAACATTGATGTCCGTAAGGATAATATTGTATCCATAGACTGAAACTAATAAATAAATAAATTTATTTACTTGAAAATTTTTAATTTTTTCAATCTTATTTCAAAATTAAAATATTTGTATATCTGAATTCATGTCGGATTTCAGCATAATGTTTCAAGACTTGAATTTTTGAAATTTGTGTGCTTACTCGAAAGATACTCTAAGCATTAATTTAAAAAATAATAAAATTTTAATTTTGTAAAATTAAATTTTGAATAGGTTCTCTCGGTGGTATTTTTAAATATTTGTTTTTATAAATAATGTAAAGAAAAATTACCTCAAAATTACTTAATTCATTATCAAATTATTTGTTTTATTCGAATATTTGACATGAAAACATTCGTTACTCGAAAAAGACAATTTTTAAATTCTTCGAATAATTATTGATAATAATTTGTTCAAATAATTCGAACGAACATTATTCGAATTAATACTCTAGTAACTATATATGATTTTTCTAAAAACGCACAGAGGGATGAAATTAAGAAAAATGGCGTTTATTTGAAAATTTTAAATTAAAATTTTGGAAAAGTAATTGATTCTAAGTAAGTAAATAAAATAAAGCACCATTATCTGTTAAAAAATTCTTTCATTTTTTTCACTCTCCGTGTATTGCGCAGCACAATGGCTCAGAAATTAATATTATTGGCCAAAAATCTAATTTTTATTAACACCGATTTCCAAAATTTTAATGCCATTCAATAGTAAATGTATTGAAACTAAAGTGGCCGAAAAATTAGATCACAATATTGGTAATTGTGGGCGTGGCATTGCTGTTAAAGACAAATATTTTATGTTATTTTATAAAAAAAATGAATTTGAATTTTTTGAAAATATTTTTTCCTCGAAATGGTAAAAAATTCGCAAAATATTTTTTTGGATTTCCCTACTACACATATTACGTAAAAATACAATATTTTTACTTTTACCCAAGTTCGTATAAAACCTTTTTGAATTTCTATGTAAAATTAAAAAATGCCTGTTTTTATACCGATTTTTTAAAAAAATATTTCTAAAATAAAAAATAACAAAAAATGCGTAGTTATATTTCTAAATAGCCACGCTTAAAAACTCTATTGTAAAAAAAACTAATTTTTATGAAATAAATCGCAAAAATATAAACTTCAAAAAGTTCGATTTTCACTTTTTACAACTCTGAAAAAAATTGAAAAAGTGGTTCAGAATAGCTTTTTATCGGCCAAAATTCTGTAACTTTTGAATTGATAGAGATATTTTAGATTTTTTTTTGATGGAGAGATATTTTATTGAATTTTACTCCAGTTTTAATTTCATTCAAATCGGTTCAGCAGTTGTTGAGAAATTTATGGCTAAAGTTGAACTTTTAATTTGTTTATAATATTCAGTATGAAAATGAAATGGAATAATACTCAGGTTAATTTTGTTTGTAAGAGTTTTTAATGTTTATTTTGTTTTTTATTTAAATAATATTAAGGACAAAATTTTTAATTCTTTATAATAACTACAAGTTTTTTAATGTCTATTTTATTTTTTACTTAAATAACAATAAAAGAAAATAATAATTATTATTCATTCAGTCGGCAAATAGCCTGCAAATATTCTATATTAAGTTCTATATTATTTCTATACCTTTCTTCTCTGCCTTTTCGCTTCTGCAGCTAAGTCCCAATTCTCCACTTTCTATTGCATTTCTATAAAATCTGTAATTCTTATTCCTTTTTTCATGAGCTTCTTTTGATAGATCTTCAAGTGATACTAAATGATGCTTAATGACATCTTACCCATGATAAAGGATTTTGTGAACTGTTGCAGACATATTTCCCCAAGGATATTTGGTTCGTATAGTTTCCTTCGCATAATCACCAAATCTTCTAGCACCAATTTGTTCATTGCACACAAGTACATCGATAATTGTTTTAAATCTTGAAATAAGATTTACATCAACACCTGTTATTTCAGATGCTCTTTCGGGATCTGAAAAGAACCTTCTTTTTGTGTTCCCATCATTCGTATTCCCTTGTTTGAGTTAATCTATAATCAACCCATATTTGAGAAATTCTTCCTGAACATGTTTCTTTTTTAAACTTCTTAACTCTTTATTGACGTCGTTGTTTCTTATTGATCCTGCAGGTTTAAAATTCGAATCATAATTGATTTTCAGTATGTGTCTCATGAGAAAAATTTGGGAGTAATTTCATTCAAATGAAAAAAGGGGTCCAGACAGGTACAAAAGTATATATTGGGTTAAAGAGGACACTTTCGCCTTTCTTCTCAAAAGTTCTAAAAAGAGATCTATATAGAATTTTACATAAATATTGAAAACGAGTTCAAGTTTTGCCTTATTAAATCACTTTAATTGGCGTGACAGGTCCTTATATAGAAACCATGTCAATTATGGTCCCATCTTTTTGAAATTTAACTGTAAGACTAATACTAAAACATATTTTATTTGTACTTAATATAGGGTGATCCATTTCAAGGTTCCCTACTTTTTTAAAGAAAAAAACACAGAAAATTCAAATTTAATGGAGAATGTTTATTATCATTTGAAAGAACATTATTTGCATTTCTTTTTTGAAGATTATGTCTATCAAATGTTGGCCGTTGCTGTGTCGCAGATGGTCCATCCGTTGAGTCTAATTTTCGATGACTCGTTCGAGCATTTCGACTTGTAACTGGCGAATGACACGCGTGATGTTTTCCTCCAAGGCCTGAATCGAAGCGGGTTTGTCCGCATAAACTTTAGACTTTACATATCGCCACAGGAAAAAGTCTAACGGTGTGATATCACACGATCTTTGTTGTCAATCGACCGGCCCAAAACGTGAAATTATGTGCTCACTGAAGTGTTCTCTCAATAAATCCATTGATTGATGCGATGTGTGGGAAGTGGCGCCGTCTTGTTGAAACCAAATGTCTCCGAGATCACGAGCTTCAATTTCAGGCATCAAATAGTCGGTTATCATGGCACGATAATGGTCGCCATTGACGGTTACGTTCGCACCGGCACCATTTTTAAAGAAGTATAGATCGATGATTCCACCCGCCCACAATCCACACCAAACCGTTGTTTTTTCTGGATGAAGTGGCAGTTCTTGAATCTCTTCAGGTTGCTCTTCGTCCCAAATGCGGCAATTTTGTTTGTTTACATACCCATTGAGCCAGAAATGGGCCTCATCGCTGAACAAAATTTGTCTCGAAAACGTCAGATCTTCTTGGAACTTTTCAAGAGCCCATAGAGCGAAGCGAAGTCGCTTGGGAAGGTCGAGGTGCTTCAGTTGTTGCACAAGCTGTATTTTGTACGCTTTCAATTTAAGATCTCGACTTAAAATGCTCCAAGTCATTCCATACGTCAGTCCGAGTTGCTGCGAACGGCGCCGAATCGACTCTCCACGGTCTTCGTGTACACTCTCAGCTATGGCCGCTATATTTTCTTCACAGCGTGCTGGACGTGGTCTATTCGGTCGAATATTATCCAATAATTAATGCTTGGTCTCAAAATGGGTGATGATGTTGCGAATAGTATGCTCAGTAGGCCGATTATGTTGACCATAAGTTGAGCACATTCCTCACAGAACGTAAATTTTCGTAATAAAGTTGAACAATTTGTAAACGTTGTTCAGGCGTAAGTCTTTCCATTATGAAATGCCAAACAATACTAAACAAAAATAACATGACAGCATGATACAACTCACACGTGATCTGTCAAAAAAGGCTATTGAAAAAAGTATCTCTACTTGAATCACCCTTTATTATCTTCATATGAAGATTTATAAAATAATTATTCGGGAGAAAGTGATTTTCGGGAGAGGGTCTTATACAGGAACTATAATCAATTTTGAACCGATCTTCAGGAAATTTATTAGTATAATTTTTGTTTAGACAAAACATACCGGTTAACAAAATTTTGGAAATACAGACATATTTATAAGCGTGTGACCAATTTTAACATGTTATAATAGTGGCCCAAGAAAAGCTCACTTATCTAGTTTCATTGGGTGATCTTTAAAACGGCGAACTATACATTACCCCAACTGTTGGTTACTGATGCACTGACAGTCGGACGAACAGTGGTTTTGGCTAAAAAAAAATGTTTATAAATTTAGACAGTATTAATTTCACGTACTAAAGACCAAATTACTACAACAAAATTATAAATAAAGGCTTTATCACTTCCCCGATTTAAGCGTCATTTTTGGCGTTTCTAACCCAATGTGAAACGTAAGGAATAATTCATTCATAAGAAAATTCTCACTCTATCTATCTTCATTGCTGAATATCAATGTCCATGAATATCATAATATTTATCATTTGTGAAAAATTCGCCATGGTTAATATAACAAAATAGATTAAAATATATAAATAATTATTTTGCAGGCCACAAAAACTATTTATACAATAGACTTAGCAAAAACCATTAATTAATATCGGAAAAGAAATCATAAATTATGAAATATGCGTCAATGAATGTTGAAACAATAAAAGATAAGGATTGAACAAATAGAAAACTTTAATCTAAATGTCTAGCTTGACTTAGTAGCTGGTCATTTAGTGAATTACAATTGATTAAAAGGAAATAAATTAAACTACTTTTTAATTATTAATAGAAAACTTAATCTTAAGTATAACATCTATAAAATACTTAATTTCGTAGTGTATTTATAATGCGCACACGATCAATTTAATACTATTAGATATAATTTCTATTAAAAATCAAATGCTTCAATTAATAATATCGTTAAATTGCTCATTTCTGTGTTAAAATGTGTCTCTGTGAGATTTGTGATTTAGATGAGTTTTATTTGAATTCAATGACCGGCAAACAAGATAATGATGTCAGTTGTTGTTGTTTTGAGCGTAATAAAAAAAACTGCAGGTAATAAATTTTTTCCATTAGTAATGTATTTCAAATAAATAAAATGGAAATACATATTTAAGTAATTAAAACTAATAATTATGATGCTAAATTTGTAAATAATAAAAACAACAGGAATACATTTTATAAATTGCGATGTGTTTTTATTTTATGATAATGACTAAGTATTTGGACAGACATACATATGGGTCATTGTCAAAAAATGTTGATTTTAAGCTTTCAATTTTTTTCTTTTCACGACACATTAAAATCCATTTGCATAAATATAAAGTGACTCGAATTCAGTGTTTGCAATGGAAATATGAATATTTAGATCGCCGAGTATCCAATAAAACTTTTACACTGTATTCTTCCACAATTATTCAATGAACTTAAGTCGTACATTTAAAAATTCTAAAAAAAATTAGGTTGTCATTATATAAATTTCAAATTAATTAAAATTCTAAAAAAACTATATGAACAAATTTCAACAAAAAACTATAAATTAATTAACCTTAAACACAAGGCACGGTGCAAAGTGTTATTTGATAACTTCCCCTGTTAAGTATTTCTAAAAAAACAGAAGGAACAAATCAAAATAACAAAAACATTGTTTATTGCTACTTAATAAGTGGCTAAACAATAACACATCATATATTGCTTATAAATAATAATAACTGAAAAAGGAGAATTCAAAATAATTGTAAAAAGCTTTATCGTAAACCATTCGTCTTACTTAATAACATATAGGGAAAATAAGTTACAGATTCCATTTTCCCAAAAGTTGTAAGTTAAATAGATGATGTGTACAGAAAACACCACGATGGGACGCTGAAGAGTGCTGATGACGGTCTTGGCAGATCAGAAAATGTATTCCATTCTGCCGAGTGCCATATAAAACTTTTACACTGTATTCTTCTACAATTATTCAATGAACTTAAGTCGAACATGCAAAAATTCCAAAAAAAAAATTAGGTCGCCATTATATAAATTTCAAATTAAGTATTTATTTAAATTAAACATAATTAAAATATTTTTGTTATGTAGTGTAGTATTTATATGCGAATTAAATTTTGAATATTTTAAATTGAAATGCTAAAATAGCGATTGTTTTTAAATGTTTCTAAAGCTAAGTTCACATTTGGCAAATATTTGATCAAAATTGCGTGACCACTAGTTTTACAAAAATATTGCTTGCCATTGTTTGACCTTACAAATGTTCTGTAAGAGAAAACAGTGGCAAACAAAATTCGATAAAATGTCAGCTATAATTAGTGATAAGTAAAAAATATTTTCCCTTTAAAAAAACGGAATTAGAAAATATTTTATATAGTGGTTACATCATTTTGTTCAAATATTTCAGTAGTCTAAATGTATCTTAACATAACAACAAAATATAAATTAATCGTAGCACTCACCAAACATTATCCAACGATGACAGCAGGTCTGATGCAGAGCTGTAAATGAATCATTCTTTTTTGAATTTAATTCGTTACGAATTAGCTAAATTTGGAATTAATTCTTTTTACAACAATAAAGAATTTAATGAAATTTGTATCAATTCAAACGAATTAATCAGAAATGAATTTCAATTCGCTTTCAATTCAAATGAATTTGTAGAATGAGTTGCGAATCGTTTTCAATTCAAATAAATCTGTAAAATGAATTGCAATTCGTTTCCAATTAAAATTAGTTTGTTAAAGTGAATTTCAATTCATTTCCAATTCGTTTGAATTGAATTGATTTTGAGTTCATTCAAATGAATTAGAACAATGAATTGCAATTCAAATGAAGAAATCAAAAATGAGTTGCAAGCAATCAAATTCAAGAGCAGGTCTAGGGGGAATGAAAAATGGAAATTTCTCCTACCAAAATGAAAATATTTAGTGGAAAGCCTTGTCCTGGATACGCGCCTGATTGGAGTTTGTTTCTTCAAGAGGAACTTATTTTTATTTTGAAATACGCTGAACGATAAAACACATTTAATATTCAAGAAGCAATTAATAATTTTTGAAATTTTGTGACCCACGATCACCCAACGATAAACTCTTTTACATAAAAAATTAGTTGAATAACAAAACGACAATGATGCTTACTGTAGATTTACTTAAAAAATCTGTTCAAATTTCAATCAATTCAATTCAAATGAATTGGAAATGAATTGCTAATTCTTTTTTCTAATTCCTTTGAATTAGTTCAAAATCAATTCAATTCAAATGAATTGGAAATGAATTGCAATTCACTTTGACAAATTCATTTGAATTAGAAACGAATTGCAATTCATTTGAAAAATTCATTTGAATTAGAAATGAATTGCAATTCATTTTTACCAAATTCATTTGAATTGACTCAAATTTAATTAAATTCATTTTTTTTTTTTTGTGTGAAAAGAATTAATTCAAAATTTGCTAATTCTTTGCATGAATGATTCGCGAATTAATGCAAAAATGAATGATTCATTTACAGCTCTGGCCTGATATAATCTTGATTTGAAAATATTTTAATTCTTGCTATACACAATTCAGGTTAAATATTCAAAATTTTGTAAAGTGTAATAATGTAGAGACTGTGTAGTGCATAAGTATGTAAATGTTAAAGTGTAAAAAGTGTAAATACTTTTATGTGTGTTTACATTTTTTTTAAATGAAATTTAAATCTTAACTTAATTTAATATGTATCAAACAACTTTTAATTAATTTGTATTATTTTAAATCTAATTTTTATTAAATTAAATTATTTTTAAAATAAATAAAACAAGTTAAATTTAAGTCAAATTAAAATTAAATTATGATAGTTTAACAAAAATTAGTTAAGAAGATTTAAATTTTTAATAAAAATTAGATTTAAAATAATAAAAATTGTTTGATGCATATTAAATTAAGTTAAGATTTAAATTAGATTTAAGTCAGATTAAGAAAAAATTAATTAAAAATTTATATTAGATTTAAAAGAGATGAGTTAAATTTAACACTTAATAGGATTATTTATCTAGATTATGTATATTTAAGATGATAATTTCGGATTAGGATTATCGTAGATAATTATAGGTTATTATAAATTTCTTTCAGGCTGGATTGAAGATAAATTTTCTGTGGATGAGTCTTGTTATGAATTGGTAACTTAATTTTCGTGAATATTAATTAGAATACTGCCCAAACTTTCTAATTTATAACCAAATTTGCAGATAATTCTTCTTTGTCAAATTATATTGCCTGGGAGACAAATTTTCGTCTTCATTGGGATAATTATTATTAGTATTATAAACAACTCCTGATTGTTGTAGGATCTCTATTGAATCTTATATTGATATCTAATAATGTAAAATAATATCCTTAAATATTCAAATTATTGTAATAATATTAACGGTCAGCTTACCTAAATATCCTTTTCCTTTAATGATTATAATTCAAAATTAGTTAATATATTTTATATAGTTCCTATATATTTTATGTATGTACGTACGTACTGTTTGAAAATCTTTTATGAATCAAACAATTTGAAATAAATAAAATTCCATCATACAAAATTTCCACTGTATATTTCAATAAAATTTATTTAAAGTATTTATAAACCTAAAAACAATTTGATATTCATTTCGACCTCACATGTTGTTGTTAAAATGTTAATTAACAAATTGACCAAAATGTTTTAATATAAAATTAAGTTTTTCAAATTAAAAATGTATTGAAAATTTTCTATAAATGGCTAATAATCATTAAAAATGTTTTATAAAGAGAGATTTAACGAACATTATTTTTAAAATAAATTTCTTTTAAAAAATAAAAATATATCAAAATTTTCCTAAAAAAAGATTATCTAATATATCCTGAAAAAAGGAAAATTTATCACTGTTTTTAATAAAATAAAATTTATCAATAAATTCTGATAAAAAGGAAACTTCTCGAAAATTCATAAAAAATGACATTTAATAAAATTTTTCTATAATAAAAACATTTATCGAAATTTTCCTAAAAAAAAGATAATTTTACAAAAATTTTCTATAAAAATATTTTTCCATAAAAGAAAATTTATAGAAAATTTCGTATAAAAAGAGAATTTATTGATTTTTTCTATAAATTGAAAATTTAGCAAAACCTGTAATAGCTTAATGTTATGAAATGAGTTAAACTGACTGTTTCATAGATAATTATTTTGGTAGTTTTTAATTGGTTTTCGAAAAAAAATTAATTGAAAATTGTTTCTGATTTGTAAGAAAAAGACAGAGAAATTTAAATTAATGTAGTTTTTCGTTAAAAAAAGAACGAATTAAGCTAAAAACTACTAGTTTTCTACTACAAATAATAATTTAATATTTTCTATACATAGAAATCAATCCAAAAATTTCACTAAATAAAAAATACTTCGATATTATATATATGTAAATAGAAAATTCATAGAAAATTTCCTTTAAAAAAAAAACTAGCAACAAATTTTTATAAATAGAATATTTAACGAAAAATGTTCACATAGTAAATTCATCGCAATTATCTACAAAATTTAAAACATAACGAAGCTTTTCTTTAAAAATTAAAATTTATCAAAAATGGAATAAATGTATTGTTTTATAAAAAAAATCCTTACATTTTACGAAAATTCATAAATCCCTCCGCACGAAAATCTTGGGGACAAATCCCTCATTTTGTACAGGGGGCGCGAAAGTTATAGCGATTTGAACATATAAAAATTTTCACAAAAAAAAAAAAAAAAAAAATACACGCAATATAACAACCTACAGAGCTATTCAAATAAAGTATTAGTGTAGCATATTTTAGAGTTTCTTAATAAAATTTAAACAATTTTCTTTATAACAAATGTCGCGATTTTTAAAAATTTTGCAAAAAATTGTGATTCGAATCTAAGTTATTTCTTCATATAATGGATGATTCAAGTAGAGATACTTTTTTCAATAGCCTTTTTTTGACAGATCACGTGTCATGCTGTCATGTTATTATTGTTTAGTATTGTTTCACATTTCATAATGGAAAGACTTACGCCTGAACACCGTTTACAAATCGTTCAACTTTGTTACGAAAATTCACGTTCTGTGAGGAATGTGTTTCGTGCACTCCGCTAAACTTATGGTCAACATAATCGGCCTACTGAGCGTACTATTCGCAATACTATCACCCATTTTCAGACCCAGCATTCATTATTGGATAATATTCGACCGAATAGACCACGTCCAGCACGCTGTGAAGAAAATATAGCGGTCGATTCGGCGCCGTCCGCAGCAACTCGGACTGACGTACGGAACGACTTGGCGCATTTTACGTCGAGATCTTAAATTGAAAGCGTACAAAATACAGCTTGTGCAACAACTGAAGCCGCTCGACCTTCCCAAGCGACATCGCTTCGCTCTATGGGCTCTTGAAAAGTTTCAAGAAGATCCGACGTTTTCAAGGTAAATTTTGTTCTGCGATGAGGCCCATTTCTTGCTCAATGGGTATGTAAATAAACAAAATTGCCGCATTTGGGACGAAGAGCAACCTGAAGAGATTCAAGAACTGCTACTTCCTCCAGAAAAAACAACGGTTTGGTGTGGTTAGTGGGCGGGTTGAATCATCGGTCATCATCGGTCCATATTTCTTTAAAAATGATGCCAGTGCGAACGTAACCGTCAATGGCGACCATTATCGTGCCGACTATTTGATGCCCGAAATTGAAGACGACGCCACTTCCCATACATCGCATCAATCAATGGATTTATTGAGAGAATACTTTGATGAGCACATAATTTCACGTTTTGGGTCGGTCGATTGGCCACCAAGATCGTGTGATATCACACCGTTAGACTTTTTCCTGTGGGGATATGTAAAGTCTAAAGTTTATGTGGACAAACCCGCTTCGATTCAGGCCTTGAAGGAAAACATCACGCGTGTCATTCGCCAGTTAACAGTCGAAATGCTCGAACGAGTCATCAAAAATTGTACTCTACGGATGGACCATCTGCGACGTAGCAACGGCCCCCATTAAATTTGAATTTTGTGTGTTTTTTTTTCTTTTAAAAATTAGGGGAAATGGATCACCTTTTATTATACGAAAATAAACTTTTTTAGAGTTTATTACAAAGAAATGCTATTTAATATTGTGATCCTTTTTTAACCCAAGTATTTTTTTTTTTGTCCATAAAATTTTTAACTCGAAATTTCTTAAGGCTGACTTTTTGTTTTTCATATTTTGAGACTATCTACTGCACTGACTATTTAGGGCACATGAAAGGTAAAATTTAAAAAAAGTTTAAAATTTTCAAAAAAGTACCAATTAACATAAAAAAAAACACAAGTAAGAAACAAGTAGTCGATCAATCGTGACCATATGATACCCTACTTCATTATCTATATGGGTAAAAGTAATTTTCGGAGGGGTTTTTTATGAATTTTGAAGGATGATTTATATACACTTGTTTGTGTTAAATATTATATTTATAGGAGATTTATTCACATTAAAGTGATTTTCGGAAGTGGGTCTTATATGGTGTCAGTTATGGACCAATCCTAATAAAATTTGTCACTGAACTTTCTGCTTTTATACGACTTAATTGTGTCAAATATTATCTTGACAACAGCCTTTATATGACATTAATTCACTTAAAGTAGTTTTCGGAAGAGGGGTTTATTGGGAGCTATGGTCAATTATGACACCAGTCTTATATTGAATCATATATCGAAATCGATTTGTCTGATTTGATTCAATAAAATATAAAAAAATTCAAACTGCAATTGTCTTCAAGTGATATTCAGATCAGTTTTTAATACGCTCAAAAATTATGGAGATATTAAGCCTATTTTGTGAAAAAAATGCAAATTTTTATTCTTTAATCATAAAAATAAATTTGTTGCAAATAAAATAAGATATATTTTATTTAAATCTGTGCATAAATTTTGATTATAATTAGTGAAAATATTCATTTAAAAATTACATAGAAATATTAAAAAAATCCCAAAAATACATTTTATTTTTTTATTTTTTTTAATATTTCTATGTAAATGGTAAATGAGTATCTTCATTTATTTGCGAATATAATCAAAATTTATGTTTTGATTTGAATAAAATATGTCTTATTTTATTTGCAATAAAATTTGTCTTTATGACTGAAGAATAAAAAATTTGTATTTTTGACATTTACGAATTTTTATGATTTTTTTTTTTTTTTTTTTTTTTTTGAAAATATTCGTTTTTGGAAATTTTGTACGAAATTTAATTTTTTTTCAGAAAATAGGCATAATGTCTCCACAATTATTGAGCGTATTAAAAAATGACGTGAGTGTAGTTTAAATGCAATTTTATTTCGAATTTTTTGATATTTTACTGAATCAAATCAGACAAGTCGTTTTCATCGTATGCTTCAATATATGGTGCAACCTCGTTAAATTTACAAATAATATTTTATTGCAGAAATAATATTTTATTGAAAAAAGTGGCTTAGAAGCTTAGTACTTCATAATAACATGCATCCGGTTTGACTGAGAAATCCGTGCCGCAGAATCATTATATACCTGTGTTATTAATTTTTAAGTTGTTTTGTTTTCCTTTTACAATGAAATTTTTGAAAACTTAACAATATTTCAGATTTTTATTTTATATTTTAAATTATTCGAACAATTCCAAAATTTTTTAATGCGTGATGAAATAATTTGAATAAACCAAAATGCCTTATTCGAATTATTTGTTTTAGTCGAACAATGAAAAAATCAAACAATTTGGATACCCTTATTTACGTGGACAGACGACCAGCCAGCCTACCAAACGGACAGACATCGTTTAATCGACTCAAGCACCTATCACGGTGTAGAGTAAACATATACCAATATTCAGAAAAAGTACAAGTTTTCAAAAATTGTTAAATTTAAAAACAAAAATATGGGTAAATGAGGGAGTATTCACAACTTTATTTTAGGTGTTCTCTTCTCTATTTGTAAACTTTACTTTGTGCTAAAGACTTTCATATGTTGACTTTAATTTAAGTCCTTTTTGTACCAACTTTATCTCCTTCTTACTGTACAAAAAAATCTAGATCTAGATGATCTTATGCACTTTAGGGCAATTCCTGGAAGTGGGTTTATGGGAGCTATGGTCAATTATGGGCCGATTCACTTATTTGTGTCGAATATTAACTTAATACTAACATTCGCATGGGATTTATGCATGTTAAAGTGATTTTCGGAATAGGGGTTTATATGGGAGCTATGGTCAATTGTGGACCGATCTTCATAAACTTTGGTATAAAGATTGATACTTGTATGGAACTTCTTTGCACATAATTTCATTAAAATATTTTTATTTTAAATATTTTTATTTTTAAGGCATTTTTGAGTGTTTAAATTCTATTGCGGGGGACATTTGTATGGGGGCTAGGTGAAATAATGGACCGATAACAACCAATTTCAATACGTCCTTGTATCATAAAAGTATCAAGTGGCAAATTTCATTGAATTATCTTTAAAATTGCGACCCGTACTTTGTGCACAAGGTCTACATCCAGCCGTCGTTAGATCGATTTAAAAAGTGATTCTGAGTTGATTGGTATACTTTAAAGTGAGTGTTGGATAATTTTTTCTATGCGTTACAAACATCGGCACAAAATGCATAGTACCCCAACCATCTATGGTGGTGTAGGGTATAAAAAATAACCAAGATATGCGAAATAGCAATGACTAATATGTCATTATGGCGTATGATACCCATTCTATACTACTAGTTGAACAAAAGTACAAAAATTACAAATAAATCGAATGCTTCAGAACGTGTTGAGTGCTTGAACTGGAACCATTTGTAAATTAATGCTATAATAAGTTTATAATTTATTTAACATGCATATAACTCTTAAACGATTTACTTAATACATATCTGACAAAAATAAGCCGGGAGTAATACTGTTAAGGAAAATTTTACTTATAAATAAATTATATTTATATTTATAAATAAATTATACTTATAACCTCTTAAATTATTTAAAATTTTTATTGTTTTTATATTTGAAACTTATATTATAAATAGTTTTTACAATAGACGTAAGATCAGCTTTAGACCACCTTAACATTATCACATTCTTTTATCAATGCATTTTATATATAGTCTATATAAAATAAAACTGAAGATAATTATGTGAATATGAACAATATCGTACAATATATCTAATAACCACCCACCTAGACACTCATTAACATCTGTTGCTTTATCTGTCTCTTTTATATATTCAAATGACAAGTTTTTCTTTTGTATGTTTTTTTTTATCCCAGCCAATCGATCATAAATCTCATCAACTCTGACACATTTATGGTAATAAGAATGCGCGTTAACTTTTGTAAAAGTAATACAGAAAAAAACCAAATGAAATAGTCGTGTTAATAGGAAACAGAAGTTTAAAGGAATTTAAAGTATTTTGTGTAAGTGTTAAAAATACTTATTATAATGATAAAGTCTAGACTTTAGATCAGGTAGTGAGAAACCTCGCGGACCATTTCAGGAATTTTTCATTTTCCCACGGACCCCCGACATATTTAAATTCTTAACTAATATCAATACAAAATGATTAAAAAGAATTTTACGGAGTCGCCAAGAAAATATAATGGTATATGGGCCATTAAAAAAATTATTTTGATTCAAACAAAAATTTGTATTTTTTATGGCACATTAAAATCTATTTGTATAAAAATAAAGCGACTCGATCGCATATGGAATCAGTTCGCGTTAATTATTTCGTGCAGGGGGAGCAAAAATTATAACGATTATATAAGTTGAACATATAAAAATATTAACAAACTAGAATTTTATGTATAATTTTGGTAAAAATTATGCGTAAGGTTAAAACCTATTGAGTTATTCAAATAAAATTTATGATATTTTCATTGTTTTATGGTATTAGCGCGACATTTTTCCTAGTTTCCTAATAAAATTAAAAAAAAAAATTCTTTGTAATAAAAATCGTGATTTTTAAAAATTTTGCAAAAAATAGAGATCGAATATAAGTTATTTCTCCATAATACGAAATTATATTTTATTAGAGTCCATTGCAAAGAAATGCTATTTAATATTGTGATGCTTTTTTAGCAAAGAAAAATGTTTATCTTACGAAATTTTTTGATACGCCTCTACACTTCTGTCAAGCATTACAAACAAACATCACCTAATTATGTCAAATGTGGTAAATTTTGTGCTGTCCATGAGATTTGTCTTAGCAAAAACTATTAAACTTATGGTCCAGATCAATTATATTTACTGCCGTTCTTGTATTTATATTTATATTAATATTTATATTTATATTTATATTTATATTTATATTTATATTTATATTTATATTTATATTTATATTGAAATATATCAAGGATTTTTACTAATTGCAATTTTCTATATAAAAATGAAAAACAAAAAAGTGTAATTTTTCCGTAATTTTCAAAAAGTCCATAAAATATTTTTTATTAAATTTATTTTTAATGCTCCTTGGATTTTATTGTGTAAAATAACAAAAAACTTAGTTCACACAGTCGTAGAAAACAACTAGAAGTCCAACTCTTTTAATTCACTTAGCAAAAAAAATATTAAATTAGTTTTGAAGAAAATTCTACTAACACATACAAAGAGTTAGATTTTTTTGACAGCTGAGTTAAATTGAACTTCTAGTTGTTTTCTAAGCACACAGTAATCAATGCTATTCTATATAAAACTGTGAATGTGCCTCGCGAAAAACTGACTTTTTTAAAAATGTTTGCTTTTGGTGTTCAAACTTTGAGACTATCTACTACGTTGTCTATTTCGGACACATCAACGAGATACAGCGCAAAATACGAATAACTACAAAAAGTATCAATATCTATTTCAAAATTTGTATTCCATTGAGGAGCGCACAGAACCCTTCCAAAAAATTAAAAAATATTGTCATCAAAATTTGACTACCCTTTATGTAACTATTGAAAGTCTTCAGAACAACAAAGAAGATTTAGAATTTATATACAAAGTTCCATTAGTTTACATAAGATCGAATGAGATCAAAAAGTATGAATAAGGGAACAAAAAGTTTCGAAGGATGGATATTTATAATTACAATACAATTACAAATTATATTCTAATTCTAACCGAGCGGAGTAACGAAGACTGAGGTCGTTGTAGTGAAACAGACCAGAGTCTCTGGTGGGAATCGAATCCACAACCCCCAGACTGACAGACAAGCTCACTACCAACTAGGCCATCGGGGCACCCAGAAAGTAAAGTAATTTTAACCCTTTTTCTAAGTTTTTAAGCTTTAAACACCAATCGTGATTATAAAATAAAACCTATGGTGCTAAAATTTTGCACACTATTAGTTTCAAGTCTTGTTAGTTCAGAACTGTTACCCTTTTGTTAAAAGAAGTATTACTGCAAAACTTATTAAAGATTAAATTCAATTTCAGCTTGGTTAAAAATTTTTGATAATGGCCCAAATGCATTAATTGTCATAGTTTTTTAATAAAAAATACCGTTAATTTCAAGCTAAAGGTACAATGTATTTTATTCAAAGTCCTATCCATCGGAAAACAATTTATTGATTCCATCTCAAAACCGCTTCTTAACTATTGAGGCAAGAAACGAACCAATCTAACTTTTCATATTTTGTTTTAAAGTAAAGCGTGTTTTACCTACGGCATTCTAATTTGAACAAAAAGGGACAACTTCTGAACAATACCTTGGATGTAGCAAAACTTCCCAACCACTTTTTTCCAAATAGTTTCAAAGTCTTTCTTTTGGTTCCAAGTGCTTTTAAAACCTGGAAATTGTTGTAGATCGAATGCGGATAATTTTGAGAACGTATAACTCATATACAACAATAACTGATGGCCAGAAATAGCCAAATAAATTAATTCCTAGACAATCTATACCATCAAACAATTTTAATTAGTTCTGGTTATATTAATTGTTACAAATTGAAAGTGATATCTCTAAATTGCGCCATTTAGAAATTATCCGCAACATACCAGCAAATAACCAAACGAAAAAAAAATATGTTCAAATATATCTTGAGACTTGAATTACTCTAAATAACACAAAAACTTGAGCTATCATGCTCAGAATAATTTCTGTGCACTAGGATTTGCAATACTTTATAATTTTTTGAATAATTATGTTCAATATTTGGATTGAATTCAGGTGATCATTTATTAGTATAAAAATGTATACAGTTTTTAGAACAATTCACATTTGTTTGTATTATAGTGATCTCGTGATTATGTTTTAGTTAAATTTTGTGTAAAAAAACATTTCGCAACTCTTAACAATATCTGTGAAAAATTATAAGAAATTCCACATAAATTCTATGAACTTGTATAATCAATTAGTCAAATATAGTTAGAAGGAACTACTTTTTTCCATTTCATAGTCAAATGTATTGCAAATTTAAAATATAAGTTAACACACAAATTAATTAATTTACCTTTTTAAAACTTACTCTACACAATTGACACAAAAAAATTATAAATTTACTTTTAAGCTATTTCCACATAATTGACACACAAAATTATAAATACAATTTTTATTTAATTTTGCAGATTTGCAGTTTCATTTTGTTATTTACCAAAATTTTGCAATAATTGCAAGATCAGCGTCTGCAACTAATGCCAATTCAATATTAAAATTAATAAGAATCAAATCACGCCACATTTTTTATTGTATAATTTTTGTCCATATAAAAATAGAGAAATTTTGTAAAGTAAGTTAAGTTCATTTTTATACTGAATAAAGACCGGTCATGGTGACCAAAAAAAAAATAATTTTTTAAATGTTTTATTACGCGTAGTAAATAAGTTATATAATTCTTTCTCCCAAATGTACAAGTAAGAATTATAATTGGCTCCTTTTTAAAATTAAACCATAATTTTTATCCAAAATTTCCAAAAAAAAAAATTCACATATGACTCCGACCAGTATAATAATTTACATACATAATATTTGGACTTATATCGGTTAGGTTGTAAAAGAAATGAAAATATATGTATGTTTATTCATTTCTGAGTTATTGCATTTTGAAAATAACAAAAAGCATTTCGGACCTCCCCTTTACTCCAATGATTATATAAGCATTTATTGTATTTGGTACAAGTCTTGATAAAACTAATTCTTCATTTTTAAACTTTTTTCGCACATCGAAATTGCCACTTTCGTGGAAAGCACTCACGACAAGTTGTCTCAACTAAAGCAACAAACTAAGAAAAACTTCCCAATCAGACTTTTATTCCACAGGAAACAGAAGTATCAGACAATATATATAAGACTTAGTGACTTTATTAGATATTTTAATACAATAATTGGTTGTAAGATCGCCTCACAGTGGCTCAGAATCACTGTAATTTTTGGATTGATAGAAATATTTTAGAATTTCCTTTTATGGAGATATATTTTTTTATTTATTTTTTAATTTCATTAAAATCGGTTCAGCAGTTGTTGAGAAATTTAAGGCTAAAGTTGAACTTTTAATTTTAACATTAAGGGCACAAATTTTTATTCTTTATAATAACTAAAAGCTTTTTAATGTTTATTTTATTTTTTACGTAAATAACAATAAAAGAAAATTATAATTATTGTTCATTAGATTAAAAAATAGTCTGCCAATATTTAGTTTCATATTACACCTCTAGCTGCACTTTAGCTTCTTCATCTAAGTCCAGATGTTCTATTTTCCATTGAATTCGAATGCTAGTAATATATTAAATAGAGCTTCATTTGTAGAATTTCGTGATATTTTTCTTGCATTGTATTCTCTCTAAAATCTATAATCCTTATTCCTTTGTCCTGGTCTTGCTCTGATAGATCTCCAAGTGGTACCAAATAATGCTTAATGACATCATCTCCATGATAAAGAATTTTGTGAACTGTTGCAGACATATTTCTCCATGTATATTTGGTTGTATACATTCGTGCAGTTTCCTTCGCATAATCACCAAATTTTCTAGCATCAATTGTTTTAAGTCTTGAAATAAGATTTATTTACTGTTATTTCAGATGCTCTTTCGGGATCTGAAAAGAACTTTTTTGCTGTATTCTCATCATTCGTATTGCCTGATCCTTGTTTTAGTTGATCAATAATCAACCCATACTTGGGAAAATCGTTCTGAAAATGTTTCTTTTTTAAACTTCTTAACTCCTTATTGTTGTTGTTGTTTCTTATTAATCCTGTAGGTTGAAAATCCCAACCCTTGGTCTCCCAAGATTGTTTTGGTTTGTACTTTCAAAACGTACGTGAACAGTATGTTTGCCCTTTAACTAGTTATTAAAGCCGGTATAAAATCTTTGCTTACTCGATCCCACTCTTTTGTAGCGCTTTGTTTTTGACGAAATCAGTTTACTTTTCTTTGAACGTATCTTAGAACATCGTTTCGCTTTTTGTTTTTAAAAAACTATTAAGATAATTATTTATAGCTGAAACTCTCTATATTTTATAAAGATTTTAAAATTTTATTGTTATTGTTCAGATATATTACAGCAATTGAGTTTATATTCGAATACTTTTATTCTTTTCATACGAGTGCGGATCAATAAGGCCGTGACTTTTCGAACTTCCCTCGTTGTTATATGAAATAGAACACTATTTTCATCAAGTACCACCTGTTAATAGACTACTGTCAAATTTTGAGCAAGTGTCATACATTACGTTATACTATGTTCCCAGTAAAAAATTTTAGTAATAAAATAATAATTATATAAACTTAAGATACCTGTCACAACTTATAAGGCTTGGTATATTTATATTTGAGTCATATAAACAGGTAAAATAAAAGTATAAAAATGTTTGGTAGTAATTTCATTCAAATGGAAAAAGTGTTCTACAGACGGGTCCAGACAGGTGCAAAAGAATATACTTTTGCCTTTCTACTGATAGTAAAATTTGTTTAACCCCTTTTGATCATCAAAAGTTCTTCCACTAAATTTAAAATTTTACTAAAATATAGTACTTGAGAAAACATTTAATAACATAACAGGTATAAATGGTACAATGACACATCATACCATTTCTGAAAGACAACATAACATAACGAAAAAAATTCAGCCAATTATCGATAATAGTTTACGATTAATGATAATTTACTTCTGATTAAATTTACAAAAGTCACATTTTTTTATAAAATAACATAAAATAAATAACAGCATGCCACGCCCACAATTACCAATATTTTGAACTATTTTTTTTGGCCATTGGCTTTAAAATTTTGGAAATCGGTGTTAACAAAAAAAAAATAGACTTTTAACCAATGAAATTAATTTCTTAGAAAAAAAGACAAATGAATTTTTTTTTTAATTATTAAAGACCTTTTCATGTACCCCTTAAAACGTTACTACGCTACCCCGTTATGAACTCCTGCCCTAGAGCACCTTTACAAATTTTCTAGAATTAAAAGAGTTTATCACATAACTTCAGTGATAATCTATAATGACTATAAAAATTTTACTTTTAGGAAAATCATCAGCAAAAGAATATATATGAAAAGCATCTTGTGTACTAAAGGAATTAATTATGTTATATAACTTCTATTGCTGCCAATTACTTTGTTGGATAATGATAACGTATGCAGATTATTTGCTGCAGGTTTACATACAAATATATATATATATATATATATATATATATATATACATATATTTACTTCTTTTGGTATATGAACCAGAGACCTACGCCGAACGGCTGAAATTCGGCTAAGCCGAGCCGCCGAGAAAAATTTGGAAGCCGCCGCCGCCGTAAAATTTTCGGCTTTACTCGGCTTAAAAGCAGCCGCCGTTTTTAAGTTCTTTTTGAAAAAATATGTTAAAAACGATACTTTTTTTATTATTTTAATGCAGTATTTGCCATTTATGTTGTATTTAAATATGAAAGAAAAATATTTGCATCATTTTGAACTTCAAATAATTATAAATCAATCAAGTATTTTTTGTGACTTATAATTGATTACTTTTTATGCTAATACTGTAAAAAAATAATATTAACAGTTGCTAATAAATTTTAATCAGTCTTAATCGACATCCTGCGAGATATCTAAGAAAACTCGTACACAAGATTTAGTCAGCTAATAAATTACTTCTATTCACTAACGATGTGGTTGGGAATTATCAAAATAATTGATATAAATTCCATTATTTATTGTACTTTTTTATTTCTTTAGCATATCTTAAGAATTGATATTTTTTCATATCGGAGGAGACTATTTCTTATTCTAATATGCAAACAATTATTCTAATATTTTATGTAAAAATCCAAATATATCCTTAGATCACTCGCATATTTTTTTTATATTTTTTCAATAAATTAATAATTCTGTTTACACTTTCGCTGGCAAAACCTCGTACTATTTTTATGAACAATTTTAATCAATGAGGCATGAAAATATAAAATTTTTAATTAGAAAAATATATGTGTAATATCAACCGGCTGACAGCCGATTTTAAGCCGCCGCCGAAGCTTTTTAACACAAGCCGCCGCCGCCGATAAAATTCCTCGGCGCAGGTCTCTTATATGAACTTTCTCCTGCTATATATCCCGTTGAGTATTCTAAATAATATAAGTGAATATGACTCTTTTAACATGAAAATATATTAACTTTTAGTTTTATATCTTTATGATATGCATGGCAATAAATTTTGTATATGTTTTTTTTTTTTTTTATATGATAACTAGAATATTACATTTGTAAGTAATCATTATATTATTTGTCAACACAACCATTAAATTATGATGAATGTATATTTGTGGATTGATGAATATGAGATTTTTTTAATATAAACTAGATAATATTTTCTATGAAGTTGTAATACATCATTTCCGAGTTAATGTAAATGTAACTTATAATAGACAAAAGTTAATTGCTTAGATTTTGAAAAAGTCCTTTCTTTAAATAAAATAAGAGAATATCATTAATTTATAGATATCGTATAAAAACTTCTTTAAAAAATCCATAAAATTCAATTGACGAAAAAATAATTGAAATTTAATTTTTAAGAAATTATTATTTCTATTTAACTACATATGACCACAATGGCCCTTTATTGCATAATCACTGTTTAAATTTTTCAAAATTTTTGAATAGTTAAAATTTTCTTACTACCTTTACAGAATGAAAATATGTACCATAAAGTATCTATTAATAAACCTATAACATTTTAAAAATACAACATAAAAATTTTAATATATAAAAAAAACTTGTTGCAAAAAATCTAACAAATTTTGCGATTGTTAAAACTTTTTTACATGTTAACAGCAATAGAAAAAAATAATAATAAAATAAACAAAATACTACAACAAAACAAATCACGACTAAATAAACAACAAATAGACTTGATGAATTGTATTTTTTGGTAAGAAGCAAAAAAATAAATAAAAAAAATAAAATAATACCAAACTTTTTCTAAAAAAAAAACAATGAATTTATAATTGATTTGAAACGTATTTAGACAACAGCAGCATATAAAAAAATCTTTGAGAAAATTTTGAAGACATAAACTGCACAATAAAGAAGAAACAAGTTAGAGTGCTATATTCGGCTGTGTCGAATCTTATATACCCTTCACCCGTGTTGAGTTGTGTTATATGAAAGGGAAATACCTTATTAATTTTATTTAAAAATTTAGTTGATACATTAATGTGTATACTAAATATGTTTAAACTATAACAACTAGTTCTTAAGCTAGAATATTTACAAAAAAATATATAAGGAGGTACATAAGTTATTATTTGTAATAGAATTTTAACATTTATTATAATTAATTTATATTAACAATGTTGATTAAATTTTATCATATAATTTGGTAGTTTTCAAAAAGTTTATTGTTTGTTTAATAGAATTTTCACTAGGTGATGAGAGTAATGTAAGTAATGTAAGAGTATTGGTATGATACAAGTTTTGGACAATCTGTGAGGATGTGAGAAATAGTAAGGGGAGTATTATTGTTGTAGTTGCACATAGGGAGTTTAGTTTTCTTCATGATGTAATCATGAGTAATTCTGGTATGTCCCAATCTAAATCTCATGAATTTTGCCAAATCCTTACGGTTTACGTTATTGTTATAGAGGCTCCAGCTATATATATTGCTTCCATTTGAATTTATCGATTTGTAGCATTCATTTGTTAGATTCCAAATAGTTGAATTACATTCAACTATCTGATTCGTGACATATTTGCTAATATCTGAAAAAATTATATTAATTGTTAATATTAATGATGAGTTGTAAGCTTGTTCAGTCGTATAATCTGCAAATTCGTTTCCTTTTATTGATGCGTAACCAGGTATCCAAATAATTACGAATTTTGGAAAGTGTTCAATTAGGGAATTTCTAATGATAACTGCATAAAAGTTATTATTACTCATATTAGCAATTGTGTGTATTGAGGATAAGGAATCAGTACATATGGCGTATTTACCACTCTTATTACAAAATTGAATTGCTTTGTAAATAGCTATTATTTCGGCAGAAAATACTGAGTTATAATTAGGTAATATGGAAGTGCATATTACTTTATCCTCAGTAGTGACTGCGAATGATGTAACATTTTCTGTCTTAGACCCGTATGTAAATACAAAGGTTCTTTGTTGGTGTTTTTTTTTTTTTTTTTTTTTTTGCAATTTCTTGAAGTAATAAATTGTATTGGAATAAAGATGTGTTTTCTTTCTAATATATAGATAAGGATAGATCAACACAATCTGAACAGAATAGCCACGGGAGTTGTGAAAGACTATTATCTTTTAATATTTTAGTCGGAAGGTCATGTTCTAATGATGTTTTAATAGTTTTATGTAGTGTCGATTGATTTTTCAATATTTTTTTTTTTATTTAAAGTAATTTTTGATGACTTTTCTAAGAGGTGTATCGTAACAAGTCATGATATTTTTTATTAGTTTTCTCAATTCTAGTTCATATAAATTTTCTAAATTAAAAATATTGGATTGAAAAATAGTGTTATTAATTGAAGTTGTTCGATGTGCACCCAGGGCACACCGAATATTCGAGTTCGAAATAGTTTTATTTTTTTTTTTTTTAGACAAGTCTTAGATGCATTGTCGTATAGGAATAATCCATATCTAATTTCATATATGATCAACCTTACACCATATATTGGATGTAATTACTCTACAAACTTTAAATAATTTGCATTTTCATATCAAGTTCAAATAGAATCAAGATTTTAGAACTCGATTGGAAGTCAAACCCACATTTTACATCTACTTTTAAAAAATTAATTTTTTCAATTTTGCATGCGCAGAGAAAAAATATGGTTACGGCATTGTCACTACAACAATATTATGTTTTCATTGTTAATATTCATTAATTTAAATAATAATATGTTTTTGTTTCAGTTTTGTCATTCAATATTTACATTCAAACAAAATTTGAATATAGTTGACCACAAAAATTGTATGTTTTTGAATAATTTTACCAGAAACAAAATTGTATTAACATAAAAAATATCATTATTTCTACAACCATTAAATATTATAAATCTTTTATTTTGTTTTCAAACCATATTGATATTATTATTCCTATAACAATAAAATTTTATAAATAAATATACTTTTACAAATATCGTTGAAAAATTCACAACTTGTTTGTTTTTGAATATATTTTGTTTTTAACGTTTGTTTTCCACCTGCATTATAATTTTCATTTGGTTTGTACACGAATTCATATAAGTAGACAAGGTTTGGTTATATTTTGTGTGTTTCAAAGAATATGAGATATTGATCAACTATAAAATAGTTAAGTTAATAAAAGTATCTTTGTACTGTCTTGTATAATATATAATGAATTAAATAAATAATTAATGAAAAAAATAAGATTTGATCATAATAAGAAAAATTTGTAACATGTTATTAGAAATTTCGATGAATTATTATACAATACGTATGATAAAACCGATCATAATATAATAAAAACGAATCAAAATATAAGCAAATCAGATCATAATGTAATAAAACAGGATCATAACATGATAAAATTTGTATATAAAACATAAAAAGAATCTGATCACAATGTGAGAAGATGGTACTTCTCCCCCTCGCCCCTCTTTATAAAGTAAATACTATTATGTCATACTTAAGGAACTATTACAGTGAGAGTTCTCAAATTGCGTGGGAACCTTTATCCTATCATATCGCATTGACGAAAAGAAAATAGTAAGTACCTGGCTAGGCCCAGGGTAAGTGGTGACCACCATAAAAAAATATATAAATTTTCTCAACTAAAGGTTTATTCAAGTGAAAGTTTTCAAAAATTTAAAAGTAACTTTCATATTAAATTTCGAATAGGGTGAATAGATCAAAGGGGAGTAGTAGCTCCCATATAAAGCAAATATTAGTTATCGCATCAAATAGCATAGCGGAGCGCCCCGATAAAAGCTAGTAAACAATAAATTCAATACTTTGAAAATTTACAAAAGTTATTTAAGGAAGATATAATCCCTTCGGTGCAAAACAAATATTTTATAAATGTAAAATAATATTAAATTAAAAAGGGTATGGTGGAAAATTTATGGACCGATTTGACTGATTTAAAAAACCGAAATTTGCAAAAAATATATGTGATAGGATTTATGCAAGAATGAGGCCCATAGCTTTTATAGAAGTTTAAAAAATCTAATAACGCATTTTAGCCTATAAATAGGTTAATACTGGATCTACTTAGATCCTTTTTTTAACACAAAAATTCTTTAAAAAATTTTGATTTTTCTGTGAAACAACGAAGTTTCTACCTTACATAGCTGCTTAGAAAAGTTTGAAAAACCAAATATGCCATAATTTAACTATAAGGGAAGCAGGCATTAAAAAAATAAGAAATAGATTTGCCAATAACTCGTTCAAAAAACCGAAATTCGAGAAAAATATTTATGATCGATTTATATAAGACCTATATAATCTATATAAGAACCAAGGACTTGATTCTTATATAGATCGATTACAAATATTTTTCTTTGAATTTCGATTTTTTGAATCAATCAAATCGGTTTATAAACCGAGTTATATGCAAATTTGCTTTTTTTTTTTTGTTTTATTTTATTTAGGACTTGGATATCAATCAAAAATGCGTTTTGGCCGATATCTCAATGATTAATGGACCGACTAAATTCATTTCTTCAGCGGAAAAATTCTGAAAAAATTTTCTGATTTTATTTTGCAAAAACAAAGACCCTAGTTTATATAGGGGTTTCATAAAATCGAAAACCGATTAAAAAAATCGTTTTTTTTTTTATATCTCTGTTATTTTCGAACCGTCATTTTCCGAGTTTCAATGGAAAAGTTCTGCAAAATATGTCTGATCTTTATATATATATATTATATAGCAGTTATCGGTAGTCTTCATAAAAGCCATTTAAACCAATGGACGGAGGGAAGGACTGAATTTTCGCTCTCCCACGAACGAAAATTGTGGAAATTACAAACGGAATGAATGACAAACTGATATCTATTCTTTACACCTGTGGTGAAGGGTATAAAAAACAGACAGATAAAATATACACACATTAAATAATACTTATATTTTTCTAAAAAATTTAAATACTTTTTGTTTTATAAACAGCTTGTAGCTTATTATTCTAAAAAAATTTTGTCTTCTACCAACAACAGATGTACAACATAAAATTTAAGAAAATACATACATACATACATACATACATACATACATACATACACATATGTTTATTTGAAGGAGTGAGAACATGAATGGTTGGTTGACTGAATGAATGAACGAAAAATTCACCATAAAATATCCAACAAATAAGACAATAAATAAATTCAATATAAATTGTTAAATGACTTATGTGTGAGCGTATCAGTAAATGAGTTTTCATATGTGTTTGTATATATTAGGGTATTCATTTTACTCGACTCTTTCACTATTCGATTAATCAAATAACTAGAAAATGCTGTTTTTAAATAAATCCATTTATCGAGTAAAGTTTTTATGTAACTCGCCTTATTCGAGTAAATTACACCTTAACATCTTGCTTGTTTTTGCTTTTTTTAATGTTTATCAACAAATATATCAAGCATTCTGTATCGTTTTAGTGTTTTATTAAAAAAAGCAAAAATAATGTTAATTTATTTTAATAAAATATAAAAATTTTTAAATACAATAAATAAATCTCAACATTAATTGAGTTCACCTAATTTCTGAAATAGTCGTTCAAAATAATATGTAATAAAAATATAAATTTGTATCTCTTGTTTTTTAAAAACCAAAGATTCTATATATTTATTTAATACTGTAGAACACTGCTATAACGAACTCGAAGGGATCGAAAACATTTTTCCGTGATAAATGTAGTTCGTTATATTCGTAAAATATCAGAAAAAATGTGTGTTAACTAAATATACGTATTGCATTATGACACTAATATTTGTAATTAAAGAGTAATTGATTCCTTTAAAAAATATTTTATATTTTTTATACTAATTCAATGATTTCATTTATTTCAGTAGTTTTGAGATTTTTACTCTTTGAGGAATAGCGATCTTCTAATATTTAATTACTAGTCCTCTTAATTTTATTTTTTTGCTATTTTCAATAAATGCGTATGTGTTATGTTAATCATGTCAACAACTATAAATATAAAATTTTTCTTTTATTTTTTTGTCGATAATTTAATTTTAAATTAATGAAAATTTTTTCTATTTGTCCAATAATTTAAATTGAAATTAATAAAAGTTATTTCTATTATTTTCTACATTTTTGAAACATTTCTTTTTTTTTTGAAATTTTATTTATCTAAAACTAATATTTTAGAGAGTTCGTTTTAAACGTATTTTTTATATGAAATATTCTTCTTGGGACCTTAGGAATATGTTCATTATAGAAAAAGTTTGCTATAACTTTATTCGTTATAAACGTAGTTATTTGTAAGGAAAATTTCGGTAAAATCAATAGGACCGAAAAAAAGTGTTTGATATGGCCATAGTTCGTATAGCCGGTGTTCGTTGTAACTGCGTTCGACCATATTTCAATAGATCTATGAGTACTACCTAAACTTTTTAATCTTAGAATATTTTAAAACGTGTAAATATTTATGAAATAAAAAAACATCGGATTTATTTTAGATAAGGGAGTTCAGCGATTCTTAATTTAAAATATGAGTTTACTGCTTAACTCAAATTTAAGTCCAAGTCCCTTTTATAACATAAGCTTCATCTAATCCATCATTAATATAACAACTAAGCCATGCTGAGTCTCTATTGGAACATCAACTCTGGACTTCAACTATCGGCTCCAAAAATATGTTTTTTCAAATCAAATTAAAAACCTCCCAATTTATTTCTTACCGGAAATTGAATTTAAAAAGGTGATTTTTTATATTACCGTTTTTTTAAATGACGTCTATATATTTGATTTATTTTTTGTTATTGGAAAATCGCAGTATTATTTGGCTACATACTAAAATTTTATTCACTCTATACTACAACTGTTTTACAACATTTGTTTTCAAGCAGAATTTGTTAAAACAGTAAAATTAAAAACATCTTTAAAACCAGTTAAGAAAGGTCATTTTAAAACTGTTTTTTTTTACTACAATTATTCGATTAATCAGAACAATTTACTCGAAAAAATTTTTACTCCAAATTATTGACTTTAATTTAATCAAAAAATTATTTAATTTTAATTTATCGATTAATCTAACAAAAATTATTCGAGTGAATACCCTAGTATATCTTAAGTTCATAATAACATATGTGGGAGAAACTGTAAATCTTGGATTTCATGAGACCATGATCGTACGAAAATAGCAAAGACAACAGAAAAAACTCTTAGGCTATAAGACTACAAATTAAATAAATTTTATACGAGTACATGGTACTCCTTGTAAGAAAACATATCACACGTTTAAATATACCAGCAAACAATTTTCTGTAAACACGAAGTTTATCGAAAATTTTATATAAACAGGAATTTTATCGAAAATTTTCTAATAACATATGTGCTTTCGAATAAACAAGAAATTTATTGAAAACTTGCTATAAACAGGAAATTTATCAAAAATTTCCTTTAAACGGGAAATTTATCCAAGATTTCTTTTAAACAGGAAATTTATTGAAAATTTCCCATAAACAAAAAATTTATGGAAAATTTCCCATAAACAGGAAATTTATGGAAAATTGTGTACAATCAGGAAATTTATTGAAAATTGCCTATAAACTGAAAATTTATTGAAAATTGCCTATAAACTGGAAATTTATTGAAAATTGCTTATAAATAGAAAATTTATTGAAAATTGCCTATAAACAGGAAATTTATTAAAAATTCCCTATAAATAGAAAATTTATTGAAAAATGCCTATAAACAGAAAATTTATCAACAATTTCCTTTAAACAGGACATTTATCAAAAATTTCCTTTAAAAAGAAAATCTATTGATAACTTCCTATAAACAGGAAATTTATTGAAAATTTCCCATAAAAAAATTAATTTAAGATTTGCTATAAATACAAAATTTATCGAAGATTTCCAATAAAAAGAAATTTATCAAAATTTTCTTACAAACAGAAAATTTTTCGCAAATTTCCTATAAGCAGGTAATTAATCGAAGATTTTCTAATTAATAAACAAGATATTTATCGAACTTCCTATACACAAGAAATTTATTGAAAATAAAGCACAAGCAGGAAATTTATTGAAAATTTCCTATAAACATATAAAGATAAACTCTATCGAAAATTTCCCATAAACAGGAAATAAAAATTTACCAAAAATTTCATAAAAACATTTATCAAAAATTTCCTTTAAACAAAAAAATTTGGAGAAGATTTCCTATAAACAGGAAATTTATCGAAAATTATATATGAACAGAAAATTTATGAAAAGTTTTCTATAAAAAGATAATATGTATATCGAAATTTGTTCCCAAAAAATGGTTTCAAAAATTTATATTATTTTACTACAGGTTACTACATTTGCTGGGTTACCTCACTAGCCAGCTATAAAAATTGTTTATAACAATTTTCTTTAAAAAATATTTACAGATACTCATTCATACAAGTACTGAAAGCTGGAAAAAAAGTTAATAAAAAATGTATTCGCACGATCTTAAAACTTAAAAAAAGCTGCATCAAGTGTTGTTTACTACCAAATGCGAGTCAACGAGTAACAAACAATTCATAAAGCCCACTAACCCAACAGACAAAAAATGTATTCTAGGCATAACAAGCAAAATCTCTCGCTATTTGCCTCTCTATTTAGTGTGTGAGTATCGGTTTAATAACGATTAAAGAACTTGAACGAAGAACTAAAAGCCACAATAACTTTTAGAAGTCACGACAAGAGTTTAATTTAAGCAAGAAAAAAATTCGAGAAAATAATACAACAGAACATCAGCTGTTCAAGATCAAACGAATGCTAACACACATTCACACACACGTACCCATACACACAGATAAAAATAAATTGGTAGTAAGAAAAAATAATAATAAAACAGCATTTGCCCTCAAGTTGTTCTAAGTCATGTTCGTCTGACAGACTGACATACTTTCGGAGTACGAATAAAAAACAAACTGGCTTGTGTTTTCATTTTTTTTTTAACTTTTTTCTTTTTGTTTTTGTTGTCTTTTCGTTCTTGTAGTATGTAAATGTTTTTTTTTTACTTGTTCAGAGCTCAGCTGCATAAAATGATAGCTATTGGGCTTGTATGTGTTACTTTTAATCTGTCTGCCGTTTTTAGAATTCAGAAAGTAAAGAAACAGAACGGAACTTTGTAGAGACGAGTTTTCCGAAATGTGACCAGATTAATCTTTATGTTCGATACAATTTTTTTAGCAGGAAAGCCTCTTATGCAAATAAATAATTTTTGCTATGTTATATTAAAGAGGACTTTAATGTTTAGAACAAAGATCGCACAAAGGTTCCAAAACGCTTTTTTTAATAATTCTGTAACTTTTGAACCGTTGGAAATATCACAATAAAATTTCAGTTGACCAGAGACGAGTTGATTTCGATTTGATTTGGAGGAGCACAGATTCCGAGTTAATTTTAATGTTTGAAAACATTTAAAAAATTATACAGGCCAGAATAAAAAACAAACTTTATAAGTGAAAAAATATTGCCTCCTTTTTTGAAAAAAATACCAAAAAATATAAAATTTTTTTAAATATCTTTTAAAGATTTAACTTCAGATTAATATATTTTATTGAATCTATATATTTAATGATACTTGTAGCAATATTGTAAGGAATCTGGCGAATATTTAAAACAAATTGGGACAAATATTAAGCCCGCCGTATTTAAAAAAAAATTAGGATAATAATGAGAGGAATATTGATTTCGACCTAAATATCTCTTAAACTAAAAGAGATAATCTTCACATATGAGCATAATTTTTGTAAAGATTTACAAGGACTATATATATATAAAATTTTCTTTCTTTCAAATCAAATGAATTTTTGGCGATTTTTTTTTTTCTAAATTGCATATCCGAGATGCCCAAATTTTGAGGTCTACATAGTCCCCAACTGGCGCGGTAGGAATCTATGCTCCTCCAAATCAACTCGAAAACACCTCGTCTCTGGCCACATGGAATTTTATTGAGATACTTCTAACAGTTCACAAGTTACAAAATTATTTCCAAAAAAAGCGTTTTGGAAACACTGTGGATCGGCACTAAGAGAAGACGTTTTTATGATCTTTAAGCAAAATTTTTCAGTTTCAAGATCGCAATTGTCCCAACTATAAAAACAAAATATAAGTTATATTCTTTATAGTCTGCTTACCTGGCATCTCTTTTAACTTAAATTAGAATATTTACAAATAAATAATAATATCACATTTTTTTATCTAGAGAATAATAAAACCAGATTCAACCATATAACTCGTTGTAACCCAGACAGATCAATAATGGCAGGAGAGTATTTTTGCTTCAACATTTAAGATGTGAAAAAAGAAACAGCTTTTTTTTTAAAAATATTACAAAAAAAAAAGAGTTACAAGTTACTTACTGTTAAACTCGTTTAGCTTTTGTAAGAATATTCGTAATTTGCATTTACTACTGCAAGTTATGTGTTCTGTACACACACAAACGAAACAGTAAAAGTAAAAGAAAAACTCGTACAAACATTTAATTGTGTGAAAGATTTCGCTTTCTTTTCGAAAAGAGAATATAAAAAAAGTGAAAAAATTTATACTCTTAAGTTATTGAAAGAAGTATTTGTATTTAAAGAAGTTTTTTTTCAGTATTTTACAGTAGGTGGTTTTTGAAGTGAAAAATAGCTGAAAAATCATGATTTTAAGATTGTTTTGTCATTGAAACGAAGTACTTGGTGCTGAAAAGGAACTGCAGAAATTCGTTTTTTAATACGTGGTTGTCATTAGGTAGAATATTTCTCCTTTTTGCTTTTTGTTCATTGCTTTTAAAGTGTTTTTTAATAAAAAAAAATACTTCTCAGTTTGTGATATTTTTATTTTCCTAGAAATTATTCACCTTTTTCCAGCTAAGAATATATTTATTTTCACTTTTTTGTAAATAATTTTTAATAACTTTCAGAAAAGTGCAAAATATGAACATAGTTCTACTTTTGAAGTGGTGAAAAAGTTCTTTTTTTGGAAGCACCTGCTCGTTCTTTTGCTGGGTTATTTTAATTAGAATAATATATAATTAAAATAACCCTAGATTTCTATTTTTTTGTTAGAGGTTTTGAATTAAAAAGAAAGTTATAAGAGAAAATTTATGAGTCCTACTGACTGAAATCTCTAAAGCCTAACTTAACAATATTTGAGAAGTTAATACCGATATTAGTTTAGAATTGGCCTTCATTTAAAATTAAATTATTTCTGAGGACAAACCTAAAAATTATAAATCTCAAACGCCTTTACAGAAGCAGTTACTACTTCTGCAGCAATTTGTTAAAACCAAATACTTCTTTCCATTAACACATACTGTATTAAAACATTTGTTTGAGACTTTTTTTTTTTTTTTTGGCTGGGTATTTAATATCAAATATCTTATTATAATGTTGGAACATTGAATGCAGTTTTCACTTAAAGCTATATCCAAGTTTTGTAAAATTTGCTACACTTGACTATTCTACAGTGATTTTTTGTTCTTTTATAAAATAATCATACTTTGGGCTCGTTGTAGGTATTTACTAATATTAAAAGCGAAAAGTTTTTAACTATCACAGATAACAATAATTCCGAAGAGATGAATTCTTCGGCTCTCAGCCATCAATGCAGCATATGCTATTATATGCAGCCCGACCAGATAACTACTTTGCGACAAGATAAATGCTTCAACTCCCAATTGGTGAACTAGAGCTAAATGCATAAAAAAGGAACTAGAAGACCATATCTCTCAAAAAGATTTGAATTTCTTTCTTCTTGAAACCTGTGGTTCTCCAAGACTCCGTTTTTTCTTCATTCATCTTATGGATTTTTATTAATAACTTATTGGGAGTGGTAACTCCTAAATATTCCTTTGCATATGGCAGCAACATCTATCACTCGTATTCGTTTGACAATCGACAGAGACCTCCTGAGGTTTATCTCTCTCGAATCAGTAGGGATGAATGATTTAATCGAGATCTCATTTTAATATCGGCATAGGGTGATTCAAATAGAGTTGTATTTTATTGTACTGCCCAGTATTATTTGCTAACACATAAGAGATTCCGGTGGAATCGTCATATTTTCGATATCCAATTTGGAGTTATGAGATCATGTTTAAAAGTGAGCACTGAACTTCATTTGGGTTTAAAATATTTCCGAATTTATTGGTTCCCTTGTACACTATCCGATGGTAGGTTGTTTATCTTTATTTTAAAGGTACTTCCGTAGAATAAATTTGGCGGAGATAATCTATACGCCAACGCACACGTTTATCGCGTAGATAGCATCCATTCACCATTGACTGTAATATGAGTTGTACAACTAAATACAGAGAAAATTCTTTCTTCGGTTCATATCTTTCCAGCTGAATACAAAGTCAATCAATTTAAATTTCATGTACATAAAGACTGTTCCCTTTATCGCCCTGCTAATCTCTATATTTCTCAATATCAACACAATGCACTTCATTCATATCTTTTCCATTTGAATATTATTGTCAATTAAACATTAAGTTTAACATCAGGTACAACATTAGGGAAATCAACTGTCCCTAAAATTTTTCTGCTATATGATCGACGAATCATTAACGCTAATATCTCCAAAAATAGAAGTAGGAGTCTACACTTTTTACCCACTACATCGAGTAACAATTTGAATTTTATATTGAGCCAGATATATTCAACGTTTAGCAGATAGTTTCTAAGAAAACTAATAATCTCAGAAACCAGAATTTCTACTCACATTTGTCACCTGATACTTTTGTTTACAAATTAAGGTTCTATAGAATATCGAGTAGAATAATTGATTGTCACCCTGCTTTAATTAGGAGTAGCCGAATTAGAGATAATCCTTGGGTTTAACTGTTTACTAATTCTTATATTGAGTCAGATTTCGACTATATTTTTAATAAAGTTCACCTCTAATGACCTTTGTCGCTCCTGCTTACGTTGTCTGCAAACTGTTATTTATCATCCTCAGTCAAATCCGAGAACTAAAGGATTTGACTGATTTTCAATTTTTATATTGAGCCAAATTTTGTCCATGACTAGAAACTTGTTTTTCTGGAAGTTCTAAGATCTCGGAGACGCTTCTGTTTTTCCAATTTTTCCGCTTGATAAATATGTTTGCAAACTAGGGTTCTGGTAGAGCACAATCGGTCACACGGTTTTTTAAATAAATCCCTTCCCCTGAACCTTGCCGCAAACTGAAGTTATTCTGCATCTAGTAGAAGAAGGTGCAATTAGTTACCTCCTTCTCTTATATAGTGTATCCGGAAATTAGTTCATATTTGGTTCAGATAGAAATGATCTTCTAAATCTAACTGTAATTCTACAAAATTCGCAGCTTAAAGTTTCCCATGAATATATGATTCATATTTTTCTCACAAGGTCTAGAATGATTTAAATTCAATTAGTTTAACTTTTATTTGCTCTAAACTTTTCAGGTTATTTATTTGAACAAGTGATGTGAGTTGAAAGGTTACTTTTGGTTTATTAGCCTTCTAAAGCTGTTTTACTTCTGCATTCTTCAAAGTTTTTAGATTCCTATGAGAATATAGCTAATATCGGTCTCAAAAGCATAAAATCTGGCATGTATATATTTTTTTATTCATATCAAAATTTAGATGCATTCTTTATAGTCAAAAGACTAAAGACAATCTTTAGACTCTAAAGTAGGGATGTCAATTTTATAGCACAATTGTGCTGGCTAAGTTCACACATATTCTTACGTTCTTTCATTTAGTCGTTGCTGAGAGTGCAAAGAGAAATAAATGCACTGACAAATTTTTGGAAATAAATTGTTTGCTAATTAATAATTATTAATTTCTTTAATATTAATGTTTAAAGATAAAGTTGGAGGAATGTGAATTATATTTGTATATGACAATATTAATTAAGTGTAAGCAAAACAAAAATGCATTAGAAAATATGTTTTATACAATAATACAACACCATGTGTAAATTATGTTTTTCATTTCGCTTTTCTTTTACTGCATTTTTTCACGCTTACTAACACAACTACATTGAAATCCCTACTCGAAAAACAAAAAAGAACATAACATCGTTGCAGAATTATGTTACCAATATTCTTGATGAGATTCAGTGCTAGATCCAACATTTTTATGTTCTTCTATTGAAATTGTTAATAACGATTCGGAAGTTATAAAACACCTCTCGATATTCAAAAGATACACCATAATGAAAACTTTCCAATCGAATTATTTTTTTTTTTTTTTTTCCAGATAAGAAACATAAAAACCGAACTACAAATAAATGTCTTCCATCCTAAGAATTTTTTTCTATTAAAACTTGAAAATCGTAAATTCTTAACTTGCATTGTGAAAGTGGGTCAAACAAAGATTTCTCAAGAAACTCACACACACACACACAAAATGTTTAATAAAAAATACACCAAAAAAGAACTTTAATAATATTTTAGACAACTATACGTAAATTTTCCATAGAAACGAAATGTTCCAGCTGGCAAAACTGCATATTGAACACGAAAAGAAAATGAAATAACAGCCAAAATAATACAAGGTACTCACTACTTATTCTCAAATAATTCTTATGTATAACGATTTATTTATTTGAGTACAACAATTCAAACAAATCTAACGGTTATAACAAACATTATGTTTGTATATAGAAGATTCAAAAACATGATTTGAAATTATCCCGTAAGACTGAAATCAAAATTTCATGCTTTCAAAATTGGGGTTTTTCCCAAAATAAATAAAACACAAATAAATAAAGATCGTAACGAGAAAAACAGATCAAAAAATACTTTACAACAAGTGTTTTGACTAGCAGTTAAAGAAATATATCAAAAATAAAAAAGATTTTCGTTTTTCTTTGCAACAGCAACAGCAAAAACAACAAATCAAAACAAAACAGACAGTTACGAATATAAACAAGTTGTTTGTAAGTATGTATGAAAGAAACTTAACTTCGTCAACATGGGCATCGCCATAAATGTACTCATGGTGATGATGTTGGTGGCAGCAAACAAAAATTTCATTTTCACAGACACAACATACAAACAGCCATACAAATAGATGGACGGACAAAACGATCTACTCATACATATACATATATAACTGCATAGATACAATATCTTGACAACGTTGATGAACGCTTTTTTGGGGCTTTTGCAGTAACAGAAAATAAATACTACGAATTGTAAAATAAAATAATAACAAGAAATAAAAGAAATAATAAGTAAACAACTGAGAAACAGTTAGAGTATCTTAGATTACAGAAATCCCAACCAACGAACTATATATTGCAATAAAGATAGATGAGTAGACAATAGCATATCAACCGTTAAGCTCTCTCTGTGTTTCTTTCTCTTACAAGCTATTTACATTTATTACTTCTGTCTTTTTGTCAAGCTCTTTTATTGGGAGGAATCTCTTTTTAAAGAGAAGATGCCAGATTTTTTGAATTCTCAAAGCAGATCGATTTAGCTTTGGCTTCGATATTATAATGGCACGGCGAGTGACTTCTCCAAGCCACAACTCAAGGATCAGATTTCTTACAAAACGGAAAGATATATATATATATATATATATATATATATATATATATATATGATTTCTTCCAGTTTCGCTTTCATAAATATTAAACTTTTATTTCATTCGCAAATGTCAAGCTATTTTATATCACAACCAGATGGCGTCTCAATCATTCACAAAAAAAATTTCATTACATTTTATTTTCTTCATACAATTCATTAAATTTTCGCTTCTTTCATATCTCAAACCAGAGAGAGAGTGTGAAAGCACTATTGCCAGATTTGACGATTTATTGTCATTTGACGATTTTTGGTTTTGTTGACAATTTGACGATTTTTGTCTTAAATTTTTCATAACTATTTTCAGTATCTTTTATATATATTTCTTAAAAGTAAATTAGTTATTTAGTTTTATTATTATTTAATTGGTCAAACGGTTCATTTATAAAAAAAAATATCGCAACCAATGTAATGTTACATCCTTTACAAAAGACCAAAACACCTTTGCAATTTTTATAAAACTTTTAATTTCATAATCATTATAAATCCTTAAATAGCAGTACTAAGTATCCAAAAACATTTTCATTCAAAATTAAATTTCATATATCGTCGTTGACAAGCTAAGTAACTTATTTATTGCATATTGTAAAATTGCATATTCATAATTGTTGTGCGTATATCATAATACTTAACGTCGTGTCTATACCAGATAAATTTTTATCAAGACAAACATTAAAATCAGGGCGATTAATAATAACAAATACAAGGTAACGTCAGTTAAATAACTAATTACTATTTTTAAAAACAAGTAAGAAAGATATAGTCGGTCAAGCCCTACCATGGTGTATGTCCACCAAAATTCGTGGAGGAGTGTTTTTATTAGACATGTGGACAATTGTGGACCAATACTTTTACTAAGTGTAAAATAAAATACACTAATACAGAATATTACGTTAATACTAACATTTATATGAATTTATGTGAACTATGGTAAATTATAGAGCGATCGTCATAAAATTTGGCACTGTGATTTCTGTTTATATAAAACTTATTTGTGTCAAATATAAACTTGATACTAACATGTGTATGTGATTTATGCACGTTAAAGCGATTGTCGGTAGAGGGTTTTATATGGGAGCTATAGTCAATTATGGACCGATCTTCATAAAATTTGGCACTAAGATTGATACTTATACAAAACTTCCTTATACCGAATTTCATTAAAATATTGTTATATGATCGTTAAACCATTATACTGGGAGAACATTTGTATGAGGGCTAGGTGAAATAATGGACCGATCATAACCAATTCAATAGGCTTCGTCCTTGTGTCATGAAAGTCCTACGTGCCAAATTTCATTGATTATTCATTATCATTATCTTCAAAATTGTGGTCCTGCCAGACGGACAGACGGACATCGTTAGATCGACTCAAGAAGTGATTCTGAGTCAACTGTGCATTACAAACATCAGCACAAATGCATAATACCCAAACCACCTATGATGGTGTAGGGTATAAACATTACTGAACTCGCTTTATTGTTATTTTTGTACAACTGTTGCAACCTTCCATAAATTTGCGTTAATATTGACTTTTGTGTTGATAAAGAAAAAATTGTCTAGTATAGATACTATGTAATAGATAGGTAATACTTGAATTTCATAATAGGCCGACAATATGAAATAAATGTAGTTTTTACTAATATCTTTTTAATTTAAAATTTATTCATAAGTAAAAAAAAAAATCATAAAAAAAAATTCATAGAAAATCAATATTTCAATATTTAAAAACCTAATTTTTAATGGTAAAAATGTTTGACGATTTTTTTTTTTTTTTTTTTCTCAAAATTTGACGATTTGAGACCAAATTTGTCTGGCAACTATGTGTGAAAGTTTTACAAACGATCGCATAGAATTTTAAAAAGTTACAAACCGAAAAAAATCGCACCTAAAAGAATGGAAGTGAATTAACAAATACTTTGAGAGCATTGTTTTCAACAAGCGGAGAGTAATAGAGAGCAAACTTTTAAAGCAGAGAAATGAGTAAAAAAACAGAAATTAAGTTTATTTTTTTTTTACTTATTTTATTATTTTTTTCTTTTATTTTGGTACGTTGGTGGTGATCAATCGAAAATGAACAACAAAAAAAAAAAAAAAAAAAAAACTTTATACAAACATTAGTTGATTGTGGATCAGTTTTACGTAAAAATTTCACTGAAACGGTTTGTTTAAGTTAAAACTACGGATAAATAAAGAAATATACAAAAAAATAAACAAAACCACACAAACAATACATCCGACAATAATAAACCTAAATGGAATTTTAATAGATTTTTTTTCTCCGTCGTATATATAGAAGGAAAAAAATAATAAAAGCGTTTTAACATTAGAAAATATAAATTATAGCCACAACTATTGCACACAATTTTTAAACGCAAAATAAAGAAAATTTTATTTCACTTTTTGTAAAATTATTTTGACAGTGGATTGAAAAAAATTTTTTTTTTTATAAAAAAACATTTAAGAAAATATAAAAAAACATTTCCTAAACGTTATATATATATTAAAAATAACAACAAAAAAATCGAAACAAAATGTCTCATCAATGCAGTTGCGGTCGTGACCTCAACAATAATTATGTTGGCTATACAAGTGCTTACGCAAATGCCAATGCCAGCTTAGATCGTGAGTCCAATGCCACCTCTTCTAAATCCTCAGCGGGTTCACAAACCCAATTTACAGCTAAACTAATAGTAGGCACAGTGGGCGCCATTAAAGAGCTAAGGGAAAAAGAGAAATCACGTCAAACCATGACACGTGCCGGAGATCGTAGGAATTGAGTTAATCAATTAACCAAAAAAGGATGAGTTTTCTTTCTTGTTTTTTTTTCTAAAACAATTACAAGTGCCTAGCAGAGGCATATAAGTTTAAAAAGCTGTAATTTTTAAGATGATGCAAATTGTATAAAGTGAAAATTTTAAAGAGATATTTTTCTTTTATTTTTAACTCTTTTTATTGTTATTGTGATTGAGAGCAAAAAAAAACGAAAAAGAATAATGTAGTAAATTAGTTAAAAATCTTTGATGATGCCCTTTTTTCTATATTTCCTTTAAATATATTTTAAATATATTTTTAGTTTGCTAATGATATGTTTCATTACAATTTCATTTAAGAAGAGAGTCTAATTAGTACCATTTTTTATTTAGTTTAAAAAGAAAAAGCAATATAAGTTTGCTTTAAAATGTAAATTATTTATAATTAAAAAAAATGCAGTAGACTGAGGGAGGAAACTATAACAAAATTATTTTTTGGGTGAAAATTAAATTGAGGGGGAATTATTCAAATTATTTTTTTTTTCATTTTTCTGTATATATTATGATAAAAGTTTTGATAAAATTAAAAACTTTTACAAAAATGTTTGGATAAAATTGATTGTCGGAAAGTTTTTCTTTTCTATAAATATTCATACGTTTTTTTAATGCTAAAAGTTTTAAAAATGTCTCCAAAATTTTTAAATTTTGAGATAAATATATTTTCAAATCAAAACTATTTTTTATTTTCGATTCTATCAAAAGTTTTATATTTTATGGAATATATTGGATTTTTATTTCTAAAATTTTCAAAAAAATTTTTTTTAATATTGAAAATTACTGAAAATATTTTCTTATATTTAAAAAAACATATATTTTATTATTTTTGTACTACAAATTTTTTAAGGGAAAACATAAATTAACAATTGAATTGAAATTTTTATAGACTTTTTTTAATATTTTTTATCATTATTTTTTTTCAATTAATAACATTTTCTAAATATTAAAATTTTAATTTTAAAATAACAATAAAAGAAAACAAAATTTTAATTTAAAATTATTTTATTACTGGTTTACTTGAAAATTTTATAAATTACGTTTTCAATATTTTTTTTTTTTTAAGAAAATTTTCAAAATCTAAAAATTTTAAAAAATAAAACTTCAATTTTACAACTACAATTAAAGATAATGAAAATTTAACCAATTTTTTTAATTTTTACAAAATAAAAGTAAATCAAAATTAATTTTAAAAATCGACATTAAATTGCAAAAGAGTTGTTTCAAGATTTTATAATTTTGAATTTAAACAAAATATTCTTTAAATCTCTATTATTTACTTTTTACAAAATAAAAAGAAATCGCAAATTCAAAATTAAATTGAACATTTAATTTAAAAGATGAACTTAAAATTTTATAGCTTAATTTTCTAATTACCGAGATTTATTTTAATTTATTTTTATTCTCTAAAAAATTGTTTTTAAAAATTAGTTCTTGGACACAATGTTTACAAATGCATTTTATGAAACCTTCTGAATATTAATTTGCGAAAAATATTTTTAAAATAGTTTTTATTTCTTCAAACAATTTTATGCAGTTTTTTAATTATAAAAATTTTAACTAAAGCTTTAATTTTAAACAGAAATTAATTGAAAACAAATTTTATTTAAAATAATTTTCAAATATCCATTTTTCTTCAAATCTTACAAGGTAAAAATAAATCGCAAAATATGAAAAGTAAAGTTGACAATTTAATTTAAAATAAAATTTAATTTAAATTCCAAAATATTTATTTCAAAATTATAGTTATTTCGAATTTAATTATCGACATTTATTTAACTTTTTTTTTTATTTGTTATTTTATAACAAGATTAACTAATTTCAAAATAAAAAAAAAGAAATACCTGCAGATAAAATATATATTGGCTGATGTCACATTTTAACATTTGAAGAAAGTTTTCAATTACTTATTTAAAATTTATTAAGGGAAAATATTTACTTTAGGTTATATTATAAAATCGTCCTATGATAAGTTTTCTGATTTTTTTGTATCTAATACCATCTGAAATGGACCATCAGTAACCATTTTCGATTTTAATATATTTTTCATAAAATTTGCTATTTAAAGTACAATTACATATCATTGAATTCTAAGAAAATTTACAAAATCAAATATATAATACGCACTAATTGGTCTACAAAGTTATTATTACGTTTATAAGCGCGATTATTGCAAATAAAAATAACTTGCAAATAAATAACTCACTGTTTATACACAAATTGTATGCCAGATGGGAAATTACAACCATTATCATCCAAAATTCTATGAACGTAAAAGTAAGTGGCAACGATTAGTTTTCGTGAGTTACTAACATGCAAATGAAATACTAACTCACGGTTTATACGGAAAAATTTTTAATTCACAATATTTTTAATTGCGATTAAGAGGTGTGCATAAATGTAGTATATATTTAAATCTTCTAAAAAAATGTCGTTTGATCATATCATTTAACTATAGTTTATCTCCTGTTATTAGTTTAAATGATTTTTTTACAGATTTGAAATCAAAACATTTTGAAATCCACTTTTAGCAATTATAGACCAAAAAATATTGACACACAATAAAAAAAAAAAATTAATTTTATTTTAAGAATGAATTGCTCATACTGAAACTATGGTTTATTTAAATTGCTTGCCAAAATAAGAGAATATTTCGCACTTTATTAGAAGTTATTAAAAACTACTTTTAAAAAAGTGAAAATAAATCTTCTTTTTAGCAATAAACACCGTGTATATCAATCAGAAAAAAAGTTGGAAGAACTACAACAATGAGTTAAAATCATAACTTTTATAGCTATTTTTCACCACTTCTTTCCGTTGAACTCACTGCATTAAAATAATTGCTTTTAAAGTTCTTTCCTGAGGGTTTATAACTGATAAATTGAAGCTAGGGTTTTTATCCCTGAAACCACTGCTATTACAAATCTTAAAAACCTCGCCAGTGTTAGATGTATGCATCTCGACAATGTTTTCTAAGATGATTTTTTATTTTGAGCTTTCACCTTCAACAATTTTTACACATTAATTTTAAATATTTAAGACTAAAGAAAATATTTATATGTTTTGGTGGAATCGCGCAGGGTCCAAGTAAAATTTTCAAAAAAAAAAAATCTTTCCTTACTTTTATTGTTGATGCTAATTTACCTGATACTTAAATGATAGGTACGAAAATATTTTTCAATATAATAATGAATTTCCAAATAGGCATTTTGAAAATATAAACACTCTTATTCACAAACAACTTTTAAATTTAAAATGCCTTTTTCATAAAAATTTTGTCTTTTGAATTTAAAATTTGTTTGTGAATATGGTTGTTAATATATATGTATAATATATATTATAATATTATGTGTAATATTATAACCGAAAAGTCATCGTCAGTTATATTTTTATTATATCGCTCATTTACTTCAAGAACGTCATAATTAAAAAAAATTATTTGAAAACACTTCATATTGCTTTAATAGAAAAATTAATAACATATTCTACTCTCAAACGGTGAACAGTAAAAAATATGTATACGATATTTTTACAGAAGATAAAGCTTGATATAATGCAGATTTCTATATTATTAACTCGAAATTTTCATTTTCTTGAGTTATGACGTTATTGAAGTAAATGAGCGATATGTAAAATATATATCTGTTTTGTTATGTATTGGTCCTTTAAAATAATATTGTATTTTTTCAGAATATCCGGGAATTCCCGGGAATGCCTTTAATAAAATCCCGATTCCCAGGAGTTAAAAAGTGTCAGGAATTTAAAAACCTTAATTGAGAAATTTAAAAAGTCCAGAAGAGGCATTTCATTCAGTTGGTATCTAAAATACATCTTTTTGTTATTTTTAGTATTTTACCTAATTTCGATTGTGAAAGCAAAACTAATTTCTATTGAATTAAATATTTAAATTTAATTCAATTGATATTGATAAAGTTTAATTCAAAATTCAGCAGAATATAATTAAAAAAAATTTAATTCACAAATGTCGCTGAACTCAATTTTTAATTAATTATTTATAAACTAATTTAATAGTTTTAAACTTAAACCAGCAACAATGTTTGCTATATTAGTCTACAATTGAAAATTTTAAATTTTCAAAAACTTTTAAAGCCAAATTTTTAATAAATTCGTAATTAATTTTTCCTGTTTCTTTTTGCTAAAATTTCACTAGAGTTTAACACATTTGCCCTATTCACAATTAAATTAAAATTTTGTTTTTTTTTTTACTTCATAAACAAGTTTTACGTACGAATTTGATTAATAGATTTTTTATAAATTTAACATTTTTTGCTTTTAGTTAGGGTTTAAATATGTAAAGTTCGTATTAAAATTCTGTAAAATTTTAGACAATTTTAGCCTTAACTCGAAGCAGTTAAAATGTAGTTATTACAAAAATATATTTATCTTTTAAAAAATTATAAATATTTTATTGCTAATATTAAATAACAGTTAATAGATCGTTTTATAAAATCAATGCAACAACTATAAGAGTGCACAGCTCTAAGTTAAATAGTTCTGTTGTTAACATTGGGCTTCTCGTTAAGTATTATTATAAAGGGTTTTTACTACAGCAGTGCTTATGCTGAATGTTAACTTAACAGAGCTGTTATAAAAGCTCTATTTAAAATTTATTTATATGCTCATGTTAAAACCAAAAGTCTTAAAAATACCTTCAATAAATAAGAAAGCTTCTTTAGCAATAAACGACATAAAAGTTACCTAAAGCTTTGTTTAAGAATTTTTAGCATTTTTTTTAACAGATTACTTGTAGTAATGGTAATATTAAAAGTTCTTTAAATTCCTTTTATAAATACGAAAGCCTTTTTTAATTTTATAATAAATGACTAACTAAACTAGAACTATTACGAATTTAAATTGAATTAGATTAATTAACAGTAACGGAATTAAAAGTTTCTTAAAGAGCTTTGTTTAAGCAATATGAAGTTAATTATTTTTATTTTCAAAAGCTTTATTTAATTTATAAAGCTTTTTCAGTTAATGAATTTGAGCTTACAAAACGAAATCGTTATTTATTTCGACTAAAACAGTCACAATCCCCTTCAAAGAGAAGTATTTTCAAAATAACGATACAATTAAATTCAAGACAAAACTTTCATTATTCTTAGGTTAAACTTTAGTTAAAAAAAATACCATTATTTTGCCTAGTGACTAGAAAGTAAGTGAAAATATAGAGAAGTGAAATAGAAAAACAATTCAAAAATACATTCTAGAATGCTTTTTCAACTTTAATTAGAATTCAATGAGATATTAATTATTTATTAATTACATTGAAATGATCAAGCATCATATTTTATAACTAATGAAATATCATCGCTTAATCTTAACTGATTATTGGTTAAACTCTGGTTAAACTCGGTAAAGCAGTCTACCATAAAATAAAAATGTGATTAAATTTCACTCTTTTAAAAATTATTCTGTAGCTAAATTTCAAAACAATTATAATTAAATTGTCGCAAGGAATGGTTAGTTAAATTATAGTCATATGACAAACTAATAATAATAAAATTGTTTCATTTTTTAACACTTTCTTAAGTAATATGAACTAAACTTTTAAAAAAGTTTTTAAAATAAAATATATAGAACTTTTAAATCTTAAAAATTAATAAAATATTTAATATTTCTACTGAGCTTTAAAAAAAGAAAGTTCTTAATAAAATGAACTGGCCTGGTGGAGAAAAAATTGTTTCCAATATTTCTACAGTTTTATTTATAATAAAATTATTCAGTTTTTCTTTTAAAAATTTATTCAATAAAATTTTGATAAATTAAAAATGTTCACACTAAAAAATTAGTTAAATTTTAGTATTTCCCTGAAATTTATTTAAGTATATAAAATAATTTAAGCCCCTATAATCTAATATTTTTGTTAATTTTTGTCTCTACCATAAATCTACTGCATTTCCTTTTATTGTTTCCTTAAAATTTTTTATTTCCTTTTATTTAAAAACGAAGCAAGTTTAACGAATTTCTTAATTAATTAGTCTTTTTTATTATTGTTTCTTTTAAATATTTTTTTACTCATAAGTTATTATAATTTAATAGTTTTTTTTTCTTTTTTTGTTTTGTTATTTCTTTAATTTTGTTGTAATTTATATTTTCTTTTAAGATTTATTATTGGGTTTTTTTAACAAAAAAAAAAAAAAGAGATATAAATAATTTTTTGCTTCCGTTTTGTGAAGCTATTAAAATTATTATTGGTTACGGGTTTGTGTTAATAAAACAAAAATAAAAGAAATTCTTAAAATTTTCAAATAAATAGTATATTTTTAATTAAGTATTAAAAAAGAAAATTATTAAACAAAACTAAAAAATATTTAAAACTAATTTTTGTAAAAGCATATTATAAATGAAGAAAAATTGTATAAGTTTAATACTAAAGGAACCAAGCTTAAACTTATACTGTGAAAACCTTCCTTAATATCAATTAATTCCTTTTAATTAGACTAATTTTAGAAAAAAATTAAAAAAGTGCAATATTTTTTAGGCTTGGCTTAAAATATACAAATAAAAATAAACAAAAAAATTATTAAAAAAAAAAGCAAAAATAAATTTTGAAAAACTTTTATTGTGGATTAAATTCATTTGAACTTTGAAATTAAATCTATTTTATTTTATTTTTTTTTTTTTTTTTTTTTTCTTAAAAAAAACTAATTGTTGTTTAGTTTCTGATTTCTATAAAGTTTTTAAATCAATGTCAATTATATATACAATACAAGTGTATTAAACTTATAGTAAATTACATCATCTTTAAATAAACAAAAGTTAAAAAAATTACTAAATTAGATTTAGAAATAAAGAAACATCAAATAAACAAAAAATGCAATAATTCATTAAGAAAAACAAGTTAAACAAAACTGAATTTAAATAAAATTCTAAATTTATTTATAGTTTAATTAAACAATATAGTTAATAATAAAACATTTCATATTATTATTATTATTCATTATTATTGCTTTAAAGTCTTTTTTATTAATCTTAAATTCTTTTTATTATATTTAACAAATAGAACCACAAAATTTGTTTCGAATTACAAAAAATTGTTAATATATATTTTTATTATAATTATAAAGCTTTTAATTATTTTTTCTTTTTATATTTTAAACAATTAAAAATAACAAACTCAAATTATTTCTATTTTTGTAAAAATAATAAAAAATTGGAACTTGTATCTTAATTTACTGTTTAAAAGTGTCTAATAACTTTCCACGTTTTATGTGATTTTTAAGTAGTAAGTAGTTAAAAGTTTAAAGAATTATTATATATATATTATATATTTTATAAATAACCCTTAGTTTATAAGTTTTGAAAAATAAAAATAAATAAAAACAAATAAAACAAATGAATATTTACAACTAAAAATTATATAAAAATTATGGAGTTTTATTTGAAAACATGAATAAACGTGTTTGGTCCCTCATATCGAAACTAAAAATTTTGTTGCCTACACATTGAAAGTGCTAAGCTTTTTTTTATATTTTTTATAAAAACAAATAAGAATCGCTTGGCCAAATCTATTATACCAATCAGTAATGGAAAATGAAGATATTTTTTGGTATCAAAAAAATATTCAAATGGTAGTTTTTTTGCCCTCAGAGTTCTAAAATTCTATTTTTCAAAATGCAAAGTGCAAAATGCAATTAATATCGTTTTTATATAAAAAAAAAAATTATATACGATAGCAAATATTGAATCATAATAATTAACGCTGATTTAAAAGTTATATCTCTTAATTTTATTTTTATTCAGGGAAAATAATATAATAAAATATCGAAATTTTAATACATTTAACTCTTCCCATGACATCTAATTCAAGCGAAATTGGAATCGAAACAAATGCACAAATATAAGTTATATTACTGAATTGCCTGAAATGTCTTTTTATTTTTTATTTTATTTATTATTTGTTTTTTTTTTTTTTTTTTTGAAAATTTCATAATTACTTGAGAACATCAAGTGGACAGGAAGAAAGTAAATCAATCGAACAAACACCTGAATATAAAAAAAGTTTTTGTAATTCTACTCAAAAATAAAAGCATTTGAAATATATATTGCCATTTGAAAAAGCTTAATTTCGTGTCGAGCTGCAGAGTATGAAATTACTGTCGGTAGTTCTCCCGTGTGTACTTTTGAATACCAAGAAAAGTATAGTAACAAATTTTCCATCCCCGATATCAATCATCTGTAACTCTGTAAGAGTCAATTTGGGAGAGTACCTATACCGAAATCATTGATATTATATGTTGCTGTTAGGTATCACCGGAAAGGATATTACCTGTACATTGTCACTAGCTCATAAAAATATAGATTTTGAACCATCAGTAATAGATAAATACTGGAGCTAGGTATCACCGGAAAGTATACCTGTACATTGCCACTAGATTATAAATATATAAATTTTTAACCATCACATCAAATACAAATTTTTATTTGTAATAACATATTTGTTTATAAAGATATCTTAATTAAATTTGCAAAAAACGTGGATCTTATTAATATAAATAAAAGCGCGTTAACCAAATTTCAATAAGGGGTAGGGTTGTCCTGAATTCCCAAATAAACTAATCAAAATTACCAAAAATGGGATTTTTTACATTTTTAGCTATAGAATCCACATTTTTCCGAAATCCCGTAGATTTTGATTTAAAACTTTTAACAACATATTGAAGATTCTTAAAATATGTTCCGCTTGTCGATTCGTGCTTTGGGATTTGAAAAAATATGGTCTAAAATCAAAACTTTCACATAAAATGGGTCGAATTCGGGAGGGTATGTACCATGACCAATTGAGTTTCCAAACATAACATTGTACACTCCTCTGCTGCTCCTATACCAAATTTCATGAAAATCCAACCAGCCGATCAGAAGTTACAGATTTATTTCCAAAAAATTTCGATTCTGCCCCACTGTGTATTGCGAAAACCTGTGATTTTATTTCGCTTTTTTACTTTCTCAAAAACCAAAAAATGAGAAAAGTATGTAACTTTAAATGACAACATCTCCGAGAAAGCTCTGTGAATTTTGATTACTTAAACGACGTTTTTATTTCATTTATATCAGCTTTAACACGAACACTTCCGCATATTCAAACAATTTGTATTTAGGCTAAAAAATTGTATAGAATATTCGAATATTTCACAAATCTTAATACAAAATATTGCTGTGTAGAAATACCTTCAAATTTGTTGAAGGATATAAAAAGATTATAAAAAACTTCACAATTTTTTTATATTTATATTTCTTAATGTTATAGATTATATCTGGGGGGTTCCGCTACCCCTATTGTATTAAAATAAAAAAGGTTTGTGTAAAAAAAATAATTTTTGCTATACAATATATTTCAGAAAATTCAACCGCTTAATTCTCTTACCTTTAGGGGATTTTTTCCAGTTTAAAGATTTTTTTCGTTCCATAGTTTTTCCCGATTTGGCTTTTTTAGCATTTTTTGCGTTTTGGCGATTTTTTACTTTTTATTTTTTTCGTTTTGGCGTTTTTTTCCGTTTTGACGATTTTTTCATTTTGCAAATTTTTTCGTTTTATCGATTTTTTTTCATTTTAGCATTTTTTTTATATTTTTTGATGTATAGTGTGAGCGAAAAGGGGATTATAAAAATTATATTTGCCTAATATTACATAGAAACTCGAACTTCGACACAAACTAACCATTCGTTTTAAATGACTAACGTCTTACTCAGTACACCATCCCGCACATAGCTTCCTAAGCGACTAAAACTCTTTTTAGTTTAAAATATCTTTTTAGACATTTTGTTATAAAAAACTAACAGCTTCAGAATGGGGTTGAACCAACAACCTTCTGGTTGTTAATCCGGCGCTCTAGCCAACTCATCAACGTGATTGCAGTGTTACTGTGCTATTATACTATTGAGTACTTATTAATGTAATACAGAGTAGGCAAATAATAATGACGCCTCATTATCAAAAAACTACTTTAATAAATAGTTGTCATTACCGAAAACCAAAAAGTTTTTGCTGGGACTTTTCTTTTTTTTTTTTTTGCTTGATGCTGTAACTTGGTATTTTTTAATATGTATAAAAGAAGCATTACCTCCTATTTGCCACAACTAAAAAGAAAAAATTAATTTAAACAATTTAATTTTTTTTTCTAACTCAAATTCTTAATTTTAAAATATTTCGTGATATATAATATTAAAATTTAATATAACATTAAAAACTAATACAAATTCAACATTTGGAACTGAGATCTTTACTATAGAGAAAACGTAGGTGCAGAAGTAAAAATAATGTTAGAAGATAACCGGGTTTAGGGGTGGCAGATATGCCCTTGCTTCTATTAAATCAAATATTGTCCGACTCATAATAATCTATTTCCAATAATTTTGATACTATTTTGACTAGTATTTGCGTTTCTGTATTTCAGGATATGTAAGAGATAAGCGTGTCCTTGCTCCAATTTTTTGAAAACTTTGTATATATTCACTTTCCATAGTCATATGTTTATAAAGTATCAATTATCTACGACACCTCGTTCTATTTTTATAAAATTCAGACCATTATTTTCAATTTCAGGATATATGGTAGATAAGGTAGGTTCTTCTTGTTCCGATTTAAATAAAAATTTTGGTAAAATTCTGACCAAATTTTTAGTACTATGTGAGATGTAGGTGTGTCCTTTCAGCGAACTATCTGCGTGAAGATATCTTTCCGAAAAGTATAAAATCATTTTATATTCTTTAGGAAAATTTTATTTTAGAGCAAAAAGACTGTAGAGACTTTTTCGGCCAAAAAAAAAAAAAACATAAAAAATCAGATTTTTTTAATTTTCAAATTCAAAATAGTTTATTATTATTGTACTACTAAAAAAAATGTAACATTATCGGTTAGGAATTTTTGGACTATATATTGAAAAAACTGAAGCCAAATCTTGCAAAATTGATATAGTTGAAATTTTAAATGTAAATAACGCGAAAACTATAAGAGATAAATAACACAAACATGCTTTTCATAGGCCTTAATGAAAATTTTAAGAAGATGTAAAAATAAAAATTTGGCAAGTGGTTGAGAATTTTATATATCATGGGTATCCTATTTTGCGGCCCAGTAGCTCCGCTACTGAGGGACCTGTGTGGCTTCCTTTCAAACTTAAAATTTTACACTCCTCTGTCATGTTATTTCCAAAAATTTTCGATTCTGTCCCACTGTGGATTGTTAAACAATTCATTAAAATAATGTTTCTGAACAGAAACCTGCATTGATACGTTCTTAAAAATCTTAAAAGGAGGTTATAATTACAGACAGCAATATAGAAAATTTACCGGTTGTGCAAATCGTTGGTTACAACAATAGGTGGTTGGCCAAGTCGAGTTCGTACTGTATTTTAAAAATACTTTATATGTTTAACTAATATAAGTATAGTGATATATAATTAATTATTTTTTATTTTTTCTTTTGTCTCAGCTTTACCTTTTAAGAAATTTACAAATATTTTTTTTTTTTTTTTTTGTGAAAACTGGCTTGCGGGGAGACCGTTACCCATATTGCCACCGATTTTACTTTACACTTATATAAGCTTTCCTTTGGAAAGATAACAAAAATGTTATTTGTCGAAACAACAAAACTAAAATAACTTTTTATCGGCATAGTACATTTTTATGAATTTTACCGTCATTTAGATTTTTTTTCAGTAAAATTATTTTTAGTTAAATTTTGTTGCATTCTTCTAGTCTTCATTCCAAATTCTTTACCACTTCTATAATTCAAAGAGAGTAAAAAAAAGAAGAAAAAAAAAGATTGCTCCCTAAAACTATTAATTTTTTTTTCTGCACATAATGATCTAAATTTGTTTTTATTATTTATGATCACAGTCAATTGTTTTATAAAATTTTCTTATTAAATGTTGACTAAATCCAATGGCAAATTTGTGAGAACAAAAAAAATTAAGCTAATTATAAATTTTTTTTTATGCCTTCTTCAAGATAATACTCCCTAAAAAATTTCAGTTATGATCAAAAAACTGTTGGGAAGAAATGTATCCCTAATTCTGGTATTCTTTTCTTATTATTATTATTATTATTATTATTTTTTTTTTTTTTTAACCAGATTAGCCATATACATTTGTTTATGATTCGGTTAAATCTTAAAAACAAATTTTCCCAAGAAAAAAATTAATCAGTTTTACAACTAGTTCCAGAGTGCATGAAAGTAGCCTGTACTCGTTCTACTTTAACATTGCGACCAATCATTTTTGTTTGAAATTGTCACCTCCTTCTGTAGAAGTGTTACCTAGCCAGTACCCATTCTATGGAACGGAATTAGAACTGGTTCTTTAATCAATGATTTTTTTTTCTATAATGCTTCTAGTTCTATAGAAGCGTTAGGGAACGGTTTCAGAAACTGTTTTTTTATTTTTTGTTATAATGAGTTATTTTCTAAAGACCACCTTTTAATTCGATTTCATTTTGTTAAACTCTTTTGGTTTTTATACTCTACACCACCTTAGGTATTTAATGTATTATACGTTTGTACTGATGTTTGTAATGCACAGAAAAAATCATCGGACCTCCACCTTAAACTTCGACTCAGAATCACTTCCTGAGTCGATTTAACTAGGTCCGTCCGACCGGCTGGCTGTCTGTTTGTCTGTCCATGTAAAATTTGTGAACAAAGTACATGTGGCAACCTTGAAGATATCTTGATGAAATTCGGCCGTAATAGTTATTTTGGCACAAGAACGAAATTGGTTTAAACTGTTCATTATTACACCCAGCCCCATTACAAATGTTCTCTCGGAACAGGGCTTAACACTCATAAATACATTTAATATAGGAAATAATTTGATGAAATTTGGCACAGAGAATTTTTATGTCATTATTATTATAAATCTGTGTACCAAATTTCATAATGATCGGTCCATAATTGACCATAGCTTCCATATAAACCTCCGTTCCGAAAATCACTTTAACGTGCATAAATTAAATACCAATGTTAATAACAAGTTAGTATTACACACAAATAAGTTATATATCAGTAGAAATAACAGTACCAAATTTTATGAGAATCCGGGAATCGCCATAAAGTGCATAAAATCATATAGATGTTAGTATCAACGCATTATTCTGTATTCGCATAATCTATTTTACACTTAGTGAAAGAATTGGTCGACAATTGGCTACACGTCTGATATAGGACCCCTTCTCGAATAATGTGTAGGGTGCCATATGGTTGGAGTAGACCGATGATATCTTTATTACTTGTTTTTTTTAAATTTTTAGAATTTTTTGAAATTTTTTATTCAAAATTTTAGAAACAGTTCTAGAATGTCATTTGGGAACCATTAATTTGTTCGGAAAAGTGATGTAGAAGTCAGTAAGCGCTAGTTCTCAAAAAAAAAAAATCCTTCAAAACCTCTTTAGAATCACAATAAAGTTTTACTCTATGAGTACTAGAAGTGGTTCTGATTACATCAGTTCCAGAACTAATGATTTTGGAACATGTTCTAAAATTTTTCCTGGGTTTAAACATTTAAAAAAATAATATTTTTCTACGATTTTTCAAATTTAACTGCAATTTATTATACACTTTTCTATAAAATCCTATACAACGATTAAAGACATTTTTGTTGTAATCATAACAGTATTTAGTTATTTTCAAATTGGACTAACTTATTTAAATTTTGCATACATATTTTCATGTCTGCTCCAAAAAGTATGCACCAAATAAGACATAAAATTAAATACTTCGACTTAAAATATTATATATGAAGAATTTTTTGATAAACTTTAGAAAGTGTTTAATAACTTTTGTAATTTTTAAGCGATTTCGAAAATACATATAGTTTTATTCTTAAAAAAAATAGTTTAAAAAAAATTCAATAAAGTTTACATCAAAGTCGAAAATTTTATAAAGAAAATTAATTTGAAAATGTTAAATAAGTCATTACCAGGGCAATCAAAAATGTGCAAAATCATATTTTTTCCTGGGCTTTACAACAGATAATTTTAAGAATTTTGTCTCAGATAATTTCCAGAATTTTCGCATTGATTTGTTACAGCATATTTTTGCATATTTTGAGCTTAACAGCATATTTTTTGCATATTTCCACTGATAATTAGTATAATACTTTAGTAATTTAAATGGCACATTTTTACATTTTTGAAGTTAAGAGCACATTCTACATATGCTTAAAAGAAAAATTGTGTATATTTTGTACCCAATAGAATTTTTTGTATTAGCAAAATTTTCTTTTTGCTGTCGCATACGTTTTTCAAATCCTATTCCTAATAATTTTTATCTTATTATAGATAAAAAAATCTTAATATTCTGATACAATAATTAGCTTTGAATGTTTTTAAGTATAAAAATAAAATATTGTTTATATTTTTTAGCAATTGCTAATAAAAACAAGTTATTTTTAACAAGAATAGTAAATAATTTAAAATTTACCAAGAAAAATAATATTTAATAATAAGAGCATATTTTCCGAATTTAAGAGCATTTTTTAGCGAATATTCTTGGAGACTCCTCTGCTTTCTAAATCAATTTTGAAGTCTAAAATTGATGTAAAATTTAGGGAGCTAAAAAATTTTTCTTGCTGTAACTACTCTTAAAACGTTTTTCTTATTTCGGAATAGATGATAAAATTCATTGTAAAAATTCGACGAAAATTTATTGGCAATACTGCCCTTAAAAATAAACTGTAATACATAAATTGTCATTATGTATACGCAACGTAGTCCTCGTATTATAGCAATTATGTATGTATGCAAGTATGTGTGCATGTATGTATGTATGTATTTTGTTGACATCAATTACATGATTTGGTGTAAATTTTGTGTAATTTACTAAATTTAAATTAGGTTTCATTTGTAGGGGAAAGTGGGGTGTTATGGCGTAGTACCCCATGAGAAAATTTAGCTTTTTTCGCGTATTTTTAATCTTTTTTCCAAAAAAGATTACTGGCAAATGTTTATCATTATTGCACTACATTTCTAAACTATATTTCATACATGAAAAATCTACTTTTATTGCTTTTTAAGCGCAAGCAAATAAAATGTACTGAAAAAATTTTGTAAGTTCTTATGTTTCTATGGAAGATATCCAAATCAAGGGCATTTTTAAATCGATGAATACAAAATTAAATACTTTATTATTATTTATTAACATATTCGAACTTCAAAAAAGTTTTGTCTCAAAAACAACTTCATAAATGCCTAAATAAAAAATTTTGACTCTTATGGCAAAATCGTTCGCAGGTCAAAAAATTAAATTTTTCCATACAAATGAGCGAAAAAACTGATAAGATGAATTTGATTTATACTAGGTTTAAAAAAAATATTTTAATGGATTAAATACTATAAATAGGGTTATATATATGTTTTACAAATTACTAAGACTAATAGTTTACTATTAAACGGCTATTAACCGATAAACTTTTAATTTCGAATAATTATTTGTCCAGTTAACCAATTAATATGAAACCCCGAATAATTGGATAACCCAGTATTAAATGAAGTTAAATTAAAGTATGCTCTACTTCGCCCCAATCTTCCCTACATAATTCTAAAATTTATTTCAAATTTACTTGCAAAACTTTCAAATTATAATGGAATCACCCATATTCTCAAACACTTCCGTATGACTTAAAAAAAAAGACAACAAACCAAAAATAATCAAACCAACCAACGCTTTTTAATAAAGCTCCGGTGTGAAAGTTAAAAAAAGAATTAAAAAACATTTAAATAAAGACAAGAATTTAAAACAACTACAAAAAAAAACAAACAAGAAGTTTATCAAAAGAAACAAAAATACAGTACAAACAACAACAAAAATCAGAACGCTTTTGCTTTCACAAACGAGAAAAAGTTGTCAAGAAAATGAAGAACAAGAAACAGGAAAAAGTCTTGCACGAAAGCAAAATTTTTATGATTTTTTTTTTTTTTCTCTTACAAAAGTATGAGTCTTTTACAAATCAAAGAGAAAAAGAATCGAAAAGAAAAGAATTTTACAACAAACAACTTCACCTAAAGCTAACTACATACATATTTTTATTTTTATATCGTTTCATTTTTTAGTGTATCTGTAAATAAGTACTCGCATTCGTACAAGAAGTAAGAAAGTATCATCTACTGCAACAGCAACAACAGTATCAACAATACATATAGTAAAAGAAAATAATAAAAAATTGTAACCGGTTGTCGTTAGTTCTACATACGATTGAAGTCGTATATGAACGAACAAAAACATTCACTCACACACATTTTAGACGAATTGCAGTCGATTAGTAAATTTCATGGGAGCTTCTAATTTACAAAAACAATAAACGCAATAATAGCAAATACACATAAGTACTCATCCATTTACACAAACAAAATGTTTCATGATGTTCTTGTTATTGTTGTTATTTTTTTAAGTTAGTGGGGCTGATATTGATGAAGACGGCGATAGCGAAGGCAGCGAGTAACAGTGACCCAGTCTCTCGTTTTCATTTTAATATTCTTTTTTTATTTTTGGTTCTTTAGTTGTTTTCAGAGCTGCCAGATTGACCAAAAATTGCGGAATTTTTATTGCAGAAAATTATGAACATTTTGGTTTGAGGACTTTGCTGGGGATATTAAAAATACTTTTTTTTTTTTTTTTTGAAGAAATTATGTAATAATTACGTCTTGTTTATTCAATAAAATTGGAATTTTGCACAAAAGTTTATTTTAAAGATGCTGCAGATATATGTCATTATCAGGGAAACCACAAATAAGCAATTGCATGTTTTTTCCTGGACGTTGAATGAAGTCATCGATTAAATATTTATCCATTTCTGAACAAACAAATTAAAAATAACAACTAATTTTATGGACTTACTAAATCGATTGTTATAATTATTTTTTATTAACCATAAAAACTATTTATAAACATAATTTAACATAATTTTATTTATATATAATTTTATATATTTTTCTTTAAAATTCTTATATATTCTTATAGAAATGCTTAATCAAAACCAATTATAGTTTAAAAATTGCGAAAAATCACTCAAAACATTAAATAATTTTTCCTTTAAAATGTAACCCAAAGTAGTATGGGAATTTTTAGGCAATTTTTCAATGACTAATTTTGCTGGCAGCTGCTCTATGTTTTATTTATAAATTTGTTACATATTAAAAACAAAAAAAAAAAAAGATCAAAAAACTAATGAGAACGAGAAAAAATAAGTTTTTAAATTAAAGAAAAAATCTGACTTTTTTCTGGCCTTATTTTTTGGAACATTTAACCCTTTTTGACGCTTTTTAAAGTTCAATTTAGCCTCTTTTTTCTCGCCTCCTGATAAAACTGCTTATTATTTGCATTCAATATGTTTTAACGAAGAATTTTTTTTGTATACCGGAAGAAAACAAGTGAAATTTGTTTAGAAATAATTAAATAAACAATTTTGTTTTGTTTTCTTATATGGTGTGTCCGATGTAAAATAGAAAGTCTTACGTATTTTTAATACTGGGTCATTCTCAGTACTTTTTGGCCCCCTATATTTTTAATAGAAAACGGACTAAATGACAAATTTTTTTAATTAAATCAAATAATATTTGAGCAGTAAACACAATTATTTGTCTAAACAAGTAACTACGGAGCCGTCTTTATTAATTATTTGCATTTTACTGAAGATGCAAAGAAGGGCCTACGGGAAAATTTGCCCCAGTCATTATTTACGCAGCCTGGTCAGTATTATTTCAGTAAATCCTTATTATCATACCAATTATCAGCATGAAAACACAGGCAATGAGAAAAATGCATTTCCGGATCCCGATTGTAGCCACCTAACCACTCCTGAAGTTTATTGATGATAAATTGATATAAATTTTATGCGATTAAATACATCAATATAGTTGTGCCTTTTATTAAAAAATCCAACTTTTTTTATGTGTTACGTATATAACACTTGACATTTGCATAGAAAATATAAGGGCAAAAAATGTGTGGGTAACGCCGACTGTTTCATATATGTAACAGCTTATAGCTGCCTAACTAAACCAGATTTCAACAATTTTTCCACGTCAATGGGTTTATATGCCTAAGTTAACATGTTGTTCAAAATTTCAAGCCTCTAGCTAGGATAAATCGCTGTGGGCATTAATGGGTTAATATTAAAAATTTAATCAAATATTTAGAATAATGATCTCAATAAAAAGAAAGAACGAATAATTGTTAAAAAATACATTATTTTGAATAATAAAACGTCTTTTTTTTTGGTTGAGTTGGGATGTTTTGGGAATTTTTTTTTTTTTAATTTTGGGGTTTACCAAAAAAGTATCTGGCAGTCCTGGTTGTTGTTGCTGTTGATTTTGTTTTGTTCTCATTTTCAATCATTCGTAGTTGTCGTTTTCATTGTAGTCGTTGCTGTCGTCGTCGCAATGATCGTCAGTATCATCAGTTATCGTTGACTGTGGCTGTTCGTAGTTTATTTATGCTTTCTTTAGCAATTATTCTACATGCTTAAATGCTCGTAAGAGTAAAATAAAAAATTACACATTCTATAAAAATGTACTTTAAAAAACTGGACGGATGGTTGGCTGGTTGTTTAGTTAGACTGTGGTTTGCTTTGGCTCTTGTTGGAGAGCTTTAGTTTTAAAACGATTGCGATTGATTGTGGGTTTGTTTGTTGGTTGCGTTTACGATTTTTACTTTATTTTTTGTAGTTGTTATTTACTAAGCATAGAAGTTTGCTCATATATACGTCACACATGCAAACATACACATGCACACGTACACAAATATTTACAAAAATACTATTACACAAAAAAAAAAACCATGAAACTTTATATGTATTGCGATTAAAATAAATGCGAGGTACTTAGTACGTGTTTGTATTTATTTAGTATTTTTGTAGTTATTGTGGATTATCATTGAGATCGTTAGTCACAAATATATTAAATGTAAATACACAGATATTGTGAAAAATATATACATTTTCACCCGTTCTAGTCATTAATAAACTTAGAACTACAAAACAAAGGCTTGAGTCCCTAAAAACTTCTATTTGAAATTTATAATTCACAATCTTGTCAACAAAATATTTATTTAAAAATTAATTATAAAATTTATCAAAAAAAAATTTATGAAAAGAAATTTATAAAAACTTAGACAATAATAAAACTTATCGAAAGTCTATATACCAGCCGTTATCAAAAAATTTTAATCGGACTAAAACTGGCTTAAGTCCTTAATAAGTTTTATTGTAATAGTAATCTAAACAAATGGGTTACAGATCTGAACTCACAAGACTTGAAACTAATAGAGTGCATAATTTTAACACCATAGGTTTCATTTTATAATCATGATTACACGTGCATTCGAGTCACTTTATATTTATGCAAATGGATTTTAATATGCAATCAAAAATTTTTGATAATATATATAAAATTAATTGTGTTCGTTTGCAATTTCCAAAGTATGATCCTGTAAATCACAGAATTAAAATAGCTGATTTAATTTATTGATAGGAGCATATTAATTATGGCATAAATTAAGAACTATTTTCGCAAAAGTCTTACAATTTTGAAGAAATAACTTCTCTATCATAATTTGTAATCGAAATTAATAAAGAAAAGATAGAACCAGGGGAAATAGTATCCCCCATACAGAGAAAATAATAGCGCTAAGATTTTGTATAAACTAATTTTTTATCATATTTCATTGATTATATGAAAATTGTTCTTATAGGGACAGGGAGAGGAGTAGCCCTCATGCTTAGCAAATATTAATTTTCGCACACCCAAGATGATTAAAGTCTTGAAAAGATGTAGAAAAATTTTTCATGCCAAACTTTTAATAGGGCGGATAGGTCGGGGGGCAGAAGTAGCTACCATATAAAGTAAATATTAGTCATCGTATCATAGGGGTACCGGAATGAGCTAATCCTCTATTAAAACAACATTCAGAGACATTTTCTGTAAAAAAAAATATAAAAAATTTTTATAAAAATAAAATTGAGAAATTTAGAGAAGAATGTCTATAAAAAATTTATGAAAATTTTCTATATAACAAAAACTTATTTACAATTTTCTATAAAAAGAAAATTTAGAAAAAAATTTTCTATAAAAAGGAAATTTAGAAAAAAATTTTCTATAAAATGAAAATTTAGAAAAAATTTTCTATAAAATGAAAATTTAGAAAAAATTTTCTATAAAAAAATTTGGGACAATTTTCTATAAAAAGAAAAATTATCGAAAATTTTTATAAAAAGAAAATTTTACAGAAATTTTCTATAAAACCTAAGAGAACATTTTCCGTAAAAAGAATATATAGAAAAAACATTTTATAATAATATTCTACAAAATGTAAAGAAAATTTTCTATAAAAAGAAAATTTGGAGAACATTTTCTGTAAAAAGGAAATTTGGAGAACATTTTCTGTAAAAAGGAAATTTATCAAAAGCTTTCTATAAAAAAGAAAATTTATTGAACATTTTCTATGAAAAAGAAAGTTTATCTAACATTAAAAATTAAAAAATTAAAAGAAGTTTCATTAACGAAAAATTTTAGGAAGGAAATTAATCGAAAATTTCCGAATGAAGGAAATTTAGAGAAAATTTTATATAAACAGAAAATTTATCGAATATTTCCGATTAAAAGAAAATTTATCGAAAATTTCCGATAAAAGGAAAATTTGTTTAAAATTTCCTATAGAAAGAAAATTTATCAAAAATTCCCTTAAGAAGAAAATTTACCAAAAATATCCCATAAGAAGAAAATTTATCGAAAATTTCCTATAAAAAGAAAATTTATCAGAAATTTTCTATAAAAAGAAAATTTATCAAAAATTTCCCATAGAAAGAAAATTTATCGAAAATTTCCTATAAAAAAAGATATCGAAAACTTCCTATAAAGAGAAAATTAATTTATCGAAAATTTCCGATAAAAAGAAAATTTATTGAATATTTCCGATAATAAGAATATTTATAAAAATTTTCAGATATAAAGAAAATTTATCTTAAATTTTCGGTAAAAAGAAAAATTAACGAAAATTTCCGATCAAAAAAAATATTGAAATTTTTGTATAAAAAGATAATTTAGAAAAATTTTTCTATAAGACGAAACTTCATAAAGATATTGTATCTTCCTAAATTTAAATCAATTTTAGGTTTTCAAATTGAAATTGAGCAGAAGAACGTAACTTTTTAATTTATTCTTATATTTATTCCTAATAAGTAATGGCTTATTTTTTTGGCAAAGTTCTGTGGAAAATTTAAAATTTCGTATGGTGAAAAAAAAAAATTTTTTCCATGATGAATTTTGTCAAACTAGTTAACAAAACTTCACAAAACTTTTAGAAAATTGAATACATTTTTAAATAATTATTTGTTTTTATGAAAAAAATAACAATTTTATAAAATCAACATTAAAATACACAAACAATTTAAAATATTTTTATTTTTATTATTTATTTTATGATTATCAAAACCTTCTATTCATTTGTTAAAAATTTATGCAGTCCTATGGGCTAATGAAATTTTAATCACCTCGTAATTGTCAAAACTTTATTTTTTTTTAATTCTTAACTACCGTTTGCACACACTTCTATTAAACACTTCGAATTTGAAGTTTTCTTTTATTTTTTTATTTTTTTTTTTTTTTCAATATTTTTTCTAAGTTTTAAATGCTGTTTTGTTTAAAATTAAACGAGATATCTCCCTAAAATCGCTCAAAAGCTTTATTAGGTATTTTCTTAAGTTCATAATAAATTCAAATATGTATTATAAAGTAAAATATACCATTTCATGTTTTATTTGGTGCATACCTTTTGGGGTAGAAAAAAAATTAAGTAAGTTATATCCGTAGAAACTATATCTTTAAATGCCTTAAAAATTGTTGCATTATTGTACATTTAAAATCGAAAAATTGTGGAATTTTTTTCTAAATGCTATAAAAACCATAAAAAATTTATACATTTGGAAAGCCCGATTCTTCCACATCTCAAAAAAATTTAAATTATAAAAGTATAACAGAATTGGGAACACAATTAAACAAGAACCTACTCAAAAATTAGTTTTGAGAGTGTTGGAAATTTTTAAAATTGATTTATGATGTCTCCAAGAAGGCCTATAATGTACGCTATGCCTTTTTTTCTCGTGATTTTTCGCTGTAGCAGAATGATATGGAACAATATATTCTTTTAAATTAATTTTCAAGTTTAACACTTGCCCACAAAAGTCTTTTTTTATTTATATTTTCAAAAATGTAATAATGCCTCTTACTGTCAACTCAAATACTTTGCACTCGATTTCTGTGTGTTCCATATCATAACTGGGATAAATACTTGCTTACATCAACAAATGTATGTACATTCCAATGCGCACGTTCTACTACTCATGATAAGCCCTCTCTCGTGGTTGTGGTCATTTAGGTCAATCTAATTGAATTGAATTTGTTTTATTTATTTTTTATTATTAACTTTTTTAAACGACTCGTATCATCATCTTCGCTGACGTTTTTAAACTTAATTATATTCGTACTTAATATTATAATGTCAACTAAGTTAATCTGAAATGAATATGTGATATTCGTAAACCGGTTTAATGATATCATGTTATATGTATATATAAGTACCCTGAGGCCCCGGTCTGCATCGTTAATGGGGAATCGAATCACGATTTTTTATGTTCCAGAATAAAAACATTTGAACAAAAAGCAAGTTAATTTTTAATAAAAAGGAGTATTTTTTGTAAAAAGAGATAAAATTAAAATTTAATTTGAATTTTTTTCTAACTTTTTTCTAATTTTCTAACTTCACAGAGAGTTTAATTCATTTTTTTTCGATTAAGATTTTCTTCAATATCTTCATACCTGTTATTAGATATTATGAAACTCCTTATAAACGACGCAAATCAAAATTACAGCGACTCTGTAATATATTGAAATTTCAAACAGCGACGCAAAACGAAATGAACCAAATCGAAACGACTCAAATTGAGGCCTGAGTGTACATATAGGAAATTTTCTCTAAATGTATATTTATTTTTCTCCAGATTGAAGTGCATTAAGTTTCTTGGTCCAAAGGTGGCTCATTCACGGAAGCTGTAATCAAATATTCAATATGTATTTTTCGAATGAGAATTAAAAATACTGCAAACTAAGTTTAAGTCGTAAATATCGCGAAAAACTTTGAAGCAGTTTGAATAATATAAAATTTGTTCACATTTCAGATTCCGGTACAAGTTAAAAATTTCTGTTTGAAAGGTCTATCAGTTGGATATAAGGCTCAAATTTTTGTAGAAAATTATACTGAACTATTTATCTGAGATATGAAATACATCTTTACCTTAAACTAAAAAACTTTTGCATTAAAAAAAATATATATAAATGATCAGATGTACAGCTCACAATTGACACTTTATATCCAATGACTATGTTTATTTCTTATTTGCTATTTACGCAATTATTTAAATGAGAGTAAGTATTATATTGTACATTTGTAAGATAAGATCTTGGTCAATTAAATAAAATGATCATGACATTGCCTTAAATTATAAACTACAAATATGTACAATATCGTTGATCGTATTCTTAAAATACAAATAGATACTTAAGTAAAGACGTACTGGCAAATGTTGTTATAATACTCATTCATATAAGAAAGAATTTTGACTGTATCCTACAGTTCGTGCGATTAAAAATATTAAATACCAAAGAATAAAATAGAAGTTTATGTGAGCGGCACTACGAACTAAATTTCCAAAAAATTGACTTAATTTTTTTTCAAAATACAGAAGCAAAATATATGTGACTAAATGTATTTTGTTGTTAGATGAATTAGGTTTTTGAGAATTGAATCAGGTTTTTTCCTCTCACATAAATATCTATTTATTAATCTATGCTAAATACTTTAATTGAACATACAGACAGTAATTTTGATCCCATAATAATTACAATTTAATACCAAATGAAACCCATAACCAATAAAATGAACTAAACCGCCGAAGTAAAGTCTGCAGGGCATTATGACAATTGAATATATTATAACTTCCTCATATATATATATATATATATATATATATATATATATATATATATATATATATATATATATATATATATATATATATATATTAAATATCATTTTTATTTCAAATCTATTATTTGTATGACGTTTTAATTTTTTATTTTATAATTGATATTTTATCCATCATTCTAAAAGTCAACTTAAAGATTTATTTCTATAAAATGTATGAAGTGTAATAAATTATTGAACAAGAAAATTATCTAATTAAATTTTTGTCATACAATAAATAAGTATTTCTTTTTATTTATTTAGCTCGTGGTTACTTATTGGGTTTTGGAATGTGCTAAGTCATCACGTGTGACTTGATCGTGTGTAGTATAGAATTTTTATTAGAAATATTTGGCTAATTCGCACAACTTCGTTATTGTGTTATTTGTTAAAATATTATGTGAAGAAAAATAACAATTTTAAAAAATTAATACACTTTGTGAATAAGTGTGTTATTCTTAAATGAATTAAAATATTATAAATGTCAAATTTTTTATTATTTATTATTATTAATAATTTTTTTAAATACTTAGGTTTTAATGAAAAATGTTGCCTGGATATCCGACTGGCTGGTGGTCAGTCCATATATAACTTGTGCGCAAATGAAATTTTAAACATATGACTATTTTGGTATAATGACACAACCTATTGAAACTGATTATTATTGCTTATTAAGTTAAGCATAAAATATTAAGTTATGCATAAAAAAGTTTAACTATTTCTACAAAATTTGGTACAAATAAGTTTTATATAAGAGTGAATCGGAACACCAAATTTCACGCACCTATAATTAAGCATAGCTCTCATATACGATCCGAAAATCACTTAAACTCGCACAAATACCACATAAATGACAGTATCAAGGCAATATTTGACATAAGTTTTATATAAGCAGAAATCATAGTACCAATCATTATTGGTCATAGGTCTCATATAACATATTGTGGGGCATGACCGTCTATAAAGTTTTTATTTGTTATTATTGATAATCAATTTTTTTTTTTTTAATTATTAGTAAAAAATTCAATTTTTAGTGCAAAATCTGATTTAAAGTGAAGAATCAAATTTCCAGTGAAAAATCAATTTTTTAGTGAATAATCGGTTTTGAGTGAAAATGTGAAATATTGGTGAATAATCGGAGGTTTAGTAAAAATTTGGTTCTTTTGGTGAAAATTTACATTTTTTTGTGAATAATCGGACTTCTGTTGAAAAAAATCGAATTTTTTGTGGATTATCAGTTTTTAATGAATTTGAGTTTTTGGTGAATAATCGGTTTTTCCTCTTTGTGAAAAATTTAATTTCGGAATTTTTGTGAAAAATCGAATTTCTAGTAAATAAAAGGTTTTTTGTGAAAATTTGGAATTTTTAATGAAAATTTGAATTTTTGGTAAAAATTTGAATTTTTGGTAAAAATTTGAATTTTTGGTGAAAATTTGAATTTTTTGTGAAAATTTGAATTTTTTGTGAAAATTTGAATTTTTAGTGAAAATTTGAATTTTTGGTAAAAATCTTAATTTTTGGAGAAAATTTGAATTTTTTGTGGAAACTTGAATTTTTTGTGAAAATTTGCGCATCAGAGTGAAAAGAGTATCAGTCCTTTCAATTGACATCAATTTTGTTAAAATCGGATAACGCAAATAAAAGTTATTCAATCTTAAACTTCGTTCATTTTTGACAAAAAAAAAGCTCGAAGTGTCACACTGTCCATAGAAAATTAATCGTTGGCGTTATGATGAAAGTTAATATGCCATATAAAGCGCATTGAGGAGTAATGTTATTTAGCCACCTTCAAGTGTTTAATATGGCTCTAAATAATTTATTAAAGCGATTCAATGGTGTCCGTCAGTCCTTCTATCCAAAAGTTATTAATGTAAATATTCTGATCAAACTATAGGTCATGATGATTCTGAAGAGAATGATCTATATGGGCTGTAGGTCAATATATTGATAGCTGTCAATATATTGATAGTAATGTCAAAGTTTGAATTTTGTAGAGTTAAAATTCGAAAGGAAAATGATATTCCAAATACACATTAGCTGAGGTGTTTTCCAGTTGTTTTGGAGGAGCACAGGTCCTTAGCGGATCATGGGGATAGTAAATGGCCTTTACAATTTTTTTTTCACGTTTCCAATACAAAATTAAACGCAAATGTGTGTAAACCAAAGCCGGAGTCAGTTTGGGTATTGATCGCACCAAAATCTCTATCCAAGCTTGTACAATTTTCAAGATTTTTTTTTCTATTTATTTGTAAAATTCTCAAAAGCTGAAATTAAAAAGAAAATATTTTAGTCAAATAAATATTTTTAAGACATATTTAAAATAACGAAAAAGCGATCATTTTATTGAGAAAAGTTATTTTGTTATACTCGGATTGGAATTTTGGGTATTTTAATATAAAAAAATTGGTAATTTTTTTAAATTCCCTAATTTTAAGACAAATACTATCTCTTTTTTTTAATTTAATTTGTTTAGAAATGTTAACATTATTTTTGAATAAAATTATAAATAGTTAATTTTTATGTTTCTCTGGTCTTGGTGTAAAGAAATTAGACCCAATTTAATTTATTTTTATTAATTACCACAAGTAAAAGAAATATTTTGTTTGGCTTCAATAACTCTTAAACTAAAATAAAAATAGAAATTGTTATTGAAGTTGTTATTTTTAATCGCGATGTTCTTTCTCTATGATCGTTTTTCTTCAAAAATTAGTTTTATTTAAATTTGTACGGATTTCTAGGAAAGATCGCTTACGAGCTGAATGCCTATTTAATTGCTTCGGATTCTTCGGCAAATTAGCCTTATCATTGACGTAATGATATTGGGAGATTATTCTCTAAACCGGTTGACTCGAATTTCGTTACCAAGCGTTAAGTAATTGGCAGCCATTTAGTATTATAAAGAGAACGTACGTACAAATTAAGCCATAAGCAGTTCAGTGAATTAAATTTGTCAACAGTGGTTATTTTAGAAATTCAATTATAACACAACAAAATTTTGCTACTAGTTGATTTATCAATAAAAGGGACTAAGAGGTGAAAAGTTTTTCATCTTGTGATAGTACTTTTTTTCTAATCCAAATTAAAGGAGAAGAATTTTAATATTTCAATAATAAGACTTTCAATAAAGAAAAGAGCCTTAGTATGACATTCTTTTTATTTCTAATCAAAAATCGATTTTGTATATGAAAATTTTAAAAATTAAAATAACCAATATTTTTATAAATATGACGCAAATATTTTGGACAATTACATGAAAGTTAAAAAAAAAATAAAATAAAAAAGTAGCATTAATATCTCGTTTAAAAAATAGCTTCAGAAAGTGATCATTTATGCTTCCGAATAAAAATAAATTTCTTATAACAAACAAGCCACAATTTTATTAACAATAGAAAAAATCTTTTAACATTATTAACAATAAAAACGGCCTCAATCTATAATCGCTTTTTTTTACCAAAGATATAAAAGAGTCTCAGTTTGCGATCACTTATATTTTTCATCTGAAATCATTTTTTATGGAATCTCGTATAAACATTTTTATGGAAATTTGAAAATTCCTATTCATATTTTTAATATTTTCTGTAAGCCCACACAAAAACCTTCACGACGACCCCCAAACTTTCTCATTCAATGTGTAAATTACTATCATCAACAAATTAATAAAATAAAAGTATGCGTGATTTTATAAATTCCAAAATAATAAAAAGAAAACTATATTTAAAATTAAAACAGTTCAATGACCTTAAACGCTGAAAATAAAAAAAAATATTTCTTGTGAATATGCTACAAAGGTAATGATTGCCTCAAACAAAAGATACCCTACAAACATAAAGTAATTATAATCTCGTTTATTAAAGTGAAAAGATATAAATTTTGTTATTGGCAATTCAAAACAATTTAACTTCTTTTGAAAGATATAAAAATAAACTACTTAATTACTATTTCTATAAATCAATACAAAATTAAAAAGAAAGTAAACTATCCAGAACAGAAAAAAACATAAATTCCAAATAAAAGAAAAAAAACTTCGAACTTTTAAAAAGTGAAACTGCTCCATTAAAAGCTGAAACTCAAAACAAAACTAAAAGATCTTTTGAAAATGTTATCAAATAATGATACAGATGAGAGAACAGATAAGTGAGCCTTCAATCTGCTAGATTCCATTAAGCAAAAGAAGTATAGAAAAAGGTAAATAAATAAAAATAAAAAATAATACTCCATTAACTATTATGAGCAAAAAATAACAAACAAAAAAAAGGGGAAAATAAGTAAATCTAATGCTGGTCGTTCCATTAGTGTGTGTCTAATACGTAATTTTAGAGTGTTTGTTATAGATCTTCAACAGAAAGAAAAGTAACAACAACCACAATCGTTGTAATAAAAAAAGAACTTTCTCCGTCCACTCTAAAATAATAAAATAAAACATATGGTAGTTGAACAAATAGTCGGTCGGCTTGGTCAATACATAGTAGATATATACTTTATTGTTGCTATTGGATAGACGGATGCTGAAATATTTGTTGGCTTAGTAATAATGGTTGTTATTATGATCAGTTAAACAGTGGGCAAAATATGTAAGGAAATAAAACTGTAAACCTGTACTTAAACTTAAAGCTTAATCATTGATCGTATTTCGTTAAATTGAACAATATTTTAATTGTCTCATAAAAATCTTATGAGCATACCTAGACCCAACATTTAGTATTTATTAGGCTATTCTCTCGAATATTCTATATCTATAAATATATATATATATATATATATATATATATATATCTATATCTATATCTATATCTATATCTATATCTATATCTATATCTATATCTATATCTATATCTATATCTATATCTATATCTATATCTATATCTATATCTATATCTATATCTATATCTATATCTATATCTATATCTATATCTATATCTATATCTATATCTATATCTATATCTATATCTATATCTATATCTATATCTATATCTATATCTATATCTATATCTATATCTATATCTATATCTATATCTATATCTATATCTATATCTATATCTATATCTATATCTATATCTATATCTATATCTATATCTATATTTATATCTATATCTATGGCAAATTAAAATCAAATAATTGTTCGACAAAATAAAAGACAAGAATTTCAAGTAAAAATTTATTCGAGTAAATTATGCCGATTAATCTAATAATAGGAGTGAAAAATATTCTAAGTAGTTTTAAAGATATTTTAATTTTTGTTTTTTTTTTTTTAAATTTGCTTGAAAACAATCTTTCCAAAATTTTTATAGAATGTTTAGAATCTAAAAGTGACACCACCATTTGGAATTTTATCAAAAAAATTTATTTGGTAAAAAGAACCAAATATATGCCAAAATTACAACACGTATTTAAAAGTCGTTTTTCAATTACAAAATTCAAACACATATATAAACGCCACTTTAAAAAATGATAATGTAAAATTTAAATAATTAATTTGTTATAATTTGAATTTAGAGGTGATAAATAATAAATATTCTGATATTAAATTTATATTAAATTTTTAATAAGAAACAATTTGGAAGATTTGAAATTTGATTTGCAAAAACATATTATTGGTTTTACGAATGACACTACTTTCTTCGCCTAGTGCAGGGTTTGGATAAAACTTGGTATATAGAAGAAATTTGGACTTCAAATTGAATTAAGCAAGTAAACTTATACTTTATGTTAAGAATCACTGAAATTTTCTATCTAAAATAATTCAGAATTTTGTTTGAATTTTTAAATATGCCTTATCAGATTTTTTAGACCTAATTATTTAATTATCAAAGAATTTATTAAATATCAAACAAATTTTAATAATATGTTATTTTGGAAAGACTATTTCAGAAGGGTTATTAAAGTTTTTCTTTGATGTTTTAAACTACTATTTTTGTTTAATTTTTTAATAAAGCTTGTCTTAACTCATAATACTAGTTTTATTTTTTAATAAAAATTGAATAAAACGAGTAAAATTCTGTGGTATAATTTACTCGAATAACTAGAGTAATTTAAAAGATTTACTTGATTATTCGAGTAATTTAAAAACTGAGTTATCGAGTTATTATTAGGAAAAAGTCGAGACTTTCAGACTCACAGTCTACAGGGCACCCAAAAAAAAAATAACATTTAATATCATTAATTTGTTAAAGAATTAAATTTTCTTAAACACAAAATTCAATATAATAATTTTTAAAATTCTTTAAGCCAATAGTCTATATTCTTAAACCACTGTGTCTCTAGTGAGGAATGTTGTTGGTGTTTCTTTTTCTTTCATGAATGATTGTTGTATTTATGATGGTGATGTCGTATATGCTGCTTTTTACACTTTTATTGGAAACTTTATGCAGCCTAAAGCGATTTTATGTCACTTGAAACATGATATTAGTGGTATGTAAATAAAAATTAAAAATAAAAAAAAAACATAAATACAAACATAAATAAAGAAAAAGATTAATTTTTTTATTATACGCTTGATACAGATGTGAATATAATAATTATAAAAATACACACACATTCATATTTTCATATAAAAATTCATACGCTTTACTCCAGCATTCGTACACGTATGAGTATCATGATAAAAGTGAAGTGACTTTTTTTAATTCATTAAATTGTTTTTTTATCTACAAAGTGAAATGAAAAAAAAATTAAATGAAAGCAAAACAGAACTGGATTCTTAAGATGCAGTTTTGTTGGAGTTCGGTGATTAAGTTTAGCTGATGGCCAACAGCTGACCAACAACATTCTATATTGTCTACTTACTATTAAAGACAGCAGCAACATTAATAGCCAACAACAGCAGCATCCAACAACTGCAACAACAACGAGATTTATCTTAAGCTAACAACTATCCATCGATCAACAGCAGGCAGCAAGCAACAAATTAGTAACAAATAGTAATCTACGGTTATATTTTAAGCAGTAGAGGAAAATTGTTTAGAAGCACTAGTTAAAAGAAATGGCTAATTTAAACAGAAGCATTTTAAAGCTTTTATTAGCTTGGCTGGTAGGTAATGTGTAAAGTAATATTAAAAATTATTTCAAATTTTTTACACATATTTTTTAAATTTTTTTTTAATTTATTGATAGGATCTTGTTGAAAATAATATTTGACCCAGTAAAATTAGGGGAAAAATTACTAAACCTCCGAATTTGATGGAGAGTTATTCACTGTTAACCCTTTTCTGCCTAATGCACAGTGTCACATTTATCCAAATTAGACAAAAACACGAAAATTAAAGCTTACAAGTTAAAGTTTTTTTTTTAATTTACTAGTAAACATATCATATATTATTGAAAAAACATTTAGAATGATGGAAAGTGTCTATAGCGCTAATTATGGATTATTAAAGTTGCTACTTTTAAAAATATTTTTATTTGATTCAAGATTTTTGTGAGGAAATATGTTAACTTTAACTGTCTATATCTTAATAAATACTGCAGATATTGTTAAGATTATGATAATAATTTGTTAGTTTAAAAAGTCAATACTGAAACTATTTTTTTTTTTTTTATTTAAAAGAAAACCTAATATTAAAAATATATTTTTTTATAAATTCTATTTTTAATAGACTAAATACTATTGGTATATGAAAGAACATCTATAAAGTTACATTTGAAAATATAGACTGCGACTTTTTGTGATCTTTTACAATATTATAAAAAAAATATGCGATACCTCATATTAGCAATTTGTTAAGAATTATTTCAACATTTGAAGGTATTGGCTATTGGTTATGGAAATATTACACTAAGATTGGTGTGATTAGATCCTATCACGCCAACCTTCAAAGTACTTTTTATTTTAATAAAATTTTTAAAAATATATTCGAAATTCATACAAAATGGCAACGATACCACCCGCCCATTTTTGGTGGGAATGTTTACGGCCTTGCCTACTAACAGAATATAACATTTCAATCCAATATCTCTAAAACTGGTTTTTTGTCATTCTAAAACTGCCAAATATGACAAATGGTACTTTTTAGTTTTATTAAAATAAAAAGCGAAAAAAATAAAATTTTGTATCAAAAGAGGGTTAAGGAAAACAAACTAAATTAAAATTATATACAAAATTTCATTAGATGCTACAGGATGCGCTTTCACAATCAAAAATTTAAGTTCTTATAAAGGACAATCCAAATCATCTAGAACTTTGGTATAGGGTCATATAAAAAGTATCCGCGACATTTTATCACTAAATGTTGTTGATGCCCAAATATCGGGTAAGACTAATTCGATTGTGTTAACCAAACCAATCTTTGAAAGGTGACTTTCAGGTAACATTTTTGGTTAAAACAATTCTTTATCTCGTTGTTCGTGTAAAAACTTATATTATATTGATTAGTGAAAAATATCTGAAGAAATATCATAAAAAACGAAAAATTTGTAAAGTGTACGGTAAGAATGCTGTGACGCAGAAGTGGTTTGCTCGACTCCATTCCAAGAATTTCGATGTAGAAGATGCTCATCGCACTGGTCGACTAGTCACTGAAAAAGTGAATTAAACTTTAGAACTGGTGGAGCAAGACCGGCACGCAAGCCGGTACTAATCATTAACCACATGAAAGTTTGAAATCTGGCTACTCAAAGAAACTCGATGAATTATAGCAAAGAAATCATTAAGGGTGATGAAAAATGTTCTTTACGAGAATGTTAAGCGTAAAAAATCATGGTCAAAAGCCGGCGACCCTCTACATACGACTTCAAAGTCAGGTTTGACGGCAAACAAGGTTATGTTGAGTGTTTGGTGGGATTGGAAATGAAATATATAAATTCTACTATTCACAACTTAACCCTTTGAGCGAAGTAATCAAGAAAGTCCAATCAGAATTTGCCAACAGAAAAGGTATTGTGTTCCATCATGGCAATTCTAAGCTTCATACATATTTGATAACCCGTCAAAAATTTACTGCACTTGCTAGGGAAGTTTTGATGCACCCATCGTATAGCCCGTACCTTGCATCATCTGACTATTATTTGTTTCGGTCTTTGCAAAACTCTATTGATGGTAAAAAAAAATTGGCCAACTGAAGAGCCGCTGAACATCACTTGGCCAAGGTTTTCGTCGATAAGCTACAAAAGTTCTACAGCAATGGAATTATGAAACTACTGAGAAGAGACCATAGATAATAATGGCTTGATAATAATGTACTTGATTAAAATTTTACTTTAAAAATTAAAAAAAACCCATACTTTTTATATGACCCAATATTAACATCGGTTATTATTTTGACCTGTATCTATCGCTACATGACTATTAAAAAGTTAAAGGTCACAAAAAATCAGATTTTTGCACATATCTCTTTCGTATGTTTCGTAATTGTTTTGATGTCATTACAACGTCCACAAATTAAAAAATTTCTTAAAATTTGGCTGAAGTTGGTGTCATTATCGGTTATGGAGTTCTAAGTCATTTTAAGTTCGGTTTTCATAATGAGGTTATAGACTTCAATTATAATCGCAAATTAAAAGAAAAAAAAAAATAAAGACACATAATCTAGCAATTAAGAGAGAGCATGATAAGGCTCTAAAATTGTTTGTCAAAATCGAAAACTTACTTGTCTGGGCTAATTGCCCTTTTTGAATAATTTTTAATATCAAGAGAAAAATTAGCTCTAGTTAGTCAAGGCAAATCAGCCGAATCTTACACATAAGAAGCAGTGATACCAACACAAATGCGCAGAAATTATTGAAAAAAGTCCTAAAAAGTGCTAAATTAAAAATACAACAGTTTTGTGGTACAATCAAGATATGTTTTGTGGAAAAGCACAAAAAAGGGCTAGAATTAAAACTACATCTCAAAATATTAATATTATGAACCTCGATCCAAATTTTTTCAGTTCTGTCAATAATTTGAAATTCAAAGAATTTTATTTGTTTAAGATAGTTAAAAAAAAATAACTTTCTTTACAATTTGTTAAGATCTCTTAAAAAATTCAGACTAGACTTTTTTATATTATTCGAAAAAATATTCTCAGAACTTAGTGCAAACATTAAGATGTGAAATATTATATAAATTGTCAAAATAAATTAATTAAATATACTGGGCAAAATAAATATTAATCTATTAAAAAAAAACACTCAAACAAAAAGCGTTCGTAATATGCAAGAAATGGGAAAAAGTAAAAAGGCGCTAAAAGAGCTAAACGAAAATTGTTAAAAGCGCTAGATTTGCATATTTTTTAGTTTTGGGATAAATAATGTTTTTAGCGTTTTGGACTACTAAAAATGGCCTATATCTATCCCGAAAGAACTAAGTTTACATCACTACTAAGAAGTGATCTTTCTTCTGAACAAAAACATTGTTCATTGCTACTTAATAAGTGGCTAAACAATAACAAAATCATACATTGCTGATTTACTACCTAAACTGGTAGCTTTAAGCATATAAACATAATAATAATAATAATAATAATAATAATAATAATTGAAAAAGGAGAATTTTAAAATAACTGTAAAAAGCTTTATCGTAAACCATTCATCTTACTTAATAACATATAGGGAAAAATAAGTTACAGATTCCATTTCCCAAAAAGTTGTAAGTTAAATAGATGATGTTTACAGAGAACACCACGGTGGGACGTTAAAGAATGCTAATGACGGTCGTGGCGGACCAGAAAATGCAAACATGCAAACATGCAAAAATTCTAAAAAAAAAACTTTTTATCGTGAATGTCACATGAAATTTCGAGAACAGCAAATTTAATATGTAACAAATCATTTCGATCGTAATTACAGATCCAAGCAGTTACATTACACTTTTACATTGAGAGATAAAGATTTAAGGATACCAATTAATTAAAAATAATTGTAAATATTGATTTTTTTCTAAATTTTCTTTTTGTTTTGAAAATCTAATTTTGTGGTGGAAATTGGATGTTTTGATTCATATAAAAATCAGTTTTTTAGTGAGAACTTAATTTATTTATAATTATATAGTTTTTGTGTAAAAATTCGGTTTTAGATTTTTTTTTTTTTTTTTGTGAGAGTTTTGTTTCTGAAGCAAATTTGATTTTTTAGTGAAAATTCAGTGTTATTTTTGGTGAAAACCGGTTTTTAGGGAGAATTTTATATTTAATTTTTATTTTTTTGTATGAAAATTTAATTTTTTAACTTTTTTAGGCTGCTAGCAAAATGATCCAAAGCAAAATCGCCCAAAGTAAATAAATAAAATAAATCAAATTAAAAAATATAATATATCATATTTGTGGTTGTCCTGGTTATTATAAATATATGAGTATTTATTTAAATCGATTTGTTCAATTAAGTTAATAATTTTCTAATTTTGTTTATAAAATAATTTTTACAAATATAAAAGAATTTAACAGACTTTTTAAAACAATAAAATAGTGTCAATCCTTAATTTTTTACAGATGTGGTCAAGATTAACGTGGTCACCTGGCATGACGGCCTTATCCCACGGTGGTCTTACCACCGGGTGAGTACAATGCGCCAAACAACGCACCCATGTGCCTGTTAAGAACACACAGGTGGCAATTGGAGAGAATCATTGTCTGGATAAGTCCACTCCCCCTTGCTTGGGAGTTGGAGCTATCTAACCTCCTGCCGCACTATTGGCGACCTGTGTCCAGTACGACAACACCGACAAGTCAGTGCTGCCGTACCAGGGGCTACTGGCTCTCGTGGTACCAGATTGTGTTAAGTCTCTGGTCAGCCCCGAAGGTCCTTTTCTCCCATTATAGACCCACAGACAAGTCCAGGCAATGTTGCACCTTTTTATACCTGCCAAACTGTTACGCTCTCTAGGACCGAAGCTATCCCAGAGTGTAAAATGACAGGATTTTCTCTACCACGTATGAGCTATACATCAAGGAAAATATTTAATCCAAGAGAACAAAAAATTAACTCTTTTACATAAGTTTATATATATTTAATAAAGTTGAAATTCTTTTTAGAATTACCCCTAAACATTTATTCGCCACTGTTTACAGTAATGGTTAAAGAAGAAAACTACAAGACAGCAAAATCACCAAAAACTTTTACAAAAAAAAAAAAAAAAAAAAAACGGAGAAAAAAAAGAAATGGAATAAAAACAGCATTCGATGGTGATTTTTTTTTCTTATTTTATTTTTTTGTTGTAAATAAAAGAGCAGTATTCTACAATCTTCTTTGACTTCTAATGAAATTCATAAGGTGAGAATCAATTCAGTATAGTTTACGGCCATCAAAGAAACAAACGCAAAAATCTCGGTTAATTTAAAAGACAAATAAATAAGAAATATTCAAAAAGTAATAAGAAATATACAAAAATACTTAAAAAGTTCATAACGTGAAAAGGATTATTGAAATAAAATAACAAATAAAGCAAATAAATAATAAAAGAACGATCTAATAAAGTTAAAACCCCCACAGGTGATTATTATACAGAAAAAATTATTACCCTATATTTTTCAATTCATTTTACATCAAAATTTAATTAATATATTCAAGCAAAACTAAAATAATAAAAATAGCAAACATAAAATTCAAAAACGATTTCTTTTTCTTATTTAAATTTTTGATTTATTCAATCATATATTTGATTGATTTAATAAAATTTTTAATTGGAACAATTTTTCTTTTTTTTTCATTTTTTACAGTTATTAGTAATTGATATAAACATTTTGGTGAGAAGTGCAAATTTAAACAATTTATAATTGAATGAATTATTTTGTACAAAAAAAAAACTAAACAAATTTTATATAATTTAAAACAAAATTTGCTACTTTTGGTTTTATTTGAAATTTAATTTATTCAATAAAATTAAATTCCTTAAGTAATTTTTGCATAATAACAATTATATATTTTTTATTAAAAACTCGCTTTATTTATGGTTTTAAACAACAAACACACAAAAGCCGCCATCAATTCAAGCGTATTAAATTATGATCAAAGTGTCTTATATGTTATTTTTTCAAACGTTTGTAGTAGTAGTACAGGAGTATTGAATTTTTGTTACTTACGAATTGATTGCACTCAAAATGTCTTAAACTGCTGGAAAACAAATTAATTTTTTCTCGATTTAACTAAAACATAATGTCTAATAATAAACGCAAATGTATCATGTGCGGTAGCTTGGAGTTGAAATTATAACTAATTGTACGCTCAAAGAAAAGTGTTAGTTATTTTGCGTTTAATTTGCAAAATGGCAAATTGAGAGATGAATGTGAATAAATATATAAAATATAATTTCTAAACAATTCTTCACAGTCCAGACCATAAAGCAGTTCTCTATTTATTTATTTTTGGTAAAAGAGAATTCTGAAAGATATCTAATAGTAAATTCTATTTATAATACAGTGTTTCAAATTGTTATAAATGTTAAAAGCTCAAATACGACAGCGAAGTTTTTTTTTTATTCAAAATTAATATCTTTACATTTTTGTCATTACTTTCTTTTATCTTTTGAGGCTAACCTCGACACCGGATGATATAGGACTTTTATTTGAGTGTTTCTAGGTTTTGACCGGTCAACACTGTTCAAAAATCAATTATTTTTGGGAAGAAATCGAAAATAATTATATAAACAAATTTATAAATATTTTCGAAATAAATCTGTAATTTCTGATTAACATAAAAGTTGACATTATCATGGAATTTAACTTTGAAAGGTGAACCGCACAGACCCCTTAGGAGCGTATTTACGAAGTCCCCAAGTAGAACCAAAAAGATACATTGAAAATGTTTATTGTTTCAATGAATTTGTTCCCTAATGTTAACCTAACGTAAAGGTACGTTAAAACAATCTATTGCCAACAGTTACTATTAAAATTCAACGTAGAAGTTCGTCGATTCAACCTTTTCGTAAGCTGTTTTTATGAACACGTTCGTTGAATAAAATAAATAATTCCAATGAACAGTAAATTGATTTCAATGAACTCATACCACAATAATAGGCATGTTCTGCACTTTTGGTATTCACTTTATTTCAAATTAAATTATTACATTCAGTTAATATATGTAAGTAAAAATGATATATAATTCTCTATAAATATTTAATATAGATGTCATAATTATAGCACAGTGTTTCTAAATGAAAAAAAAAGGTGATTTCATGTTCATGGTACCAATGGTTAAACAAATTTAGATTTACTTGATATAGATCGTGATCTTCCTCTTTACTTTTTTTATTTATTTCACAAAGTACTTGTTATTGTCCTTTATATTGCTCAATGATGGTATGAATAATCCATGTAGACACCATATTAAAAAAACAGCATTAAAAAAAGTTTTAATTATTCGTTAATAAACAAAATTTGCTAAAATTCGTTCAAATGACTTAAATTTTTTTAAATTGATGGCCTTTTACATTATTTTTTGCCTGTAGAAATTTTCTTATTTTCATGAAATGCTTCGGAAAGTTATAAAGAATATCCTGACGATCACCGGACGTAGCGTCAATCTGTAATATATTTTTAATAAGAATTAAGTTAAAAGTTTTGATATATATATGAATACTTACGAATAGAAAACCTCTTGATTTTTTCATTCACGATATTTTTTAAAAACCTCGTATTTGAGGCTAATAACAAATTCCTCTTCATCATAATTTTTTTATCTACATAAATATAAGTTAAATATAATATTTTAAAACCTGCTTAAAATAATAAACATTATTATACGTAAATTCCAGCTTTTGAGTGATTCTTTTAATTTGGTGTATTCATTACTGCTGCTCGAGTTCTCCTATGAGAATAAATATATATTTGTGTTCTCAATAGTTCATGTTTTCTGATATATTTAGTTTTTAATTATTAACTTATTATTTTTGTTTCTATTAAATACATAACACTTTTGTTTAAAACGGTTCATTTCTTGTTAAGCGGTAAATACAAACTGGATTATTTTCGTTTTCTTTTATTTATTTATTTTATTTATTTATTTTTTTCTTTTGGTTTACTATGTTTCCCGTTAGAAAGCAATGAATGAGTACGATTATTTTAACATAATTTAACGAAATACTTCTTCGATTCAATGTACTTATTCGTTGAGTAACGCTTCATTAAATCAGAGTATTGTTACTTTGAATCAATGAATTGTACGCTGAATAAATAAACTGATTTACTCATTTAATTAAGAAATACATTTAACAAATTTAACGTTGATTTTTTAAAGAAAACATTCGTTAAGTTTTCTTTGAGACAACGAATTCGTTCGTTGAATTAAAATTCTTAGGAAAAAAATAATGAATTTCATTCAATGCACTTCATTTGTCGAAATTACATTTTTCAGTGTAGGAGAGGAGTATTCGATTTTAAATTTGAAGACTAAACCTACCCTTAGAAGCTATGGACCTATGGGGTCTCAAAGTAATACACCTCTGGTATGAAAGTTTTTAAAACACTTCCCTAATTTTTTTTTGTCTTATTTCAAAGGTCCTTAAAGCACTCATTAAGGTCTTTAAAAAACGTTTCCATAGGATTCCCTCAAAAAATGGGATTTTGGACGGTATCTTTTTTTGGAAATATGAGATTCTTTTATGAAAATTCCTCAAAAATTATCTTGGCTTCCCTTTCCAAAAACATTCTATATTAATAATTCTTGTTTCCCTTATATCAGACGCAAAGTAGAAATAGTGTAATAACTGACTTCTTAACTGCTAAAGTTTCTCACTTCGTACAAAATTAGTCTCTTTAAATGTCATTAGACAAAGTAGTCTTTATATTTTTAAAATAAAATTTCATACCCTTTTTAAATAGCATTGTAAATAAGAGAGCAGATTTAAAGAAGTTTCTTTTTACAGGAAGAAGGCAAGGTCTTACCTCCAATAATACGCTATGTAAAATGGAAACTAGTTTTCAATGGCAGGTTCAGGTATTTTCGAGTGCTCTATAGTACTTCTTTTTCCCACTAGAAAAGTCTTGTTTCACTGAACATTTCATTAAGATATTTCAACTAACAAAGATTTTATTACAAATACAAGACATATATAAAATTTTTCAAAAAAAAAAAAAAAAATGCAAAAAAAGTAGTGTAGAGTTTTCCTATAAATTTGAGATTTTCTTCAAATCGAGCTATGGATTTGCAAATGTTAATTGTAGTTCCACATTTTTTAAAGTCCCCTCACGCAAACGTATTCGATAAATATCAGAAATCATGTTCTGAAAATGGATGCTATAGACCCTCTTGATGCGACACTTGTGATCTCAAATATTAAACTTCTGAAATATAAATTTTTTATCTACTTCGAGTACAAAAACAAGCTAGTTAGAATTTTTTAATTAAAAGAATTTAATATTTTTCTACTTAAAAAGCTTATTCAAGAACATATCGAGGGCCTATATTCAAAACCCTCGATATAAAGTTTTCATGAAACTTCATTTTTGATGCCATTATATTCCCTATAATAACACTCACCTATGAAAATTCATAGTTTTCCAATTTCCAACGTTTTTGTATCTCTCTTTTGTAAGACAAAATAAATATTTTATTTTTATCTTTTAGAGCAAAACCTCTGAGTAATTGTTTTATTTTTGACAGCTGAAATATAGAATGTACCAATTCTGACTAATTTATACATGCTGAATATGAATTTGGCCAAACAATTTAAATCGGTTGAATAGTTCTTACTAAACAATAATAAATATTCACTTTGTATGGCGGCTACTATCCTCTGTAATGAGACCCTATCTATTTTCTTATCAATTGTGGAATTTGACAAGATTTATTTAAGATTTATCTTGTTTGGGGGCTAACATTTCCCCAAAAGTTGCCCGCCCTATTTGCATATTAGTTGTGATTCTTGATGAGGAAATTATTCCCACACAGTTTTTGAAACGTTTGCTCTAATAGATTTTCATTTAAGCGATAAATAATTTTTACCACAATAATAATTATTATTTTATTTATATGGAGGGCAACATTCTTTCTGCTCCGAAAAGTGTCAAAATCATACATTAAATGGTAATTAAAAGTATTTTTTAAAAAGCAACACCCCTAATATTAGGATTGCCAAATACGAATTGTGATCTAACTTGACACTCCTCAGAAACAAGCTTGATTTCGAAAAAAAAAACTTGACAATCGACTTCAGCTAAAAATATTTTATGTTTTATATGAAACCTATATAAAAGTAGATATATAAATATGTCGATACAATAGGGATATAGTCATGGAAAAATATTAAGAAATGCGGCATTAGTGTTTTGCAATTATCTTTTACCTTTATAGTGACTTAATAAAAATATCTCAATACATGTACATTAATATTGATTTTTAAAATTTATTTACGGTATTATGTATGTTTTGGAAGTTTTCGAATAAATCTTAAGGAAACAGTAGAGTAATTCAATTTTAAATTTAAAAAATTTTGACAATTGGTTACCGATTTAGATAAAATTTGTTGTATGTATAGAGGACGATATGAGGCATGTAAAATTAATTTTTCACATTTTTATTTTGAGAACTCTGGCAACTCTATAGCTTTGAAAGTGATTAACATATTTATTTGAATGACCATAACTTTTGTTATATAAAAGATATGAAAATATTGTTTTTTTTTTTTGCAGTGGATTTGTTAAAGCTTGTATTTTAAGATTTAATATAAAACTTTTGAAAATATTTTTATTAACATTTTTTTTTTTTTTTTAAGAATTATATTTTGTGACGTGTTTCAGAGAGGTCAAAATTTTAAAATTTAAAATGGAATTACTCAGTGGTCAATATATAACATATTTGTTTAAATTTAAAACAGTCCTCTTTTGCAAAACGATTATCACGCTTATCACTCTCAAAAAAAAAAAAAAAAATCTTCATCAATGCTTTAAATTTCGTTTAACTTTTTATATAATAACAAATTGTTTTCAGGCTGACAAAATACATTTTAACTTATAAAATATCTTGACAATAAAGTTCGTTCAAGGCCGTCTGTCAACCCTACTCTATATCGTTATTTTATTTACACACACTGAATATTTTCAAAGCTCAAAACCTATCTCTCTATCTCTGTTTAAAATTTTTGCATTTTTCGAGATAGAGGGTTTTAAATATAGGCGCTTTAAATATATCGCTAAATGCCCCAAAAATAAGGCCAGAAAAAGCCAATATTTTTTTAAAATTTTTTTATTCTCATTAATTTTTGATATTTTTTATAAATTTTAATATTTTTTTAAAAATGACCCAATGAAAAATCGCCTACAAAATTTCCATACAAATTTGTATTATATTTCATTCGAAAAATGTCCCAATGTTTTCAAGGGATTCATCATTTTTGAATTATAATTGATTAATAATTTTCACATTTTTAGTTGATTTTTCTCTTTTATAAGATTTTTTAATTATATTTATTTTTGTATTATTTTAGTTTCTATGGTTAATGCGTATTATAAATAATTATAATAAATAATTAAGTCCATATAATGAGTTAAATTATATTTAATTTGGAGGATGAAGAGCAGCAGACAAAATTTTTGTAAAATATAAATAATCTCAATTTTTTACTCTTAAATAGATGATTCTGTAAAATTAGTAAAAGCAAATAAAAAATATTCTTCTTCTTTGTTGAAATACAAAAATTTTAGCCTTCTTAAGGCAATTTTAAAAAATCCAAAACCAAATCAAAAAAGGCTAAAAAAAGCTGCAAGCTAAAACCAAAATTTTGAGACTAAAAGCAAAATGGAAAGGCTAGATTTGGCTTAAAAAGGCTAAATTGGCAACACTGGTCATTGGTATTGTTGAAAAGATACTTTTCTTTAGATTTTAAATATGTTTTAATATTACAATACACTAAGAACAGTTAGGTTTTTTTTTTTATTTTCTTAAGTTTTTTCTTTGCTGAGTATGAAATTTATAAATGTTATTTAATTATTCACTAATTAAAACTACTTAGGTATAAATATGTGCCAAAATTATACTATTTGGAAGTTTATTTAACATATTAGGAAATTATAAATTTAGGAAGTTATAATACATACCTAAATCTGTAAAATCTTATAAATAAAAGTTAGTTGTGTCAAATTTTAACCTGATATTAAAATTATTATGGGACTTATGCCCTTTAAGTGTAAGTGCTATATATGAGTACTGTATTCAAATGTGGACTAATTGCTATGAAATTTGCTAGAGTAATTTATGATTACCAAAAATGTAGTATTGCTAAATTTTATCAAAATCTGATTACACATATGGATTTATAACTGCTAAACCTCCCTTCCGGGAAAATCTTTAAATGAGAGCTAGGTGAAATAAAGGACCGTCATTTTTCTTGTTTCAAAAAAAAAACTATAGATACCAAATTTCATTCAACTATTTTTAAAACTTTGAGATGCAGGTCTAAAAAATTTAAAGATACATCAAATGCTTCAAAGTGGCTTAAAATCAAAATTCGCAAAAATTCGCAAAATGTTAAAATAGAATATACAATTGGACATTCTGATCTTTAAGTTGTATGTAAAAGTTATAGATAATTCTGGATATTTATGTTACTATTTTGCTTTAAAAAATTTAAAACTTAAAAAAAAATAATTATTATGCCACCTCAGTTTTGTACAAAATTTTTTACACTTGTGCTTAACAAAATTTGCCATCATAAATAGTAAAAACTCTTTATTTTTATTATAATGTCAAATAATATTTTCTGACTCTAATGTATGCCATAAGATAACAAAAATTTTATTCATTTAAAAGTATTTACTATGTGTTTATGCTGATATTTATAATACCCAAAAATATTTTTCTAAAAGTACATTCAGACTAGGGAAATATTTGACAGAAACTTACAAATATTTCTTTGCCGTAATGGGGTCATAAAATATTTATATGTGGCAATCAACAAATGAGCTGATTTTTGGCAAATAAAATTATTTTATAGCAAATAAAAAAGTTTTTAATGGGAACACAGTGTGACCACTTAAAGGAAAATATTTTCCCACTTTTGGCCGAAGAATTATTTGATCTAACAAAATTTTTGTAAGAGAAAATAATATCAAATAACAGTTGTATTGAATCTAAATCATTAAAATCAGAAAAAAGTATATAAATAAATGGGAAGCTTTAAGAAATAAATTCATACAATATTACTGATCATTTTAATAATTTCATTTACCTGCTTGCTTAGGCAAATAAATGATATAACAATGTACATTTTTATGCACTGTCATTAGTTTTGGAGTTATAGCACATTTTATATTAGATTTAATGTTTTTTTAGTATCCGCTATATTACAGGATGATATAATCATCTTCTAAAGATATTCACTTATCTTCTATTGCACTTATTATCGCTAAATAAATCTTTCTGGTCCATGTTAGGATATATGTAAAATTTTCAATGGGGGTACAGAGTAAAATTACAATCGCAAATACAAGTCTCTACAATTTTTTGTTAAAATCGGGCAATAGTTTCAACTAGCACCCATATAAGTGATATAACGAAAACCCAGTGAAATTGTGATTTTAGTATGTAGCCGAAGTCTTTTTGGTTTGCTATTGAAATATTACTCTGAAGCCTTATTGAAAATTTTACATTTGCGGACACCCTAATATGAACCAGGAAGGGATTTATCGACAATTTGTCTAATAAGAGTTAAGTACATATCTTTAAAAGATGGCGTGTATAATTATCCTTACAATTTTACTATATCGTTTTGAAATATAGCGGATACTAAACAACATTAAAAGTAATATAAAATGCGCATTAACCATATAAGGATGGAGTTTTAACCGTATTTTTTTAACAATTTTGCCCACTACCCACTTCCGGACTCATGTCTTTTTCTTTTCTTCTATTTTTTTTCTTCCACTTCTAAAAAAGCTATAGAAGCTGCTCCATGTCATTAAGACAAAAAATTTGTTTATTATATTTTATATTTATATTTGGGCAAACAAATTCGAAACAAACATTTGCCTAATCTGACCGTACCTTAAGACCAATTGGCTTGGAATTACTTTCTGATAAGACTTAACGATGTCCATCCATCTAACCGTCTGTCCGCCCATGTGAATCTTGTAATCAAATTGCAAGTCAAAATTTTTAAAATCATTTAATGAAATTAGATACACAAGATTTTTTGGTCCAAGAACGAAGCCTTTTAAAATTAGTTATGATCAGTTCATTATTTCACCTAGTCCCCTTACAAATGTTCTCCCGGAATAGAGGTTTTCATGATCATAAATCCCTTAAATATAGCTTTATATTATTGAAATTTGGTACATGTAAGTTTTATATAAAGCATGCTCCGAATTTCATGAAGATCGGTTCATAATTGACCATAGCTCCAATATAAACCCCTCTTCAGAATATCACTCTAACGGACATAAATCCCATACAAACGATAGCATCAGGTTAATATTTGACACAAATCAGTGTTATATAAATGGAAACTGCAGTATCAAATTTTATCAGGATAGGCCTATAATTGACCATAGCTCGCATATAAGGCCCGCTTCCGGGAATACCCCTAAAGTGCATAAATAGCATACTGTAATTCATACACACGTTTAAAAAAATATGAACAACTTTTAACACAATTAGCCACGGGTCCCATATAAGACTCCTCCCCGATTTGTGATGCACATGCACAATGGTGTAGGGTATCATATATTCGGGCTTAACCGATTATATATTTCTCACTTGTTTTTCTTTCACTTTGGACTTCAGTCATAACCACACAAAACCGTTGACGACAAATATTGTGAACAAATATTTTGTAGAAAAATATCCTCTTTAAAGTTACATAACAATTTTATCATAAAACACATTTTTGATTTATTTGCCAATGGACTCCATATAGTTGCTCTCATGTGCAGTGTTATGTTTAGATCCTTCATAATTTAACCAGCTATTAACAAACTAATAGTATTTTGAAAACTTTAACGTGTTCTAAATTGATTTTTAGATTCTTATGGGACCGAATCAAATGGGGAATTTATAGATCTAAATTATTTGAGAAAATATTCTGAAATTGAATATATTATTACATTCGTATAAACATGGACTTTATGGGATATATTCTAAGATGTGTCATAAAGTACTTGTGAGAACCTGCAAATTATTATTATTTTTTTTTTCTACGTTTATTTTTGGTTGTATAAATTTAAAATATATTTGGTTCCGGGAAAACTCTGCAAATTTCATATCTTCCATATTTAATATACATATTCCAAATTTTGAAAAAAAAATCAGCTTCATAGTCTTTTTAACTTTTTATTAGCAATTATTTGTCTAGTGTAATTATGTGATGTTGTTCAACATTTTGTTATTCTGTCTGCTAAACTTATTATTATTTTTTAGCGATTAAAATTTTAAATAATTACAATTATTATTAACAATATACACTTCAAATATACAAACTCACATCATTAATTACACTATATGTAATTCTGTAAATATTTTATTCATTTTTTTTTTTTTTTTTTTTGTTATTGGTTTCTTTTTTTATTCATTTTTTGTTTCGTCTACAACAAAGCATTTATAATGCGGTAATATTCTGCATTTTTTTTTTTTTTTTTTTGTTGTTATTATTGTTTTTGTAACACTGATGTAATCAAAACCATCAATCGATCGGCCAACGAAACCAAAAAACAAACGATCGATCGACCCGTCATGTTAATTAACAATAAAATTAAATAAGAAGAAATAAATTTATAATAATAAAATAAATCCGTAATAGAAAAAAAAATGCATAAATGCTGATGAGATGTTAATGAAGTAGTTTTTGTTTTTTTTTTTTTACTATTATTAAAATATATTTTTTAATAATTTTTTATTATTATTATTTGTGTGCAAGTGTGACTGGGCTGCTTAGCACCAAGTGTTGTTGTGTCTTAAGGAATGTATGAAAAAAAATTATTTAAAAAGAATTTTTTTTTTTATTTATTTATGAATTTTTTTCACACTTCACATAAATCATTATTCATTCTATGTTTGATTTGAATTAAATAAAAAATGTAGTCGTAAGTATGATATACAATATAATATGTAAATTTGCACAAGTGTAAGCATATACGTAGTTATTAGAAAAAAACTAATGTTTATTTTTGTAAAACAAAATTAGAATATCGTTGTAAATAAAATTATATTGAACTTGAGTGATTTGGTAATAGAATACAACAAAAAGGATATGCATGTGAAAGGAAATTCAAACTAATTTTTCAAAAATGTGCTCTTTTTTTCAAAACGCAAAAACAAAGTATATTTATGTGACTATATTTTTTTGTTGCATGAATTAGATTTTTGTCTCTTGTATAAGTATCTACTTATTAACCTATGGTTTTGGATTTTAAAGAATATTTTATATAAAAGGAAGTCTTAACTTCTTTATGAATTGTTGTAAAATAATATTAATTATTAAATATTACTAAATAAATTATTAAATAAATATTATTAAATAATAAAAAAACAAATAATTTTATTTTGAAATAATTTGTAAACTGCCTAATTAAATTAAGGAAAATTTAAACCTTAAAATCATAAAAATAAATTTTTCTAAAACTAAAGAGTACACATAAAACTGCATTTTTAAATGATTATTCGGATCTTAATAAAACTTTATACATTTACAAATAAAATACAAATATAAGAACTGCGCATGAAAAATTTAGTGCACACAAAATAATAATGAAATCAAACTCTTTGAAATTTTGATTTTAATAAAGGCTGTTATATTCAAGTTCCATATTTAAAAGAAACATAATTTTGTTATTCGTTTTTAATAAAATATTTAATATTTTCTGGAATGCCCTCCATAAGAGCTTTATTTCCGTTACTTTTTTGTGGGAATGGTTAAAATTCTTTTTAAACTCTATTTTATTTTTTAGTCAGCTTTAAGTATACTTTAAATATATATATATTTTTTTTACATTTAAAATGCCCTCCTTTGGAACACATGTACCATTTGTTTGCTACCCCTCAGTTGTAATAATAAGAAGAGAGAGGGCACGCACCCATTTGTGTAAATATTTCTGTTAAAAGTTTCATTTGTTATGAATGAAGTTCTTTTTTCCCCACATTTACAAATGTCTTGCCAGACCAAAAGTTTATATGACAATTTCGATTTTTTTGCACGATACTTATCTGATACATTCCCTGTAATATCTGTGATATAAAATTCATGACTGGGATGTTATAAAAAGCCATCCACTACTTTTTAACACTAGTATTAATATTTTTGAAAAAAAAAAAAATAATAATCTGAATAATTTTCCTACCGCCTTTTGCCTTTACATTTTTTTAGCGTTCCTATTAGGAACCTTTTTTACTTCGTGGATCTTCAAGGGAAGCTGTGTTTTACTTTTCTGATAAATGGTGTAGAGAAGCTTAAAAAATGTATCACATTACATCCAGAGATGTGGAAGTTTTTTCATAAAATTTGTATTATTTTGTCTGCGATTCTAGTCTATAAATCAACTTCGAGAACTCTTTGTATTTTTTATAGCTCAAGAAACTTTGAATGAATTTCATTCAGTATTTATTTTAAGAAAAATTAATTATGCTATTACAACAAAATTTAGCACACAATTACTGAGAATAATAACAAACAAGATAACGGTGCTAATTTTTGGACGTATGATAGCAGTTATAAGCTTTAAAGTCTGCACGGATTTTTTCGTGCGCAGTCCTTAGTTGAAATATTCATATGGTGTGGAATCTTCTAGTATTTTTGTCCAATAAACAAATTACTGCATTTCAACTTCTATGCCTACAAGGACTTTGGATATATACAATTTACTAGGTCTAGACATATTAAAATTTGAGGTGGCATAGTTTTGATTCTTTAAAACAACCGCTGATTTAAAAAACCAAAACTACAAAACTCACCTTGAGGTTCCTTTCAGAAGTTTTTCATTTTCCCGCATATGATTATTTATCGTTGGTGTCAATTTTCCCCGTTGGCCGGGCTTTTGATTATCATAGTGATTCTCCCTTCCATCGCCCATAACAATTCGTAACTTTTGAATAAATTCAAGTGCTTTTAAAACCGTGAAATTGTTGCTTGAATTACTCCCACTTATTATGTAAGTATTTTTTGCATTTGGCAACAGTCATGATCGAGCAATAGCCATTTTCAAACTGTTTTCACACATCAAAATCCCCACTTTTAAATCGACTAAATCACACACGACAAGTTGTACCAACTAAAGCACGATGGCTTTACGCATCGCTTTTTTTAAAAGCAAAATAATATAGTAAAACTTCTCAATCAGGCTTCTTTTCCTTGGGAAAAACTCACGAGTACTAGACAATATACACAAGACTTAGTGACTTCAATAGATATTTTAATACCTCAATTGGTTTTTTGATCGGCTTCTGTCCCATATTCCTCCTCTTATTCCGACAAAAAGAGTATACACTATTTTAAACCTCTTCGCGGACCCCTATTTGGGAACCCGTGCTTTAAAAGATATTAATCTCTTTGATTAAGAATTATATTGAATAAAGAACAGAATTAATTAGAAGAAAGCATTTCCATAATTTTTTCAATATTGGAAAAACCTTAAATATTATTACGAAATTCTAGGTAAAAGTCGACTTTATTATTTAAATGATGTAGAGCAAATATATTAAAAATATGAGTAAAAGCAATACCACAATTCAAAAAAAAAAACCGTCTAAAGTATAAAAAGTAGAAATTTTTGAATATTACATATAAAGTCCACATTTATTGTTCTTCTGGTAAAAGACGATAACAAAGAATTTGGAACATATTAGAGTTTCTGAAACCACTTACCATTTGTTAGTTCCAACTTTGAGATTTTAGAATATATGGGCTAAAGTCGAGATTTTGACATAAAATGTCTCAAATTTAGAAAGATTTAGACTAGCCCTATTTAAAAAATTGTAGTTGATGTATTCTTTATAATAATCTCCATAGGGATATCTTTCAGAAAAATGTAAAATCTTTACATGTTCATAATGAAAGTTTTTATTTAGAAGAGAATAAGTGAAGACGCTTTTTTTAGCCACAAATTATAAACTAATCGCTATTTCTGCAAAATACAAATTAAAAAATGCTTTTATTATTACTTTTTATATGATTAAAAATTTCATTGTTTAACAAAAAGAAAAAAATTTGATGAAATCGAATGAAAAGTTGTCCGATATATTAAAAAAAAAAACTGTACCACGTGTTTGGGTTTCAGCGAAACCAAAATGGATAAGACACCACGAATGCTGACGAAGTATGTAGAGGCACAGAAAACACGTACTCCATTCTGCTTGTGTCTAATTATAATCCACAAACTCTGCCTTAGTACTTCCAAATGGAGACAACAAGGCAATTTACGATTGCAAACTTGTTTACCATGGTTTTGTAAAAAAATAAATTCCAAACTCCAGATGGGAATAACTTGATAACTGTGAAAAATAAATAATATATTTTAGAGACATTAGCAACAGTTTTAAGAAAGTAATAGAATCTCTGAAATCGGATAAAAAAGAAAATACTTTTATCATCAGTTTAGAAAAAATTACTAACTGAGAAAATCATATTCATCTCAAGTAGTTTAAAGTATTTTTCGAAAAAAGTTAAAGATGCATTGAAAATGCAGTTTCATGTTAAAAAAATTATTAAAAATTGTGTACGTTTGGTCAATATTTTGAGATAATATTATGGTTGGAATTTTGCAATATTTATATATTATATTCCACGATGTCCAGACTTTAAAACTAAATAAAAATTTTAACAAATTTCAAATCTTTTCAAATAATATTTATGATCGGGTCTTCTTCTAGTTTTCTCATAGTGATACATTTTAATGTTATTCATGACATAGCTGCCCTAATTTAAGACCCTAGAACTCCTAAGTATTAAACACGTCTATTAGAACTTCCAGATTTTTTTACAAAAAAATTTTCAATCTGTCTCACAATGTGTTGGTCTACACATAAAAGCTCATCGTACTGGAAACCATTTTTTTATGGGGGAATATATAATACCTTCTATTTTCCAAATTTAGCCCTACCATTTTTCATAGGATAGTTTGCCATCCAATATGAATATGCCTTAAGTCGACCAATTCTCAGTCTTTGACTCGTGAGTTAAAACTACTCAGAGGAAACAGATTCATTGTTTCAACTGAATTTTTTGCCAATCGAATTTTGTCGGTTCTACGTACTATCAGCTAAATTCATTGCAATTACCGAATTTTTCGATTATTGACTCACCGAAATTAAAAATTAGCTTGTAATAGCCGAATTTATCATCACAAAAGCCGGCTTCAGATACCGAATATTTCGAGTATGAACGAGATAGTATATATTAACATAATCAATTGTATTTTTTTTTTTTTTTTTTTTTTTTTGTCATACATATATTTGTGGAAAATAAATATTGTAGAAACATTTTTACAGGGATCAAGCTGAAGCCGGCTTTTGTGATGATTTGTATATATATATATATATGTGTATATATATATGTGTATTTTTCGAAACTTTGAAGTCCTTTTGAGAGGAAATTTGACATACTGGAGAAAAACTGGTTACACAGTTTTACCATGGATGAGGAATAGTTTTATTAACATTAACGATTTTTTACATGTGAGAATGATTGTTGCAGACTGACATATATTTGAAAATAAATGGCAAAAGGTATAATTTTTAAAAGTATATTTTCTTAAGTTTTTGTGCTGCAGCATATAAATAAAAAATAATATTAAATTGCTAGGATTCTTAGCTTTCATTTAATAGCCATACTGGATCGACAAAATATTTGTAAATATTTAATAAATTTTTTTTAAAATGTGTATCCTTCGAAACTTTTAAGTCCTTTTAAGAGGACTTAAAAGTCCACAGTACGTAGTTTTACTACTTATGGTCTCAAATTTCTTGCATATATCGATTTTTTATGTGTGAAAATGACTGTCATATGGTGCTATAAGAAATTTTATTTAAATTTAAAAACTATTTTTTCTCTCCCTCTCTCTTTCAGATGCCATGTTTTTGCGTAAACAAATATTTTTCACTTTCCTCATACTCTACGAAATACTCTCTCCAACAAATACCCAAGAATATCTAAAGGAATTGAAACCCAAAAATATAAAATTCAATGAACAAGATGAATTACCCCCCGTAGAATTACCAAGACCTATAATAACCCAAAGACAAGACAGAAACTTAAACGAAGATTTAATAGAAGATGAATTAATAGAGGATAAAAAACGTTTACAAAAATCTCAAAGACCCACCCTAATGGACATAGTCTTAGAAATGTCTGTTAGAGAAGGCTTAAATGCCATGAGAAGACTGTATACAGAAATTGAACCGGATATGGTTAAAAATGGTAGGTAAGAGGTTTACAATTTTCTATCTTTTTACACAAATCAAGTTTAACTTTTTTTATATTAATTTTAATGTCTTCATTTAAAAAATTTATATTCCAGGTCAATTACTTCAAGATAATCATCCTGCAGCTTTATTATCAAAATTTAGTGCTCCCGTGGTAGAAACCAGTCGAAGAGAAATGGCCGCTTATGCCACCTTGACAGCTGCTAAAGTTTTTCGCAAGAAGTAAGTATATAACAGTATATAACATATTTTTAGCTATTCAAATCACATTTCTTATGTCTATCAAGAAACACTAGTAAAAGAAAAAAATTGAAGTGATGTTTGTATTGTACCCATAATTTCCTTTTTTCAAACTATAATCATGACTCTAATATATTATAACTTTTTCTAGTAATTTTTTATTTTTGCTAACTTTGTAAACGAATCACATAAAAGTCAACTTTCACTTTGACATTGAAACTATTGTGGTAATTTCAATTTTAGTTTTAATTTTAGTTTTAAGTTGATTTTATTTTATTTGTTTGCTTGTTTGTTTCTTTGGTTTCCTTGGTAAGTAAGACAGCTTGACTCACCTTATGACTTTGGGAGTGGAGTTTTTGCGTATGTGTGTGTATATTAAGCTGTTAAATAGTGAATGCACAAGTTGAATGCACGCTTCTTTATAATTAGGAAGAAGGGGGCACCCTGAGGCAGGAGGAGAGGTTAGTTATATGGCTTTAAAAAGAGTGTGTATAATTTTAATCAAGTTTCATGCTAAATTTAAATATTTATTTAAATCAACTACTAAAAAGTAAAAAACAGGAAAAAACTTCATTTAAAAAAAATGGAAACTACGTTTAATTTTAATAAAAATAAATGAAAGATTATTTCATACAAATTAGAAACGTAATTAATTACAGACAATTTGAATTAAATTTTAATTTAAAATCTAAATTAAAATTTTAATACAATCTTGAATATACAAATAGATAAATTAAAGTGAAATTCTTTTAAAATGAATCACAAATACCCTTCACTAACGAAAAAACGAGCAACTTTATAATTGAGTTTTAACCAAAAGTTTAAAAAATCTTTATTGAGCCATAATTTTCTAAATCAGTTTTATTTTAATTTAAAATAAATTTTTTATATAATCTCTTAAAAAAGCGTTTCAACAAGAATTCTTTTCATTTATATTTCTCTTCAAATAGATGAAAAACTTTAAAAGAATACAACTAGAAGTTTATGTGAGAGGCACTTCGAACTAAACTTTCGAAAAAAGTACTAATTTTTTTCAAAACACAAAAACAAAATATATATGACTACATGTATTTTGTTGTTGCGTGAATTAGGTTTTTAACAATTGAATTTAGTTTTTTTCTCTCACATAAATATCTAACTATTAATCTATGTCTAATGATTTCTAAACAAACTTTTAATTTTTTTTTTAATTTTTTTTATTAAAATTTAAAATTAGCTTTAATTGTGTGCCCGATATTAGTTTAAGTTAGATTTTATATAGACCCAAATTTAGTTGCAATGACATATCTATTTTAATTTTTATTTAATTTCAAAATTTTCGAGATTTTATTCACATCATAAATTACGTAAAAAGTGAAAATATTTCACTATATATGTAATTTTAATTATTTATATCTTTTGCAGTTAAAGGCCGATTTCATTGATTCAAAACTCATTAGAAAAGCGCTTAAGATCTCTTGTAACATCATTAAAAAAACAAATAATTTTTTAAAAAATACATGAATAATTCAAATGAAATTGAATTGTTTAAAATAACTTTTTGAAATGAATTACAAATGAAAATTAAAAATCTTAGGGGGAAAGTAATTTCAAAAATGCACTTGCATTATAAATACACTTTCAATAAAAAATATTATTATTAATTTTTATATTAGGTTTAATAATAATAATCGTCTTTACAATGATTTTTATTTCTGCAAAATAGGAATGCAACTACATATATTTTTGACAATTTTCCATAAAAAAATTGCGAATAATTCCACGAGGTTTTTTTCGAAATTTAGAAAAATAAAAACCTAGGTTTCCATCTAACTCCATAGCGTAAATGTCTGCTTAATTTAAAGAAAATCGGAAGACCTAAGGTCAAAAATCTTAATTGTTTTTCAGAATCTTTCATGGAATTAATGATATAAGAAAGATCGTTTCACAATTTTCCCCAAATTATGAATGAAATGGTAGAAGTTTTTTTTTTACCAGGAAAACCACAAATATGGTTCTAAAAAAATGCACATTTTGCAGTAAAAATTGGAAAATATGCTCGAAAAACGTGAAAAAATGAACTTAAAAATATTTCCTTTTTATTTTTATGCAAAAATTATTTTTTTTTTTTTTACTTAAACAAAGTGTTTTAATAATATTTTAAATTTTATAAAATAAGGCAAAACTAAAAATTATCTATAAACCATTTTTTATGTATTACATTAAAATTTTATTGATCCACTTTCAATTTGCATACTTATTAGTGCCCCGTTGAAAAAATTTTGTAAGAAAACTACTCAAACGATGTGTATTTATGAGCTTACTAGTGTATAAGCTTGCTAATGCCAGGATAAATTTCAATATAATAAAAAAAATCACAAAAAAAAAATATATATATATGAACAAATTTTTGACGCTTCTGCTCTCCCTAATCGAAATTAAAAGACTCGAATCCGTTAGAATTTGATGGTTAATAATGCATAAAGTATTAAAAGGTAACATTTTTAAAACCAAAAAAGAAAAAAATATATATAGAAATTCTAAACTTGTTTAAACCAAAACCGACTTTTAAAAATATTACAGAAAATAAAAATAAATACGTTTATCTCCGCTCCCTGATAGATGATCTGGCTACATTTGAATCTGCAGGACTAATAGTTTTATAAGTGAGCCGAATTTAAATTTTCCACGTCGTCTTGGAGATTCAGAGAGCTATGGAAAGAGAAAAAATACATAGAAAAATTATAAAAAAATTCGCATATATCCGTTCCCTGGTAAAAATTTTGTTATCTCCACTCCCTGGTAGAAATTTAAAAATCTGATTTCGTTAGGACTTATAAGACGAATAATTCTACAAGTAAGCCGAATTTTAATTTTCTACGCCGTCTGGGAGCTGCAGAAAGCATGCTAAGGAAATTATATAAAAATTCGAATATCTCCGTTCCCTGGCAGAAATTTTAAAATCGGTCTCCGTTAGGATTTGTAGGACACATAATGTTATAGGTAAGCCGAATTTTTAATATTCTACGTCATCTGGGAACTTCAGAAAGCTCTGCAAAGAGAAAAAATGCTCAGAAAATTATATAAAAATTCGGTTATCTCCGCCCCTGGTACAAATTTTAAAATCTGGTTCCGTTAGGATTTGTAAGAGGAATAGTTTTATAAGAAGTGAAAAGAAACTTTAAAAATAATCCAAAATATTTTTACCAGTTTGTAAATTCTAAGCGTCGAGTATTCGAATATTCGTCCATGATGAAATTTTGAGATAAAGAATTCTCAAATGATGCAGATATTTGCGATATGTTTGTTGCTTTCTTCCCATCAGATTATTCTGATTAAGAATTACGTCAATTTTCCAATTATCCACACCCAATTCTTGATGCAACCTTAATAAATTGTCCAACATTAGATAATACGATGGTAATGACAGCTGTACAGAATCTAAAATATTCTAATAAATATGGACCTGATGGTGTTCCAAGCTGTGTTCTTATAAAAAGTTTACATACTCTTATATCTCCAATAACCTACTAATTCAATATCAATATTTAGAGGTTATTTTCCTAAATTTTGGAGAAAATCTTATATTATACATTTGTTTAAATCCAGAAGCAGTTCCAACATTTTCAACTATAGAAGTATTACTAAATTAAATGTTCTTTCAAAACTTTTCGATCAAGTTGTTTGTTATCTTTCTCCATTCCAGCATGGATTTAGAAAATGATGTTCTACCATTACTAAACTTTCGGAGTTCGCAACCTTAGTTATAACTGCATTTGAGTCTGGTTTACGGACAGACACAATATATACAGATTTCAGTAAAGCTTTCGATAAAGTAAATCACGATCTCCTATTGTTCAAATTGGATAAACTGAGATTTTCTCCTATTTTCTTTAAGTGGATTTGTACATATGTATATTAAAAATAGATACCAAAATGTATTATTTAAAGAATTCACATCGAAAACCATTCTTGTTTTATCCGGTGGAGCGCAAGGTAGTCATCTACGCCCCTTATTATTACTAATATTTATAAATGATTTACCAGCTTGCATTAAGAATTCTAGAATATTAATTTATGCTGATGATGTAAAGCTGTTCCATAGCTTCAACGATATGTATTAATGTTCCTTACTCCAATCAGATATTGACAATCTTTACGCTTGGTGTATGATGAATCTGATGGATCTGAATTTAAGAAAGTTAAAACACATAATGTTCTACAGAAGAAGTCTAGTACCCTGTAAATACATAATAAATGAATATCAATTTTATCTAGTCGAAGAATTTTTTAATCTGGGTGTATTACTTGATTGTAAACTATACTTTAATTCCCACGTTTCGCAAATCGTTAATAAGGCAAAAGGAGTTTAATGATTTCTTCGTTTCCAAGCAATTATTCACATCTTTTGTAAGACCAATTCTGTAATATGCTTCCGTGGTCTGGGATTTTCAATACGAAGTTCGTATAAAAAAAATTGAATCGGTTCAGAAAAAATTTCTCTTATTTTGTCTTCGAAATCTTCCATGGAATCGTAATAATAATTTACCATCATATGGAAGTCGATTACAGCTTATCGATCTCCCTATTCTTGAAAGTAAGAGAAAATATATGAATATTTCATTTGTAATTAATTTAGTAAACGGTTCAATTAATTCCGAGTTCCTGCTTCGTGAGATCGAATTCGTAATTCCAAATCGTTCAGCTAAAAATGTATACTCCTTTAAAAATAAAATATTTTCAAACCAATTATGCCAACTTTGATCCCATGAGGCGTATATGAAATCAATTCAACAGTTTTTATGCATATATTGATTTGATTAAGTATTTTTACTTAATAATACTTTATTATTGAAGGATTACAAAAAATAATTTATTGTAAATACCATTAAGAATAAAATATGAATACTAGCCTGTAAGAAATTGTAATTTCATTGGCTATTAAATAAATAAATAAAAATTTTAAATGTTTTTTTTTACATCAAAAACTAAATTTCAAAAAATACTTGGAGGTATAAAAAATGACTTAAAATTCTTAAAATATGATATAAAAGTGTTTAATATGCCCTAAAGGTAACAAAATATGATATACAATATGCTTCAGAAATCATTGTACTCAAAAATATACCGTTAAGGGTGAAATATGCAAAAATATGCACTTACAAATCGATGCCATAATGCTAAAGCTGATAAATATTTTACCGATGGCTTCATTCAACGTAAAGGAAAAAACATGCAATTGTATATTTAAATTTTCCCTGGCTATTACAACATTCACATTTGTAGCTAAAAACCCTTTATAATTGAAAGTTTCTTTAATAACTAGGAATATTTCTGTTTGAATCAGATTATGATATAAACTTTTATTATAACACTCCCAGTAAAAACTTGGGTTGCCATGTAATGACATTAGCTGAATAACCCATTAGAGGCAACTACTTACCTCATATTATTACATGTAGGCATTTTAGAATCTCATTACTTAGGTGTCATTACAAGAACTAATTACTTCCAAACAGAAGTTATTACTAGTAAAAACAATATGAACTAGTTATATTTTAGGTTACAAATAACTAATGCAATATCAGGATATAGGAAGCAGTTTTTTTAACAATTTTTTTTCCAATTTAAAAAATTTTCTTTTTCATATATTTATTCCTTCTTTAAATATATAAATTGGTAAAATAAATTAAAAAATCAAAAAACAGTAGTATTTTAAAAAATCTAATCATAAATAAGTAAAAAATTACATATAGTGTTATAAATAAGTAGTTACTAAACTACTTCTATGTAATGCAGACGATATGTTGTTGTCATTAGAAAGTAACCACATCCCTAACTATATGCCATTACCAAGTTTCTGCTGGAAATCATGCATTATTTTATAGTCTTAGCATGTTAAATAAATTAAAATTAAACTCACCTTTATTTTTTCTTAAAAGTTCACTGTTGTTTAAGCCTGAAATGAATAAAATATTTAAATTAAATTAATGTTGTGTGTGTGTTTTTTTTTTAACATTTTAATTAAACAATTTGAGTGCGAATTAATTAATATATAATTATAATCATAATTTTCTCATACATATATATTAACATGATTGTTGCAGTAGCATGCTAACAAACAATTGATTAAATATCTGATTTGGCTTTATTAGAGAATTCACGAATATATTCATCAATTGCAACTGAATTAGGTAGAAAAAAATTCGTAATTAATCCATTAAACGCTTACTACTATTTTATTCAATTGAAAAGCTCTATATAAATTTTGATATCCTACTCTAAATTAATATATAATTTTTAAAGATAAATTTCATGATATTTGTTATCATAAGACGAGTTGGATTGCTAAGGAGTTTGAAATTAAAAATACTTAAATTTTTCAAAAAAAAGCTATCTATAGTTTTTTGAAGAATGTAAAACTTGTTATATTTTTTCTTTAAGAAAAAAGTTGTTATATTAACATTTCTTTTATTTATTTTTTTTTTTTTTAGTCTTCATTAAAAACCTGGAAAACCCCAATTTAACTAATTACATAAATTATAAAATAAATTGATATTTTTATCTAAACATTTGAAAAAAAAATCTCAAAAAAAATCTCAAAACATCAAATGGTTATGTAAAGTGTGCGTTCGAATAAAACATAACACAAAATTTTCGTAATAACTCTTATTGTTGTTAATTTTAAATATCTTTTTTCGATTACAATATTTTCTAGAGACATGTCAGATTTAACAGCAGATGGCAGTCAAAGAAAAATGTACAAAAACAAAATATTTGTATATTTTAATAACCTAAAGATTAAAATGAAACTTGGTTCAGAAAAAGAAAAAGTCACAAGAATGAATTCAAAGCTCAAAAACCAGAGAAGCTCCTAAGAGCTTTCTTCTTCAAAATCAAACATGAGCCATGTTAAAAGCTATGTCTAAGCTTCAATCAATCAATAAAATCTTAAAAAAAAATAAACAACAAAGCTGAGAAGAACCCTGAGGCAAAGAATGATCAAAGCGCCTCAATAATAAAAAAATTAAAACATTTTCAATAGTTTGTACCAGCCTGGGAAATGTAAGTTATGGCTAACTTTTCTCATGTACTAAGGTACATAATAATCGAGAAAATAGTCGAATTAAAAACTTTAAAAATTTAGAAAACCATTTGTCGTATGACAAGTTTACTCAAAATGCGACAAGATATGTGATTCTTTTGCTTCTTTAGTCTGAATAAAATCGAATAATCATTACAGCCCATCTACACGTAACAAAATATATAAGATTTTTCTGTCAATTTCGCTCTCTGAGAGAATTATCTCACGTGTAGAGTCAAATATTAGTCTTATAAGAAGTATTATGAGATTTCTCTACACAACTCTCTTATAAGATGAACTGTCAAAAAATATACATATACGAAAGTTTGTTTGTGTGTGTGCTTGTTTAAGCAAAGTTTTTTGTAAAATTGTTTTCTTTTAATGATTGTTTTTTTTTACATTTTAAAAAACATTTTTATAAAAATTGTGTTAAAAGGGTGTGAATTTCTTAAATAAAAAGCACAGGTTTATTCTGTCGCTGATGGAAAATAATGATATCTTATATGTAGTATAAAAAAAATGGTTACTTTCTTCTGTCGGCGTTATCTCACATATTATATCAGCGTTAATCTCAGTTGTAGACCTGGGATTACAAAGAGTGTTATAAAAAGACATTGATGACAGTCGTGACCAGTGTTTCCAATTTAGCACTTTTAGTGCTAAATCTAATACTTTTCGAGCTCATTTAGCACGGAAAAAATTAATCACCTGGCACTTTTTCTAGCACTTTCGAATTATTTTTTGACATTTTTAGCACTTTTTGCACATTTTTTTTTTATTAATCTATAGTTTTGTACTATAAAAATATTATCAGTTTTTTTTAATAAAAATTAAAGCTGCAACTAAAATTTGGTATTTTTAACGATGGTAACTAATGCAATCGATGGTAACTAATGTGATCTTTAAAATAAACTTTATAAAAACCAATACAACTACAAACCTGACAAATAAAATTTTGGTAATTAAATAAATTATAATTATTTTGTTATATGAAATAATTATGATAAAATAACTTATTAATTTTTAAATTAGAAAGTTTTGTTTTATTAAAATAAAACCAAAATTTTTATGAATTTCTAATCCTTTTGAAAATTAAAATATCTCTCTATATCTATATCTATACATAATTAAACAACTTTTTATCCAAATTAAAACATCGTAATATGATATTATGGCCGTTAATTTATCAAATTTTAACCCATAGTTAAAGCCTAATTGTAGCAAAATGATTGGTTTGTGTGAATAGTACGTAATTTAATACATAAATATGCTTAACTTTGATAATGTTTTATTTAATTTTTTGAAATATTTTTTTGTTTGTATTATGTTATATTTTTAAATTATTATTTTTTTGAAAAAAAAAAAACTTTTTCGAGAATTTTATTTTTTGCTAAATATTAGTTTTTGGGTAAAAATCTGTTTATTTAGTTGAAATTATTTTTTAATATTATTTGAATATCATTTACTTAGTGAAATATTCGAATTTTAATAAAAATTTAATTTGGTTCATTTAAAGGGAAAATTTTCTAACAAATTTTCTATAATACGAATTAAATAATGAAAAGTTCTTTCTTATTAAAATTTTAGTACAACTTTGAAAATATATTAGAAATGATATAATTATAATATAAGTTGATTCTAGTTGATTTCTTTAATTATCCGTTAGTATTTGTTCCAACAATTCTCCCGTAAATTTGTTTTTTTAGATAAAAAATTAAAATATAAAACGTTATATTAAATAAAAAATATGTTTTAATAATTTTTGTTTTAACAAAATTGGACCAGAAAAAATGCCAGATAATTCGACAATCCGGGGTCTGTAAAAATTATCCAAATACTGTATCTGGTTTTTAATAAAAAAAAAAGATCGGTAAAATAAAAAAGATTTTAGTTCGTCCAAATGTTTACCTATATGATATTTGGAATACATATAATACTATAATTCATATAATACATACTTAGATAATTTATGATAAAATCACAATTTAAAAATCCACTCATAAATTTTCTTTAATTTCTAAAGAATCAATTTCAGAATATTATTTTAGCTTTAACCCGGAAAATAAATAATATATCACTTTTTTTACAAACACAAACAGTTGTTGTTTTTAGCACTTTTTCCTATCACTTTTTTTTTATTTTTAGCACTTTCTAGAATTTTTCTTTGTAATTCACTGTTCGTGACATTTAACAGTGTTTTTAACATTTTCCAACCAGATTTAGAATTTTGTCATTACAGTAGAAACACCCAGAATTTGGAATATTATTTTAGTCCCATAGGGTATTAATTATTTAAAATACCCAGAATTTAGTCAATTTTAAAGAAATTGTATACAAGTTAAAAGCGAATTTAAGAAGGCCCCAGCTGTAGTCCATTGTGGTTATTAATTTTAAATTTTCATAGAGAGATATCACGAAAAATTTCGTAAAAGTACTTTAAAATTCTTTTCAGAAGTCATAACTAAAAAAATATTAAAAATATTCTATTTAGCAATTAATTTTTAAATAAAATTATATATCAGAAGAATCTGGAGAAGAAATGTTACAAGTAGTTGATTTAGTTTTAATCCTAACTTATTCCGTTCATCTTTTATTAAAAAAAAAAAATCATGTTATGTTTTATTTGAATGCACACTTTATGTATGTGCACAAAAAAATAAAATACAAATACAAGATACATATTTGTAATTATTTTTGTTTTTTTTTTCGCTCACTATGTAGCAGCTTGATCAGTAGTTTGCAAGCTTCTTCTGCATTTTATAGTTAGTTGGCTGGCAGAACTTTCTCTTGCCAACAGCAGCGTTTTCTGCTGAATGTTCAGCTATTGGTGGAGGTGGGTTGGAGGTTTATATATTTGATTTGATTTTTTTTATTCATTTAACTGCACTGCTTCAAGAGTTCATTGAATCTTAGGTTGTAAAACGTGTTTTTCTGTCACTTTTTTGTTTTGTTTATTTATTTATTTATTGTTTTATTATTATTATTATTATTTTACATTTTATCGTTACTTTTTTCATTTGTTGTAAACAAATTTGAAGAGAGCGAGCGTTTTAATGAAATATAAAAAGTTGCGTAAAATTTTTATTTGATTTGTTGGTGTTGGTGGTAGTGATGATGTTGATGTGGGGGTTGAGTATTGGTCATCATCACTCCTAAGTAATAATCATTTAATCATTAAGTATTTGCCAATAATGATAGAAAATAAACATGGCAAACAATCCTATTAACAATTTAGCAAATGTACAAAAAAAAAAATTGCAAAAAATAGTTATGAATTTTAGTACACTCCATAAGAGTGATTTAAAATTGTTCAAGAAGTAAACACTGCACAGTGTCACAATTAGCCAAATTAGAATGACAAAAAATACAAAAAAAAGCTTAGTTAGTAATTGAAGTAATTTTTGTCATATTTACTGGTAAACATGTCATATATTAATGAAAAAATACTTAGAATATTGGAAAGTGTCTATAGCGCGAATTGTGTATTTTTGAAGTTACTATTACAAAAAAAAAAAAAAAAAAATGTATTTTTAATTTTTTTTTTTTTTTTTTTTTTTTGAAGAATTTTGTTAATTTTAACTTCACATATCTCAGTAAACGCTGCAGCTATTGATAAGATTATTTTTGTATGTAATAATAAATTTATCCAAATTATTTTGTTATAAATTTTTAAGTAAAAATTCAATATGTTTTTTTTTTTATTTAAAAGAAATTCTTATATAAAAAAAATATATTTTTGGAAGTTCTATTTTTAATAATAACTAAAAAGTTCCGTAGAATTCCAATTTAAAGAAACGATTAGTATATAAAAGAATATCCATAATATTATATTTGTTAATATTGGCTGCGATTTTTTGTGATCTTTTAAGATATTAGAAATTTGTTGGGAATTAGTTCAAAATGGTGATAATGGTTAAAAATTTTGATATAGGTGTGGTTAGATCCTGCCACACCTACCTTAAAATATTCCTTTTATTTAATAAAATTTATTAAAATATGTCCGAAAATCAAGACAAAAAAATTCCTTTTTTTAGTATGGGAGTGGCAGTGATTCTACCTGTCCATTTTTAGCAAGAATGTTTACGGCGTTATCTACTAAGAGAATATAACATTTCCCTCGAATATTTCCAAAACTGGATTTTTGTCTTTCTAAAACTGCAAAATGTGGCACTGTGCACTGTTTAGTTTTATATGATAAAGTAATGTAGGTGAGAGTTTGTATCGATTACGAAATAAGTAGTCTGTCATTTATTAATATGTCCATGAACAATTTAGTGATATTTTTATCAAATATGTGGATAAATCTAAAACTCGATTGAGTTTGAAGTTTGAGCATGAGTGCGACCGCCGCAATCAGTAGTAATTAGTTTAGCACTAGTGACATAACAGTGTAATGGTAACCCAGCAGGTAACAATTGAGCTCTAAGTAATGAAATTTCTATTAGATTTATCAGATTAAATTTCAATCTAATATCTATATAACATACTCTAGTTTGAAATTTATCACAAATAAAAGCACTTGTGTTAAGAATTCCCTTTTGCATGAGGTTTTATTTTGTAAGTTTGTGTGTGCATATTTGTGACAACTGTTCATGATGATGATAATGATTATCGTCATAATGAAAGTAAAATTTTATTTAAGCAATTCCATTTTGCCACTTTTTATACAAGTCTCTCGTTTGTCTGTTTTTTTTTTATTTCTTTTTTGATTTTAGTTTAAAGAAAAGCAAAATCAGTCAACAACTAAAAACTTACGAATACAATAATACAAAAAAAACAACAGTCAGTTATATTGTTAACTTTTTTTATCGTTATGCTTGTTGTTTTATTTGTTGTTGGAATCATCATCCATATATATAATAAATACATTTATTTATATGAATAATATAGAAGGATTTAATACAATATAGTGATTTAAATACCCTACAGCAGATATTATGAATCGAACCATAGACTTACTTTTCTAATGTCTTACAATTATATGATTATGCTAAGCTATTTTGCTGAGATTCAAAAAGGTTTTACGCTGAAATATTTTGTAAATATCGCCCTCCTTGAGCATCAAACCATATTTGTAGTCAGTTAATTTTACTTTCTAAAAAATAGTTGACATTTTTTTCTGCTTTAACAACAAAATCTGAAATTAACATTATAGATCTTTATATAGTCTTAAACAATATTTAGTAATAAAATTAAGTTCATTATAATGAACTAATAATGATTATTAGAGCTATTTATAGTTCAAAAATTGCTTAAATTTATTTTAAGGCTTAATATTGTTCAAAAGTGCTTTAATCTTGAATTCTTTTATAAAGTATTTTATAAACTAAAATTAGCTTTAATCATATGTAAGAATTTAAATAGTCCAAAATTACATTCAATTGTAGATTCTTATTTAGTCCCTATTAGCTTTAATCTTAAGTCTTTATATTGCTCGAAATGATCCTTAATTTCATGTTCCAAAAATAACTTCATTCTTGGATCCTTTTTAAACCAATATCAGCTTAAATTACAGGGGTTTATGCAGTCTCAAATTACATTCATTTTTTTTTTTTAATTCCCAAATTAGCTTCAATTATAAATTTTTATTTAGTTTCAATTAGCTTAAACCTTAGGCTTTTATAAAGTTCCAAATTATCTTGAGTTTCATGTCTCAAAATAGTTTCATTATTGGATTTTTTATAAACCAAAATTAACTCCAATCATAGGTTTTTATATATCGACCTAAACTAAATCCAGTAATAGGACCTAATAAAATCCCAAATTAAGTCCATTATTAAATTTTTTTTACAGTCCAAAATCTGCTTCTACTGTAGATTTTTATTTAATCTCAATTAGCTTAAATCTAAGGTCTAAATATAATTCGTTATTAGTTTTCAATTTTATGTCTAAAAATAGCTTTAATCTTGGAACCTTTTATAAATCGAATTTAGCTTCAATCATAGGCCTTTAAATAGTTCCAAATTAAGCCCATTATTAAAGTTTTTTACAGTCCAAAATCTGCTTCCATTGTAGATTTTTATTTAATCTCAATTAGCTTAAATCTAAGGTCTAAATATAATTCGTTATTAGTTTTCAATTTCATGTCTAAAAATAGCTTTAATCTTGGAACCTTTTATAAATCGAATTTAGCTTCAATCATTGGCCTTTAAATAGTTCCAAATTAGCTTGAATTAAAGATTTTTATTTAGTAGCAATTAGCTTAAATCATAAGTCTTTGTATATAGTTCGAAATTATTTTTATTTTCATATCTCAAAATAGCTTTAATCTTGGATTTAAATTATATAATCTCTACATACATTTCTTAGTAGGATTTTATAAAGTCCCAAATTAAGTTAAGTACTAGGGCTTTATATATTCTAAAATTAAATTCATTAGTAGATTTTTAAATAGTCATAAACTAGTTTTATATAGTTCAAAATTATCTTCGATTTTCTGTTTTAATACCCAGCAAAAAAATAACAAGGGCTTTCAAAAAAAAAAAAATCAACACAAAGTAGAACCAAAAAAAGTGAAAATAAATATATTTTAAGCTGGAAAAAGTTAATCATTTCAAATAAATTTAAGATATCACAATTTTAAAAATCATTTTATTATCTTTTAACAAAGATAAACATAATTTTAGGAGAAAAACTTCTTCATAAAAAAAAACTTCTACAGCTTTTTTTTAACACTTCCTCTCAATAGCGACACAATGTAAAAATCATGGCTTTTTTAGCTCTTTTCCAGATCTTTTTTTGCTGAGTATAGCCTCAAATTAACCTTAAACTTAAATCCTTATATGACACGAAATAAGCTGAAATTGTAAGTCTTTAAAAAGCCTGGTTTATTGTTCTTATCTGGTGCAAAATTAACTTTAATCTTTGGTATTTATCTAGTCCAAAACTAAGTTCAGTAATTGAATTTCATATAGTACAAAAACTTATTTCAATATTAGAACTTTTAATTCTCCAAAATTAGCTCAATTGTAGGTTTTTCAATCTTAGGTCTTTAAATAGATCGAAAGTATATTATTTAGTTTTACATTTGAAAATAGTCTCATCATTGAATCTAATCATAGAATCTTAAATGATCAGAAATGAACTTTACTTCTAGTTATTTATATATTGCGAAATATACTTCAGTCTCAATAAAACTCAATCAAGTCTTCTTTAAAGACTTCTTGGGAATTATTTCAACATTTAAACATTAGACAGCAAAGATATTATTAATTAAATTGAGAGGCATATTGCTAAAGCGATTTATATTGCAAATATAACAAATGTTCATTGTTATTAAGTCGAATTTAAAATTTCCTTCTAACTCGGCATGTGTCCAACTTCAGTTAACAATTCCAGTTTTATTTAAGGGAACTAAGTGTGATGCAAAATCGTATAAACAGATTAGAAAATGTTAGAAATATAAAAATGTACATAATAATTCATACATTAATAAATTTTTATATGAATGTATATAAAATCATATCAGCAACAGTAATTATAAACAAATTTACAAACAAACAAAGATTATCTAGTACTATCTTCCGAAACATTTGCAAACTATGGGAAAGTTTTCTTTCATTATAAGGTATAATGTTATTCCAAAACCTAATTATACGCGCTTGAAGTGACCTCTGCATTATTAGGGTATTAGACTGGACCTGCATCAATGTGTGCATTCGAGTAGAAGTACTAAACTGAAATTTCTCAACTAACTACTTTATTCTAATATAATTGTATATCTGCATTAAATCTTTAATTGCTCAGTATGGAATTGATATATGAAAGATCTCGATTCTTAATCATTGCTGGATCCCATATATAAAATCTCTTGAAGTGGTGAAACAAAGTTGTAATCAGTTTTATATTGATATGATCGCTGAAACATTCCTACTAAGACAAGTATTTAAAAAAATAATAGGGTATTTGTTATAGTCGGGGGTACACGACATTGTTTTCTTATATGTTTTATTTATTATTTTTTATTTATTATATTGTAGTGGTATTTTTGTGTATATGTATATATTATTTAGCATTTTATCATGTTCATAATTGGTTACATCAACTTTTGCTACTTTCGATTTCTTCACATTCACATTAAGAAAACACAAAAAAAAACATACCAACAACTGCAACAACTAACAAACCATAAAGATCCGTTTATATTTTTTGAAAAAATAAAATTCACTTGTATCTCTATATGTATTAATGTCTGGATTAACTTTTTTTAAAGGTTCAATGACCGCTCTGTTGGTCGGGGTCTATAGTATTTGGTAAATGATCGTGTGTTTAGCAAACGTGATTTTCTTCCCATCTTATATTTTTTTAACTATCATTTAAGGTACTAGGAGTACTACTACTTATTTAAGTAAGAGTGGTATGGTGTCTCATTATTAAATACTTGTTTTTGTATTTTATTAATTCAATTATATTTTTTGTCTTTTTTTGACTATATTTTTATTTAATTATATGAATACTATTATTATTGTTATTTTTATTAAGCTACTTTTGTTAACAATTAATATGCATTATAACCTTTATTATAATTTTTTTATTTAAATTTTTTCGCCATAAATAAGTTCAAAAATAGTAAAAAAAATACTTGAACATATTTGTAGTTAATTTATTTTTGGTTAATGACGTGTTTTGTTATAAATTTTTTTTTTTATTATTTTATTTTCTAAAAAATAACGTCACCTAAAATGCAAAGGGCCATAAACACTGAAAAATCAAATGTTGATTTATATACTGAACCAAACTACATCTACGCAAAAAATTTCATATTCATATCTTCAGAAATGATATCAATATTAACAAAAGTCAAAAGGCCGTAACATCAACTTCATAAAAGAACGAGAAAGAAAGATATAGTCGGTTAAGACCGACTTTTTGATTCCCTACACCATTGTGCACGAGCATAAAAATTCGGGAAGGGGACTTATATTACACCTGTGGCCAATTTTACCAAATGTAAAACAAAATATACAAATACAGAATAACGCGTTAATAGATACTAACATGTAGAAGATTTTATGCACTTTAGGGCGATTCGTGGAAGTGGGTTTATTTGGAAGCCATGGTAAATTATGGACCTCATAAAATTTGATCGATTCTCATAAATGTGATTTCTACTTAAATAAAACTTATTTGTGTCGAATTTCAACTTGATACTAACATTCGTATGGGATTTATGCACGTTAAAGTGATTTTCGGAAGAGGGGTTTATATGGGAGCTATGATCAATTGTGGACCGATCTTCACAAAATTTGGTATAAAGATTGATACTTGTACAGAATATCTTTGTACCGAATTTCATTAAAATATTTTTATTTTAAATTTTGTGGTGTTTAAACTCTATTCCGGGGGGACATTTGTATGGGGGCTAAGTGAAATAATAAAATCATAAAAAGTCCCATGTGCCAATTTTCATTGAATTACCTTTAAAATTGTGACCCATACTTTGTGCACAAGGTTTACATGGACAGCCAGCCAGACGGATGAAAGGACATCGTTAGATCGATTTAAAAAGTAATTCTGAGTCGGTTGGTATACTTCAAGGTGGGTATTGGATAATTTTTTCTATCCGTTACAAACATCCAGAACAAACGCATAATTCCCCAACCACCTATGGTAGTGTAGGGTATAAACAGTCGAACATTTTCTTCCATTTAAGAAAAATTTAGTTTGAAGAGTATTTTATGCTTTATCTATTTCCACTTTAAGTGAACGATAAAAAAAAATTACTTAATTGTTTAAATTTAAGGTAAAAAATTAACAATTGTGGCTTCGGCCTTCTGCATTTTTGTAATGTCTTTTGCTTCTGCTGTAAATTTTAGGTGACGATATGTTGTATTATTCAATGAACAATTAAGCTCTTTTTTGGAAGTGGGAAATAAATTGTTTTTATTACTTTTATAAATATTTTAATACATCCTGATTTCGTAATTAGTTTTTATTATTTAATTTTTAAAAATTAAATATGTTTATTGTTAAATTAAATAACAAACAAACTGCACAATCGTTAATGCACAACTCATCAAAATTAAAAATATGAAAAACAAAATATAAGGACAAAAAACTTATTTAAGTTTTAAACTTCAATGATAGACCCATTATTAATTTATACATTTACAAATATGGACACAAAATTTTATTAATATTGATGTTTAACATTTTTTTTTCTATTTATTCTAATTTTAATTCTATTTGCTGAAGCACCATTGTACTTCTTGTAAAATATGTAGAATTTCGAAATTTTAGCGAAATTGTTGATTTTTGGTAAAATATAGGATTTTTTATGAAATTTTGATTTTTTTTTTTTTTTTGTAAAATTTTAAAGTATTAGTGAAAAATTTTATTCTTTGTAAAATTACGGATTTTTCAAGAAATTTCGAAATTTTGATGAAACTTTGATCTTTTGGTGCAATTTTGAATTTTTGGTAAAATCTGGGATTTTTGGTGATATTTTAAATTTTTAATGAATAACCTGATTTTCGGAAAAATTTTGTTCCGGTTTTAGGTGAAATTTTGAAAATTAGGTAAAAAATTGAAGTAAAGAGCACTAAATATTAAAAATTAATTCTCGTTCCCACTAAAATTAGATCAACGATCCGGAACGGCCCGAATTCAACTCGGCCGAAGATTGTCAACTCAGCAAAAGCTGTATCAAAAGTTTTTTCCACCAGGGAGGAAATTTGGGCCACAGCAGACCAATAACAAAAATAAATTCTTCTCGAAAAAAATTTGAGATTGCTTGTGATAAGGAGCAGCATGTTTAGGCTCTATTTAATGTGAGAATAATTTTTTTATTAGAAAAGATTAACTTACATATTTACATTATTACATTTTTTCAGAATAGAACACATGAGGGAACAATGGAGAGAATAAAGGCAATTTTTTTTGCCAAAAAAGAAAACGTCATTTTATATTTTCTAAATTAGCTTTTTATATTGTTATCAAAATTGAGATATTAGAAGATTTAATAGCAAGACTTTATATATTCTTAACATAGCTTCAATCATAGCTCATACTCCTAAATTTTGTAACCTTAAAAATTGCCTCAAATACATTGCAATCATGCTTCGTTATGAGTATCCGCAAACGACAACCTATAATTAAGTCCCAAGTGATCTTTAATCGTGGATCGTTATCTATTGCCAAATTATAATCATTCAAAAATAACTCATTATTAAGTCCCAAATTAGCTTTAATATTACCAAATGAGTTTTTAAATAAAATCATAATTCTGTGACCAAGTTAACTTTAAAAGAGACCCCGATTAAATATTATATTATTATTGGACCTAAATTACCTTCAATCGTTAGTCTTCTAAAAGTAGCAAATGAGCTTTAATCGAAATACATAATTTTATTCCAATTGATCATAGCACGTTAGTTAATCTTAAATATAATTCAATCTCAGTTCCATATGTATACAGAACCGAAGTATTCTCAATCTTAGATTTTCAAATAGTACCAAATGAGCTTTAATCGATTGTAATTTAGTATCAAATAAATTTAAATCCTAACTTGTTATTTTATACTAAATTTGATTCAATCATAACTCCTTACACCAATCCAAAATTAGCTTCAATATTAAGTATTCATATATTAGTAGCTTAATATTTAGTCTCAAATTAGTTCAATATTAGTAGCTTATCATTTTAGGTATTCAAAAAGTTCTAAATAAATTTCAATTGAAGTTAATAAGTCCTAAATTACCATCAATCTTAGTTATTCTAATATTTTAAAATTAATTTTAAATCACACTAATAATTTAATGTCAAATGAACTTCAATCGTAACTTGTTATTTAGTTCCAAATAATCTTCAATCATATGTTACGTTTATACGCACAATCATTGCAAATAAAAATAACTTGCAAATAAAAAATTCACTGTTTATACACAAATTACATAAAGAAATATATTTCCTTTTTTGTCGTGTAGGATGGGAAATATACAACTATTATCATCGAAATGAACGTAAAAGGAAGTGGCAACGCTGTATGCTTTATTTGCAATTAGTTTCACTAATAACGATTATTTTTCATTTACTTTTACATTTACATTTACATTCAGTTACTAACTTGCAAATAAAATATTAACTCACCGTTTATACGGAAAAATTTTCATTTCGCAATATTTATAATGGCGAGTAAAGGGTGTGTATAAACGTGGTATTAGTTCTTTAAATAATCCTAAATTAGCTTTAATTAAATCTCGTAATTTATTCATATCTCGTTATCTATTCCCAAAATTATTTGCAATTGTAATTTAGTTGTTGACCAATCTTATATCAGTACATTTTAAACTTCAATCTTAGGTATTGTAATATTTTAAAATAAGTTTTAAATGGTGCTCATATTTTAATCTCAAATGAACTTCAATTTATCTTTGTTATTTAGTTTCAAATAATCACTAGTCATTTTTAATATAGTCTTCAAATATTTTTAATAAAATATCGTAGTTTAGTGTCAATTCAACTTCAATCGTAGCTCGTTGTCTATTCCCAAATTAGTTAATTAGTTCAATATATTCAGTCTGTTTATGAAATCCAATACGGATTGGTTTGACAACACTTTAGCTCTGTTCCAGTACTTGTCAAACTTGCAAGTTTTAGTCGTAATTTACAGGAAAATGTTCTCGTACTAAGAATTTATGTGTACACATTGTTGAGTATGTTATTACCAAGGAAACCAAAAATATGCAAAATCATATTTCATATTTTCTCAGCTTTAAATGAACCAAACTGTCAGTTATTTATCGTTTCAGAAAATTTTAAGAATTTTAGCATTGATTCGTTACAGCACAATTTTGCATATTTTCATAAAAATCCATATTTTAGAGCATATTTTTGCAATTTAAATGACATATTATAAATAAAAGCATAATTTTGCATATATTATACCAAAGAGCATAGTTTTGCATATTTTACACTTGAGAGAAAAATTTTGCTTTTTTGCACCCAGTAGAATTTTTTAAATATTTTTCCATTAATGAAATTTTCCTTTAACTCTCACATTATTTTCACTAGGAAAATTATATAATGTGGATTGTAGGCCTTCTTCATAACACAATTAAAAAGACAAGTAAGAAAAATATAGTCGGTCAAGTCCGACCATATAATACTCCACACCATTGTTCATGTTCATCAAAATTCGTGGAGGGTCCTTATATTAGAAATGTAGACAATTGTGGACCGCTACTTTTACTAAATGTAAAATAAAATGTACGAATACAGAATATTACGTTAATACTAACATTCATATGAATTTATGCACTTTATTGTGATTACCGAAAATGTTCTTATATCGGAGCTACGGCAAATTATGGACCGATCCTCATAAAGTTTATCGCTATGATTTCTACTTATATAAAACTTAGAATAGAATAGAATAGAATAGAATAGAATAGAATAGAATAGAATAGAATAGAATAGAATAGAATAGAATAGAATAGAATAGAATAGAATAGAATAGAATAGAATAGAATAGAATAGAATAGAATAGAATAGAATAGATTAGAATATAATTGAATTGAATTAAATTGAATTGAATAGAGTAGAATTAGAGATACATTTATACAAGATCCTACCTAAAAATTAATTAATTTAGGTTATAATTTTTGATATACCCCAAAAAAATACATCAGAAACTTGATTAGCTTTTCTGTTTAGGATTTTATAGTATTTTTGTAAGTATGTGATTGGTAGTCTTTCATTTTTGCTCGCCACTGTAAATACATTTATCTCCATTTTAGGGCAACAACTTTAAAAATTTATTGACATTTATTAAAAGAAATTATAATAATTGTAACATTGTATAACATTTGTTCTCTTAAACTTATAAATGATTTCAAGGAATTAATCTATTCATGTAAATTTTCATTTTATTGTGACCGATAAAATCGTTGATATATTTTAAAGATGATGGAAAATAAATTATCAAACATTTATCACATAAGTATTGTAAAGTATATTTTTGGGATGGTATTTCCCAATCTAAGTTGAAACTATTTATAAAGTAAGACCCTTCGTTTTGATAGGTTTATACTGAAATTAGTCTTCCCAAATTAGTATTTCGCAATCTAAGTTGAAACTATTTATAAAGTAAGGCCCTTCGTTTTGATAGGTTTATACTGAAATTAGTCGATTATTAGTAGGAAAAGTAAGTTACTGAAAAATTCGCCATGTTGTCAAACGAAAAATCTGACAGCCCTGCTCTCTGGGTGTGTAGAACATCCGTATTGGCAAGGTGATAGAGAATTTTGGCTTTTTTCTCTGAATAAATTCAGAACATATTTGAAATTTTTTGATGTTAAAAATTTCCTAAATACCTTCCAAAATAATTTTAAAATTTTGCCAATATTCTGCCACCAAATAAAGATGAAAGTAAAGAATATAAGCTAGAAAGAATATGTTTGAAAAAATGCAAAAGAAGTACTAATTATATTCCAATTAAACCTCTCAGTCTTCATATTGAAGTTTACTTAAGTCTTCGTATTCTAAAGGTAAATAATCATCTCAATAGATAAAACACACACACACACCTGTTTTGTTACGTATTATTACACTTGCCCCAATGTGCATGATTAAAGTTATATAATCAAAAAAATATGTTTAAATGATTTCCCTACTTTTCAAACTTCAAAAAATAAACAAACAAAACCTAATGCCACATTAATTAACGAAATAAATAACACTCTCAAATCAAACAAACTGAACGAAAAGTATGAGGAATACACTACTAAATAACTAGCAAGTAATTAGTGGATAAAAAGAAATTCATCTCGATATGTTTAGCAAAAACGTAATAACTTTTCCACTTTCTCCATTTAATTTTCCCAAAAAAATAAGCCACACAAAAAAAGCTAAACAACTTTATTCATATAATCCAGCAAATAAATAAATTGTTAACACGAGTTGTCAGACGCAGAAAAGACTAAAAAAAAAAATAAAATATTTAATAATGAACAAATAATTTGGTTAAAAGGCAAGTTGTTTGAACGTCTTACAATGTAGTCTCTTGTTCATATATACATACTTATGTATGTACCGGTTTAAATTGAACATGTTGTATAAAGAGGGTACTTTTATTTATTTTTTGGAATATATGAAGCGCGCTTGCTACATAAATACTAGACACATTAATGTTTACGATTCATTTGAAAACGAACATGTCAGCGAGATGTGTTCACTAAAACAAATAATAATAATTAAATCTTATTTAAAGACTTTCAAAGTAAACATGATATGTTCTTTATTTTAGTTATGATCTGAATGGTGATTTGGCTCGACAGGCTCATACCCAAAAGGTATCTTTGAGACGTACAGCTTTGGAGAGTTTATGTCCACCAAGAGATCCTCCCACATGTATGCCAGCTTCCGAAAGATATCGTACGCATGATGGTACTTGTAATAATAAGAAAAGATTGCGTTGGGGTGCGGCACAAATGCCTTTTAATAGGTTTTTGCCTCCCGAATATGGAGATGGTGTGGACTCTACGCGTAAAGCAGCAGATGGAGGTCCTTTATCTTCCTCAAGGTTTGTTAGCTTGCTAGTGCATGGAGCACGGGATGGTGAAGCACCCTTGACTTTAATGTTGGCTCAATGGGGCCAATTGTTGGATCATGATTTAACTTCCACAGCACAACCTAGGTGAGATTTAATTTGAAAGCTTTGGGAAGGCGAAATTCAAAATTTATTTTTATCTTTTTTAGATCAATTAATGGTTCTGTACCTAGTTGCTGTGGTAGCAAAGATTTTCATCCTTCTTGTTTTCCCATTAAAGTACCTTTGGATGATCCCTGGCTTTCTCCTTTAAAAGTGCGCTGTTTGGAATTTTTACGTTCTGCTCCAGCCCAACGGAGAGATTGTATTTTATCTTGGCGTGAACAAACCAATCAAGTCACTTCCTACATAGATGCTTCACCCATTTATTCTAGCAGTGTTAAGTCTTCCGATAATGCTCGTGTTTTTCGCAAAGGCTTATTGATTTTTGGTCGTGGCAATCCTGCAAATGATGTTTGCCAAAGAGGCGCTATTGCTACTCATTGCATTAGATCGGGAGATGGTCGTAGTGGTGAACAACCTGGCCTTTTAGCTTTACATCATGTTTGGGTTCATGAACATAATCATATAGCCATGAAATTGAGTGAAATAAATTTGCATTGGAGTGATGAGAAAATATATCAAGAAACCAGACGTATTATAGGAGCCATGTTCCAACATATAACTTATAGAGAATTTTTACCTATAGTATTGGGTAGAGAAGTGTTAAAACTATTTGATTTGGAACTATTAAGAAGTGGTTATTATGAGGGTTATGATCCTAAGATTAATCCCACAGTGGCCAATGCTTTTGCGGCGGCAGCTTTTCGTTTTGGTCATTCACTAGTGCAAAATTCTTATATGAGATGTGATCATTTCCATAACGTTTTAAATAATAGTATGAAGAATTTCGATTATGTTAAATTAGAAATTTATTAAAAATATTTCTTTGCAGATGTTAGTTTACATGAAGAGTTCCAAAGAGGTGATATAGGTTCCGTGGGTTCTTTGCATCGTTTACTAAGAGGCATGGCCAATCAAAGGTCTTTAAAAAGAGATGAATTTATTACCCCGGAACTTACTAACCATTTATTTCAAACTCCTGGTGAGATAAGTGACTTTAAAAGGAAGTATTTTTATTTAAAAATATTGTTTTTTTATTTAGGTTTCCCCTTTGGCTTGGATTTGGCAGCGATTAACATACAGCGAGGCCGTGATCATGGCATATCTCCTTATACCCATTGGCGTATCCCCTGTGGCTTAACACCCATTAATACATGGGAAGAATTTGCCACTGTTGTGGGTCCTGAATCTGCTAGACGCATTAGTCATGCTTATCACAGTGTTCATGATATTGATTTGTTCGTGGGAGGTATAGCCGAAAGGCCTGTTGTGGGCGGTCTGGTAGGACCCACCTTTGCCTGTATAATTGCTCAACAATTTAGTAATTTACGCAGAGGAGATAGATTTTGGTATGAAAATGCTGGTTTCGAAAGTTCCTTTACACCAGCCCAACTTCATTCTATAAGAAAGGTATCATTAGCATCTGTTTTATGTAGAGTTGTGGGAGGAGGAACTTTCCAACCACACATTTTCCTACCACCCCAATTTACCAATAACGAACGCTTACCCTGTGGTGTAGCGCCCTTAGGGGATTTCGACATCAGCCCTTGGCTGGAACAAGATCCCTTTGCTTCTCTCACTATAGCTCACACAGATTTACAACAACCACCACCACCGACATTTAAACCTCAAGCTGTACCGGACCGTATATTTGATATAATGCAAATGGAAACCAAATCACCAAAAAATACAGCCACTCCCCTTAGTGACAACAAAGTGGGATTCTCTAATCGTATTCCAACCACGAACATAGACAAAGACCTACCACCAACCACGATAAATCAAAAGCAACAATTAGAATTCATACCAAATTCCACAAATAGTTTTCTTATCATACAAAACTCCTCAAAAATCAATGACAAATTGGACTTGAAGAAAAAAGGTTCGCCAGGACATGTTACTAAACAAAAACGTGTACCGGGTGTTAACAACAAATTGGACAAAAATACTCATAAGGGAGGTAATAGACATGGAACGATACAGAGTACAACACGAAGAACGATTATAATAAACAATATACCTATAGAACTAAGAAATGCTGGTAACATCAGAGACAAAACAAAAACTAAACCTATAGATAAGGAAAATGAAGCAGAAGCAAGGACGGTTAATACGGAAATTGTTACAGACAAAACAAAGAATGAAGAGGAAAAGAAGGACGGAAGTAAAACTGGGGAAGAACATTTGAAATTGAAAGCAAGAGAAGATATGGAAAGTCATGATACAAAGATAAAAACAATTAAACTTAGCTCAAAATCCAAAATTGAAGTGGATGCTTTGAAAACTGAAACAAAACCTAAAGAAAACTTAAAGAAGGGCCCGCATGAGCCAATAGAAAATGAACGGACTGAGGAAAATATAAAAACAATAACTGAAAACACAAAACTTTTGAAAGAAAACACAGACGTTACGAACAACAGAGAACATATGGACAAATCTGATGGAACTAAGACACACAAAATGAACTCTGATAAAGAAGCGAACGTTATCGAACAAACTTTACCAAAGCTTACAATACTTGAACCCAACAAAGACCGCGAACAGGAAGACACCTTAAAACCCACCGATACACAAACTCTTACCATAGAAACCGACAAACAAACTGAAGTGATCAATAAAATCTTTACTATTACCAAAAATTTCCAAAACTCTGAACTGAAAAATGTCACTACAACAACATATCTAACTAAGGACACTTACGACTCTGACATTGATCCTATGGTTCAGGCAACACCTCATGATCATAAAAGAGTACAACGTAAACTAATATCACCTATAATAACGGACAAACTAAAAGACAAATTAAAACTGACAAATTTAAATAACTTAAACAAGGGAAATATTACTTCTATCTCGGCCAATAAAAATCGAACTTTAACCACAAAATCACCTAAACCTGGTCGCACCACTGTACGAACTGTTGAACTAAGACAATACCAAAACAGACCCTCTTTTACTAAAAATCCTCATAAAGTTATAGTAGATACGGTAAATGGAGATAATCAATACGAAATTGAAATAAACATAAGACAGACAAATAAAAGTCCCAAACCTCAGCAAACTACATCCTTTACAGGAGACTATACAAATGGCTATAAGCCTAACCAAATTGACCGTTATACCAGCTATCAGACTACACCTGTTTACGCCTACTACCAACCAGCACCGCCACAAATTTCTACATTGACACAAAATCAAAGAACCAAACCACCCACCATAATATTTGTTAATGAACATGAAGTACATACGACTACAAGACAACCGGGTTTCCTACAAAGTATTGTAAATTGGACTTCAGGTACCAAAAGACCTTTACCAGCTTCTATAGGATTTAATGAAAGACCTGGTTATGAAAATGTAATAGCAAGTCCACATAGTACAGCCCATGTGCAAACAAATTATCAAAATATAAAACCGCCCTCTCCGTTAGCATTGCCAGCAAGTTCTTCTAGCTTTAGTCACGCTCAGGTGGGGACAGCGGGTATTGTGCAAGCTTCAAGTAGTTCTATAAGTAATGGCAATTTTGGCTCTATAGCAGGATTTACTAGTGCTAATGGGGCAGACAGTACATTCAGTTTTAATATACGACCTAAGCCAGATAAATCTCAAAATAGTAGACCCACTAGCAATGGAGGAAATTATGGTTTAGCTTTACCTCCGCATAATCCCTGGTATGCACAAAATCCAGAATACTCTAATTTACCCCAAGCAGCAGGGGAACATATTTCCCCTTACGATCTTCCCTATAGAGAAAATGTTAACAGTCCATTTTCCACTTCTAACTCACAAACTTATTATATACGCAAGAAAACTGGACCACAGCGTAAAGAAGCCTTAACTCTAACACAAGCTCACGATATAGAAGACTATGACTATATAGCACGTACTTTACAACCATTAAAAAACATAACCACAGACGATGAAAATGAGGACAATCAAGAAGACTATGAATACGACGAAGACTATGGTACCTCTCCTCTATTAAGGAAATTTAATCAAGATGGTTATCTAAGACCTGAACATATGATAGCTACAGTACTAAAAACAATCGATGACAATCTCCCACAAGACTCTATGAATTTGACAGCCAATGACATGAATAAACAGATTTTGGATGATAATTATGTTTTGCCAGTTTTAAATGCTACCAAAGACTTGCCACATGACTTTCCCAAAGACTTGCCAAAACCTTTAAATACTAACTTTTCAACAGACTTTCCCGATACTCAGGGAAAACATTTAAAAGATTATATATTTGCTGAAGGACACGATCATGAGACTAAAGATATTGAAAGAGAAGCAGAGACTAAAGCACAGGAAAATACTAATAATTTACAAGAATCTCCAGTTAAAATTCATAAAAATCATAATAAAAATAGGAATAAATTAAGAAATCGAATAAAGATAGCCTTTGCTCCGTTAAATATTTTAACAAAGCCAGAAAGGTAAGTTAATTAAATAATTTAATTAAATTAAAAAAAAATCTAAAAATCATTTTAATGTGTATTTTTTATAGACCTGACAATTGGGTATATTTCGATTCTCCCAAAGATGATGAGCTTTTACTACCCAGAATACCGGAAATAAATATGGATCCTATACCCTCAGCTGAAATACCGAAACCTTTTAAAGAAAATAATTGGTTAGACTTAGCTAAAATTAAACAGAAACTAGCTTTACAATTTCAAGGACCTTCAGGACACTTAAATGAACAAACAAACAAAACGACAAAACTAAAACCGGATAATACTACATTAAATGACAACTAAAGACTCTGTAAAAGACTCGACAACTACTACAGCAATGTTAAAAAATTCGGACAGTGATATTCAGACTAAACTTGAAATTAATTATTTAACTAACGAAACACAACCGGACTTAAATTTACAAGATTTTACAAATAAGACAAGGACGACGGATATTACTGAAAAATCCGAAAAATTAAAAGTTTAATTTTTCAAAAATTTTTAATGGTATTTTATTTTTTTCCCCTGCATTTTTATTTTAAAGATTTTTTAGTACTTGCATTTATGAACAGAATTTATTTTATAAATGTTTATTGGTTTAGTTTAAGACATAATTTAATAAAAAATATTTAAACAAATTTATAGGAAGATTTTTTAATAAAGATAAAGGAATACATATTTAGAAATATTTTCAAATTGATTCAGATATATATTTTCAAGAATAATACATGGAATTATTTTATTTTAATGGACGGGAACAATTACTAAAATAAGTATACCGTATACCACCATAGGTGGTTGTTTTCACCTTGTTTGTGATCACCAGAACAAATTGTTTACCACTGCACTGTGGTTCCAAAAAGTTTAATTCTGTAACTTTTGATCAGTTAAAGACTTTCGAATTGATTTGGTGGAGCACAGATCCCTAGTGAGTCAGTTGATCTCCTCGGGTATGAAATAATAAAAAAAAATCGCCAAAAATTCCTTTATGATTTTGTTGCAAAGAAATTTTAAACATAGATAGTTTAAAAAGTATTAAATGCGGTTAAATTTCTTCAGACCATGATCCGAAAAACTTAAAATTTAGCTTTTAGTCCTTTTTTGAGAAATAATGTTAATATTTGGACTGAAATAAAATTTGAACGAATAAAGATATCTTGCTGAAATTTGACGTAATATAGAAAGACTTTTTTTAAATCAGAAAATTAAAAAAACTGCCAATTGTAATTTAAAATTTTATTTTTTTAATTGAAACCGTCATCCTCTCGTTATAAAATCCGTCCGTCAGAAAATACTTTTTACAAAAAAAACTTTAACCAACAGATGTACGTATATAACTAATATATTTTTTGGTTCATTGCAGCTTTGCGTTTTAAAAATTTTACAAATAAATTTAAACAACTTTAAGAAAATTTATAAAGTTAGGATAAGGCTTGGGGGCGACCGTTTCCCAGAGCGCCTTCGGTCTTATTTTACACGCATTTGTGTTAAGATTTCTTTCGAAAATATTAAAAAATATTATATAGTTATATATAGAATTGAAAAATGTTTTGGAAAAAAACCCAAAAATGTGAAATTTTTATAAAGTTTCAATTTCAGTATAATATAAATCTTTATCGGATTAATATACATAGAGATTTACAAGGACTATATATTTCTTAAATTTATTTACAACAAAATTATATATGAATTTTTGGCTGTTTTTTTTCAAAAATTACATATCCGAGGTGACTAATTTTGGAGGTCCGCATAGATATCTGTACTAGAGATCTGTACTAAACCAAATCAACTCGAAATTAGTTCATCTTTAGCCATGTCAAATTTTATTAAAATATCTTTAACGGATCAAGAGTTACAAAATTATTAAAAAAAAGTGCTTTGGAATCACTCTACACTGTTAACTTACCAGTGATTCTTATGGTGATTAAACTAAGCAATGTGATTATACGCCGAGCTTTCATGGACAATAAAGGACTACAAACATGATAGGGATGCTAGGGTTCGGAATTGCTGCTAGGGGATCAATTGATAGTGTCGACTATTATAAACCAATATCATTCTTCGGATAAGTACTTATTTATAATCATTTGGAATATACGTAGAAGCTTTATTGGAGGCTATTGTTAGATCTTGGAATTGTTTTTAGATTTTAAATAATTTTCAGAAACGCCAACTTCTGCAGACACAAATTGTCTATCATAAAAAGGAAAGATAAATTTGGTGAGAAATTTTAGATTAAATATTTTGAAAACAAAAGATATTAAAAGTTTAATTTGTCAAGGGTTCAAAAACGTGAAAGTTGTTCTGTGAACTATATAATAAATACAAATGTTGATAAAAAGGAAATGCTCGCGCATTAAAGTATTTTCAAATTTGTATATATTCGTTTCGCTACTCCATTTGATGCGATAAGTAATATTTACTTTATATGGAAATTTCACATGAGAATTGATTTTACAACTTTATATGGCATTCACTGTAATACTCCTTTAGATATGCTAAAATTAATATTTTCTTTGTATGGGGGCTAGTTATCCGTTCTATTTTAATTTCATCAATATGATAAGATAGAGAGAGGTTCCCACTGTAATAGTTCCTTAGATATGCCATAACGAATATTTGCCTTGCATAGAAGGTACCACTCGTTACACTTCATTAAAATCGCTTCAGCGGTTTAGGTTTGATGGCGTCATAAGTAAATACACTTTTGATTTTATAATTAATATTGTTGAATTTGCCTCTTTTTCTCAGTCGTACAAAAATTTCCAGTTTTTTTCATTTTTATTCATTTTTAAACATTTTAAATTATTTTTCGGGGAAAACTGCGTTATTTAATAATTTTTACTATAAAAAAATGTTAATATTCTCTTTATAAATTCAAATTCAACGTATTTTCTCTTACAAAAACAACTCTACCATCACCCTATCACTAACAACCCTGTCTTTGTTGTACACTGACAACACAAATATTACAACGCTGTACCGGTTAAAATAATCACCAGTGCTTCTAAAACTATTGTTGTTGTCAAAAGAATATTGTTTTTTTTTATATTTTTCCTTTTGATGCTATTTGATATCAAAGTCCTCCGCCAGCTTTTACTGGTGGCTGAGTCGAGCCGCCGATCAATTTTAAAAGCGGCCTTGGAAATTTCGGCTTAACATGACTTAAATATAGCCGCCGATTTTGGTCAAACTTTTAGTAAATTCCATGTCAAATCTAGTAAATTCATTACATTCTGGAAATTTAAAACTTTAATATTTTTTTTAGAAATTTTTCATAATTTCCTTATGAAGTCGGCAACATTTTTAGCAGAGCTGACTGACATCTCACGAATTTCCGCGGCAAAAATTTACTCCCAATGGCTATGAGATGTGCTGTAGCTGACAGATGATGCTGTGTTGCTAACCTAGTGTCTATATTAGGCAAATTTTTATCAAAACAAACGTCAGTATCAGTGCGAATATATTATGATTATTATTTTGGTTGTTATAGTTGTCAAACTGCACATATAAAAAACAATAATGAATACGCCATATTGTTATTTTTGTGCAACTGTTGCCACCTTCCACAAATTCGCGTTAAGTTTGACGTTTGTCTTGATAAAAAATTGTCTAATTAGACACTATGTAATGTATGAAACAGCGTGTGACCACACCGGCTAGCACAGAAGCTTGTGGGTCGTGTATGAGCAATTGTAAGGATCTAGAAAATATATACGGAATGACAAACTTATATATACTGTTTATACCTGTGGTGAAGAGTATAACAAGTACTCATTGTTAGCTTGTGTTTCCAAAAATAAAAAGTTGCGCATGTTTTGCACCCTTTTCAGATATTTCACCTTATTTATCAAAAACGTATACAACTAAATATTTCAAAGATAATAAATTATGAAATTTTTATATTAATTCCCCATAAAATTGTTCTTTGGGCATTAATAATATATTTTGCAAAGTACCAGAGTGATCGGGTATCACGAACCAATCTGAAACGGATATGAAATTTAAAAATTCATTTATAAGGCAAATTTTGCTTATTTACAGTTTCTTCAAGAATCTATTTATTAAATACTATTTTTATTATAGCAAAATTGTAATCAACATTAGTATCATAATTTTATCATTGATACTTTGTTAGTTAACTGGAGTTAACACTATCAAGTATCCTCTGATAGGTTTCTGATTAAATCGTACTCAGAATTCCGGCATTTTTTAAAAATATATTCTGTCTATTATTTATTTTCTTTATAGTAGAGTGTAAATATCTCGTTTTTTAAACTATTTGCATCTCTTCTTGCTTTTACTACTTTTCCCCTACTGGAAAATCAATAAAGCAAAATTACTGTTTTATAAATAATTATCTTTTTATAACTCGATCTTTTATTTAGTAAAGGGTAAAGAACTCTAAAACATTTTGTGACCTTGTCTACGGCATGTTCTATGTAGTTAACGTAGGATCAACACGAGAGATTTTTCTATCAAATACTTAGATAAAATTTTATTATAATAAATCACTTTTTCTCTATTTTTAATTTCGTTGTGTTTTGAGTTATTTTTGTTCCAAATAAGTAACTAATTAATTGAGATTGCCATAAAGATTTGCGCTTCTTTAAAAAAATAAGCGTAAAAAACAACAACAAAATTACTTTTGATGGCAAAACAAACTTATCTTCGCTGGATATCTAACTTCGTTTTGTTATTGTTTTTTTTTTACCTTTATTTATTTATTGGAAATCTCAATTAATTAATTATTTAGTTACTTGGAGCAAAAATAACACAAAACACAATGAAATTAAAAAAAAAGAAAATTTTTCTATTAAAATTTGACGAAAAACGAAAAAAAGTGATTTATTATAATAAAATGTTATCTACGTGTAACCATATATGCTGATATAAATAAAAAACTTATTTAATTTAAAAATACGGGCTATGTAAAGGAATTTGGACTTGTTGTGTTTATACATTTATTTTTATAATATGTATATATAGGAAAGTTGTATTTTATCAATTTATATACTAATCCATCATGTCATATGCTATGAAACGATTTTTCTATGTCCATCAGTACATGACGGTTGATAACCTTTGAGATTTGTTTTCAAGAATCATATTTATCATTCTCTTAGTTTGGTGGAATGTTAAATGTTGTTGACGAAAAACGAATTGTTCATTATTAGTTAGATTATTATTTTCAATAAAAACATTTATTCTAGAGTTAATCATTAGTAGGCTTATTGATCTATAGCTGTTAGTAAGTCTAGGATCCTTTCTCCGTTTATGTATGACTATAACCTTTGCAAAAATACTCTGGTCTAGTAATTTTTTTAAAATATGTTAATTAACCCAACGAAAACAGAAAAAATATAAAAATCGGTTAAAAAAACGGTAAAGTTATTACAAATTTCCCCAACTATTAATGTGTCTCGAACTACTTGTGTGGAAAATGTACAAAAAAAAAAATCTTTCGAAATATTTAAATCATATAATATTTTTATTTAAATTTTTTTATTTATAGTTACTCAAATAAACATTTTTATTTGAATATTTTCATTTTTTAATTTAAGTTCACATATTAAAAAAATTAATAGACTGAAAAGTGATCCTTAGGTGTACGTCTTATATGGGGTCAATAGTGGACCACTCATTTTTATATTTTTCAAAAATAATGTGCACATAAAACATTTGAAAAATTTATTTTATCTCAATATCCCAATCTATCAACATGAAAAAGCCCTTATGGCCATATTTCAAAAGAATCCCTTTTCAATCGAATTTACCTCAGCGAATAACTAAATCAATACAAACATATATGTAAAATTCGGTTATTTTAAAAACTGACATTTGTACTTTAATCAAAAATTTTGTTAATTAACGACGGATGGACGCTGTCTTAAGAACAAAAAAACATCCTAAAATTGCAAAATTTACTCTTTTTACTTGTTTGTACCCAATTCAATAAAATAAAATATAAAGTAAGTTATTTTTATCACTTCCTGAATTAAGCGTCATTTTTCATGCCATTGAAACCATTGTGAATTGCTTCATAAGTCATTACGAAAACAAGGAAATAAAAAGTTCCTATGTTTAACCATAGTGCAATAATAAAGTGACCACGTAAGTCCAGCTGATTTACGATTTTTTCATGTACGTACCACGCGAAGCTATAAAATTATTTTTGTATTTCAACTTAAAATTTCTTTACCGTATTCATTTACTCTTCTTTTTCATTTACTAATTTTTTTCTCATAGCATTTTGAAATTTTGTGCAATGGTTTTACAATAACAAAATACAGGAAATTGTTTTTGTAGATCTGCGGTCACCTTATAACTACATTATGTGTTTACATTTCAGCCGGCTAAAGCCAATTTTGAGCTGCCTCAGAAAAATTTACAAAAGCCGCCGCCGCCGTTAAAATTGTTCGACGCAGGTCCCCGATTGGTAGAGGGTGCAAAAGCGTCACCAATTTTAAGGAAAAAAACTTAAAAAATTACAACAAAATAAATAATCTTGTAGGAAAGTGTTGCTAGCAATAAAACATCAACATGGAGTAAGAAAATCACCGACAAAAACCATAAAATTGGTAATTTTTATGGCTGAAAACTGCAATAAGAAAAACAACTCACACACACAGGCAATAGTAGACTAAAATAGAAAAACGTATACAACCAATAATTGTAAATTTAAAAAAAAAAACCTACACAATGGATCACAGCAACCGTAGTCATAGTTACATTGATATATCCTCATCCGATGATGATGAAGAGGAAGAATTTTCTCTGGCAGAAAGTTCAGAAACAGAAGAAGAGGATGATTGTATGCGTAGAGGTCCTATAAGATATGGTCATTACAGCAGGTGGGGGGAAGAAATGAAAAATGGTTCTACACAAGAAAATTTGGCTAATAAATTAATGAAAAGAGAAGTAATCAATGAATTTAAAACAGATGCATATAGTTTTTTTTATATTTTTTATATATGTCTATTACTATTAGTATATGGGAAGTGGTAAGAGTTGGAGGAATAGCAATTCATTTTTTACTAATGTGCCAACTAGATTATCCTTTTGTCTTAAGGATATAATACCACCAACATGTATGCAAGGGTGAGTTTTTGTTAATTTTTGAAAATGCTCCTAAAAACATTTATTATTTTTGTAAACAAAAATCTTTCTGTTATTTACTTTTTATGTTGGGTGCATAGACAAGTATTTATGGGACTTTCCGCCTGTGGCCAATTTTTGTTAAGTTACAAATTCTGCTGCAGTGACAATGCGTCCGTTAGTCATTATTCGTTTAGTATGGGTTTTAAATATACGTAAGTTTTCTTTTTTTCTTTTTGCTATTTGGTTTTAAATACATATGTGTTTTGGATTTTATTTATTTGATGTTTTTTTAGTTTATTTTTCTGGATTTATCAACCCTTTAAACCTTTGCGTAATTTCTACAAATGCTGCCTATTCGATGATCATGGTGTTGACAACATTAAGAAAGTCAGCATGATTCAATGGAAAAATTGTGATCCTCGTATTTTAATTGTCCATGGTGCTTCCGAGGATGAAAATGAAGACTCTTATATAACTTATGTTAAAGTTCCTAAATTGGGCTGTTTAGAATGTAAAAAATTAAGGGAATTTGAAGAGGATGATGGATGTAAGTATATTGTTTAAGGAAACCTTTAATATTCAATCTTTTAAACCGATCCCAGTAATCAAACGATTTTGCTTATTCTCAAAAATATTAACAAATCTCCATTTTGAGTTTAAAATTGCAATATGAAAAAAGTTACTAATTAGGTAAAAAAAAAAATAAAAAAAAGAAAAATTAAAAATGCAGTCAAAAATGACCCACTTTGAAAACTGAAAGTGAATTTAAAGCCTGTTCCACGATGTCAAAATTTTTTTCGACAAATTGTGTGGGCAATGAACTCATATTTCATTGGAATACAATGTCACTTTACTGCTAATTTAAATTATTTTCAAATATATGCTAAAAACTAAAACAATTGTAGAGTACTAGAGTAAAGTTTTCATAGAAATTATATTTTCTTGTCAAATAAATTTTAAATAAAGATCCACTTTTGTTAAATTTTTTAAAATAAATGTAAGTGTTATTTCACAGTTTAAAACTTTCAGAACTAATTTAATGTTTTCTAAATTTCTAAAATTGACAAATAGATTCGAATTTTTCGAAAACGAAATATTTTTGTTAATTTTAAAATAAAAAAGACCGATTTGTTTATTTTACTTAAAAAAACTAATGCCCGCTATTATATTGCTCATTTAGTGAAAAAATCGTACTCAAGTTCTTAAAATTGTTTTATGATTGAGAAATTAAGTATTCTTATTCCATCTCCTAAGTTTTTCCTAAGTATGAAAATTGTTTGACGTTTTAAAAAAATTTATTGAAAATAAACGAAAATAAATAGAAATGCAAAATTTAATAAAATTATTTTATATTTTAAAAAGATTTCGAAATACGCTCTAATTTATATTTTTTTTTTTGTGGTTAAATGTATGCCTTTTTAGGCTTATTGTAACCCTTACCACAGGTGTAAAGGGTATATATAAGTTTGTCATTCCGTTTGTAATATCTACAATATTCATCTAGGACCCCAAAAAGTATATATTTTCTGGATCCTTATTGCAAAGTCAATATAATGATGTCCGTCTGAATGTTGAAATCACCCTTTAGACAGCCCCAGTTGAAATCACTTTTAGACAGCCCTTCTAAAAACATTAAAAAATTTTTTTTTTTTTTTTTTTTTTTTTTTTAAAGAAAAGAACAAAAACAGAATTCGCTTTTGTACAAAGCTGTTGTAAATATTTTTCTAAAATTTCGTTTTTCCTCTAATTAACCATATCTGTTCATAAACAACCGAATTATAGGAAAAAATATACAAAATTTTTTAAAAATACTCACATACAAACATATATAAAAAGCATTGCAAAGAATTTCAGTGTGTCGTTTTTTGTATAAGCATGTATCTACACATAAATATATGTATATGAATTTAGTGGTCATCAGAAGCTATCATTGTGTTGTTGTTCATTTTTTTAAGAAAGCAATGTTGCTATGATAGTTTAATTTTGTGTTTACATTTTTGTATTTTGAAAAAAATGTAGATTATTTTTTAAGTATAAATGTGAAAATATAGCGCATATTTAAAGGCGTAAATTTTATTATTCGTCGATAAGATGGTGAATGATATATAAAGGATTTAACTCAGCAGAATATTTATTGTTTGTTCGTTTTTAATCAATTTTACAATTTCGAATTTACTTAAAAACTCCAAAATCTATATTTCAAAATATTTATGTATGTTATTTTAATTTCGAAATTAACAATTTTTGTAATATTTGAAAATTATAATTTTTCAAATATTATTTTTTCATTAAATTAAAATTTTTTACAATTGTTTGAAAATTTTGTCGAACTTAAATAAAAGTTTTAAAAATTTAGGTTTTCATTTATTTTACTTTTATGGTGTATTTCGAAATTTTTTTGTATTATTCGAAAATTAAGTTCGAATTATTTAAACATGGACAAATTTGTTAAAAAAAGGATTTTAGTTAATTTATATTATTTTTTTTTTTATAAAATTTTTCTTTTTCCTTTTTTTTTTTTTTTGTAATGTTCGAAAATTCAAAAACAATGCTTTATTTTCGAACGTGGTAAGAATTTTTGAAATTTATAAAATTTTCTAAAATATCAGTCTTTGATGTTTTTTCATGTTTGATTTGTAATGATTGTGAATTTTTTCGAAAACGTTCAGAATTTAAAATGTAAATTTAGATTTTTTTTTTTTGTTGTAAAGTAAAATTTTGAATTCGAATTGAACAAATCAATTTATATCCGAAAACATACCTCTAAATGTGTGTTTAAATTTGTAACTACTTAATTTACTTCACATATTCTGAAAAAAAATAAATTTTTTCCATTTTTTTTTTATTTCAACAGATTTTCGCCGTCATATCCTCTGCCTGAAATGTAATTTAACTGTACATACAAAATATTCAACAACAGATTCTGATCGTAAATTTGATCCTCATATACATTTAATATGTCCCGAACGTATTTTAATAATATCCAATGGATTTTTTCACATGCTGCATATACGCTTGGAACAGCCACCCAAAGAACAGCAACAGAAACAACAACAATTGCAAAATCAACAACAGCAACAACAACAAAGTGCAATAAATCAACAACAGCAAAACTCTTTAACGGTTTTAATGCTAAAACCCATCAATACCGGGGATAATATCAATAACAATAATACCAATTTGCTATCATCCTCTTCACAACAAGAATTACAAGAAAGACATACTCCCATACAATTTAATGGGACTCCAGATTTAACTGATACCTTTAGCATAGATAGTCAATCTACGAATTCACAAAATAATGTAGTATCTCGAATAATTGAAGATTTCGCTGATGTAGAAACTGATTCAACACACTCTGGCAGTGGTGTTGTAACAATTTCACAACAATTGGTCAATGGTCTACGATCACCAGCCTCCAGTCAAAATGATTCACCCATATCAGTGTCACGTAAATCGTGTGAAGAATTGATATTTAATTGCAATACAAATGGCAATAATGCTAGTCGTTTAAATGCCATGTCACCAGCAGCCATAAATAATTCTAATACAAACACAACTTCAATAGGGGGTATTAGTACCGGAAGTGTATCGGGTACTAATAATAATTCAGCAGGAACAGGAGTTAATGTTAATAAAAATAATTCCCCTTTAATACAAAAAGGTCCACGTCAAAGACATCGTATTGTGACAAAATCTTTTCGCAAAGGTGTTTCAATATTTTTTTCTTCTACGGGTCTTAAGGCCAATATAACGGCACCAATTGCTACATCTTCTACCGGTAATAGTAATAGCAATAATTCAGCCAATAACAATAATAATGATAGAGCCTCAGCTTATGAATTTTCTGAGGAGAATGAAAAATGTGAAAAAATTTCCATATTACGTAAACGAAGATTGGCAGATCGCAAATATGAATTCTCAGAGGATAATTCCGAAAATATAATACCTTTTACTAAGACTCGTACTACCAATACAACATTTAGTTCCTTTTTGAGTAACAACAACGGCAATCATTCGCCCCGCCACAATTTAACACATTTGCATAGTATTTCACCCTATGCCTCACCCTCATCATCGCCACATCCTCACCAGCAGCATGTAAATACACAATTTACCTCATCAGCTGCGGCTTTATCGCCCTTACATCATTCATGTACTTCACCCTTGGGTTTTAGATCTCCTCCTTCAACTTCCGGCTTGGTAACACAATCAAGTACAGGTTTTGTTAGTGGTGGCGGTAATGGTAGCACTATAATGCGTTCTCCTAGTCGCCACTTGGTAGCTAATAATTTCTATAATAATCAAAAGTCGCCACCACAAAATTTTGCTCATACAATATCACCTGCTACCCAATACATGTTAAGTTTTAAACCTCATGGTACACTATCGCCTCTACAACTATCCATGACCAAACGTTCGCATTTGGAGGTAAATGGTTCTTTGTCACCAAATCATCAACTATCGGTGTTTTTGTCGCCACGCAGAGATGAATATCGTTCGGTAGTTGAAGTACCACTACAGGGAGGTGCTATGTCGGAGAAGCCTGTGTGTACAAAAAAATTTTTAAGACGTTTTGTGGAAGAAGATGATGCTGCCTCGGTTATAACAAGTGAAGAAGGTAAGGAATAATATTAAATTATAAGAAATGATTAGATGATTTTATTTATTTTTTGTAGATGATTGTATTTCTCCTGGATATCATATACTCTTGCCCATGGAGGTTCATGGCTCTTGCTATTCGGAAATGCAAATGATTTCTAAAGCTTCGTATCAACAGCTGCGCTGTTCTAGTGTAGTTATAGAGCAACATTCATTTGACATGGAAACTTTTACTTATTATGCTATCAGTACTTTGTGTCAAAAGAATCAGAAAACTTATGATTTCTTTTATGATTGGGCCTATGAATTAATAAATGTAGGGTATTGTTTAGAAGAAAATAGAAATATATTTAATTGTCTTTTTTTTATTTAAACAGGTCTGTCCTACTTCTCTTACGGTGTTTTGCATTTTAATGGCTCATTTTTCGGCCCGTGAAGAAGTCAGTTCCTGTGTGAATTGTTCCCGCAAACTAAGTTGTGCTTTTCATCGCCACGAATATGAATGTCGTGTTTTATTCACCTGGAACATGATGACAGGTGAATGGGATATTTTAGACTTTGGAGAATTACATGACTACAATCACTTTAAATATAGTCCTAAAAATAAATTTTCAAGTAATGTTTCTCTGCAGCAAAGAGCTAAAAAGTTGGCAAAAGAAATGGCCCAAACTCTAAATAAATTGCCCGACTATAGCAGCAATTTAAGGATTCTAGAATCGAGCATTAAAAAATCCAAGAAATGTATAACTGATATTGATAATATGATTGAGTTTTCTTTGAAAAAACGACAACAATCACTGGATTAAATCTGCAACAAAAAAGGAAAATTTGAAATATAAAACTAAAAAAGAAACTTACTAAACTAAATGATATTTTTCTAAGCCATTACAAATATATTATAGCACTATTAAGGAAAAACTACTTCTTAGCAGACAAAAAATAACTGCTATTTTCTTTTACATTTTATTACGCAATGATATTCATAATTTTTAGTTTTTATGCTAAATAGAAGCTAATCTTTTTTTTTATTTTGTCTTTTTTTATTTTAATTTGTTTTAATTTTTTGAACATTTTAAATTGTAATTTATGCAATCAAATTGTGTTTTGTTTAAAATCTTATGCTTTAATTTATCTTGGTTTTAAATTCAGCCCGGGAAAAAGAGAGGAAATATAATTTTAATTTTTTTTTTATCTGTGAAATTAATCTATTCAAAATACAACGAGTGAGATATTCCTATAATTTAAACATAAATAAATGTGTTTTATTTGAAAAGTATTCCAGCAGTTTCTATATTAGGGCACCACTAATTACTTTATTGACATGTGACTAGTCATTTTAAGATGGGCAGGACTTAGGAGGAAGTCAATTGCCACCTCCACTAATACGGGGTGGCAATCACTACGACTACAAGATGTCCCATTTTTTGCACACTAAATCACCTCCATTTATTTGCACACAAAAATGTCTGTTATATTCTTTTAATCATCTTCCCGCTTACATGATCGGTAAAGTAACAATTACCATAATCTAATTGATGACAGATGGGAGAAAGCAAGTAGGCTGATATTAGCGAAATTCTCCTTCAAAAAAGGGACAATTGCCACTAAATAATCTACTGGAGTAACAATAGGTGATCTTTAAAAGGTCTATGTGATACCAGATATTCTTCACTAACTGATCTAGTTGGTTTTATTAAAAGTACAAGATGGTTATAAAATGCGTACTCTAAAAAAAAGGAAAAGACTCGGGGTGACCTCTTAGCAAAACCAAAAGGAGATTGCGACCTTGAATTAGTATTTCCTTTTCTTTCCTCATTCTTTCGAGAAAGTAATAACTTTCACGACAATTGTGACCAAAATCTGTTAGAATTGTTCTGTTCCTTTGGAACAGAACAATTGCTAGTGGAACAATATATTTACTTAAATTAGATTTTTATAGACTTAAGAGTTTTGCCGTGAAATATTATAACACTATCATTCTTAGTATCAAAAAAAAAAAAGGATTTTAAAAATTCATCTAATATCACTTACCCTTAAAATAACTAACAATCTTTCTTGTATTTATTTTAAAATATTTTAAAAGCTAACATTTAAATTTCACAAAATAAAGACTTATACTAACTTAAAAAAAAAACTTTATTTTATCTTCAAGATAAAAATGATTTCTTTATACCATACAAAGACTGGCTACTTAAGACAACTAATGGAACTTTAACTTTATTTACGACAAAAAAAAAACTTATTTATTGACAAACTTTTAATTTATTTTCATACATCACACATTCATTAACACTTCATCACTTCATTTATATATTTTAAAAAGATATAATACAATAAATTAACGAAATTATACAAAGAAACGGTTTTAATTTCTTAATCCGCCGGAAATTGCGCGAAAACTAGCAAAAATGTACTTACTTAACAGAGTTGTATATTGATGTCTATGTGGTATGACGACAGAGTTGTATTTTAAATTGTTAACCCTTGGGGAAACGAAATAAAAATATTTTACATTATAAGCTGTTTCGTTGCTCCCCTTAAGTGTCTATACTAGACAAATTTTTACAAAGACAAACGTCAAAATCAGAATCTATGCATGGTAGTCTCAGTTAAACAACTGATTATTATTTTTGGTTGTTACAGATGTCAAACTGCATATATTCAAAACATTAATAAATTCGCCTTATTATTGTTTTCGCACAACTGCTTCAATAGATTCGGGTTAACTTTTATGTTTGTCTTGATAAAAAATTGTTTAATATAGACACTATGTAACGTTGATTGTTAGCAAAAAAAAAAAAAAAAAAAAAAAAAGAAACGACATTAGCCCGATTTGGTATTACTTTATATTTATTTGTAAATTTCACAAATAAATTTACAAGTTGTTCTTTATAAAAGTCATTTCTTGTTAATTCTGATATTAATACTTGTATTTTTGTTTATAAATTGGGAGCACTTTTATCTACGTTGTAGTTAACATGTATTATTCTGCACGTTAACTCATAACGTATATAAATTTAAATTTTGTATGAAATTGGATATAAACGTTAGCAACAAAATACAGCTATAATCGAAAGGAGAATACATACACACAAAATTTGAATTTCCTTAATTAGTTAGTTTTTTTATATTTTTATTAATAAACAACATAAAAGTATACAAATTCAGATATTAAATTTAAACATTAAAATACGTTTTGAATATAAATCACCAAAATCATGATATGGCGTAAATGCACTTTACGTGAAATATATATCCCAATTTTGCAGTTAAGAATTCTAAATTTGGTTTGACTCGATGGACAAATCCGCCGCCGTCTTGTAACGGCTAATCCGGCTCAAGGTAAGCCTCCGCTGCTGTAAAAGCTGTAAAACATTTTTCCAGTTTTCAAATTTAATTATCACAAATGTAGTCAACCGACTACAAATTTCAAATCCAAGCCACTATTATTATAATGGTGGCAATTTTTTATTATAATATTATTACAAGTAAATATAATATAGAGTACGCAAAATCTAAATTGAAGAAAATTTTGATGCCACAGATTTCAATTTCTAATTATGATCGTTGTCCCATTACTTTTATGGAAATCGATATTAATCGATTGCATCATTAAGAAGTGTTAAATGATATATTGATAATTTCATGTCTTTTATTTTAAAGCAACTTTTTGATCCCTAACTAACATTTTTTATTTAATTAAAGTTTCAATTTATACGATATACATATAAAAAATCTGGATCCGAAATATATATTTTGTACTTATTCTTATTCGCGTTTTTAATTTACGCGTATGTGCTTTCTCCTGTTTTTGCATTAAATAAGCCAAATAAATAAAATTATTTTTTTAATTTATAATATTTTCATTATTTTTTGTTTTTGTCCCCAAGTCAAGCATATTTTCTTTGGATTTTTTTAATATTTTTCTTCAGCTTATCGCAAAAAATCATGTAAAAATACAAAATTTTTGTTCTTACTCAATATCGATAATGACATTTTTGAATATCTATATAAAAGTCAAATATTAACAAAACATTAATATTTTTATAAATTTCTATTTTTATAAAAACCATTATATAATATATATATATATATATATATATATATATATATATATTATTTTTTTTCTGTTGATATTAAAAATTTCAAAGAACCTTCGAGTTTGATGGGAAGAAAAATTAAGAAATATTTTTTGTAAGAGATGCATCATTTTTTCTTCTTCTTTTGAGGAAATCTTAAAATTATACAAAAGTCATTTTATATTTTCTTTTATTTTGTCATTGTTATAAAATTTTTAAAAGTGAATTTAATATTAAAATAAAATAACTTTATTCATTACAAATGCACAATTTTAATGTATGTAATTGCTTTTGTACAGTTCTTAAATTTACATTATAGAAAATACTTTCCACAAAAAAATTAAAATTTTTAATTTAAAATTTTTTCAATCATCAATTTATATAAATTTATTTAAAATATTTTTTTATTTCCGCTCTAAAAAGCTTAAATCCGTTAATTAAATATTTTACTTAATCATATTAAGGGTTAATAAATACAACTCTACCCAAACAGATATTCACAACTAAAAATATGCAACACTGTACGAAATAAATTCTTTTAGTTTCGTATAATTTCCGCCGGATTAAAAAGTGATTTCGTTCGTCTTGCATAAAACTAATAAAATATTATATTAAAAAGTGTTTAAGCAAAATAAAAATGATATAAAAGTGTTATTAAATGTTTAAATAATAAAAATAATTCATTTAATTTTCAAATTGTACGAAATAAATAAGGAAAAGTTGTGCAACAAGTTTGTGCTAAGTCAGTGCAAAAATAATGTAGCAAAAAAAGTCGTTGTACACACATACAGTGTGTGCAATGTGTGTATGTATGTGTTTAAATGCTAGATCTTGTTTTCCTTTGCAAAGATTTATCTTTAAGATAAACAACTTTAAGGGTAGTGTAATTTCCGCCGGATAAAGAAGTGATACGAGTTTTTACAAAAAATAAATAAAATATTGTATTGTAGTTAAATTATGAAATATTATAAAAGTGTTTGTTAAAAGAAAAATTAACAGGGCCAATTAATTGAATTCGCCTTGTATAAGAAATAAACAAAAAATGTGTTACAAGTTAAACAAATTGCAGTACAAAATCATCGTTCCGGCATAGTTTTTTTTTTAATAAATAAAAAGTATGCAATTAGTATAAAAAATTATATAAAAGTTTTATTTAAGAAATTTAGAAATATTAAATTAAAAAAAAAAGAAATAAGTAAATAAATAAATAAAATAAATATCAAAATCATTTAGTTGCCAATTTTTATATTAAAAATTTTGTTTAAAATATTTGTGCGCGAGTGTTATTTAAACAAAATCTAAAGTGTTCTCACTTTAGATTTTGTGAGTGTTAGTTCTCAATGTTGTGTGTCTCGGCTAAATTAAAAGCTTTTATTTGGAAAAGCAAAGCTTTTTAAATTACTCATAGTTTGGCAGCCATTGCTTGATGCAGGTAAAAAATCGTTATTTCTTACATTTAAAAGTAGTGATAAAGCGTTTATTTATTTAAAAACATCTTCACCTCAACAAGTTCTTTACAAAGGTTTTTAAATTACGATTACGATTTTTTGAAACTTTTTTATACTCGAGGTGGTCAACTTTGACATCCTGTAGCCTATCATATATTATAATATATGTTATAATTATGTAATTATATATATTATATATTATATATTATATATTATATATTATATATTATATATTATATATTATATATTATATATTATATATTATATATTATATATTATATATTATATATTATATATTATATATTATATATTACATATGATATGTATCTTATATATTATTACAGAGTGACTATAAGACAGTTTTTCTGAAAGCTTAGATCCTCTTCTAAACAGATTTATAACCAACATTTTTACGTTGGTTTCACTATGCGTTAGAGGGTTAAAACGTGCCCTACTTTGAGATTCAAGAACTCCGCTGCGAAGAGGTATTTGGTATCTACGGACTACCCAATTAGAAATTACAGATTTATTTATTTTTTGTTTTAAAAATTTAACCTTTTAATAATACTTTACATACTATTCACCATCAAATTCTAGCAGATTCAAATCTTTCAATTTCGGTAAAAAAAGGGAAATCGCCAAAAAGTTGTTCATAAAGTTTTTAAAAGACTTTTGAATATTTTTGTGCATTTTTATTATTATATTGTAATTTTTCCTGTTATTGACAGACTTATAGGCTAATAGCAAATAATATCCCAAAAACTAAAGAAATATTTTACACGTTCTCCTGTTTTGTTATCTCAAAGTTTGATTTTTTAGAAAATATAGCATTATTGTTTTCTAAGAACCATTTCTTCTGCAAAAGAACGTTTTTCTCGGGTTTAACAAAAAAAAAAAAAAAAAACTGGCGGCTGTTCTTTTTTAATTATTATTTATTAGATCCCAATATTGAAAACAATCCTTAAAATTTAAAAAAAAAAAAATTTGAACACATTTTCCTCTTGTTTTTTATTCAAATATTGCCTTTTTTTGGAAAATTTGTATAGAATAATACGATTTTTTAACAAAAAATCGCCTTAACAAAAGAGCGTTTTTCTCGAATATAACAAAAAACTTGCAGCTGTTTTTTCTTTAATATCATTTACTGAATTCTAGTAATGAAAACAAAATTAAAAATTAAAAAAAAATAAATTTTTAAAATTCAAAATTGCCATTTTTAGAAGATTTGCATAGAATAATTCAATTTTTTTTTTAGCAAAATCTCGCCTTATTAAAAGAGCGTTTTTCTCGAATATAACGAAAAACTGGCAGCTGGTTTTTCTTGATTATCATTTACTGAATTCCAATAATGAAAACAAACTTAAAAATTAAAAAAAATTAATATATTTTCTATTTCTTTTAACTCAAAAAAAATTAGCCTTTTTTGAAATGAACGCCTTTTAGTATTTCTTAGTAAATATTAGAAGATTTTTTATTAATGAGGAATTACAAAAATTAATAGTATTGCAAAATCTGAAAAAAATATTATTAATATTTTTTTTCCAAAATATTGGTAATTATGGGCGTGACATGCTGTGAAAGAAGACATATATTTTGTATTATTTTATAAAAAGAAAAAAAAAAAAATGATTTTTGTAAATTCGATCAGAAGTAAATTATCATTACCCGCAAACTATTAACGATAATTTTTTTTTTGGTATGTTGGTAGGATAATAGTCTTTAAGAAATGACATGATGTGTCACTGTACTCGCTGTGTTGTTAAATGTTTTCTCAGGTACTATATTTTAATCAAATTTTAATTTTAGTGGAATAGAGCTATTGAGGGTAAAAAGTCCTCTTTAACCGCATATATACTTCTGTGCCTATCTGGACACGTCTGTATAACACTTTTTCCATTTTAGTGAAATTACTCTCAAAATTTTTTCATGGAACACATACTAAAAATCAGTTATGATTTGGATTTTAAACCTACAGGATCAATAAGAAAAAAGGAGTTAAGAATTTCTCAAATATGGGTTGATTATAGATCAACCAAAACAAGGATCAGGTAATACGAATGGTGGAAACACAGCAAGAAGGTTAATTTTCAGAACCCGAAAGAGCATCTGAAATAACAGGTGTTGATATAAATCTTATTTTAAGATTTAAAACATTTATCGATGTACCTGTGAGCAATGAACAAGTTAATGCTAGAACATTTTGTGTTTATGCGAAGAAAACTGTACGAATATATACAACCAAATATTCATGAAGAAATATGTCCGTAACAGTTTACAAAATCCTTTATCATGGAGAAGATGTCATTAAGCAGCATTGAGTACCACTTGGAGATCTATCAGAAGAAGACCTGGAAAAAAGGAATAAGGATTACAGATTTTATAGGGAATACAATGCAAGAAAAATATCACGAAATTCTACAAATAAAGATCTATTTATTATATTACTGGCAACGTCAGATCCGCTCATCATTTGAAGTCAATGGAAAGTAGAATATTGAGACTTAGATAAAGAAGCAAAAGAGCTGCTAGAGAACAGAAATAATATAAAACTAAATATGAAATATTTGCAGGCTATTTTCCAACCGAATGAATAATAATTACACTGCCTGCCACTTGAATAAGAAATCACATTTTTTTAACTTTAATTAAGTATATCTCCTAAACTAAAGTTCGGAAAAAATAATTTTTTGCATTTATTTAAAGACATGTATTTCTGTGGCACTTTTTCGTGTGTCACTCGAATAAAGAATTCTTTTAAAACTAAGCAAAGTGTAATTTATTTTTAAATTTTAGGTTATTAAAATGAAAGTTATTATCTTCTAGCATTCAATTAGTAATGAGTACTGTCACCATTTTTAGAAATAACCTTAAAAATGCGATTTGGCAACGACTTGTATAATGACTCTAAGTAATTTAGCGAAATTGAAATCCATGCTTCCGTTATTGCATTCTTTAAGGCTTCTATCGTCTCAAATTGTTTTCCTCCTTCATAAACTTTTCTTGCAAGCCAACCCCAGACATTTTTCATTGGATTCAGGTCTGTTGAATATGGGGGCCAAACCAATAGTTGAACACCTTGTTGATTAATCCATTGTTTTACTGCTCTGGCGGTATGAATCGGAGCGTTGTCGTGTTGGTACGTCCAAGGTATGGGTTCAAAGAAATCATTAAATTTTTATAAGTCATTGCAGTCATTTTGTTGGATGCAAAAACCAATTCTATGGTGCCATAATACGAAATGGCACCCCATACCATTTTTCCGCCCTCTCGGCTGTATCTGCGGCTCAAAAATAATTCCTCCTTATTTAGGTCATGAAAGTAATAGTTATTCCGGTCGGGACCATCAATATTAAACTTTCTTTCATTGGAAAATACAATTTTAAACCATTTGTCGGACCATGTCATTGTATTTTTGGCAATCTGTGAACGTTGTGATTTGCGTTTTTTGTTAAGTGGCGGTTTTTTTGCAGTTTTCGTTGGACACGACTTTAAAATGCGGTACATCGTTCTTAGACTGGCAATGACTTCACTTTTTTCACGTATTTTTGATACCGACATGGCAGAATTTGATGCAATTCTAAGAATTTTTCGTCTTTCTTTTGGAATTCTTGCCATTTTCTTTCGCCCTTTCATGTTTTTTCCATATCTTTCAACGTTATTTAAATAATTGTACACAACTGTCTTTCCTTTATTAATGTTTTTGGCTATTTGGACCTTATTCTGACCCTGAGATTTCAAAATCAGAATTTTTTCTTTTTCAGAGTTATTAAGAGCCTTACCACGTCCCATTTTTAATAAAAACTATTTAAAGACTATCAAATTAAAAATTCTCTAGCCGTTTATACTGAAAAAAATTCAAATCATAGCCTTCCTGATTAATATTAAAAGAATTCCTTATTCAAGTGACACACGAAATAGTACCACAGAAATACATGTCTTTAAATAAATGCATAATTTTAGTATAACAAAATATGTATATTTTCTATTTCTTCAGGAAACTAAAGCCAACATTTTGAAGTTTGGTTACGCAAAAAATATTTTTTTTCTGAACTTTAGTTAAGGAGATATACTTAATTAAAGTTAAAAAAATGTGATTCCTTATTCAAGTGGCAGGCAGTGTATAATTTTCTTTTATTGTTATTTAAACAAAAAATAAAATAAACTTAAAAAACTTTTAGTTATTATAAAAAATGTTTGCCCTTAATGTTATTTAAATAAAAAACAAAATAAACATTAAAAAAGTCATAATTTTTTTGTTCAAAAACAACCGATTCTAGTGGAACCTGTTCTAGAATTGATAAACTGGGAGAACCTGTTCACAAAATTATCCTAGATATTATTAAAATTTTTTTTTTATCTGCTTATAACTTGTTTTTTTTATAAGTAAAGCAAAAAAATCCGCCTTTTCATATTAAAGTGAAAAGTTCAACTTTAGCCTCAACAACAGCTGAATCGATTTTAATGAAATTAAAACTGGAGAAAAATTCAATAAAATATCTCTCCAACAAAAAAAAAAAAAAATATCTAAAATATCTCTATCGATTCGAAGGTCACAGAGCTTTGGTCGATGAAAGACGATTCTGTGCGTCACCATTTTTATTGGTGCCACCATTAATTAAACAGTTCGCACTAGACTAGAGATGTCATCATTTGCTTTTACTGAGTCATTAAAAAGGTCAGGTTTTGTTTGTAGAAAAGTATATTAAATTGTTTGATAATTTGGGGTTCTAAACTTGTTTTGCGCTGTATTCAATACAGCTCACGTTTAAGATTCATCTCAGTCCTGTATATATATTATTGAATTCGCTTACCTTAATTTGCTTTTTAAAAAAATATTTCAAATTTTTTAAAACTTACCTTATTTTAAAATTTGTTTCCTTTTAATAAAGAAACTGAAATTTATTTAATTTTGTCTATTTTATTTTCTTTTTTTTTTTAATTTTTTTTATCATAATTATTATTATTTTTTTTAATTTTATTTATTTTGTTGTTTTCATGTAATTATTTTGAAAATAAAAATAAAAATAAGTTCAACTTCCTTAATGCCCAGTTCTTTAAATTTAAATTTTATACACAAAAAACTTACGGTTTCTTAATATTCTGTTTGTTCTTTTTTCATTTTCTTTGTATTTTTTTTTAGTCATTATAATAGTTTAGTTACTTGATTTGTGGGATTTTTTTGTTGTTGCTGTTCTTGTTCTGTGGTTTATGTTATATTGTTGTTGTTCTTTTTTTAATATTAGCCAGATTTAAATTACATTCCAAATTTATAATTTTAGTTTCGTTTAAATTTTCATTTATTTAAATTTTTTTTTATAATTTTTTTTTTGTTTATGTTTTTTGCATACAAAATTTGTATACCTATAGACCTATTACAACTTACAAACTACTATTTATAATATTTATTTATTATTTAAATTTAAATTTAATTTTATTTATATTTTAATAATATTATTATAATATAATAATATATAAACTTAAAAAATAAATACAATTCTCCTTTAGTGTGTATTAAATGTATTTGGAATTTTTGTTAAGTTTTAGGGTTTTTGTATTTTATAATTTTTGAAAATTTTTCCATATTTTTTTTATAAATATTTTTAATTTATATTTTTTCAAATATAATTTTAGAATCGTTTTTTCTTGATTTGATGTTTAATAAATAAATGAAGCGGGTTTATATTTTTTTTTCTTTTTCTAATTTTAATGTTTTTGAATCGAAATATTGCTAATTTTTTTTATTTTTTATTTTTTATTTTTTATTTTTAAATTTTATGGGATTTTTATGTTTAATTATTTAGTTATATGAGTTTTGCGGTAGTGTTTTGTTAATGAAAATTTTATATTTTTTTTATTTAATGTTTTAATGGTAGTAGTTTTGCGTATTTTTTTCTATATTTTTTATTTTTGTTTTATAAATATTAATATTTTTTGTTTAATTTTTTTTATGACTTTTTTTTAGCTTAAATATAAGTGGGGTTTTCAATTTTTTACAAAATTATTTAAATATTTATATAATTTTTTGTTTGTTTTATCTACATAATAATAACCTCACTTTTGTAAATTTATATATAGCTTTGTTATTTTTTTGTAATAAATTTATTAGACTGCCTTTTTTTAGAGGAAAACTTATGGTATTTAAAAATTAAAAAGTTTAATTTTCTTAAAAAGAACTGAAACTTTAAAAATTTAAGCGTTAAACGCCATTAATTTCGACTAGTTTAAAAAGATTACTTTTCTAATATAATTTTCAGAAATTAAATTTAGATTTAAAAAAAAAGATATCATGGACAATTTTAAAACATATAAGAAATGCTTTTAAATAATTCTTTAAGCGAGTTCTTCATCTTTTTTTTAATTCCTCCAAAAAATATGATAGTTTTTATTATTTGGCTTAACGAATTTTAGAGAGCTTTCATTCGATATATAATCTAAAGCTTATTTGAAACTAAAATTTAATTTTTAATTCTCAGCTTTAAAAAATGTTGCTTTTCAAACTCCTCTATTTCTAAATTGTTCCACAATGTTTTTCCAGGTAATTAAAAAACAGCCACTTATTTCCCTTAAGGCAATCTAACATTTTATTTATAAGTATGTATTTTTTATTTTTTTATTTTAATTAAATATTTAATATTTTTCTTTTATACAATATCATTTCTATATAACTATAAACCTTCAACTGCTTTCCTTCATTTTATTTGTACAACTAAAGCAATTATTTATATATATTTTCAATAAAAAGCTAGATATTTTTTTTAGGTTTCTTTTAATATACATATAGAAAATTTAACAAAAAATAACTTTGTATATAATTATATAACATTGTATAAAATGAAATTTAAACAATAATAATATAATGATCCCAAAAGAAAAAAATAAAATAAAAAAATAAAAGAAAAAATATAGAAAAATAAGTATGGAACTATTATTTAAAAATCTTTACATAAAAAAAATATATATATTTTTTTATTATTTTTTTTTTTAAGAAATACATCACAAACATTGTTTTAATTTTAAACTTTTCTTGTGTATTAATTTCTAAACTTTGAATACAACTCTGTTTTAAATTTTTTTATCTCATAATTTACATTTAAGATTGACGTGACCGCGAAAGCTTAGACCAGTAACCTTATCTTTTTTTGATTTATTTTTTTCTAATAAATTATTGCAAATACAATTTAACTAAACCATAAATTATAATAGTAACAAAGTTAAGGGTAGTTAAAGTTTCTTAGAAGAGAGGGAGTTGAAGAGAAAACTAATGTTCCAAATTTATTTTTAAATGTCCAATTTTTTCTTATGTATTTTACGTTGTTTCGTTGTTTTGGGTTTATATTATTTAAGTTTTCTTTGTGTTAAATCGCTATGACCGTTGGCGACGCCATTAGCCAGCACGGCGCCATTTTTATACGCGCTACCATTTATTAAACCATTCGCACTAGAGGTACCACCATTCGCTATTATTGAACCATTTGTAAGGCCATTGATCTTACCATTAACAGCAGTAGTAGCATGACCATTCATAAGTTTACTGTTGCCATCAGTTGACAAATCTCCATTGGCATGACCATTACTTAAAATATTATAGTTCTTTTCAGGACGCTGCAAAAAGAACATTAATAGGTTCTTATATTGCTACATCATCAGTTTTACACAGTGAGAAAAATTATACATAAATGTATGTAAAATATAGGAGAGTAGGAGTAGTAGGCAAAGAGCAATTGTCACAGGAATTGTTTTTTTTCATAATTATTATGTTTAAAGCGCGTTTAATGATTTGTTGATTATTTATTTTTAAAATTCGATATAGCATGAGATTTTATTTAAATCGAGTTTATTATTTATAAAATGGATTTTTATTTTAAGGTTATTACAAAATGTTGTCGTTACATTTATTTGTCGATTTTTGTTTGGGCATTATTTTTTTTATTTGATCGTAGTACCAGCCAGACAATTAGGTCACAAATGAAAATACATAAAAAAGTAAAATTGATTTTTGTTAACAACATTGAAAGTTTTTAAAATAACTTTTTATGAATTTTAACTATTAATTACAATACTAAAAAAAAATGATTTCGAAATTTATATTTGCATTATTTCTATTACTACTTAGACAGAAACTATAATAATATTTTGCTTAACTGCACACATATATGAAACATTTAACAATAAATAAAGCTAATGAAATTTGTGTTTTAATGGTATATTTTTTTCAAGTGTAGTGTTTGGGTTTATTTAGAAAATGTAACACAAAAAATATAGCCTACTTTAAGGCTGTTGTATTAAATATTTTATAAATAGGGTTTACCTAACTGTAGACCAAAATAAATCGAAAAACGGGAAGTTATAAATCTCTTAGTCTTGAGGTATTTTAATAAGTGTAAGGAATTAAAAAAAATAAAGTAAAACTGTGAAAAATTTTAGATATGAGATATAATTCAATTTGCAATATTTGTTGTTCTAGCAAATTTGTAGTTTCAAGAATTTATTTTTATTATTTAATATTTTAAATTCTGATACCTAATTTCTTTCATATTTGGCGAAAATAATACCATATTAGAAACATTTTAATATTACTGAGAATCTACTGATTTTTTCGAAATCTTGAATTTTCGCTAGAAAACTGAACGTTAATTCCTAACTTACACCCGTATTCTGAACTTTGTGACAAGGACAAAATTATAACAAAATTATTATTATTTTTTTTTTGACATTTATTAATGAAAATAGTTTTTTTAACTTGTTTTGTTATAGTTTTGTTATTAGTCATATAGCTGGAAATACGGGAGTAGTATAGAATATTTATCGAGTTATCAAACTTCAATTTTCAGTAGAAAAGTTATCAATAATTTGAATATTCAGAGGTAAATTTCTATAGAAAATTTATCGATAACTTTAATTTTTTGTACAAAATTTATCGATATCTTTAATTTTCTATACAAAGTTTATCGATATCTTTAATTTTCTATAGAAAATTTATCGATAACTTCAGTTTTCTATAGAAAATTTATCTATATCTTAAAAGTTACATAAACATTTTTTTCGATATCTTTAATTCTCTATGGGAAAATTATTAACTTTAATCTTCTATAGAAAATTTATCGGTAGCTAATTTTCAGTAATAAATTTATCCATAAATTAAATTGTCTATAGAAAATTTATCGATAGCTTTTATTTTCCATACAAAATTGATCGATGAAATCTTCTATAGGAAAATTATCGACAACTTTAATTTACTATAGAAGATATATCAATTACTTTATTTTTTGTAGAAAATTTCGATAACTTAAATTTTTTATAGAAAATTTATCGATAAATTTAATTATTTATAGAAAATTATAGAAAATTTTTCGTTAATTCTAATTTTCTAACAAAAATTATCATAATTTAAATTTTCTATAGAAAATGTATCGATATCTTTGATTTTTTACAGAAAATTTATCGATAACTTAAATTTTTTGTAGAACATTTTACGATAGCTTTAATTTTCTGTAGAACATTCTTCGATAACTTTAATTTTCTATAGACATTTTATCGATAACTTTGATTTTCTATAAAAATATCGATAACTTTTATTCTCTAAGGAATTCTCCTTAGGCTATGGACTCTGTTGAAAATTTATCGAAAACTTTAATTTTCTATAAAAAATGTATCGAACACTTGACTTTTATATTAAAAATTTTCGATAACTTGAATAGGAACCCATGATTTTAGTTTATTAAATTATTCCTAGTATGGCATCAACTCACATATGGATTTTTTATTGTAATTTACAAAACATAAAAGAGAATTATTTGAAAATAAGAGAAATTATTTTTAAACTCTCTCAATTATGTTTTCAAAAAAAGGGGTCCAACATAAATTACTTTTTTTTTTTTGGATGACAACAATATCTACAACAAAAGAATGAAATAGGGATAATATATCATTAACAACGTTAATTAATTCATTGGTGTTATGTTTTTACTACAATTCATTCATACATTCATGGGTGTTTTGTTGCTGGTATTCTTCGACTTGTAGTTTTTGTTGTTGCTGATGTATATTGAATTATTATCAATGATTTTACTTTGGCTTAACTTTCACTTGTTTTGTTGCTTAATAATACGTATGAATACGATTTGAAAGAGGAGACGACACAACATATTTATTTGTACAACAAACAAACTAAATTAAATAAAATATTCAAGGCATTATTAATGTGTAGTTTTTATAACAGTGATTGTTTGCTGTTTTTGTTGAAAAATAACTAATGGTTGGATTCAATGCAATCAAGCATGCGGAGCATTGTGAAGTTGACCAAATAGGACATAGGTTTTACGATAAGGGATAATAATTTTGATATTTTAAAGAAAATTTAAACATGATTTTTTTTTTTTTTGGAAAATTTTTCGATAACTTTAATTTTCAATAGAAAATTTATCGTTTACTTTAAATTTCCATATCTACTTTAATAAATCTTTAACTTTAAATTGAAATTCCTAAAAAACGTTAACCCCCCTTAAACAAATTTTATGGAGTATATTTAACCAATAAACCTAAAGACCCACTTAAAAGACCTATACAAGAAAGCATTTTTTTCCACACATGTCTATTGGCTAATTTAAAATACTTTCATGATATTTGTGTTATAGTTTTGATAATAATTGTACATATGTAATAATAAGTGAATGATCATAACGACATTTAATTATTGTAATAATGAAGTATGTTTGCTGTTGCTTTTCAAGTATACATGTGCTTTCAAATGCAATGTCAATGAATTTATTTAACCAAGGCACCATATGACAACAAAATAAACACTGAAAAAAGATAGTGGCGGACTGACTGACACACACACATAAATAAACATAAACAAAAATTTGTTATGATAATAAACATTTTAGCGAAAACAAACAAACAACAAAATGTATGTTGTTTAATCCCAAGAAATGAAGGAAGAAATAAATGAAATGGCTGTAGAAGGCGCAACATTTTTTAAGCGGCTTTTTGGACATGAAAGATGAAGAAAAATAAAAAAATAAAGCCTTTAAATTTTGTCAGTTAGTTGGTTGTTTGGTCTGGCACTTAACTACTCATAAAAGAGCTCTTCAGCTAACAGATATGTTTAACATAATGGGCGTTCCATCCGTCTGTCCGTCCGTCCGTCAGTCTGTTTGTCTTTAAGTTTACCTTTATGTATGATATAATTGAAGCATTTATTTATTTTTTTTTCTGTTTGCCTCTGCTGGCCTTATTTGGATTTTCAGTTCGTTTACAAGGTTTACTTTTCATAATTTGTTTCTTTTTTCTCTTTAACTTTTGATTTCATTACCACAGGCCGGATTTTTGTTGCGACAAGTGTTTAAATGTTTTTGTTTTTTGGTTTTAGCTTTAAACGGCGAAATTATTGTTGATGTAAAATAACGTGGGAATATTATTTATTGATGACATTGATATTATTTCGGAAGTTGCTATGGTAAGTTGTAGGTATGGCTGGCTGTCTGTCTGTCTGTCCGTCTGTCTGTTAAAAGTATGTCTTAGATTCATAAAGTTATGTAGTGTAGAATTTTTTTAAAGGGGAAATAGGAAAAATAGTAGAAAAAGTAGTAAAAAGTTTTGTTTAAAAGGAAAATTATTAGTAAAGTAGTACAAATTAATGGTGTTTTAGAGTTAGTCTTGATTTGTTAAAGTTTTAGAAATCTTAGTGCTTTAATAGTTGTGCTATAGGAGAATATTTGTGTGTGTGTGTAAAGCGCAACGCAATGTTGTGTGGGGAAAAAGTAATTTCGTGTTGTTTTGTTGTTTAATAATTTAGAAATAAATTTCTTACTTTTGTGGGAAAAAAATAAAATTAAACCGAAAGAGACATTTCAAAAAGTGTGTATACGAAATAATTTTGTGGAAAAAAATGCTGTGTATTTTTAAGAGATACTTTCACATAATTATGAATAAAGCCGACATTTATGCATCAATTTTAATGAAATATTGATAATTTCTTTTGTAATATATTAAGATTTGTAATAAAATATAAAAAAGAGCATTTTTGATAGTTTTAAATTTTTTAAGATTTTTCGAAAAAGAAAAATTTTTAAATTTAGTAAAAGTGTTTTTTTCGACACTATTTTTTTAATATCTTCTAAATTGTGAAGTAGATTAAAAAATTATGTATATACATAACTTGGAGAATAAGAAATAACCGAATAAGAATTTTTTGATACTTTATTAAGCCAAATCAGACAAATCCTTCTAGATTTATATCTCGAGAACTAGAATCAATTCAAAAACTGGTTATTTATAGGTTTAAAACTAAATAATCCTATGTATTTAAGTTGACTGAGAAATCTCGTGTCGCAGAAAAAAAAAATACTTTTTTTTCGCTTTGTGTAAATAAAAAATTCTTTACATTTAATATGATTCAAGTACTACAAGATTTAAAATTAATCTAACATGTCTAAAATATACAATGGATATTAAAACTAACGAAACTACTTTTTCCTCACACCAACATTTTAGAAATTATTCTCATGAAGTGTTTAGAAGAACCCTTTTAGTATTTTTTTCGAAACTCAATAATGCAAATATATTTTGAAAAAATATAATAAATGAAACTTCAATGAATTTGTTAATTTTGCATTTCTTTTGGCTTCATTGGTTCTACTTACAGATTTGCGACCCTTGTAGGCTTGTTTGTAGAATTCATTGAACAGGAAGAAAAACATGACAGCATGCATACCAATCCACCAAACAAAAGCTTTAGGGTAATTGCAGTCAATGAAGAGTAATTGGAAGGCATGTACCATGATGGCAATGAATTGGACCTGGAATTTAAAAGAAAAAAAATAATATTTTAAATGAATTAAGAATTAACATTTCAAAGTTTTTGTAATTTTTATTAACACTTAAAGAATTTTTCAAAAAGTTCTACTTACCATTTGTAAAGTTGTCAAATACTTTTTCCACCACAAATATTTTTGATATTGAGGACCCATAGCCGAGAACATATAATAGGTATACATAATAATATGTACAAAGGTATTGAGCAAACCAAAGAAGGTACTGTGACCACCAGGTGTGAATTTTACGCCAAACCAAACAGACATGGGCATACAGCCGTGGTGAATAACATGAAGCGTGGTGATTTGACTTTGTTTTTTGCGCAGAACAAAGAATATCTAAAAAAATTATCACAAATTTAATATAAAAGTTCATAAAGTTAAAGTCTGTGCTGAAAAATCGCTTTCACTCTAAAAAGCTTTTTGTGAGTAAATTTTTTTACTTACGGTATCCATGAACTCAGTGAATTTCGAGAAATAATACCACCAGCAAGCATGAACCATCTTTATTATTTTCGAAGATAAAATAAATTGAAAAAAATTAATTAGTATTTCAGAGATTTAAAAATAAATTTTTTATAAAAAATTAAGTAAAAATTAAGCTCTAGTATTTTGGGAAAATATTCGGCTGGAATTCATTGTTTCTAAAAGTTAAGAAAGCTTCAAACATTTCAAAGAATGAAAATTAAAAAATTTCTTGACAAAGTTTTAGAATAATAAAAGTTTTTAATGACTAAATTTTTTAATCATAATAAAATTTTAAATTTTTAAAAGCTTTCACAAAAATTTTGTTTTATGAAACTTTATATACATAGGTAAGTTAAAAATGTTATTGCAAATGAGGCCCTAAAAGTTCAACAGTATTTTTAAAAGCTTATATGTTCAAAAGTTTTTTAAAGTTTAAAGGCCATATTCATAACAAAAATTTTAATTTTCAAATTTAAATTTTTATAGAATTTTTTTATAATGCAGTAAGACAGTAAAGCGCTTTTAAAATAGTTTCAAAAGTCTGAGTTTCTTAAAATTATGAAACGTAAAAAATTAAGCTTTAATAAAGCTCTGCATATAAATAGTTTTGAAAAAGTATAAACGCTCATTAAAATTTAAAAACTTTTAAAATTTTAAAGTAAAATTTAAAAAGCTAAAAAACTTTAAAATTAATAAAATAAGAAACTTCTTAAAATTTTGAAATAAATTAACTATTCCACAGCTTTTTAATGCTTAAATACTTAACTCTCTTAGACTTAAAATTCCAAGATTCTTCAAAATTTGAAAATCTAAAAAGCTTTTTAAAGCTTAATTATATGAAATTAATTTTAGATTCAACAAATCTTTGAAAATGTTTAAAAGCTAAGACAACTTTTCTTAAAAAGCTTTTAAGAAAAAAGTTTAGTTTAATACCTATTAAATTTAAAAATTATTTAAGCTTTATAAATCTAAATAAGTTTTCTAAAATGTAATGGCCATTAAACAAAGCTTAAAAAAATTTAATATATATTTTCAAAGTTTTTCAAAATTTTAAATATTTCAATCGTGAAATTTTTGTCTTTCGACAAATTTTAAAAAGCTTTTAACTTCGTATTTTATTTTAGCCTTTTAAAGTGGTTGCTTCTTTTTTTAATTCTTGAATATTAAAATCTAGAAAACTTTTAAGGGCTTAGAATATAAAACAGTTATCTCAAGCTAAAATATATTAATAGCTTTAAGAAAGTATAATCAGAAGCTTCAAAATAAGCTTTTAACTTCGTATTTTATTTAGCTTTTTTAAGTTTAAAAGTTTTTTTTAATTTTTAATATTAAAACTTACAAAACTTTTAAAAGTTTAGAAGATAAAATAGTTATAAGAAGCTTTAAAATATTGAAAACCTAGACAGTTGTAATAAATTCCCTCAAAGATCTTAAATTCGTATTTCGTTAAACTTTTAAGGCCCTAAAAATAAAAATTTTGAAAATTAGAAAAGTTTTATTAAACAAATTTGTATGGAAAATTTGTCTATAAAGCTTTGATTAGTTCAAAAAATTTTATTATAAATAAAGCTTAAAAGTTTTTCACACATATATAATATATAAAATATATAATTTTAAGTTTTGAATATTAATATTTATAAAGCTTTTAAAAGCTTAGAAAAAAAATAGTTATCAGAATATTTAAAACTTTCATACAATAGCTTTAAAAAAGTTTTAAAACAGCTTTTAAATTAGTTTATTTTTAAAGTTTTTGAAGGTTTACATAAACTAAAAGAATTTAATATATTTTAGAAAGTTTTATATTAATGAAGTAAAATTAAAGGAAACATAGAGGCGAAATACAAAAAGGCTTTCTTTAAGAAAAAGCTTTTTTTCTTGATATTTCGACGTTGTAGGTGCTTTATAAATCAGTTTCTCCTCCATGTTTTTTTAAAATTTGTTCCAGTTTTTTTGTTTTTACTTAGTGCTTAATTTTTACTTCTCGCTCTCTCTCTCTCTCTCTCTCTCTCTCTCTTTCTATCACAGATAAAATATAATTGATTTATAATTGTAATTATTTTAACAAATTCATGCAAATAAATTTATAAAAAAACAAGATATATAAAAAAATATATACATATTTATAAATTAAATGTTTAACCTTAATCCTGTTTGATAATTTCATACAAAATAAAATTCATAATATGTTTTTCTTTTAAACAAACTGTAGCTCTCTCGAAATAAACCGATTTTTCTGTATAATATGTAATTAAAACAAAACAAAAATTACTTTAATGTTAGAAAAAAAAAGTAATAAACCAAAGCAGCCATAAAATAATGAAATTAATTAGTGTTTCTTTTTTTTTAATTAGTAACAAACATAATAAATAATATCTACTATAAATGTAAAGAAATAAAATATGAAAATTTAAAGATTAAGACAGACAATAATTAAGGAAAAAAAGTAGAAGAAGAAACCAAACGAAAAGGGACAACAACTAAAATGTATAAAATAAAAAAATAATAATTTGAAAATTAAAAAACCAAAATAAATATGTAACAACAATTTTCAAATTATTTATTTTTTAATAAAACACTAACAAACAGGAAAACATTTAATTGTTATTTAAGTTTTTCAATTAAGAATTTAAACGGTGATAGTGGTTAACACATACCCTTATTGTTCTAGGGTTATTATTATACTCAACCGGCTGACATCGGAAGCTATAGTGTCCTGTCAGCCAACCGGATATACCAATCTGAAAATGTAAAAATGAAAAGAGAATATGTAATGTAGTACATTAGAAGACAGAGAAAGGGAATAATTTTGATATTTTAGCAAGTGGATTTTATTTTTCACATTTTTTGGTAATCAGCATTTTAATTAATCCTGGGGCCAGATGATTTTCTTTTTTTTTTTTTTTTAATACATATTTCTCTTTTATGACAGCTTCTACGTACACACATACAAGATAACAACGACGTTCTAAGGATACGACAAAGGACACAACAAAACATAGATTTACGATTATTTAAATGTTTCCTTAACTACAATGTTATTTAAAGCTTTAAATGAGGCTTGCACTTTAATTTAATGATATAATTTAATATATAATATATATATATATATATATATATATATATATATATATATATGTATATATATATTATATGTACTACACATTAAACTTAAAAAAAATTAACATTAAATTTAAAAACTAAGTAAAAAGAAAATTATTTTTATGTTTAGAAAAGCCAAAGTTATTTTTATAAGTTAGACGCTTTAAAGAAAATTTTAATATAATATCTAATCCATAAAGCAAAATTGTTAGTTTAAAATCAGATTAAAGTTTTTAGTAATAAAACGAATTAAAATATTTTTAAGCTAACATGGTCCTTCGAACCTGATAGTTTCTAAATAAGGCTATTAAGCTCTTATTTCTGTAAGAATTTAAAGTTTTTCTCAGACTAATAGATCAGAATCTTGTAGGAAAGTAGGAGTTATATATCGCTACCTTCCATAATGCAGGTTAGAATCACTTCAAAATAAGGGTGCAGCAACAGCCTACAAAAGAACACCAGTATACAAGGTTTTGGATATTGTCAATCAAATGTGGTCTCTAAGGTTATTTAATATTCATTGTAATATTCATTGTAAGGGAGACCAGGTCTGCTTGCATGTTTTTCGATTGTCCAGTGACCTGTAAACAATGCTAATAGTCTCGAGAAGTCCTTACGTTTGTAGCCAATGAGTTGCATTGAGCGTTTTCCATTGTAAATATGCCACGTTTCTTTCGCGATTCTACATTTGTCCAGATTTCGCCATCTATTTTTTCGCCTTTTCTAGAAAGTGTTTTTGGATTTTGCTTTTGACTGTTCCTAACGGGATTGCGACAGAAACCGATAAGGAGGCATTCATAGCAGAGCCTGCCCGGGCTAATTCGTCTGCCTGCTCATTACCATAGTAATCCCTAAGCGCAGGAACCCATACTATAGTAATGTCATACAGTCGACTTAGTCCTAGCAGTTCCTCTTTACACTGTCTGACTAGAATAGAGGTAATTTTAGGTGATTTGATCGATAGTATTGCCGTTTCACTGTCGAAAAATAAACCAATATTCCCTTGAATATTTCTATAGCGAATTAATTTACACGCTTCCCTGACCGCTAGTATTTCCGCTTGGAGTACGCTTGCCTCGTCAGGGAGTTTATATGTGTGTCTAATTCCAAGATCGTTTGAGAAGACACCAGAGCCGACACCGCAGTTCATCTTTGAGCCGTCAGTGTATATCCTAGTTGCATATTGTTCAAGAAGATTTCCCCTTCTCTATACACTGCTGGTGGGGAATGGGACTTTAATAGTATTTCCAAAGTCCATCTGGGGAATCATATAGTCGGTAAATTGATTAAATTGCGAGGGTATTAAACTTAATATCCTCGCGTGCCCATACTTTCTTGATCTCTAGCTTTCCGTTGCAGACAATCTTATCGCACTATTGACTGATGATTCAATAATGTGTAGGTCTATAGGTGTTAGGTGCAATATAGTGTTCAGAGCTTCTGATGAACTAGTATGTAATGCACCTGCAATGCTTGTAAGAGGTACAATCTTAGAGAATATGCTAATGAGAAGAATTAAGGGAACTTTGTTTTTTATCCAATTAATTGATTATATTTTTTCAAATGATAAACATAGATTTTTGAAGTAAATATGTTTGTGCAACAACGGTCTGATTTCTTACTGACTTTCAGACAGAAATCTTTAATGCAAATAGGATGGAAGAAATACGTTGTCCTTGTAAAGGATTAACTAGGTATAGTATTGCATATTTAAAGCTTTCCGAATAGTTTCAGAGCTATATTACGATTGCAAACATAAAATAATGGAACTAATAAGCTCACTTCATATATGAGCTCTATATAGTCCTGAAAAATTATATGTAGCCGAAGGACCAAATCTAAATCAAATGACATTAAATCCTTCTTTAAATATTGTTTTTACAAAAGCTAATTTTAAAATTTTAATAAAATTTTACGCAGAGGCACAATAAAACCTTTATGGTCCTTCGAATCTATATTTTTAATAAAAAAACACATGTAAATGAAATTGATAATGAAAAATATATTTTTGAAACTTCATTAATTAAAACCAAATACATATTATATTTAAAAAAAAATTAAACTTAATTGTAAAGATTTTATATGATTTTCCATAGTGATATACAAAACTTTTATGGTCCTTCGAACCCAAATTTGTCTTTAAACAAAAAACTTTTCATAACTGAAATCTATAATAAAAATGATTTTTTTTCTAGAGGCTTCTTTAAGACTAAATACATATTATTTTTACGAAATCAAAGCTTAATTGTAAAATTAAAATATTGTTTTCCGTAGCGGCACAACAAAATTATTATGGTCCTTCGAACCTAAATTTATTTTTTGTCTTTAAACAAAAACTTTTGGGTATATGAAATTGGTAATGGAAAATAAATGTTTGAAGGTTTCTTTAATTTAGACTATATTTTTGTAATTATCAAGCCAACCAAAAATATGTAGAATCATATAATTTTTCATATTCTGCACTCGAGAAAAAAATGTTGCCACTACAATATATTAGCTTTGAATATTTTAAAGTGCATAGAGAAAATACTTTTAAGCAATTGCTTATAAAAATCAAGTTATTTTAAGCATGATTACTAGATAATTTAAAATAAAAAAAATAATAATATTTTAAGAGCATATTTCTTAATTTTATAAGCGTAAAAAATACTTTTTTCAGATCATATTTTTGGTTACGCTGGTGATTCTTTAAGAAATTTTCAAGATTATTTTTGTATAATTAAAGCTTCATTACTTTTTAATATGATTTTATTAAACTACAAACTTGGCTTTATGGAAGAGATAATTAAAATTTTGCAGTAACTATTTATAAAATTATGATTTATAGCAAAAAAAAAAAAAAAAATTATAGATGTAAAGGTGAGAGAATATATTAAAAATATGAGTGCAAAAGATGAACAACAAAACTAAACATTAAATAATTAAAAGTAAAATATATATATTTTTTTTAATATTAAGCTGCAATATAATGAACTTATTATTATTTTTCAAATTTTCCCAAATTTAAAGGCGTTCTGCATTTTGGTGGTTAATAGCTTTGGAAAGCTTATGACATTAAAAGCTTTAAAAATATGTTAAAATAGAAAAATGACTAGTTGAAAGAAGACATTTTACGACAAAACTACTTATGAAAATTTGAGAAAGTGACTATTTAAAACAATTTCAGTTTTTGATTGATTTTTTCATTTTATTATCTTTTTTTTTTTTTTTTGCTTTCGAGAGTGCTCAGACTGTATTCCTTTTTTTCTTAGATTTCTCTTTTTAAAAAGAAGAGAATTATTTATGTTTTGTCTGCTAAACTTACTCGTTTGGTACGAGGATGATCATTATATTCCACGGGCTGGCATGTAAAGCTGTAATGACCCCACCAGCCTCCCATTAAGCACTAGAAAAATATTACAACTTAATTGTTTTAGAAAAACAAAAAATAAACTTAAACTTAAAATATATATATGGAAAATTTTAAAACAAAATGAAAACTAAAACAAAAGAAAAAATACAAATGATGTTAGAATAAAAAGCTGTAACATTTTCGCTAAAAAATAATAAAGACCTAAAGATAAAAGCTGAAAATGCAGAATATTATGAAAACATTTAAAAATAATGAAAATGTAGAAGCTTAAGAGAATTTTTAACTTCTTTTAACTTCTGTTTTTTGACCCACTTTGCTGTAAAGTTTTTTTAAAATCATTTTTTATTAATAGGCGTTTACAGTTTTTTTTTTTAAGAGAGCAGGACTACGTAAACATACCTCATAGAATATCCAGGCGCTAAATATCACTTGTATTGCATTGTATAAAATTAATGTGTTTTGTAAACGGAATGGTTTGCGATTTTCCATTAATCGTGGTCCGAGAACCTAGAAATAATAAAAGAAAAATAAAAAAATCAATGTCAAAAGTTATAAAGCTAAAATTTTTAAATCAATTTAAGAACATTTTATATTTATAAACTATTTGTATAAAATACATTGACGGAAAAATAAATTGACAATTTATGGTGTAGCTTTTTGACACCTTTTGTTTATACTATTAACTTTTTGTTTAATAATTCGGTACTGATGTGGTGTCAAATTGATAACAATACGATATTAATATTCGTTGTTGATTTGAACAGTTTTGTGTATATATTTAAATTTTCTTAATCAAATTTATTTATTAATTTTTTTTCAATTTGAAATAGTGTTGTATTATTAATATTAATTATTGTTTGATATATTATTATAGTAATAGATTAATAAATCTTTTGTATCTTACCTTGACTATGTAAACATATGTGAGGCATACAGCTAATGTGGGAAATGGTGATGACATCATGGGCCAATCCTTCGTCCGGGGATCTAAAAAAAGAAATAAAGGAAAAAGAGTTATTTTATGGTAATGATATATTAACATGCATATTTCAATTTATTTAGTTATTGTAACATTAAATGTTACAAAATATTTAAATGAATAAATTTATCGAGAGCTATTTAAATTTTAAACTAAAAAAAAACTTGTTAGAAAGATTCGACTTTCCATTTGCTATTTTGAAACTTAATAAAAACTTTAAATTATGGAAAATAATAAAAGAAAAAAATAATGAAAATAACATATAATATTGATTTTAATTATTTTTTAATCACAAATTTTAAATCTAAATCGGAATTTTCGTATTTAAAAAAGTTTGTAATTGACGGAAATATCATTAGCAATTAATATAAATGAAACAAAATAATAGAATTTTATAATTTTTAACTGAGAATTTTGTTTTCAAAAAATTATAACTTAATTTAGAAATTTCGAATTTAATATAAATTAAAAAATTCTACTATAACTGAGTTTTTCGATTTTTTAATATATATTTTAAAATTAAAGCAAATGTAATAAAATATCAGTTTTTATAATTTTTAGCTGATTTTTTTTATTCGAACTAAATTTAAAAATTTCGAATTTAACAAAATGTCAAATTTTATTTTACATTACACAAACTATCGCAAATATATTAAAAACTAGATTTTAATTTTTTTTTTCAATTTTCGAACTTAACAAAAAGGTTTAAATTTCGTTTTAGAAAAAAGAAACGATTTTTAACATTTTTGATCATATTTGAAAAATTCGAATTTACAAAAACCTTTAAATAGTGAAAATAAATAAAATAAAATCTTAACATGTAAAATTTTTAGACATTTTCGAAAAGTTTCGAACTAAATTTGGAAATTTCGAACTTAGTTTGAAAATTTCGAATTTAACAAAGATTCAAAAATTTTTGATTCAGAAATTTTAGACATTAAAACAAATAAGAAAAACTTAAATTTTTAAAATTTTTAGCCACTTTCGAAAAGTTTTGAAGTTAATTTGAAAATTTTGAACTTTATTTGGAAATATTAAATTTAAAAATTTTTTAGCTATTTTCGAAAAATTCGAACTTGATTTCAATCAAATTTAAATTCAATTTTTTTCTCAACAAAAAATTTTTAAATTTTAAAAATTCATTAAAAAATTTAAATCAAATGAATTGGAACATTTATTTTGAAAACTTTTACCTACTTTCGAAATATTTGAACTTAATATAAAATTTTCGAACTTAAGACAAATTTTTAAATTTTGAAAATTAATTATAGAAATTTAAAGAAATATAATTAATTTTTTTCAGAATTTTTTGCTATGTTTGATAAATTTGAATTTAAATTGTAACTAACAATAAGTTAAATTTCGAATTTATATTTTAAAAATGAACACAAATGAAGTATAACATTGAATTTCGGAATTCAAATTCTGAAAATACGATTAAAAAAAAATTTAATGAAATATTCATTAAATATTGATTCATAAAAAATTTTGCCATTTTCAAAATATTTTAACTAAATTTAAAATTTTCGAACTTAAGAAAAATTTTTAGATATCGAAAATTATTTACACAAATTTAAATAAATATAATTATATATTGCTTTTCATAATTTTTAGCTGTCTTCGAAAAATTCTAACTTAAATTGAAAATTTCAAATATAGCAATAAGTCTTAAATTTAGATTTTTTTTTGCTGAATAAAACTAACACAAATGAAGTAATGTATTGATTTTTTAAAAATAGCTTATTTCGAGAAATTCAAGTTGATTTCGAATTTTCGAACTTAAGAAAAATTTATTTATTTATTTTATTTTATTATCATTATTAAGAAGTAAAGCATTTACTTTTAGACTTTTTAGCTATTTTCGAAAGATTCGAACTTGATTGATTCGAACTTGATTGATTTGATTTTTCAAATTTACGAAATTAATTATAGAAATTTAAATATATATATATATATAGTTATATATTATTTTTTATAATTTTTAGGTATGTTCGAAAAAATCGAACTTAATTTGAAAATTTCGACTACAACAATAGGTCTTAAATTTAGATTTTTTAATAAAAATAATAGAAATTAAAATATTGATTTTTGAAATTGTGAGATACTTTCGAGAAAAAATTGATTTTGAATTTTCGAATTAAATAAAAACATTTAAATTTCGAAAAAAATAATTTAACACAGGCCCGATACGAATCATCTTCAGAATTCTTCGTGGTTTTTTAATGTCAATTGCAAAAATGATTCTTTTAATTTACAAGTTTTCAGAATTAGAATACGTAACTTCAATTACTATCGTAGTTACAATATTCTTAGGCCCGGTTTTATAATGTTCCCTTAGTGTATACTTAAGTGCAAACTTAGTTAAGAATCATTTGAGTTAAACCTCATAACTAAGTAATGTTTCGTTTTACAGGTTAAAACTTAAGTTGAAAAGAAAATAAACAAAAAGCTTTATGCTTTTATGTATTTACAATAGGGTGATCCCAACTTTTCTAATATTTTTCTTTAACTAAAAATCATAGATATATTTTATTTATACTAAAATTTAATTTTTTATTGAATTTCCTTTAGTTCAGATTACTATTTGCTTATGGTAATGCCAAAAATCATTATAAATTTCAAACTTCCTTTTTTATGCAAAACATTTTTTGGTAACAATAAAAATCTAACAATTAAAAAACAAAATTTAAATAACTTTAAAGTAAAGAAATCCTAAGCTTATGGGCTGTAAAATTAAAAAGATGTTGGTGCAAAATACATAACCTGGAAGAAAATATAAATTTAGAGCGTATTTTGAAATCTTTTTAAAATATAATTTAATTTTATTAAATTTTGTATTTTTATTTATTTTTTAAGACGTCAATACTTAAGTTTTCAATCATAAAACAATTTTAAGAACTTAAGTACGATTTTGCTACTATAATAACGGACCTTAGTTCTTGACTATATTAATGAATGAGATTTTCGAACTTCTGAAAAATTTTTAAATTTTGAAAATACATCAAAAATTCAATGAAATATTAATTTTGTTAAACTCTTAGTGATGTTCGAAAAATTCGAATTTATAAAAACGTTTAAATTTTGCAAATTTATTATAAAAATTGTTAAATTGGATAATAAATAAAAGTCCTTATAATGGATAAATGATAAATTATAAAAATTAACGAATTTTTGAAAATTCGAACTGGATTTTAAACTTTATTTGAAAAATTTATTTTAAATTAAAATTTTCGAACTTTATAGGAAGGTTAAAATTTTGAAAATTCTTTAGAAAAATCAATCTTATCGATATATGAAATAGATTTTTATAGTTTTCAACTACGTTCGAAAATTTTCAAAATAATATAAACAAATATTTTTATTGAAACATATTTACAGCTCTTTGTGTTTGGCAAAAATTTTCTTTATACTTTCATTAGGTTCATATTTTTTCTATGTTTTTCAACATTTTTCTTCTCTAATTTCTGAAAGTCATAAACAAATTCTTCTGAAGTTATATAAACAATGTCTGAAGTTTCTTAAAAAAATCAAGATTTTTTTTTTTGAATTCTACATTATTTAATTTCTTTGGGGTCTGTTCCCACTACCCGTTTTTATTTTAGTAACTATTAATAGACATTATCTTCATTATTACTTAACTACTTAGCAACATCTTATTTGGCATAATAAAACTTTTACATCTTCGGCTACTACAATCATTTAAATTCTCTAATTATAAACCAAAAAAGGATGAATGTTTCATTTAAATGAAATAAAACCAAATATAAAACCAGAAGTTCCGGTTAAAAACAAATGACAAAATTATTATAAAATCGTGCGATAAATATTATATAATTAAAAAAAAACCAAGCTTCATCACACCTTTAAATAAATATAAATATATTGGTATTATTTAATAAATTATTAATAAGAAAACATAAGCATACCCAAATGGTATCAATAATACAATTAAGCAAGACAAGTTGATTTAAATTTTATTAAATATTCATTCAAAAATATACTATAACATTTAAATCAAATTTCAAATAAAATCCAATTCAATATATTAAGAAAAAACAAGTAAGAAAAATATAGTCGAGCTAGCTCGACCATTTTATATGCTATATCATTGCGTATACATACACATATTCGGGGAGGGGTCTTTTGTTAAGCTACGTTCAGACCAGTAAAATATTTGACGAAAAAAAAAAAACGTCACCTCTAAACATAATATCTTATCTTATCTTATCTTATCTTATCATAATTATTTTATAATAATTCACAGCTGACATTTTATTGAATTATGTTCGACACTGTTTTCTCTTACAAAATACTTGCCAGATCAAATAGCGGCAAACATTTTTTGTAAAACTAGTGGTCACGCAATTTTGATAAAATATTTGCTAAATGTGAACATAGCTTTAGACCTATGGCCAACTATGAGACGATACTTGTATTAAGTGTAAAATAAAGCATACGAATATAAAATATTACATTGATACTAAAATTTATATGAATTTATTCATTTTTGGATTCCCGAAAATGGACGTTATATGGGAGCTATGGTAAATTAAGGACCGAAATTTTGGCACTATCATTTATACTTATATAAAACTTATTTGTGTCGAATATTAACTTGATATTGACATTTTAATGGGAATTTATGATCGTTATTCCGGGAGAATATTTGTATGGGGTCTAGGTGAAATAATAAACCGATCATTACCAATTTCAATAGGCTTCCTCCTTTGACCATAAGAAACCTGTGTATCAAATTTCATTAATTTATGTTCAAAATTGCAATCTGTACTTTGGTTACAAGGGCAGACGGACAGACGGACGGACATCGTTAAATCGGCTATAAGCCGATTGACATATATTAAGGTGGGACTTAGACCAATATTTTTTGGTGTTACAAACATCAGCACAATACCCTTTCCACCTATGGTTTTGTAGGGTATAATAATAATTTTAAAAATTTTTGGTCTTATTTTTATTTATTTTTTTTTAAGAATGAGTTGGCGTTTAAAAATAATATTACCAATTTTTTACTAATAACAAATTTGTCTTATTTTTTTTTTCTTATCATAACTAAACATTTTTCATAATATTCATAATCTTTTGTGTTGTATAGGTCAAGTAATTAGTGATCAAGTGTTAAAATTTACAAATCTGTGAACTTCTTGTAAACACTAGGACTGATGAAACATTAACACTCATTTGTTTATATAGAGAAAAAAGTTTAATTTTCAAGGTTAATTCTCTTTTAGCCGTATTTAATTTTTTTTTATCTTGCTAACACCATTCATGCATAATAAAAGAATAAGTGTATGTGTATGTGTTTGATTTTTTTTTTTTTTTTGGAAATTGCTTTGTAGACTTCGTGAGTTAGTTCATTCAAAATACATCATAGATGAATTGTTTGTTAACAACACGAACAAAAAAATGTTATGAATATTAAATAAAATCATATAATTGGGAGAGTACGATACTATATGAATATAGATTTATTTATTATAAGTATTTATTTGATACAGTTTACACTGTTTCCAAAAAGACTTTTTAATTTGATAAATATTACATTGTTGGAATAAGTGTAATACTAACCTATAGCTTTTGGACAATAAAAAATAAATTTGAATTTATTCAGCAAAAAATAACTTCCAAAGAAGTCAATAAGAACCTGAACTTGTGATCTCGAAGCAGTGAAAATTCGGATCTTTTCAAATGAATTTAACATAGGCTTGTCATTGGAAGATGTTCTCTTTTTCGATACCTGTTCATTGAGATAGGAATTCATGTTCATGTTAATTCAAGGAAATTACTTTTAATTTTATATAAATAAATTTTTTTAATTAATAAAATATGCATAACAATATTTTTCATTTGATTAAAAAAAGTTGTTATTAAATAAAATATTGTTATAAAATAAAATATTGACTTATAATTTCGAGCTATTTTCGGAAAATTTGAATGTAAATTTCGAAAATACATTATAAAACTTAACTTCTTAAAATTTTAGCCATTTTTGAACTTGATTTCGAATTTTTGAACTTAGGAAATATTTTACAATTTTTAAAATGCTTTATAAATAATAAATTATCTGTGAGCTATTTTCTAAAAATTCGAAATGAATTTCGAATTTTCGAACATAAGGAAAATATTTAAATTTCGAAAATATGTTACAAAATTAAACTTTTACGAAATCATTTATTATTTTTAGTTAAATTTTAGCCATATTTAAAAAATTCGAACAAAATTTCGAAATTTTGAACTTAGGAAAAATATTGAAAATTCATTAAAAATTCAATTGAATATTAATTTTGTTAAACTCTTAGCGATGTTCGAAAACTTCGAACTTGATTCTGATTTTTCGAACTTAAGAAACATGTTTAAATTTTAAAATAGCATTATAAATAATATACCATCATAAAGTCAAACAGTGATTTTTGGAATTTTGAGCTATTTTTGAAGAATTCGAACTGAAGTTCAACTTTTTAAACACAAGAAACATTTGTAAATTTCGAAAATACTTTATAAAATTATGAAATCATTTATTATTTTTGGTTAAATTTTAGTTATATTTTAAAACTTTTAACTTAATTTCGAATTTTCGAACTTAGGAAAATTATTTGAAATTTCCAAATACATAAAAAAATTCAATAAAATATGCATATGCGAAAACTTCGAATTTGATTTTAAGCTTTTTTTCGAAAAAATTTGAACTGAGTTTCGAATTTTCAAAAATAACAAAAAATTTGTAAATCTCGAAAATACGTTCAAAATTAAACTTTTATGAAATCATTTATTAATTTTTGTTGAATTTTAGCTATATTTAAAAAATTCGAACTAAATTTTGAATTTTTGAACATAGGAAAAATGTTAAAATTTTGAAAATACATTAAAAATTCAATCAAACATTCATTTTGTTAAACTCTAAGCGATGTTCGAAAAATTCGAATTTATAAAAACCGTTTAAACTTTAAATCCTTGAAGCAGAGAATTTGTCGGTGAATTTTTATAGAAAGTGATTTTTGGAAGAGGGATCAGTTATAAAGTGATACAAGTGTAGTTTAGTACGTGCCGAATTTTGTAGTAAAGAGAATATATCTCACAGATTTATGAAATTCAAAAACATGATCCGAATTATTTTGTATATTTTAAAATAATTTCATTAACCAAAAATTATGATCTCTACAGGCATTCGTCCAGAAGGAGGGACTGATAACGTTAAATCGACTCTGAAAGTGATACTCACCCATACCTACAAACTACACTATGTCACATTCCAAATATATTAATTTTTTTTTTTTTTACTTTATAGCACCATACCCTGCAAGCATTTAGTGAAGTCTTTTTCGAAATAGCTCACTTCTTCGCCACTCTTAGAAGTGCAATAGAAGATTTCTCTCAATTTTCCAACAACAAAATATATTAGTATACGAATTGACTCTTCTAAACGTAACTTCTTTAATCGCTATTAGAAGTTTTTTGGATAACAGTTACAGTTATCCAAAAACGAAAACACTACTTTTCAACATCTTTGCTAGCATTTGGAAGATTGTCTTTTATCATTCCACATAATCTATCGAATTTGGCACTCTAAAATGATTAATAGTAGAACGTGCAAAACTTTACAAAAACAACACACATTAGGTTCGAAATTTTATCATAAAATCATGATTTTGGCGATTGTTTACATTTCATAATGAGGAAAAGAACAAGCAGAAGCAATATAATTTTGCTTAGTAAAAATATAAATTTTGAAGTGATAAGACCGAAAAAATATTAACATTAACTAAAATTATTTATGTAAGCTGATAGTGAAACAAAAAATTCATAAGTTTTAAAATCAAGAAAATAAGGTAAGCGTTTATCATAATTAAAAAGATATTATCAATATTTCAACTAGTTTTGGGCAAGCGAATAATTTTTTTTCTTTATAATTAAAATATGTTATTAACAATTTTAGGGCCAAAACATGGACAGAAAATTTAGTTTTATATAAAATTCTTAATAACTTAAACAACATCTTTTAAAATTAAAGTTTACTTATATATGACATGCCCGCAGCAAAAGTTGCTAATTTTCAGAATAATTTTCTATAGAACCAAGAATTAAGAATATATTCAAAATTCGATTTTACAAGTCTATTTTGTGAAAGATTAACATTTTTATGTACAACAATCAAAATTTTGAGAATGCATCGTGTTAGAGTATCCGAAAAATATTTTAGCTGAGCTGATTTTTTGCATTTTAAATTTGAAAAGGAATTAATAATTTTCATAATTTTATTTATAATTTTCAAAATTTCAAATTAAATTTTTTTAAAGTTGAAAAGAATACAAACATTGTTGTTATTAAATATTTTTAAGAAATTGTTTTGTTGTTATAATGCTTGAAGTGTATGGAATAGATTGTCGTAATTTCTGGTTAAGTAGCGGTATTTATTTCTGAGATTCAAAAATCTTAAATATTGGCAAAAATGCTTAAAAAAACGTTCAGGACCAAAATGAGATTTAAATAAAGATTTAAAATGGTACATCATCAGTAAAATTAGTAACAGAGTATGGAAATGGTTAAAATACCATGTAATCCTTAATAAATGGAATCCGTTTTATAAAAATGGAAACATTTGAAAGAGAAATTAGAGAAAATTTGTTATAAATATTGTTTCAAATATTTCCAAACTCCTTGGTAGTCAGCTATTTGTTCAGCGAGAAAGTATGATTTTAAGAAAGTATATGGTTGTAAAAAGTGTAATACATTTGTTCTTTAATTGTTTTTCTTTAGCAAAACTGGCGATTTTAGAAAAAAATTAACCAAAAAAATTTTATTATTTTAATTACATAGAAAATTCAATACAAAATTAAAATAAATAATAATGGAGTTTTGTAATATTTAGAAATCTTATATTATATTACTGAAAAACATTGGGGAAATATTGAATTATACTTTTTATAATACGAACATCATAACCTTTCCAAAAATCATATATTGTAGCCGAATTAATAATTGCAGAAAATTTTGCAAATATTCTAATAGATGTTAAATGTTCACTTGAATTCAAAATCTTTTTGTGCATTTAATTTCATTGCTTTCTGTAATAAATACAAGGAAGAGTTATTTTTGTTATTTAAAAAATAAATTAGAATATTAATGATTATTATTATTTTATTATATATACCTACTTTATTAAATTTGAAAGAAACAAATATTCTTTTCTAATTTTGTACTTAAAATATTTCTTAGTATTCTTTTTTAATTTATTTATTTATTTTTTTGATGTTAATTTGAATTAAAAATTTTTTTGTGCAATTAATTTAATAGTTTTAAAATTCTTCAAATATTTTCTATCGAAAGTGTAACTACATTGGCACAACCGGAAGTTAATATGTATCGCTTCTACTACCGAATTCTGATATAGTTAGAGATAGCATCTTTTGAGTAACGCTTTAGTGGGGATTGGAAGATTCGAATTAGCACATTTCATTATATGCCTTTTAAATGACATTCAATACTGACTAAAGGGTTACTCAAAAGGAACTATCGCTTAGTGGCACAGTTCTTCCCGAACGGTGTTACTAAGTAGATTAGAATTCGATAGTAAAAGCGACGCATATCAACTTCCCAGTGTGTCGATATAGTTACGCTTTCGATAGAAAATGTTTGCAGGGTATTTTCGATGACATCACTAGAAATTTCAGTAACTAATTACTGAACTAGAAAAAAAAAAAAGAAACATTTGGTAGTAGTTTCAAAGTCTTTTGACTAGTCAATGAGATATGTATCATTATTAATACTTAGGCCACACATTAAGTCCATATTTTATACTTTTTTTTTTTAGTGTAATAAGGTCTAACTAAAAAATAATGTTAGATTCATTTACTTACCGCCATGTGAGTCCATATATCTGTGCATGCTATCTATGTATTTCATAATTAAGGCCATTTTTATGTTTTATGTGTATTATTGGTTGTTAGTTGTAATTTATATTTTTTGTCTTATATATTTGTGGTATCTGTTACTCCTTTGTTGATTAGATTAAAAAAGGATTTAAACAAAAAAATCCAGTACAAAAAAAAATTAAACTAAACTATAGTTTTGTTTCTTTTTTTATGTTATTGATTTGATTATAAAGGAAAATGTTCAATTATGTTGCCGTTGTAATTAATTTCATAAATCTGTAAAGATAATAGAGAAAGAAAAAAAATTATTAGTTTTAAAAGTCTTATTTGATTATTAATTAAAAATAATAGTTATTAAAAAATGCTTTTAAAAATTTAAGGGAAAAAATATATATTTTTATTGATTTATTTAGGGATTTTATATTTTAAGCAAATATAACAGAGGTATTTAATTTCTAGCAAATATTTGTTTGTGAAAGTAAATATTAAGTGTTTTGTTTTAGAAATTTTAAAACTCAGTTTTTACTTTATTTACAAATTAAATATTTAAATAAATATTTGCTAATTTTTCCCTTGACAGCAAAAACATTGTTTTACAAACGTGATTTCTTAACGTCATATAGTCTGTAATTGTTTAGTTAATAAATTTCAGAATAAATATTGGCAGTTCCGCCATTTGCAAAGGTTATAGCGGCTTGTGATAGAGCAGTACGTTTCGAACTGTATTTCATTCTGCTTAATAAAAAACAAATCTGATCTTAGTGTCTATATTAGACAATTTTTTATCTAGACAAACGTCAAAGTTTTATCGTGATAAATATTTGTCTAATGTAGACTGACTTTTTCAGTATTATTACAGCGTTAAAAGAAAAATTGTCAGAGTTCGGTATCTGACAATTTTGTTTTGTGTTCTTTAGTAGAAACCGCCATTTAAATTGTTGTGGGTACGTTTTACATGGTTTATTACGACATATGTTTTCCCCTATAATTGACAGAGATAAAAAATTATCTGCTATTCAGACAAAAATTTTACGTTTGTTTTGATAAAATTTCTTTTGTATAGACTCGACGTTAAATGATTGAGTTTTCATTTAGAATGTTTATTACCTAGTGTCTACATTAGGCAAATTTTTATTAAAAAACAAACGTCAAAATCAGAGCGAATATGTACAAGGTAACCTTAGTTAAACAGCTGATTATTATTTTGGCTGTTGCAGTTATCAAACTGCATATATAAAAAACAATAATGAATACGCTATATTATGGTTTTTGTGCAACTGTTTCCACCTTCCACAAATTCGCATTAAGTTTAACGTTTGCCTTGATAAAAAAAATCTCTATGTAGACACTATGTTATAATATGCAGCAGATTTTTATTGAAATTCAGTGTAATTTTTTCAGCAAAAATTATGTTATAACACAAAATCTGAGGCTACCTCGTAGAGAAAATAATTTAATTTGCTATTGGTATTTCCCTCTTCATAACTATTAATTCTATTGCTATTTCTATTACTACTGCTACTATTGTGTCTCTGGCTCATTAATATTCTTCATTTTCTTTCACATTTTTAGCAATTTAATTAGCATTGCATACTTTTAATAAAAAAATCTTTAAAATTATAATTCATAAGAAATAACAAAAATTTTGGATTTTTTTTATTATTCCAAATATTTAATAATATTTTTAGTACAATTTTATATACATACACAGAGAAAACAGATTTGTTGTTATTAGCGAATTTATTGCCAACCGAACGATTGCATAGACCGAATAATTCGTTTATTAACAATAAATTATATGGTAAAAACCATTAAAATTTAATTCGAAAAACTGAAAGTATCAGTGTTGGCAACTGAAACACAAATATCCCAGCAAAAACTTTGCTTTCCTGGTAAGCTAGCAGGTATGATTGGAAACAAAAATAAACTACTTATTTTTTTCCTGAATAACTAGTTATTTTTGTTCGACTTGTCCACAAATTCATGTAGTTATTTTTTGACTCTAGGGGTACTCAAAAATATGTACCTAAATAATGGGGTTGAACCAACAACCTTCTGATTGTTAATCCGGCGCCTTAGCCACGTGATTGCAGTATTACTGTGCTATTATACTATTGAGTACTTATTAATGTAATACAGAGTAGGCAAATAATAATGACGCCTCATTACCAAGAAACTACTTTAATAAGTAGTTGTTATTACCGAAAACCAAAAAGTTTTTGCTGGGATAAAATGCGGTTACACTAACTAATACATCTCAGTGAAAAAATATGTAATTTTTTTACATTTTTAATATTTTTTAACCTTTAACACACACATACATATAAAAATATATAACATATATACAGGAACATGTATTAAATGCAATTGAAGTCTTCTGGCAATTTGAAGAAGTCTGATGACTTTTTCCAAAACAATTTTATGAGAGCTATTTATTCTTTATAGGCACAATATGAAGTATATATACATTTAAAGTTTTGGGGTACTAATGATAGCAATTTGTAGTTTAACCTCTAAACAGCAAATGCTTTAGAAGAATTGTTTGAAAATGCTGAAAGTTATAAGTGGCTTAACTTTCTTACGCATAATAGTGTAGTTTAAAAATCATATAATTCCATAACGAAAATTGCTTTTAACTTGGAATGGTTGTACTACCAACTAATACCTTAACGCGGAAAATGTGCTAAAAATAATAGAAATATTATGGGTACAAATAATTCATAATTTTCTCAGTATTACAGTCACCCATAAATCCAGATCCAAAATTAAATAAGATTTGTTTTTATTTTAATATTTTATGATTTGTTATTTTAAATTTTTCTTTTTTTATTTTTAAAGAATGTCAAAAAATTAATAAAAAAATTACTTGATAAACACAATAATCTTTAGTTTGGAAGCATTGAATTGCTTTGAAATTTATTATTGTAACAGAGTAATATTGATTGCAGCAATTGAAAACACAGTATTGATAACAATATTAAGTAGCAATAATGTTCAGTTGTTTCTTCCAAATTTGCTTAAATTATTTTAACTAACCAAAATAGGTTACAATAACTAACTAAAAAATTTTAGTAATTGGTAATCCAATATAATGATAATTTTATAACTAATAATATAGACAATCCGATGCTCTAATTAATTTTTAGTTAATATTATAATATTCTTGCATATTGTATGAAATATTTATATTAGCAACAGTTTTCCAACTAATCTTTTTTCTGTGTGTACATAATTATTTACTACACTTAGGAATTTTAATCTTCAAAATAATTTTAGAAATATGTTTTTCGTTAAAAAATTATGTGATAATTTTATTTAAAACGTAATATTTTTAATAAATAAAAAAAAAACTAGTAGTTAAGAACCTTGAAGGCGGCAAAACATAAAATACATTATATTACACTGAATAATAAATACTACATTTATAGCACTTGTGGTTTACCACACATCTGTCATATATATGCCAAGCTCAATTTTAAATAGAAGCTTAAATAATTTTTTTATATATTTTTGCATATTAAAATAAATACTTTGCAGTTTTTAATTTTTTTTTAATATTTAAATATATTTTTAGTAAATTTGAATTCTTTTTAAACTATCAAATAAAATTCCTTACACTATATATTTGATCAGCAACAAAAGAAATAAAAAGAGCTGAAAAGTAATGATTTTAATATTGTGTTGTTGTTGAAAGGAAGTACTTAATGCTGAAAAACAGCTGCAGAAGTAGTGTTTTCAACCCATGGTTGTCATTGGTAGAATATTATTTTTTTATGATTCTTATACATTGCTTTTAAAGTTCTTCTCTTTGAAATTATGTTTATAAAATTTTTTAATGAAATTATTATTTTAGTCTTATAAAACTGAGATTTTTTTAGAAATTATTATTTTAAAAATACATTTATTTTCACTTTTTTGAAAGTAGTTATTTTGAAGTATTGAAAATATTTATTTTTTGGAAGCAATTATCTGTTTTTGTCCCGGGTATAGACATATATTTTAATTGGTATTTAATTAAAACAACAGAGCATAAATTTAATTTAACCAGTTTTTTTAATACATATATATATTTTTTTAAATAAGTTATAAAAATTATTCTAATTTGTAATAATAAAACTCGTAAAAATCAATCTGATATAATGATAAATAAATGCCACTTGTTTTAACAAAATTACATAAAATTTTAACCCGTTTTTTGACTTTTTAAAAATATATGTTTTATAATATATATTTATAATTAATTTATTCGACTATTTTGAAGTTATTAAAAATTGCTTTTATTAAAAGTTTTTTGATTTACATGTAATTTAGTATCGGCTTTTATAATAACACTAAAATTATTTGAAACAATATGGAACATGTATAACATTTCAAAGAGTAACTAACTACAATAGTGTCAACATAAGCATTTTTGTGAATTTATAGATCTTGTTTAAGATCTTTTATAATTTTTTTTTTTTTTTTTTTTGTGAATTTTAATTACTTTAAAGTTAATTACTTTAAAGTTAAAGTTCAGTAAACATATTATTGTTAACATTTTTTTTAATTTTTGAATAGAGAATTTTTAAATAATAGACATTAAAAGTACAATAATTGATAATCTGCTATATACCTGGTTTTTCATTAAAATCTGGTTTTATCCCCGCATTTACAAACCAATTTTATATTTAAAATACATTTTAGACAAAATTTGTATGAAAATTTTTTTTTAAAAGGTATTTTAAATTTAAAAGTTATTTGTGAATATGGGAGTTGCCTCAGCTAGATAGAATTTAATGTAAAAAAGACTTCGAAATATTGGGCTTACTCTTAAAAAAAATTAAATATGGATTTTTATTTCACTTGGTTAAAAATAGCCGAGAAATTGATGAAAACCCCACCAAGATCTCTATACCATTATTTTGTTGCTGCTAAATCAAATATAAAACTTTTTTCAACAATTCATAATTAAAAAAAAAAAATTTATAATATTAAAAAAAAAAAAAATCAATAAATAAAAATATTCAAACAAAAGTATAAATTTTCCAAAAAGTTTCAATTTTTAAATAATTCAAAAAATAAAAAGAAGATACTAATTTAGAAAACTTTCCATTTTTAACATTAAGTAATAATTTTCTAAAAAAAAGGAATCTAATTTCTAAAAATGTTGCAAGTACCATTTTCTTTATAGTATTAATTTTCGAAAAGCACCAATTAAAAAAAGTAATAAATAAATAAATAAAAACACATAACTCTTAGCTTAAAGTACTAATTGAAAAAAAATACCAGTTTTTCAAATAGTAACAATTAAAAAAAAAAAAAAAAATAAAAATTCAGAAAAAATACCAGTTTTTAAAAAAGTATAAATTGAAAAAAGCACCAATTAAGAAAAAAGTAAAAATTTAGGCAACAGTACCAATTTAAAGAAAATTGAAATTTTCAAAAAAAGTTCAAAAAACTGTTGTTCAAAAAATGTATCTATTTTTCAAAAAGTAATTTCAAAAAGTACGAATTAAAAAAAATAATAAGAATACATAATTATTGACTTTAAAAAATACCAATTTTTAAAAAGGTACTAATTAAGAAAAAGCTACAAATTCTGAAATTAAAAAGACAGCTTCTAAAAATATACAAATTAAAAAGGGCACAGATTAAGAAAAAGATACAAATTCAGATAATAGTACCAATTTAAAGAAAGGTAGTAGTTTAAAAATTCTAATTTTCAAAAACTACTTATTTGCGATAAAGTTTTTTTAATATCAATTTTAAAAATAATAATTTTGCTTTGATTTTCCAAATAAGAAAAATGCTTATTTTTAAAAAGCCCTAATTAGGAAGAATAGTATAAATCTTCACAAAAGATTATTTTAATAATCTATTTTCTGAAAAGGTACCAATTTATAAATTACAATAGTTAAAAAACGCCGGTTTTTAGAAAAAGTGCCTTAAATAAATATATAAAATATTTTTCTAAAAAGTACCAATTTTAAGAACTAGTAATAAAAGATGTACCATTTTTATGTACAAACTTTTAAAAGAATTTAGTAATTCTTTAAAAGAGAAACTCATTAAAAAAAACAGAAAATTTTCCAAAACTAGTACCAATGTTTAAAAAATTATCAGGATTAAAAAATGGAGATATAGCTTTAAAAAATACTAATTTTTTAATAAGGCACCGGCAAAAAAAGTACCAATTTCTTTGTAAACAAATTGCCAAATTTCAAAAAAGTACTATTTTTTATTTTTAATTATCAATTTTCAAAAAGTATTAATTTTCAAAAAAAAAAGTAATAATAAATTTTCTAATAAAGTATTACACTTTATTTCAACAAGTACCAGTTAAAATAAAAGTAAACATTTTCTAAAGAGGTAAATAGTAAATACTTTTAAGAATTCCTTATTTATCAAAAAGTATAAATTTTTTATAAAATGTACCAAATTTCAAAATAAGTACTAACTGTGTAAAAAATTCTCATTAAAAAAAACTAAAAAATTTTCAAAAATAGAAACAAAAGTACCTCAACCGAATGTAGTACTCCAAACTGTTTAGTAATATGTTCTCTGGGGATAACATGTATTTAATATTTTTATTATTCAGATTTGACTTTGAGTTTATTTGAATATTTTTAAACCTTTTATCATTATAAGATATTTGAATAATTTAGCTCAATAATTTGGACTTTGATCTTTTATGGTTATTTCTTTTTCAAATAAATTTTATCGCTAAATTTTTCCAAGAAAACTTTAGTGATTTTAAACTTTTATTTGAAATTTATAATATGACAACAATTTGATGTGATGACAACATACTTTAATAGGATTTCCGGTTTGTCTGATGTTTCATTTTGAAGATTTCCAGGGTCAGAAAGATCACTCCTATCTGGAGTTCCTATTTTCTTTGGAATTTGTTTGTAGTCACCGATCTATGCAAATAATCTACTGACTCTGCAAGCTTTTCAAAAAGAATATCCAACAAAATTGCGAGAACTAACTGTCCGAAGTTCCTTTGAAATTATGAAATCATGTTGTTTTAGTTTAATTTATAATAAAGCTTTACTTTGATTCTTTGACTCTTTGGGCCACATAAATATCTCTGAGTTTTAGAATAGACTTAAAAATTTTGAATAAAATTTCACAACGTTTATTTGTAAATGAAATAAAAATAAACTGATTACCTTGATATTTATAGTTATTTAAAACACTTTTTTTACTTTTATCTACCCTTTGCTATTTCAGTTGATTTTATAACTTTATTAAAAAATGTATAACATAACTGTTATAAAAGATGTTGTAATTTAAGTATAAAATTCTAAAACTTTTAATTGTAAATTTAATTAAAAATGAACTAATTATATTGCTATTGAAAGATGTTTTTTATTATACGTGTTTGCCTTTTTCTATCCCTAACATTTTTTTGCCAATTTTATATCATTTAAATTTTTAAACATTTTTTGAAGAATTTTGTAATTTTTTGGATGAATTTTATAATTTTTGTTTGTAATTTTCTAATTTATATTTTCATTTCTAAATATATGTGTATTTTGTTTCTATTTTGCTTAAGCATCTTTAGTAAATTTAATTATGTATTTAATTCGAAAGTTATATTTTATATCCGATTTTATATAACATTAGCATAGAGTTTTAAAAAATGTATTTTTAAATTTTCATAATAATAGGGTTATAATCCAGTAGTTTACAGTAATTTATAGTAACATGTCTTTGCCTTTTTCAAAAATTTTATATATACTCGTATATATATATATATATATATATATATATATATATATATAGAATTTTATAACTGTTATACGATATTTTATAACTTTGATATTTTAAAATGTTATAACTAAGTTTAAAGAATATTATTTTTAAAATTTATTAAAAACATTTTTCTGAGCGTTTTTACAATGTTTTTATTTTTGACTATTTTAAAATTTAACTAAATATTTGGTAACTTTTTTTTAAGTTTTAGATGCACGATACAAATAAATAAAAAGCCTTATTTTATACGAATATATCTTTTAGGTTAACTGTCTTAATAATATTAATATACAATTTTATAAACTTTTTTAAAAGAACTTATAACTTTTTTAAGAATTTTATATTTGTTTGTTAACTTTAAATTGGACTTTGATCTTATGGTTTAACAATGTTGAAAACACATTTTTTTAATTCCTTCTTCTGCAGTCATATTGGAAATTTTATAACTTTTATTAAATCATTTGTTAGAGTTTTATAACTTTTGTTATAATTTTATAACTTCCGTAATTTTATAACTTCTGTTTGCGATTTGGACTTTGATCTTTTCATAGCAGCTGTTAATTTTTATTTCTTTTTATGTAAATTTTTTCTTGTAGTTGTATATTCTATATAATTTTTTAAACTTTATAACTCTTATTTGTAATTGATTTAGAAATTGGACTTTGAACTTTTCTTTTCAACAGCAGTTAATTTTTATTTATTTCTTTATATATGTATATATATCCATATATATTTTTTTTTTTTTTTTTGAGAAACTATTTAATGATGTTCTGTTAATATTTAGCAATACAATAATTAGCACTTGTATAATTTTATTATTTTATTATTACTAATGTTATACGTAAATTGAATTTAGCTTTTAATCTTTAATCTTTATTAATTTAGCCAGTCAATTTAGATTATCTATAGAAAACACTTTAAATACATTTTCGAAAAAATCAGATTTCTTAAAAATAATAAAATTTAATTTTGCTAATAAGTAAGTTAAAACCCTTGAATTTTTAACACTTGCTTAATAAGTAAATGAGTGAAAAAACATATAATCAAAAAACCGGCCACTTTACTTTAAAAACTCTTTAAACAACTAAAATCAATAAATTATTTTTAATCTAATGAAAGTTCTTTATAAACTGAAATGAATTTTCCAAAAAAAAAAAGGAAAATAAAAGAACTATTAAGTAATTATTTTAATTCCTAAATGGAAGTGTCTGAAGTAAATAAATAAAAAATTTTAAAGAAATGATAATGTGTTGTTATTGTACTTTAACAATTTTGATTAGGTTTTATCACACCCATACAATTAAAGTTCAAAACAATAAATTTACGAATCATATTTAGTGTGTATGCATACATGCATGTATGTATGTATGTATGAATGTATGCACTCGTGTAAAAAAGTGCGAGCAAACTAATGATAAATAAATCATGATTAGTTAGTTTTTGTGTATGTGTGTGTGTATATTTTAGGGTATTAAGGTGTACTTTGAAATTAAATTAGATGAAATACCAGGAAAAACTAATAAAACAAAATTCTACTAGAAATGTAAAATACCCATTGCTACCCTAAAAGATTATATAAACTCCTTATAATTCTTGTTTATATTGTAAGTATGTATTTATTTTAGATTTTTATTTAAAAGCTCAAAAAAGTATGTTAAAATATTTATGAATAATTCCTATATGCTTCCCACCAATAGCTTATAAAACTAACAAGCACAACGACAGAAAACAGGCGAAACAAACTCACACTTACGGTGGAAAATAATTTGAAAACAACCAAAAATATAAAGAAAAATTTATATAACTAATTATGAAAATAAATAATGACACGCACTTGTTTCTGTCTTCACATATATAAATTTTCATATGTGTTAATATATTTATATATGGTCAACTTAAATGCAAAAGGTCATAACTATTACAAAACTTTAAAACTGATCTAAAACTTCAATTATAATTTTGAATTATTTAATTTTAAAAGTAAAAAAAATCCAATTTATTTATTATATTATTTTGCTTTTCCTCTAAAAATAGAAAAAGTTCGTTTATAACCTTTTTCATTCTATTTGAATATATGTATCTTTATTTCTATATAACCATATGTATTGTTTAGATAAACATCTTGTTAAAATATTGACATAAATCTCAGATTTTCAAATGTGAGTAATAGTTTAGAGATTCTATTAGAAATGAAAAAAGGAAATTTACGTTAATATTAGTCAGCCAATGAAACTTTAAGGGATTTTTGGTTTTAGCTGCTAATCTGTAAAACAAAATTTAAGTGAATAAAAATAGATTTTTATTGCTGTAAATTAAACTTTAAAATAAAGCTTTTTTAATGTTAAAAACTTTTTTTCATAATTTTAAAGATAACAACATGAATTACTAAAGATGTTAAAAAAGTATTAAAAATTTTATTAAATATCTCTTTAATATAGCAACAACTGTTTTTTTAATTTAAACAAAAAAAAATTTTAATTTTTATAAATGCCGCCTATATGTACAGACTGTCTGTCCGTCTGTACTTACTTCGAAATTGTTAATAACAAAATTAAATAAATATACATTTTGAGGTACTAGCTAGAAATTTAAAAATTATAAATTATAAATGAAATGACAAACTTCTATACATATATCATTTTTTTTAAATCTTTTCCAGGAAATTCACAAAAGCTACATAGGATGGACAGACGGACAGACATTGTTGTTTCGAAATTGTTAATAACAAAGTTAAATATATATAGCTTTTGCGATCATAGGTGAAAATTTTAGAAATTACATATGAAATCACAAACTTTTATATACTCTATACAATTGTAGTGAAGGGTAACCAAAGTGAAAAGCAAATTTTGTAAAAAATTGAAAATGTCAAGGGAAAAATTTTTACAAAATCTGTACCAATTACAAGGAAAAATTTGTTTAAAAAATAAAATGTTTTTCATAAGAAAGTGGTTAACATACCAAAACCAAAACAAGCATATTAAAAAATTAATACTTTTTTTAGTCCTGCAAATTTTCCAGAGCGAAATTTATCTAAACTAAAATCAAACTTTTACCAAAAATTATTTCTGTAACTTCAAAAGTAAGAATAATTTTTAATAATAATTTTAATATATATGAACTTTCAATATAAAGAAAAATAAATTGAATGGTTCGATATTATTTTTCGTTAAAACCTCAGCAAATTGTCACACAGTGGCTCCAAAACGTCTTTTTCTTAATAATTCTGTAAAAAACGTGGCTACAGCTGAGATGTTTTGGAGTTAATTTGGAGAAGAACATATCTCTAGCGGGTCAGCGAGATAGAAGTTGGATTTCGAAAGTTGGTATCCTCGGGTAGGTAATTTCTTTTAAAAATCACAAAAAAAAAAAAAAATTGTTACTTAAGTGTAAAATAGACATTCCTTTTTTATATCTATAAAATATTTATATGTAGTTTATCTCTTTTAGTTTAAGAGGTATTTTAAATCGAAACAAATTTGTTTCTCATTTTTAGCTTAGTTTTTTTTTTATATAAATAAATAAATATATTGTCGGTGCGCTGACGAAAAGCCCTATGTTGTTTTTTCAGAAGAACGAAAAACCCATTTTATTTCGTCAATTCACAACCTGTTTTTATTTTTCATTTTTAATTTTTGTATTTTTTGTTAAGATATTTAAAAATTTTATGATTTAAAAAAAATCGATAGCTTTTAGCGTTCGCGAATGGCAAAAGAAATTGAATAAAATCTACATATAGAAGTTTTTGTATAAAAAACTAAATTTATTTTTTAACATTTTTGTTGCTTGTTTTTATAATAAGTCCTATGTGAAGTAAAAAACAAAAGGGGTTTTTTCCTCAAGGAAATATAAACATAGGACTTTCTGTAACTTCGAAATCAGTTGAGATACTGGAAAACGCTTTAGTGTCTGAACGTATGACTAACAATGATACAAGATGCAATAATAAAAAATAATAAAAATTACACATAGGACTTTTCGTCAGCGCACCTACGATATCGCTCCGTAAAAAGTTATGTCAATTTGAATTTGAAGCTAAAAAAAAAACAAATTTTGGGTTTTTTCCGAAAAGTTTTAATTTCTTAAATATTTTTCTTTTGTGCTGAACTACAGAATTTTTTAAATTTTTGCAAAAGAAATCTTAACGAAACCGAAGTAAAACTGGAGGGTCTTTGAGAAAAACATATTTTTCAAATGGTACAAAAAAAGTGATATTGCTTTAAATTCCCTATTTTCATAACAAATTAATCTATATTATACCAAAATTTTAAAGGAATATCTTTACATGTTAAAATTTTATTTTGGTCCGAACTTTAACACTATTTCTCAAAAAAAAAAAAAAAAATATTTAAAATCTAAATTTAAAATTTTTCGCGACATGGTTTAAAAAAATTTTACCGCATTTAATATATTTTCATTAATTATGAATAATCATGTTCCTATAAGTTCAGGGACTGCTACTTTTGGCCAAAATTTCTTTTTTTTAACTTCGAAATTAAAATATTTATTCTTCTAAAGTAAACGCTAATATAAATAGGGCAACCAAAAATATGCCATATCATATGTTTCCTATACATTTTTTTATACAATTATGATTCTCCACGTTCTTATGAGTTGAGGGACTTCTATTTTGGCCAAATTTCGTTTTCTAACTTTGAAATTAAAATATTATTTTTATAAAGTAAGCACTAACATAATGAGCAGGGTAATCAAAAACATGCAATATTATATCTTTTATTTTTAGTTTTTTTTTTTTTTAAAGAATTTTGTCATAGATTTGTTATATGGCATATTTTATGCTTAAGAGCATTCATATATTATACTTCATATATTATACTTCATATATTATACTTCATATTTTATACACAATAAAATTTTTTACATAATTTTCCTAGCGAAATTTTTCTCTTTACTGTCAAATACGCTTTTCATATCAAATTCCTCAATAATTTTCCTCTTGTAAATGATAAAAATTTTGTAATTTCCTAGTACAATGCATAAGCTTGGAATATTTTTAAGTGCAAAAATAAAATATTTTTAGCCAAGTCATTTTTGGCACAGAAAAGTAGATAACTTATTATTTAACCAGAAACAATAAAATTTTAAATTCTAAGGACATTTTAAGAGCATTTTTAATGTGCATAAAACGCTTTTCTAGAGCATATTTTTTATATCCTGATTATCAATTTTTAATTTAACTTTATATAGAAGTCAACATATTTTTTAATTATGTAAAAACGGAATTATATAAAAGACGGAAAGTTTAATTAAAAATTTTAATATATATTTCTTCTTTTCAATTTAGAATCAAAATTTGTACGGTCTTTAGTAAAACTTTAAAACTTTAAGGTCTGCCGTTTGCTAGTTACTTTTTCAAAGTCTTTAAATTTTTTTGTTTCTATTTTCTATTAATTTTGCGTCAAATTATATTGTCACGATTATAAGTTATCTGTTTATAATACTTCAGTATTTTTTTTTTTATTTTTTAACTAGTTTAATAAATGTCCAAATAATTTATAATTTTATCAGTTATGAATTGTATATATGATTTATTTCTAATATTTGCTTGGCTTATCTAGAGATAAGCAGATAAGCGTTAAGATATTTGAAAAAACAAATATCAATTTAAACTGGTTTCTTTTTTAAAATAAAAAATGTATATAATCATAAACATAACTTATAATTTAATAAATTAAATAAATATTTCGATTTTTTAAAATTTCGATTTCAGGAAAAATAAGTAATCGTTTTATTATTTCCCAGCAAAAAAAAAGAACATCTAAAAAAGTCAAGAACTTGTGATCCCAAAGTAGTGCAAATTCGGATCATTTCCAATGAGGTTAACATAGGATTGTCATTGGAAGATGTTCTCTTTCTTGATACGTGTAGTCATGTCTACGATGTCATGTAAAATTGATTTTTTATATACTTTTTTTTTATTAATTCAAGGAAACTACTTTTATTTTTTATATAAACAAAATATTTTTTTATTAAAAAAAAGATATGCATAGCAATCTAAAATCTTCAACGTTTTATATCAGAAAAATTTATCTGAATCGCTTTTTAATAACATCCTTAAATAATGTTTATATAACTTCTTAAGCAGAAGAAACCATACACTTACTGAAACTTTGGAAGTAATGAAAAAGTATTTCCTTAAAAATGACTTCTAGTTATTTTTGCTGGGATATATTAAATTTTAATTTTTTTATGAAAATATTCTTTAACAAATTAATTTAAATAGAATTTTGCTTTTGTCATTAATTTTATAGTATAAAAAATAAATCAAAATTTAAACTTTTTAAATTTATTTTTAATCAAAACAAATTAATTCAACTTTTCTATTTTATAATAAATTATTGCTAAAAGAAATTCTTTTGAAATCTTTAGTGTTTATTTATAATAAAAAAAAATCCCACATAAGTTTGTTCACATTCCAATTGTTTAAATAATTTTGAAAATCATCATGTGTATGTTTATATTCATTTAAAAAAAATGTTAAGATTCCGTAGTTCTATTGTTGAAAAATACTAAATAATTTTTTTTCAAAAGATTTTTTCATGTTCTTCTATATTTAGAAAGGCCTTGTGACGCACATAGTGTTAACAATTAAGTAAGTTTTTTTAAACAAATTAAAGATTTCTTATTAAAAAAACAATTTGCAAAGATGTAAATTAAAAGAAAAAGATTACTTTAAGTTAACCGCTTCAAATTGAAAAAAGTGGTAGATATTTATTTTTGATTGTTAATTAATTTTCCTCTCTGATTATTCTGATTTTTTTTTTAATTTGAATTTTTTTTTTATTTATTTTTTTTATTATTTTTAATAATTTTTTTTCTTTTCGTTTAATATTTTATACTTTTATGCTCAAATATTTTTTCTTTTCTTTAAATTTATCTTTAAACAAGTTGGCATCACTTAATTTATGTTATGTTCTTTAACATGTTCTCTTGCTATCTTTCCGCTTTGCTAATGTTTTTCCTACATCTGGACGTATGATTTATATTTATTTCATAAAACACTTGGCGTATACTTAATATTTAGTTTGTATATACAACCAACAATACGTATGATTAACAACATGTTTTGCGTAATAAAATAAAATTTAAACACTGACAAAAATAAAGATATAAAAAAGTTATAAAAATTCTGAATAAAATTTTAAAATATTAAAAAATATAATAAATAAATTAATTTGTTTATTTGAATTTAAATTCCACACAAGGAAACTTTTCTTGTTGAAATTCTTAATTTGTGTGAGAGCGAGCGAGACGGAATATGAAAGGGTAAAAACTTGCCTGTATTTCGAAATTCGTTTTGTTTTTAAGTTTTGTACTTCAAAACAAAAACAAATCGACGCAATTAAAACATGAAAAATTTTGTGTGTAAACGTAAATGCAAGTTTTAAAAAAAAGAAAACTAGTTAAAACATATTCTGATGAAAAAGTTTTTTTTTTTGATGATTTATCATGATATTTTATTTTCAAGATATTTTTGTTAAAAATTATTGTCCTTTTAGGATTTCTTTTATCGTAAGCCAATTATTTAGTGTTACTTTTAATTTCTAAAGAATTTTTATTTTAATTATCATCTCTGTTTTCTAAAAAATTCCTTAATCTTACTTTGTCTAATCATTGTTCACTTTAAAATTAACTTTGCACATTGGTCATAAATCCACTTTTTTGGCATAAATTAAAAAAACATTTTGGTGTCTTTTTAAGGTTATGTCGAAGTAATTTTTATCTAAAATTAACACTAATATTTATTAATATCGATTTTAAGTATTTTTGCTTTAATTTCTATAATACATAATTTTACTAGAATAGATATATTTTTTAAATATGATATTTAATTGTTTGCTTTTGATTTTATTTTTATTATTTTGCAATATATATATATTTGCAACATAATATTTCCTCCTACTTGTTTGTGAAAAGCAAGAAATTTCCGCATAGGTTTAGCAAAATGTAACTAAAAAAAAATTGACGATTCCAAGATTTTGCCGAAAAATGCTGGCACTATCTAAGAGTTTTCCATAAAATAGAAACTATGGCAAAAACTTTCAGGTTTTTACATTCGTGCAAATTCATGCCCAAGCATAACTTTTCGTCTTTCAAACTTATAGGTTATCTTGATAAACAACCCATATGACCACAAAATACAAATACACGACTTATATAAAATTTAAAATAAGGCTCTTAAAATGCATCTCCTAGGCTGTAATTTACATTATGCTAACAATGTTGTATATATTTTTCTAGTAATGAGATATAGCTTTTATAATTCTAACTCCATTTAAATAAAAATCTTAACAACAATATTAAACTATCAACTTTAATACCTTGTCAGACTATCAACGTTGCCACATTATATTTTTTAATATATGTTCTTGATGACTTGGTCTGTTATAATTCATCAAATATATTCACTTTTTAAAATTTCTTAAATTATTATTTTGCAATTTCTGTCAAAAAAAAAAAAATGGATTTTTGACCAGTGTGTTTTATTAAAATTAACTAAAAATTGCATTTCATTTTATATTGTTTCTGAAAAAAAAACGAAAACAATTCACACACAACGTTTTCCCCAATTCCGAATCAAAGGTCAAGGACATATAATAGCAGGCAGCTATACCTACACTTAGATACACTCCCATAAATGCACACATGCTTAAATAATGACAAAAGCAAAAGTATGATAAACAAATTATCACATCATTTGGTTATTTATAAATTGCTTAATGTTTTGTGTTATGCGCTAACAACAGAAATTACATTGTATTTATATTATTCCTCTAGCCCCACATTTTCTTTATTTTTCTCTCTAGCTCTTTTATATATGAACATTTACATATACACTTGCTATTTTAATAAAGAGATCATTTCTTTTTATTGAGCAAATTTTTACCTTTTGTGAGAGAAATTATTTTCTTTTTATTTTTATTTTAACATGTGCAACAGCTGTTTTAATACATTTACATTTGTGATTGTTTATTTTTAATTTTCTCATTATTTATTAGAAGACGTAACATTTATAACGTCAAATTTTTTTATATTTATAATAAAAATAATAGAAATGTTTAAAATAAATGTACAATTTATTTTAACACTTTTAGTACCATAAAAATAAGATCATGCATAGGTTTAGGTTTGAGAGAGGAGAAATATGCAAATTGAGAACGTAAAGAGCTAACGGAGTGTTTTTTTCTTGATTTATGATGAAAAATTTCTCAAAAATATTTAGAAAACTTTAAGAAAATAAAGAAAATTATATTTGAAGTAAAAAAAAATCATGGCTTTATTGAATTATGTATTAAATTTTTTTAGAATAATTTTAAGAAAAAATAATAAATTAATTAAGAATTTTTAAATTATTACATTTAAAAAAAAAATATGATCTTTAATAAGAAATTTCGAACCCGCAGTTCTTAGTTGCTTTTAAAATTATTATTTATTTTTAATTATAAATCTCCTTCAAGAAATCTTTTATTAAATTTGTTTTTTAAAAGCTCAAGTATTTTAGAACAAGTAATTTATATTTTTAATTTTACAGTTCTTTTAAATTCACTCACTTTTTTGATATTAAATTAAATTTATTATTACTTTTTTTAACTTTTTCAATTATTTTTTACCGCCTTTCATTTAGAATTTATTTTACATACTAACTTCCTATTAAACGTACAATAACCTTTTATACTTGATTCCCATCCTACTTATACACTTTCAATATTTTTTTTTTTTTTGATTTGTCATTTAAGTAAATAATTTCATTTGATCAGTCAGTCTAGTCTATTGGTGTTGTTGTCAACGCCATCATTTGACAAATATTAATTTTTGAATTTCTCAAGCAGGACTACAAATATTACTAATTATTTCTGTTTGTGTAAAGCTTTTATTTTTTTTCTCTTAAAATTCCCATTTATTCTAACATTTAAATGCTAAATTTATTAGCAAATACACAAGGAAATAAAACAAAACATACATATATTTAATTAAAAATTTTTACAAATTTTTATTTACAATCGTTTGTTTTTTTTTTTTTTCTAACAAATTAATTATCAAATGAGAGCTTTTGGTAATTAATAAGAAAATGAATTTTTAATTGCTAAACAAAATACAGATAATTTATTTAAGTTATTAAGAGGAAGACAATATTGAAAAGGCGGTAATGGGAGAAATCATATTGTTTAATAAGAAATATTACAGTTAAGGTAGAAATTATAAGTCAGTGGAGACAGAAAAGTAGCTTAGTTTATTTAAAAAAAAAAATTAATTGTCATTTTTATGCAAAATTGGTACTTTTTTAAATTTTGATTTTTTTTTTTTTGAAATTTTTTTTCTCTGATTTTTTTTTATTAAAAAAATAATTCTGCAATTTTCATTATTTTTGAATTGAAAAATTTCGTTTTAAATTTTTTATTTTGAATTTTAGATTTATTTTTATTTTCAACTTAAATTGGAATTTTATAAAATTTTAAATTCTAAAATTTAAATTTATAAAGTGTAGAATACAATTTTTAAAACAATTTAATTCGAAGACAGAATTTAAAATTTTTTGGTACGAATTTAAAAAATAAAATGAAATTATTAATTTAAAAATTTTATTTGCTAAAGTCTGGAATAAAACAATTAAATAAACATGCTCGAAATCCAACATTTTTAATAAAATTTTTTTCTTTTGGAATTTGCGAATTTTAAATTTTCGAATTTTGATTTTTTATATACAAATTTAAACTCATAATCTTTAAATATTACAATGTTAAAATTTTATTATTGTTAAGATTCATTATTATTCGAATACAATTTTTAAAACAATTAAATTCTAAAACTTAGAATTTAAAATTCTTGTTGCAAATTTAGAAAAAAAATGGAATTCGAATTTTAAAATTTTGAATTATGATTTTTAATAACGAAATTCAAAATCTCAAACTTTGAATTTTACAATATTAAAATTTAAATATTGTTAAGATACAATATCATGTTTAAGAATATTCGTATTCTGGCTCATCGAAATTCATAATCTGATTATTAAAAATTTTTAGCTTCTAAATTTAAAATTATGTTCTCAAAATTTTAGAATTCTAAATTTTAGCAAAATCATGAATCTCAATCTTCACGTTTCAAAATTTTAGTTCAAGTTCCAAACATTTTAAGTTCCAAAATCTAGAATGTTAAAATTAAATAAAATTTGTAATTTATTTTTTTTTTTTGTTCAAATTTTAAAATTTTTTGTACAAATTTCGCAAATTTTAAATTCTTTGTTTGAAATAGTGAATTTCAAAGTTTAAAGTTCAAATTTTAAAGTCCCTTTTTGATTCTTTTTTTGAAAAATTGAGAATTTAGAAATTTCCAATTATGATTTTTTTATATCGGAATTCAAAATCCTAATTTTTAATCTTTTTTATTTACAAAAATGAAAATGTTCTTAAAATTTTATATTATCAACTTTTCGAAATTCAAAATTTAAAATTTCATATTTCAACGTTTTTAATTTGGAACTTAACAAATTCTAGGTTCAAAAATTTTAAAGTCCAAAATCTTGATTTTTAAAGTTTCGAATACAATTTTCAAAACAATAAAATTATAAAATTTGGAAACTCAATTTTTTTTATGAATTTTGAAGTTTCAAATCTGAAATTTTATTTTGAAATAACGCATTTGAAAACTTTAAAGCACAGTTTTCTTACATCGGTATTTAAAATTTCACTCTTAGGTTTTAAAACTTTTAATCTCGAATTTCAAAATTTCTTGGTCAAAAATTTGTTAATTCGATATACAAAATGTATACTGTTTTGATATTGGGTTCACAAAATTTTTAATTTCCCAAAAACTCAATCTTTTTATTTAAAAATTCTTAAATTCGAATTCGAAATTTTAACTTTTAAAAGTTTTCAATTCAAAAATCTTGATTTTTAAAGTTTCGAATAGAATATTCAAAATAATTAAATAATGTAATTTCAAATTTTCAAATTTCGAATCCGATTTTTTTTTTGAAATTGTGAATTTAAACATTTTAAATTATTGTTTTTCTATATCAAAATTAAAATCTGCATATTTTAAAATTCAAAATTCATATTTCGAAATTCAAAATGTATAGTTTTAATATTAGGCTCTTAGAATTTTCTTTTTCTAATCCAAAATCGGAATCTTCAATTTCAACAATTTTAATTTCGAATTCTAACTTTTACTGAAATTCAAAAACTCAATCTTTTAATTTCAAAGTTTTTAATTTCGAATTTTAAAAGTATGATATATTAAAAAAATTCAAGTTCCAAAATTTTGATTTTTAAAGTTTGTAATACAATTTTCAAAAGAATTAAATTCCAAAATTTGGAATTTCATATCGAATAATGATTTTTTATATCAAAATTCAAAATTTCTATCTTGAAGTTTTTCAGTGTCTAATCTCGAATTTCAAAATTTCTTGTTTATAAATTTCAAAAACAAAAATCTCTATGTTCAGGCAGCAAAATTTTTAATTTCGAATTTAAAAATTTTATCTTTTAGTTTAAAAATTTCAATCTTTTAGTTTAAAAATTTTTAATTTGGAATTTAAAGCTTTCATGTTCGAAAATTTTTATTTTTAAATCGAAATCGATTGAAAATTTAAGTTCTAAATTTTAATTTCCAAAATTTTATTTTTAATTTCTAAAATTTTATTTTCAAAAGTGTTGTTTCGAAATTTAAAATGTCAATATTTTAATTTCGCGTTTTCAAAGCAAGTATTTTTTTTTTATTGTGAATATCAAACTATTGTGTTCGAATGTTAGATTCTCATAAATTTGTAATTCGGTTTTTTATATTGAATTCCAAAATCTCACTCAATATTTTTAATTTAGAATTTCCAAATTTTAGGTTTCAAATTTATATTCCAAAATTTAAATTTTTTTGGTTTCTAACATTTCAAAAAATAATTTATTTTTTCTAAAAAAACATTTATTTGAACTGATTTTGCATGATTTTTTTAATGATTATTTTTCAGTTTTATTTTATTGGCAACTTATAATGATTATTTTTTATTTTATATATTTCTTTTTTTGCTCAAAAATAATTATTATATAAAAATCTAGTTTTACACTAAAAATTGGGAAATAGATTTATTCTTCGAGAAATAAAATAAAAATCAAAAATAATCATTATAAATTGAACAATATGAAAAATAAAAATTAAAAATAATCATTAAAATTTATATAAAAATCAAGAAAAAAATCGTTCCGGATTTCGATAGATCCTGTTCTAAGGATTACATTTCTGTACTTAAAAGTTACATATATCCGGTAGTTCCTTGTGTCTGATTTTTTTGGTAAAAATTTCAAGAATAATAATTATTTTCTGTCCTTGGCTTATAGGCATTTTACATTTCATATTTTCATAATTTCCAAACGAAAACATAAATTTGTTTGACCTTTTTACGTATTCACTATCAAACACTTTTTATGACATGACAATGTTGACATTTAAAGTAGGTAAAATTCAAATAAAATTTAAAATATTATACAAAACATGCGTAATTAAAATAATCTATTTTATACGCGAAAATTAAAACTAGATAGTAAAAAAATAAAATAAAATAATAAATAAATAAAAAATAATAATAAAAGTCACAACTAAAAATACTGAAAAATACTAGAGTGGTAAACAAACCCCTTCAGCTAATAAAAGTGAAAAAAAAAAAACAAAAAGAAAATGTAATCACTTTTATAGAAAACATAATTTAAATGCAACTTGTTTTAGTTTTCAAAAGAAAAAGAAAAAACCTAAAAAAAATTAAAAGAATATCAACGGGAGGGCCTCATACTGCTGCACTATTTACAACACACGCAACCATTCGAATTAGAAGTAGGAACGGGAGTAATGGATGTAGACACTGACATAATAAATTGTAAAAAAACGTCTAACTGGCGTCATTCATGGCGTGTTACAATATTACCCCATACTATAAAACAATCATATACTTGCACTCAACACCAACAATGACATGTTTGTTTGTCTAAATGTTTGCCCTAGTGTTTTTTTTTTTTTGCTATTGTTTTGTTACATATAATGGTTGGTAACTCGAAAATAATGGTAAATTTCGCCTGAGTAAGACGGTCTACTTGTCTGCCAGCCTGTTTGTCCTGTCGATTAAATGGATGAAATAAAAATGAGTTGTAATCGAACTGGTTTAAATGAAGGAACTTTAAAACAAAATGACTCACTCAACAAACAACACGCTTTTTCTATTTACTCTCTTGCTCTTTTTTGGAAAAAAAAATTGTTACCGTTACAAATATTTAAACATTTTTTTCATTCACTAATATTTGTGGAAAAAGTAAAGAGAAAATCTATTTTGTATTTTTATTATTGTTACTATTAAGAGAAAATTTAATGCAGTTGTTGTTATGAAAATTAAAGAAGAGGCAAAATTAAAATTAAAAAAATAGTCACGTGATGAGTAAAATATGTAATTGTATACATAAATATGTACTTTTGTGTAAACAACTATACATACATAATTGTGTTTGTATTATATATGTATGTAAATTGAAATGTTGACAAATTTTTATAGTAATTTTTATGTTTTTATTTGATTTACTATTATTTTCTGATAGACCAAAAACAGGGGAATATTGCAATTAAAGCGACATACTGTAAACTATACAATAGACTGGTACAAATATTTATAACTGTAAACAAAATAAGGTACTTTGACAGCGATTCATTAAAGCATATTTTGGAAATAACCAGAGCATTTAGAAATGTTTTATTATTTTAAATTATTTTAAATATGCCCTTAAATGTTCAAAATATGCTCATTTCAATCATATAGTGTTTTCTTTTGTAAGAAGTAGCTAAAAAGTATTAATTGCTAAAAAACATAATATGCTTTCAATAGTAAAGTATTCATAATTAGGCGGTTGGGTCTTGACTTTTTATTTTTAAAATCTTTTTAAAAAACACTTAGAAAAGGAAATTGTTCAAAATTTTTGGAATTTAACTGCAATTTATTATACATTTTTGTATGAAAGTATATATATATATATATATATATATATATAAATCAATTTGGAAATCCCAAATTGATTTAAAATTTAGAGAGGTACAAGATTTTTTAATAAAAAAACGCACAAATTGGAAATAAAACGTAAAATGAAGTTATAACATAAATATTATAAATTAAATTAAACACAAAAGGTCATAAACTAGGTCAAAGGTCTAAATTAAATATTTAAAAATATTTTTTAATTTATTTTTTTGCTTAAAATAATTTAAATCACAAAATATCAATATTTTTGCGCAACGAAATTACAGATAATAAATCTGTATCTCCTAAAACAATATTCGGATTGAATTGTAGGAAAGTTATAGACAAGGACTTAAGCTTTAAATTTATCTCTTCAAACATTTTATAATAATTTAAAAATTATCGAAGTTGGCTTTAATTTTTAGAAGATACAAGCTCTTAAATCTCTTATTTCAAGCTCAAGGTGGTCAAGTTTAAGACCCTGTAGCTCACAGCTTATTATAACAGGATGACTATAAGATAATTTTTTTGAAAGCTTAGGTATTCTGTTCGATTTAACTAGTATTTTAGAAAATACAGATTTATTAAAATTTTTTTTCGATCAACCCCACTGCCCTCAACTGGGTCAAAAGAAGGAATTTTAAAATATTTTGATTTTTCATATATAAATATTTTAGAAACGTTATATCAAACTATCTTTTACGGATTTTGAATATATCATTGATAAATGCAACAACTCCTATATCTTGTAGGCCACAGTGACTGACTTCCAAAAGATCTTTCAAAATTCTGAACCGAAAAATTAATTTAAAAACAATTGAAAAAAAAATATTTAAACCCAGAAAGAAATGTCTTTTTTGTGAATTACGAAACCAGTAATTTATTCAGAAAAATAATACAGAACAAGTTCTTAGGCACTAGTTCTCAAAACCATTATTTAAAACCATTTTAAAATCATAACACAATTCCACTCCATGAGTGCCACAATTGTTTGCGATATCACTAATTCCAAAAATGTTATTAAATAATCTGTTTTTGCTTACACCATTTCTAGAACTAAGGATTTTACAATAAAATTTTCGTAAACAATTCTCAACATAAACAACAATATTTTTAAATGAACTTTGACATTTTCTACACTACTAGTAGGTATTGACACTTAAAAAAATATTACATGCATGAAGAGTAAAGGTAAATAAAACGAACCATACATTACATATAAAATACGTGTGTACGTACGTTATGTGTAAATATATGAATACACATATGTTTTTCTCATAGTTAATATGTTTTTCTCATAGGCACTTTTTTCTCATTCATCATCAGGGCAACTAAAAATAGGCTCTTAAAAAAAAGTGTATTACTGCTAAAAATATTATAATGAAACGGAATTAAAGATAATAAATCTGTATCTCCTAAAATACTATTCGGATTGAAAGTTATAGACAGGACTTAAGCTTTGTCTTTATCTCGTCAAATATTTTATAATAATTTAAAAATTATTGAAGTTGGTTTTAATTTTTGGAAGATGCAAGCTATTAAATCTCTTATTTCAATCTCATGGTGGTCAAGTTTGCATACTTTTGGTTACCCTGTTCAATTCAATTACAATATTCCCTTGTAAGTTTTTTTTCTTTTTTCTTTATTTTATTTAGAGTGTAAATATGTATATTTTGGTGGGAGTAAATTATTTTATTTTTTGTTTATTTATTTGCTTTTTTCTACATTAAGAATCAGGTCAATTATATAAAAAATCTTACAAAATATTTTTTTATGTTTTTTTATTTTTGTTTGAAGAAAACAATACTGTTAATCGTCTTGTCATATAAAATAAATAATTAAATCATAATTTCTCCCAAAAAAGAAAGTTTATTTTTAGGAAATATTTTTTTGTTTTGTTTACATTGTATCTTTTATTGGACCCTGGGTTAAAGGTCTTAAGTGATTTTATTATAATATTTTTGTTGTTGTTTTTGTAAAATAAATTGTATACAAAGTGTGCACGTGTGAATTTATTTATTAAAACACCCACATTGTGCGATGTACTGTGATTGTAGAAGTGAGTGCGCACTGTAAATCACATGACGTTTTCATTAGTATAATATTCCTTTTACTTTCATAAACGCCCCCACACAAAAACTATTATTGTACTTCTGTTTAGTCTCTGTTGTATTTTTGCCTAAAGTATTTGCAATTGAGTGTTTATATTTTTGTTGAAATATAAACAAAGAGTATAAATATTTTAAATTGGAAAAAAAAAAAATATTTGTTTAATCAAAAGAAATAAAAGAAAAATATTTTTCAAGGCTTAAATTTAGAATGGAAACAAAGTTAAAAATACTAAATCTTTATCACAGGATATTAGAATCTCTATTAAAATTATATGAACCAAAATTATTTCATTTAATTTTCTTATTAATTTCTATTATTAAATTCGAATATATCAAATTCTAGTATATTAGAAATTAAATTAAATTTGATCAAAGGTCAAGATATTCATTTTTTTATGAAAATTAAACAAAATTATTTCTATAATTTTTTAAATCGATAAAAATAATTTATTTAAAATTAAGATAAAATTGTTTTAATCATAAAATATCAATATTTTAGTTATTTATAACTACGTTTGAATGGTAATAAATTCATATCTCCTGAAATACTAGTCGGATTTAATTCAAATGTACAGGAAAATTATGGAGAAGGACCTAAAATTTTTCTTTGTTTCGTAAAACTTTTTATGACTATTTAAAAATTAATGAAATGGGCCTGGGATACGAGCTGTTAAATCTCTTTTTTTTCATGGTCGAGGGGGTCAACTTTGTAATTCTGTAGCTTATTCTGCATTACAACATGGTTACTACAAGATTATTTTACTGAAAGCCTATGTCTGCCTCCCCAACTTTATCATATATTTCATTTCAATCCAATTATTATTTCAGGAGATACAGATTTATTACGAATTTTTTTTTTCAAAAACATTTTTTCTAATTTTGATATTTTTAAATGTTAAACTATATTTTATGGATTTTGAATAAAATTTAAAAAGGAAAACTGATTTCTAAATAAAAAAAATATATATATTTGAATAAAGCAAAGTTGCCACTAAATCTCAAATTTATGCCAAAATTTTTAAGCTCAAAGATATCGTGTGATTTAAAGGTTTTTAAAATAAACTTAAATTTTTATTATTATTTTTTTTTAGCATTAAAACAAAGAAAAAATAAAACAAAATTTATTCAATTATTTTCGAATGTCCATTAAAATTATATCTAACAATAATAATTTTAATTTATTTTTTTTAACTTCTTTTATCAAATTACCCAAAAACGAATTTTTGAACTTTATTAATGTCTAACTAAAATTCTGTAATATAGTAAGTTTATAAAAAATCATGAACACTGAACGTTAGAGCTAATAAACATCCAACAAATATTTTACTTAAATATTCTTAGAATTTAATTATTAACAAGTGAGAATGTGATATTAGTCTGTGACGAATCTTAAGTATCCTCTAATAACTCAGCTATAAAATAATATTGTTATACTTTTCACCGAAGGTGTCAATGGTATAGAGAAGTCTGTTTTCAATTTCATTCGAAATACAACCTAATATTCTTGAGAATAACACATTATATTTTCAGATATTTAGAAAAATACATTTTGAAAATACTTCCAACTCTATAGGCGCTCGCTAAATTTTGGATCAATTTTAAATTTTCAAATTGATTGAAAGCAAAATAATGTAGCTTTTTAAAAGCTTTTTAACATTAATCTTTTTTATATATTATAAATGAGAGTTATTAAAAATTTATTTTTTTCGTTTTCAAAATGTTTACTTTGTTGTAATTTTTCTAGATTTTTTTTTTTTTTTCTTCAAAAGTAAATATATTTGCATACAAAAATTTAAATGATATTTTATTTGGAATAAAATGAAATTTATTGTTTTTTAAGCGTTATCTAAAGTTTATCGAGAAATTTTTCCTATATTCTATTATAATTTTATTTTCTGTTTTATTTGGTGCATACTTTTTGGGGCAAAAATGAAAAATGCATAGGAAGTTTAAGTAAATTATTCTAGGTGAAATAGAATAAGTTCTACAGTTTTTATAATAATAATAATAATAATAATAATAATATATTCACAACAAAAATGTCTTTTAAAATTATTACATTGTTTTATAGGATTTTGTCTTTTTTTTTTTTTGAAGTTTTTAAACTTGACGTGATACAAATTTTTTAATAAGGAAAGGTTATATTATTAAGAAAGGTTATATTAATCTGAAATTGAAACTTAAAAAAGTATGTATTTTTGGTGATACTATAAAATAAATTTGTAATATATATATATATATACATAGTGATTTATAGGCTTAGAGCTCCATAACTACTTGTCTCCAAATTAACTATGAAATTCTGTGTTATCAATCTAATCTAAGCTGTGACTAAGAAAAGTTGTTTAAGTTTGGGTCACATTCCTGCCTATAACTACATTCGTTTTGATCCAATTCAAATAATGAAGTCAAAATATTTACTTAAATTTTATTTAATTCTGCCCATAAAGTAAAATAATACAAAAAAAAATCGCAATTTTTAGAGAATGGTCCAGATTTTGTTATATAACTTTTTTGTTACAACTGATCGAGCTAATATTAAACAGGAAAATAATAAATAATTTAAATGAATTTTATTTAATTTGAGTTAATGTTTGGGATGTGAGAATGTTTTCTTTAGAAAGGCAGATAGGCAGACATACATAACGAAATCTACTTAGAATTTAATATAGAACTATAATACTTTATGGGTCTTAAATAAAACTTTTCTTAGTTTTACATACGAAATGACAAACTTATAGATAACATCTTTTTCTGGTAGTGGTGTTGGAAAAAATAATAATAGTGTTTAACAAACACTCTTAATTCCCGTCACAAAAAAAAAAAAAATACAATTACAGTCAACTCAAACATTTAAAAAAACGAATTATTTAATTAAACTTCAAGAAACTGTTTTTAAATTAAACATATAAATAATAAAAACAATGAACAAACACTACTCGAAAGGTCAATAACAAGACTGCCTTCCTTTTTTATTTAATAATAAATACTACTCACACACACTCATAAACTTAAAGAGAGCACACATGAGTCTATAAAAAAAAGTAAATAAATGTTCACTTTTTTTTACACTTGTTTAATATAAACATCAACTAAAATAATGAAAAATAAATTAACTACAGAAAGTACATAATAATAAAGTGGGTGTGGTACTTATATATATACATACATACATACATATATGAATGTAAAGTGTAACAGACCAACCTACAGACTATTTTGACAGATTTTTGTATATATTCTACTATAGGCTTGAACAAAACAGATGTTTGTTGTTAGATGTATGTGTGTTAAATAAAGAACTTAATATTTATCCAGCGGTTCACCGAACTGGTTCCGTAACGTCGAATTCGTTTGCCACTAAGAACTACCACTACTTATTCTTCAATCCACTCGTAATGTTTTTAACTGATGAATTTAATAAGGAAATGTCATTGGAGGTAATCAATTGGCAACACTTTGCATTACTATTCACTAGTAGTTTGGAAGGTACTGTGAAGCTAAATATATCATCCTAATAAAATAATAAACTTGCACAATTTGCATAGGAATTTCGAATATGATGCCAGTGTTGCCGTTTTGGTCCGATACTTCGAAGGTTTGGTACTTTGGTTGAATTGTTTCAAATATTAAGATTTTATGGTAGAATGTTCTATAACTCTTAAAAAATTTTAGAAAATTTTTGTCAGAAGAAATAATTCAGAAAACGAAAATATATAAAGAAGATTAGAATACTAAAAATAAAGTTTATTCATTACTATTTAGAATAGAAAAATAAAATACTATTAGGAGTTCTTGTAAACAAGGTAGAGCTTTACAAAAATATTTTTAACCTGTATTTTAACGCTTTGTTTGGAGCACAATATATAAAGAAAGGTGTTAGAAACTGATTTAATTCTTATAAATTTGTAAAAACAATTTTAAGAGATAAAAATGTTATTTTAAATTTTATTTAGAAAGAAATTTTTTATTTTCACTTTTTAAATAGGTCTTTTTTATTGATGAAAAATTTAATTTTATGAAAAATATATACTAATATTCTACAAGGTGTCATTTGGCAACAATCTGCTATTTTTATTTAAGGCCTTTTGCTAGCATTAATTTGCAGAATATTTTTCAGAGCAGTGTTGCCATTTGCATTACGAATTTACAAAAATATGCTAAAGGATTTTTAACACTTTTTCAAAATCTATTTTAAATCAATTATTTTGTGTCTTGATGTAAGAATTCCTAAAGAATTAATTTAGAGTTATAAAATCTGAGCCTTACGTGAGTACTCATAGAAAAAGCTTTAAAAAAGTCACAATTTTGTTATGACTAAATATTATGATTATTCATGTGACTTGATCGTAACTCACTATTCTGTTAAAATAGTCACAAAAAAAAAAAAAAAAAAAAAAAACAGCAAGATGTGATGAAAATCAGCAGGAAATGCAGGTAAGAATTTTTTTATTTTCGCTCCTTGGCCCTCAAAGATCAAATCTGTATGCATGCATTTTTTTCCACATTATTGTCATATTTTTATTTTCAATTAAAATGTATTTTTGTGATAATCACAACTCTTATTACTGTCTACATACCTGGTCTTAATTTTGAAAACTAAAATTAATTAAAGTTTTGTTCGTGAATAGGAATTTGTGTGTTATGACTATTTTTCAGTCACAATATTTTCTGTGAATAGGTATGTTAAATTTACTTTATAGTATATAACTATGAGGTACTTTGCTTATAAATCATCATTTGAGCTATATTTAATAACAAAAAATTTAATTAACAAAAATATACATTTTCTTTAAAAAATAATTCAGCACTTTTCAAATTATATCTTCTGGCAATATTTTGTCAGAGTCATAAATATGAATATTATTACCTATACTTATTTTAAAATTTCTTTTAGTTAATTCAAATGTTTTTAAATATTGTAACATTTTGGTAGGTTTTGATAGTTTTAAAAGAAAATTTTGGTAGGAAAAATATTTTCTTTGTGGCAACGCTATTCGTAAGAGACCAGCACTACCAGCATAACAAGTCACTAGTATTTTCAGTAGTACGAAAACTGAAGTGTTTGGGACGAGAAAGTTAAAAAAAATTATTTTGTATTTATTAAGCTTTAATTTCCCTGATAATTATTTTTTATTTAATTTATTTTTTTTTTTTTTGATGTTTTAATTTTACATTTTTCTCCATCAATATCTTCAGCTGGTCTTGAACTTCTAACCTTCTGGTTTATAGTCACGTTATTGATCTCTTTATTTAACATTCTGTTATGTATTTTTTTTCAATTTCATGTGAATGTTTGTTGTAATTTATGCACCACCTGTGCCAAAAACTTATACTAAAACATCAACGACGAATTTATGCATTACATGTAGTTAGCGAATTGGCAACATAAATAAAGTTTTGTTTATGAATTTAGAGAAAATGCATCATTTAATAAAATACTAACGGCGAATTTAGACATTACATATAATTAGCGAATTGATAATTTAAATATTACTTTATTATTTTTATATTATTTATTTTGACAAAATATGATGATTTAACAACCAGTTAAATTATCAAGAGTAACTCATTATATTATAATGTATTGTGTAAAGTTATCCTAAACATAGTAGATTTTTATGAAAAGAAAATAAAATAATAATAATAATAGTAGTAGACTATCTATGAATACAAAATTTTTGATTTTGAATGATCCATCGGCAGTTTCTGGTAGATGGGGTCGTAAATCGGCCAGTCGACTTTGGCTTTTGTTCTAAAAAAAGGTCTTAAAAGTAACTAAAATCTTTATTGCAATATAACTCTATAATTTAATATTTTGCGAAAAAAACTATATAAGCTTTTCTATTCAGAATAAAAATTATACATTTTTGACGTATAATATTTTAGCCTACTATTACTTGTGATGTTATAAGCAATCAAAGTAAAAATTTATACATGGACTTCTTTGAAAAGGCCCTTGTTTTAATATGGACCTAGCTTGTTAGCAACGATTTTTATTATTTTGTATAGTAAGATTCGTTATTCTTGTTGTAATATATTCGAACAGGGATATTTATGGAAAATAGCCTGTATTGATTTATAAAAACTAATCAATACAGGCTATTTTCCTTAAATATCCCTGTTCGAATATATTACAACAAGAATAACAAAAAATGTTTTAAACAAATTTAAAGAGTACTTTTGATACTTTTGTAACCTCTGGCAGGCCACTTATTTTATTATATTTGAGTAGTAAAATAAATTAACAATTGTAATAAATTCGCATATATTCAAATAAATTTCTGAAGTCTATTGGCTACCATTTGCGTTACATTTCAATAATGCTAACGTAATATATATTTGTAACGAATTCGTTTATAATGTAGGGAATTTCTAGACACAAATTCAATAACTTTTTGTCAATTGGCCACTAACTGCATTACATTTCAATAGTGTATTCACTAATTTAATAGTTGTAATGAATTCGTATATAATCAAAAGAATTTCTACAGACAAATTTAATAATTTTTTCCCCATTGGCCACTAACTGCATAATATTTTAATAGTGAATTCACTAAATTAATAGTTGTAACGAATTCGCGTACATTAAGAGGCACCAATTGCATTACATTTCAGTAACGAAACCACTAAAAGAAATGCTAGTAACAAATTCATATATAACACGAAAGCAAAGTTCTGAATTGATAGTTTTAAAATTCTTAGCGGCGATTCTATGCATTACATGTAAACATAGAAGTGGAAGTTTCATTATATTTTCTAATTAAAACATTTAACATTCTTTATAACTTATTTCACTAGCGAAATGTAGTGCAGAAAGTGATCATTTAATAACCACTTACACTACCAAGAGTAACTAGCAAATCGTCTAAGTAGTTAGATATCTAGTGGTAAAGGGAAATTGACACCTTTAGAATCGCTGGATACTAAAACAAACACATACCTTAAAGCAAACATATTAATACAAAGTACATTTGTTTGTAAATATGTACCTTAGAAAGTAATTATAATTTAAATATGTGTTTGAATGTTTGTGTATAGTTTTAAAGCCTACAGCAAATAAAAAAAAAAAACAAAATCTGATAATAAAAATAACAATAATTTAGGAATATAAACAGTAGAACAAACAGACAGAATAATAAAACACATGGAAACAAAAATTATATTAGAGCAGAAATTATTAACTATATTTTTATTACAGGTGAAAAGTAAGGTATATTTATAACAGGCAAAGTATCCATATAATGTTACTAATACCAATTAATTAGATTTTTGTAAAGGTAAAAAATAATATTTTGACTAATTATTATAAAAATGCCATCAATGCCTGCCAAAGTTGGTTATATTTACTATAGAAAGTAAATATTCTTTTTTTTTTTGTGAATAGTTTATTTGATGTAATAATAGTCATATGTATGTATGTGAAAGATATTTTATTATTAAATGTAGGCTAGTCAAGGTTTAATATAAATTCTTGTAGGTTGTTTGTAAAAACACCTCTTTGGAAGGAATTTTTATTGAAGAATAAAATTGAAATTTATAAAATTATTTTGATTATTTCGAGAGAGAGAGAAAAAAAAAACGGGTAAGAGAAATTTGTTTTGGAATTTTAGGGCGTTTCTGTTTTTATTGGTTTTGAAAAATTGGGTTTTATGTAAAGCACTGAACATTTGAATTATTAATTTTTGCTATATATTATAAAAAATATTATATAAGGTCATTGAATATTGTTTTTTTTAAATTAGTTGAATAAATGTCAAGATATTGTGCAAAATCAGTTTATAAATAAAAACGTTATGGACCAAATACTAAAAAACAGGGTGTCCATCGTAACTCCAGTTTACACTTTTCGACTGATGTCTTTTACAAAAAAGCATGAACATCAACGAAATTTTTTGTACAAATAGTTCAAGGGCATATAAATATAAACTTGAAAACAAAAGATGGACGTGGTCCGCCCTCTTTACTGAATACATCCTATATAAGGTGAAACATCAAAGAAATTTTGTATAAATAGTTCAAGGACCAATGTAAATTCGGAAAAATTACTGATGGTAGGTATATATATATTCGGACAAGTCAAATATATCATTCTTACTAGTTTTTTCCTACCATTCGAAAAATATTCTAAATATTGTAAAAACTTCATACTTTTGTTCCTTCTATAAGTAAAATATTTAGATTCTTTTAGTTATATTGCTGTATCATAGATTCTTTAAAAAAATATGTTTACTAGTACACCTTTTTTTCCAGGACCGAAATTCTTGGGTTACAAAATTTAAAAATATTTTTTTTTTGTGTTTTTTCAAAATTATGAAAATTTCGTGAAAAAATTAATAAAATCAAAGGTTTATTAACGTTTTTTTTTTTCAAAACATAATTTGGGACCTTACTAATATTTGTCTTTAAATTTGCTTAGAAAAACTTGATAACTTAGCCTTAATAGTGTGAAAAATTTAATTAAAAAATAATTACCTTCGATCGAGTGTTTTAAATTATAAGTTTTACATATTTTAAAACACTCGGTCGAAACAAAAATTCTCTAGGATTGCTATTTGTTTTAAATTTTAATTTAGGATTATATACATTTTTATCTTAATAGGTATATTAAAATATACGTATTATGTTGATTTAAAGTGTTTCCAGAAATTGGGTCTTATATGGGAGTTATGGTCACTTACGGACCAATCCTTCTAAATATTGAGGCTTTACTTTTGTTAATACTTTACTAATCTTAATACTAACATTTATATTGTATTTAAAATAATTTTCGGAAGAAGTTTTTATATGAGAGCTATGGTCAATTATGAAACCATCTTCATGATGGACGGTTAGTCTGGCGGCCAACGTTAAATCAACTCAGAAAATGATTCTGAGCCGAAAGGTACAGTTTTAGGTGAGATTTCTAAGATTTTTTCTGTACGTTACAAACATCAGCAAAAACCTATAATAACCCAATCACCTATAGTGGTCTAGGGTATAATAAAATAAAATTTATAATAGTATAACCTGATATGATTTTGCATTGAATTCTTGCTATATAAAAATTTTATTAGATAGTATTAAATATTTCTGATAATTTTCATCACGAGGGCAACCAAAAATATGCTCTACTAATTATTGAATATTTTATTAGTAATAGGTAATTACTAATTATTAGTAATAGGTGATTACATTGAGCGCCCCTACTGTAAATACTACATACACACCCACACAAATGTGTAACAACTGCTTTAGTTGTGCAGTTGATATTGCTTAATGGTCAACAAGCAATATAATTCTCATTTAGTTGATATCATGTGTCAAGTTTAAGTAAACAATGTTTGATTACAGTTGGGGAGATTCAAACAAGACAAGAATCCGCCATATAAGTCTCAAAGATTATTTTATATATTCGGAGAGCCGACTAGATTTTGCGAAAGTAAAATTTAGTCGTATTTTGCACGCTGAACTTCGGTTGGGTCCCTTAAATAAATTTTACACGAGTGACTTCGGTCGCTTCGTTCTCACGAGTGACTTCGGTTGTTCGTTCTCACGAGTGACTTTGGTTGTTCGTTCTCACGAGTGACTTCGGTTGTTCGTTCTCACGAGTGACTTCGGTTGTTCGTTCTCACGAGTGACTTCGGTTGTTCGCACTCACGAGTGACTTCGGTTGTTCGTTCTCACGAGTGACTCCGGTTGTTCGTTCTCACGAGTGACTCCGGTTGTTCGTTCTCACGAGTGACTTCGGTTGTTCGTTCTCACGAGCGACTTCGGTTGTTCGTTCTCACGAGTGACTTCGGTTGTTCGTTCTCACGAGTGACTCCGGTTGTTCGTTCTCGCGAGTGACTTTGGTTGCTCATTCTCTTAGTAGAATATTAACCCGTAGAATTGCATGGTAATAGTAGTTGAGAAGTAGCTAGATATTAGCTTTAAGAAACCATTGTACGTATTGTAGAAAAAGATACGATCTTCGATTCCCAAAGCTGTCACCTGTACCAGAAACCGATCCAGCCGAATACCCGAACCCGATTGACAGCTGAGAGTGTCGAAGCCGAACGTACGACGCCGACCTTAATTCTACTCCTGAACCCAGAATCTTCGATCCCCGAAGCTGCCACCTGTACCAGAAACCGATCCCGCCGTAAACCCGAACCAGTTTGACAGCTGAGTGTATCAAAGCCAAAAGTTCAAAGTCGAAGCTAAGAGTGTCGAAGCCGAACATACGATGTTGATCTTAATTCTACTACCGAGCCAAGAATCTTCGGACCTGACGCTGCCACCGGAACCAGAAACCGATCCTGCCGTAAACCCGAACCAGTTTGACAGCCGAGAGTGTCGAAGCCGAAAGCTCAAAACCGATTCTACTACCGAACCGATCCTAATATAAGCCGAAGAACCGAACCGATCCTAATATAAGCCGAATAACCGAACCGATCCTAATATAAGCCGAAGTGTCGAAGCCGAAAATACGACGCCGATCTTAATTCTACTACTGAACCCAGAATCTTGGATCCCCTACGCTGCCACCTGAACCAGAAACCGATCCCGCCGAGTGTGTCAAAGCCGAGAGTTCAAAGTCGAAGTTAAGAGTGTCGAAGCCGAAAGTTCAAAGTCGAATACCTCAGCCGAGCCTATTACAAGCCAATTAACCGAGCCGAGCTTCTATAAGCTGAATGACCGAAACAAACATAATCTAAGCCGATCAACCGTACCGATATTAACATACGCCGAAGAGCCGAAATAAGCCTTGCTGAAGAAGAAAATGCGGAAACATTTATTAAGCCGGTGGTATCCGAATTGGAGTTATAGAAATTATTCTCTCGTAATATCTTTATATTTTGTACTTGAAATATTCTTGACGTATTCAATAAAGAAACTATTATTATTTTAACCCCCCCAGAAAGGGTAAAACAAACGTCTTATTACTTAATGTTTGTGGATCTGTAAGTAGACCCTGGAGTCCACTAATTTACCTCAGCCGACGACAAAACCAAGTTATAAAAGCATTCAAAACTAATACATTATTTTAGGAAATTACAAAATTTTTGGTTGATTTGAATCGCAGGAAAAAATATGATTTTGCAAAAAATGCTTTCGATTTCCTTTTTTTTCGTTTGAATAATTTTATTTTTATTCAAAATTTTACAAAATAATTTTTAAATATTTTCATTAGAAATTCTAAATATCTATTTTGTTAGGAAAAATTGACGTTACAGGTACTTAATTTTGATATGAACTTTTACCATTTCAGATAAATTATGATTTTGCTTATAACATTTGTCGCTTCAGTATTTTAGCTTCCAGTTGACACCGAATAATAATATTTTGTGTTAATTTAAAGTCTAAAATATTAGAAAACTGAGTTTTAATTTCTGAACTATTATATTTTGATTTTTGGAAAGAAATTGAGCCATGGAAATATGAAAAGTTCATCTAAATTTTTTATATTTCTATTCTATTTGTAGTTCTAGAAAGATGACAGGCAACTTTAACTATAATTCTCCAATTCTTTTTTATTTTATGACAATTACTATGAGAAATTACCTTTTAAAAATTTTAAACCGGTCTATTGTTTGAAAGCCGTTTAATTTATGATTGAAATTACCTGAAAAGAGAAATTAAAAAAATAATAATTAGTTAAAAATATAAAATTTTACAAAATTAATATGTATTGTTTTTGTCGAAAATGTAAAATTAAATTATTTTTTTTTTTGACAATTTTCAGATATTTTTAAATGATTTATCAAAGGATTTTTTTTCATATTTTGATCTTTAGTATATATCTTACGCTTAAAAGCTTATAATGGCACATTTTTATATCAAACCCTTGTTTTAAAGCATATTTCACATTTAAGAATATATGTTTGCATATTTTCATTACCACAATAACTTAAGCATATTGTGCACATATCCCTAGTTATTTCTCTTTAATATTTTAAATTTCTTAAGTCCGATATCCCTCCGACTGTTCAAATCAACTTGCTAAAGGTTTAAAATCTTTAATAAGAACTAAAGCCAATGTGAAAGAAGGTACCATCACAAAAAAAAAAATGAAGGTTATATAAAATTTAACACAACCTAACTTATTTTAATTTACTTTTTTATCTTTTCCATTTTTTTAGGTGTAATTTTCAACAAATTTGTAATTAAATTAAAATTTTTTATTAGTCTTTATTTTTATTAAAACACCCAACAAAAAAATTATGACATTAAACCAAAAGCAACCAGCTAACGACCAAACTATGTAATTTGAAATATTTAATTATTGTTGTCATTAATAATAGTAAAAAAGTATGATTGTGGTGTTGTGAATGTTTTTTGTAATAATTTTGTAGGATTTTTTTTTTTAACAATAAAATCAACAAACGCGTGCCATTTATTAAATATTTGTAGAAAAAAAATAATAAAAAAATAAAATGACTTATAGTAGTAGTTATTACGTAAAGATAAACCAGAGGCATGTTCAGTTCATTATTATCTAAAACTTAAATCTTTAAATAAGAAACGAGAATACAAAAATGGCATAGCATAAGTTAAAAGAAAAAAATGTGTGTATATAAATTTCAAGAAACAATGTACGCAATTACTATTTTTTTTATTTATTTTTTGCTTCTTTTTAGTTTTTTGGCTTAATTCGTCATAGCTGCCAGTGTTGCCAGATGAGGGGATTTGTTCCCAAATTGGGGATTTAAATTTTCACTTGGTGACAGATTTTCGTGGGAAGGGATTTTCGTAAAATATTGAAATTCTTTATTAAATAATAATAATAATCTTTATTAAATAATAAATTATTAAATAATAATATATTTAATTTTAGAAAAATTTAAATTTTTGAAAAAAAAAACTGATAAGTTTTAGGTTTTGTAGATAATTGTGATGAATTTAATATGTAAACATTTTTCGTTAAATATTTTATTTATTTTTCAAGTTTATTTTTAAAGAAAATTTTTCATGAAAATTTTTAATGAATACATATATATATAATCGCGAATTATTTTTTAGTTAGTGAAAATATTGAATTGATTTCTATGATTCCGTTTACACTAAACGAAATCTAGATTCATTTTGAGAAACTACATTAATTTCGTTGGTTTTTCCTTACAAACCAAAAACAATTTTTAATTAATTTTTTTCGGAAACCAAATAAAAACTACCAAAATAATTATTTATGAAAAATTCTGTTTAACTCATTTCATAACATTAAGCTTTCATGGCTTTCGGCAAATTTTCAATTTATAGAAAAATTCATTACGTTTTGTTTTTATACGAAATTCTTGATAATTTTTCTTTTATGGAAATAATTTTTAACAATAATTTTATAAAAAATTTTTTCAAAATTTATCTTTTTTAGGAAAAATTTCGATAAAGGTTTTTTATTATGAACTTTCGACAATTTTCCTTTTTGTATGAACATATTAGATATTTTCTTTTTTTGTTTAAGAATTTTTTTAATGTTCGTTAAATTTCTCTCAATAAAATATTTTTAATGATTATTAGCTATTTATAGAAAATTTTCAATACATTTTCATTTTAAAAAACTTAATTTTATATTAAAACATTTTGGTTTCAAAATTGGGCATTTACATTTAAAAATGGGGATTTTTGAAGATTTTTAGCTTTGGGTTTGGGGACATAAGGCAAAATTTTTCTGGCAACACTGAGAACTGCTGCAGACAGTCACTTGTAGTACATAAGATTTTTATTTATCTTTATTTTATTTTAATATTTATAGTAAAATCAAAAGAGAGAAGAGCGACCAAGAGGATTGTAATAATAATGATGAAATAAAAGATGCAGAAGTTTGATGACTTTGAATATATATTACGTCAGTTCATATAATAAATGACTCAAACACAAAGTCATCAATTAAAATAAAAAATAAAAAAAAGCTATATACAAATTTTTCTTTTCGTTTTGTGTTAATTACAGGTGAAAAACCTTTAGAAAACTGATTCATTTATACGAATGTGATTGAAATTTAAATCAACAAAAAAATTATAATAAAAGTAGATTTAAACTTTTAGACTTTTTTCTTAAAACAACTATAATAAATCTTAATAAATAAGAACATTTTTATATAAATAATTATTTAAATAAGTTGACAAATTTTTTACACATTTTTTTATTATTTAACAAATTATATATCAATAAAAAGTAATAATGTTTTTTAAATATAAATAAAATATAATAAATATCACTCGAGAACGTTATAGATCTTTTTGAGGACATTATAAATAAGTTCTACAAATTTCCAAAACACCCTCAATATTTTTAGTTAAGCTCAAAAAAAAAACTGTTTTTGGTAAGTTCCTGTATAAATGTAAACCTAATTTTGTTATTCTTTTGTTGATTTGTTTTTTTTTTTTTTTAATTTGTTTGGGAAGAAGAATCAAGCTTTTCCATCATATACATTTTTGTATGTTTTGGTCAGTTATTAAAAGCAAATAAAATTTTTTCACAATTTTTCGAGTTTAGTTTCAATTTGTTAAAAATGTGTCTATAAAAACCAATAATTCTTAAAGACATTTTTGTTGTTAATATGACACGATTTGGTTTTCTTTAAATTGGACAAAAACTTAATTTTTTTCTGGAATAGCTTACGTAAACTTTTAATACATTATTCGTTTTGCTCCAAAAAGTATGCACCAAATAATGCATAAAATTAAATACTTCATCTTAAAATATAAGAAGAATTTTTTGAGGAATCATGCTTTCCAACCATGTACATTTATTTAAGTTTTGGTCAAGTATTAAAAACAAAGTAGAAAAAAAATAATAAAAATTTTTCCACACTTTTTCGAGTTTAACTGTAATTTATTATAAATTTTTCTATGAAAGCCTATATAGCTATGTAATTGTTATTAAAGACATTTTTGTTTTAAACATAATAAGATTTAATTTTTTCAAATTAGAAGAAAAAATTGAACTTATTCGATCTTATATGTAATAACTTATACTTTTCACACATTTTTCAGTTTTGACCCAAAAAGTATGCACCAAATAAAATATAAATAAAATACTTTGTCTTAAAGTATGTAAAGAATTTTTTGAAGAATCAGGCTTTGTTTTAATTGGACAAAAACTTTAGAACTTATTCGATTTTATATGGAATAATTTATATTTCCCATATATTTTTCAGTTTTGCCCCAAAAAGTATGCACCAAATTTTTTGATAACCTTTAGAAAACGTTTAATAACTTTTCGAGTTTTTAAGAGAATTTAAAGAAACAAAGTAACATTTAAAGCTTTTTATAAAAAAATGTTTAGTTTTAGAGAAAAAATAAGAAAGAAAGAAAAATATATACAAATTATATCAAAGTTAAAATTTGAAAAAAAGAAAAAATGAATAAATTTAAAAAAATAAAAAATAATAATAACGTTCTTCTGTTTTCTAAATCAATTTGAAAATTTAAAAAATGACTTAAATTTTATGGAGCTACAAGATGTTATCAAAATTCACAGGGTAATTCGAAATTTTGAAAATTGTTATATAATATCCTCAAGATACAAAAAAAAATGTGTCATTTTGTTGTACTGTAACTATAAAGATCTCAATTACTTTTTCAAAACGTTCCTTTCTCATTAAATCCTTTGTAATTAATAACACGTATGGAAAACTTTTATTTATTTATTTCTTCTAAACTGTGTCTTAACAAAAATTATTAGTAAATTGTATCTACATCATCATTAAACTCATTAATATATTTGCCTTTGTCTATAATTTATGCATTTCAATAAAGAAAATTACATATTATAGCTAAAGATTTTCTAATGAAATTGAGTGAATTGTATTGTTTTATTTATTAAACAAATATTTTAATTATTTATTACATGTGTTTACACCGTTTTTATAATTATTTATTTATACGAGTACGTTTAGTCTATTTAATGTGGCTTTTTGTTTTCATTTTATTTATTATTTGTTTCGTATTTTATCTTAAACGTGCTGTTATTATTACAAAATCGACTAGGTTAGATAGACGGAATATTTTTTTGTTTTATCTTTTGTATTTTGAGTGAATTTTTTTTATAAAATTTTTATCAAACGCCAGCATGTAGCCCAGCTGATCGTAATTGCTATTTGTGCTAGTGTTTTGCTGTAAATGGAATTTTTTATTTTTTTATTAAGATTAATTTGTGTGATAACAAAAAGTGGTAAAGGGCAATAATTTTAAATATATTAAGAATTGAATAATTAAATAATTAATAACAGTGTTAAATAACTGTAGATAAAATTCCAATATTAATAACTAATAATTTTAATTAGTAATTTTTCTGAAAATTGTTTTTTTTGCTCTATTTGTTAAATTGGTACATTTTCTGGAAAATTAATGCTTTTAATTAATTTTTTTAAATACGTTTTTCTCTACTTTAAAAAGATTCTAGCACTTTTACGATCAATTTTCTTTTTATAGAAAATTTTCGATCAATTTTCTTTTTATAGAAAATTTTCGATCAATTTTCTTTTTATAGAAAACTTTCGATCAATTTTCTTTTTATAGAGAATTTTCGATCAATTTTCTTTTTATAGAAAATTTTCGATCAACTTTCTTTTTATAGAAAATTTTCGATCAATTTTCTTTTTATAGGAAGTTTTCTTTTAATTTTATAGCAAATTTCTCAAAAAATGAAATTTTCGTAATTTTTTTTAAGGAAAATTTTCGATAAATTTTCTTTTTATAGATCGAAAGATCAATTTTCTTTTTATAGAAAATTTTCGATCATTTTACTTTTTATTGAAAATTTTCTAACAATTTTCTTTTTATAGAAAATTTTCGATCAATTTTCTTCTTACAGAGAATTTTCGATCAATTTTCTTTTTATAGGAAGTTTTCGATAAATTTTAATTTTACAGCAAATTTCTCATAAAATGAAATTTTCGTAATTTTTTTAAGGAAAATTTTCGATAAATTTTCTTTTTAGAGAAAATTTTCGATAAATTTTATTTTAATAAAAAATTTTCCATAAATTTTATTTTAATAAAAGATTTTCGATAAATTTTTTTTTATAGAAAATTTTCGATCAACTTTCTTTTTATAGAAAACTTTCGATCAGTTTTCTTTTTATAGAGAATTTTCGATCAATTTTCTTTTTATAGGAAGTTTTCGATAAATTTTAATTTTATAGCAAATTTCTCATAAAATGAAATTTTCATATTTTTTTTTAAGGAAAATTTTCGATAAATTTTCTTTTTAGAGAAAATTTTCGATAAATTTTATTTTAATAGAAAATTTTCCATAAATTTTATTTTAATACAAGATTTTCGATAAATTCTCTTTTTATAGAAAATTTTCGATAAATTCTCCTTTCTTTTAAAAGGAAATTTTAGGATTTTTTTTTTTTAGGAAAATTTTGTTTTTAGAGAAAATTTTCGATAAATTTTATTTTAATAGAAAATTTTTCATAAATTTTATTTTAATAGAAGTTTTTCGATAAATTCTCTTTTTATAGAAAATTTTCTATAAATTCTCCTTTTATAGAATATTTTCGATGAATTCTCTTTTTATAGAAAATTGTTTACATATTTTTTTATAAAAAATTTTCCATAAATAGAAATTTTTTTAGAAAATTTTCAATAAATTTTATTTCTATAAGAAATTTGCGATAAAATTTCTTTTTATAGGAGCTTTTTGATAAAACTTCTTTTTATAGGAAATTTTTGATAAATTTTCTTTTTATTGAAGATTTTGGTTTTATAGAAAATTTTCAATAAATTTTGACTTAAATGCAAACTTTACAAAAAAAATATTTGTTTTTTTTTTTTTTTTTTTGCATAAATAAGTTTAGACAAAATCAATTTCAGACCAAAAATATTCAGTCTTAAAATACCATATATTAAAAAAAATAACAATAATTTTATTTATATAAAATTCAAATGACATGAACTTCAAATAAAAAACGATAAAGAAAGATATAGTTGGTATAGACCGACTACATGATACTCTTCACCATTGTGTACGAGCATTAAAATTCGGGAAGGGGACTTATAGTACACCTATGGCCAATTTTACTAAATGTAAAATAAAATATACAAATATAGAATAATAATTCTATATTTGTATAGATACTAATATCTAGATGATTTTATGCACTTTAGGGCGATTCGTGGAAGTGGGTTTATATGGAAGTTATGATAAATGATGGACCGATTTTCATAAAATTCGGCAATGTTATTTCTACTTACATAAAACTTATTTGTGTTGAATATTAGCTTGATATTAACATTCATATGGGATTTATGCACGTTAAAGTGATTTTCGGAAGGGAGCTATGGTCAATTGTGGCCCATACTAAGATTGATACTTGTACAGAATTTCAGTAAAATATTCTTATTTTTAAGGCATTTTTGAGTGTTTAAACTCTACTCCGGGGGAGATTTGTATAGGGGCTAGGTGAAATAATGAATCGATCACAAACAATTTAAATAGGCTTCGCCCTTGCATCATAAAAGTCCCACGTGCCAATTTTCATTGAGTTATCCTTAAAATTTCGACCTGTACTTTGCCAGCCGTCCAGCCACACGGACGGACATCGTTAGATCGATTTAAAAAATGATCCTGAGTAGACAGGTATACTTTAAGGTGAGTGTTTGGTAATAGCACAAACGCATAATACCCCAATCACCTATGGTGGTGTAGGGTATAATAATAAGATATTACTCCTTACTTAGAACAAAATTAAAAGATTTATAAAAAAAAAATAAAGTTTATTTTTAATAAAAATCTTTCTTGTTATACAAAAAAAAAAAAAAGAAAATAAATAAATAAAATCGCAGAATTTCTTAATTTCATTCAAGCAGCCAGTCAGACGGTCACGTTTTATTTTGCGAAATATATTTTATTTTTATTATATTTTTTATTTTATTAAAATTGTTATGGTGTTGGTATCAAAAAAGAAGAATAAAATAAAAATAAAAATAAAAATAAAAAAATAGACAACAAAAAACGTTTAACACATTATTTAAATATGCAAAAAATTTACAAAACCTCCAACCGAAAAAAGAAAAAATAGTTTTTAACAAAATGAGCGTGCTAAGTGAGGTTAAGATGAATTTTTTTAAATACCCTTCAGAGTTTAACACTAACAAAACCAAATGTCATTGTGTAATATTAAATAATAGTAATAAAAAACTGTAAACATTTCTCTTTCTTTTTTTCTCTCTCTTGGTTTTTTTTATATAATAGCTTAAATAAATATTTTAATTTATAATTAATGATGATTAAAAATTCAAAATATTTTTTTCGGGGATTTTGCTATTATTTCTCAATATTTTTTTATAAAACCAACAACACAACTTTTGACAGTAATTTATTCAAATTGTAAATAAATGTCAAGCATTATTTAATTCCTACTAAATAAAATATTTGTTTTTTATGTAACTAGTGTTACACATTTTGAATATTTTTATAGTTTAGTAAAACGGCTGGCTATTTATAACAAAAAATCAAACTTTTTGATTTTGAATAGTTTTATATAAAATTAAAAATGAAATCGAGTCAGATTGTTATAAAAATGTGCTTTTTTGAAAATAAAATTAAATTTAAAATAGTTAGCTTTGCATTATCAAATTTTAGCAAAAAATATTATATCAGAAAAATATTATATCAGCTCAGAAGAAAAATAATAAAAAATTACAAATTAAAAAAAGTACAGCCTTAAAAACATATACAAATTATGACATCTCTAAGATGGAACCGAAACTCCACAATTGCTTTGTTTTATTATTATTATTTTTAAATTTAAAAGCGTTTTTTCTAGTTCAAAACAGATAGCAAATATATATTCAGTAATCTTTCTTTTAAATAATTTCGAATCTATTTTTTTTTTACATTTCAGTTCTTACTAAGAAGCAGCTTTTTCGTAGTATGCAAAAAATGTTTCTTCGTTAAAAAGCTCATAAAAGGGCTGTTTGATAAGTTAAACTAATACACTGCCTGCCACTTGAATAAGGAATCACATTTTTTTAACTTTACTTAAGTATATCTCCTAAACTACAGTTCAAAAAAAAAAAATTTTTTTTGCTCAACCAAATTTCAAAGCGTTGGCTTCAGTTTCCTGAAGAAATAAAAAATATGCATATTTTGTTATATTAAAATTATGCATTTATTTAAAGACATGTGGCACCATTTCGTGTGTCACTTGAATAAGGAATTCTTTTAATATTAATCAGGAAGGCTATGATTTGAATTTCTTTCAATATAAACGGCTAGAGAATTTTTAATTTGATAGTTTTTAAATAGTTTTTATTCAAAATGGGACGTGGTAAGGCTCTAAATAACTCTGAACAAATAAAAGTTCTGATTTTGAAATCTCAGGGTCAGAATCCAGTCCAAATAGCCAAAAACATTAATAGAGGAAAGACAGTTATGTACAGTTATTTAAAAAAAGTGGAAAGATATGGAAAAAACATGAAAGGGCGGAAGAAAATGGCAACAACTCGAAAAGAAAGACGAAAAATTCTTAGAATAAAAATTCTGTCATGTCGGTATCAAAAGTGAAATCAGTGGCAGTCTAAGGACAGTGCACCATATTTTAAAGTCGTGCCCATACATAGTCAGACGAAAACTGCAAAAAAAAAACTACCACTTAATGAAAAACGCAAATCACAACGTCTACAGTTTGCCAAAAATACAATGATATGGTCCGACAAATGGTTTAAAGTTGTATTTTCCGATGAAATAAAGTTTAATATTGATGGTCCCGAAGGGTATAACTATTACTTCCATGACCTAAATAAGGAGGAATTATTTTTGAGCCGCAGACACAGCCGAGAGGGCGGAATAATGGCATAGGGTGCCATTTCGTATTATGGTACCATAGAATTAGTTTTTGTATCCAACAAAATTACTGAAACGACTTACAAAAACATTTCCAAAATTTAATGATTTCTTTGGACCCATACCTTGGATGTACCAACACGACAACGCTCCGATTCATACCACCAGAGCAGTAAAACAATGGATTAATCAACAAGGTGTTCAACTTTTGGATTGGCCCCAATATTCATCAGACCTGAATCCAATGGAAAATGTCTGGGGTTGGCTTGCAAGAAAAGTTTATGAAGGAGGAAAACAATTTGAGATGCAATAACGAAAGCATGGAGTTCAATTTCGCTAAATTACCTAGAGTCATTATACAAGTCGATGCCAAATCGCATTTTTGAGGTTATTTCTAATTGAATGCTAGAAGATAATAACTTTCATTTTTATAACCTAAAATTTAAAAATAAATTACAGTTTGCTTAGTTTTAAAATATTCCTTATTCAAGTGACACACGAAAAAGTACCACAGAAATTCAAGTCCTAAAATAAATGCATAATTTTAGTATAAAAAATATGTATATTTTTTATTTCTTCAGGAAACTAAAGCCAACACTTTGAAATTTCGTTGCACAAAAAATTATTTTTTTCTGAACTTTAGTTTAGAAGATATACTTAATTAAAGTTAAAAAAATGTGATTCATTATTCAAGTGGCAGGCAGTGTATGTATATTTCACATTACAAACCTACTTCCGGGCAATGACCTAATTTTTTTATGGTAAAATATTTTTTTTTTTTATTAGTTTTAGTATATATTTTCGGTATTTTTACACCACCATCACTACAGGTGTAAAGGGTATGTATAAGTTTGTCATTCCATTTGTAATTTCCACAGTTTTCGTCGTACAGCAAAAAAGTTTATATTTTCTGGATCCTGGATATATTTGAAATTTTTTCGAGAATGTTGCTTGAATTGAGTTGAAATTCAGCAAGAGCGATTCATAAATGGCAAAGGTATGTCTAAGAAGCCGGTTTTTTCCACTTAAAATTTGTTTGAATATATATATATATATATATATATAAATAAAGATCTCAAGCTTTTTCATGGTTTTTTCTATTGAAATTTAGAAAAAATCGGTTTTCGATTTCGTTTTTGCAAAACAAATTCCGAAAATTTTTTCTGAATTTTTGTTATGAAGAAATGAACTCAATCGGTCATTAGTAACGGAGATATCGGCCAAAACGGAGTTATTATATCTTCATTAAAGATATGAGAAATTTTCTTTTTTGATTCTATATACAAGTTTAACGTTATATGAAAATGTAAATTATTTAAAGTTGTTAGTTTTTACGTAGATATAGTATAAATAAATATATAAGTAACTGAAACCAATATATGCATATCTGATTAATTTATATTTAACAATCAATATCTAAATTCTAAAAATTTTTATTAAATACTAAAACCATTTAAATATGTTATATTTTCATATAACAGCTCAACACGGATGAAGGGTATATAAAATTCGGCACAGCAGAATATACCACTCTAACTTGTTATATTTAGTTTCAAAACTTAATTGGAAAACAAAATATGTGATATTTTTTAAATTCGAATTTTTTAATTTAATTTAATTTTAAGGTCAAAGATTAAAATATCTCTGGGTCTTTCTTTTTCCATGAAATTATCGCTTAGAAAGTGGACTAATAGCGTTAAAAAAATTTAATATTCAGACCAAAATTTCTTTTTTACTAAAATATATAAAAATATCTTGATTTCTTATTAAGTTAAAAATAAATACTATTAATCCACTTCCAAATTAAAGGCAATTCTGTGATAAGCCTAAATGTTCTCATTAAGAAAAATATAATCTTCAGATTTATTTATTTTGAAGTATGAAAATATTATTTTTATTTTATTTTTTTTTTTTTTTTTGATTCAAATTTCTGAAAATTTTAAAACATTTAAAGCCACTTTCAAATTATTAGTGATTCTGTGACAAGCCTAAATGTTGTCTCGGATTAGATAAAGACAAAAATTTTTTTTAATTACAAATTCAATAATTTTTCATAACGTCTTAAACTAAAGGAATCTGTCATATCACAGAATTAATTCACGTGCTTCTTTTAAAATATAAATTAAAGAGTTCAATGAAAACTAAGAAAACTATTTTAAATTTTGTAAAATAGAAATTAATTAAATATGGTAATTCTATGAAAGTAATATTCCAAACTTCTAAAAATTGGTAAAAATCAGTTAAAAATTAAAAAAAAAACTTTCAATAATATTAAAAATTTGTGACAGAGATATTAACAAAAGTGTTAAATATATTTAAGAACGGTGAGAGAAAAAATTCTGTAACAGGCCTAAATATTTTCTTGGCATTCAAAGTTATCCAACAACAAAAAAAAAAAAAAAGTATTTTTTAACTCGTATTATTTTTAACACTTTAATAGTAGAACTTAATGGACATATTGTATTTTTTGAAAGTAATTTTTCACGGCTTCTAAAAAGTCATTAACCGTTTACTAATTAAAAGTAAAAAATTATTGTTAGCAAATTTCAATTTCTAAAATTTTTTTGTATTAGAAAAATATAGAATAATATTTGCTTTTTTAACAGTCAAATTATTCTGGGCAAATTTTAAATAATTTATTTACATAAAAAACAAAATTACTAGATTTCCGGTCTTTTATCGCTCCCTGGAAATCGCGATTTATTTTTAAATTTTCTGGGATCCAAGAAATTCCCGCCAATAATATATAATTACAAATTTAAAAATAATTATAAAATAATTCACTTAAATGAAGAATGACAAATATTATAATAAACTGATTAATCATGAAATGATAAAATAGTTTAGTTCTTTTTAAAATATTTACATTTTGAAAATTAAATGAAAATATTTTATTACATATAACGACTCATCCAAAAATCGAATCTTTACTTTCGTTTTCATATCTTTTAAAGGAATAAACTTTGTTAAGAAAGTCCCAGGTTTATAACTCATTTCTATGAATAATGGTTTTTCTCATACAAAAATATAATTAAGTCCCTTCTATTTTAATACTTGACTATTAGTCCATAGCTAAGAAAAACCTGAGCTAAAAAAATAATTTACACCATATTGAGTTCTTGAAATAATTGGACCCTTTAAATTGCAAGGTCTTATAAGTGAATTTTTTGTAATTTATCTCATAAAAAATCGATATATAATTAATAGTTTGTATTCTATTAGAACCATGTTTTCACAGGTGCTTTAAAACTGTAAATTGTTGTTTGAGGATTCCAGTCATTTTAAGTAGATTACTCTTACAATTATCACAAAAAAAATCGAATGCAAAAATACATTATCTACCAAAATATCCATATATCAGTTAGAAAATGTAAACATTTGTAATCTCGGGAATTCGCACATGATTTTTCGGTATTATGGTATTGAAAATTGCGCGGAATTCACGGTATTTCTCATGAAAAACTCTAAAAATAACTCAATAAAATGTTAAGCAAATTTTTAGAAAATTTCGTTAAATTATTTACTCTTAGAGGAATGCGAAATAAAATAAACAAAACAAAATAAAATTCTGTGATAGGCCTAAATGTTTTCCTCAGCATTTTAAGTTTGTTGAAAAAACTATGAAACTAGCCATTTTTTCTAAATGAACTTAAGAATTCAAAAGAATATAAAGAAAGTTCCAGAAATTTTTGTTAAAAAATTTTATATTATTTCTAAGAACTTTAAAAAAGTCATTAAAAATTTATTGAGAACTAAACACTAGCAAATTTGTTTCCTAAATGACAAATAATTCAACCGAATATTAAGAAAATTTATAGAAAATGTCTTTAAAATATTTTTTATTAGAGAAATGTGAAATAAAGTCCTTTTGTAACGAAACTAAATTCTGTGATATGCCTGAATGCTTTAATAATCATTCTAATCAAAGAAAGTTAATAATTTTCTTTTTTAATGAATTTTCTGAAACTAGCAAATTTGCATTACTAAATGAACATAAGAATTCAATAAAATGTAGAGAAAATTAGAGAAAGTTGGAATAAATTACTTTTAAAACGAAATAAAAGTATGTGATAGGCCTAAATGTTTTCCTAAGACTTCAAAGTTTTTTGTGAAAAAATTATTAATTTTTAAAGAATTTTATGTTTAACACTTCATATCAAACTGGCACAATTAATGATTCTCGCAATGAAATTAATTTCTGTGATAGGCCTAAGTATTTTTCCAGCAAACCATTATAGAAATTATCAAAGTTTATCAGTTTTATACAAGAATTCAGTACATATTTTTTCTGTGGAAAATATTTTTTAACATAAAGTTTTAAAACAATAGTCTCAATTTCATTAATTTTAGTTAAAAAATTGTTTTAGATAAATTTTGTTAAAATTGGAATAAGTTTTGTTTAATATCTTTTTTTTTAATAAATTTTTATTAAAAAATTTTCGGATATAAATTTTTAAAAAAATTTTTTAAATAAATTTTGATTCAAAATTTTTTTGAAATTGTGATAAAATGATTTCTTGAAAGAACATTTTCTAGTGAAAATATGTGCACTAAATTCTATTTTGGAGCTGATGAACTCAATATTGTTTACTGGGAATTGTTTAATGCTTAACAAAACATTAAGGCCTATCACAGAAATAAATTTCATCGTGAGAACCACTAAAAGTGTCAGATATTCACTTAACAAAACCATGATTAATACTTTCCAATCAATGGAAGTTTCAAAATTCTGGCTCTGATTGGACTCTTCATAAGCTCTATGATTACTGGGATTTAAAAATGCTAATTATTTTGTTATTCTTTGGAAATTTTAATATTTTAAAATTTTTCGAGAATTTACATTTAAATTTTTTTTATTAAAAAAAGAACTAATTTACCAATTTTTCATTTAATTATATTTTTATACTCATTTGTAGCTACTTAGCAATGCGGTCACCTTTTTTTTTAAAAAAAAAACCTTATTTCTTATTCATTTCTTTAGTCATCATATTATTTTATTTTAAAAATGTTTTTTTTTTTATAAAATTTTATTATCAACTGCAATTGAGTGAGAGTAGTTAAAATTATTAATACACATTTTTGCTGTGATTGCAGGAAAAGCAAGTTGTGGTTGCTGGAAATATATATGCTCATAGTTTTATTGTCAGGGTTAAATACCTTTACATATTTCTTTGTTTATTTATTATTATTTTTCTTAATAAATTTAACAAAAATATTTACCTTTTTTCTTTAATAAATCTTATAAAGGTATTTTCAATTGTTGTAGTAAAAAATAAATCCTAGTTCCAAAACTTTTTTATATTCAGGAAATTTGTACTTCTGTGTCTTTTTTTTTTTCTTAAGTTTGTTGCGTTTACACTGAAAGGAATTCTTTGGCTATAAAAAAAATAGCTTGGTTAAATTTGTTTCTTTGCTAACTTTTAAATGGTTTCTTTTTTATTTGGTTATTTATAAAACTTGTTAAGCATATTTTTATTAGTCTTTTTTTCTTAAAATCAGCTTAAATATTTTTTAGAATTTGTGGTTGTTGCTGTCATATAAAAAAAATCTCCAGCACTAGAATAATAATAAGATTTTTTAATAAAATATTTTGTTATAAGATTTATTTAATTTTTTAATTAATATTATAATATTTTTTTCGAGTAACAAGAATTTGTTAAAATAAATTATTATTATTTTTTTTGCAACTTTGTAAATTTTGGTTTTCGTTTATTTATTAAAATATTTTGTTAAAAAACACTTTTTAGACGTTTTACTTTATAGATTTTTTTGCAATTTAACGGAAAAACGTTTAAACAAAAATATTTAAAAAAATAAACATATTCAATAAAATCAAATCAAAACGAATGTATGCACGTACGAAACAGTACTAGCGATTTTTAGGTATTTTATTTTTTTTTTTAAGCGTGTTTAGTTTCACAACACAACAATGAATGTCAACGTTAGGCGTACAACTAAATATTAGCTAGATAAGCGGGCTTGCTAAGCTAACTAAAACGCGCGTTAGTTAAACGATCGTTATAGTGTACGTCGAGTAACGTCAACGTCTTTATGTTGCTTGTATTTCGCTAACGCTGTCAACGTCGTTACTATAATGTTTGTTTGATGAAAATGATGTTTTTTTTTTTTGATGATAATAATGTTGGAATTAAATTAAAACAACAGACGACACGTTTAACGCGGGAAGTTGTCAACAAACTGAACACTCACTCACTTACTCTTCTTTTATTTAAACTAATGATCATTTTATTTTTCTTAACTCTCTACATACTATAATTATGATATTTTTTTTGGCTACAAAACAACTGCAACTATGTATTATCGGCCTTAGTTAAATGCAATATTTTAACGCTCACTTAATGATTCCGCTAATGCTAGTAGTTCTGATATTTTTTTTTTTTGTTGCTATGATCGTTAGATTTTAAAACTACCGTCTGCTGTTCACAGACGTTAATGCATTTAGTAATTGTTGTTGCTCTTAATTGTATGCGATTAAAACTTTTTATTTGTATTTCCGATATATTATTTTTTATATTTCAAACCGGCCTTTTCAGATCAAAGCTTTAAGACTGAATGACTAGCAGACTCATTCAACAATTGTAATTATTTGAGAATTTTGTTCTTTTTTATGATTGTTTTAGTTGATTTTTTTTTTTTGAATTGGTTGTTATTTGTTTTTTTATTGTACATTTATAATGAGGTGCAAATATACAAAGAAATATCGTTGTTTATTATAATTTTTAATACAGTGTGCTTCAAAAGAAATTGACATGTTTAGGAACTTGAACACTAAAGAATTTATTCATAACAAAAGTTGTATCAATTGTTTATAAAACATATTTTGTTCTTCAGAACACAGAACAGATATATACTTTAAAACAGATTATTTTACTACTTAATTTCTTTTTTTTTCTCGCTCTCATAAATAATGTATTGAAATAGATACTTGCTACCATGAATATCCAGTTTTTAAATAAAATTCCACATATAAAATTGAATAAAAGCAAATTTTTATTAATTTTATAATAAATATATGAAACGAATATCGAATATATACTCGTATAATTAAAAAAAATTACTTATAGTTAAAACTAAATTAAAAAACTTGCTTTCTATACAGTTAATGTTATAAAAATTTATAAAACTCTTATAAAGCAAAAATTCCGTTGTTAAATAATACAAGTTTAACTTATAGACTATGACAAAGTCATTGACGTCAAACTCTCTTTAACGATTCCATTTTTTACCCCTTTTACGTAATATTCTTGATATTTATTGACCCTAAGTGCATCGATTTTTGCTTTTCGCTTTCTGAAATCGCAATCAACAAAATTTGATCACAAAATACAAAAAAAATTCATATTTTAATGAAGAATTTAAAATGTTTACCATATTGACCTATGACTTATACATTTATTTCACATAAAATCGAACTTTAAATGAGCTATAACTCCAACACCGATAATGGCACATAAAAATTTATTACAGAAAAAATGTTGTCTATAAATGTTGTAATGTCATCAAAAGACGTACGATGCATAATATACGAATTATATGCAAATAATTGTTTTTTGTTACCTTTAACCGGTAATAATTTGCGTTGCCTAGCTGTGATTATAGGTGATATCAAAATTCGCTTACCTCCATCAGATTCTGAGGTTGAGTTAGTTTTTCGTAAAATTTTGCTGGTCTAATTTCTATTGAAATGTTTTTACGGTTTTTGTACATAATTTTATATTTCTTGTATAATTTTTCAATGAGGTCCTTTCACTTAATTGAAAATAAAGTCCACATTTATTTAACAAAACTTTTAGCTTATTGTATTTCTAACATCTTTAACTTTACGATAATGAAGAAAAAGTAATGATTTTTAAATTTTGTAAGAAATAAAATTTGTGTTCAACTCAACTTTTTTAATAACTCCTAAACTATTGAACAGATTAAAAAGTGATGTGGGTATAAAATGTAGATAATTTGGATTAGAATGTTTTACTATTTTATTAAACCAAATTAGATAATTCTTCTCATATGTGATACAACCTCATTAATTTTCTATATTACAGCTTTTATCTCTAGACCGATCTAATGAATCCGAAATAGTTATTTATATGATTAAATTTCCACGATCGCGATCTCGAGAAATATTGCAATATAACAATTTATCTCAAATACTAGAGTCAATCAAAAAAAAAAAAAAAGTTTTATAGGCTTTATGCATATAAATTGACTGATAAATTCCTCTGCTCTGCTTCTTCAAATCTGAATTCGTATGTGCTTAGAAATCTGTTTGGTAAGCTGACAAATGAAAATCAACTAAAATAAACAGGAATTATCTATACGATTCGGCATAATCAATATTTATATAAAGCTTTAGGGGGGTTATGATCAATTTATGGACCCTAAAAAATTTAAATGGTGTCAGAACTCTTAGGACAAATTTAGTACATCTGTACCAATGCCTTATTTAGATTACCGACTTCCAGACAATATTAACTTCCATTAACCCAAATAATAACCAGAAGTCTAAAAGAACCATGATCCCTATTATCACAGATCTATCAAAACACCAAAAACTTGATGATCTCTTTTGAATGTAGATGCTTCAATTTAGTAGGAAAATCTTCGCCAAAAACTCTGGAAAATCTGTTGGCTTCTATATAATTATAATATATATATATATATATATATATATATATATATAAAGAGATATAATGGAAACAATGTCTCTGTTATTACAATTTTAACTCTCCATTTTCATATTATTGCTGAGCAAAATGTATTCTGGAATATTTTCACTCTAGATATCGGGCTATAAATTTCATGAGGGGCTTATAAACTAATCGTCCAAGTTCGAAGTAGCTTCAATATTTCACTTGGCATATATATCTTTCAAATAGTTATACAACTTATCCTCACTTTTATTTGGGTGTTATCGTCCATACATGATTTCTAAACTGCAGGTCCCGAAATTGTTGTGTATTTCGATTCGAAAGAAAACACTTTTGAATTGCAATGTATAAAACATAGAAAATCGAACAATTTTTATTTCGATTTTATTTACAAAATTACACCCCTTATTTTATATTTAATAAGGTAGAGTTTTGATTATAAATTGGAAAATTTTGCAACTTCTGTTCACTTTCCTGTGAAATATTGTTTTTATACCGGGCCATTACGCCCATTAGGATATTAAAATAGATCTATAGCTGCCGAAAGAACTATTGAACCTCAAGAATGCATGGTGCGATTTTTAAGGCATTTGACAACTTTTTTCGTTTGTCAGAGTCTTAGCTTTCGATTGGAATAAATATATATCTTATAAACTGTTGAATAGCTCCCAGGGGATTTTATAGTCCTAAAGAACTCATAGTGCTTTGCTTTTTAATTTGATACAATTTTAATTACAACTATGTAAAACGATTTCTTATTTCTATTAATTTTTATCCCAACCATCGCATGGATACATGGAGATATTACTAACAAGGAATTTGAAAAATGGTAGAAGTTTTCCGGAAAAATTACTGACTATACATAAAGTATAATGATATTCTCAAGGCACCCGGCAAATGTTGCAGTAGCTGTTCGGTTCAAATTGTTCTATATAGTCTCGGCTAAACTTACGATCAGTATTATAAAAGATCCTTTAATGTCGACAAGGTTAAATTGTGGGAAGAGACCCCTCATCATATTTAAAACTCGTTTCCATTTTACAAAAATATACAGTCATCCTCCTATATAACTGTGAGTTGGTTGAAAAAATTTAATGGAAATAAATCTGCAGTTTTCAAATGGATGGTCCAGATAGAATTCTTGAAATCCGCAGATGACATGTAGAAAATAAAATTTGATTTTTAAATTTTTTTTAACTTACTAAAAAATGTTGATTAAGTAAATTTTGGCAAAAGTATTATTTATGTATGGAGCGATGGTATGTTGGAAAGCGATGAAAAAAACCTTTGTGGAATCTTCGAAAAGGTTCTGCGTAGCTCAGGTCTACTAATTACAAGTGCGCTTCGTACAACACCATCCAAGGCATTATTCGTTCTGATGGAATGGATGCCAATAGATCTAATGGCCATCATGTCGGCGACCAGACTCAGTACTATAGGTGCATGGAACGGTAGAATTGGGAATTTCGGATGACATCCCTGACAATATTGATTATTGTATTCCCAAACCCTTTCTGGATAAAAGCTTCTCAGTTTCAATCTCAGCCGATCCCACTATAGAAGACAGATTGATTGAGGTTTACACTGATGGATCCAAATCTTCTGAATGGGTTGGGGGAAGTGTCTTTATTCCCGCATATAGGAGAAATATCTCCTTTAAATTGCTGGATCACTGCACTGCTCTTCAAGCAGAGATCTCAGCCATTAGGAGACAGGTAAATTGATTAATGTACTATAGAGTATTCGAAATGGATATTCAAATTTGTAACGATAGTTAACCCTCAATAAAAGTCTCTTTGGGGTGTCTATTCGACATCCATGCTGCTACATGAGTGCCAGACAGCTTTAAATGAGATGGCAAGACATTAAAACATAGAGCTGATCTGGGTAGTAGGTCACTCAAGTACACCGGGAAATATTATTTCGAATGAACTAGTTCCCTTCTTCTAATTAAAGAAACGGACCAACTAGTTGGCATACCGCTGTCATCTTACAGATCTATGATACTGCAGTACTTGTCGAGAATAGTTCAACAAAGATGGACAAACGATTCCGCATGTTCTATCTCGAAACAGATATGGCTCCAGTACGATCAAAAACGGTCGAGCTACGAACACTTGTAGCCATTATTACAGGGCACTGGATTGCTGGTACACACGCTAGGAGACTGGAACTCCCTTTTAACGACTATTGTAGAATTTGCTTTAAAGCGGAAGAGGAAGAAACAGTGGAACATTTTCTTTGCCACTGTCCTGCTCTTGCGAATATAAGGACTGCTGTATTTGGTGGTCCATTTATGCATGAATTATCTGATCACTTTGCATTTGATGCCAGATGAATCAGATATTTTATTCGTTTGACAGGTTGGTTCGATGCGAACCTATTCTCGGACATGTGAAAGACAACCGGACCAATAGGACCCAAGAGAGCTATCTATTTTACATTTACAGCTGCCCATCTAACTTAACCTATTACATTACATGGTAATAAAAAAGCTTAACAAGGACCTTAAGTATGAGATGAAAATTGGTTTAGAAAAAGAATAAAGAAGAACTCTGAGGCAAAGAATGATCAAAGCTCCTTAATAATAAAAAAATATTTTTAATATTTATATGCGTTATTGCGTCCCAATATGCGATATTGCTTCCCACACAGTATTAGTTATATAAACTATCCACAATTTTGTAACGGAATTTGATCCAAGTTAAAAGCGAGTTTTGGAAGGCCCCAACAGTACTCAATTGTGATTATTAACTTTAAATTCTTAAAGAGAGATACCCCGAAAAATTTCGTAAAAATACTTTAGATTTTTTTTCAGAAGTCATAACTAAAAAAATTAAAAATAAACTAGTTAGCAATTAATTTTTATATAAAATGATATATCCAATTTGCCATATTTTCCCGATATTAGAGTAAATTTACTACGAATTAATAAATGAATTTTAAACAAAATCCTTTGAAGTTGAACTCAATGTAACACACTAAGAAACGTAAATATTTAATCATTGTACAAATTACTTGGGAGCTATTATTTCAGCATTATAAAGTGATGCAAAAATCACACCTTAAATACGAGTAAATAAAAAATTGCTTAATATTAACAACAATGTTGACAACTTCAAATTCATTCAGTTTTTCTTCTTGCACAAATTGTTATTGGGTATTTTGAAATTACGTTCATGTTTTTCTTCAAAAAATTTCCATAAAATTATCTTTTTGAACAAAAAACAAAAAATTAATCAAATCCAGTTTGTTTAAATGATTAAACGAACGCACAATCAACAATAAATTAAACAAATTAACAGGATTTTGTTTTAGAAGCAAATTTCAAAATCACAAAAAAGCAGGAATTATTTTAGAGGAAAATCACTGAAACAGAAATTAATTGCGAGGTTTTTTTTTTGGCGGAAAGATAATAAAGAATGAATGACGTACATGTACGTTTACACTAGCAAAAATCAGCGTCATTAATAACTCATTTATTTGTAATTTAATAAACTTGAAGGAAAATAACCAAGTGCTTTTTCAGTGATTAGTAATTAATATGTCTATTGGGTAGGAAGTAATGAATAATAAGTATTGAAATACAAGCATTTTATACTTGAAGTGGAATTTTTCAAAACAAAATTCTTTTATATAAAAGTTCAATGGTCTAATATGTCATAAACATTTTTACTGGTTTATTCATAATAAAAATTTTTCCATACAAATTTGATTAATAAAAAGTTAATAAATTTAAAATTTTTATTATGATTAAGGCTTTTAATAAGTAATTACTATTAAAAATTAATAATACTAAGTTGTGAAGAGTCTTTTTGTATATAATTATAAATATAATTAATTTTAATATTCTATGATTAAAAAAATTAAAAAAAAATCCAATATTTAACATAATTTGCATCTTAATAAGTCATATTTTAATTTAAAAAAAATAATATATTTATAATAGAACTTTAATATTTTCTACTTTCAGTTAAAATATTGTTCCATAAAATTCTTTACTAATTTCCAATAAGTTATTTTTAGATAATTTCCGTTTTATTACTATTATTATAATTATAATTATTATTTTTTTCATTAACATTTTAATTAATATTTTTGCCAAAGGTGTGTACTATTTGCTTAAATGATCAGACTTTTAATTATTTATATTCGTTATTTTAATCTAAACAACGAGTTAGTTTCTTTTTTTTTATACACTTTATATAAAATGAAGGCATATATGAGTTTGTCATTTTATGTGAAAGTCTTTAAATATATATCCAGAGCCTCAAATTGAAAAATATTTGTGATTATTATAATTAAAAATAACTTTTGGATGTCTATCAGTATGTTGAAATGGATTTTTTGAAGCCCATAGTCTAATAAATACATTTCTATTTCAACACATATGTGGCATATAGCCTCGAAAATCTTGTTATTGAAATTCGGCGAAATCCGTTTAGGAATGGCGGAATTATAAACGATTTTATAAAATAGCTCCAAAAATTTTCCAGTTTTCTTTGACCAAATTTAATAATATTTTCTATTTCAAATACAATAATATATAAATGTTTTTCTATTGTGAGATTGAATAGTGTATAGTCTAGAGAAAGTTTTCTAGACTACAAATCGTTAAGCCAGGGTTCGTATCCCCGAGACTCCTTATAAATTCCCAGCAAAAATTAATGAAAGTCATTTTTAAGGAAGTACTTTTTCATTATTTCCAAAGTTTCAGTAAGTGTACGGTGTCTTGTGCTTAAGAAGTTGTATAAACATCATCCAAAGATGTTATTAAAAAGCGATTCAGATAAATTTTTCTGATATAAAACATTGAGAATTTAAAAATACTTGTTACTTAATAATAACTGTTTTAAAAAAATAAAATATAAAAATTAAAAGTAATTTCCTTGAATTGATAAAAAAAAATAATTGAAAAATCAATTTTACATGACATCGTGAACAAGACTTCCTACTCAGTGAATTGGTGAATTGGTTATAAAAAAAAAAAAAAATTATTATTTAGATTTAAGTTGCATTTTAAACTTTTTTTATATAAGCAATAAAAATAGTAAATTTCAACATATCGATGTGGTATACCGCTTGAGTTTGAAAGACTTTGGGTCCTGAGTTCGATCCTTGGCCAATACTTCGGAAAATTGTTTTATAATTTATCTTCAAACAAAAATTAAAATTTTGAAATGTCAGATTAAGGAACTGTGAGATGTATTTCCAAATAATTATAAATGTTTCTTTGAAATTTTTTTTAAAATTATGATTCGTCAGGATTCGACTTGAATTCTTTATATTTCTTCTTTACTCAGCTCTTCGACACAGATAGTCTGGGCGATCTTTCTATGTCATATGCTCAAGGAGTTTTCGGATACTGTTTATGTTACAAATTTCCGATGTCATGATTAACAACACAAGTTTAAAAATATTAAATATTTTGACATTAAATATTAAAAATATTAAATACAAATTAAATAAAAAAAATATTAAATAAAATAAACAAAACATTTAGATAAAAGTTAATTTCAAAGTTTTTATATATTTATGAAATATAGATTTTGTGAAGGGTAAAAAAGATTCGGCCCAGCCGAATATAACACTTCCACTTTTATATATATATATATATACATATATGTTTTTTCTTAGTACTCACTAATTGATATTGAGCTCTGAGTATGAATGATATAGCGAAAATCCTCATCCATTATCAAATATATGTGCAAGAGTACAAGAATAATATAATAAACAAATATACAAAACAAATTAGTTAAAAAAAATACATTAATAAATTATGAATGTGCGGAACAACTTTCTAGCTTTAAGTAGACAAGTATGCATCTGTGGGTTAGACGCTAGTGTGCAGATCAGTTAGATCCCCAACACGTTACGGCTGATCATCATTATCATGCGAATGACTAATAAATAAAAAACAAGTTAAAAAATAAATTATAATAAAAAAAAAATCTGCCAAACATTTATTATTTATTTGTTTATTTATTGCCGCAAAAAGTCTGCTCTAATCTTAGTTTGAAAAAAAAGATATTGAGCTTTTTTTATTATTTTTTTTTTTCTCTTTCAAATAATTTTGATATTTTCTTTTATTAATAAATTTTTGTTTTACTTATTTTGTCTTGTGTTTTGTTGTAGTTTTTTTTTAATTTTTGGTTTTCTTTTTGTTTAAATTTTGTAGTGAAACATTTATTATTATTTTGGTTTAACTTCCATTATGGCCTATTTTCTTTGTCTTCTTTTGATTTTATTTATTTGTTATTTATTGTTTTATTATAATTAAGGTTAGGTTCATTTATTTCTGTCAATAATAATTTATTAAATATTTCTAATAAACAAATTAATAAAAACGGTTTTTGAATTTTTTATAATTCAATGAAATATTATTCTAGTTTAACTTCCAAGAAGTAAACAGGTAAATGGAAAGCATTTGTGTAAAATCCTACATTAAAGTTTGTAAGTTCAACGTCTTAGGGCTTACTCTAAGTCTAAGATATTTTATTAGATTTTTTTCAATCCCTTAAAGTGATAATTATAAAGTTCAATCTAAACAAAAGTTGCAGTGACATTAAAGAAGAAGTTTAGCTTTTAAACTATTACTTACAAAGCTAACAAATTTATACTCAGAGGGGGCTGCATTGCATCCAAGACCACTGTTCTACTGAAATTACTAATATTAGCACAATCTCTTCTAAACTTAAAATATTTGAATAAAAAAATTAAGCTTTTAGAATAATCACAGTAAATATAGAAAATTTAAACATAAAGTTTGCTAATGTCGGACAAAATTAATCAAATAACAATTATAAATGTAAGTATAAATATGTAAGTATAAATATCAAAATATCTTTACAAAACTTTAACTAACAACAGAGAAGAAGTTAAGCTTTCCAAGGCTTTATACATATTTGACTAAAATATGTTTTAACGAGAGAGAGAGAAAAATGTTCTGTATTAATCTGTATTCTTATAAGTTTTAAACTACTAGTCCGATCCCATTGAAACTGTAAACAATTATAGATAAGAATCTAGGCATTTAGAATATTGTCACGATATATAGAAAATTTAATTACTTCGTAAATACGACCAAAGAGGAAACATTAAATCCAAAATGGATATTGAAAGTAATTACAAAAATCGATCAGTATGAAACTTGGACTGATAATGGAATAGATTTAAAGCTTTCGTAATATATTTTGTGAACCTTTTAAACGTATACTTAGAGAAAGATATGTTATGTGAAATATGATCATTGTTTTTTTTCTAAAAATTTGAGCTTTTGAATTTTGTTTTTTTTTCTGAAAAAGTTTTCATAGCAAAAATTCGGGTTTTGTAAAAATTAATTTAATGAAATGTATATTATTTTTTTCATTTGATTTTTTTTAATGAAAAAAGAGAAATTCCTTGGTAAAATTCCTTGGTGATATATATATATGTATATGTATATCGATCACCGACATATTTCGGAAAGTTAATTTCAATAAACGGACATTAAGATTTCTGTGGCGACATGGAAAACGTACATAACTCAAGATATGCAAAAATTGTACTTTTACATTTTAGAATTCTTTGTATCCAATTCTATGCTGTGTTAATTTTTGCAAATATCTACAAATATTTCAGGAAATACCCAGCAAAAACTTTTTGGTTTTCGGTAATAACAACTACTTATTAAAGTAGTTTCTTGGTAATGAGGCGACATTATTATTTGCCTACTCTGTATTACATTAATAAGTACTCAATAGTATAATAGCGCAGTAATACTGCAATTACGTTGATGAGTTGGCTAGAGCGCCGGATTAACAACCAGAAGGTTGTTGGTTCAACCCCATTCTGAAGCTGTTAGTTTTTTATAAAAAAATGTCTAAAAAGATATTTTAAACTAAATAGAGTTTTTGTCGCTTAGGATGCTATGTGCGAGATGGTGTACTGAGTAAGACGTTAGTCAGTAAAAACGAATGGTTAGTGTGTGTCCAAGTTCGAGTCTCACTGACGGCAACATTTTTTTTTATTTTTGTTTTCGTTTAGGTACATATTTTTGAGTATCGCTAGAGTCAAAAAATAACTACATGACTTTGTGGACAAGTCGAACAAAAATAACTAGTTATTCAGGCAAAAAATAAGTAGTTTATTTTTGTTTCCAATTATACCTGCTAGCTTACCAGGAAAGCAAAGTTTTTGCTGGGTATTTACATTTTAAATTAAAATTTTCTATACTGTTGTACGGAAATTATAAATTATAAACACAACAAATTATAAACACTTTTAGTGAAGGTTTTGAAACTTAATTCACTTAAAAGTTTTACGAATTATTTTTTCCTAATAATTTCACTAATAATAACGAAAAAATTTTAAAAAATTTGTTCATATGAATTTAGAGAAATTTTAAAGAAAAATATTTTAATTTATATTAAAGAAATTAAGTTATATTTACCACCAAGAAAAGCACAACTTTTATTAAAAATGATTTGGGGTTTATAAACTTTTTTACTAAATGACCTTCTTTCCTGTTTTTTTTTTTTTTTATTATTATTATTATTTTGGCCACAGCTTTAATAATCCACCAATATTCCAACAGCTTCAAAAAAAAAATCTTGCATTTATAAAACACAAACAACAAAATCAATAAAAATAATAATCTCATACATTTAGTTTTGCACTAATAATTTTTTTCCTACACTCGAAGAAAAAAAAATAAAAATTAACACAATAAACAATGTAAGTAGTAATCGATTTTTGGCTAAGAAAGACATACACAAAACACATATGAAGATAACATGACACACATTAGAAAGATATTGACTTCATCTAATAAAGACAAGAAAAAAATATATACACATAAAAGGCTAAAAGCAGATATAAAACACAAACTCATATTTAAAAGTTGGTAATAACGTTAAGCAATAAAATCCAGTTGTAAAAAAAGGAGTCTGTCTGTTGATTCACGAATAAGAAAAAAGTAGCAAAAATGAAGAAAAAATTAAGCACAGAAAACGTTTCTTAACAATTTTATTTATTTATTTATTTTTTTTTTTTTTCATATTTTGTATCTGTGTTACATACAGCAGAGCAAAAACGTGGCCAAAAAGAAATCAAACATTAGTAACAACAAATAAAAAAAAATAAATAAAACAAAACCAAAAGCTGCAAAACCAACAACACATTTAATCCTACTACTATTTGGCTTTGCAAGCGTTTACACCAGCCGTAAATAAACTTTATAATAAAAACAAGTAAAAGAGTAAAAAACTATTTATTAAGAGTAGTCACATATTTACATAAAAGAATAATATTTTGACAGCTAAAAAAATCACTATCAAATATAAATTATTAAAGGTTCTAATAAAATTCAAAGAGAAATTAAGAGAAAGTATGAATTTGAGAGTTTTTGTTTCAAATGGGAGAGAGAAAGAAAGACTTTTGGGGAATAAGATAAGAAGAGCAGGAATAATAGGTAATACAATGCGCGCGCTTTCTTAAACCGGGTTATAGTATACTCATGCTCAATTTTATTTTGCTAACACTCATTCATTGGTTACAGTTGTGTTTATGTTGCTAGCAATGACACATTTATTTGTTTGGAGTTTAGAAAAATTAATATTCATAGTGGAATTGTTATAAAATTATAGATTCTTAAGGAATAATTCATTAAATTTAAAAACATGTTTTTTTTTGTGTACTTTACCAGAAAATATGTTTATGGGTTTTTCTAGAAATATTGTTTTTGTGCTCGGGGGAATTTTAATATTTTTTTTAAATGTCGAAATAAGGTAATTTATGAAATTTGTTAATAGTGACAATTTGAAGGTATTTAAAAAAATTATTATATCTTTGAATTGCGGATTTTTTTTTTTTTGTAGGTTATAACATGAACTTTTCTGGTGTTTTTAATATGATAATTTTAAGAAATTTTAGTATAGTTTAAAATAGATTTTGTTTAGTCTTTTCATCCATAGATCCTATGATTGTCGAACGTCCCATTCATGTAATGAAATCTTTACTCTTTACAGCATGGAATCTTTACACTATAATAAAAATCTCAAATTTGTGTGACACGCATCTAGTACGCATAACGCAATTTTTTGAAAAAAAAAAATATGTTCCAAATTTTTCATATAAAAAGAATACATTTTCTTATTTTTGAAAAAAAAAATGGTTTTAATTTGTATAAAAGCTGACAAAATATAAAAGGCATGTAACTTTAGATATCATATCTCTTGAAGATATAATTTAGAAAGTATTTAAAAGGCTTTTGTGTTTTTTTTTTTTTTTTTTTTTTTTTGAGTATTTTAGTCAGCATTTCAAAAATATCCTTTTCGTTCAACAATATTTTCAAAATATATGCATTATAAATATAATTTTGACAATGGGGAATTCTTTGAATTTAAATTTTTCTTTAGGTGTATTTTAAATTGTTTTGATTACTAGAAATTTCAATATTAATTAGTCTAGTAAGTAAGGGTTTAATATTTTTAATAAATTTTTTAAAATTAACCCAATTAATTTTTTAAATAAAATATTTAAAAATAATACTAGAAAAATTTAATTTTATATGAAAAAATGTGAATAATTTTTAGAAAAAGTGAAATTGAGCGTAATTGGATGTGTGCTCCAAAAAAAATTTGGATTTTTCTTCACAGAAAAATGTATTTTAAAAAATTCAATTGCATTAAAATGCATTTTTTAAAACTTTTTTTTCGGAATTTCGCGTGAAAAATTTTATAAAAATCGAAAGACATTTGGCAAATTTTGGGCGTTCTTTCATGGAATTGTCGATATATAAGCCGGAGTTATGAGAAAAATCTTATCACCTAAAAAAATAATTTTCTAAAGAATAAAATTACATATTCATATTTTGGATTTAGTAAAGTGCTACAATTTTGTAAACACTAAATAAAGTATAATATCGATGATCCGGACATCAATAATCCGGATTATTACATAATTACAACTTTGATTATGTAATTAACTAACTAAAAAGTGTGTGCGTTTGAAGGCCATATAGCTGATTTTGGTTATTTTTAGATCTAAAAAAGTTTCTAGAGTAACTCGTACCTATTGAATCGCCGTGTTTGCATCTAGATTTTTTGTGGTTAAATTTTATATTAAATTATTTGACAGAAAAAATAAAATTTCACTATGGCAAATCTGTACAAAGTTTTTTTGCGCGCAAAATATATAAAATTATACTCTTTGGTGTGATATATGCAAAATTATTATAAAATATACAAAAATATTTCATTTAATTTGCTAAAATAAGCCTTAAAAAGCCATTCTTTATGAAAATATGACAAAATATATTCTTAGGATCAAAAATAAATTAAATGAAGTTTTTGGGGGAATGACTTAATATTTCAAATTCATGTTTATGCGCCTCACCGACAAATACAATTTCCTGATTCTGTCGTGTGAGTATATAAGGTTGGGGTGAAAGAAAAGTCAAAAGATCAGAAAAAACTTCAGATATGTGTCATTAGAGAAATCTTAACCAATTACAACGTTTCCTAAACCCCCACAAGCAATGCGGATCGTTCTTTAGCACAACATCGCATAAATCGAAAATTTTTGCAGTGTTGCCATTTTAGCACTTTCAGTGCTAGATTTGGCATTTTTAAATATGGAAATACATTGAAAAATTCTAAAATTATGCCAAATGTCTTTTAATACTTTTTTACAGTACTTTTTATTTTAATACTTTTTGATTTCCTTAGTAAATTTTACGTAAAATTGACAATTAGTTTTAAAAATATGAGCCTTATTTTTACTTTATTGTCAAAGATTATAAATAATTTATAAGTTGTCGTTTTACTCAATTTTACAAGAAAAACATCAACTAAAATATGAATTTTCTTTACCAAACAATTTAGCACTATTTTTTCTGTTTTTCCATTTTTTTTTCAATTACATTTATTGGCAACACTGTGCTGAAGTAAGTTTATTGAACAAAACTTTCATCAATATTAAGAATACAGAAATTAGATAATTAGAATAACATTCCATCGATTTTTTTTTTTTTTTTTTTTGCAAAACGAAAAAGAATAGATCCATCGAAACTATAAGAACAAATCAAGTCATACATTTTCGCAAAATTTATATATAATATCAAAATTAAATATTCATAGCAATTAGCAGTAAGGAAATACAGATAATTTACGCCAAATGCTGCAACTCCTTATTAAAATAATCTGGCATCACAATTATAATACTGAATAAGATACTGAATAATTGAAGTAATGTAAAAAGTTGTTACACACTTTCATGTGCTCTTTCTTTTATCAGCACTGCTTAAAGGGTATATTGTTTTTGCTTTTTGTATAATTATGTCATATTTTTCACAAGTATGTAAGTGGAAAAAACTAATAACACCTTTATACAAAACAAAATGAAAAAAGATAAAAAAATTTAATTCTTTTGAAATAGCTAAAATTAGCTAGAATTTGTTTTAATTAACAACACCTAAATTATATTCTAAAGGAAAATAAGTGTAATTAATTAAAAACAGAAAATAATCAACAGCATATGAAAAATAAATTATAATCCTCTATAGAAATTTAAAATATTTTTAAATCTTTTATTTTTCAGATAACAAAAATTTTGTAATATATAATAATAATTCTGCTGCTAATAACAAATATTTTAACCACATGACAAGCAAGTTAACATTTTATTTATTTAATTTTTTTATTATTATTATTATTATTTGATAACAACGACGACGCCAAGACGGTGTTATTGCTCCATATTTTATTTTATTGTTGTTGTATTAAATTGTTATTAAATCCCCCAAATATGAAACATGGTTGACTGAAAAATTTGCACTTTATTTCAATTTAAAATTTTATGATTAACACATGAATTTTTAAAAAATTTTTTTATTACTTTACACATACTTTTCGTTTTAATTTTAGATTTTATTTATTTATTGTTATTATTTTAATTAAAGTAATTTTATTTTTATTTATTTATAATTTAACATACATTTTATAAATTTTTTGTTAGCTAAAGGTGTATATCATTATGAATATTTCGATATTCAGCAACTAAATTCTTTTTTCATCAAAAAAATATATATATTTTTTCTTTTTACTTTTTGTTTTTCTTTTTGTGGCAAAAAAACACTATTTCACACAAAAAAAAAATCAGGTAAATAAAACAGAACAGAAGACGTGTAAAATAAAAACACTTAAGTTTTCCAAAAAATAAAAATGCTTTGTAAATGTATTTAAATAGATTTTGTGTGTTAGATTGTTTAAGTAAATGTATGTTTTTATATAAAAATAACTTTTTTTCTTTTGCTAATTTTGGTTTTAAACCACGGTTGTGTTTAACTTTTTTGTTTAAATTTAGGAAACAATTTTTGCTTTAATTTTTTTTTTTTCTAATATGTTGAAACTTTTTTTTATTATTTGTATTGTTGTTGCTGCTTTTCAACATATAAAGTTTTGTGTAGTTTTTGTTATTATTTTGTTGCTTAGGAATATATTATAGTAAAATATATTGTGAAAATTTTTGTTGGCCAGACACAATCCAAAGCAAAAAGCAAACTAAAATGAGCTATCCAAAGCAAGAGAATATCAACCCAATGAATAAAAAGATACATCCATAGAAAATAAAAACAACAAAAACAAAAACATTCAACGAAGAAAAAGCACACAAAATGAAAAAATAATCATTCACATTCACCAATATTAAGTGTACGATACTAAACTAAACATAGTAGTACATTGAGCTGAGGCAGCACACTATAAAATCTCTTAAAAAATGCTTTAACCACGTATCAAAAAATTTCTACAATGTATATTTTCTTTAACATTACACTGTCATTCAGTCAGCCAGCTAGTCTGTCATACAGACCATACTCCCATTTTTTTCTTCTGTTTATTTAAAACTTCAAAAATAAGAAAAACGTGTATAAAAATTTATCTGGAAGATAAACATTTTGAAAACAAACAAAACTCTTTGCTCTCTTTGGTTTTTCTGTTTATTGCTAAATACACCACCACCATAGATAAAAAAAAACACTTAAAGTATCTTAAGCTCTTGTAAATAGTGAAAACAAATTGGCGTTTTTTTTGTGGCATTATTCTTTGAGAATGAAACTGAAATATATGTGAATTCATATTAAAAAGGGTATTATGAAGAGTATATTACCCATCTTAGTGTAAACCAATTGGCTTAAAATCACTTTTTGTGTTTAATTAACGATGTCCGTTCATGTAAACATTTTATTCAAACTACAGGTCGCAATTTTGGAAATAATTCCATGAAATTTGGCACACAAGTCTTTTATAGTCCAAGGACGAAACCTATTGAAATTGGTTATGATCGGTCCATTGTTTCACTTAGCTCCCATACAAATTTCTTCCCAGAATAGGGGTTTAACGATCATAAATGCTAATTGAAACAGAAAATATGTAAGTTTTATATATTTATGTAAAAATCTGTAAAAATCACTTTAACATGCATAAATCCCATAGAAATGTTAGTATCAAGTTAATATTTGACACAAATAAGTTTTATATTAGTACAAAACTCTGTGCCAAATAGTATAAGAATCGTCCCATAAATGACTACAGCTCTCATATAAGGCCAATATCGAGGAATCACACAAAAGTTCATAAATATCCTAATATAATGAATACGTAAATTTCACAAAAATATACAATACTTTTAATACAAGTATCGGTAAACAATTGGCCACATATCCTATATAAGACCCCTCCTCGAATTTTGATACAAATACTGAATGGTGTAGGGTATCACATGGTCAAGCTTGACCGACTATATCTTTCTTACTTGCTTTTAATTGAATTTGAGATTTTGAAATAGATTAAAATTCTTTAATCATAGTTAAAATAGAATCAAATCAGTTCCGAACATTCCCTGCGGGAAATTGAAGACAATTACCACAAAATGCAGGTCCTTCAGTATCAGCTGAGTACCAATTTACACCTAACGCTCACTTAAGTTCCAGTTCAGAACAAGTTAACACCATCACACACACTAAGCATTAGTTGAGAGCAATTAGCAACACACAGCCAATAACAATTTGTGACTGAATGATTAGCGTGTAAGACTATAAAACGTGAAATAAGTCAGAAGGACGTGGGTTCAATTCGGGGTGATGCCATAGACATTAACAAAATATTATAAAATAAAAATAAATATTAATAAATAAAAAAATAAATAAAAAGTAATTGTTTATAAAGTAAACAACAAAAAGCAAAAGCAAATTTGTATTATACTAATCGACACTGATCATGTCCTTTTGGCCTAGTCCTGCGACATGTCCCAATGTGGTTGTTAAACGGCGTTAATTAGCCACCTCCAAAGAAAACCTCATGTAAAAGTTCCGGAACTATAACCGTTCACCGGTTCTCTTCCCACTAAGATTTTTCTGCAGCTACTCTCAATACATCAGAAGCAAGAATAGCATTCCAAAAAGTATATAGTTTTGGAATGCTATTCCAGCTAATATTTCCCAAATAATTAATTTCATTCAAGTCAAAAATCCATCAGCTCTGGTATAGCCTCTGTTAAGAAATATTAATTACAAAATTTATATCTTGAATTGATAAAACATAAATCATATTATATTCAAAACTTTGGCACCTCAGTTTACTAAATTTCTTTAAACCACTTCAATCAAATACCCAAAACTTACAAATAAATTCTCATTTTCTTATTATTTCTTTAAATTTCTCTCTTTCTCTCTCCTAATCACTTTAATTTGCTTTTTTAACTCTTAAACAATATTTTTTAAACTCTTACTCTTTTTTACAATAAATAAAAAAAAACTTACTATCATTCTACTGTCAACGTAACGAAATAATTGTCATTTAAACTACAATTTACGAGTAAGTGTGTATGCGTGTGACAGACTGTCTTTTTAAATTCCACCCCCTCATAAGCAAGTACTTGCACGCGTAGTGCTCTCATAAATGTACGTGAGACTATGTCATTGAAGTAGAAAAGTTAATTTTTTACTCTTTATAAATGAGAGTTGTTTTTTTTTTCATTTACAAATATTCTTTATACTTGTATGTACACAGAATCAAAAAAAAAAAATAGTATCCCTTGTCTATTATGTCATCAAGTTGTCACATTATACTATAACAATATCTAACAAAAAAATCTTCTCTAATCATTTAAAAATTTCACAGGTTAACAAACATTTTATATGAGATTTTTTGATTTGATTGTGTTTCATTTTTTCGGTTTTAACTGTTTCAATATAATTTCATATTCATGACCTGATAGTCATGTACTCGCTTGTTCACTAACGCACTTACTCATGAACTCTGTCAGTTACAGTTATAGAAAACAACTAGAAGTCCAACATGCTCTAAGACTTTTCTTTAGAACTAATTTATACGTGTGAAGAGAGTACTTTTTTTTTGCTGAGCAAATTAAAAGAGTTGGACTTCTAGTTGTTTTCTATGGTTATAGTGTATGAATGTCAGCGGCTTCTTTTTGTGTAGGTTGCATCAGGGATAACTTGAGAGGGTATTGTACTCTGGGCCTTAAGTTCGATTTTTTGAAAAAAATCTAATTCAGATACAGGAAAACAATTTATACAGATTTATAAATTAAAAACTTTAGATTTTATTCCTATAAAGTAAGAGATCAAAGTAAAAAAAATATCATATTTTTGACACATTTTTTTTATTTATTATATTTTATTATAAATAGTATGGATATTTTCAGAAAAAATTTAATGTAAACATGCTTGCTTTCTTAACAAAAACTAAATAAAGTTAGAATAATAAAAATTTAATATAGAAATTTTATTAAATTAATTAATTGCATTATTTAAGAAGAATATAAAAATTTCGGAAAATACTTCAAAAAAAGTAGAAAAGTAATAGTAGAAACATATTAAGTCAGTTTAATGCGCAAAAGTAATTGTGAATTTGCACTAACGTGACAGGGTCTTATATGGAAGATATGCAAACTGCAGTTTTATAAATAAATTATGGTTTTTGATACACAGACAGACAGACGGACAGAAATTAATACTAAGCAAAAATTTAAAAATTCAAAAAGTATTTTTCCCAAATATTAATGTGTTAATTATTGCAACAAAACTATAAACAAAGCGCCATTTAGATTTTTTTAATTTACCTTAAATTCGTTATAAATCATATATACATATATTTTTCTGGCATTTAAATACACGATTGTCCCTTGCAGCCACTTATAATCCGTTGTATTGCTTCCGACTTTTCGAATTTGGAAAATCCAAAAACAAATTTGCATTCAGTGACCACAAATCAATCAAATGTGATTATTTAAAATTTTTTCAAGTTATGAACCGCCATATTGGATCCGCCATTTAAAATTTCTTATTTTTTTAATGCAGAATCATGGTTGGCACCCCCAAAAACTATATATTTGATATATATATATATATATATATATATATATATATATATATATATATATGTTTATGTACACCATGTATTCTAATTAAGGCCAAAATTCAGGGATATTAGCACACTTTGATCCGCCATATCACCCGCCTTTCTGAATTCGGAAAATAAAATACAAATTGGTGTTCAGGGACAACAAATCTATCAAATGCAATTATTTAAAATTTCATTAAATATCAGAAAAATTGTGACCGCCATATTGGATCCGCCATTTTTAATTTTTTTTTGTTACAGAATCGTAATTAGCGTCGCTATAAACCTTATATGCGATATATATTTTTTACGTATACTAAGTATTATACTTGTGGCCAAAATTCAGGGATCGGAGCCATGATTTGGTATTCAAATCTTGATCACATTTTGTATTAAAAATTTGTTGCAGTATGCTGTATGTTGAAACTAGATAGTCCAACAGATATGTTATTGAAAAAAAGCTTATGAAAAATAATTAGATCTTTTACATTAAAAATAACTTTTCTCTTACAATGAATATAAATAATGTGCTTAATATATAAGTAAGAATTTTATATTCGACTTCGCCAAATCTAACGTACTCACCATCTGCAACCTTTGTGCCACCCTAATTTAAAAAAAACAGAACAAAATGAGAAAAAAAAATAATAATAATGACTATCATTTCGAAAGGAACCTGAATTTTACTTTCTAATAGAAACACATTAAATCCAGATTTTAATGTAATTGCCGAAACCTTTTTGATTTCAAAAACATAGACTCAGTGCTTTATAGTCATCTGTGGCACAATAACAATCACATCCACAAAAGCTATTTGGAATATTTTATCATTATTATCGATTGAAATGAATCAGCCTTATCCACTACTAGATCGATGGTAATAGGAGAATGCCAGTTTACAGTAAAATATAACAATTATCTTATATCGAAAAGTAATATAACCACTGGAAGAACTTCAATGAAATACGTAATTATAAACTGCATCACCATAGTATCGGAAAAGGAAGAATGATGATGGTTCAAATAAATCTTATAATATATAACGAAATATTGGGAAATATTTTCAACTTCCGGACCATAACCCCAGAGTTACATCGTGTTAATTCTCTTAATGCTTTCCAAGAAACCTTGAGATAATTTGGGTTAACATTTTCAGAAACATAATGAGATATGCTTGAGCTCCCTAGAGAATACTAAACCCTTTTAAAAGTTTAAAAATTAAACTAAAAAATTAATAATAGGGGAGAACAGATGGAACTTACAAGGCTAGTTAGTGTGCACATAGGACCTTCCGATAATATCATATGTAGAGCATGTGAGATAGAGGACGAAACAACTGAAAATGTCCTGCGTCAATGTCGTAAACGAGAGCAGTGATGAAACCAAGACTGGTGAAATATTAATTCTGTCGAAGTATTGTTTATGATGTTTCCAAATTTACAAATGGTACGGGTGTTTTGGCCCAAATTACAAGGGTAAATGCAGTTCGATCCTCATTTGCGCTAGAGTTTTTTTAATTTTTCTAACTTTGTATGAAAAACGAATGTGGCCGCCTAAAAAGGGGGAAATATTAGACAAGCGCATATAAAAGTCACAGATTCGCATTCAGAACGTCAAATTTCATCAAGCCCACCTATTTTTATTTAATGAGGGGGTTTCTCTGTCCATCAATTTTATCTTAAAAACTAAATAATCATTTTTGTGGTACTGATCGATTTACTTTTGTTTTATCGATAATCTCTCATCTTTTAAACTTTCAAAACCAGTGGAAATATTTTTCTGAAAATATTTTCTATGATAACATTCTTAGCTTTTGGGATTTAACACTAAATTATTGTCTTTATCTTTTTGAGGAAAAATTAATAAATCATGCTTAATTTAACTTCTTTCCTACAAAAATTTTGCACTAATTATTTTATTATTTGGAATAACATCCGTAAATTGATTTTATAATATTTTGATTTGACTGTTAGAAGGTTAAACATATTGTTCAGTGATATAAACTCAATACTAATGAAAAAAAAAAAAATAACAGCAGCAATTTTAATAAATTCATTTGAAGTGTAAGAGATTTTGTTCACTTCAGAAATTCAGAAAAAAAAATAACAAAAAGTAGGGATAGTCGGGACAAAAAGGACTTTAATTAAAGCTAACACATTTAGATTTTTTTTGGGAAAAAAGAAAGTTTTCAAATATTTTTTATGGTTATGAAAAGGGAGCACTTAATGAAAAGTGGCGTTTGGCACCTCTTCTACCCTACTAATCATCATTGATCTATGGAAATCTTTGTAGATAAAAGTTTTTTTTATAAATTATATAAATCATTAAAACTAAAATATTAAAAAATTGCATACTTTATTTTCAATACCAATATTCATAAAAAAATTATATTGAACGGTTCAATAACAACAACACATATTTAACCAAAATACTGATACTTTTGCAGCCTAAAAAGTACATTTTTTTAAACGCCCCAGCACTTTTTGTAATTTCTATTACGCATTCCTAATATGCAATGAACGATAAGAATGTGTATCTTGTATCTGATATTTGTATCTTTTGGCTGCCATGTGCTCATTTTAAGTTTTTGTATGCGTTTTTATTGTTTTATAAGTATATATATGTTTTTGTTGTGGTGTTTGTTTATTTTTTTGTTTGTAGTTGGTTGGTTTGTTTTTTTTTTTTTTTGGTATTTTTGGTTATTAAAGGAAATCCAATCATTTCTTTTAACATGACGTTGTCGTAGTTGTTATTACTACCTTAGTTGTTTGTGGTCAGTTTTTGTTTCAACTTCTACTCTTTGTTTTATTTTTTTCATTTCTATTTGTGCATGCAAAAGCCAATGAAAGGACCCTCTGTTTGTTTTAATTTGTTTAATACCGGAAGTTAAAAGTACATTGTAGCAGGTTATATGCAGGACTTTGTTCATTTTGTTCAAGTGGTGTGAGAGCATATGTATTCTCAGTTCATTTAATTACTAACATATGTATATGGATACATATGTACATTAGGCTGGCCCCAAAATGAAAAGTATCGATGTTCCCAACTCAAATGAAGATTTATTTAATTCTAAGATATGTTTTCTCTAAATTTCAAAAATTGTCCTTTCGTGAACTGGATAAGAATAAAAAGAGGTTTTTTTCAGTTTTTTTTTTTTTTTTTTTTTTTTTAAGGAACAATATGAAAATTTGGTATCACAAGAAAGACCTTTGAGACGCGCATTTAATGTCGTAATAAAAATTGGAACCAGGTCCAATGCAAAGAAAATACTTTCAGAAAAGTATCTTCACTGGTATCGAAAGTTTGATGGATGAAAGATTATCGATAAAGCAAAAAAAAAATCGATTAATAACACAAAATTGATTACTTCTCTTTGAAGATAACACTGGTCGGTGGAAAACCCTTCCCTCCCCCTTTAAATAAATATAGGTAGACTTGATGTAATTTGACGTGTTGAATACGAATCTGTAGTTTTCTTCATCAGGTCTTCATTCAATTTTTCACAAAAATTTTTGTTATTAAACTTTTTACACATAAGTACTTAAAAAATAAGACCAAAATTATAAAATATAATCTTCTAGGAGTTACACCGAAATTGTTCGAATTTTATTCGAATTTTCCGAAACATAATTTTCTTCATATACAAATGTTTCTATATGCGAAGGAACTAAATGAATTTGGGATCAATAGAATCGAATTTTTATAAGCTTATTAATGACTTATAACACTTTAACATCTATTAACAAACAACGAAATAAATTAAGTATAAGTGAAATACCAGCAAAAGTTATGTATTTTTTACAATTTTTTACATACAGAAAGTAATTTTGTGTTGTTAGCAAGCAGCGTTGCCAGAATGATGATTTTATCATACTTTTGATGACTTTTTGACCAAAATATGACTTGATGTTTTTTCCTTCAAAATATGATTTTTTTTAATCATGAACAAAAAACCCCAAAGATTTATTAAATTATTTTATTTAAAAATTGCATATTAATACTGATAATTATGTAAAACTGAATTCAGATTAAAGTTCAGATTTTGATGTAAATTTTATTGAAGAATACATTTTATATTTTCTGAACTAATACAGCCTTAATCAGCATTCTTAATAATAAAACTTAATCTTTTATATGCGAGGACTATGCGTCAAAATTCCAATATTGACTAATATCTTCATGTACTTAAAAGGTATGGGAATTTTTGTTTTATAATATGTTTTAATTAATTTTTATATGGTTTTATGCTATAGTAGTAACAATACAGTAGTAACAATACGCGGACTTGACACCCAGTAAAAGAGCACAACATAAGGATATCAAATTTGGTAAATGCTACATTAATTTCAAGACATCTAAAAGGAATCATAATTGGCATAACATAATCCTTTTGTACGATATAGGTTTAATTTTTATCCTATACTAAATTCTGAACAACAAACTTTTTAAGGTCTTGAAGAAAAACTTGGAATGATGTAATTTTGATGATTTTATTTAATTTATTTTAGGAGAGTTCGAACATTATTGTTTTGAACTTCTTTGAACTCAATGAAATATAACCAAAATTCATATGAAAATAAATCACAGAGTTATCATATTTCATAAAAAAAATTGTTTGAACTTGTACGATTTATACATTAAAGGTCAAACACGTTTTCTTTCGTATAAAAACACGTGAGTCCTCAGATAGTAAAATGTTTAATCCTGTCTGTACTAGGTATAAAGTTAAAATTAAGGAAAAAATGATTTTGATGATTTTTACGCATAAATTATGATTTACATAAATGATAATTTTTTATCCAAAGTTTCTAGTCACACGCTGATTTCGAGTCACACGAAAAAATCGCTCTCTGTGTGTTTACTTAAGGGTTATAATTGTAAACAAATACATTTTGTCAGTACTTCACTTTAACTGTTTGTTAATAGAAGTATGAAGTGTTATATATCATTAAAAAGCTTATAAAATACGGATATGATGCTAAATTCGTATATTATAATAAAGTTTAATAGCTAGTTAAATTTGTTACATACCTATAATATTTATATTCATTACGTTCTTTTACATATCTGTATTCCATTAACATTTCAGTCCTTTGCTCATCTATAACTACATTAGTATACACCAATACAATAACTTATTTACCTTAGTTACCAACCATCATATATTATAGAGAATTAATAATTCTCATTTAGTTTCTGGAATTTTTCACATAAGTATTCTAAGGTTGATTAAAGTAGTTGCGATTCGAGCGCTACAGAATTTGCCAAAAACTAAGACAGCTGATCTTACAATATAATCTGTCTTATTCCCAAAACATCTGATATTGTGAAACCAGCCCCTATTCTTCTGGTACTTAGATCAAGTCCGTGCGCAGGGGGATACTTTGCAACTTCGGTTGACTGTTCCGGACACAGCGGCTTTGTGCTGACTGTTTTGGCACAGCAACTTCGGTTGACTGTTTCTCTTTAGATTAACTCTGAATTTTGTAACCTAGCTTTAAGGAATTGTATTATTTAAATCAGCATTCGTAAGATATCTCTAAGTATCATGAACGATCCAGCCTGCTGCATAGTACCCGAGTGAACCGAAATTTCAACCCGGCATTTACCAGTAATAGAATCCGAATTACCTGGGAAGTACCATACCGAATTCCTGCGTATCGTCGTGCTAACATCATAAACGATCCTTCTTGCATAATACCCGAGAGAACCGACTCTTCAACCCGCAACTACCAGTATTAGAATCCGAATTACCTGAGAAGTAACCGGCTGAATCCCTACGTATCAGCGTGCTGCTAGTAATTTATTTAACACAAAATATTAATTAATGTTTATTATTATCGATAACTAAGGCATTGAATTATTGAATACACTGTATATTTGAACCTCATAAAGGGTAAACCGTAAACTTAAGATTCGTGGATCCCGTAAATCGACCCTGGACACAACTGAACTACCTCAGCCGACGACAAAGCCACGTTACAATATGAATAAAATTATTTTTCCAAAAATTTTAATAAAATTCGAACTTGTTCGAATTTTAAAAAACGAAAAAAATTATTTCGGAACAATGGCTGGAGAATTACTTTGGTCTTATTTTTTTAATATATTTATGTGCCAAAAATTCAAATTTTAAAATTTTTCGTACAAAATTGCAAAATTTTGGATTCATTTGAACCTGGTACCAAATTTATGTCATTAAATGCTCATCACTAAGGCCTTTCTTGCGATACCAAACTTTCATATTGTTCGTGTGGAAAAAATTCGAAAAAAAATACGAAAAGCCCGAAAAAATTACTTTTTTCATTTTGAGCCAGCTCACGAAAGGATAATGTCAGAATAAAAATTTTGAGAAACGATATCTTAGAATAAAGTAATTTCATTTGACCTGGGAACATCGATATCCTTTTTTCGCTCAACAAAAACGAGGTCACCCTAATGTTCATATGTAAGGGTGTATGTATATAAAGTTATTTAAAAGTTCTTTGGTAAAAAAAGGGTTGGCAATTTAATACTACCCAACTTTCTTACCCACACACATGTTTCTAAGTGTACTTTTATGCCTTAAGTTTCAAATTATAATTTAGTTGCATATAAAAAAGAGAACTTTTTTATATGGTAAACTATATAGTAAATATTATAAAATATTGCAAAACAAGGTTTAATAATATAGTATAGCAATAAAAGGATTTTCAAGAAATAATTTACTTATCATTTTGTATATTAGAAAATCATGTAACGGTATTTTATTTTTTCTGCCTTCTATCAGTCAATTAATTTTAAAATTCTCTTAATGTAATTAAACTATATTTGTTTTTGTTTTTTTTTTTTTTTTTAATAAAAATACAAATATTATGCATTAACTGCCTTATATAATTTAAATTTTTTTTATTGAAAACATTAAAATTGCGAATAAATTTACTCTAAAGTATGCCAATAGGTTACATGTGCAATGTAAATATTCATTATACGCACCATGGTTCATTCGTTTTTGAATTTGCCCTTCGAGTTTTGAATTGTTAATGCCATAAATATTTGTTGCACTAGTGTTTTTTTTTTCTATATTTGCTTGATTATACAGAAATGTATTTTGTTTTTCTTGTATTTTTATTATTTCAAACAAAGTTCAATTTAAATTCTATATGCATTATTACAAGCATATTAAAAAAATTAACTTGAGGGTTAATGGACTTTAATAAAAAAGGCACACTTATTTTTGAATTCTAAGTATACAAATGTTGCTTTAAAAATTTTGGACTTTTTTTCAGAAAAAGTTTGTTAATATTCTTAAAACGATAGATACAAATTAAAAAACATAACATGGGATTTGTATATATTAGCTGATGATTCCCTTTTAATAATGAGGAATTTTGGAATTTTAGCAATCTACAAAAAATTGTTGATTGGACATTGTAGTCACTTCCATTTTAGGTTCCATAGTTTATATTGATCCTTGAACTATGTGTGAAATATCGCTGTCGTACATATAAACTACACTTATGTACGTATAAACTACACTTACAACGGACACTAATTTTTTCTAGTATTTGGCTTATACCTTATTTGTTTATGAATCGATTTCACCCATTCTCAGTATCAAACAAACCTGTTTTTTAAGCCAATTTTAGTCTCCCTATGTGATCTGGGTCATATCGTCCTAACAGCAGAAAGAATGACAGACATGCGGACATACACACTTACTATATACTTATATGTACTAAATGACGTCTTAGATGAATATTTCGAAATGTTACAATTGGAATGATAAACTCAATATACCTCCCGTCTTTTTAATTTTTTAAATTAAAATAATTTTTTAAATTAAATTAGTATTAGATTTTTTTTAACGATGAGAATAAAAGTTGGTTGTTTAGGTTTCAACGAAACCCAAATAGTAAAACATCATTTATGCTCATGAAGAAAATAAATATTATATTCTACTGGGATCACTTATAGTTCACAAACTCTGATTTGTTTTAAGTCCAACATCGGCTTTAACTTTGTGCACATAGCGTTTAGAACATTTTACACGTCTAAAAACTTCGCGTCCGAAAATATTTGGAATACTTCTTAAGAACTGCTACACCTTTTTGGCTTTGTGTTATTTTTTTTTCTGTTCCAAATTTCCGATCACTTGAAAAATCATTGTTTAACTTTCTTACCGTTCTAGAAACTAATTGTCTGCTGATGCAGATTGAGATCTAATTTGATTGAGATTTAATAATTTCAAAAAATTTTTTATGTTTTTCCACTTGACTCTCTATTGTGAAGCAAGCATAGAAAATATTTTGAAAATTCATAAAATATGTTATTAGCAGACAAAGTTATAAATAAAAATGTGTGTTACATTTTATTCGAACGTACACCTTCCCAGCATTTTATTTGGTAGCAATTAACCACCTTTAGATAGTAACTTTCATTGCCATATAGCTACCTGTCGCACTCCCATCAGTTACTTATGAGTGTTATTTTAATTGACATTTTACTGACCCCATGGTAAGCGAGAAGAAGACGAAAGGAAGATAACAAACATTTTTTATTGATTCATTTTAACTAGTAAAATGATTGTGTATGCACAGAAGTACCACTTCGTAGTCCTAGAGGTTATTATGTGTTTAAAAAAGGGCACCTCGTAGACGTGGATGTCTATGGCCATTTTACTGACCCTTTGGTAGTCATTGCAGTGATGTGGAGGCAGCAATTTGCTACATCTTAGGAACGGCCCTGGACTAATCACGTAGTTATTAAAGTAACTAGAGGTGCCTTAATGAAGTCAGTCAAGAAACTATTTCAGAAACTGCTGGGTTGTTTTTATGGCCCTTTGAACTGGATTGAGTTTCAATGCAAACATCTCGCAGTGTAAATTGTGGACATTCGATTTTCTAGCTTGCACCAAACCTACGTTTTCTATAATTTAATTTCTTAATTAACTTCTCTACTAGTATTTAAATTTTTACATTATTTGGATTATAAAAACATTTCTTTTCTTAACACAACTTACATGAATTACATTGGATTTAAGGAAATTCATTAATTTTAAATTAATTATTCTCGTAAGTTATTAATTATAGTAATTATTCTCGTGTTGTGTTAGTAAGTTTATTACTGGAAAGTACCATAAATGGTTTTTATGGTACTTCCCAGAATTAATCAAAATAAATCTGATGAATTAAGTTGTTGTTTGACTAGTATTGACTAGTATTTAGTTACATCTTAAACAAGAAATTGAAAATGGAAAATATTGAAAGCTTATTAATATTTAATTAATTTTAATAGGAAGTTAAATATATGTTATTCAAGTTAGAGAGATTTGGGCGTCACAAGCTACGTAATAAGGGTTTAATTACAAATATTATTATTTTTTATTTTTAACTGAGGTTTTTAATATTAAAAAAAACAATTTTTACATTTTATATTTTTTAAATCTACAAATAAAAAAAACTTTTTGAAAATAACTTAAAAATTGCCTCTCTTTATTTGTTTAATAGTACGCTCATATTAAATAAAGTGCGGATGTTTCTGAGCAAGAGATTCAAACCAATAGCATTGTTAAATCGGAGAATATAAAAAATTATAAAAAATACCCTACAAAATTTCCTAAAAGAAAAAATTTTCGCAGATAATCTATAAAAAGAAAAATTTTTCGAAAATTTCTTATAAAAAGAAAATTTACTATGAAAAAAAAAATGTTCGGAAATTTTCTATAAAAGAAAATGTGCCGAAAATTTCCTATAACAGAAATATTTTTCTGTAAGACTATAAAAGAAAATTTATCGAAAATTTCCTAAAAAAAAAATTATCGAAAATTTCCTATAAAAATAAAATTTATCGAAAATTTCCTATAAAAAAAGTTTTTTGAAATTTTTCTGCAAAAAGAAAGTTTATCGAAAATTTCCTATAAAAAGAACATTAATCGAAAATTTCCTGCAAAAAGGAAAATTTATCGAAAATTTCCTGTAAAAAAGAGAATTTATCGAAAATTTTCCATAAAAAGAAAATTTATCGTAGAAATTTTTCTATAAAAAAAATTCCTATAAAAAGAAAATGTGTTAAAAATTTTCTATAAAAAGAGAATTTATCGAAAATTTTTTAAAAAAAGAGAATTTATCGAAAATTTTCCATAAAAAGGGAATTTATCGAAAATTTTCCATAAAAAGAGAACTTATCAAAAAATTTCCATAAAAGAAGAATTTATCGAAAACTCTATAAAAAGGTAATTTTTTGAAAATTTTCTATAGGGAATTTATGGACAATTTTCTATAAAAGGGAATTTATCGAAAATTTTCTATAAACGAGAATTTATCGAAAATTTTCTATGAAAGGGAATTTATCGAAAATTTTCTATAAAAACAATATTTCGAAAATTTATGGACAATTTTCTATAAAAGGGAATTTATCGAAAATTTTCTATAAACGAGAATTTATCGAAAATTTTCTATGAAAGGGAATTTATCCAAAATTTTCTATAAAAAGAGAAAAATTTCCAATAAAAGGAAAATATATCAAAAGTTTTACATAAAAAGAAAATTTTGTGAAAAATTTCTGTAAAAAGAAAATTTGCTATAAGAAGAGAATTTATAGAAAATTTTCTACAAAAGGGAATTATTGAAAATTTTCTATAAAAAAGTATTTATCGAAAATTTTCTATAAAAAGGGAATTATAGAAAAGTTTCCGTTAAAAGAGAATTATCGAAAATTTTCTATAAAAAGAGAATTTATAGGAAATTTTCTACAAAAAGAGAATTTATCGAAAATTTCCTATAAAAGGAAAATATATCAAAAGTTTTGAATAAAAAGAAAATTTTGTGAAAAATTTCTATAAAATGAAAAATTGCTATAAGAAGAGAATTTATAGATAATTTTCTACAAAAGGGAATTATTGAAAGGTTTCTATCGAAAGAGAATTATCGAAAATTTTCTATAGAAAGAGAACGTTTAAAAAAAATTATCGAAAATTTCTCAAAAAAGAAAAAGATAATTTCGTATAAATAATACTTTTTATAAAAAGAAAATTTATTAAAAATTGTCTATAAACGAAAATTTATTCAAAATTTTTTATAAAGGCAATTTATTGAAAATTTCGAAAACTTTCCGTAAAAAGAGGATTTATTTATAAAAATAGAATTTATCGAAAATTTCCTATAAAGAGAAAATTTATCGAAAATTTCTTATCGAAGGATAAAAATAATTTGATAGACCATTATAAATAAGCCCAGATTATATAACATTTCTGAATCTTTCGCCACATATTACTGTCTTCTATTTAAAACCACTGTTCTTTCTAAGAATCTTAAAAAAAATAAGCAAAACATTAAAATAAAGTATAATATTCATCCATAAAATTGAAATGATTTTCTTGCCAAGAATTTCTATATAGACACATACAAACATACCAATTTTTATAATAGTATTAGTGCAGCTACAATGCAATATTCCTTCATACTACATACACACATATTTACATAAATATAGATGTTTCCATAAATGCATTTTATACTAATATTTTTTTTCTTCAAATTCATATACAGTAATATGTCACATGAAACCGTATTACATATATGAAAATAAATCGCTTTTAAATACAACAAATTTATATAAAATATATGTTTAAATTTATCGATTACTACTCATATTTTTTCTTATTATTTCTCTGTAAACTATTTACTTCATCTAATAAGAGAGCTATTACCAACGTACATATGTATATTTATTTGTAATACAATACGCGTATGATTACAGCAAGTAAAACTACATAATATGTTTGTATGTAAAAAAAAAAAAAAAATAATAATAATATGCAATTTAAATAATACAAGTATTTTTCGCTAGTGTCTGTGCTAATGTTGTTGTTACCTTTTGTTGTTAAACCAACCGCACCTTAATTGATTGTAGGTTTCTGGAAGAAGAAGAAAAATTACAAAATTTAATATAAAATTTAAAAAAAAATCACAAAAAAATTCGGGCAATATTTACTCACATCATCTAAAAAATTTTAATTTTAATGTATTTTAGATCATCATATTGCAAGATGTAAAATAAATTAATTTATATTTGTTTTATTTTATTTCTTTAAACAATTAAGTTATTCAATCGCTATAGACAACTTTTTCGAATTTCGATTACCGTGCTTAAATTCTTTAAAAGAAGCAAATGATTACAAAATATGATTTTAATTAAATTTGAAAACCAGAATTTTTGACTATATCCAGGAAAAATTTTAGGATTTGTTCTAAAATCATTAGTTCCAGAACTGGTATAATCAAAACCACCAGAACTAGTGGCCTCGCAATCAGTTCTGGTACTCATGAAGTAGAACCGTATTGTGATTCCAAATTGGTTTCAAAGAATGCTTTTGAGAACTAGTGCTTAAGAACTCGATCTGCATTACTTCCACATCACTTCATAGAACAATTTGAAAAAAAAACTTAAAAAAATGCTGAAAAAATCAAAAAAAAAAAAAAAAATTAAAAAAATAGCAAAGTTAAATTGATTTAAAAAATTTGTTGTAGTAAATGGCTCATTAGAATGAAAAATAAAATTAAAAAAGTCTTTGAATTTAGTAACTGGTTCTCGAACCGTTCTCTAACGCTTCTTTAGAACTAGTTCTGAATGAGACAAAAATCATTGATTAAAGAACTAGTTCTAGAACCGTTCCATAGAATAGGTACTGGCTAGGCAACAGCCGGAGAACTAGTTCTAGGTGTCATTGATTATAACGCCAAAGTATGCGTTCTGGAATTAGTTGTACAGCTAATGCAATTTTTCGTAAGTAATTAGAAGGAAAATAAAAATATAATTTAATAGTTTTTTTTTAATAAATTTTTAATAGAGTTTAACTTAGAGTGACTAGAGAGTCAAATATGAAATGAATTATAGTTGCGAATTTTTCTCGAGATCTCTTACGTACAATGCCAAAAAGAATAAAGTTCACTAATGTGTGTCCATAAATATGTACGTATTTATATATGTATGTATGTATGTATTTATGTATGTATATATATATATATATATATATACGTATGTATGTATGTAGGAAATATAACTAGTGAATCAGTACTGTTTCACTATTGACGCTGTCACCAGTACCATTGACTTATTATACCCCCGACCATGCTTTTTTATTATAGACATTTAACATGTGCGTGTCATTGGAAATCTACTACTGAAACTGGTACTAGTTCTTTTGGGATCATATGTAGACATTGTCAGCAGAGATTCACTAGTGAATTTTAGTAATTCCAGTCTACACTTTTGGTACTTTTATGGTGTAAATGTTAGTAGTGAATCTGTACTGACCCACTGTTGACACTGTCACAAGTACTAGTGACTTATTATACCCCCAGCAATGCTTTTTTACTATAGACATTTAACAAGTGCATGTCATTGGAAATCTACTGCTGACACTGGTACTATTGGACCATATGTAGGCATTGTCTATATATTTATTTTAGTAATTCTAGTCTTCACTTTTGATCCTCTTTCTGAAATAGACGTTGTTAATATTTGATGTACGTTTTATTAAAAAATTAAGGAATTCATAAAATATCAATTTTCTTTGCTCGAAGAATCGCCTTCAAATTCAATTTGCTTATTTTAGATTTGCTTAAAATATATATTTTTTTTGGCGCTGCAATGCTCCTCCTAGCGTTTTATCGGCTGCTTCACTAAAACTTGATACAACATCTGGATATGGAAACAAAAAATTATTTGCAAAAATATTACAAATTTTAAGAACTAATAACGCTGCTCGTCAGCTCTTAATTTTTAACAAACAAAAGAAATACAAAATATGAAAAATTAGATTTTGTATATACTTTTTAAATATATAATTAAATTCTTATTCTAGCAAAAATGAAAAAATACTAGATTAATAAAAACAATTATGCCGCCGAGAAATAATGGTAGCGCTTTTTTGAAATTTTACCCGAGATATCTTTTTTTTTTGTTTTCTTTAACAAACTATATAGGCATTATGTATATCAGTGGATAGCTAAATATGTATAATTTTATACTATGTTCGTTTTTTGATCATTCTTTAAAAATGAAAGAAATTTAGCTGAAAGAAATGAAAATTATTGTCCATAATTTAAAAACTAAAATTTGTTTTAGATTTCAAAAATGGGTTTATTCGATATTCAAAAAGCTAGCATTAAAAAAATCGGCTAAATTAAAAAAAAAACGAGTATGACTGGTCGAATAAAACCAATTGAATCTCCCTAACAACAACCAAAGGCTGATCATCAGAGGTTAAGAATGGGAAAACTCCTGTCAGAATCATTGATAGTCGCACGTTAAGATACATAAAGACGCCACAAAATAGTTGGAGATATTTCTTATGGACAACTCTGCCTTTATTTTGTCATTAAGTCTATGCATTGCTTCAGGATATACTCACAATTTCCCATTGTGCATAAAAATAAATAAAGTCCTGATTGGAGAATAAAATTTTTACGTACGTATTTCTTGGATTTTTGTCACCCCACCTGTAGCCTAGCTGCCATTAGAAGCCTTCGGAAGGTAATTTTTGTAAGTAGTAGCTTTTAGGTTAGCAAATTAAACATTCATTTTCTATAATGACTAAAATCAAATTCAGTCCTGATTGTCCCTGAAAGATTATGATCTCCAAATTTCCCTACTTTGTTGAAAATTAAAAATAAAATTTGTTCAATGAACTATTTCTGTGATTCACTAAATTTACGTTAAAAGACCGCCAACATTATTAAATAATTTTAAAGAGACTATTTCATCAGATTAAAAACATTTAAATATTGACATAAATACATTTAGTGTTTCTACTTCATTGATTGCCTGACTGTCTGGCTGCACAGCCTCTGATGACATTAGCAGATCAATGTATAAATGAATGAATGAACGAATGAATAAAGGAAGATATAAAAATAAATGAATGACTTGTGTATATAAGTGCAAGTGGCAGTGTTAATACATCATTAACATCTTGCAATACACAATTAATAGTATGTGCAGCAACGAATATTGGAATCGATCAATAAGATAATAAAGCTTTTGAAGTTAATTTTAAATGTATGTGCATGCTTAGATACTCATATGCTCTTTTTAAATTTCAGTTAATTTGAAATACATATTTCTTATTTTATTTTGTTTGGGTACACATTTTGTATTTTAAAGAGTTTGTATAACTACAAAACAACCATCCGTTATATGAATGTCCATATGATCACTTATTATAATTTACATACAAACATAATTGCCGTACACACCAACCAACCAGCTAAATAAGCAAGATATCTTCACCTTGAATTATTATTAAAGGTATTTATTGATATTGTTTACTGAGCTTGTTGTTATAAATTTATGTGATCATTTTTTATAAATTCCGTTTTATTAGATAAACGACAAAAACTATAACAGCAGCAGAAGCAGCAACAGCGGTAACAGCTTTAACATAAAAACGACCACAACAAATCTTTTAAGTTTACGAAACTTTTTTTCATATATACATACATTCATACATATATACATACATAAACAATACATACATACATGCCTACATACATACATTCATATGAACTCAAAACTGCAGCTTTTAAAGTCAAAATATTTGGTCAAGAAATCGAATACAACAAAAACTCACTCACACACAAAAAAATCTAACAGAAAGTAAACGAAAAATCAGGTGTATAAATAATTAATAAATTTCGTAAATATTTAATTTTATATCCATTGATCTGTCCACTGTCTGTCTTTTGAACATTTTTATTTATCAACAGGGGTGTATGATCGAAAAAATGTCTCAATATTTTGTTATTACGAAAACAAAAAACAAATCCGTTACCAAAATCGCAGATTAATTTAAAATTTTTACAAACAAAATAATTCAATTTTCAGGAAACGTATTTAAGGAGTTTTTTATAGTTTCCCAGCAAAAACTTTACTTACCTGGTAAGCCAACATATTACATTGCCAAAAGGCGGTAACTACTTATAATTCGGGTGTAAAACTCATTACTTTTATATAACGATGTTCAAATTCACAAGGAATTCATGGGTCCTTTTATTAAAGTACAATCAAATAAGTAGTTAATCAAGTACTACAAAACTACTAAATTCCTGAAAAAAAAAATAATAAAAACAAAATGTGGGATCAACTGAGATTTGAACCTAGGCAAAAACTTTCTTTCATGTTTCAAAGATTACTAACTTACTTACTCATGTATACGGTAATTTTTTGCACGTGGGTATTAACCCAGCAAAAACTACAGCAACTACTTATTAAAGTAGTTACTTGGTAATGAGGCGTCATTATAATTTACTTACTCTATATTACATAAATAATAGCACAGTAATATAGAAATCACGTCGATCAGTTGGCTAATGCGCTGGTTGTTGGTTCAACCACATTCTGATGCTATTAGTTTTTTTTTAACAAATTGTCTTAAAAGATATATTATACTAAAAAGTTGTTTGTCACTTGGAAAATTAAGTGCGAGATAGTGTACTGAGTAAGACGTTAGTCATTAAAAACGAATGTTTAATTTGTGACCAAGTTCAAATCTTACTGACGGCAAATTTTTTTTTTTACTTTTTTTTCGTTTAGGTATATATTTTTTGAACAACTCGAACAAAAATAACTAGTTATACTCATTACCAGGTAATGATTCTAGTAAGTAGTAGTCATTAACAAGAGCCAACACATTTTTGCTGAGTGGATTCAGAAAATCCTTAAGCATTGTCAATGTCAAATAGGTGGATTCCGAACAATCAAATTAGTTTAAACTGATTTTTTCAATAAATGATAATTTTTTCACATTTGAAAATCATCTAGAAAAGCGAACAAGTATTGTAGGCGAAAGAATATTAAAAATTTAATTGAAGCACCATCCATCCCAGGTATGAGCATTGGCCCTATTCGCGTGATCCCTTCCGAGAATTAATGAATATTTCTATTGAGCATGGTTTACAACTGAATGAATATGAATGGCATAAGAATAAGGTTGAACGTTCGACTTTGAAACTCTTTAAGAAAATGGGGATGAGATCCCATCCTGTTAAGTTTGATGCGTAAGAACATTCAACAGAATAAATTCTATCGAATATCAAGTAAGGGGATTTATCGCCAAATTGGATATTTCAACTTTTCGTGGGAAGGGATTTAAGCATTTTTTTCACTTTTATATGCTATTTACACCAAACAAAAACTAGCAGTTTTTGGCTTTATTTAGTTTTTGAATAAAAAACTACGTAAATTTGTTTGGTTTTTCCATACAAAACAAAAACCATTTTTAAATAGTTTTTATTGAAAATCAAATAAAAACCAATAAAATAACTAATTTATGATACATCCTATTTAGCAAATTAAAAAAAAAAAGAAAAATAAAATTTGAAATTTATAGAAATTATTTGTTTTGTTTATGAAATCATTACAATAAATAATTTATTAAAAATTCTTAAAATATGTTTTAATATTGAAACTATGTATTCTTTGATCTCAGAAATAGCAAATAGAGCGGAAATAAAAAATATCCAAGAAATGAGAATGTCAACAAAACGAAGTTTTTGAAATTTTGTTTTTCAAAAAGCAATTAGTTTTTGTTTTGGTATAAACGGCATATTAGTAATTTTTCTACTTATGAAATTTCTTTTTTTAATAAATTTTCTTTTTATAGAAATTTTTCGAAAATTAATTTTTTTAGAGAAAATTTTAGATAAATTAGTTTTTAGAGAAAATTTTAATTTTTGTATAAAAAATTTTTCATAAATTTTCTTTTTGTAGAAAATTTTTCACAAATTTTCTTTTTGTAGAAAATTGTTAATAAATTATCTTTTTATAGAAAAAATACGGATAATTTTTTTTATGAAAAATTTTAACAAATTTTCTTTTTACAGAAAATTTTTGATAAATTTTCTTTTTATAAAAAAATTTTTGATAAATTTTCTTTTCACAGAAACTTTTTTATAAATTTTCTTTTTATAGAAAATTTGTTATAAAATTTCTTTTTGTAGAAAGAATTTGGGAATTTCTCTTTTAATAGAAAATTTTTGATAAATTCTCTTTTTGTAGAAAATTTTCCTTTTACAAAAAAAAAAAAATCATTACATTTTTTTATAGAAAATTTTCTATAAACTTTTATCGAAAATTTTATTTTAAAGGAGAAAATTTTTGATAAATTTTCTTTTTATAGAAAATTTTTGGTAACTTTCCTTTTTATAGAAAAATTTTGGTAAATTTTCTTTTTATAGAAAATTTTTGATAAATCTCTTTTTTTTATAGAAAATTTTCCTTTTCTAAAAAATTCTCGATAAATTTCTTTTATAGAAAATGTTCAATAAATTCTCTTTTCTAATTGATTTTTAATAAATTGTCTTTTTATAGAACATTTTCGATAAATTGTCTTTTTATAGAAAATTTTCGTTAAATTGTCTTTTTATAGAAAATTTTCATTAAATTGTCTTTTTATAGAAAATTTTCGTTAAATTGTCTTTTTCTAGAAAATTTTCGTTAAATTATCTTTTTATAGAAAATTTTCGTTAAATTGTCTTTTTATAGAAAATTTTCGTTAAATTGTATTTTTATAGAAAATCTTCGTTAAATTGTCTTTTTATAGAAAATTTTCATTAAATTGTCTTTTTATAGAAAATTTTCGTTAAATTGTCTTTTTATAGAAAATTTTCGTTAAATTGTCTTTTTATAGAAAATTTTCGTTAAATTGTCTTTTTATAGAAAATTTTCGTTAAATTGTCTTTTTATAGAAAATTTTCGTTAAAATGTCTTTTTATAGAAAATTTTCGTTAAATTGTCTTTTTATAAAAAATGTTCGTTAAATTGTGTTTTTATAGAAAATTTTCGTTAAATTGTCTTTTTATAGAAATTTTCGATAAATTAAATTTTTAAAGAAAATTTTCGATAAATTTCCTTTTTATAGAAAATTGTCGATAAATTCCCTCTTTTCTCTTTTTCTAGAAAATTTTCGTTAAATTCTCTTTTAATAGAAAATTTTTGATAAATTTTCTTTTTATAGAAAATGTTCCATAAATTCTCTTTTTGTACAAGATTTTCCATAAAGTTTAAGAAAAAAATTATATTTTATATTTATTTTGAAAAATTCTGTTAAATCCTTTTAAGTATAATCAACCTACTGAAAGCAGATTTTTAGCATAATTTTTAACAGATGAGAAGAGAAATGTCCACTAAAGTTTTACTTTTAAAACTGTGAATTAAAATTTTTTTGTTAGCAAAAACTTTGTGGTATAAAACTTCATTATATAATTTACTGAAGATCTAGATTGGAGGATAGAGTTTCGTCTAATGATGAAATTATCAACTATGTCATACTACACAGTGGGCCTTTTACAAAATAAATTGAAATAAATCTGGATCTTTTAAATTGCTAGAACGATTTTGATGAAACTTGGGACATCGACAGAGGAGGAGTTATGCTTTCAGATTATTGTCAGATGGAATGTGTAGCTGAAGCACAAATATAATTTTTACAAATGTGAAACATTTTAAATACTTTTACATTTCTGAATTCTACTAAAGGTGATACTATGTAATAAAATTTGTCAAAAAATTCGAATATCACAATACAATTTTATCGTCTAAAGACAAATTGTTTGATATGAAAAAATACTTATAATTGTCTCGAAATAGCAATTTGTTTGAATTATTCAAAAACATTTGATGTTCATGTACATAAATAATGGTTCACTATGTACATTAAAAAAAATATATATAATATAAAAAGTTTTCCGTAAAAAGATAATAAACTAAAAAAATATTGAAAGAAAAATAAGAACAAAATTAAACAAAAAACTTGTGTATTATCGTTTGAACTACTTAAGCATTTTTTCCACTTTCTTTTTGACATACAAATATTTTTGAAAAATATTAATACTTTGCGTGCACGTCTAGAAATACCTTAACTAAGATAAAGAAAAAAAAACATATATATTATCTCTTATTGTTTAAAAGATATTTAACTTAAAAAATTTAATTTCTCATTTTTGGCCTTGATATTTTTGCGTTTGTTTTCCTATAGCTTTAAATACAAATTTTAAATTTTTAAAAAATATGGTGACATTTTCCATTTTTTCTTTAATTAAGAACAATTTTGAAAAATTTTGAATGTGCACACTACTTCCAGCAGTAGTCGAAAATTTGCATTTCTGAATTCTTCTTTAATTACTTTATAACGTGTTCATCATTCTGATATATATTTTTTGTTTTATTGTAAGTAAAATGCTTTATTTTAAAGAAGACACAATTTTCTTTGGAACGTTTCGATAAATTTCAAATGAGACAAAACGCAACAATTTTATGCGGCTTTATCGTATAAAGTTAGTTGTGCACTGCATTTCCAAAAATCGAATAAAACATAGAGATTTCAGGATTTTTTCTACCTCACTTTCCCAGAAATTGTTTAATTGTTTGTCAATAGTTCAAGATTATTTCCTTTATGCATAATGTTTTTAGTACCTTTGGTTTCACAGTTTTCTTAGCTTCGTAACACTGGATAATTCCTATTTTGAACCGAAATCAGTTAATGTTGTTGTAATAGAGCCTTTTTTCTGCAGAAAAATGTTAATTTTCATAGCTATTTTTGGGATTTCATTTCTCTGGTATATTTGTTTGCAAATATAGTATTTTGGTCACACATATTGCAAAAACTCATTTGATTTTATAACGTTTTATCCGTTCCTATAAAGATTTTTGATTCTAGCACATTATTTTTGAGAATTTAGCATAAGACTTTAAAAATTTTCTGGCTACTCTGGTCATATTACTCATGCTCATAAAAAAATTTGTAAGTAATAGAAAAAACTGAGAACAGATACTTATTCATTACATCGAAATCATTGTATTCCACCTATTTTTGTTTAGAGGAGGATTTATTTGCAGAACAGTATTATTTAACAAATTTTAGAGTTGTTCGTCTTACTTTTTCGAGGAATTCGTTGACCATCTGAGTTGCAAAACGATTGTCATATTTCTAATCCTTATATTTATATTATAAAACTGAGATGTAAGTTCGTTTGTGTATAAGTCACGTCTAAATAGCTGAACAGATTTTCAGGAAATTTGACACACAGCTAGTACCAGTGCCGGAGGTGGTTATGGGCCATGATAGATCTCTTTTGGATGTCACGTCCACATTTTACGCCTACTTTTAAAAAATCTTTTTGTTCATCCTGTGTGTACCTAAATTCAAGTATGATATTTTATTTGTCACAAAGCAGACCCAGCAAAAACTTTGCTTTCCTGGTAAGCTAGCAGGTATAATTGGAAACAAAAATAAACTACTTATTTTTTGTCTGAATAACTAGTTATTTTTGTTCGACTTGTCCATAAATTCATGTAGTTATTTTTTGACTCTAGGGGTACTCAAAAATATGTACCTAAACGAAAAAAAAACAAATTTTGCCGTCAGCGAGACTCGAACTTGGACACACACTAACCATTCGTTTTTACTGACTAACGTCTTACTCAGTACACCATCTCGAACATAGCATCCTAAGCGACAAAACTCTATTTACTTTAAAATATCTTTTTAGACATTTTGTTATAAAAAACTAACAGCTTCAGAATGGGGTTGAACCAACCCCATGGTTTTTAATCCGGCGCTCTAGCCAACTCATCCACGTGATTGCAGTATTACTGTGCTATTATACTAGTGAGTACTTATTAATGTAATACAGAGTAGGCAAATAATAATGACGCCTCATTACCAAGAAACTACTTTAATAAGTAGTTGTTATTACCGAAAACCAAAAAGTTTTTGCTGGGTTATTAATTTTTCCACTAATTTTGTGAGTTTTTGAAACATTTTATTCTCATGGGAATAATAATGTTAATATGGTTTAAAAACAGAATATGGTTTAGGAACAAGGGAAAAAAACCGGAAATAATGATAATTTTCATATTAATAAAATTTTGTTTCTGGTAAAAATATTAAAAAAAACAGAGTTATTAAAATTCAATAAAATTGTTGTAGTGATAATGCTGTAATCATGTTTTTTTCCACGCGTATATTTCGCGAACCATTTGATAAAATTTTGTATTAGCCTTAGCATTGTAGAGTATAATGATTGTACCGAATATCATTAAATTCAGACAGGTAAGGTTCAAATTTGTATTCTTTGGTGTTGGTTTTAAATAAATAGATTTCAAAAAGTTACATTTATTAAAATATAAAAAGTATTAGATTTTCTTTGTTTTTAAAATTTTTTTATGTTCTTTTTATATATTTTTGTCTCATATATTTCCATTATAAAAAATATTTTATTAAATTATTATCTATTCACTTTTACGCAGAGAAATGACATTGATATCTTAAAGTAAAGTTTTATGAAATAAAATCTATACTTTAAAAACTCTAGCTGAAATTAAAACTTAAATCTATAAATTTTTTTTATTTCATAATTTTTTAAAATTTACAATTGAATTTTTTTTAATAAAAATTTATCGTTTTAAATACCCTTATGTAAAATCATTCCTTTAAAGGGAGGTTTTGCACGTATATAATGACATAAATATCTTACGACTAATTAAATTAAAACGACAGATTATAATAAAATCACTAAATTTTTATTAATGATCAACTCATTCACTATTTTTTAATAGACAATTTATATTGTATTCAACTTTTAATGCGTTTTAAACTTTTGTGGTTATCGTTTTGTTTAATTTTTTTTTTTTTTATTTAACAAGGTTTATGTTTCTTTATAACTATAATTATATGAAATTAAAAAAATAATACCTTAATTAGACGCCATATAATATTAATTTAATTTTTTTCTTTTTTTAATTTTTATACATGTTTTTTGTTCAATGGTTAGGCATGCGCATCACCGTGCTGTTCATAAAAAATTGTCACACGTTTGGCTAATTATGGTATTTGAACAACTAAAAATTTCCAAAAAAAAAATGATATTCTATCCACTTGATGTGTTCACATCAATTTTAATGTCTAAAATCTTGTAAAACCTTTATTTGACAGTGAAAAAACCAGAAAACAATTTTAAAACCAAAGAAAGAAAACAATAAGAAGTAAATTAAGTCAAGGGCAAGTGTACACTATTGTTATTTGTCACATACGAAAAATTATATTACATACGCGAAATATTTCTTTGTAAAAAATACTTATTCCGAAAATTAAAAAAAAAAAAAACATAAATAAATAAACTACAGAACGTACGCTCGGCAAATGATAAATGTTGGGATTTTTTCAGTTTTTGTGAAAAAATTAAACGAAAAAAAAACAAACAATAGTTTATTTGTTTCGTTTCTCGGTGGTTTTATTTTAAAACGCCCACCTCTGGACAGTGGGATGAAAATAAAATATTTAAATTTGAATATTTAAATTTTTAATAAAGTAGATGAAACAAATTGTTTTATTTTAATAACCCAGGAAAAAATGTTTTAGTTGTGCAACTAAATCTGGAGTGCATGAAATAGCCTGTAATCATTCTAATTTAGGGTTACGATCAATGATTTTTGTTCGAAATTGTCACTCGCAGAACTAGTTCTATGGAAGCGTTACCCAGCCGGTATATATTCTATGAAACGGTTCTAGAACTAGTTCTTTAATCAATGATTTTTGTTCGAAATTTTCACAATTAGAAATAATTCTATAGAAACATTAGAATATGTTTCAAGAACCAGTTATTTAAATCAAAGATTTTTGTTTGATTGTCACCCGTAGAACTTGTTCTATGGAAGCATTACCCAGCCGGTATACATTCTATGAAACGGTTCTAGAATTAGTTCTTTAATCAATGATATTTGTTCGAAATTGTCACAATTAGAAATAATTCTATAGAGGCATTAGAAAATTTTTCAAGAACCAGTCTATATTTTCAGAAATGTGACACTAGTTCTGAAAAACATTTTTAAAAACCAATTTAGAATAACGGTTCTATTCCCTGAGTAGCAAAAATGGTAGCAAAACCAGTAGTTCTGAGAATGTTATTAAAGAATCTGAAGAGGTTCTGATTACAAATGTTCTAGGACTAATGATTTTAGAACAAGTGCTAAAATTTTTCCAGGGAATAGTTCAATTTATTAAGTTCTAAAAATTTCCAAAAAAATTTTTTCAGTTTTTCTTTATTATTATATAAATATATACCGCATAAATATACATTACATACCTTTAATGTTTGCTAATCCGGTTGAAATCTAAAATTAAGAAAGAATACATATTTTTATTTCTTTAATTGATTTAAATATTTTATTATTAAATCATTTTATCTTAATAGCAAAACTTTGTCATATTTATTTTAATATTGGCTGCATTTTTAAATGTCTTAATGGAAATTGTTGCTGAATATATTTTATAAAAATGAAATTATATTTTTTAGACAAGTTCTTTCTATTGTGGTAATACTGTACTACAGCGAAAAATAAACGGTATCAAGTACTAAGGCTGTAAACTTTTTTTTTTAACTTCATAAATAATTTCAAAGTTTGAATTCATCAATCGGAAATTTTGGAACCGATTTATATAAAAAATTGTTAGAAGAGATTGTAACGAGTGATTTTTTTTTTTTAATATCCTAATCTTGTTTTTCCAAATTTTGGGGCATTTAAATGCGAATTTGAATTTAACAAAAATTTGATCGGTAAACATGAAAGTAAAAATAATTCAAAATTAACTTTGAATTAAATCATCTAACCTTTTTTCAAAGTTTTGAATTTTCGAACTTCGAAAAATCGATAAAAGAAAAATATAGTTTTATTTAAAATTTTTTATTTATTATATATTTAAAAAATAGGTTTGTATTAAAAAAAATAATAATAATAATACTCGTGGTAAAATAAAATGAGTTCGAATTTAAAGCTTATAATTAGTTTTGTAAATTTGTTACTAAATTCTAATTTTTTATTACGCCCATAATAATTTGAAATGAGTAATTATTTATTTTTTTATAAGTCGAAAATTTCAAATCATGTTATAATTATTTAATTTAACCTAAAAATATTACTTTCAATGTTTTTAAATTTTTTAATATAGCTTTTTTTTAATTTTGAATTTAATTAAATATTACTTTTTTCAAATTTTATTATAATAAAGAGTTGAATTGGAACTGAAATTACAATTTTTTAAATATTCCCACTTAATTAGATTTTTCTAGTCCAAAAATGTTTAATTTTAAATTTCAATTTAATTTGAAATAAAATCTAAATATCATCATTATATTCAATATTTTTAAAATTATTATTATTTTAGCAAAAAATTAAAACTTGCTGTAAATTTTACAAATTTGAAATAAAGTTTGAATTTTTTAAAATTTTATAATAAAGATGAGCTTATTTAAGTTCGAAATTACCAGTTTTTAAACACGTCCACTCGATTTAGATTTTTTAATTCTAAAAATTTGAAAAAAAATGTATTATTTTTTAAAAATTTGGAGTTTGAGTTTTCAAAATAAAAGAAGAAAATTATTTAATTTTTTTAAGATTAAAATTAAGTATGAATTTTTCGAAGATGATAATCTAATTAAAATGATTTTGTAAATTCGTAAAAAATTCCAATATTAGGAACGTAAACAAGATTATTTGAAATTATTTTCATTTTTGTTAAAATTTTATTACAATGATTGTATTGATTTAATTTAAAATTTTTAATTTTTTATTTTTATTATTATTATTTTATTATTATTATTATTATTATTATTATTATTATGATTATTATTATTATTATTATTATTATTATTTTTATTATTATTATTATTATTATTATTATTATTATTTTTATTATTATTATTATTATTATCATTATTATTATTATTATTATCATTATTATTATGATTATTATTATTATTATTATTATTATTATTTTTATTATTACACTGTGCGAAAAATGGTAGGGGTCAGTGATCGGGAAGGGTTCAAACTACCGGGGAAAGTTATATCGGTAAAAAAGAAGTTCTACGTGTCCCGGCGTTTCGCTGGGTAACGTCTAGGAATCGAGATATATCGATTTGAAGTTAGTTACTATCATATAGGGGAAATTGTGACCTTTGGTGGTCTTTTTTTTTTTTTTTTGACATAACTCGAGAACCACCAATCCGATTTTGCTGAAACAAATTTAAAAAAATTAGGAATTACAATTCCTTTAATCTGCAATTGTAATTGCCTTGTTGTCTCTGTTTGGCAGTACCAAAACAGAGTTTGTGGACTTTAATTAGACACCAGCAGAAACGAATACGTATCTTCTGTGCTACTACACACTTCATCACCTATTTTGTTTAGAATAAAATGAGATATCCCTATATAAAAACGCTTAAAATTCAAAAAGTTTCTAAGCTTATATTTTAAGACAAAATATTTTTTTTATATTTTTTATTTGGTGTTTACTTTCTGAGAAAAAAGTGAAAAATGTATAGAATGTTTTGGTAGATAAAATCGAGTAAGTACTACGGCATTTGTATAATTTGAAGATACTAAATATGGCAATGTTTACAACAAAAATTCCTATAAGAATAATTGAATCGTTGTATAGGCTTTTATAGAAAAAAATTGTAATAAATCGCAGTTAAACTCGAAAATGTTTATTTTTTCTATTTAATAGTTAGCTTTTTATAATTAGCTTTTATCAAAATATAACAAATGCATACGGTCGAAAAGCCTGTTTCTTCTTCTTTCCAAAGAAGTTTAAAAAGGATAAATCAACAAAAGAATAGCTGAATTAGGAATACATTTATACAAGAACACGAAATTTTGAGGGTGTATTACAAATTTTTAAAACTGATATATGATGTTCTCAAGAAGGCCTATAACGTACTCTATATAATTTCTAGAGCAACCTTCAAAACCTAACGCACATAAAAATTGAATATTATTTAAACTTTTAAAACAATATAGCCCACTGTATTCACCCAAAATACGGTATGGCATATTAAAAAGTCCCTTGAAAAGTCAACGAACGTATGAAGTTTAATCTGTTTTTCTTTAATACAATTTGTTTAAGCTATTTACCAAATAAAACAAAAGAAATAAATATGTAAAATAATATAAATGTTAAAAATCCACACATATTTACTCTTGACCAAATTGCTATTTGTCAATCAATTGTTGATTTTTTTTTTCTTTCATAAGTTTTTTTTAATATCATTATTTTTAAAATGTAAATATTGGTAACAATGATAAATATTTAGTATGTGTTTTCAATATCAAAAACTCTTGTTTAAATTTGTTTAACTACCAAAATAACATTCATATTCAATTACACACCAATGTAAGTCAGTCAGTCGGTTAGTTAGCCAGTAACTAACTGCGTGTGTGTGATTTTATATGCAATTTAGGCCTACAAAGTGTTAACAGTAAATTCAAACACCCATTTCACGTTAAATTGCTTAATACCTCTAATTTTTTTTTTTTTCTTCTTTGATTTAAATGTTTAAAAAGTTGGTAATTTAAAATTGTTAAAACGTCATTTCATCGAATATTATTGCAATGTGTTCAATGTGTGTGTTTGTACTGTGTTGGACTTGGCCTGTTGCTATTTTGCCTGCCAACAGATAATTAAACTGATCAATATCAACTTAAAATTTTATCAACATTTTCAATGGTTAGTTAAATATTAGAAAAATATTCATACAAACATATTATTATTTTTGTTGAGGGTTAAATTGTTGCAAAATTTTTTGGTTTACTATTAGTTTGCGTTGTTTTTTTTTTAATTTTATTTAAATGATTTTTTTTTTATGTAATGACATTGATTTGAAAATTAGTTATGTGCCATTTGTTATTTGCATTTATTTATCTATTTCTTTGTTGTGGTTGTTGTTTTAATTTGTTTATATGGGCCATTTTAAAAATTTTTGATTTTAAGTCTTCAAAAAAAAAAAAAAAAATTATAAATAAATAAATAATAATAATTTTTTGATTGCACATTAAAATCCATTTTAATATGTGTAAAGTGACTCGAACGCATGCATAATCAGTTCGCCTTAATCATTTCGTACAGGGGGAACGAAAGTTATATCGGTTTTAAATTATACGTATACAAGTTTTTGCAAACTAAAAGTATAATTCCGGTAAGAATTACGCGCTATATCAAAACTTACTGAGTTTTTTTTTTTAATCTTTATTTTACAATAATTAATTCAACGCCTCAGCGCTAAATTAGCATTTTAGAGGCTTGTTGAAAGAATAAAAAATATTTACAAAATTTCAAAAATTATAAAATAAATTTAAACATAAAACATATATAAGATTATTTTATTACTATCATTATACCAGAAGCTCTTCAATATGTTTTAATAAATAGTTTTTTAAATTTGATTTAAACTGAAAAAATCTCTCAACATTATACTCTTTACTACCAGAATGTTCCAACAAAAATAGATAAGATACCATGAATGCTCGCGAAGTGTGTAGCGGCATAGAAAATACATACTCCATTCTGCTGATGTCTCATTATAGTCCACAAACTCTGCTTTGGTACTGCCAAAAAGAGACAACAAGGCAATTTACGATTGCAAACATGTTTACGTTGCTTTGTTGTCTTATATATATATATATATATATATATATATATATATATATATATATATAATCCTTATACTAAAAATAACGATTTTTAAAAATTTTGCGAAAAAATGGAAATCGAATTTAAGTTATTTCTCCATATATTATGCGAAAATTTAATTGATTAGAGTTTACTATAAAGAAATGCTATTTAATATTTGATCCTTTTTTAATACAAGCAAATTCTTTTTGGTCCATAAAATTTATATCTTTCAAAATTTTTTCATGCGCCTCTATATTTCTGTTAAGCATCACAAACATCACCTAATTATGCCAATTATAGTTAATTTCGTCGTGTTTTAACAAAAATGTCCCGTTTTTCACTACTAACGACATTTGACTTAAATTTATGGTCCCGATCAATTATATTTATCGCCGTGCTTATATCTACATAAGCAAGATCTTTATAAATTGCAAATACAAAAACAAAAAGTGAAATTTTTGCATAATTGCAAAAAGTTCATAAAATTTTATACACATAGTCCGATTAGTTTATATAAGATCGAATTAGATCAAAAAGTATAAACGTGCGAACAAAAAGTATAGAAGAATGGGAAAAAGTTAAGTAATTTTTAACCCTTTTTGCTAAGTTTTTGAACTTTGAACAACAATCATGATTATAAAATGAAACCTATGGTTCCAAAATTTTGCATTCAATTAGTTTCGAGTCCAGTGAGGGTAGATCTGCAACCTGTTTGTTTAATATAGTTTTACCACAAAACTTATTAAGGATTTAAATCAGTTTCAGGAAGGTTAAAAATTTTTGACAATGACCCATATATATTTTGGATTTTTCAATACCTTCTTTGTTTTAGTTAATTGAACGCTTATTACTTACTTGTCGTATGTATGCCAATGTTTAATTATTATTATAAACGCGTTTGTTATGGTTTTACATCAAGATCATTATGAAGATGGTCTTGAAATCATACCTATAGTATGGTACTTAATTGTAATTGAAATTGTAATTTTTTATATAGTTAATATATGATGTAATTAGATTAAAAGTCCTTGTTAAAATATTAAAATTAAGACATTCTATTTTAGATTTTTTTATTTGGTTAGATATTAAAATTAATTTTTCTGAAGAGATTAATAAAAATATGTAACAAGTTTATATGCGACATCATATTAATAAGATCTTAAAAAAATATATAACACTCTGTTACAGTTATAGGCCTTCTTGAGGACATCATACAAATTTTTAATATTTACCATAACCCACCCCCCCTCCCTCCTCTAAAAGTTGTGAGTTATACATGGAAGTTACATGGGTAACTTCCTGAATAAATGTATTCCTAATTTTCTTCATCTTTTGTAAATTTTTCCTTTTAATCTATTTTGGGAAGTAGAAGAATCAGGCTTTTCATACATATCCATTTATTTATGTTTTGGTCAAATATTAAAAGCAAATTTCTAAACAACATTAAAAAATAATAACTTTTTTCACAATTTTTCGAGTTTAACTGCAATTTATTATAAATTTTTCTATAAAAGCCCATATAACGAAAAAAAAGTTTTTAAAGACATTTTTATTGTAAATATAAAAAGTTATAGTTTTTTTTTTCAAATTGGACTATAACTGAAAAATTATTCAATTTTATCTGGAATAACTTACTTGAACTTTCCATACATTTTTTTTAATTTTCGCCCATAAATGTATGCACCAAATAAAACATAAAATAAAATACTTTGCCTCAAAATGCATTAACAATCTATTGAGAAACTTTGAAAAATATATTGAGAAATTTTGAAAATGTTTTTTCATATGATGGTAAATTAATATTAGGATTCCATGAAAGATTACGAAGACAAAATAAGAGAAATTGTTTCTGGACCGATTCAATTTTCTTTATATGAACTTCGTATTGAGAATCCCAGACCACGAAAGCATATTCAAGGATTAGCCTTACGAGGAATGTGAATAATTGCTTGGAAACGTAAACGTTAAGTATAGTAATAAAATAGTAGGTTCTCGAGATAAAAAATTTTAAAGCAGCAAAATCCGCAAAATCCGCAAAATCGTTTTTTTTTTTTTTTTTTTTTTTTTTTGATATAATACACCATTTTTATGGTATACGACAATTCTAAAAATAGTTAATAATCTACTCACCCATATCTACATTGCAAGTCTAAATTATGTTACATTCCAAGTGCTTTATCATTAGTATTTTTCATTATAAAATTAGATATTTGGTTCTTTTTCTGCAAATAGGTACTTTTTATAAAATGTTTACTTTTGTTTAAATTGGCGGTTTACTAAATATTTATTAATTTTAATTTTTTAAAAATTGGTACTTTTTTAAAAAAGTTCGTTTTTATTTTTTTTATAACTTTTTTGAAAACTACTATTTTTTTTCTTAACAGGTAATTTTTTTGAAATTTTTAATTTTTTTGAAAATTTACAAATTTTAGTTTTTCTTAAAGTGGAACGTTTTTGAAAATTTGATTTTTATAAGTGAAACTAAATTTAAAAAAAAATATAATATTTACTTTTTAATTTATTTATTTTTTTCATTTATTTTATTTTTTATTTTATTTATTTATTTTTTCTTTTTTTGTGTCCCGTTTTTCGCTATTAACGACATTTTTCTTAAATTTATGATCCCGATCACAATTATATTTATCGCCGTGCTTATAGCTACATCAGCAAGATCTTTATAAATTTCAAAAATATAATATTTACTTTTTAATTTATTTATTTTTTCATTTTTTTTTTTTATTTATTTATTTTTTTGTGAAAAATAGGTACTTTTTTGAGAAATGAAATTTTATTTAAATTGTACTATAAAAATTAGTACTATTTTGAAAGTTTGTTAATTTTTTTTGTGTCTTTTAAAATTTGATTCTGTTCTTAAAAATTGATACTCGTTTTTATAAAAAAAAAAATTAATTTCCAAAATATATACTTTTGTGAAAGTTTTTACTTTTACTTTAATATTCTATTGAAAATTGATAATTTAAAAAAAGGATTAGGTACTTGGTAGAGAGGTTAGTAATTTGGTACTTTTTCACTTTATATTTTTATTTATTTGTAATATTGAAAAATTTCCTTTTTTGGAAAATGGCTCCAGACGATTTTAAGACGCTTCCAATAAAGTAGTTAGTCGAGGACCTCAGCTAGTAAACTAACAAAAAAATATTATCGAGTTTGGCAGATTATGAAACGTTTTGGATGATAAAAACGTATAGAAAAAAAATTCTGAAAAATCTGTGACACAACTAAATAAATAGCATATTATCAAATTTGAAGAACTTTTACTAAATATAATCTGGAATTAAGTATAAGAACACTTTAGAGAAGTATAAGAAGAATTTCGATTAAATTGGATTAAATCAAGATAAGCTGGCACTATATAAAATTCTTAAATTAAATTTAAATATATAGATCGTAAGAATATAATAGATCAGACTTAACTTAATCTTGGACTATAAAAAATTAACAGTTAAAGCGAATTTGGGATTTTATAACAATTTGAATACAACATACTATAAAAAGCTTCAAATCAACAATAATCAGAATACAAATCATCTTGAAATTACTCAAACTCTTGTAATTTGTTAATATCTTATTATCTAAGACGTATATATTGATGACTACGAATTAGAGGTCAAAAACCTGTATCTTTAAATAAAAGCATCTAAATATTGAAGGTTAAATATTTGTGTTACTTTCCTTCACTGTTCAACAAACTAAACAAATAAAATAGTGTGTTGAATCTGTAGTTGATAGCATTAACTATTTTTTGCGTTCTATTACTAAATTTATGCTAAAATTATTTCTCAATATTTACTTTTCTATATGGCCAGTTTTACTCAACTTGAAATAGTTTTTTTTTTTTTTTATATTGAATAATATTTTTTACAGTAAACGAAGGTCAGTAAGAGGTGCGTTGTTTTTACTAAGAAAAAAAAAATCTACTGTTCATAGTTTTGATTTAACTTTTAAGTAGACAAACAGCAACACCTCTCCCTATTTAATTGAATATCGTTTGTTCATCATTGATGAAGACCATCAGTAAAGCGAACTTTATTGTGGAGAGTTGTGTTCCAGCCATTAATAAACGTTTTAGTTTAGTACTCTCCAGATCTCAAGTATAAGTTGTTTTTTTTTTTAATTCATAAATATGAAAATCAGTTTACATGTATAATGTTCAAATAAAAATAACGCGTTTTGTTAGATTTAATTTTACTATTACTTTTATTTAAAATTTTCATAATACATTTGCATAACTATTCAAATGTAGAAAAAACAGTAACGGTTGATTGACTTTTTCCTAGTCTTTGAAATACAAAATACATTAAGAAATACAATCTATATGATACTTAGATAGACAGACAGACAGACAGAGAGACAGACGGTCAATTTCGAATAGTATTGTTAATATTGAATTGGCAAAAAGCGTTAAAAATGTGAGAATGAATAATGGGAAATAAATTAATGTGGAATATGAAAAAAAAAAATAATAATAATGAAATAAAGAATTTATTTGTGTTATTTGTTATTTCTATGGACTTTGAGTATGTTCGTTTGTGTGAGATTCTAATTTAAATGTGTTAATGCGGCAACTTCTTTTTTGAAATTTATCTTGACTTTAATGAAATTATAGTTGTTAATGTTTTAGAAAAATTTATGTGTTTTTCATAATTATAGCTATATATCACATACACATATACAAATTTTTAATTTTAGGCTTTAATTTTTTTTATGGCAGGTTAAAATCCATTTGTATAAATATAAAGTAACTCGAATTCGTTATACATTCAGTTAGCGTTATTCATATAGTGCAGGGGCATAAAGGGGTGAAATTGCGAAAATTGAAAATAAATATTTAGAAAAAATAATTTATTCTAGGTAAAAATAGATAAAATGATGGCATCATTATCATTAAAAAAGTTACCCACATAATGACAAACCCAATATACCCCCTTTTTTGATGTTTTTTTTTTTAATATACCTCCATCAAAAAATTGAGGTATATTTAAAGAAAAATTCCAATTATCAAAAAAAGTATTTTCAAAAAATATTTAATTTTTAAAAAAGTAGTAAAAAAAGTAAGAAGTACTTATTAAAAAACAAGGACAAAATTTGAAAAAGGTACAGTTTTCAAAAAAGTTCCAAGTATCAAAAAGAAATACCTGTTTTTGAGAAAGTAATAATATCTAAAAAAGCTTTTACAGAAGTACTAATTTCAAAAATTAAACATTAGACAAGTACCAATATAAAAAAGTATTATTAATTTTCCGAAAAGTATTAATTTTTAAAAGTCAAACAAATAAATAAAAATATTTAAAAAATTTATAATTTTCAAAAAAGTACCAATTTAAAAAATATAAAGAAGTACTAATTAAAACTAAGGACAAATTTTGAAAAAAGTGGCAATTTAAAAAAAATACCTGTTTCGGAAAAAGTACTTACTTCCAAAAAAAAAAAAAAAAAATGTTAAAGAATAAAAATTTTTAGACAATTACCAATAAAAAAAGTACCAATTTTGGAGGAATTTAAAGTGTAAAATTTAAAAAAGTACTAATTTAAAAAAATTTTAAATTAAAAAAGAATCTCGAAAATTTACTAATTTTTAAAAGTCCTAATTTTCAAAAATACACCAATTTTCAAAAAGTACTAATTTTCAAAAAAGTACCAATTTGCAAAAATGTATCAATTACCTTTCAAACAATTTTTTCACAAAAGTATTAAATAAATAAATAATAAATAATAAAATAAAAAATAATAAAAGAATTAATAAAATGTTTTCCAAAAAACGTACTAATTTTCAAATAAAGTGCAACTTTCAAAAATAAGTTCAAATTAAAAAAATGAAAATAAAAAAAAAACTACAAAAAGGCACAAAATTTGCAATATATATACAAATATACCGATTAAAAAAAGTGTCAATTTTTATAAAATAAGCACATACTACTTTTCCAAAAACTTCCAATTTTACTAATTTTCAAAAAGAAATCAATCTTTCAAAAAATGTAACTTGTGTTAAAATCTTTAGTGTAATCAGAACCACTTCACTTTAATAACATCTTTCGAACTAGTGGTGTCCAATTCTGAGACTCATGAACAAGAACCGTATAGTAATTCTAAGTTAGTTTTAAAGAATTTTTTTTAGAACTAGTGCTCAAGAACTGGCTCTGCATTACTTCTACATCGCTTTTAGAACAAGTTACTAGATTCCAAATAATTCCCAAGAACTGCTTTAAAATCTTAAAAAAAATAAAAAAAAAACAGATTTTAACAAAATAAAATTGATTTAAAATGGACATTATGTATGTGCACCAAAATTCGGGGAGGGATCTTATCTTAGACCTTTTGCTAATTGTGGACCGATACTTTTATTAAGTGTAAAATAAAACATACGAATATCGAATATTACGTTGATACTAACATTTATATGAATTTGTGCCTTTATGGTGATTTCCGAAAGTGGACCTTATATTGGAGCTATGGTAAATCATGGTCCGATCCTCATAAAATTTGGCACTGTGATTTCAATTTATATAAAACTGATTTTTAACTTTATACTGACATTTGTATGGGATTTACGCACGTTAAAATGATTTTCGGAAGAGGGGTTTATATGGGAACTATGGCCAATAAAAAAATTAATAAAATATTTCTATATTTAAAGTATTTATGATTGTTAAATCCCTATACCGCGAGGATATTTGTAACGATCGCAACTAATTTGAATAAGATTCATTCCTGCATAAATATAAGTAATTATTTTCAAATACGTATATCTTCCATTAACTTTGCTTATTTTCTTCCTCTAATTAATTTATTAATTGTTTAAGCAGTTTTTATTTAAATATTTTAGACTATTTTTTTTTTTGTCAACAAAATTTCAAACAAAAAATCGTTTGCAAAATAAATCGATAATATTTACAGTTCAAATTATTGCTAATACTTTTAGCTCCATATTACACGAATAGTATTTGTTGCTGTTATTTTTCTGTTATCGATGATTGTTTAATTTAATACTTTAATTATTGGTCAATTACCAAACAGGGATGGAAAATATTTTTTGGGTATCGAAATAAATTTCAAATAGTTCTTTTTTCACCCGAAGAGTGCTAAAATTAAAATTTTTAATAAATGTTTTATTTAGTGCAAAACTGTAATTTGTATATATTTAAAACGAAGGATTAAATACGATACAAAATCATTTATAGTTATAGTTATTAAAATAAACTTATGGAGAACAAAGTCCAGGATCAATTCGTTAAAATGGAGCACTTCAGCTTTAGTTTTGTTAAAATATAATTCATTACCTGATGAATTTGATTTACAGAGCATAAAAAACAGCAGTTTTTGGGAATGATTGTATATTTGAGAGTTTACAATTTTATAAATGAAACCTAAAATATTTATATAATATAGTTTGTTTTTTTTTTTTTTTTTTGGGGGGGGGAGGAACTCGAATCCCCAGCATTTAGTCAAAGATAGTGTTCAATACAATTTCATTATTACTTCTTAACACTTAATGTAAATATGTATAAATCAAAGGTGTTAAAAAAAACATCGATTTCTATTCAAAAATTATATATCTTTTAATTCGAATTGTGCAATATTCGCTTAGTCGTTTGACACTATCAAATGACTCCAGGGAGTCATATTATAAAATCGTATCAAAATAAGTACTATGGTACCAACTTTTCCATGCCTGCTACCAAATATCAACAACAGCAACAGCAGCAACAACAAAAACAATAACTAAGCAACATGTTGTTCATTTATATCAAACATGCAGACAAAACCTAACATCATTTATTCAAGTACTACAAATGTTTAATGAACATACCAACAACCAACATCATCCATCATACATTTTCATTATTTTGTTTTGATGCGAACATCAGTTTTTTTTTATTTTTTGCTTTTCTTTAAAAAAAAATCGGATAAAGGAGAGAAAAAATAGCTTTTAAAAAAATGTTTTTGTAAACCCGTTTTAATTATGTAATTACTAATGTTTTATTTTTGTTGTTATTTATTTGAAGTCAATAAAATTTAACAAGAGCAACAACACAAAAACTGTTTGTAATTTAAGTTGTTTTATTTATGTTTGATTGATGTTTACAACAAGTAGTTGTTGTTAGTTGATGATGTTTTTGTTCAAGTGTTTTTTCAGATTTTGTTTTTTTTTATGTTGTAAATATGTAGTATGATGATGTTTGTGTGTTTATAGGTGACACAGTGACACATATACAATTTATTTCAATTATTCCCTGCCAACATTTTCTATCCAAATTTGCACTAAAGAGTAACCTCAAGTTGTTTTTAACAGTCGAATATGATATCATTTTCTTATCCAAGAAGAGTCACCGTGCGGGAAGAAGTGTGCAGCAGTTCTAATACTTTTTTAATGACACTATTAAGTGCTTTTTTTATGTGTCAAATTGGAGTCATTTTGAGGAGCAGAAAAAGTCACTATTTCTGTCGAAATTTTAACTTAATACTATCAACTTTACTATCCAAACTTTAACTAAATAGTATCCATATTTATTTTAAAATAGTAAAAGAAAAAGAAGTTATTTTCCTATCGAAGAGGTCTCATCTTTCGGGCAAAACTGTATCGCAGTTTGGATACTTTTTTAATGACACTATTGACTGCTTTTTTTGTGTGACGAATAAAGTCATTTAGGGTTAGTGTTAGGGAAAATTAAAATAACTTACCTTAGTAAAAAAAAAATATAGATATATTTTGATAAATTGTAACAGAATATTTTTGATTTCGAAGGGCCTAACAACTTTAAAAATTTAGTTGAAAGGTTTGATGAACATGCATATATGGGTTCACTTTCACTAAAAAAATATACATATTTTTATAAGCGAAATGCAATTTATTTCGAAATTTTATATTATTAAAAGCAAGAAATAAATCCAAATTTATTTGTTGCCTTCAAAATGAATTTTCGCTTCTTTTTACTAAATAATATTTATTTTTTAATTAATTTAATTTAAAATTTCAAAATTTTTTTTCACAATTTTGTTTTCATTTTGTCTTCATTATAAACAACATTCACTTTATCACTCTTTTTTTTAATTTTTTCTTATAATTTTTAAAAAATCGATTGCTTGCCTTTGAAAGCAAGACACCAACTAAGTACCATCGCCTTCCTTACATTTTTTATTTTTAATTTAAAAACAGCGTAATGGTTTTTTTACTTTCAGAAGGTCGAAAATCGAAATTAATGTTATTTGTTTTTGTAAAATTTTTTACTATCAGGAAAATAACATCTTGAGAACACTAATGGGAGACAGTTTTTGGTAACTTTATATTTATCCAAAAACTAACTTTTAAGTGACTTTTTCGACATTTTAGTTAGTAAGAAATGTAAAATAAGTAGATCAAAAATCGAAATTAATGTTATTTGTTTTTGTAAAATTGTTTACTAACAGTAAAATAACAACTTGAGAATACTAGAAAGAGTAATTTTTCTGATAGTGGATAAAACTATCACCTAATTGCTGGCAGGGATTAATAGCTGCTGTTTTGTTGCTTATTTTTAGATTTGTCTTTTTACGATTTAATTTGTTAATTGTTAAAATTTCTTTTTGGTGTTTGTGTATATGTATGTAAAACCTTTTAGATTCTCAAAAAAAAAAAAAAAAAAAAAATGATTTTTAAGTTTGTATCAGGTTACTTGTGTATTTTATGATGATAATGTAAATATGTAAATAATTGCTTTAAGTGGTGTCACAGTTTATTATTGATTGTATCTGTGAAGCGAGTACTTTATTTTTAAGCTAGAAGTTTATTAGATTTTGAGTATTTAATTTCGATTTACCTAAAAGAAATTGAAAACATGAAGCAACGATTAAAAACAGAAATATTATTTTTGTTTTAAAGCCTTAAAAATGTTTAAAATACATAAAAAGTTAATAAGAAATCGCCCGAACATAACTACACAATGATCATTTTTATAACATTTTTCACATTTTTGTCTATAACTTTCAGAGTTTGGATCAGATTTGTTCTATAACTTTTTTTCTGCTGAACCAATTTAACTGATTTTAAATGGCAAATATTAAACAATTTGCCTGAACTTCGTTTAAACACTGCGCACGAAAATTTATAAAAAAAAGTTTATGAAATAGAAACCAACGGGTTAATCTTTTTGAATTTTTGACTTAGATTCTAAATTAAAAATATTAATAATAATAATGTTTTATTCGTTTTCAATAAAATATTTAATATTTTCTGGAATACTCGACATAAGAGCTTTATTATTATTTCGATTTCTTTTTTGTTGTCTTTTTAAACTTTTTTATTTTTTACTCAGCTTTAAGTGTTCTTAAATTTTTTTTTTCATATAACCAAATACATTTCAAATGAACTGTACTGTTTAGTGTATATATAATGTTAATGACTAAAAATGTAGTTGGGTTAGTGAGCGTGAAAAAAATGCACTCAAAGAAAAGTTGGAATTAGTAAATGGACAGCAAGCATCAGTTATACATGATGCTTTATTATATAAAACATATTTTTAATGCATTTTGCTTTCCTTACACTTATCTTTATTAATATAGTATTTTTCCGATTTATCGAACCTAATTGTTGTCAGGTCTGTTCGTTAAACTGAAAAGTTCGTAATATAAAGTACTTTTTGCATACAATTTATTAAAAATGTGCAAAATATTGTTTTTTTAAAAGCATTTTATTAAAAATAATCCTTTTAAATAATATATCATAAAAACATAATAACAATGAATTGAATATTTTTAACCCTATTGACTTTTATGGTCACGGCAAGTTACAAGAGCATGATAATTACTTTGTCATTGAAATCAAAAAAAGAGCTTGCTCAATTCTTAAATATTCAACCTCACTTTTTAGCTAACTGCAGACTTAAAGTTTATTCGACAGTTTCGAGTTTTTACACGATATTTAACTGATACATTTAACATAACAGCTGTGATATGGAATTCATAAGCAGGTTTTTATCACCTGTTTCAGTAATTTTTATCCTTTCAAAAAAAAAAAAATCTTTAATTTTTTTTCGCAAAAATTTCGATCCATTTGATTACTTTTTATTTGGATAGAAGGGGAAGCATTCGCCATAGGATCACGTCTGTCAGTGCCAAAGTAAACATTTTTGTGGCTCTAATTTAATTTATTTTATCGAAGATCCATCAAACTTTGAGACAGACGTGATTAATTAATTTTTTTTTTTTCGAAAAGCTTTCAAATATTTTGTTCCAGGTATTTTCTGTGATAATTTTCTTAGGGTTTTGGAATTTAAAAAGATATTGTGCTGTGTTATAAATTTGATGGTAATAAAATGAGTGATAACAGCTATTTTAATAAATTCATTTAAAATGTAAAAAAAAAAAAATAATATCTTTGGTTTATAAGACATCTCTTGGAGATCATATTCCTGACATATGTTGAGCCATATCTAACTTATCTTCCAAGGAACGCCCCAATCAGATAGATATAAGGTACTTACTTGATTTGTCTCTGTACATTAGAGTACCTAATTGAAAACGGATGAGCAGAATACAAAAAAAAATATTAAAAAAAAAAATTAAATAAAACTTCAACAAAATTTTTTTGGGAACATCTCGGTTCATAAGCATTTCACTTGTAGTAAATATGGTCCATCATAAAGAAGTTCCTAAAACTCAGTTACCCAGAATACACTAAAAAGTCATTTAGTAGAACAAAATCATAAAAAGCTCAAAATTACGAATTTAGACCCGTGATTAATCGCTGGTGGGGAATTGAATATAAATTTTGAATTTTGTTTAAATATTTTTAATTCATCAATCGCACAGAATTTAAAATAAATAATTTAACGATTTTTGAAATGTACCGATTTTATTGTATTACTAGCTTAACCCGGTATGTTTCGCTACCGTTGTTGATGCGAAAAATAATATTTACTATATTTACTTCTCCTGAGCCTACCTGCCCTATTTCGAACTCAATTGCGAAATGTAAGAAAATTATTAACACAAAAATTTAAGACTTTCCCAACAATAATTCTTTAGACATTTAAAAAAAAATCAATATATCGTAAACTAAAAAGGCCGTAACCGCACCTTTTTAATTTTTTACAGCAGAAGAAGAAACATTATGAAAATGCAAAAGGCCGTAACCACAATTTTTAATCTTTTGCTTTAAAATTAAACAATTAGGAAAAAATTTTTAATCGTTCGCTGAAAGCAAAAATGGATAAAACATAAAACACTCTTCAAAGCAAATTTTTCTTAAATGGAAAAAATTTACGACTGTTTCTTTTATGAAGTTGATGTTACGGCTTTTTGACTTTTATTAACATTAATGTCATTTTTGAAGTTATGAATATGAAATTTTTTGTGTAGATATAATTTGAGTCAGTATATTATAATTTGATTGTTCAGTGGCTATTTCCTTTTGCATTTTAGATGACGATATGCTTTGTATGGGGACTATTATTCTGATAAGACCTAACCATCCTATTTTCATTCCATTTGTGAATCTTAATGAGAGAATTATTCCAACCAACTCTTAAGAATTTCTTTGAAATTGTTCTTTTGCTGAGCTATAATTAATGTTGAACTTTATATGTACCACTCCCCCTAGAGGAGTAGTGAATTGTGAATCTTATTGAGAAAATTATTCCCATCAAATCTTAAGAATTTCTTTGCAATAGTTCATTAGATAATTAAGGTTTACTTTGTATGGGGGCTATCACTCCCCTTAGACTTGTCCGTCTATCTTCATCTCAATTATTTATCTTGATAAGAAAATTATTTCAACAAAATCTTAAGACTTTCACTATTACAGATCTTTAGATACGTTATAATTAAGATTTTCTTTGTATAGAGGTTATCACTCCCCCCCCCCCTAATCTTACCTACCCTATTTTCATCTAACTGTGGAACGTCATAAGAAAATTATCCCTACAAAATCTTAAGACTTTCACTGTGATAGAAAATAAAATAGCCTATTTTACTTTCGGATATTATAGTGAACATTTCACACAGCACTAAAATAAAACAAAAATTACTTTACGATTCTATTTTATTTATTTTATACGGGTATTTCCGCCGTATTTAATAACTTCAGAAATTCATAAAAAATGGTGATATTGTCTAGACCAAAAGGACTAAAACTAAAGCTAAATATCAAGTCTTAGGACAAAAGAAAGGCGTTTTACGTTTATGAGAAGAGAGCACTTAAAAAAAGTGGCATTGCTCTCCCTTTTCTTTTTAAAAAAGTTAAAAATTTCATACTTTTGTTTTTTGTAAAATGCTGAAAAATTGCTTTGTAGTATTTTTTTTTTAAATTATACCAGAATGCAATAAAAAGTTTTTTCCTGGACTGAAATTTCTGAGGAAAAAATTAAACTATTTTTTTAAGTAACAATATCAAAATTACGATTTTTTATATTTTTTTAATTTTAATTTTTATATTTTTTATTTAAATTATTTTTGATTTTATAATGTTTAAACATTCACTTTCAAATCCCTAATTTTGGTTTTTGAGGTCATTCGTTAATTAGTTTGTCTCATATTTTATTTTATCACCACCGGTGATTAGCCTTACAACTTTACAATATTAGCACAACAAAATTTTTTTTATTAATTTCAAAAAATATTTAATATCACTATTGATTGTGTAAAATAAAAAAAAATATATATATTAATAACTAATTTTGTTTATCTTTAATTTAACTTAATATCTACCTACAGATAATTTTGTGCATTTTTTTCTCACTCCATTAATTTTTAAATCTATAAGGAAATAAATGCAATAAAATACAGAAAAAAATATACAACTGAATATTTATTAAGATGCAGTTAATGGATGTTGCATCATTATCAAAACTACAAGGTCATGGTTTAAAATAATATTTACTGACAAGTTATTCTAAGCTATTTTATAATTAACTAATGAATATTAATAAATAAATAAAATTATTCACTGCTAAAGACGATTAGTAAATAATATTTAAACAAATGTTCATACAACAATGTTTGTCAATCATTTGAACTTGTAATAAGATGAAATTAAAAATTTTTAATTAAATAATACAGGTAATTTGAAAAGTAAACTTATGAATAACTTTTGTAACTTCTTAAGAAATAAGTTATATAAATTTTTTTGTAATAAAATTATAGGAATTTGATTATTTTGATCATAAAATTGATATGAGAATTAATTTGCTGGATTAAATGTTAACAATTAGTTTTTATTTAATTTACAATTATTTACTTAATTCTTTTAATAGCAAATTTTAACATTTTAATTGTTTTTGACAGACACTTCAAAGAATTAAACCATTATTAAAAAATTTACCGTTTAGTTGTTGGTCAATAGCAGAAAAACAAATTAATATTAAATTTTCATCACGTTTATAATTAATGAGATTTTAATTGTAATATATACAAAATAAGTACTTTTCTATCTCGTATACAACAAGTATCAGATTCTCGAACTCGTTTTTGTATTAATAATATAAAAATTAAATGCAAAAAATACAAAAAAAAAAAAAACAAAATGAATACGATTGTATCAATACTATTTATTTAATTGTTGTTTCATTCTGTTTTGTTTTTTTATGTTAAAATACACTCAAGCCTCGATTTGTGTCGTTTCGATTGGCGTCACTGTTTCAAAATGGCATATTTCGATTTGCGTCGTTATGATTTCGATTTGCGTCATTATGACTTCGATTTTGCGTCGCATATTATTTCTCTGGAAGTTATAGCAACTCAAGTAACTGTATGTGAAAATTTTATTGATTTATTGATTTTCATATTAAATTCTCTGTTTTTAGTTTCACCTTTTTGTACTAAAAATACTTTTTTTTATTAAAAGTTAATTTCTTTTCTGTTAAAATATTTTTAACCTGGAACCAATTATTAAGAAAACAGTGTAAATGCATAGGAAATAGTGATTAGATTTGCGCCGTTTCAGTTTGCGTCGCAATTCTCCGGTCCCGTTTAACGACGCAGACCAGTGCAGAATAAAATTACTTGCATGTTTTTATTGACGACACCGAGGACACAAATAACTTTTTCGATATAAAAATACATCTGCATTTTTTTAACTAAATATATTTTATACTTAAAAACTCCTAAGCTGTACCTTAAAGTTTTGTAAAGTAACAAAACTTAGGTGTATTATAGTTAATAGTAAAATATATTTTAAGCTTAAAACTCCCTTAACTATATTACTTAAAGTTTTGTAGACTAACAAAGCTCAGGTGTAGAAAAAAAACATGTAAAAAAACTATTAGGTATGCATTCGAATAAAACATAACATCCTTTTTTTTAAGAAAAGTTGAGCAGAATAAGTTAGGACTCAAAAGAAAACAACTATTATTAGCATTTTTTCTGCAGATATTTCGGATATATCATTTTATAAAAAAAAATAATTTCTAACTACATTATTTAAGAAAAAAAATTGTAAAGTACTAATACGAAATTGTTCGCGGTATCTCTCCTTTAATAATCCCAATTAAGCACTGCTGGGGCCTTCTAAAATATACTTTTAACTTGGATCCAATTCCTTTGCAATTGCCAAATTTTTGGGTAGATTAAATAACTAATACTCTGTGGGACTAAAATAACATTCCAGTTCTACTATAACTACAAAATTCTAAATCTGGCAAGAAAATGTTAAAAACAATGTTGCATGTCACGGATTTCATCAATGACTTTTTATAACACTCTTACTCGACCATGGTACAACAATTTAGCAAGGTATATCCATAAAGGCAACAAATACAACAATGCAATAATAGCAGTCATTTTTTAGCTCAAATAGGACTGAAACGTTAAACTAAAGAAAAAAAATGCGAAATAATGATTGTCGAAATTGAAAGATAATGAGAATAAATTGTAAGAAATTTGTTTTTAATCTTCTATATATATAAAAGAAAGTGATGTTAGTTACTATTGTTATAACTCAAGAACGACTAGACCGATTTTGATGATTCTCACCAATTCGGACCGGTCACCGGCCAGAAAAGGATAATACGAAAAAAAATTCGCGAAAAATCCGCGATAAAAAAAAACTCTTTTTTGTCATAATTTCTTTGCCTTAATAATCATTAATAATATTTTTTTTAATACAAATTATAACAATTACTGTTTCTGTTTCTATCGAAACGCTTATTTTTTGTGCAATTTGTTTTCTGGTGGTGGTGTAGAATTCTATTTCCAAACGGTAAGTTCCAAGTAAAGCTCATCATTTAGTGAGGTTGTGATATTTAAAACCATTTGTTGTATTTTTGGCATTCGTTATTAAGTGTTATTCACAATGCCGCGACCCCGGAGATCTAATATTTCGCGTCGAACACGTAATGCAAGTACTTATCGTAATATCGTCAATCAATTGAATATATATGAACGAGAAATCGCACGAGAACAACCCCGTATTAGTTTGGCCCGACTTCGTACATCACAAACGCAGGAAGAAAGGCAGGCGAGAAATGAAACGGCTCGGTTAGCAATGAGAAATCGTCGAGCAAATGTAGCAATTCAACAACTTTAAAATTTTTAATCAACGCATAAGAAGAATTGCTTCAAGTTCTGATTTGAATCAAGCAGCGTTCCATTACAACTGCAATTTCGACTACAGCTCTCATCATTCCGTTCAAAAAAAAGACATTGTCTATCCGCTAACCTTAAGATGAAGTAATAAATAAATATAAATTCAAATTTGCCTTAAATACATGCGTATATTTTTTGATTGAGCCCACATCTACATCATATTTAAATTCTTCTGTAAAAAACACTTTATAATAGGTATTCCTTAGATTTTTATTTAAAGGTCGTAAATTTCGTTAAAATATCAATTTAAATCGTTCAGTAATACAACACTAATGTTTGCTTAGGGCCAGCAACGCGGCTCGGGTCATCGTTCAGTAATACAACACTAATGTTTGCTTAGGGCCAGCAACGCGGCTCGGGTCAGCTTCTACATCATATTTAAATTCTTCTGTAAAAAACACTTTATAATAGGTATTCCTTAGATTTTTATTTAAAGGTCGTAAATTTCGTTAAAATATCAATTTAAATCGTTCAGTAATACAACACTAATGTTTGCTTAGGGCCAGCAACGCGGCTCGGGTCAGCTAGTATTTTTATAAATTGAAATAAATTAAATATTTTTATACAAATTTTTTTCTTTATTTTAAATACAAATTTCACACCGAACTTCACTTACACTTTTGTTTGTAAACGAACTGATAACATGCCAAAAATTTGAAATTTCAGTCTTGCAATAAAAATGATCTTATAATGTCACCTTGTTAAAAATTATTATTAAACCGTGATTCAGACTAAATAAGCAAAAAAATCATATATATTGTCGTATTTTAAGTTAACTTGTCGTACGACAAACTGTTTTGTAAATTTTTATTATTTTTATTTATTGTTTTTTCTCCATTATTCGGTGTACTAAACTTGTACCTCGTCATATGAGAAGTATGTTTTCCAAGCTAATCCAAAATTTTAAAAAAATTTTTTATTTTTTTTTTTTTTTGCCTCAGAGTTCTTCTCAGCTTTGTTATTTAAAATTTGCTTAGCTTTGATTGACTAAAGCTTAGGCATAGCTTTATTAAGATTCACATTTGATTTTGAAGAAATAAACACAACGTGCCATTACGCGGCCGAACATGTTTGGTATAGCTTTTAGAAGCTTCTCTACTGTTTGGGATTAGAATTCATTCTTGTCACTTTTTCTGAATCAAGTTTCATCTCACTCTTTAGGTCCTTGTTAAACTTTTTCTATTACCCTGAAATGCAATACTTTTGTCAAAATTTACTCATTCAAACTTTTCTAGTAAATTAAAAAAAAAAAATAAAAATAAAAAAATCAAGTTTTATTTTGTAAATTTTTCTTTGACTACGAATGGATTTCAAGAATTCGATCTGCTGTCTAATCTAATCTGACATGTCTCTAGCAGATATTATAATCAAGAAAAATATTTGAAATTAAATTTTGTGTTATGTTTTATTTGAACGTACACTTTACAATTTTTCCACCGTCCACAATACTTTTCTCTGGAGAATTAAACATAAAACGATTGTCTTAATAAAAACGTTAACGTGTTGGGAATTTGTAAATAAGTATTTATTCTACTTAAATATTCAATGACAGCAAAAATTACAAATCTGAATATAATATTTTATATTTTTAATTAGCTTTACAGTAAATTGTAGTTTTTAAATAAAACAATTCTACGTATTATTCCATCACTAACTTTAAGTTTAAATTAAAAACTTTAAATTAACTGTTTTTAAGAAAAAAAAAATTAAGTAAAAATAAAAACCCAAACCGGAAATGCATTTAAAATAAAATAATTTTTAATCTAGTTTTGAATGCAAATAATTAATTTTATTTTTATTTACTTCTTTATGTTGAAAGCTTTTTAATCGAGTTTTCTGAAAGTCAAGATATTTGATTTTTATTTATAAGGAAATTCGTAAATAATTATTTAAAGGTTAAGCTTATAAAGTTTGTTAATTTACTACTTAACAAGTTTATTGTTGAGTTACATAATTAATTAAATTAGATAATTTTAATTGATAAATAAAATCAAGTTATAGTTGTAATTTTAATTGAACATTGTATTGTGCTCATAACTTTTTAGGAGGCAAAATTTAATAATTTTATAATTTGTAAGGGTTGTGCTTTTATTAATACATGTATTGTGAATTAATGTAATTTTAATTTAACTTGTTACCCTTAGGAATTGCAATTTCCCGAACTTTTTGATTTCCCGAGAAAACAAATTTTTCGACTTCTTGGTATTCCCGAGATCCTGGAGTAAAAACTATCACTACACTCATTAGTTGAAAAACTGAGACCCAAATAGGATATGAATCTTTGCATTATCGGATTTAAAACAGGGAAATTTGATCAATTGCTTAAACTACTGATAAATAAACACGAATGAGTTTTGAAATATTATATCCCATGAAAGATTTTTTTGGATATCGGCACAATATTAAGCAATATTGTTATACTTATTTAAAAGGCACTTACCATAAAACAATGTTGTATTTGCGACAGAAAATAGATATCTCAGAAATTACATAACAAAATATTTACTCAGACATTGATGTTATTAAAAAAAATTTTAAGTAAGTCTCGTAAATATTTTTAAAAATTAAATTTGTTAAAAAAAAGTTCACTAAAAAAAATGTAGAATTTAATAATTCTAAAAGTATTAGCTGATAATCACCTTTTTCGAAACCTTTCGAGATTGGCATTACATTGTTTGTAGCTTCAAAAGGATGGTCCAACATTATACGAAAATATCCAACGAGTATCGTACACTTAAACGTGCCTACATTTATCGAAGGGGACATCATACATATATAATATCTTGGCCAAATTTCAACTTTCTACGATGATTGTTGATATTTTTTGTTGATATAAAACGAAAGCCTTAGGTGCTAGTGTTCCTTTATTTTTTATAATTTTTATTATAACTAAATAAATAAATTAAATGAAACAAAAAATTTTATGTAATTGGAAGTCGTTTAAGAAGTTTGCCTTTAATTTTGTCCATACCACTGACAAATTATTAACATCCCAGCAAAAACTTTGCTTTCCTGGTAAGCTAGCAGGTATAATTGGAAAAAAAACTACTTATTTTTTGCCTGAATAGCTAGTTATTTTTGTTCGACTTGTCCACAAATTCATGTAGTTATTTTTTGACTCTAGGGGTACTCAAAAATATGTACCTAAACGAAAACAAAAATAAAAAAAAAACAAAAAAATTTTGCTCTCAGTGAGACTCGAACTTGGATACAAACTAACCACTCGTTTTTAATGACTAACGTCTTACTCAGTACACCATCTCGCACATAGCATCCTAAGCGACAAAAACTCTATTTAGTTGAAAATATATTTGTAGACATTTTCTTATAAAAAACTAGCAGCTTCAACCCTCTGTTTGTTAATCCGGCGCTCTAGCCAACTCGTCCACGTGATTGCAGTATTACTGTGCTATTATACTATTGAGTACTTATTAATGTAATACAGAGTAGGTAAATAATAATGACGCCTCATTACCAAGAAACTACTTTAATAAGTAGTTGTCATTACCGAAAACCAAAAAGTTTTTGCTGGGATATATTTAAAATGCCTACAAGATTCTTTAAATCAGTACTTTTCGCTGAGATTTTATTAAGACTTTTAATTTAATTCATGCCATAGATTTATCCCATATAAATCATCTAACAAATTGTAAATACAAATTTACTGATGAAATGTTTTCAAGATATAGTGACCATCTACTTAGCTTAATATTCTGAAATAATATTACTGAAATATATAAGTTTTTGTTAAAATTCATGCAGTGTTTTCCATTTAAGTGCTTTTAAAATTCCCGGGTATCCCGGATAAAATTCCCGGGAAGGGCGACATGAAAAATTACGCTCCCTAATTACGCTCAAACAAACTTATGTATATATAATATTTTTCTAAACAATTTTAAAATTTATGAAATATGTACCAAATTGTGAAAAAAGTAAAAAACATTGAAACTTAAATTACATTACACTTATGTAAATTTGGAAATAGTTTTAAATATTTTTGTTGTAGCGAAGACTTTTTTTATAAAGAATTTTTATATTCACTCAGTTGTGACTTCCAATTCATAGAATTTGCCAACCTGACATTAAAAAAAATCATCTTTAGGCTTTACGTATTCACGAGAGCTTAAAGCTAATTTTTTTAGCACAAATTATTTTTAAAAATTATTCAGGCTCGAGCTCAATTCAAATAATTACAAGAATACTTTGTAAAAGTTTATTGGACACTCGTCAGAATGGAATGTAATAATTTTCTAAATATTCACATTTCTTCTTTTTCATAAATATATTTTCAATATATTACTAAAATTATTTCAAATTTCATTTATATTTACAATTTGTTTAGCGATTTTTATGAAAATGCTCCAGAATGGCTGCAAAATTATGAAAATTTTCAAACATTTGTTTTAAAGAAGACTTTTTAATATCTTCATGTATATTTTCAGGTATTTTTATCATTAGGAATGAAATCTAAAAAAAACTAATACAAACTTTTCACAAAATACCTAAAATTATCATTCTGTACAATGTAATAATTTCTATGAAAAAATTTTATTTTTTACGAAAAAAGTTTGGGAAAAGTTATGTTCGATTCATAATATGAAAAAAAAAAAAAAAATTATGATTATGATCACTGTATTAATAATTTTTAGGATTTTATTTTTAGATTTAAAAATGTAAAAAAATTACTCTTTAAAGTTATCAAAAAAAATCGTTATTTTCCTAAAATTAAAATATAATAGTTTTGTGCATTAAAAAATATATAATTCTCTCTACCGGGAACCAGTTTAGTGTTAAACATTTTTGTAGATTTTTTTTTTTGTTTTTTAGCCAGATGAACTTAAATCTTTGTTAAAAATGTCACCATTCTCAAATAATGCTGGATGTAGGGTGACAGTTCTCAATCAAATCAAAAATTCAAGCTTAAACATTTTTGAAGATTTTTGAAATTTTTTGTTACGAAAATTATTTATGGTAAAAAAGTCATGGCAAAATTTTTAACAGTAGGAGATAATTTAGGCGTTTTTTTATATTATCTCGTCAAATAAAAAAATCATCTAAATCGACCTTAGTTACGTGCTCGATATGGTCAACTTTGTCACCCTATAGTTATAAAAGGATGGCAACAATATCTTTTTTGTGAAAGCTTAGGTTCATCTCTACAACTTTCTTATACATTACAAGTTACAAATTTATTATACATTTTTGTGCGATTGGTGCCACTGTGAAGCGTAAGGAAGAATTTATGAACAAGATCGAAAAAGTAAGCAAATATTTATTAAGTCACACAGCAAACCAGGGCTTTATTCGAAGTAAATTTGGTACATCATTTAAAAAAATAAAATAGTCATGAGAGCAATGATTTTAATATCGAATCGTAGTCCGGACCAATTCACTTGTATCCGAGCTTTGAAGTTGCTATGATCTTAGAGTCATTACCTTATAGTTTTAGGTAACCGTAGTACGTTTCAATTAGTTTTGAGATCAAGAACCAATGATAAATAAAGAAAATGTTTTTCGATATCAAAAAAAAAAAAAAAAAATATTCAAAATGTACTTTTTTCGCCCTCAGAGTACTAAAATCCTAATTTTTGAATACTTTTGTTTTATTTATTGCAAGAAGCAGTTAAAATAACTTTTTGTATTCATAATAAAAAATATTTCCTAATCGTTATTATTCGGGGAAAATAATATATTTGAAATGACCTCGCTACAAAATGCCATTTTTTTCACTCGAAAAACCACCCAATGAGTAGATAAATTGTTTTGAGCATTTCACATAATAATTTTCAAGAATTTCGAAATATCCTCTAATTTTTTAGATAATCCTGAAAAAACCGTGCGGGAACTTAGATTCTCAAATTGATTTAGAAATCAGAAGAACATGGCTTTTTAATTATGTATATTAAAATCTTTTATATACATATATTCGTAATAAGCAATGACTTAAAAATGTTAATTTATATTCTTTCTTCTTTGAAAATTTCGACTTTGATGTACATTTTTCAGATTATTAAACATTTCATAAATTTGATCAATAACTTCTTCATATTTTCTAAGACAAAGTATTTTATAAATGCAAGACGTACATATGTGAAAGTTTTGGAAGTTATTCCAATTATAAGTGAATAAGTTCTAGAGTTTTTGTCCAATTTGGAAAAACTAAATCGTTTTATAATTAAAAAAAAAATATTTTTAAAAATTATTGCATCATTGTATGGGCTTTTATAGAAAATTTTATAATAAATTGCAATTAAAACTCAAAAAATTTTGAAAATATTTTATTTTTTTAATATTATTAAATGTTTTAAACCATAAACAAATATATACGGTTGAAAAGTCTGATTGATCTGCTTTCAAAAACAAAAGTTTAAAAGAAGAAAAAAATAAAAAAGAATAATAGAATTTGAATACATTTATACAGGAACCTACCTATAGAAAAACAGTTTTATGAAAATAATTTAAAATTTTGAGGATGTTTTGTAAATTTTTAAAACTTATTTATGATGTCCTCAAAAAGGCCTATAATGTCATTTCAAACCAAGAGTTAAAAATATTCTTGAAATTTTGTACAAATTTCATCTATGGTATGTAATTTAAAAAATTATTGTTATATATATATTTGTAATTTACACTATTTTACAATTTCAAAAGGAAGTTTCTTGAGTCAACTCGTAATTTATAATCTCCTTTTGGTCTTTTTCGAAATATGTCAACACTCGATTAATCACTTTATGTTTTTATTTTTTTAATTTTCACTGAATTTATTAAAGGTTTAAAGTACTTCTATCAGATCATCAGCTCGATGACTTGTTTATGCACTTTTCAAGTCAAGAAATTATAAACATTAATAAAATAATTCTGAGTTTTATCAAAAATCTTGTTAAAAGTTTCTATGATGAAACTCAACTGAATTGTTTTTGTAAATTATTTACAATCATTTGTAATTATGTGTTTTTACTAGAAGTATGTATACTCGTAATAAATTAAAGCTGTCGTCTGGATTTAAAAAATTCTTCTCACATGATTCGCCATACAAAAAAACATAGAATTACGAATAATAAGCATATAAGTAATAAAAGGGGTATACCATAAACATATCAAATGGAATATTTGAAAACATACATTTTTTAATGATAAACTTATTCAAAAATATTAAAAACTATTATTGGTAAATTTATATAAAATTTTAAATTAATTATATATATATATTTTTTTTAGGGAACCCCTACTTAAGTTATATATACATTCGCCAACCTGCTCTTAAACCTACAAACCTTAACATTGACTTTAATATCATATAAAAAATTTGTATTTTAAATACATATTTTACTTTCGATTTACAATAGGGAAGTCAATGACTAAAAATGTAGTTGGGTTAGTGAGCGTGAAAAAAAATGGATGCACAGAAAGTTGGGTTTAGTAAAAGAAAAACGTTAGTTTTACATGGTACTTTATTATATAAATTATATTAATATTGCCATAAAAAATATACTATACATTCCCTCAACTTTACCTTAAAACATTAACATTAAAAAAATTGATTTCTACACAATTTTTCCATAAATTTTTTCCAGTGGATTTTGTACTCCTCGCACTCTCAGCAACGACTAACATAGAGTCTACATTAGACAATTTTTTATCAAAATAAACGTCAAACTTAGCCCGAATTTGTGGAAGTTGGCAACAGTTGCATAAAAACAACAATATGTTGTATTTGTTATTATTTTTTATATATGCAGTTTGGCAACTGTAACAACCAAAATAATAATCAGCTGTTTAACTAAGGTTACCTTGTATATATTCGCGCTGATTTTTACGTTTGTTTTGACAAAAATTTGCTTAATGTAGACACTAGGTAACGTAGTGTCTATATTAGACAAATTTTTATCAAGACAAACTTCAAAATCAGTGCGAATCTATACAAGGTAATCTTAGTTAAACCGCTGATTACTAATGATTGTTACAGCAGTCAAACTGCATATATAAAAAACATTATTGAATTCGCCTTCTTGTTGTTTTTGTGTAACTGTTGCCAGCTTCCATAAATTCGCATTAACTTTGACGTTTGTCTTGATAAAAAATTGTCTAATATAGACATTATGTAAATGAAAGAGCTTAAGAATACGTGTGAACTTAGCCAACACAATTGTGCTATGAAATTGACATCTATAATTTACAATAAAACATATAAATACATAATTGTAAGTATGCATACTCATACATATGTATATACACCTGTATGTATAGGTGTATATTTAAATTCGTGCATATAAGTATATGTATTGAATTAAATTTATTTGGCTAATAGAAAAAAATAACTAATAGTTTTACATATTTGTATTTGGAAGAGAGTTTTTTCCACTAAAAAGTGTCACTATTCGGCACTCCTAGATGTTCAGAAGTAGAAACTACACAAATTTGCAATATCGAATTTTGATCTAAAAGACTTGACTTGGACAATTGTTTATATTCCAGAGCAAAGAAAAAGAACAAGCACGACATAATTTCGCTCAGTAAACTTTGAAGTGATCAATGTTGTCGTTTAAGAGTTAAATAAAAAATTGTATTAATATAAAAAATTGTTAATTTTTTTAATTATTAATTTAGTTTAAAATTATAGTGAATTATTATAGTGTGTTTGAACATAAGGTAAGCATTTAGCTCAATTATAATTAAAAATATTCACGAGAAATATTCCAACTGAATTAAAAACATGTTTATTATACAAAAGCGATTATATTTCGATACTTCCTTGAAGTATTTTTTTTTTCACTTCTAAATAATAGTATTTCGACACCCAAGGAATGCACTAAATAATGTCATTAAAAAAGTGTTAGAACTGCTGCACACTTCTTCTCGCACGGTGACTTTTCTTGGATAAGAAATGTTAAAAACAGCTTAAGGTTACTCTTTAGTTAAAATTTAGATAGAAAATGTTGGCAGGGTAATTGTAGTTGCGCATGGATTTAAATATGTATGTGTATATGTGCATGTGTGTGTATGATGTATAAAAATAAACTTGTTTAGACTATTAATTAGAAATTATGCGTTAAGAAAGGGTGTGCCATTCATTGGTTAAAAATAAACATATGAAAATTTAAATGATTTTAATCTAAAATATTTAGAGAACGAACGAGAAAAAAATAAAAGTACACACATGCACACAAACTCACGCAATTATTTCAGAACTCTTAAATAACACGCTGCTACGAAATGACACTTTTCATTTTCACTCGGAAAAGGATCCAATATGGGCTGTAGACCTTCTTGAGGACATCACAATAACATTTTCTAAATTTCACTAAAAAAAATTCTGTATATATTTTAGGACAAAATTTTTAATTTTGAGAAAAAAATTAAAAATGTATGGAAAATTTTAGAAACTTAAAACAGGTAAAATCAACTCATTTCTACAGTTTTTGTTTATTTAGAAATACTAAATTTTATTATATTTGAGTAAATCCATTTTAAATTTTAAAAATCTGGACTTATTTGAAATTTTCTCTGTACTGATAAGGCTTCCTACTAAAAAAAATATATATAAAAAAATTAAAGATGGACTTTTTTAGATACACGTCACTAAAGGAACTTCTTAAAAAAAATATGTTAATAAAAATATTTTCAAAATTTTTATATGGCATCTGAAATACAAATCCACTGCAAAAAAATATATATATTTTTTTCTTAACAAAAGTTGTGGTCATTTAAATAAATATGTTAATCACCTTCAAAGCTATAGAGTTGCCACAGTTCTCAAAACAAAAATGAGGAAAATTAATTTTACATCCTCTGTATCTTCCTCTACACTTGCACCAAATTTTATCTAAATCGGTAACCAAGGGTCAAAATTTTTTAAATTTAAAATGGAATTACTCATTTCATGACCTCAAGAAGGTCTATAAAGCACAATTTCGTTTATGAATTTATGCTAATTGTTAAATATTTCATTGTATATGAGTGGCATATGCTGTCATTTGATTTTTTTTTTTAATAAATTAACCCTCTGTTTTTATAAAACGGACGAAAAATTCGTTTCGACAATTTATTTGAAATTTATTTGTTGTTTTCCATACAATTTGGTAAATTTTGGGTAAATTTTATGACATTTTTAATCAAATTAATTTTAAATTTTGCCAACAATTTTTGAGTGGCAAGTTTTGTTTGAGTTTTTGTATTTTATCTAAGAAAAAGAAAGTCAATGAGATTAGGTCAATAATTCAATAATAAGATTAGATTAGAATAGATAGGTGAGCCTTATCCTCTCTTTCAACAAACAGACCGATGCACATGGCTAGATCTTTTGTTCATAATAAAGTCATTAATGGACCTATTTTGATGAATTTCAAATTCGGAGGAGATGTATAATATATATACAAGCAGAGAAAAAATATAGTTGTAGTGACCATAATCTAAGAGCAACATATTATGATTGGAACATATGATCACAACGAAAAATAGAAATGATTACAAGTAATAATTATTATGATTTCATTTTGTCATACAATCTTACTACATCATTATCTCATTCTATCAGATTATTATTTAATGTTATTATATTTTTATTCCATCTTATTATATTATTATAACACATTATCATATTATTCCATTCTATCACATTATTATTCCATATTATCATATAGTAATCCGATCTTATCATATTATTATTTCATTTTGTCATATTATTATTCCATGTTATCATATATTAGAATAAAACGTATTAATAAAAAATTATTTTTATAAATTTTTTATTGAAAATAATAGAGAAAAGCGTTTATTGGTAAAAAAAAAACATATATTTGTACCATCATATGTGGTTCAAATGCACGATATCTTTTTTAAATAAACCCTTTAATGGTAGTTATTCAATATCTTATATTGCTTGAATCATATCCAGTATAACCAAACCTTGTATATTTGTATTTATTCATATATAAACTAAACGAGAATTATAATGAAGTTAGAAAACAAATATTAATAAGCAAGTATTGAATTTTTCCAATAAGTTTGTGAAAAGGATAATTATTATATCTATTTGAAACATTTTATTGTCATGGGAATAATAACATTAACATGGTATAAAAACAGATTATGGTTTAAGAACAAAGGAAAAGACAGCAACTATTAAATGGTTGTGAAAGTAATGATATTTTTCATATTAATAAAATTTTGTTTCTGGTATTATAAAATATTTAAAACATATAATTTTTGCAGTCAACCATATTAAAATTTTTACTGAGTGGAAACATTAAATGAGAAAATTTAACACAGAATTATTAAAATTCAAGAAAATTAACAATGAGAACATAATATTGTTGTAGTTATATATATGCTGTAACCATGTTTTTTCTCTGTGTGTATGTTTCGCAGCTATCGAGAGCTTTCGGTAAGTAGATTTAATGAGATGAACATTTCCAATTTAATTTCAATAATCTTTATTTTATTTTAGTTTTTTTCGAAGCAACAAAATATGAAATTAGTTCAACTTATTAGCAGAGTGAAATTTTTCTTTAAAAGTTTGAATATGAGAACATAATATTGTTGTAGTGATAATACTATCGAGAGCTTTCGGTTAATAGATTTAATGAGACGAATATTTCCAATTTAATTTCAATAACCTTTATTTTATATGATATTATTTCGACTTTTTGGCAGAGTAGAATTTTTCTTAAAAAAATCGAATATTGTAACGTCTGTCGGGTACTCACATGACACAAATATAACTCTCGATATAATTTATAGTAGGTGTGTATATCAGTGATCTACAACTACAAAATTAAACTTTTTATTTTCACTTGAAAAAGAACACAATGTTAGCTGTAGATTCATCAGATTTCGTGGCCCAATAAATTGTTTAAACAATTTTAGATTTTCTAATCTATTTAGAAAGCAAAATAACGTAGCATTCTAACTATATTAAAATCTAAAATATATTTGTTAAGAATAAAACGAGATATCTCTTTTTAAAATTGCTTAAAAACTCAAAATGTTTTTAAACATTTTCTAAAGTTTATCAAAAAAAATCTTCAGACATTGTATATTATATTTTATTCGAACTTTTCTTATTCACAAACTTAAAAATTCTTCACATACTTTATATCAAAGTATTTTATTTTATGTTTTATTTGGTGCATACTTTTTGGGGCGAAATAAAATTTTAAATAAGTTATTCTAGATAAAATTTAATATATTCTATATTTAGGTTTTGAAAAAAAAAAACAAAATTCTTTAAAATTTATAACAAAATTGTTTTTAAAAATTATTACTTGATTGTATAACTTTTTATAAAAAAATTGAAAATAAATTGCTGTTAAACTTCAAAATTTGTTTATTCTTTTATATGTTATTTAAAAGTTTAATGAGAAAGAAATCAACAAAAGAATAACAGAATTAAAGATATATTTATACAGGAATCTCCCAATAATAGTTTCTAGGGCATAAATTAAAATTTTAAGTTTGCATTGATATTTTCTTTAAACTATAACGTACGCTATATAATTAATTAAGTGATTTTTCACTGTAGCAGAGTGTTATTAATATCAAATAATAATTTGTTTTTTTTTTAAGTAATTCATTCCTTTACAAACTGTTTGAACTTTTTCAATTTATTAAATTCACCACTTCTTATATATATTATAAATAATTCAAAGAATTAACTACAACAAATAGTAAATAAATAAAAAAAATGCCACTTATAATTTGTTAAATCCGTATGATTAATCAAAACACTAAGTGGAAGTAAATGAAATATTTTTCAAGTTCGGTTTTTAGAAAAAAGACAGTAAGTTTTAATGCTCAACATAATAAAACGAAAATGTATTTGCAAGTATAAATGTATTTACGTATCTTATATAGAAATCTAGCTTAATAGTATTAAAAAAAAAATATAAGTATATAAAAACTCAGAAATATATAAAATAATGTCTAAAATGATAATTTATTATAAAGTTATTAGGTTTAGTCATCATGTTAAGTATTGCATATTAAATGAAGTTTTTTTTATTAATAGGTGAGTGAACGTGTGTTATCAAGTGAAATTAAATAAATAAAGAGATGTATGCATATTAGACTGCACCAAACTTTACCGACTTTTGAATTTTGATATCGTTAACCCGTGCCGCATCGGATCTGAAGTTTGTGTGGTGCGTTTATATGAGGAAAATATGGCTTTTTTAATCTACAAATCTGTCAAACAAGACATAAAAAGAAAAAATCGGTTAAAAAATTTTTAAGTTATTACAACTTCTACAGATCATTAAGGTGTTTTAGTCCACTTGTGTAAGGAGTGCACAATTAATTTTTTAAGAAATGTTGAAATTCCATTTTTTCCCCCAGGATAATCAAACCCCTTTCCATACTGGATTAATTTTTTTTAATGTTTGTAGAGTAAATATTAATATCATGGACAAATAAAAGAATAATTACCTCATTTTAAAAATAAAGTCATGTTAAACCATCAAAATTTTCTCACAGAAATCATTGCATTTAAATCAAGATAAAAAAAATATTTTTTCGTGATGTTTTCCTTTAAAACTTTAAATATTTAAAATTTTGACCTTTGACCTACTTGTTTTAAAAGTAATCCTAGTCAAATTTTCTTAAAAACTTCAGAATGTATTTTCTGAGATATGGCTTATCTTATCGTGTAATAACTTTGTTTAGTCTGAATATTAGTTCCAAAAAAAAATTGACTTTATAACTAAAAAACTACAAAAAATGCCCCTTTGGTCAAATACACAAAAAATACTAAAAAACTACAAAAAATGCCCCTTTGGTCAAATACACAAAATTCAATTCACAGGTACGGTTTAGTGGTACAAGGCATTGACGTAATTCTTTTTTAGTTTTATCTTCTGTAGTATTCTCTATATACCTCATAGTTTTATTCCAACTTTTTTGAAATTTGTTGAACAAAATTTTTACAAGTTTGAAATTGGAGTTTTGAACAGTCTTAAAAAAAATCAACAGAAATCATTGCATTTAAATCAGTATAAAAAAAATATTTTTTCGTGATGTTTTCCTTTAAAATTTTAAATATTTAAAATTTTGACCTTTGACCTTCTCATTTTAAAAGTAATCCTTGTCAAATTTTCTTAAAAACTTCAGAATGTATTTTCTGATAACTTTGTTTAGTCTGAATATTAGTTACAAAAAAATTGACTTTATAACTAAAAAACTACAAAAAAAAGGCACTTTGGCCAAATGCACAAAATTCAAATCACAGGTACGGCTTAGTTATACAAGGCATTGACGTAATTCTTTTTTAGTTTTATTTTCTGTGGTGTTCTCTATATACCTGTATAGTTTTATTCCATCTTTTTTGAAACTTGTTGAACAAAATTTTTAAAAGTTTGAAATTGGAATTTTGAAACAGTCTGAAAAAAAATCAAAATGTTTTAACTAAGCATGGAAGGGCATTTGAATTATCCTGGAGAAACAAAAACGTATTCTTCAGTAATTATGGTTCAAATTTAATTAAAAATAACAATTCATTTAAATATTTCTCAAAAAAAAAAAAAAAAAAAAAAAAAAATCGTAATAACTTAATGATCGGGTTAGTGATCGATTCTAGGAGGAGTTATGTTCAAAATTCAAAAGTCGGTAAATGTTGGTGCAGTCTAATATATATAACTATTTATTATAATTTAACATATACAAACATTAGCTAATAAATAAAAAGAAATGTCAAAAAGTTTTTAACTCTTCTACTGGTATAAAACTCAAAATTAAAAAAAAAGAAAAATAAAAATAAAATGTTTTAGATCAATAACCTTATTTTTAAAGTTTTTTTTTTTTCAGTCCAGTTCATTTACGAGAATATTTACACATTTTATTCTGTTTGGGTTTATGGATTGCACAAACAAAATTTTAATTAAAAACTTTTTCAAATCCAACAGTGTTCATAGATATAGTAAATCATAGAGCATATAAAGAACACTCAAACTAGGAATCTTAATTTATTTTGTGATTTAAAAAACAACATTAGTTACTTTTCCGATATTGTCTTTTAAGAAATAAACAATTAAAATCCACGATAAGATAAAATCAAGATTCAGTTTCGGTTGATACAAAAGATTCCTTTTATGTTAACTAAACCATTTTACATTTTTATTTGAAATTTATGTATCATTTAAGGGTTTATCTTCGTACTTTTACATCACTTCATAAAATTATCACTTAAGTGAAGATTTATATTCTGATCTTTAAATACGATATTTTTATTCTTTAGAACACAATTGATACGTGCTATAATTACTAAATAATATTAAATATTTTTTATATTCTTCAAGAAAATTGCCATCAAAATTATAATAATTAAAATTTTATGCATTTTTTTTTTTTTATATTTTATTTTTTGGTAATTTTGTTATTCCACTTACATACAGTAAAGTCAATTTAATGTGGGGTAATTCCTTAATGGGTTTTGGAATCAGTTGCAAAACAATTTTATGGGCGTTTAAATGAAGTCATATTACTTTAAGTAAAAGAAAAGTAAATTAAAACAGCATAAATAAAATTACTTTAAGAATTCAAAAAAGATTCCGTTAGCGCATAATTAAATTTGTTTACTTAATGGAATTTTTGTTTTTTTTTTTTTTAATTTCAAAGGTAAACTTTTCATCGTAGAATAATAAAGAGTTTAATTATTTGCGTAAGACCTTTTAAATTGTATTTGCTAAGGCCAATGTATATAAAAAAAGTATTTCTTTTGCACTTTTAAATTTATGGATTTTTTTCAGAAAAAAAAAAATATTTTAATTTATATTTACTTTTGTATTTTTTAAGACTTTGCCATTGTCAACGCCATTAAAAGGCTTTCAAATTCTTAGCTAACTTAATTAATTTCTTAAAAAATATATATATATTTTTTTTAATTATTTAATCAATGTTTTTAGATCAATTATATTCTTTGTGTAGGGTATTAATGAACGACATAATTAACGAATGATCCTAGGAAAAATTTAGAATATGTTCTAAAATCATTAGTTCTAGAACTGATGTAATCATAACCACTTTAATAACATCCTTAGAACTAGTTGTGGCACTCGTGGAAAGAACCTTTTTGTGATTCTAAATTGGTTTTAAGGAATGTTTTTGAGAACTAGTGCTTAAGAACTAATTGCGTGTGACTTCTACATTACTTCTCTGAACAAGTTACTGGTTCCCAAATGAGTTCCTGGAACTGTTTAAAAAACTTGTTTAAAAAACTAAAAAAGGAGTTTAAATTTAAAAACAGGTTTTGAAACCGTTCCCTAACGCTTCTACAGATTTAGTTCTAAATGTGACAATTTCGAACAAAAATCATTGATTAAAGAACTAGTTTTAGAACCTTTCTACAGAACTAGTTCTGGAAGTGACAATTTCAAACAAAAACCATTGTTCGTAACGCCAAAGTTAAAAATTTGCTATTTATGGGGTTTTTTGTTCCGGCCTGTAGCATTTTTTTAATGTTGTCAATAGAAATCATAACGAAAATACATATGAAGTAAATGCGGAGAGCCATGGGCAACGGTCTCCCCACAAGCCCTATCCAAACTTTGTCAATTTTCAAGAAGTTTTTTAAATTTATTTCTAAAGTTCTCAAAATGTAAATCTCAAATCAACAGAAATTATATTATTTGAATTCCGCCATATTTTGGTAAAACACGCAAAAAGTATTTTACAAAAACAGGGTGACGATTGCAATAAAAATAGTTAATTTTTGAAATACGCTTTTCTCGCCCTATCCAAACTTTGTCAATTTTGAAGAAGTTTTTTAAATTTATTTCTAAAGTTCTCAAAATGTAAATCTCAGATCAACAGAAATAAAATAATTGAATGCCGCCATATTTTGGTAAAACACGCAAAAAGTATTTTACAAAGACAGGGTGACGATTGCAATAAAAATGGTTAATTTTTGAAATACATTTTTCTCGGATTGGGATTTTGGGTATTTTGGTACAAAAAAGTGTTACTTTTTTAAATCGCCTGACAAGTTTATCTATATTATATCAAAATTTCAATAAGCTATCTTTATTCATTAAAATTTCAAATCAATTCAGTTATTAAAATTATTTCTCAAAAAAAAAAAAAAAAAAAAAAAATAAAATCTAAATTTAAAATTTTTCGGGTTATATTATTTAGAATTTTGTACAGGATCCAGTGAATAGTTTAAAACTCAAATTGAGCTCGCCAAGTTAAAAAAAAAACATGCCCAAAAATTTGTAAAAATTTAGTTTCCAGATATGCCGCACAGAAAATCGTATTTTTAGTAGAGATCTTAAATTAAATTTTGGCGATTTTTGAAAAAATTAGATACCCGAAGGTAACCTGTGCTCATCGAAAAAAGTTGAAAAACACCTCAGCTTTAGCCATGTCAAATATATCCTGCGGTTCAAAAGTTACATAATTATTTCCTAAAAAAAAAATAATGTTCTTTTTCAGGGATTCCTATTCATTGTTATTGAAGTTATTCTATTAATGTAACGTTTATGTAAATATTTTGTAATTTTTTGTCAAAGAAAATTTTACAACAAGTTTAAAAACTATTAAAAAATACTATAGTCATTGCAATCATTACACGATTATCACAAACATATTTTTCAATTAATACAAGTTTTCACAAAACAATTTAATTTGAAAAGACAACAAGATGTATGTTAAAACAAGACAAGATATATATTAAAAAAAGACATTATGTATATGCACAAAATGTAATTTTTGGAGAGGGCATTATAAGAAACATATGGTCAATTATTGACCGATTCTTAGAAAATTTATATACAATTATAAATCTTTTTTGTGTCGCATATTATTTTGATACTAACACTTATATAGGATTTATGCAAGTTAAAGTAATTTTCGAAAGTAGGCCTTATAAAAGAGCCGTTTATGTAAAATTTCGTGATATATTCTGGGAGTACATTTGTAAAATATCATTGAATTATTTTTAAAATTATGACCTCAATTAAAATATTAATAAAACACTTGTTTAAGCGAAAAACATATTTTTTCTAATTACAAAAATTTTTTATTATTTAAGTGCATATTTTCAAGTTTTTGGAGCATATTTTTTTTACTGCATATTTAATAGGCATAAAACTCTTTTTTTTTAGAGCATATTTGTGGTTTCCCTATTCATAACACATATTTTGTAGCTTCGAATATAATTTGAGAAATATGCTATTTATTAAAGGAAATTTTCCAAAGGTTTCCTTAGGTTTGAATCTATGTTTATTGAGGTATTTTAAATAACCTAAACACACACTTTAAAAAATGCATTTAAAGCACTTAGCTATTTATAAAAATCCATTTAAACTTTACTAAAAAACTTAAGTGTTAAATTGTAAATACCAAAAAATAGTAAATAAATAATAACAAAAACATTAACCGTAATTAACAAATATTTTAACAAGCTTGTTTTGTACACATGAAAAAAATTAACAATTTTTCCCTTTTAGAGATCAGGGTCATTTGGATAAATTTGTGTGTATTTTTTTTTTTTTCAAAGATTTTAATATGTATGTTTGTATCAAATTGTTACTTTTTTAATTAGTTGTTAAATTTGTCAATTAAACAAAATGAATCATAAAACAAAAGCATAAAATCATCTGAGGAGGAGGCAAAGAAAGAAGATAAATGTTTAACAATGCAACTCTGTTTTGAAAATTTAATTACAATTGTAACTTGACATTGAATTATTGTTAGAGTAGTTTCTACGAGAAGAAATATAGTTTTGCAATTAAATTCCCATAAATTAAATATTTACTAAATAATAAAACCAAAACAAATATTTACACGAATTGTTTATCAACACCTACAAAATATTTGACATTTACTTTACGTCTACACGAAGACATTTTTATTTCTTAATATTAAAAATAACTTCGCCAGAATAACGGGAAAACAATTTTATTTCCAAATTTCTATTAAGGGGTGAAGAAAACTTACATGAGAAATTTAAATGTTAAATTTCCTTTTTCTATCGAAAATTTTAATTTATTTTTTGTTTGTCTTTTCAAAACAAAATTAATTAATTATTTTGTACTTTTCTTTTTGCGTAATTTTAAAACACAACAATAAATTTGACAGCTTATGTTAAACATTATTTCTCAGCTTTATGTTTAAACATTTATTGCGAAATAGATTGCGCAATATGTTATTGTTCCACAAGTAACATTTTAAAGAGAGAGATAAAATTTGACAATTGCCAACATAAAAATATTTACGTGTAGACTAGGAGTTATAATGCAACTGAGAGAGAAATTTGGCCAAATGGACCGGAAGAAAAAAAAAATATTATAGACTTGCTTAAATGTTATGCTAATTGTAAAATAAAAATTTGTTTAAGATTTTAAGTAAAAAGCAAGTTTTAAAATCATTTTCTTTCAAATTTAAATTTTTGTTAGGTTTTAAAAATTGAAGAATTTTTTAAAACAATTACGGGAAGAATATTAAAAAAAAAATAAAAATAATATTTGGTATTCATTTTCCAACTCAAGGTATTATTTTATGTCTACTAAGTTGTGCGTTCAAATAAAACATAACATGTTTTTGTTTAAATAAAATATGAACGGAATAAGTTAGGATTAAAACTAAAACAAACACTTATAGCATTTCTTCTCCAGATTTTTCTGTTATATAATCTTATATAAAAGTTAATTTCTAACGAGATTATTTTTAATTTTTTTAGGTATTACTTTTGACAAAACACTTTAAAGTACTTTTAGGAAATTTTTCACGGTATAAAAATTTAAAATTAATAAACACAATTAAGCCCTGCTACGGCCTTCTTAAATTCGCTTTTAACTTGGATCCAATTACTTTACAATTGCCAAAATTCTGGGACTAAAATAATGTTCCCTAATATGGATGCTTCTATTGTAACGACTAAATTCTAAATGTAGCCAGAAAATTTTAAAAACACTCTTGCTGTCACAAATGTCATCAACAGTGTTGGCGTTTTGATTATTTTTAACCCAAATTGGTTATTTTATTTTCCAATGTGGATAGGGTGCATTTTTTCTATTTTGGTTATTTACTTTTTTTTGTTAAAAAAAAAGTTTCATTTTTATAAACTATTTTTTTACTAATTAAATATCTTTAATTTTAAAGTTTATAAAAATAGAAGTGTTATAAACAAAAAAAGTCCCTATAAAAACCAACTCTTATTTGCATTCATCTTTAACCCCTGTACTTATATATAGATTTTTCTTAAAGTCTACCTTATTTTCTTTTACTGCTTTAATCATTTGTTTTGAAATTCTCAATTTATTTTAACACAAGATCTTTTAACGTTTTGTAATATGAATAATTTAATTTATATTATTGAACTACAAATTAAAAAATATTTAACATTTGTATGCCCTTGTTCTTAAGGTTGCCAGATTTGCTGCTGCTATTATATTCTGTGAAATAAAAAAATATGCTTTGGGCTTATTACTATCAAAAAAAATCTTCATCAACGCTTCAGATTTCATTTAACTTTTTATATAACTAAAAATTGTTTTCACCTTGAAAAATTGCATTTGAACTTGTAACTTGACAACTTGTAAAATATCTTGATAATCAATTTCATTCAAGGCCGCCTGGCAACCCTAGTTGTTCTAAACCGTTAAACATTTAGAGCAAGTTACGATTAATAAAACTTTATAATCTATATTAAAACAATATTTTAACTTGAATATATAAAAGTTATATCAACCACATTTTGGTTTCTTTTCCTAATTTAGTTACTTTTTTTAAAAAAATTTGGGTTACAAAAAATGTTTTACCATGGCAGCACTGGTCATCAGTGTCTTTTTATGATATTCTTTGTTATGATTATTTGGGTTTATTCACACTAAAGAATCAAAACAATCGCATATGCATCTTGTAACATTTTGAGTAAACTTACAATTACAAACAATTTACAAATTGTTTTGTAAATTTTATTGTTTTTAATTTTATACTATTCACAACCATTTTCTCGATTATTATACACAAAAATTGTACCTTGAACCATAAAAAATGTCGGCAATAACGTATGTTTTCAATGCTAATACCAAATATTGAAAATATTTTTATTTTCTTTATTATTGAGGAGCTTTGTTGACTAAAGCTTAGGCATAACTTTGACTACCATCTGCATGCATACAAACGAACGGATTTCAAGAATTAAATCTGACATATCTCTAGAAGATATTGTAATCAAGAAAGATATTTAAAATTAACTGCAGAAAGAGTTATTACGAAAATTTTGTGTTATATTTTATTCGAACGCACACTTTAGTTTGAAAGATATTCAACTTCAAAAATTTAATTTAATTCTTTACAAAAAATTCCAACATTTTTTAATAATATAGTAAATATATAAATTTTTGAATGATACTAAGGAAAAAATTTTAAATTATTTCAATTCGATGAGTCGAAAAAATGCTTAAAATTAAAATTTTTGAAATGAATAATTTAGTAATTAATTTATTTGAAAAGTTGAAAAAATAGGCATATTAGCTGTGTTGCAGGTTTTATTCAGATTTTATAGAAAAGTGTTCTCGTACTCAAAATTTCCATATATTTTGTTCTTTCTCTAACAATTTCTGACTAAAACTTGTACTTTGACAAGTACCGAAACAGATCTGCTATATATTATTTTAAAGGAAATTATGTCTTCTTTAAAATTATGTATAAAATATTTTATTATACAAAAATTCATAGAATTCTTTTATAAAAATAAAACAAATAAAAGAAATCATGATTTCAGGAATATATTTTATAATTTTGGATACAACTATAAAAATAATTTATAAAGAATTCAGAAACTCAAAGTTCGAATTAATTTTTATAATTTTTCTATATATTTTTAAGATCAAAAATTTTATTATTGATAATTTGAGTTCTTTCACAAAATCAATTAGTGTAAATAAATTTACCGATAGATTCTCAGAATTTTTTCAAAAACTTTAAAAACATAATAAAGAAGGTTTTAAAATAAACAATCAAACTGTTTTTTACAGAACCGAAATTTTGAGGTTTTGTTCAAAAATTAGTGATTTTCGACTTTCGCTAGGTGTAGGGAATACATTCAAAATTTTACAAAATTTAACTTACAAGCTTTCTTAAGGTCTAATCTTTCAGAAAATGTTGAAAAACATTGAACTTGTTTAATATTAAAATTACTTTTCTGACGAAAAATATAGAATTTTGAGATATATTTCAAAATGTCGATTTTAAAACTTTTTTTCAACTTATATTGAGAAAATTTAAAATTTGTTTCATTAGAAAATTATCAAGAATTTTTCTATATAAGAATTTTTTTAAAAGAATTGTAGGCCAAAACACAAAAAAGTCAGTATTAAAAATGACAAAAACAAACAAAGTCAAATATCTTTAAAACCGTAAGAGATATACAGGTTTTTTCTCTGTCTTGCTTAGAGGAATTAAGAAATTTTAAAATATATTAAATAGTTAAATATTTGTAAGTAACAAGCTGCGATATGTTTTTCACCCTCAAGGTGAGGCCTCCGTAAAGCCGCCTGTGCTTCAACTACATATTTCAGCAAACAATATTCTAAAAACCTAACTCCTCTCCTATAGATGTTCTACGTTTGATCTAGATCGTTTTAACAGTTTGGAAGACTCATATTTATTTCGATTTCTTTCACGATTGTTCTCACTGTAAACTGTAAAAATACGTTCAGACTAGTCAAATATTTGACAAAAAATACAAACTAAATATACACTTCACATTGGGGTCGCTCAGAACAAAACTAGGCATTAACTAAAGTAGCAAGTTTCAGTATTAGTTTCTGGTATAGTTGAAAAGCGTAAGTCTCTTAGGCACCAAATTAAAAAAAAGTAGTTTGCAGTTAATTTTTTGGCAAATTTGCAAAGCAAAATATTTTATATTGTATGAATGATAATTTTTGTTTGTGTTAACCTATGTCTTTATGCTAATGTGTATAATGCATAAATAAATAGATGCAACACTCATTTCAAAGTGTAGCGTTCAACTTAAAATCACTTCCTGAGTCGAGATAACAATGTCCGTCCTTCCGTCTGGCTGACTGTCAATGTAAACCTTGTATAAGTTCAAACTTTTAAGATATCATTATAAAATTTGTTAAATTTATTTACTTTAATATAAGGACGAAGCGGATTAAAATTTCTTTGGATCGGTTCATTACTTCTGCTGCCCACTATACAAATGTTCTTCCGAAATGTGATTTTAAGCTCTTAAATGCTTAAATTAATCATGGTTTAAATAAAATTCAGAAAAACGAAGTTTTTTATAATCGTATATAAATTGTGTGCTAAATTTCATGATGATCGGCCCATAATTTAGCATAGCTCCCATATAAGCTCACTTCTAAAAATCACTTTAACTTTAAAGAAAATCGAAAGCCTATTGACAAATTTAATGGTGATCGGTTTTTTACTGACCATCACCTTCATGTAATAGCTCCATCTGAGAGTCAGAATAATATGCATAAAAGCTATATAAACGCTACTATCATAATAATATTATGTATACAAATTTGAAAAATGCATAAAAAATAGTAAAAAAAAAATCATTTTGTTAAATATAGTATTAGAAAAACAAGCGTATCCTTCCGTGCGGCAAAAAGAGGCAAAACATATAAATGCGCTTACACTTATAAAATGTCGGCGCATAATATGAATATGGTCGCTAAGAGGCCAAAATATACTTTTTCTCTTCCAAAGTCGAATAAGTTTTTTTTTTTTTTTTTTGAAATTTATTAAAAACCTTAATATAAATAATTCCTTTGCATTTAAAACAGTCGTACGTTTAATATAGAAAACATAAATTTTCAGAAATATTATATGGAATGATATTTTTTTAACTTTAAAAATAATGATGTTAAATAAAAAATAAAAAAATACAAACAAAATATAACAAAAAAAATTCTTAACTTTAATGCCTCGCACACAGGTCAGTAGAGCATAAACCAAAAAAGTAATTATGGTGTAATAGAGAAAAAAAGTCTTAGCTTTCCAGCCATGTTAAAGGGGACCCCTCTGTGTGGTCACGCAATGTTGATCAAATATTTGCTAAATGTGAACATAGCTTAACTTTAAAAGTAACTAGCAAAAGAATATGAAAAAGCTCATTCAACATCTTACAAATAATGTAAGGTTTTAAATATTTATAAAAATCTTATGATTTTTTTTATGACGTTTATACGTCTTTTTTTATTAATTATGAGAAATTTTATGATATGATATGATATTTTAAAATGTCAAAAAGTATAAAAATGCTAACTTTTTTTCAGAAAAGAAACACCTAGGTCTATAATAAATAAATTATATATTAATATTTCTAATAACTGCTTAAAAATTAAGCTTCACTTTGAAAATAACCGCCAAATTAACAACACTGCCATTAAAGTAAACAAAAAAAAAAAAGAAAACAACGTTTAACTTTAAGAGAATCCAAAGAGTAAAAAATCAAAGTGTTTGATTAGAAATGTAAACAATAGTTAGTAACTAGGAGTACACATTCAACATAACCATAATAGATCAGCCAATAAAAAAAAAATCACCAATAAATGTCAATAAAATAAATAGAAATTGACTTACCTTTGATTAATATTCAAATAAATAATTTGTTCTTGTTAAAAACGTTTATTAATATATATTAAAAAATCTTAATTTCTTTTCTGTTTTTTTTTATTATTATTTTTTTTTTTTTAATACAAATAAAAAGTTTTAAATTAATTTTTATTTATTAAGCACACTATTAAACTCTCGAAACACGCAGTTTAAGTTTAAGTAACAACATTCAAATACCTACTAAATTGTAAATTTTAGCTGTTTTTATTAAAAGCATCTCATATGGTAGAGGAAGACGATCACCGATCACATTGATTTGAGCAAAATGATAAATAATGGGAAAATAGCAAAAAACCCAAAAAAATAAAAACAGTTTAACAAAATTAGTAACAAGAGTGATGAGAACAAGTTTTTGTGATTTTTTTTTTATTATTTATATTTTTAAATACATTTTCGGTTTTTTTTTTTTGTTCTTTAATAGTATTATTTTTTTTTTTTTTTAATTTAGTGCGACTTATCCGTCTAGAACTTTAAGGGACGTTAAAAATCTACTGGTTGACTAATATTAAGACAAAACAACAATTGCTCAAGATAATTTGTGTTATTACGAATTCTAAATTGTTGTGTTCAGACGCACATTATTCAGTCTAAACCGCTTTTTCTTAACCTGATATGATCACTTCTTAAGTAAATAAATAATTGAGTTTTAATAATGATACGACAATATGTGTATATTTAGTTTTGTTTTATGTCGAAAGTAATATTTAATTTTATCCTAGATGTTATGGCAAATAAATATTGTAATTAGTGTTGCCATAGTAGTGTTAATAAATCTGGATCTGCTAAACAAGCTGATCTTAATGAAATTTGTAATAACGGTAGAGGAGAAGATAGATTTTTTAAATATTAGTTGCTGACATGTGTAATTTGAAGCACAGAAGGCGTTAAAGCAGGCCAAAGTTGACCACCTCGAGTGTGAAAAATACAGCGGAGTTTGTAGCTTTCACAAATATGAAACGATTTTAAATATTTTTACATTTCTGCATTATGTATTATTTAACATTGAAAATCTTAAATGTTTAATTTGGACTAAACTTTTTGATATTTTTGGCCCATAGCTATTTAATTCGACAATTAAAAAAATATATATAGAGTAATTCTTTATAATCATCTGAATGATACTAAAAAAATAACTATCTCAATTAGATAAGTCAGAAAAATTAAATCACAGTTTTGAGAAAGGTAAGTTGATATCTTTAACTTTTTGCCAAAAAAGTTACTTTATTTAAGCAATTTTTTTTAAAGAATTTGGTAAAAAGAATTCATTGTTTTTAGACATTTTCTGAAGATCTCATGAAAGCGTGCAAACGTAATTTTGTAAAATTTTCAGAATAAAACTTCAATTTTCCTACTGTCCAATAAGCACTCAAAAAATTCAAATTCAAGTGCTTGAAATTTTATTTGAACTCAATTGTATTTCAACCTATTTCGTAAGTATTTTTAAAGTTAGAACTTCCTTTAAATTCTGTTCATGTCAGAGAATGTTCTTTCGGATCGTAATAAAGATTCCGAAATCCAATTCTATTTTAAGTTTTTTTTATTTAAAATTTAAAAAAGTCTCTAAATTCTATACAATAATAAATTTTTTATTTTAGTGAAATATATAACTTTCAGCGAAATATTTAATTTTCAGTGAAAAACATGATAATTGAATTTTTAATAAAAATTAAATATTTAGTGAGAATCGAATTTTTAGTGTAGAATCAGAACTTGAAATTTTAATTTGATTAATCGGTTTTCAGTGAAAAATGGGACTTTTACTGAGAAATCAAATTTTTAGTGAAAAAGCAAGTTTTTAGTGAAAAATCAGATTTTTAGTTAAAAATTAAATTTTTAGTGAAAAATCAAATTTTTAGTGAAAAATCAAATATTTTAGTGAAAAATCAAACTTTTAGTGAAAAATTTAATTTTTAAAAATCAATTATATACCATTCACCCGTGTTGAGATGTGATACGAAAAATTAATATATTTTGAAGTTGATGCAACAACAACAATAATTAAAAGAAAGAGTGTTGCAAAAATTTACAGACCGATTAGATTGATTTAAAAATTCGAAATTCGAGAAAAATATTTGTGACAGATCTGCGTAAGAACGAAGTCTGTAGCTTATATAGTGGCTTCAGAAATCGAAAAACGCATTTTGGCCGACATCTTGGATACTAATAGACTGAATAAATTCATTTCTTTGGCACAAAAATTTTGAAAAATTTTCGAATTTTCTGTGAAAGGACAAAGGCTTATATAGCTTATATAATGGCTTCAAAAAGTTGAAAAAAAAACCAAAAACGATAAAGCATATTGTTGTTTTTCAGTGCCCATAAAAACAACAACTGTATGCAAAGCAGACATTAAATAAATAAAAAAATATTTATTTTTTGTTTTCTTTTGTTTGTAGACCGATTTGTAGCACACTAAGAAGAAGGCTTTTAGTTTCCGACTTTATATAAATTCTTGAACTATTTATAATTTCGTTGCCGTATATATTTTTATTAAAGAGATATCAGTGAAAAAGTATGAACCTGAATTATTACGGGCTTCGAATTTTTCTTGTTTTTAGTCCACACCTTTTTTATTTATGAATGAATTTTATTTATGAATAGTACTTTCAATAGAAAGACTGATATAACTGAAAATGTCGTAGAATTTGATGATGGATATAAAAACAATGTTGTTTATATTGAAAAGGCTCATTGAACTTCAACTCTACATACATTTTAATTAAATTTTTAAAAACCCTATAATCAATATGACAACAGTGATGATTTTAACTATCTAATGTTAATTTATCAAGTTTTTTGCAATACCTGTTGTTAATATAGGCACTCAACTAATTATAAAACAAGTTAGAGTGCTATATTCGGCTGTGCCGAATCTTATATACCCTTCACCCGTGTTGAGATATTATGTGAAAGTTAATATATTTTATATTTGAATAAGTGAAATAACAACAATATCAAATGACAACATTAATTATAAGAAAGGGTATTTTGATAATTTATGGATCAAATAGGTTCTTTTAAAAACTGGAAATTCGAGAAAAATATTTGTAACAGATCTGCGTAAGAACGATGTCCGTAGCTTTTATAAAGACTTCAAATATTCAAAAACGTATTTTGGCAGATATCTCGGATACTAATAGACCGACTGAATTCATTTCTTCGGCACAAAAATTCTGAAAAAAAACTCCGAATTTTCTGTGAAAGGACAAAAGGTCAAGCTTATATAGGGGCTTCAAAAAGTTGAAAAAAAAAACAAATATGATACAGCATGTTGTTTTTTTTCACCATAAAAACAACCACTATATGCAAAGCAGACATTAAATAAATAAAAAAAAAAGATTTGCATATAACTCTCTTTCTTAAAGACCAATTTGTACCACCCTAATTCAAGAATTTGCCGTAGGAGTTGCACGGTAAAGAAGTATTTTATACACACTTTTATTAAAGAGATATCTGTGAAAAAGTATGAACTGGAGTCCATAAATTTTTTATTTATGAATCGATAATCCCCCCTATAGTGCTTTCAACAGAAGGTTGGACGTAGCTAAAAATGTCTTAGAATTTGGCGAGGACCCAGAACCTATATATATACTTTATGGGGTCTTAGGTGAACATTTCGATATGTTACATACGGAATGACAAACCCAATTTTTTTATAAGTATAAATACAATGTTGTTTATATTGAAAAGGCTTATTGAACTTTTAAAAAAGAACTGGCAACTCTACATAAATTTTAAATTTATTCTTAGAAGCCTATAGTCAATATGACAATAATAACGATTTTAGCCACCTAATAATACTCTTCTCAGTTATTGCCGTCAATAATGTTAATTGATCAGGTATTTTTGCAATACCTGTTATTAATATAGGCACTCAACTAATTATAAAACAAGTTAGAGTAATATATTCGGCTGTGCCGAATCTTATATACCCTTTTAATTTATTTTAAAGCTGATGAAACAACAATATCAAATGACAACATTAGTTAAAGGAAAGGGTATTTTGAAAATTTATGGTCCGAATAGATTGATTTAAAAATTCGAAATTCGAGAAAAATATTTATAATAGATCTTCGTAAGAATGAAGGCTGTAAAAAAATTCAAAAACACATTTTGGCTGATATCTCGGATACTAATAGGCCGATTGAATCCAAAATTTTCTGTGAAAGGACAAAGAGTCTAGCTTATATAGGGGCTTCAAAAAGTTGAAAAAAATATGATACAACATGTTGTTGTTGTTGTTTTTCAGTGCCCTTAAAAGCAACTATATGCAAAGCAGCCATTAAATCAAAAAAAAGATTTGCAAATAACTCTTTTGTTTATAGACCGATTTGTTTGATTTAAAAAAACGAAATTCTAGAAAAATATTTAGGATCGATCTATATAAGAATATATCTTGTATAGGGGCTTCAGAAAGTCTAAAAATGCGTTTTTACCAATATCTCGAATACTAATTAACCGATTTTATTCATTTCTTCCGAAAAGTAGTTCCAAAATAATATTCCCAATTTTCTGTGTAAGAATGAAGTCGCTAACTTGTATAGAGGCTTAGAAAAGTCGAAAACTAAAACTTTTTTGAAGGTATATTCAGTTTTTTAGCGATATCTCGGCTATTTATAGTCCGATTTTGCTCATTTTTGATGTTTGAAACATATATATCCGATATCTGGGGCGAACATCGTTATATCGACTTAACTATCAATAAATATCCAGAATATATATACTTTTTAGGGTTCTAAATGAATATTGTAAAAATTCCAAACGGAATGACCAACTTATATATACTCTATACACCTATGGTGAAGGGTATAAAAAAATAAAACAATGTATTATCTGCTGGTGTCAATTCATTTTATAACTCAAATAGCCAACAAAATATTATTAACTGATATTTTGATTTTTCTCAACTGTTGTTAAATTTGCTTCCTTATTGTAGTTTTTACAACACAATTTTGCTTAATTATAATATTTATACATTCCACTTCATTAAACAGATTTCTTAATAAAAAAAAATATTCCTATCCTTCTCATTATTTATATTTCAAGCCAAAAGGACCTGTTTTATGCTGACTTTTGTGGCTACGATTATTATCAACTCAAGTTACATCCGCATATAGAACCTTTTACTTTTGTTGCTGAACAAATACCTGGTTAAAATGAAATATTTCTTAACAAGGTTGTTTATATTGAAAAGGCTCATTGAACCCTGTTAAATTGCCCATAATTACAATTCCTGCATAAAACATAAAGAATGAATAAAATAATGAATTACTAGAGTCGTTTAAATTTAGTAACTAGTTAGTGAAAGGAACTTTATTGTTTTAAATTTAAATATAAGTAATTGCATATGGTATGTATGTAGTTATGTATTGTATTTTGAATGTGTTTGTCAAACTTTTCCACATATTAAAGATTATTGAACTGATCTATGAAATTGTACTAAAACATTCTAAAATTCTAGAGTTAATTGTTATTATAAAAGATAATTTTATAGTTGTAAATGGCAAACGTAGTAATTATTCTTTCATTGTAAAATAATTTAGTTTTAAACAGAAAGCTCTTGAAAGGAGGTAAAAATTCTAGTAATATAAATTTATTATTAATTTAGCCTACTCTGTATTAAAATATTAATAGAAAATTAAAAAAGATTTCAATTACTTTTATAATTAAATAATTTACTCAAGAACGAAGTTTTCTAATACACAGAAACATTTTTTTCTAAAATTAATCAATTAAAATATTTGTAAGAAATTAAAAAATTGTTTCAATTATTTTTATAATTAAATAATTTGCTCAAAAATGAAGATTTATAATATATTAAATTCTACACAGAAAAATCTAAAATCATATTTCAAGTATAAAGAATGCATATTCAATTATTTTATTAATTGAAATTTAACCTAATAAAAAAGAGTGTACATTCAATTATTCAAATCATCAGTTACTTTTAATTTATGATTAATTGTTTTATTAATTAAATAATACCATAAGAAAAATAATTGAAAGGCCATCAATTATTTTATTTTTAGTAAAAAATATTAGAAAATTTGAATTTTGAGCACGTGAATAATTGGTACAATTAAAAAAATAATTAAAGCTATTTTTATCTTTGATAATTTATTTATTTGACCATATTTTTTCTATGCTGTAACTTGACCTTTATTCTGCTTGAGTTGAGAAAATTTAACTCTAAGATACTTCTATTTTTACAAAGCACTGTAAAATATTTCCTAAAATCTTAGGGGCCAAAGGAATGCGCATAGGGTTAAGATTCCTCAAAATTTAGATTAAAAAGTTAATCAACATTAATGCTCTAATAAAAATTTGAATAGCATGTAGCACAATTAACACAATGAAATATATAGATCCAATATAATACCCGACGTACATATACAGATCCAAAAATCTTTATTAAATATGAAGATACCAGATCGAAACAAGTTTTTAGTAAGAGATAAAGTATTAAGAAGTTTAATCTTTCAGTAACGATGAATAGTGATTCCAAAACGCTGTTTTTGGAAATTATTTTGTAACTTGTGAACCATTAGAAATATCTGAATAATTTGAAATGACAATGTATGAGGTGTTTTTAATATACATCTTCCGATAAAAAGTCCGAAGTTGAAACTTGAACAAATTTTAACATTTGTATTATTATTATTTTTTTTTTTTTTTTTTTTTTGTTCAAAAAAATTTTTTTGTTCTGACTATAACAATGTTTACATACTAAAACTTAACGCAAAAGCATGTAAAATAAAACCAATGGCGTTTTAGGCAAGGGTCTCCTCGTGAGCACTCTTCAAACTTTTTTTTTGTAATTTATTTGTAGAATACTAAAAAGGCTAAATGGGATCAAAAAAATAAAATATGTTAGTTATGTACATATTAGGGTGATCGATGCGTTTTTTTTTTTCAACAGGCTTCGAAACCGGTTTTTCCAGGCTAGATGCAGTCGGTTTTTTCAAAATATCCTTTTTTCGAATGTCGAATAATCCGGGATTTTTAACCCAAAAATCGGTTTTTACGAGTTATTTAATTTTCAGTATTTTTTTGTCATGAAAATATATGGAAATAATATAGCCTTGGAATCCCAATTATGCATTAATCATGCAACACATTTGTGTATAGTAAACACCTTATATTCAAATAGAGACTACAATATTGAGGATTCAAATTCCGACGAAGGCGATGATATGGATTTTAAAGATAACGAAGAAAGCAATATTTTTGATTTAGGCGATAATGTTTGTTTAAAAAACAATTTAAAAACAATTATAGACCGACTTAGATCATATGTAAAAACCTTTAATAAAACGCCCGAAAAAGGAGAAATAGCAACAGGCATACGATAAAAAACAGGAAAAGATGGAACTTAAATTAATTCACGATGTGAATCACTGTTGGAATTCCATGGCGAAAATTATTTCTCAATTCTTAAGAATTTATAAGGTTGTAAATTATGCACTTTTAGACTTGGGACAGTTACCTTTTAATGAAAAGGAAATTAAAATATTGAAAGAATTAAATAATATTCTGAAACCTTTAGAAATTGCAGTTAAACAGTTATCTAAGAATTCAACTACCCTTCTAGAAACTGAAGGGATTTTTATATTTCTCTTTAAAAGACTTTCAGAAATTGAAAACCCATTGGCAGAAGATTTACTTAATAGTTTAAAAAAGCGGATTAACGAACGTCGCATAAAAATTTTAAATACATTATTTAAATACAGGAAAGTTACCCAAAAGCGATCAAATACTCTTCTGCGACCGAAACCAAGGAATTTGCTATAAATTATATGATCGCTTATTCGGCGAAGAGGAGGATTGCTGTTCTGACGAAAAAGACGATGTAGCAATAAATGATTCCGAGAATTTGGAAGATATATTAAATAATACTATTAAAAATATACAGAATACTAAAAGCAGTAAAACAAGCCAAGGAAGTATTTTAACTGATTTTATATATTTAGACAAATGCAATATTAAGTCTGTCCAACCAGTACGTTAAATTAAAGATCGTTTTCTATGTGTAGTTTTATAAAAACTAAAGAAAAGAACAAATACTCTTCAAACAACTTAAATTGTATTTTATTTTTAGGAGTTCATTTTAAACAAACTACCTAGACAACATCCTATAAGCAATATAGGTTATTATCCTATTTTAATGATATTTATATACTTTTTTTATTTATTTATTTATTTTTTTTTTTTTTTTTTTATTGGAATGAATTTTTTAAGTTTTAAATTAATTTTATGTACCTATACAATATTATTTTATTGTAATTCTTGAAAAGAAAGTTGAATAAATTGTTGGTTAAAAAAAAACTATTATACGTGTTTTTTTTTTTTTTTTTTTTTTCTTAAAAAAACGGTTAACCGGTTTTTTCTGAATTGCAAAAAATGCAACCGGTTTTTTCAAAATACCAACTATTCGAACTATTCGAAAACCGGTTTCTCCAAAAAGTAGAATAATCGATCACCCTAGTACATATGTATATACCAAACAAAATACGTTGTTTAAGCACACAAAAAGTATTTTCTGAGCCACGTATTTTATAATAAAACAATTTAATTTTTTTAAATACATTTTTCTCGGATTAAAATTTTCGTTATTTTGATGTAAAAAAGTAACTCCTTTTTCTCTGATTTTAGAATAAGTCTACCTATATAATATTTCACTAGGATATCCCTATTCAATTAAAATTTTTTTTATTATCATTATTTCTAAAAAAAAAAAAAGTATTTAAATCATAACTTGTCACCTCAATTGAAGTTGTAATTAAAGCCTTCAAAGCCGACTGCTGACTGTATAAAATTTTTTGTGAGGTGAGAATCAAGTACCTGCTCAAGCTTTTTAACATGTCATTAAAGAACTTCTGGGAACACGATTTTTAATCCTGAAAATCCTAAACCCTCAAAAGATCGTAGCAAAATTTATAAAATTAATTTATAGGTTGTAATCAAATTTTAGAGTATATAAGGTCTAGATATCTAGTTTATTATGTGAACTATTAAACTAAATGATTAGATTATGAAAAAAAAAAGTAAAATATTATTTTTCTCCAAAAACATAAAAACAAAAATAGCTGCTGCGAGACAGTCTTGATCGCTAGAGGATTAAAGAAGAAGGTCCTCTGAGGAGTGTATAAATTCTACTTTTTTATACTCCTCCTTATAACCTGCAGTTATCACCTTTGATCGTAAATGTATACCTTCTTCCATCGCCTTTATTACCCTTTTCGACACATACGACTGCAATCATGTACAAATTTATCTATGTTTGACATAAAAAAAATCTTTATAGTAGTATGTACGTTGCGTACAAAACTCTTGAAACATTATGCCAATCAAGGGGAGTTATCAAAAATCCTTTTCAAAATGATATTTTCAGCTTTTATATACTATTATCGATTTAACAAAGTACGTCCGTCCTTCTTAGGGAAATCACTCTAAACCTCATATACTTGTTAATAAACATTTTAATAATATGAATAAAGCATTAGAAAAAGTTTTTTGTACAAATAATTCATTTTTAATAAATGTGAAAATACTTAGTTTCTATTTTCAAAAATTACTTTAAAAATTTTAAAATAGATCTATATGAATTATTAATCAATATTTTCAATGAGGTCTTAATTTTATTGGTACAAAAAAGGTGCGAAATTTGGCACAATCATGTTTTTTGACAGAGATATTGTAAGTTTTTGTGAGAATACTTTTGTTCACAAAAAATATTTAATACATATTTCTGAAGTATTTTTTTTTTATTATTTCACAAAATAATGTTATTAAAAATAACAAAATTTGCAAATCATACATTGTTCGTTGTTTTTCAGATTTTTTTTTTTTTTAATATTCGTCATACGCATACGTCATATTTAGCCATAATAATATTTCTATTTTTATTTTTGAATTTTGAAAAATTCGATTTTCATGTTTTGAAAAGTAAAAAAAAAAAATATTCGAAAAAGTAAAGTTATACACCAATATCTCAATAAGTTATAAACGGATTTTAATGATTTAAGTCGCATATAGAAGATTTGCAGTTTAAGATGCATTCATAGTGCAAATGTATATTTAAGATGTATTTTTGAAAAATGTGTACCTTTTAAATTTTTGTTTCCCTCTGATTTTATAAAAATTATAATGTTTGCTAAAAATTGCAATATAAATTGCTCTGGGACAGAATGATCCACTATTTTAAAAAAATTTCAAAATATTATATATATATATATATATATATATATATCCTAAACTAAAGTTCAGAAAAAAATAATTTCCTGAAGAAATAAAAAATATACATATTTTTTATACTAAAATTATTTCTGTGGTACTTTTTCGTGTGTCACTTGAATAAAGAATATTTTAAAACTATGCAAACTGTAATTTATTTTTAAATTTTGGGTTATAAAAATGAAAGTTATTATCTTCTAGCATTCAATTAGTAATGAGTACTGCCACCATTTTTAGAAATAACCTCAACAATGCGTTTTGGCATCGGCTTGTATAATAACTCTAAGTAATTTAGCGAAATTAAACTCCATGCTTCCGTTATTGCATCCTTTAAGGATTCTATAGCCTCAAATTGTTTTCCTCCTTCATAAACTTTTCTTGCAAGCCAACCCCAGACATTTTCCATTGGATTCAGATCTGATGAATATTGGGGCCAATCCAAAAGTTGAACACCTTGTTGATTAATCCATTGTTTTACTGCTCTGGCGGTATGAATCGGAGCGGTGTCGTGTTGGTACGTCCAAGGTATGAGTCCAAAGAAATCATTAAATTTTGGAAATGCTTCCTCCAGAATGTTTTTGTAAGTCGTTGCAGTCATTTTGTTGGATACAAAAACCAATTCTATGGTATCATAATACGAAATGGCACCTCATACCATTATTCCGCCCTCTCGGCTGTGTCTGCGGCTCAAAAATAATTCCTCCTTATTTAGGTCATGGAAGTAATAGTTATACCCGTCGGAACCATCAATATTAAGCTATTTTTCATCGGAAAGTACAACTTTAAACCATTTGTCGGACCATGTCATTGTATTTTTGGCAAACTTTAGACGTTGTGATTTGCGTTTTTCATTAAGTGGTGGTTTTTTTTGCAGTTTTCGTCGGACTATGTATGGGCACGACTTTAAAATACGGTGCACTGTTCTTAGACTGCCACTGATTCCACTTTTTTTTACCTATTTTTGATACCGGCATGGCAGAATTTCATGCAATTCTAAGAATTTTTCGTCTTTCTTTTGGATGTCTTTCCTCTATTAATGTTTTTGGCTATTTGGACCGGATTCTGACCCTGAGATTTCAAAATCAGGAATTTTTTCTTTTTCAGAGTTATTAAGAGCCTTACCACGTCCCATTTTGAATAAAAACTATTTAAAAACTATCAAATTAAAAATTCTCTAGCCGTTTATATTGAAAGAAATTAATATTAAAAGAATTCCTTATTCAAGTGACACACGAAAAAGTTCCACAGAAATACATGTCTTTTAAATAAATGCATAATTTTATTATAACAAAATATGTATATTTTCTATTTCTTCAGGAAACTAAAGCCAACACTTTGAAATTTGGTTGCGCAAAAAATTATTTTTTTCTGAACTTTAGTTTAGGAGATATACTTAATTAAAGTTAAAAAAAATGTGATTCCTTATTCAAGTGGCAGGCAGTGTATATATATATATTATATATGTATAATATATGTATAATATATATATATATATATTGTAAGTGCATCTTTAGCAAGAACTTTTTTTTAATATTATTTACAATCTTTGTTGTAATAAACCTTATTATACTGGTTTTAAAATCAATAAAATCCGATGCATAGTTAACAAGTTATGAATATCTAAAGTTGCATATTACTGAATGAGAATAAACAAAAAATTTTATGAAAAAAATTAAAATGTATGAAAACACTGGTGGTCTTTTTTCTACAAAAAAAAAAAATATATATATATTGAAAATAGTAAATTACCTTGTTCCAGAATAATTTTTATTGCCTTTTGGAGTAAATATATTTCTTTTAACCTATTAAAAAAGAATTAAAATTTAAGAGGTAGAGAAAGTTTTCAAAAATGCACTGTAAAACTGCAATTGCATTACGAGTGCATTTTTTAATAAACAATTTACCTTTGAATTACTGCCTCTAAACAGGTGTTAGTTAGTCTTTATTAGAGCCTTGAGTCAACATCGTAAAGAGATATTAGCATTTAAATTTACGTACTTTGTCAAATTTTTTACCTTTTATACAAATTTAATAAATTTGCGATTTTATTGAAATTACAAAAAAAATAGTAATGAGAAAGACTAAACAGCTCCACAGTTATATGCGTACTAAATATAAATAAAATAAAAAAAAAAAAATATGAATCTCTCTTGGAGTGATCGATATGTATTAAAGTTTATGAAAAAAAGTTGTCAATATTTATTTGATTTCAATCCCTGTAAACAAAAACTTGTTGATTAGAATTTATTAATTTAGTTATATATATATATTGTGCTTTATATTCTTTTGAATTACATAACGCGTATCAGAGCTATATAAACAGAACTGGCTTGACTTTTTAATAATTTCTTACCGGTTTTTAATAATATTTAATTAACAAATTATTATTATTTGCTACCGTCCCACGTTGGGTTAAACAATACTGATAATGAGGATTAATAAAAAAATTTATTTTTATAAATTTTGACAAAACTATAAAATTTATCACTAACTATAAAATTTATTGTTATATATTGTTTATTTTTTATACCCTTAAAGGGTACATATAAGTTCGTCATTACGTATTTAATTTCTACAATATTCAACTAGGACCCCAAAATGTATACATATGCTGAATCGTTATTGATAGGGTCGATATAAGGTCCTTTTGTCCGTCTGTCTATTGAAATCAGTTTTTATAAAGCCCCAGGTAACGGACATATATCTTTTATACATCAATTTACAAATAATTTCCCTTAGATAAACATTAATAAAAATGAGCAAAATCGGTTCTTAAAAAGCCGAGATATCACAAAAAAACCAAAGCTCAATAAGCGTTTTTGTTTTCGGCTTTTCTAAGACCCTATATAGGCGACTTCGTTCTTGCACAGCAAATTCTAAATATTTTTTTTTTTGGATTTTTTTGCGGAAAAAATGAACAAAATCGGTCCATTAGTATACGAGAAATCGGTAAAAGTGCATTTTTAGACTTTTTGGAGCTCCTATTTTTCTAAAATTTTGTTTTTTTTTTTTCAACCAAATCGGTCTATACTTAACCGAGTTACTTCCAAATATTTTTTTTTATTTATTTAATGGCTGCTTTGCATATAGTTGTTATTTTTATGGGCACCGAAAAACACCAACAATAAGCTATAGTTTTTTCAACTTTTTGAAGCCCCTATAAAATCTAATTCCTTCGTTCTTTCACAATAAAATTCGGAATTTTTTTTTCAGAATTTTTGTGTTGAAGAAATAAATTTAATCGTTCCATTAGTATCCGAGATATCGGCCAAGATGCATTTTTGGACTTTTAAAACCACTATATAAACTACGGACTTCGATTTGTCACAAATATTTTACTCGAATTGCGACTTTTTAAATCAATCTAATCGGTCCATAATAGTATATTCAAAAAAACGACATTTTTTGAAAACCGGGTTTCGAGTTATTCGATAAATAGTCTTTTTTAAAAGACCGCTTTCGAATACGGAATCGAATCGAATAAAAAACCGATTTTTGCTAAACAAAGCACATTTACAGTGTATTCAAAAACTGAAACTGGAAACCGATTAACCGGGTTTTATTTTTTAAAAAACCGACCGCTTTCGAATAATTCGACAGACCGGTTTTTTTTTTGTCGGTTAACCGGTTTTTTATGAAATTCTCTTTTTAGTTTTGTTTACTAAATTAACCCATTTTTTATATTTGCTAACTGAACCTTATTAAATTGTTTAAAATTAAAATTTTTATGAAAATTTAAAACTTAATTATTTGAATTATTTGATTTGAGATTTGGGTAGCACCAGAAGTACTAAGAACTGAGATTTGTATATTTTTTAATAGATTTAAACTAATTTTTATTAACATAATCTAGGCAAGAAGTAAATTTTAGTTTTATCATTTGTCACCAGAATAAGGTGATTTTCAATAAATAGGTATCAGAAAATTAATCATTCTTTTTTGATTTTAATTCGTTACGTATTAGCTAAAATTTGAATTAATTCTTTTTAAAACAAAAAAGAATTGAATGAAATTTGAATCAATTTAACGAATTAGGCAGAAATGAGTTTCAATTCGTTTCCAATTTAAATGAATTTGTTAAAGTAAATTGCAATTCATTTCCAATTCGTTTGAAATGAATTGCAATTCACTCTGACGAATTTATTGAATTAGAAACGAATTGCAATTCATTCTACAAATTCATTTGAATTGGAAACTAATTGCAATTCATTTGACAAATTTATTTGAATTGGAAATGAATTGCAATTCATTTTTACCAAATTCATTTGAATTTACTCAAATTTTGTTCAATTAGTTTTTTTGTGTGAAAAGAATTAATTCCAAATTTGCTAATTCAGTGCATGAATGATTCGCGAATTAATTCAAAAATTAATGAGTTGGATCAGAAGAAGCGTTATTAGAATTCAATTCAAAAAGTACAAAATTTGAGCATTATCCTTTACCTGCAGAAGAGCAATATGACTTTTTGTTTTTATATTGCTTGTAATTACAAATAATATGTGTTAAAAGTGTGCAGTGTAATCAAAAAACCGACATTTTCAGAAAACCGGTTTTTGAGTTATTCGATAAATAGCCTTTCGAATGCGATTTTACACATAAAAACCGGTTAACCGGTTTCTATTAAAAATATAAATATTTAGAAAATTACTATTATTTTTACTAAAGAAAGAACACTTATAATAAATATCATTTGTAATTACAAATTTTAATTCAACAAAAAAATTTTAAAAAAGATATTGTATTAAAATTTGACAATTTTACTAATTATTCATATATAGTTTTACTTGGAAATGTATTTTCTAAATTTTTTATAAATAAAATATTTGAATTTGAACAATAGAATTAAAATTTGAATTGTTTAGTCGATTCTTAAGTTTTAAGTTTATTTAAGAAAATAAATAATCGAAGGGGGATAAAGTTTTAAAAATGCATCCAAAAAATACATTTGCATTATAAAAATGCATTTACATTATAAATGCATTTTTTTTTCATCGCCTTTCTAATAATTCTAAATTAATGAAGTCGGAATTTAACTAGAAAAGATATGAATAATAAAAATTACTTACATAGAAAAATATTTTCAGTTTTTACAAAATTAGAAATGTGAATAACATCGCAAATTTCATTGTGGTTTTACTAAGCATGTAAGTGCCAAATATGAGCCAAATCTGTATACCTAAGGCATTTCTTATGTCTGATGTCTCATGGAATTCATGATATATTTTAAATTAAAGCTTCCCCGAATTAATCCTCATTTTCGCTATTGTTCTACCCATTGTGTGTCGTGTTAATTAATTAATATTTGATTTTTAAATGTTTTTGTCATAGATTAACATAGATGTGAAACTTAAAAAAACTCAATTGAAAAAAAATTACTTAAAAAAGCACACGTACTAGAATTGTTATTGTTCTTAATGAATGTTTATACTAACACATTCTTAGGCTTATGTTTTTTTGGCAACTGACTTAGGATTTTGACCGACTTTCGAATTTAGACCGTAACTCCCACTAGGATTGCTCTTTTTGATGTAAACACATAGTGTGCAAAATAAACTGATCGGATGTCGCTAACTCCGCATTTACGCTGAATAGGGTTTGTGGTTTACAGTGAGATTTCTTTTCCAGGGAAACGGGAATGAAAAACTTAAATTATAAGAAAAAAGTACTGATTTCTTATAAAAAATATTAAACAACATTATAAAATATAATTATTTATCAAAAAATAAAATAATAAATATTTAAACTATTTTAAATATTTTATATAAATAAAATAAGTACTCATTGTAAATTAAATGAAAAACTGTATATCTCAGATTTTTAGGTTAATTAGTTTCTCATGTCAAAAATTAAAGAAAATAAATCCTAATCTATGGTACTGTATACATTATTGTCCAAAACAAAAGCACCCCCTTTTCAATTTTAGCTTAAGCACAAATTTATGCAATAAAAAAGCAATTAATATTAAAAATTGTTATGCTTTTTATTTACCTTTATGGAAAGTATTTTAAAAGCATAACAGATATTCAAATTCCCGTTTTAAGAAAAAAATTAAAAATAATATTCATAATATTGGAAAACTGATTGTACAAAACATTCAACAGAATACCTCGATTTTTTTTTTTAATATTTAGTAGGAAATCCTTTTGATTTTAATACTGCTTCTCATCTCTTGGGCATAGATGATATTAAATTATCAACTGTTTCCCGTGGTATTCCTTCCACTCACTTTTTACGGCAATAAATCCATTTTTGTTGTTGTCTCTATTAATGTTCAAACTAACGATTTCCCATAAGTCCTTGATGGTGTTTAGGTCAGGTGATTGAGCAGACCAATCTAAAGCATCTATATTGTGGTTTCGGAGCCAAGTTTTACACAAAATATTTTTATAAAAATAATTAATGAATATTTTTTTTATTTTTAATAGGGTTACCACATTTCCTAAATTTAAGTAAATTGCAAATAAATAACTCACTGTTTATGCTCAAATTGCATAAAGAAATATACTTCCTTATTTCTTGAGCCGGATGGGGAAAAAACACAGCTATTATCATACAAAATTCTATGAACGTAAGAGCAAGTGGCAACATCGTACGCTTTATTTACAATTAGTTTCACTAATCACGATTAGTTTTCGTGAGTTACTAACATATTTTATATCAATATTTTTAATTACTAGCAAGAGGAGCGTATAAACGCTATATGTATTATTTTGCTGTTATAATTTTCATTAATCTGGTACTAATTCAAAAAAAATTTTCTCTACAGGACAAAAATTGTCCTTTTGCTGAAATCCGTTAAATATTAATATAAAATACAGGGATTTTATAATAAATATCGACCTAATACTTTTTTATTTTTACTTTCTGTGGTGTTGTTTCTAAAACAGCATAGTTTTATCCTAATTTTTTCCAAATTTGTTTAACAAAATTTTTAAAAATTGAAATTGGATTTTTGAAATAGCTATAATAAACATCAACGTTTTATTATATTGCATTATTTTTCATTAAATACTATTCAAATTTGACTAAAAATAGCATTTTTTTCAACATTTCGACATTCGATCACTCTAAAATTTTGCACATTTATATTTTTATATCAAAAAGAACAATCGTAAGGTATGTACGGTCAAAATTCAAAAGTCAGCTTTTTTAGAGCAGTCTAATGTACATACACAATTGCCATAAATAAAAATTTATAAAAAAAAAGTATAAAAAAAGACTTCAACATTAAATTGATATTAAATTATTTATAGCAAGAGTTCAAGGAACTTACAATTGACGTTTGATATGCAAAACATTTAAATGCAATTAAAATTTTTATTAACAAAATTTCATAAACAATAAATTGTATTAAATTTTTTTTCCACACCTAAAAATATGCAATAAATTCAAAACAACAAACGAATATAAAAAGGAAAATTTTATTAGAGGTCATTAATAAAATACGAGTATATACACCAACGGTTCTCAAATGGAGGCCGTCGACCCATAAGGGGTACGGACATTGTAGGGGGTCGCGATAATGTTGTGTTTGAACATTAACATTTTCTTAACCATTGAAACTTTTTTTATATTTTTTCAAATGAATCAAAAGTCAAGAAGACTAAAAATATTGTTTAAATTTAGATTTATATTTTCAATTTTTAAAAAAATGTTTGAAATTTTCTTTGGAAAATTTTAAATTTTTAATGATTTTTAGCTACATTTTGGGAACTGCAGCACATCATTTATCATACTTATTTTTTGCCTGAATAACTAGTTATTTTTGTTCTAGTTGTCCACAAAATCATGTAGTTATTTTTAGACTCTAGAGATACTCAAAAATATGTACTAAAAGAAATGGAAAATAAAAATATAAAAAACAAAAAAATGTTGCCGTCAGTGAGATTTGAACCTGGACACAAATTTACCATTCGTTTTTAAGGACTACCATCTTACTAAATACACCATCTTGCACTTAATTTTCTATGTGACAAAAACTTTTTTATTGAAAAATATTTTTTAAGACATTTTGTTATAAAAAACTAATAGCATCAGAATAGGGTTGAACCAACAACCTTTTGGTTGCTAATCCAGCGCTCTAGCCAACTCATCCACGTGATTGCAATATTACCGTGCTATTATACTATTGAGTACTTATTTATGTAATACAGAGTAGGCGAATAATAATGACACCTCATTACTCAGAAACTACTTCAATAAGTAGTTACCATTACCGAAAACCAAAATTTTATATTTTATGAAAAAAGTTTGGTAAAAAAAGTCATGTTCGATTTATATTTATTGAAAAAATTTTCAAATATATGCATTTTTTCTCTGTGTAATGCATTTGTTATTATTTCAAATCTGATTCTAAAATTTATTTAAAAATTATTGGAATTTGGGGAAAAACAAAGAATATTTAAAGCTGATAGTTCTTAATGAATTTGTTTATCACTTTCCTAAATTTAATCTGATTTAGCAATAAAATTTTACATCAAATTGAAAAAATATCATTTTAAATATTTTTCTTTTAAGTATGAATTTTTTAATTAAATTTAAATAGAAACTTGAAACTTAAATTTCGTTGCGTTCAACAGGGATATTCGTTACATCGGTCATGAACTTTTTGATATATTTATATAAAATTTTTAAAAAAATCAACAAAATTTTCTGTTTTTGAATTAAATTTTGATGGGTTCTTATTTATTTTTTCCATAATTCAAAAAATCCAACTGATTTTGAATTTCAAAAAGAGTTTTAAAATCTTAAAATAACTTCTATTTATCATTTTGGACTTTAGGCAATACAGAAAAGGCTGATAGAAGCAAATATTTTTAATAATTTAACAAATTCGGAAAGTTTTTTTTTTTCTTAAAATGCGTTATACCGGCAGTAAAATTATGGTGGGTCATTCTCAAGTTATAACGTCGAAAGTGGGTCGTTAAGCTTGTGAGAACCCCTGATATGTCTGTATGCTAACAGTATAACAGTCAGCTGTCAAGTCATATAATTTATAACAGATATAATTATAATTTTGATTTTATTTGTGATTAGTTATTTTTTAAATATTAAACTCCTTTAACATATTCAGTATATAGAATATGGCATGCATTCTAATGAACTGGGGTTAATAATCGTTAAAAAAAATATTATATAGTTTAATAAAAGGCACGTTTCTATAGAGTGTTTTGTTTGTTTTCTTTTATTTAAATAAATGCAATTTATTTAAGTTTTAGATCTTTATTTGTTTTAATTAATGTTTTTAAACAAAAAGTTATACAAAAAAAACTTAAAAAGATTTAACTTTCATAGCGGTAAACTACAATTTTTAAAGATTTGTTATTTTTATTTCTTTAATGAATCAACATTTTTTTTATTTGTGAATTATTTAAATTTATTTTGTTTACTTTGCAAAAATTTATTATTATGAATATTGTTTTCTTTCTTTTTTTGTTTGTTTTTTTTTATAATAACATTTTTTAAATAATAATGAATTTAAAATAATAATTAACTTGAAATTTAAATATAAAATAACTTGTAGTAATTTTTAAATATTATTTTCTTATTTTTTTTTTTTTTTTTTATTTGACAAAGCAGTCTCACTGCATAATTAATGAGTTTTTATATATATTTTTTTCTGATTTGTACAATTTATTTTATATGTTTTTTATAAATATTTTAGAACTCTTTTCAATATTTTTAGTATGAAGTTTTGTATAATTATGCATAAAAAAGCTTGTATTTTATCTAATTTATTTTATTTTTCTTAACTATTTTTATTATTTTTTATTATAAATTTTAACTACAAACAAATGGCTACTTAAACCACCCAGCAAAAATTTTGTTATCCTGGTAAGCTAGCAGGTTTAATTGGAAACAAAAACAAACTACCTTTTTTTGCCTGAATAACTAGTTACTTTTGTTTGAGTTGTCCACAAATTCATGTAGTTACTTTTACACTTATGGGTACTCAAAAACATTTACCTAAAACAAAATAAAAATAAAAACTTGGACATAAATTGACCATCATCTTGCACTTAATTTTCTAAGTGACAAAAACTTTTTTAGTATAAAATATCTTTTAAGATGTTAAAAAACCAAAAATTAACAACATCAGAATGGGTTAGATCCACGTGATTGCAATATTACTGTGCTATTATACTATTGAGTACTTATTTATAAAATATAGAGTAAGCAAATAATAATGACGCCTCATTACCAAGAAACTACTTTGATAAGTAGTTGCCATTACCGAGAATCAAAAAGTTTTTCCCGGACAACTACTGGCATCCTAGCTCCTTTTTCAGTTTTCTTGATGAATCTTAATCTTACTTGTTGTTGTATTTACTTAGCTAAATATTTATAGTTTTATTAAAAAAATATTTCATACCTTTATAAAAACATTTTTAGTAAATTTAAATAAAAAAACACTACATTTTTATGATTTTAAATTTTATTAAAAAATATTTTACTTAAAAAAATTATTTGTTTTAAATTTAAATAAAAAATGATACATTTTTTGTGATTTTCGAAACAACTCAAGAGGTATTAAATTTTGTTAAAAAAACATTTTACTTTATAGATTTTTTATTTTTTTGTATTGGTTTATATTTTAAAGGTGGTTTATAGTTACTTTTTTTTTTAATTTAATAGTTAGTTTGACATTTATATACAATTTGATGAAATTTAACTATTTTGAACTTAATGCAGAAAAAAGGCAAAAAAATTATTATTTTGATTTTTAAGGTCATTTTGATTGTTAATTATAGCTTAAAAATTCATATATAATTTCTTTAGTAATTAAATATTTACACAATATATATATATATATATATATATATATATATATATATATATATATATATATATATATAAAATTTAACTCTGTATTTTCCATTGTTCTTTGAATTAAAGATTATCATGTTAGAAAATTGTTTAATTTCTGCTTATTATTTAAATTGGTACTTTTTGCAAAATTGCAAAATTCATACATATTTCAAAATGTATTATTTTAAAAATTTTTTGTTCAAGAATGATATTGGAAATTAAATTTAAATTTGTAATTTTCTTAAACATTTTGTTGGTACTTTTTTGAAAACTAAAGTGAATTAGTACTTTTTTATACCCACCATTGCGTGTGTCTGATTCGATCTAGCTATATCCGTCTGTATTCCTCTCATAAAGGTTTTTTGGTATTGAAAATGACAAAATCGGTTAATAAACAAAAAGTTATGGGCAAGATACTTCATATTTCCCTATTTTTTCAAATTTTTAAATAATAGATTTTTCAACCTTTCAATTTTTAAAAAGTAAATTTTTCGACTTTTCATCTTTTTAATTTTGGACTTTTTTCGACATCAACTTCTTATCAACTTCTCGATTTTTTTTGGCTTTTTTTTGATCTTTTTTGACTTTTTCCGACTATTTTCGACTTTTTCCGACTTTACGATTATTTTCGACTTTAATCAACTTTTCGATTTATGCTATTTTCGAGATTTTTTGCCTCCTTTCACTAATTTTTATTACTTGTCTTATAAAAACTTAAAATATATACAACGCATTCAAATATATTGATAAATTAACAGACAATTTATGCAACAAAAGTGCTGGTTACACAAAAAATATGTTTTTATGATACCTTTTTCAAAAGTTAGATGAAGTTGTTGAAATAAAAACTGCTAAGAAACTATGCCTTTTAAATAAAGTAAATTTTGTTCGATTTTTTCCGACTATGATTATTTATGACTATTTTCGACTTTTACCGACTTTATTTGACTACCTCGAAACTAGAAAGTCGATTTCTCGACAATTTTCAAACCAAAAAGTCGACTTCGAATTTACGACTTTTTTAACAAAAAGTCAACCATAGTACAAAAGTGCATATGGTGGGTATAATAGAAAAAACTGCAAGATATTTTCAATAACTGATACCAAGTTTAAATGTAGTATATATGTAGTGTATTAAAATCTTTAAAAATGTTCACTTCTGTGGGAATTATAAATATTAAATTTAAAAAATGTTAATACACAAAAATTCCAAACCTCGAGAATTCTTAACAAAATTTTTAACTTTATATTTATCTATAGTGTTTTATTGTAAACTTATTTACATTTTAATGACCAAGAAAAAATTCTAATTAATTTTAGCGCTTAAAATCCCATTTCAAAATTTTAATTAAAAAATATCATTTGATTCTAATCAATAATTGCCTAAGCTCAAAAGAAATTCTAAGGATTTGATCTGAAATCAGCTAATCTAAAGTTCTTATGTAATATCACTGTGAATTAATTTTTCTGTTATCAAAATATTTCCATAAAAAAAGATACTTGGCGTCTTGATAAATAAAAAGTTTTAGATGTAACAGCAAAAGTCATAGGTAACAAAACATGGTTCGAAGGACCGTATATACTTCCATTAATTAAAACAATTTATTATGAATAACCAGAAGACAAAAAATGCAAAATGATTGGTGTATATATCAAAAAATATCAGAAAAAACAGCAAAATATTGGAACCAAAAAGTAGCAATAAAAAAGCAAAATTGTTCAAGGATTGCAATGGTAAATGGGACGCATTAAGAAACTTCATTCAACAGCAGCAGATTTACAACATTAACAGCTTATTTAATTATAAACTATTAACTAGTTCATCATCAGAATTTATACCAGTATCTAAATTTGTGTTTATATGTAAGAATTTTAATAGCATTAACGAATAATAAATTCAACAGTTTGAAGTAAATTTCCCAAAGAAATCCTTTTAACAAAGACAAACAGAAAGAGAGAGTTGTAATTAAATTGTACTTATTGAACAAAAATATAATTTAAAAAATAATATAATAATTTAAACAATTTCAAAATATTTTTTTTTTTTTTTATATATATATATATATTTTTTCTCTTTTTGTTCTTGGTCACTAATTTGAGAAAATATTTAAATAAAAAAAATATGTAGATAGTAGACAGATAGATGGTACAATAATGTAAGTATAATTTTTGTATACTTTTTTACAACAATAAATAATCTATGAAAATATAAATTGTTGGAAATATGAACCAATGAAATTTAAGGATTTTTGTAAATGTTTCTAATTTTTTTTTTTTTTTTTGTCAATCTTTTTAATGATAATAACTGAAGTATACAAGGGTTTGGTCCAGAGCAACCAATAACTGATTCTAATATTATTTGGGGCGCTAAATTCGTATCTTCACTTCGTTTTTCAAAATTCTAGTTTTCGAGATATTAGTAAAAATCTGTTTTGACCATATTTGATAGATATTTTAAATTTTATAGAATAAAAAGTTATGAATTAGAAATTAATATTGGTCGAACTAAGTCTTTTGTATCATCGAGTATCTGTTTCACGTTTAAGAATAAATTCTAACTTTTAGAACATCAATAATATGAAATTATGAGAGAACTAAAAACTAGAACCAATCTTAAGAAACGGATTTCATATTTGAATTCAGCGCAGCAAATTACATCACTGGTCCAAAAGTTGAACCTAATTTGTAAACTTGTGTAATATAGTACAGAGAAACTTATATTTAAACAAAATAATAATGATAAAAATTAAATAATTAAATGATTGATTGTTTTGATTGCAAGTTTTTTTTAATTTGTTCATTAATTACAGATAATATTTGTTATTTTTGCATACATTCATTTAATTAAATTTGTTTTTTTTTTATATATATATAAATTATATTTCCCTTTTTTAGCTATAATTAATTCCTTTTTCTTTTCTTTTGTGTTTTGTATATAATTTGTTACTAAAAACTATATGTATATATATAAAATTACTTTAAACCCTAAAAAAAAACACTTTAGTTTATTATTTGACTTTTCTCTGGTGAAGACTAGAGCTACTGGTATCTGAATTTAAAATAGCTTCATTGGTTGAGATAACACCCTCTTTGAGTATGTGACCATTGGCATAGCCATTTTGATAATGACCATTGCCATTAGCCAAATGGCCATTTGTTAAGGGTTTCACTTCGGTTTCATCGTCCAAAACGGGCTGTAAATAAAGAAATAAAGAAAAATTAATAAATGTAAGCGAAAAAGCTATAAATAGATTAAAAAATATTAAATTGTTTTTATTTTTTTTATTTAGAATGGTTAATTTATTTGAAAGTAAAACTATTTTCAGACTTTTGGTGTTTGTCAACAAGGTTCGAAGGACCATAATTTTACATACTTTAATCCCTATATGAAATCGTTTTATATTCATATTAATAAAATAAGGATTAAGGACGAAAAAATTAGCATATAAAAATGAAACCAATGGTTCAATCTCTTTGAAGTTTTGTTTTTGCTAAAGACTTTTATATTTAAGTTTTAAATTTATAAGAAAAACTATTTTTTTATTAATTTTTAATTTTTCTTCCTCTTTTTTACTTCCATTCTATTTTTTACTCAGCCTTAAGTGTTATATTTAATCATTTTTTACTATGCCCAATACAGTTAAAATGGACAGAGTTCTGGACAATTTAATGGATTGGGCTCCTTTTGTACACAGCAGCACCATTTGTGTACATTTTTTCTGTTAAAAGTGTCATTTGTTATGAATGAAGGATGTTGTAAAAAGTCCGCCAGTACGTACTTTTTATCACCCTTTATGCAGCCTTCATGTTTTAGAAAAAGAATATTTATAATTCACCTTTCTCTTGCCTTCACATTTTTTCTAGCGTTCCTATTAGGAACTTTTTTACTTCGTGGAACTTCAGGCCACCTTTTTTTTACTTTTTTGTTAAAGATACAAAGAAATTCAAAAAGAATGAGTCACATTCCATCTAGAAATATAGGGATTTTTCTTAAAATTCATGTTATTTTGTATGTGACCCTACAGTCTGTAAATAAACTTTTTCTTCGGTAATTAATATCATATTCGGTGATCGTGAATTCATTGCATTTTTTATGACTCAAAAAACTGTATTTTCCGACTCTTCTACGACTTTTTTTATATGTTCGATATGTGTTTACTTTGTCATCATCTCAAATTTAAAAATAAAGAAACATTAACTCAAAAATGTATAAAATTAGTTGAGGTCTTAAAGAAAAATGATAACACAAGAAATCCAAAAAAAAAGATATTTAAAACTAAAGAACGGGAATTATTGTCTAACTAAAAATAACTAAAAAATCACTATATTATAATTAAAATAAATATTTAAACAGTATAACTATGGATTCTTACAAATTTCATGAGGTTTTGTTTTAAACCGTATTTGAGAAAAAACACCTAAATAGGCATACAAATAATAAATTGACGTAATATTGTTAACCAGAAACTAATAAATTATAAACATATATTTAGTATATGTACATATACATATGACTTTCATACACACTACCAATACATACATATATTTAAGAAGAAAAGAAAATTAAAAAAAAAAAAATACAAAGTTTTGGTTATTAACATTCTGACGTTAAGGATTTCTATTAGCCATATAGAAATGTATAAAACTAAATAAATATTTGCCAAAAATATTATTGGAGATGATTGTGAACTTCTAAACAATTGCCTTCAAAGGAAAGGGGTAACTACTATTACCTACTATGACTAAAGAGCCAAAGGTATATACAAAAAATATTTAAAATTAGCTATATTACGTTACGAGGGTGCTTCATAGAAAACAATCTGAAAAAATTCTACTTATTAGAGGCCACACATAACTTGAACTAAGGTCCGGTTTAGCACTAAAGTGTTAATTAAATATAATTAAATGTAAACATTATTTTTCATTTTTTAAATAATAATAAAAATATTTGTATTATATTAAGTACATATTAGAGCTATAAGTTTAGAATATGGAAAACTTTTTATTTTGTTAACTAAAAACTATGACATTAATTAGAATTTCTCATTGAAACTTAAAAGAGCCAAGTTTCAAAAGTTGTTGAACAAAAATCAATATTTATTTAAAATGCAATTTTTAAATTTTATTTGCTATTAATTAACTGCAAAGTATTTTTCCAGCTTTTGAAATTGCTAATAAATTGGACAATTTTGTATCAAAGCAAAGGTTGCAATTCAAAAAAAAAAAAAATTATGATAATAATAAATTGAAATGTCAACTTGGATTAAATGTTTATACAAATTAATTGCATATAAGGTTAAACATTTTACGTTTAGAAAATGTTCAATTTGTTATTGTATTATATATTGAAAACGTTAAATAACAAAGCCTTCTTTATTTAAAAAATATTCCACTTATTAATTACGTAAATTAATTGCTAAACAGGTCAATGATTTTAAATACATATTTAAATATTTTTCAATTATTACTTTGGATTTCACAAAAAACAAAAGGGTTGTTAGCGAATGTTATAAACTAATAAAAAAAAAACTAAAATATCGGACTTTGAATTGTTTTTATTTCTATAATAGCTTAGAATGTATTCTATGTATTTTTTCTTGCATTTAATTTTTTATAGGAATAAAATCTTATTAGAAATTCCACAAAAAAAATACTTAATTGAAAAACCTAGTTGCAGATATTGTTAAAGTAATACTGAAAGGGTTAATAGCCGAACATACTAAAATGTCATTACCTTCTAAACCTATAATAATAATAATTCACGTCATGAATTTTAGTCTTATGAAGTGCGAAAATGCATAATTTTGTTAGAGTTGACGTGAACACCATTTTTAGCAACACGAACTTGTAATATTTCAAGAAAAATATTTATTACTCAAATATTTTATGAATTTCAGCTTTATTTCCACTTCAAGAATTTTTTTTTAATGATTTTCATAATTCTTTTACATCACTCATTTTAATTTGTTAATTAGCTTTTTTACTTCTAAAAAAAAGATATATATATATATATATTTTCTTCGCTAATTCTTTGCACAGAAAAAACGCACTTGGTTATAGGTAGTGCGAAATTTAAAGTTAGTGCGAAATAATTTTCTATGTGGTTTTATTTATGTTTGGAAAAAACTTCGCAGTTTTTCTGGAGTTGAAAACTGTTTCTAATCAAATTTGACTTTTCGGCAATGTATCATTATAATTAATATATCAAACTTATAGTATCATAGAATTTTCTTGCTCCTTTGCACAGTGGGAAATTTATTTAATTTTCTGCTCATAAATCTTTAATAATGAACAAAAATTTCCACCAATAATCTTGAGAATATTTTCCATAATATTAATTAATATAAACTAAATCCACTTGCAAATTATTTGGAAAACTTTTTTTGAATTTGAAATTTATTGTTATTTGTAACCAAATAAGTTTAAATTATATTAAAAAATTATGACATTTAGAGGAATGAGCGTAGGAACATTAAAGCCATTTGCTTAAAGAAATAGTCTGAATAGTTTAATTGATGTATGCCATGATAATAGAACACTATTTGGGATTAAAGGTTTATTTTCCGGAAAGAGAGTCGGACGAACATAATATGGCCTCCATATAATTTATTTCTTCCAGCTCCATACAAATTTTCATTGCAGTGGATTAATTGGATTATGAGATATTAATAAAAATCGTTATGATAACTAATATAGTTTATGATGAAAATTTGCAGAGCTATTAGATTTATAACAATGAATAACATACGAATATGTTTGCCATGTTATTTTAAACCTTTTTTTGGTATAATTACGTCCGTCCGTACGTCCAGACACAATGTTTACTTATCCCCTGGCTACATACGCAGTTATCCACAAATAAAATTTTTAAAATCCAAACACAACATCAATCTTTCATTTTATATTTATGTAAGAGTAGAGGTCAAGGGAACAAATTAAAAATGATTTTTTAACAAAAACATTTGTAATCTGTACAAGAATTTTAACCGCGGTTCTATTATTTTTTATATTTATGACTAAAAATAAAATCTATGCAAACTTTTTGATCCAAAATGGTATAAATTATATTCTACAAAGTTTGAGATGCGAAAATAATACTATTTAAAATTTGTCAGCTTTTTGTTAAAGAAAAACTATTTATTTCAAATATACTAAACTTAGCGAATATTTTTTGGGCAGTTATATTTTACAACATATCCACATAATAGTTCATGAAATGTTAACTTTACAATTAATTTCAAATTTTATAAAATTTCAAAAATATTTATGATCAGCTCGTATTCTACCATTTCCCACAGTGCTTTGCCAGATTGTAGATCTTAAAATCGTTCCACTTTTAGAACAAATCCTCATCTGATGTGAAGATTTTAATGATATAATATGCTCCGATTATAACAAATTTGAATAGGCTTTTTGCATTCAACCAGCCGTTTGATGGAAGAATATCTTTTCTTTAAATCGACTAAATAAGTAAATAACCAAAAAATCATTAAAAACAATTGGACTCAAATGTAATACGCGTACATTAAAAAATTTTGGTTAGTTTCGGACTATTCCGAATAGGGAATTTGTGGCCGAATAGTAGCTTCGTTTTGGTTTGAGTCGATGTCAATAAATTAAAAAAAAATGTGTTGAAAATTTTTGAAAATTTGAATAGAGAATAGACCAATGGCCATAATGCCATTTCGATGACGAACTGTTTGTACAAAATACTAGTAAAAAGTTAAAAGTCGATATTTATAAAAGGATTTAAAGATATAATTTACACGCATGTAAATATTGTAAGAGAAATCTCCCTAAAATCCTGGAATTCTCAACAACATACATTTTTAAAGCACCAATGAATACGTGGGCCTAGATGTATCCGAACTATTAACTGTATATGGATTTTTTATGAGATGAATTACAAAAAGTTCACTTTCAAGACCATGCAACAATATAAAGAGTTCAATTGTCCAAGAATTGAACATGATGTAAGTTAATTTTTTAGCGCAGGTTTTCCTTAGCTATAGATAAATAGTGTAGTATAAAAATAGAAGAACTTAATTATATTTTTCTGTAAGAAAAACCATTATTCATAGAAATGGATTATAAATCTAAAAAGAATAGGGCTTCAGAAATCTGTAAAACTCTTTGGGATTCTCTTAGCAACAAGCTTACTTCCGTAAAATTATCGAGGGAAGTTTTAGCCACAGGGAAATATGAAAGTAATATTATATAATAGTGTTCATATAATTTTCAAAATGAACAGAATTAGTTTATCGTTTTACTATTAATTAGTTTATTTTTATATTTTTATCTTTCATTTAACTGAACTATTTTATAAATATTTTAAATTTTTAATTATTTATTTTTGGCTTTAATTTCCGGGATGAGGGACATTTAAAAATCAATCCCGATTTCCCGGAAGCGGAAAAAGCGGGAAAGGAAAAACTCTAGTTAATATACAAAAACAAATACTAGAATTTAGTGTTCGACATAAATCCAATTCATACTTTTCCGATAACATCTCTTAAAGAAAAGCTTGTACGCCATCGAAATGTTTGTATAAATAGTTTAAATAGTTCCCACATAAAGTGAAATTGTAAATTAGGGTGGCATAAAAAGATGCAGATGGTGAGTATAAAAGATTCGGTCAAGCCAAATATAACATTATTACTTATTATAATTCTTATCGCATTATTGTTTGGAATATTCTTACGATTCCAGTATATTTTGGCAAAATAAAAATTTAACGATAAACTAGAAAACAATAAGTCGAAGATCCGTAAAACAATTCAAAATTTTATATAAAAAAGATTTTGTAGCATAATTCAGAAGAGTTTTAAAGTAAAATGAAAGATTAACCTAATATTTCAAATATATAATTGTTGAAATAAAAACTGAGAAAATCTCCAGATGGGCAGAAAAGCAATAGCTATATTTAATCTAAAATTCAGCATGTTTTTCTTTTAGAAAACTTAACAAATAAATGTTGAATTTAAGTGTATATTCATATAATTAATTTTAACTCATTTTCTAAGCTTCAGAGTATTATAGTATGATGTATATATTATACTAAAAATCTAAAAAAAACAGCAACACTAGATTGTTATTAAGTGATCATTAAGAATAATCACTTAAATTTAATTGTATGCACTTATTTTAAACTGAAACGTGTATTCAATTGTTTTATTTAAAAAAAAATTCCTTTAACTATTAAATTCTACGTGTATACTTCTTTTTGGATCGCTAACAAATACAAACGTTTAAATATTCAATTAAATTTTTAATTATTTTTATTATAATAAAACTCTTTACTTTAATCTGAAAAAAAATAGAATAAAATAACAAAATAAAAGAAAAAAATAAAATAAATTTATTTTTATTTATTTTGAATATTTCATAACCTAAATTAAAAAAAATAAAAAAATAAGATGTAAATTTCTTGCATAAAATAAACATCATGCAAATCATTTTAAAAAGTGGAATAATAACACAAATTAGCTAAAAATTTGAATTTAAAATTATAAATATCTTTGAGATGTGTTTTTTGCATATTAATTAACACATGAAAGAATATTATTTATTTCAACAAAAAAACTTACCATACAAGCTCCTTTATTGCTGCCATTGCCATTAGCATAAATCACATCACCATTTGTGATTAATTTACCATTAGTGCCATTGGCCAGTAGATGTTCTTTTTCTGAAGATTTAACATGACCATTGGCGTTGGTGCTATTAGCTTTTACTTTTTGAGCGGCCTTTGTATATTTGGCTTTGTAAAAGTCTGAGAACAGAAATAGGAACATAACGCCATGCAAACCAATCCAAACCATAAAGCCTTTAGGATAATCACATTCACGGAACAATAATTGGAATTGATGTGTAAAAATGGCGACAAATTGGACCTATAAAGGAAAAGGAATAAAGATAATTTTCAATAATGTAAATTACAAAAGAAAATAAGAATTCTTTTTTTATAGTTTTCTTTTAAAAGTTAACTAACCATTTGGAAAGATGTTAAATACTTCTTCCACCAAATGTATTTTTGGTATTTTGGTCCCATAGCAGCAATCATATAATAGAAATACATTACAATATGTACAAATGAGTTCAGTAAGGCAAAGAAGGTACTGTGGCCACCTGCAAATAAAATAAAACAAACAAAAAAATTAATAAATTAAAAACAGAAGACTTTATATTTTAATAAAATTTTTTACAATTAAAACTTTGTTTTTTAAATATAACAAAGGACGCATATTTTCATTAATTTTATTAAGGGTTCTTTGAACAAAATCGCATAATTTATTGATTTCAAATAAATTAGTTTGGTGTAAATTAATTCAATTTTTTTTTTACTTATTTTTTAAATTACCTGGTGCAAATTTCATGCCCATCCACACGGAGAAGGGCATACAGCCATGATGAATGACATGCAGTGTTGAAACATGTTGAGTTTTCTTACGCAATATGAAAAATAGGGTGTCAAAGAATTCTGTGAATTTTGAAATATAATACCACCAACAAACGCGTGCCATCTGCAAATTAGTAAACAAATAATTGATTAAATAACATTTTAAAACGGAAACAAAGAAATAATTAATGTAAATGATTGTTAGTCTGATATAATTAGAATAACTACTTATTTCAAATAAATTTAGCATTTAATAGAACAAACAATTTAAAAGCCTTGACCATATACACTGGCCTTACAAAAAAGAGGGCAGTACTAAAGAATGTATAAATGTATGATAAATTCCAAAAATTATTGTAAGAAATTGTTTTCTTTGGAGGTCGCTATATCGTATGCAGAGTAAAAATTAACATAAATTAAAAAAATTAACATAAAAATTACATAATTTCTTCAAAAGATGACCTAAGGACTGCGCACGAAAAATTTAGTGCATACAGTTCTGCATATGAAAATGAAACCAATAAGACAATCTATTTGAAATTTTGATTTTGTTAAAAGCTGTTAAATTTAAAAGAAAAATATTTTCTTTTTATTTGTTTTTAATAAAATATTTATATTTTTCTGAATACTCTCTATAAGAGCTTTATTGTGTTTTCCGTTACTATTTTATTTTTTAGTTAGCTTTAAGTATTCTTTAAATATCTTTTACTATGATCGACAATTTCGATTTTTTTTACATGATATTTTTCTGATACATTTCCCATAACATCTGTTACATGGAATTCAAGACCAGTATGTTGTAAAAAGTTCGCCAGTACGTATTTTTTATCATATATTTTATTCATATTATTCTTAATAATTTTCGTCCTATTTTTCCTTCGCATTTTTCAAGCGTTTCTATTAGGATTTTTTTTTACTTCGTGCATTTTTTAAGTTTTCTGATAAAAGATACGGACAAATTTAAAGAATAAGTCATATTACCTCCAGAGATTTTCTCTTAAAATTTGTATTATTTTGTCTGTGATTCTTACAGTCTGTAAATCAACTTTTTCTTCGATTATTAGGATTCTTTTCGGTGATCGTGAATTCTTAGTATTTTTTATGACTCAAGAAAACTGTATTTCCAGACTCACCTGCATTCCTATAAATTGTTTTATATGTTCGACATGTGTTTTAATAATAAACTTAAATTATGTGTTTGAACGAATTTTGTACAATTTTCATTTTAAGAAAAACTAATTACGCGATTACAACAAAATTTAGCACATAGTTACTAAGAATAATAGCTGATGTAAACAAATTAACGGTACTAATTTTTTCACATATAATAAAAGTCATAAGCCTTAAACGGTGCACGAATTTTTTCGTGGGCACTCCTTATGTTATTTATGCAATTTAGGGTTCTTCCAGGAAGGTGACCTTATGTGCAAAATTTCATTAAAATATTGCTACATTTAAGACATTTATGATCGTTAAATACCTATTCCGGAAGGACATTTGTATGGGGGCTAGGTAAAAAAATAAGCCAATCATAACCAATTTCATTAGAATTCGTACTGGGACCATAAAACGCCTATGTACCAAATTTTATTGAATTACTTTTAAAAATTGCGATTTATAGTTTGGTTGTAAAGTTTACATGTACGATCAGACGGACGGACTTCGTTAAATCGATTCAGAAAGTAATTCTTAGTGGATTGTTATACAGATGGGACTTAAATCGATATTTTTGGGAGTTATAAACATCAGCACAAACGCAAAATATCCTCTCCACCTATGGTGTAGGGTATAAACATTGACTGAAGAAATGAGAGGGGAGCCACTGGGGATAAAGAAGTTTCACTCGCTTTTAAGCATTTGTAGAAGTAGTCGCCTCAGTAACTACAATAGTCTATAATCATTCAAAGATAATGCTAAACAAAGTGGAAAAGGCGACCACAACAAAAACCCTCAAACAAGAATCGAAAAATACTTTATTCTTTGATCCAACTTAGCAATTTACCAGTTATTTCGGATTTTGCCAATTTTGATTAGTTACCATAAAAAAAACTAAAGAGTAATAATGTAGTTATTTCTTTGTCTTTTTAATCACCTACATATAAATTAACTACCGTTTAATCTATTTTTGGTCATCTTTAAAATTTAAATTGACCGCCATTTCGAAATTCTTGTTAGGCGATTAAAATAACATTATATTATATAAAAAAAAAACTATATTTAAAGAAAACAAAAATTTAATTTTATGTTTTTTCGCGTCTCTCAGATTTATGACCTTGCTTTATCGCAGAATAATAACTTTGAAAAATGGCTACTTTTTTATACCAAAAAATAATTCTGGAGCATTCTTGATGAAAGAGTAAGTAAATTTAATGTTAACAATTGAATTATTTATAATAGCAATTAAAAAAACAAAGAAACAAATAAATATAAAGTATAACAAATTTTTAAAGATTTATCATGACAATTTTATGATTGTAAGGAAAAGAAATGAATAAAAATGTTTGTCAATTTAAAATATGCCAAAAACGTGAGATGAAATAAATGGCTGTATTTTTTCATTATTATTATTATTTTTTTTTTTTTGAACAGACAATTATTTAAACGTTATTGTTTTTTTACTCTTAAGATGTTTAAAAAAAGATAAATTATAAAAAATAACTTACTCTTAAGGCTAAAGGACTATTACTGTAATCAACAGGTTGACATCTAAAATTATAATGACCCCACCAGCCACTCATTAAATACTAGATAGGGAAATAAATTTAAAAAAAATCATTAGTTTGTTATTTCAGATTTAGTTCTATTAGAAATTTAAAAATATTTACCTCATAAAATATCCACGCACTAAATATGGTTTGAAATAGATTATACCAAACCAATACTTGTCTTAAATCCAAGGCCTTGCGTTTGGCCATTAACTTTGGTCCTAAAGATTTACTAAAATAAGCGTAAAATACACATAATAAAAATGTGGGCACAGGTGAGGACATCATGAACCAATCTTTGACACGAGGATCTAAAATTTTACGAAAAAAATTTATTATTTAATAATATTTGAATTATTTATGTAATAGGAAACTGTAATGTAATACAAATTTGAAACAAATGTTAATTTATAATTTAAATTTGTAATTTTATTGATAAAACATAAAATTCAAAATCATCTTATTGTTCGTTATTATAATTTTTGGCAAATAATTAAATTAAACAATATTAACTAATTATTCTCTTTTAAGTTTACAAATATTAATTTGAATTTCATTTCATAATCATTTTAATGTTGTTTTTTTACTTTATTTGATAATAAGCTTTTATGTTGAACACTCATTATAATAAATTAAAGTTTTTTTGCATTAATTTCCTTTTTAAGGTGTAAAGCTTTTAAATATTTATACATTTTTGTTAAATAAATATGCAAAATTGTATTTACGCTAAATTAACATAAATTAAAAAGACCACCAAAAATTTTTAAAAATCATAAAATGTAATTCAGGTGATAAAACAAATTAAGAGACAGTTTGCCTAGGGCGTATATTTAAATATTTTGAGTTTCTCTACTAAAATTCATAACATAAAAAATGCTCTTCAAAATATACTCTTACGCTATTTTTTCTGGCTAAATTTTAAATTATCTGCAATTTATGCTGAAAATAACTTTATTTTCATTAGCAATTGATAAAAATATTTTCATTTTGCACTTAAAAACCATCAAAGCTTATACATTAATAAAAATTAGTGTAAGATAAGCAAAATTATGCTCTTAAGTATAAAATATAAAAAAATATTTCTTTCAAATTGCTAAAATATGCTATAAAAAAAGAAATATACCGTTATTTCCAAAATATGAAAGCATACCTTGTTAGAACCAAAATATGTTGTAACAAATCGATGCCAAAATGCTTAAAATCATCTAAAACGGATAAATAACTAACAGTTTGGTTAATTTGAAGCCCAGGAAATAATACGATTTTGCATATTTTTGGTTGGTTTGTTAACCTATTTCAAGTTATCTAATGTAGCACAAATTTAGGTGTGGATTCCAGCTTAAGTATTTGATAGGGAAAGATTTGTTCTTGGCTTTTCAGCTTCACGTTTTTGTGGTCCTAGATTATCAATTGTATATCTTTTATTATATAAGGTTAAATTTAATACTTTCTTCATATAAATTTCATATGAACCTTAATCTTAGAATTTTATATGCTCTAATTGTAGCTCTTTATGAAAACCTAGATTATTTGTAATCGTAGTATTTATATTTGTAATGCCAGATTCATTTTAATAAAAGGTCTTTATAAAATCCAAGATCGGCTTTAAAGAAAATAATTTTAAAGACTTGGAGCAATTTCTTTATAAGAAACAAATTCTTAGGAGTGAAATATTAATTTATATACTCCCATAATAGCTTTGATGGAAGGTGTTTATATAATTCCAGTTTCATTTTAATAAAAGGTGAACTTTAAATGAAGACATTTTTTCTAAACTGGAAATAACTTCTTTATACGAAACATTTTCATTTGGGGCGAAAAATGTTTAGTCATATTAAATGAACATTTTTTAAATTACGGCAAATTTTAACATTGAAAAATTTAATTATAACGATTTAATCTTATCAAGTTTGTTTAATATGTTAAATATTTTAAATGTTTCGTATGATTTAAAAAACTAATTTATGAGTAAACTATTACCTAATTATGTTAAACATAATTTTTGCTGATTTTAATTTAAAATGTTAACCTAAATTGGGCCTAAAATTTAAAAATGGAAAAAGTGAAAGTGAAGTATTTTGTTTTTAACATTGTTCAATCGAAAATCGTACGTGTTCATAAATTAAATTTTGTTCAATTAAGACAAAAATAAACTAGGACTTTTAAGCAAACAAAATGGTCAATTAATTAATAATAATTAATAATAATAATTAATAATATTACATAATTTAAATGTAACTAATTCTCAAGTGAAGCTTTTATATCAAAATTTTTTCAAATCCTTTTAAGAAAAAAATAAATAAATAAATAAAAATACGAAACTAAAAGTTATAAATTTCTAAAACAATGAAAAATAAGTTCTTTTTATTTTAAGTAATTTATTATCTAATTTGTAAATGAAAACTGCCTACAAATAAAACTTTAAAGTACATTCAAAAAAGTTTTACATTAACTGATTGCAGTTTGATTAAAAAGTTTTCACTTAAGTTAAAAATTAAAGAAAATATAGTTATTTTACAAAGAAATTTATTTGTTAGCTTTTTTTACACGTTGTTAAAAAAAAAAGCAAACTACTCAATACTCAATACTATTTTCATATATCTTAGGTTTGGATGCCGCCTTTTAGGCCTTGAAAGCCTTTGCGGACAACGGAAAACAGAGACGAATTTAAATACGTTGGACTCGAAACTTATTAATTTATATATTAGTAGTATAGTATAGATTTAATAGCTAATTTTTAATATTCTTTTAAGTAATTATATATTGTAATTGTAAAAATATTTTAAAAAATAAATTTTACATACATATATAATATTTATATTTTTGGGAGGTTAAATGTTTAATATACACAATAAATGATATAACGGCAGTTATTACTGTTTCGGTTGGTAATTTTTTATGAGTAAAAAGAAATGAAAAAACCTTAGTTTTTAACGCTTTTGTAGACAGAAACATTCACTTTTAATGTTTTGTATTTTGAAAATTTGTAAGTTAAAAAATAATAAATAAAAAAAACATTTATTATTAGAGAAATTGTGGATTAAAAAATCAACATTTAAAAATAACAAAAAAAAACACATTTATTTCAAATGAAATGTAAGCGATCCTTTTTTTAAATGAACTTATATTTGTTTCTAATGTTTTTTCATTTGAATTTACTTACATATTTTTTCCAGTGTAGCGTAGTTTTTGTTCTATAAAAGATATTGACTTCAATCTTTATGTCAGCTAGACAATAGAATTTATTTGAAAAATTTGAGTCCATAGTTTTTTTGTTTTTGTAGTAAAATATTTCTTAGTTATCATATCCTAATGAAATTTTCGTTTTTAATTAACTTTTTCATTTGGAAAGAAGAGTTGTAAAAAAATTTAACATTTTGTGAGAAAAAAATCCCACAAAAAAAAGAGTAAATTTCAAACTGGGTATTTTTGGATTTTTGCCCATGAAGTCCACATTTATTGTAGATCTAGATAAATATGCTAGGAAAATCTAAAGAAAACATTTGGGTTTTCAAAACTGCATTCTGTTTGTAGATTCGTGTTTTGGGATTTTAAAATATATAGACTAAAGTTAAAATGTTGATACAAAATATATAAAATTCGGAAGGGCCTGACTTAGCTCTATTAAATGATTGAAGATATTTTTTTTTTTTTTTATTTACTTTTTTACGATGTAAACACTTTTTCGGTCAAAAAAAATTTTTGCGATTTTCTATTCCAAAATCGTTTATTTTTGCAGTCGGAAAAAATAGATAATTTGACTAATTTAAAACAAATATCACCAAAAAAAGCTGTACCCACATCTTGCATTTTTCCAGTGCATATAACTCGAAAACTACAAAAACTATAAATAGGCCTTATCAAAAGCTTTAAGAATATATATTTTTTGAAATCGGATGAGAAACAAAAATTTCTATGCTCCAGACACCCCAGTTTGAACTCACATAGCTAGAAGCTGATGTAAAGCTCTCCAGTCGATTAGAAATTATAGATTTATTTCTAAATCTAGTGCATATATTCACTATCAATGGACTTTGGGTACTTATAATGTTTATTCTTCAATCAGCACATACATTTAAAAAAAAAGGACTTTAAATTTTGATTGTAACATATGATTTTCGGAACCGCAATTACAATTTCGTGGACTTTTATTTTGAACTCCTTTATGGTGTTAGGGTGCTAGAAATTCAGAATATGTATGCATATATAAAATATGGACTATCCATATTTCATTTTAACAAGTTATAGTAATTATAATGGAAAAAATTCTAATTAATATTATATTGAAACAAACAAAAACCCCCTATTAGAAATGAAATAAGTAATTTTAACATATATTAAGCTAATAATTGTTGGTTAATTATACAAATAAAAGATTATAGTAATTTAATAACTAACAATTTATGATGGTTATATAATCTACAGCTAACAATATATAATTAATAGTTATATCATGAATAAAATCATATGGAATCAACTGAAAATTGTATTTTAAATTCAATTAAAAAATAATCAGCATATTTGACCGGTTTTCTATTAAAGAAATGACGCTTTAGAATATTTATTAAATCTAAACATTCATTTTAATATATTAAAATATAATTAAATTTTAAAAAAAAGTTTATGTATAAATATAAGAATTTATTTTCATTGATTTTAGTTCATAATATTTAAGAATAATGTCTTAAATATTAACACTTTTTACATTTTTTGAAATGAATGAAAAGTCAAGAATACTTAAACAAATTGTTAAAATTTTCATTTATATTTTCAATTTGTTAATGTATGTTTGAAATTTTCTTTACAGAATTTTTGGTTTTTAATGATTCTTAGGCACTTGTTGGGGGCAGAAGAACACTGCAGATGCGTTTTTTTTTTTATTACAATGATGCATGTGCTATAAAATGGCAGCAAATTTCTAATATTTATTTTAAACAGCTTTTATTGTCATTTAAAGGGATTTATTGTTAATATTTTCATGCATAAGTATTTTTGTTTAGAATTTGTATCAAATCTAATAAAACTGAATTAAAATTTTAGCAGCATTTTTGCAAAATTCGCAGAATTATCATTAAGTACAATTTAATAATATCTATGAACAAATTCGGCTAATTAACATCTTAAATCAATTAATTTTTGTATATTACATATTTAATTTATTAAAAATAAAATTGCTTTTAAACACTTACCACTTTTATGGTCCATGAGATCCCTGTACCAATCATAAACGTCATGTAGTATTATAAGAGCCATTTTTAATTTGTTTTTATAAAAACTGCAAAAGGAAAAAAAAATAATAAATCCTTGAAATTTAAATCATAATAAAATAAATAATAATTATTAAAAATAAAAAAATAAATTAAGAAATATTACATTAAATTTAAAGCAAACAACTTTTTAAATTTAAAGATCTTAATAAGACAGCCGCTTAAAGATAAACGGAAAATTCCTTTTACTTTACTATAAAAACTTTTAAATAACTTTAGGATTCTTAATCATAAACAAGTTTGACTTCCTATTTATAATATCTACAATATCTGTTAACCCTAGAAATTTGTTTTAAATTAAATTGCAGTGGTTTCTTTTTAGTATTAAAGTAAATCTCCATAGAACATTGTTGTTATTTTATTCATAAGTATTGTATTATAAAATTCTTTTGCTGACTTTTCAGGTATTTATAAATATTAAAAGAGGAAACAAAAAAGAACAAGTTTATTGTTATATGATACTTTAGTTAGTAGATAAATGGATGCATTTGTAGTAGTAATTTATAAAGTGAATGAAATCAAGTGTGATTTAGGTAGATTGAAATTTTTTTAGCAGGACCTGTTCGTATATATCTAAATGTATCTAAATGTGAAATTTTTAAACCATTATTACATTATTCTCTTTATTAATGCTTTTAGCAGAAATTTCCTGTTGAATTTAATTACGCAATAATCAGCAATTTGTTAAAATAATTAATTTAACTTTTTGCAAAAAAAAAAAAAACAAATAAATAAACAAAAATCAGAATGTTTAATAGTAAATAGTTTTGTTCTTAAAACTAAATTTAAAAACAAGTTTATTTAAATCATTTAGTGAAAAAATAAATTGATAATATTGCCACCAAATATGTTAATCACTAGTTAAGGTTTTTTTATAGTGACTGTCTGCCGGTCTGTCTGTTATGAATAAAATAAACAATTTAATTTTTATTTATTGACAGGAGAGAGATTTGCATATATATTTATGTTATTTATAATTTGGTGGAATTTTTTTCGCTAAATAAGGTAAGGGTAGTCTGGTTGGTCAAAAATTATAACTTTTTGAATATTTCAACAGTTTCTTTTATATAAGAAGATGTTAGAAAGTTAATTTATTTTACGTGATTTGAATTTGTTTATTATTTTTTATTTGTTTATCATTATTATTTATGGAATGTTTTTGGAATTTTCTGGTCCAAATTGGAAATATTCTTTCAGACAGTAGGATTAAAATGAATATTTGTTCCATGATTTTTTATTTTATATCTCTCTGTAATATATTTTTAGGTACAAGATTTTAAAACAGAAGAACTTTGCTTTATCTATCAATTTTAATTTTGCTATATCAAAATTTTAAATTTTTAAATTACGAAATGGAAAAAACCAAATTCAAACGAAACTTATGGTCTATATTTCTAGATAAATTAAAAATTGCGAAATAATTAAAAGTGAAAAAGGTTTGATCAAATTAATTCGTAACACTAGGAGTAATTTAAAATAAATTACAATTCTTGCAAAATTTTCAAAAAAGACCAATTTTGAAATAAAAGTACTAATATGAAATGGACAGTAAACAAAAGTACTATACAAATTTTTAACAAAATTACAATTTTTGAAAAATTCTTCCAAAATTTTCAAAGAAGGCATCAATTTAAATTCAAGTAGGGTAGAAGGGGGAGCATGCCCCTATTTGGTTGCCGTAGGACACATCTACAAATTGCCAGTTATCTTGAAAACGAAATTGTTTTTTCCAATACTCTGTGATATTTCGCTGTGACAATATTTTTTATGACAACTTTCTTAGTTTTTAGGATTTAAGAAAGATTTTTTTCCTGCTATAAACTTGATAGTAATGAACAAGAATTGACAACACATGTTTTAATAAATTCATTTAAAGTGTGAAAAAAATGGTTATTAATGCAAAAGACTGCTCCTGGGGAGCATTTGCCAGACTGCTGGTAGGCCGGACCCAACTTATCAGCTACGATCTACTTACTAGCCTTTACAGAATTTAAACAAAAAACATTTACTGTTTTACGCAATGCACAGATTTTGGACCGGAATGTTTATTTATTTCACATAAAATTCTATTAAAAATATACATTTTTATTTGTTTTTACAATTGCAGTATTAAAATAAAAAAAAACATATTAGGCAAGCGATTCTTCCTCCATTACTTGGAGAACCCATGGGGTAAGGGTTGGGAGATAGTCGAAATCAAAAGGACTTAAATTAAAGCCAACATATATGATCCATTATCAAAAATTATTAACCTGGCTGAAGCTAAATTTAATCCTGAATAAATTTTGTTGTAATACTATTTTAAACAAACCGGTTACAGATATGAACTCACAAAACTTGAAACTACCCAGCAAAAACTTTGCTTTCCTGGTAAGCTAGCAGGTATAATTGGAAACAAAAATAAACTACTTATTTTTTGCCTGAATAACTAGTTATTTTTGTTCGACTTGTCCATAAATTTATGTAGTTATTTTTTGACTCTAGGGGTGCTCAAAAATATGTACCTAAACGAAAACAAAAAAATTTTGCCGTCGGTGAGACTCGAACTTGGACACACGCTAATCATTCGTTTTTACTGACTAACGTCTTACTCAGTACACCATCTCGCACATAGCATCCTAAGCGACAAAAACTATATTTAGTTTAAAATATCTTTTTAGACATTCTGTTATAAAAAACTAACAGCTTCAGAATGGGGTTGAACCAACAACCTTCTGGTTGTTAGTCCGGCGTTCTAGCCAAGTCATCCACGTGATTGCAGTACTACTGTGCTATTATGCTACTGAGTACTTATTAATGTAATACAGAGTAGGCAAATAATAATGACGCCTCATTACCAAAAAACTACTTTAATAAGTAGTTGTTATTACCGAAAACCAAAAAGTTTTTGCTGGGTAGTTAGAATGCCAAATAATTTTTAAGGTGAGTTTAGTAAATGATAAACGTAAATTACACATGGTGCTTTATTATTATATAAAATATATTTTCTAATGCATTTTTGCTTTCTTAACACTTAATTAATATTATCATACAAAAATATAATTCACATTCCTTCAACTTTATATTTAAACATTAATATTAAAGAAACTGATGATTATTAATTATCAATCAATTTATTTCCAAATAATTTTTCCATTGAATTTTGTTCTCTTTGCTCTTCCAGCAACGACTAAATGAAAGAGCGTAAGAATACGTGTGAACTTAGCCAGCACAATTGTGCTATGAAATCAGTGCTGCCAAAACGGATAAGTGGTTTACTGGCTGCAATATTGTTTTAGCAATCGGTGTCTAGCGACTTTACGCTTTATTGTAAAAACATGGGTTTGAAACTAACTAACTAATTTATGTAAAGTATCAAGTAACCTGAAAGCCGGACATTTTATATAAAATCAACGGTTTTTCTATATTTTTTTGAAAATATTAAATCACTTCAACATTAATATATGGAAAAATCTATCAAACACTGGAGGGTTATTGTGTAGTTCTAATAAAAAAAATCTTTCGAAAATCAATGTATTTATTATACAATGATGTTGTTTTCGAATCTAAATATACAATATTTGTAATTCTGCAGTATGAAGATTTAAATAGACGATTTTTCCTGCAGATATTTTAAGTAGCGTACAGAAAAATATAAACAAAATATAGATTACGGTCTGAGCTATGTCATAAGTCAATGTGATAAGTCTTCATAGCAAGTACTGCATCCCAAAAAAGTTTTCCAATTTGATTGTGACCTCTGAAATGCATTCAAGTTTTCCAAATGAAGATTTTGAAATAATGATTATTAATTTTTAACATGTTAGTAATTTAAAAAATAAGAATTTGTTGGATTCTTTTATAAGAAATATTTTAGCGGTAAAAATTAGGCACACTCTGGTGGGACATAGCTTTAAAGTTTTGCCAACACTTTATGAAATTGATAAACCTACCTTACTTCCACTTTTTAACAATAATGTTAAACAATGATAATAATGATGTTTTGCATGTATAAGCTATTAGGGGATTCATATAGTGCCTTAAAATTGTATATCCTATAATAATAGCACGAAAAAATACGACTGTTGTGAACAACCCCTAATAATTTAGTGTGCTATTTTAAATTTAAATCTGACAAAATAAGTGAAAAAAAAAACAAAATAATAGCCCAATTAGGCCCTGAGAAAGCCCAAATTATTGGAAGAACTAAAAGCTATCTTGATTCAAAACCACGCACTGTGGGAAACAATTGTGTGAAATTTTTTATACTATTTAAGATCTTGTACAGATTGCTTTCAAATATTTTGTGTGAAAAATAATTTTTAATGGAATACGTTTAGGTTGCTCCCTTTACCTCCTCGCTTAAATCAATATAAAAAGAAAGACTAATATCTTGTGTATTAGATTTCTAAAATTTTATTTGCGGATGTAACCAAGGACAAAACTGTCTCTGCGTCGGGCTTAAAAACTTAACTTCCAATCTTAAAATCAACAGCTTCCTGTACGCATTACATTGTAGTCTTATTCTTCACTCCCAGAATTACTTATTAGTACTTATATAAGAAGCTTTTAGTAAACATGAAAGTCTAACTTAAAAAATCAGCATTAAAAGTCAAACAGGGTCCCAGCTGAGGCAAATGATTTATTTATTTTTTTTTTAACAAATAAAAACAATATATCCCTATATGAAAAATACTTTTTATCGCATAAAAGCACAAGTCGATTGTGGTGTAGCTAGTAAGACGATAGACTAACAAGCATATGAGCATTATTGTGATACTTGGGTTCAAATCTGAACCGAGCGAATGTTTTTTTTTTATGCGTAAAAAAACTAGCATCCAAAACAAATAAAAACTAGTTACATTTTGGACAATGCGAACAAAATGTTTTTCATATTGTTCACGTTATTTAGTAGGCGAAGTTTTTGATGGGTATAACATCAAAATGGTTTAAAATAACTGGTTAAACATATGTGTTTCACTAATATTACAGTAATAGCCCTATACATTTTCATCATGATTACCCAATTTATTTCTAAGTTATTAATAAAAATGACTTGGTATCTAGGCATTTTTTGTACCAAATATTTTTTTTTATCGAAAATGGAATTACATACTTCAACAAAAACCTATTTACATTAAAATATGTTACTTATCACAGCGTTTGAATTAATATCTCAGAATCCAATTAATCCATTACAATGAGAATTTGTATGGAGGTATATCAGTACAGTACAGAATTATATGGTATATTACGAAAATTAACCTTTAACTCAAAATAGTTTTATATTATCATGGTTTCAATCAATTAAAGTATTTAGACTAATTCTTTAAGCCAAGAGTATATATGAGTTAGATTTTTGACAATTTGTTTCGTCTCTTATTACACTTTGTTTGGTTTCCACCTTCATTCCTCTAAATGTCATAAATTTCGGCAATGTCACGCACTTATGTAATTAAATAACAATAAATTTCAAATTCAAATAATTTGCAAATGAATTTAGCTCCTAATATTATGGAAAACATTATCAAGATTATTGTGGTTCAATTTTTTTTTTTTTCATTTATTATTAATGATTAAAAAATTACAGAATCATGAACAGAAAATGACAAAAATTTCCCATTGTGTCACGCCTTAATTTTATACCCTTTTTTTCAAATATATCTCGAAATATATCTTTTCATATACAATTTATCATCATATTTTTTCTGTTTGATTTCAAATTATGATGAGTGATTTTGAGAAGCGTTTAAAATGTATATATTTTTTAAAACTATTTTTTTTTTTTTTTTTTTGACTTGTAAAGTTTATTGTCCATTTCCAATTGTTTAATTTTTATAATTATATTAAATTTAAAAGTTAAATATTTCAATTTATTGCAAATCATAACAAAATTATTTTAGCTTTAGACATCTTTAAGTTTTTGTTTTTTTAATATTTGAAAATATTTGTATCAAATTACTTTACAATATTCATTATAGTATTTTTGTGTGCATGACATTGTCATTTTGAACTCATGTTATTCAAGCATTTTAATTTGAATTAAAACTTTTTTTATTTTAATTTGAATTAAAACTTTTTTTATTTTAATTTGAATTAAAACTTTTTTTATTTGTTTATAAATGTGCAAAAAGTTTTTTTAAAAGGCATTTTTATTAATTTTTTTTTTTTTTTTTTTGCATAGACACATACTTTTTAGGTCATGACTTCTTGTTGGGAGGGTAATTAAAAAAAGACCCATATAAAAAATAAATTTAAAAAAAATCAGAAAACAAAAAGTGTGATCATATTCAAGACGGTGAGAAAGATAAGTTAAGTGATTTTTTTTTTAAGTAAACAAATTAATATTTTGCTGGCAACTAAACTAAAAACTATAAGCTATTTCAAGCAAATTTTTTTAATAATTAAATAAAATAAATTATTGGGATTTTATGTTATTGTTTAAAAAACATCAAAAATGTTTGCGCTAGATTTGCGGAATAACTTATAATTTAAAATAAAAATCGATTCATTTTTATGAGTTATAGTTGTGCAAAATGTCACACTTTCGTTTAATTTTAAATAAATAAAGAAGTGTCAAAAAATATGTTATGAAATTTGACCTGAATTTTAGTAATATTGGTCAATATTAAGGAAATTTATACAAAAAGCTAATACTAATACAATTTTTAAAAATATGTGTGTGCCCTCAAAATGTTATAACTTAATTACAAATTGTTAATATATGTTTAATAATAAATAACACTGATCAGTAAAAAAAATTGTTTGTCTTCCTTCAAAAAAAAAAAAAAAATATGTGGACTTCATAGAATTTGACCTGCTAAACACGAATCTGCTTTCAGTTTTTTTTTCCCATCAGGTCGTTATTTTTTTATGGGCTTGTATAATATCTCCCCTTTAGTAAGGCAAACACAGGAGTATGTTTTACCATAACTTAGACAATTGATACACCAAAAAGTGCAAACGAAAACTATCTTTATCTTAACTTTATTTTTTTATCTGCCAACATTTTCGGAGCTATTCACAAATTAGTAAGTAAGTTAGAATTAGTAAAATTAAAGAATTTTTTTCAAGAAATGAAACCACCAGCACTTTTCTTGGCCAAAATTCAATTTTTGTAAAATTTTCTTTTTGTGTTTTTGTTATCGTAATAGCAAACACTTCAAAACGCCAGAAAATCAATTTTGATTTTATTTTTGCTAATTTGTCCTCATAATACCACAGATCAGTTTATTTTCTTAATCTAATCAAAAATATCTATAAAAAACTTGTATTTTTTTCAAGACTTTTCATTAGTTTTTAATTATTGAATACCAAAAATTTGTTTAATTTATTATGGAGAATATATCTTGGAATAAGTACTTTTATAATTGAATACTAAAATACCAAGCAAAAACTTGTTGGTTTTCGATAATGGCAACTACTTATTAAATAGTTTCTTGGTAATGAGAAGTCGTTAATATTTCTACTCTATATTACATAAATAAGTACTCAATAGTATAATAACACAGTAATATTGCTATCACGTGGCTAGAGCGCTGGATTAACAGCCAGTAGGTTGTTGGTTCAACCCCATTCTGATGCTTTTAGTTTTTTTTTTTTTTTTAACTAAATGTCTAAAAATATATTTTATACTAAAAAGTTTTTATGACTTAGAAAACTAATTCATTAAAAACGAATGGTTAATTTGTGCCCAAGTTCAAATCTCACTGACGGTAAAACTTTTTTTATTTTTGTTTTTGTTTAGGTACATATTTTTGAGTACCTCTAGAGTTTAAAAATAACTACATGAATTTGTGGACAACTCGAACAAAAATAACTATTTATTCTGGCAAAAAATAAGTAGTTTATTTTTTTACAATTATATCTGTTAGCTTACCAGGAAAACAAAGTTTTTTCTGGGTGGTAAGAACTTGTTGGCATCATGGGAAAAAAACTGTGTGTTTGTTTCATGCAACTCAGAAAAAAATTGGGTTGGTAAAAAATTTTAACTTTTAATAGGCCTACAAGTTTTCCGTGAAAATTGGTAAACAAAAATTCAATAGACCGATATCTGTGCCATATTTTCCATATTGTCTGATTTTGCGACTTTTTGCATTTTTCGAGAAAATTATTTTATTTTTTTTACCGAATCTGTTAGCAGTGACAATTCTTATCATTTACAAAGGTCTAACCAAAGAATAAAAATATAGAGATAGAAATTAAACTAACAAGTGTCGATGTAATTCCTTTATGTATAAAAGCAGGCCTTTGGGTGAAGTTATAAGAGAAATATGAGCAAACTTCCTTTGGTATGTCTTTTTATTCAAAAAAGAAAAACTGTAATTCAGGCGCATAAAAAGTGCAAAAATTAATTAAAGGGTTGTAATACAAAATAAATACATTAAATTGCTTTAATTTTGATCTAAAAATCTTTCAAATGAGAATTTTTTTTATTTTGATAATATTGTCTAAGAAAAGTGGTCAACGAAACCATAGTGCAGTGTAATTCAACAAATAAAAAATATTGTTCAACTTACCAAACTCACAGGTAGAAATGTTAACAACAAAAAAATATATATGTCTTAAATTTAATAATAAATATGAAACCTGAAAGTAAACAAAAAAATATACACATTAAATTTTTTAAATAAAATACAGTTAAAATAATTTAAATTAGTATTAAAACAATTACATAAATATTTATAAACACAAAGTATTAAATATTAAAATTAAAAACAAACAACTTTCCCTACCCCCAACGTAATGCTTTGAATTCCACAAGAAAATAAAGCCTTGAAATATGCTAAAATAAACAAAAATTCACTTTAAAAAACTAAATGAACAGTTACGTTGACTTTTTAGTATTTAAACATACATAGAAATATTTTTGTTGTTAAACAACAATCAAGTTCAAATGTTAAGAATGAAAAAATTGCATTAATTAGACAATTGCTAAAAGAATTCAATTTAATAAAGAATTTTGTTTGTAAAGTGTGTATTAAAGAAAAAATTACAAATTAAATGTACTCAAAGAAAATTAATTTAATTTATTGTAAAAAAAAACTACATTTTATAAACAAAATACACTTATAGCAAGTCAAGGCGCGTGGTCATTTATTAGTAAAACAAAAATATGTCTTGTCATGCTATTGTAAATTAGTATATAATAAATAAATTTTTGTTTTTAATAGACATTTTATTATGTGTTATTGTTATTTAACTTAAAATTTTATAAAATTATAAAATAATAAAACTCGTGTATAAATATTTTAGAGATAAATTAATAAACAAGCTTTTAAATTTTCACTTGTGTTCATTTACATTTTTTTTCACTTGTTACTGTAGATTTACATTCAATTCAATTTCGCTAAATATAAACAAATATATTTTTATAAAAAGTGGAAACTACATAAAATAAATTAGAAATTATGTAACAAGATCAGCTACCCCCCATCAGCTATACCAACTTGTCTTTTAATAAGTTATACAGTAAGTCAAATGAACAAGAAAAAAAAACTGTATTACATCTAGGTTTTGTCTATTAACCTAGAGTATTATTCATTATCAGTGTTGCCACAAAAAAATATTATTTGTAACCAAAATTTTTAAAAAAGTAACCAAATCAGAAATAAAATAACCAAAATTAAAAATGTTGAAGTTGTTTATGTAAAAGTTGATATAATTTTTTTTATATGTTCAGATTTAAAATATTTTTTTAATATCGGTTGTACGGTAAAATTAACCTTAACTTTCTTTTAAATGTGTCGAAAATGCTCAAAAGAGAAAAGTCAAAAAAAAAAAGAAATTAAAAGTCCTGATTTTAACATTGTGTCGTAAGTGAAAATAAGTACTTAGTGCTGAAAAAGAGCTGCAGAAGTAAGTTCTTTTTTTAACCCATGATTGCTATGGTTGTAGACTGTTCTGTTTTTATGATTCATGTTCATTGCTTTTGAAATTCTTCTCTTAAAACAATGTTTATAAAAATTTTTAATTTAAATATTATTTTAGCTTTGTTAAAAGATATATAAAACGTTTTTAAATTTGTGAAATTTTAATTTTCTCAGAAATCGTTAACTTTTTTTCCTGCTAAAAATAATTTTCGCTCATTTACTTCAAGAATGTCATAACTCAAAATATAGCAGAAATCGCATTCAAAGTTTTCAAATGCCATTTACTTTAATTAAAAAATTGGCGACCATAACAAATATGTACACAATGTTTTTACAGAAGATAAAGCTTGAATATTTATTTATTTTTACATCATTAACTCAAAAATCTAATTTTTTGAGTTATGACGTTCATAAAGTAAAGTACAAAATATGCATTTAGCTCTACTTTTAAAGTGGTAAAAATGCTCTTTTTTGGAAGCATTTTTTCCTTTTTGTCAAAAAGATTTAAAGTTAAAGATATTTAATTGGGATTTTTTATGAAAAGATTATATCTTCAATAGATATTGTTTATGTACCAAACCAAACTCATGTTAAACAAGTTGCTTTCCGAAATTGACCTAATAATTGTCTATCCATCGGAACAAAACTGAGTTTGTGGAGTGTAATTATACAATGGAATGCGTATTTTATGTGCGGCAACACAATTCGTTAGCGTTTTTGATGTCTTTGAAATTGTGTTATCACAAATTTGTTGTCAAGTTTATTTTATTCTTTGCAAATACGAGATTTACAGAGTAATCTAAATAGTACTTTCGAATATTTCATAAAAACAAAATTTTGATTTAATAAAAAAAAATAACCAAAATTGGAAAATGTCACCATCTTCATATTGAAAAATAAAATAACCAGTTTGGTTAAATATATTCAAAATGGCAACACTCTTCAATATAATAACTAAATGCCTGATTGGATTTTTTTTTTTTAAATTAAGAAAAAAATCTCAAATTTTTGCGATATTTTGTTATTTTGTTTAGAATAAAACGTAATATCTCTCTTCAAAATACCTTAAAAACTTTTAAAGTTATTAAACATTTTCTAACATTTTTATCAAGAAATTCTTAATATATTCTAAGATAAAGTATTTTATTTTAAATTTTATTTGGTGCATACTTTTGGGAACAGAAGTGGATTGCGAGTAGCCTAAGTAAGGCTTGGAAGATTCCAAAAATATATGTTCTATGACCAGATTCAATCTGAAATTAAAATATGAAAAATGTGGTTTTCAAGTGGATCCAATGGCTACTGGGAGCAGACATGAATCAGGTAAGAATGGAATTAGCTAAGGACTTGTAGATTCCACAAATATATGTTTGATGATCAGATTCAATCTGGGATCGGAGAAATATAATTTGAAAAACATATTTTTTCACTGTGAAAAATGTGGAATTTACAAGTGGATCCAATGGGTATTGGAAACAAATGTGAAAAGGGTAAGTGGCCGAGTTGGAATAGCCTAAGACTAGTAGATCATAGAAATATATGTTATATGTTTATAATCAATCTAGGATCAGAGATATATAACTTTTAAAAATGTATGTTTTCAAGTATGTAAATATGGAAAAATGTGGAATTGCAAGTAGCTACAATTTACAATGGGAGCAGACCCAAATTGGATATGCGGGAAAGTGGGAGTAGCCTAGGACTAGAAGATTTCAGAAATATATGTTCTGTTAATAGCTTCAATTTGGGATCGGAGATATATAATTTTGAAAAGTGTGTTTTTACTATGAAAATATTGAAAATGTAGTTCTATGTCTAGATTCAATGTGGAATAATGTGGGAAAACATAAAGAAAATTAAATCATTACTCAAGGTAGTTTATTTTTAATCTTAGTTTATCTGATTGAAGTTTAAACATAAATACCCATTGTACACAGTTAACTAAAGGAATTTTGCATAGAATCTTAATAAAATGTTATTATATTTACAGTTAATCTTTATTATCTCTTTATTTTTGAATTAAACTTGATTTAAACTAAACTTTATTTAATGATAAATATTAATTAGCTGTGGTTTATCTAATGGGATCAAGTTTTTTTATTTATATTTTAATTGATTTAAACTCAATTTAAACTCGCTTCACGTTTACATTTATATAGAATGTAAAATTTACGCATTTTCATAATATTATCCTAAGATTATCTTCCCCATAGCATTCTATAATATTTTTTTTAATTCAAATATTTCGTAACAATTAAAAATTCATTCAATTTTTTAACAAATAACTAATCTACATTATAAGGCCTTACCAAGTTCCTAGAAATGTTGTTATATTTTGAATTATCTGTCCCACCCATCTTTATTATTTATAAAATATTTAAAATCATTATGAAGGGTATTTTCGAATTCCCCATAGCTGAAAATAACATTTTAAAGTGATTTTTAGTTTCAATTACATTCACACAAAAAAATTAGCCTCGTTAAGGCACGCAAACTTCATGTTTATATTTTTCTACAAAAGAAATAAAATATTTATACTAGTGTAGAAATAATTTCTAAAACACATATTTATTGTCTTAGTTTATTTAAATAAAAAAACAAAAAAATAATAATATATATTTAGCACAGTATAGACAACAGATTTTTGTTAATAAAGGCCTGTAAAATTTTTGAATAAAATTTTAGAACAAAAACAAAAATGTTAAAATTTCTTAAAATAATAATGGCTTCTACATCATTTTTGGAATTAATTAACATTTAAAATTTTTTTTCTAAATTTTAATATAACATTAATTTTTTGTATCTACCTAATTTAAGTATTAAATATTACCGCTTCCCTTAAAACAAAACAATAAAAAAAATGTATAACAAAACAATGACACTCCCACCTAAAATGACCAGATTTTAAAAAACAAGGTTTCACACACACGCATTTAATTTTGTATTTTTTCCTTATTTCATCAATTGGATAGACAGTTTTAAACATTTCCGAATGGAAATTTAATAAATGTGTTTCCTGAGCCACTGTAAAATTTTAATAATAAGGTTGAATATGTTTTTTAATCACATTTTTTAAAATTAAAACCGTTACTATCTTTTTTTTTTTTTTTTTTTGCATGACAAGTGTGCGTAGCAGTTAATCACGGATAAAAAAGTAATATATAAAATTTTAATTATACAAGTTCTAAAGCAATTTCTATTATGCTAATAAGCAATTATTTATTATATGAAACGGTAAAGCAATATTAATTAAAAACACATTAAATGTTTTCTTTAATTGAAGAAGATAAAAACTGTTATTTTTCTTTTACTAAAAAGTAGATAAAAAATTTTTCAAATCCTTTCAAAAGTTTTGCTGATAAAGAAAAATATAGGAATTAAAAATTACCTGTAACTTTTATACTCTTTGTATATAAAACCAAAATAGCCATAATCAATTATTTGTGATTATTAAAATTTCTACTTTATACTTTATTCAAGGTTATCGGAATATTAATAAATTAATATAACTCATTCAGTGTTAAAAAATATATATATTTAAATATTTCAAGGGAAAAAGACAAATAAGTTTCAATGATTTTTTTTTCAAATAAATTCTAAGAAAATTATACTCATTTTGCGTCTAAAAATAATAGTATCTATTCTTCATTAAAAAAAAGTACGGCATCACTGTAATTAGTTTTTTTTTGCGTCAATTGACTTGTAACGAGCTATTCTTTCCAGTTTCATTGCTATAAATTTTTTTTGTCTAGTTTTTTTTTTTTGTATAATATGGCACTCACTTAACCTGTTGCAAAATTTTATCAATTATGAGTTTATTAATCAAATATTTCTGAGACTTGACTTGAACCTAACATTTCAAAACTGGATTAAATCAGATTAACTTAATTTAAAAGAAATTTCAAAGCATTTTTTCTAATTTGAACGAGGTATTTCGAAAATATTTTTTCATTTATCAGAAAATATTAAATTAACTCATTTGATCTTAAATCGGGATTATTTCATATTTGACTCAAAATTAAAATTGGTTGAGCTGAATTCATACATTTTGTTTTTGATGGTATCCATTACACAGAGAAGCCGATAGAAAAGATATTAGTAATAATTTAGCATTTTTACCCGAGATATTTGGTTTGAGATTTCCGATTTGCTTTGTTTATCAAGCATATAGACATTATGTATATCAGAGGATAGGTAAGGTAAATAGGTCATATTATATTCATATTTTTTACATACTTAAAAAATAAAAGGTATTTAACGGAAAAATTTATAAATATTAGTAATTATAATTGAAATAAAATTGTTTCAGATTTGAAAATTTATAAAAAATTACTCGCTAAAGATATCATAATCAGTTTTGGAAGATGAAAAAAGGCTGTTATTTTGATAATGTATTACATTAAAAATAAAATTAAAAGAATTTATTTTTATTATTTTTTTTCCTTTTAAAAATATGATATGATAAATATTTAACCATTTTCATAAAATATATTCTCATACCTAAATTTTTAAACGGACGGGAACTAGTTTAGTGCTGAATAGGTCTATATAAATGTGGTTATAAAAATTATTGTTTTAAATTAAAAAAAAAAATATATATATATACATATATATATATATATATATATATGACTTTTCATAACTCGATAAACGTAAAATTTCGTTAAAAAATTTTTTATTTACGACCAATAATACCCCAGCAATCGGAGGTAAAATACCTCGATACACATCTCGACCGACGCCTCACTTGGAAATTCCATATTTATGCGCAGTTGACCCAAATGAAATTGAAAGCACTCCAAATAAATTGGCTAATTGGCAAAATTAAAAATGTTGAAGTTGTTTATGTAAAAGTTGATATAATTTTTTTTATATGTTCAGATTTAAAATATTTTTTTAATATCAGTTGTAAGGTGAAATTAACCTTAACTTTCTTTTATATGTGTCGAAAATGCTCAAAAGAGAAAAGTAATAAATTTTTTTTGTTCCCAGCAAAAAAAGAAAAAGTCCTGATTTTAACATTGTGTCGTAAGTGAAAATAAGTACTTAGTGCTGAAAAAGAGCTGCAGAAAGAAGTAAGTTCTTTTTTTAACCCAAGGTTGCTATAGTTCTAAATTGTTCTGTTTTTATGATTCATGTTCATTGCTTTTGAAATTCTTCTCTTAAAACAATGTTTATAAAAATTTTTAATTTAAATATTATTTTAGCTTTGTTAAAAGATATATAAAACGTTTTTAAATTTGTGAAATTTTAATTTTCTCAGAAATCGTTAACTTTTTTTCGTGCTAAAAATAATTTTCGCTCATTTACTTCAGGAATGTCATAACTCAAAATATAGTAGAAATCGCATTCAAAGTTTTCAAATGCCATTTACCTTAATTAAAAAATTGGCGACCATAACAAATATGTACACAATGTTTTTACAGAAGATAAAGCTTGAATATTTATTTATTTTTACATCATTAACTCAAAAATCTAATTTTTTGAGTTATGACGTTCAGAAAGTAAAGTACAAAATATGCATTTAGCTCTACTTTTAAAGTGGTAAAAATGCTCTTTTTTGGAAGCATTTTTCCTTTTTGTCAAAAAGATTTAAAGTTAAAGATATTTAATTGGGATTTTTTGTGAAAAGATTATATCTTCAATAGATATTGTTTATGTACCAAACCAAACTCCAAAAAAAACCAAAATTAAAAAAAAAAAAAAATATATATATATATATATATATATATATATATATATATATATATATATATATATATGACTTTTTATAACTCGATAAACGTAAAATTTCGTTAAAAAATTTTTTATTTACAACCAATAATACCCCAGCAATCGGAGGTTAAATACCTCGATACACATCTCGACCGACGCCTCACTTGGAAATTCCATATTTATGCGCAGTTGACCCAAATGAAATTGAAAGCACTCCAAATAAATTGGCTAATTGGCAGAAATTCTCTGCTCAGTCTAGATTGCAAACTACTCTTCTATAACTCAGTTTTAAAGCCAATATAAAGTTATGGCTTCCAGTTATGGGGTACGGCCTCAGCATCAAATATTGAGAAAGTACAGAGACGCCAAAACAAAATATTGCGAACTATAACCACAGCCCCTTGTTATGTAAGAAATACCAACATACATAAGGATCTAAACGTTCCTTTGGTAAAAGATGTTATAAAAGAACATGCAGCTGCATACTTGAAAAGATTGGAAATACATCCTCACTCACTAGCACGAAATATATTAAGAAGTAATAGATACATCCGATTGAGAAGAAGAAACACCGCAGAACTGAGCCGAAGTTAAACCATATGCATTAATATCGCTTTTAGTCTGGCGTTGGTTGGACCAAACAGATTTAGATTTAAGATTTGATTAATTATTGTAAGTTCACTTAACTTTTGTGAAGATTCAGTAAATAAAAATATTGAGAGAATGCAATTCTCAATCAAATCGATTACTAAAGCCTTCACTTTTAAAATACATAAAAACATTTTATTAATATATTTAAAAAAGAAAATAAAAGAATTCGACTAAATTAAAAAAAAAAAATATTACCATTTTGTATACTCATTTTAAAGTGTTGACTTTGACAATTTCTTAAGGCTGGAATTTTTACATACATTATTTTAGAACGCATTGGAAATCTCAGTATATTTAAAATTTTTTTCATTCCTATACTTCGGAAATTATTCGCAAAAAACAAAATAAAGTCAAGATAAAAAATTTAAAATCAAGTGTAAATATATTTTTATCGGTAAAGGATAACTCTTGGTGTATTAGCATAAAGGCATTACTTATCTTGTTAAACTCTTTACAAACATTTAAAACTATTAAAACTTTATTATTATTTATTTTTCTGAAGCTTACAAGCTCTTAAAAATTGTTCATGCTTGAGGTGGTCAAATTGACCTCTTCTACAACCTTCCTATACATTTCTGGTAATTTAGGGGAAGCAGATTTTTTTGGTGATTGGAACTTCTGTGTACATTTACCTTACACATTATTTAGTAATGTGTTTTAATTATTTTCTACTTTATTTATCTAAATAACCCACCATTTCCCTTTTATTTCTTTTCAAACGAAATTCTAAAAGCTAAGCACATATTTTAATTTAGCTTTTTAAATAATCAGCCTGTACCACGAACAAAGTTGTAGGACAGATCGAAAAATTTTGACCAAATTTCGATTGATTTATTTTATAGTACTGATATTCAAATCTATAATTTGTATTAAAATATGACCTGTGAGTTACAGGACTTGAAACTAGAGTGGAAAATTTTAGAACCAATGGTTTCATTTTATAATCATGATTTTTGTTCAAAATTCAAAAACTTAGAAAAAGGGCTAAAAATTATTTAACTTTTTCCCATTCTTCTACACTTTTTGTTCGCGCGTTTTTTACTTTTTGATCTCATGCGACCTTATATAAACTAATCTATAAACTTTTCTGAATAACGTGTGAACTTAGTTTTTGAATAACGTGTGAACTTAGTTTTTTGTTATTTTACTCAATAAAATCGTAGGAGCATTAAAAATAAATTTAGTAAAGAAATTTTATGAACTTTTTGAAAATAATGCGAAAATTGCACTATTTGTTTTTGTATTTTTATATAGCAAATTGTAATTTATACAAAACTTACTTATATAGATATAGGAATGGCGATAAATATAATTGATCAAGACAATAAATTTAAGTCAAATGTCGTTGATAGCTGAGAACGGGACACTTTTGTCAAAACACATTTTACTACGGCACATCGCATGGACAACACGAAATTAACCATAATTAGCATTAATAGTGGGAGTTTGTAATGCTAAACGGAAATGTAGAGGCACATCAAAAAATTTCGAAAGATAGAAATTTTATAGACCAAAAATATTTATTTTGGTTAAAAAGGATCTCACAATATTAATCCAGTAAAAAAGAAACTGAAAAAGATCGGAAAATGTCATGATTTTAACATTGTGTTGTCATTGGAAGGAAGTAGTTCGTGCTGAAAAAGAGTTGCAGAAGTTCTTTTTTTAGCCCATGATTCTCATTGTACGATGTTCTTCTTTTAAGCTTCTTGTTCATTGCTTTTGAAATACTTCTCTTAAAGCTATGTTTAGAAATTTTTTACGATAATTCTGTTTTAGTCTAATGAAAAGATAATAAAAATGCATTAAAATTGTTGAAATTTAAATTTTCTTAGAAATTATTTACATTTTTCATCGTTAAAAATATAGTTATTTTCACTTTTTGGGAAGTAATTATTAATAACAACCAAAAAAGTTTAAAATATATACTAAGTTAAACTTTTGAAGTGGTGAAAAATTCTTTTATGATCGTTTTTTTGTTGGGAAATTGCACTTCTTTGTAATAAATTATAATAAAATATATTTTCGTATTTTACAAGGAGTAATATTAAAATTCGAAACGCATTTTTTAAAAATCGAGAAATAATTCTACATTCGAGTCACTTTATATATATACAATTGGATATTAATGTGCTATTAAAAAAAATAATAATATTTTTTTTTATGAAGGCTCAAAATCAATTTTCATAAAACCTTTTGAAAAATTCTGTGGGAAAAATTGTCTACATATTTAAAAGGACACCCCACAAACAGCACTGACAGAATATCAGCCTCGTCGCCGCACATAATTTTTAATTACGTAGAGAAAAAATTTAAACATTTTTAAAAATTGTTCTAAAAATAAAAATTTCCAGATTTTTTTTAACAATTTATTGTTGACAGACAGGTGGACGGACTTCCTTGTTTATTTTTCAACATTTTTAAATAAATTTTCATTTATACCTAAAAACTTTCATAAATTTTCCTACATTTTATACACACATAAAAATAAACCTTAGATTTTAATGGGGAGTGAAAAACAATGTCATATATATTTATTGAAGCTAATGAAGTGCAAACTTCATTGGCTGTAAAAATTCTAAATTTAGTTAAATAGATTAATTTAATTAAAGTTTTTTCCCAATATAAAAATAACCAAACAATAACGGCTATTAAACACTATTCATAACAAAGGGAAATTTTATAAAGAAAATAACGTTTAAACAATTCAATTTTAAGTTAAAAAATAGTAAATGTTTTTTAAAAGTTATTAAAAAAACACACACGCACCTGTTGTTAGTTACGAACACAAATATACAATAATCCAAAATCACAGTAATAATTTTATTTTATTTCTTGGCTTTAGCGGCAGCAAAGACAACGAAACCCTCCTTTACAGCCAACAACCGGTGAATATTCACTATTAAATTGATTTGATTAAAAATTATTATTAATAAACACAAAAACACACATACACGCACGCACACTCATACAATAGATAGAGGAGTTGCAAAACTGAGACGATTTTATTTTATTTTTTTATTTTATTATAATATTTAGTAGTAGTGCATTGAATAAAAGTATTATCTAATCTTTAGTTAAATGTGTGTATATTATAAGGGTTTTTTGTTTTTTTTAATTTTTTGTTTTAGTTTACAAAAGACGATTTAGCGAAAAAAAATTTATAAACAACTCACTGTATGAGGCGGTATATTAAAGTTAACACATACACTTATTTAATCAAAAAAAATATATATATTCCTGCACCATAGGTAAGAAATTTTAAATATTTTTTTTATTTTAAATTTTAAAAAGAATTTATGCTTTTAAATGACGCATACTTTAAAAGTCAACTTCAACTTCTTTCTCGCAGTACAACTGTTTTTGGGATCTACCCGTTGATATTTCCACAATTATTTTGATAAGCCACAAAATTAATGCGATCAATCGAGTACGCAAAAAAAGCACGAAGAAGTCTGTCTCAAGTACAAACAATTTAAATGTGATTCATATCTTTTTCTAAATGGTTTTTGCAGCGATAACGATAAAAATCCGAAAAAAAACTAGCACTTGGTCATTATTATTTTTGCAAATAAAAAATTAAAAAATCACTTATTTATTTTTTATAATTACACACAAATTACTTTTTTTACTTTTTGATCAATTTGTCTTTAACACTTCCCGAAAATCCATTGACTAACTGATTATTTAACCAGTAACGAGGAGAAAAATAAACCTTATCTCTTGGTGCTTTTTAAAACAAAAGTTAGTCACCTCTATTAAAGTGATTAAGTATAAAAAAAAAAAAGATTTCAATACAGTTTAATAACACCAATTTAATATAAAATAACCAAGATATAATAAAACAAATTAAATTTAAAAATAAAAGAAAATAAGTGATTTGATAACGCTCGCCAACGTCGTCGTCGTTTTGACGTTTAACCCGTAATTGCCCGTAAGTTTTGTGTATGTAAATATTAATAAATAAATAAAATCGTAGAGAGTTTATCTTGTGCTCTGTGTTGTTCACAACCGTATACGTAAAAGATTAAAATGCAACTAACTAATAAAGTTTTAATACAAAAAAGTTAAACTCAATCACAGTCCCTCAACGCTTTACAAATACAACAATAGTAACAACAACATCGCTCACCACAATACTCCAACAACAATGTTATGGTAAATAACTTTCTTTGCTTATGTATGCTTTTTCTTCACACACAACAAAATATATCTCAAATTATGTATTTTAGTACAGTGAGTGACAAAAGTTTTAAAAGCTTAAAGAAAGAATTATCATTTTTTCTGTGTACGAATATTTATATAACTAGTTAGTAATTAATAGCCAGGGCTACCAAAAATATGCAATATCATACGAGTATATGTACAAAGTTTTTTGTGTGTTTCATGTGAAGATAAATGTTAATTACACAAGTTTACAACCCTGAGCAGATGAGAGCTAATTTGAATTGAACGCTGAATTCAAATGTGGTATTCGTTTCTCAATTGTGGTTGAAGCAATGAGCTATCATAACGACTTCTTGATTATGTCGCTAATAGAATGATTTAAATCATATTCTAAATATTGGATTTTTTTCCAAATTATGTAGAAATATAGAAAACGATTTCAAGCATTTTCATTCATTCATGTTTATGAATGTTATATTCTCAGGAAAATGGATAAACTGATGACAAATGCTCAGAGTTAAGTGTTTCCATTACCTTGATTTAAATGTTTCACTAACTGAATTTAATGACTTGATCCGAGGTTCGAATTTAATAAAGCAGTTGGAAAAGTTGATCACATCATTAATGCAGGAATAAAAAATTTTTGACACTCTTACAGTCGTTGACGTAAACAAAACCAAAAATTAAGCACTATTTTCCGATTCTTAAAAGAAAAATAACATAAGATAAGCTCACAGAATACTTTAAAGCCAAATCTTCATATAGAACATTACCTTATCAAGAACTTCTTCAAAACACTTAGCCGCAAAGGACAAAAATCAAAGAAGATATATTGGTTAAACCTAATATTCAAAAACTAATGATTAATGGAATCTTCTAAAAAAATTTAAAGTCCAATAAACCGCAAACGGAGGGATAATTCAAAAACCTTATTCGCAACATTATCGATTATTGCAAATCCCCTGATTTAAAGCAAATAATGAAAAGTTTATTGCAAAAATATCACAAAATTATAGCTCAAATATCTTTAATGCTTGATTTTCTTTATTCGATATATTGATTTTTTACTAATACGTATAACAGATCCCAAACCATACAAACGATTTAATTTGGCAGATCTTTAATTCCGATATATCACTTTTTATAGAATAAATTGGTTATCAGATCTCAAATATAGTAAAAAATATTTTTGTTGATATAACTTTCCTTTGTTCAAGTCCAAGATCCTGTGTTTTTTGCATCTATTAAAGCACATTTTTGGATATTATATTTTGGGATTGTTTATTCTTAAAAGCATATTTTTGCTTATTTTCATAAAATCTTATTTTTTCATAAAAATAGAGATAGAGAATAGCTGTTGATCAAGATGCTTATACGCCTAAGTTTTTTCTTATGTTTAAAAATATATTTAAGATTAAATTTTGAAGTTTTGATTATTTGCATTGACTAAGTTTCACGCGAAAAAATTAATGTTAAATTCTACACTTTTCAAGTGCTGTCATTGCTGGATGAAGGAAATTAATAACTACGCCAATAATTTCTGAATAATTCCGAAATAATTTAACAGATAAATAAAAATTTATATTTGGAAATTTATTTTCTATATTTTTTTTTTTTTTTTTTTTTTTTTTTTGTATTTTCAAAATCTTGGTAATCTTGTCACAATCGTTCTACACTGTAAATCAGTCTTGTACTTATTTTACTTTAAACAAATCTGATGTAATAATTTTACTTTATATTTTGCTTCTCGTCAAAGAGACGTTTTTTTTATTGTCTTCTTTTGTAATATCTTCTATAATCAGGTAAGTTAGAAAGACATAAGACAAACAGTGAGTTAGTCAAAGGCGAATAAACATTATTAAAGATTTCTTGTTTTAAAAATAACACATAACTAAAATAATAATAAAAAAAGAAATTATGTATCTTTGACAGATAAACAACAAAAAAAAAAACCGACCAACCAACCAACCAACCAATAGCCATCATCATCAACATCACCAAGCGTGCATACATTTTATCATCTGTGCAACCATGAAAAAACCACTTTCGCTTTCTTTCAGTTTAGTTTTTGCAGATTTTTTCCCCCACTTTTTTGCATTCAGTACTTTTGCCTCTTTTTTAAAAAGTTTATTTTTATGTTTACATCTGCTTTTAACTCACGCACATTTCTGCCACCAGAAGTCCAAAAGCCATTTTCTGGTACCATCTGTCCGTCGATCTGTTGATCCGACCGTCCCACTATTTGCAAACGTGCCTGTGTGTGTGTTTTATTTACCCATATAAGTTTACTCGAACATTCCAAATAAGAAAAAAATCAAACCAAGTTAATAAAATTCATAATAATTATTAACGTGCTACATCTTGATAGTATTACTAGCCAACCATGATCATCACCACTGACCAACTTAAATGGTTTTGTAAAAAAGAGAGATGAGAGTTAGTGACGTTGAAGCTGTTGTTCATTGTGATGATAATTATGATGACGATAACTGAAGTTTTATAAAGATGTTTAAACGTTATACAATTTAAATTTGAGCAACGTGTTTTTTAATCGTTGTAAATAGTTTGTTTTGTTGTTGTTTTTATCAAAAACAAAGTAATTTATTCTTTCCTTAATTTAAAATAGTTAAAAAACTTGCGCATGTTATAAAAGGGTATTCAAGCATAGTGTATTTAGGAAATGACATGTAATACATATGTAATTTTTGCTTTTTTTTATTTTGTTTTTTTGTTGCATTCCAGTTATTAAACAAATTATGTTCAAATGCAGTACATAAAACTACCAAATAAATTGTGCAACCCTGTTACGCAAATGCAAGTTTGCAACTTTCATCACAAAATGTTCTCATGCTCTTGTCATAGAAACCCTCCTTATTGAAAGAAAAAGAGAGAGCTGCGATATGATAAAAATTATACAATAATAAACATTGTAAATACCACCTCTTTTTTAGAAACTCTGTGTATTTATTTTCGGGGCATTACCAAATTTATTGCTTTTAGTACCACCACCATAGGTAGTTGGGGTATTACGCGTTTGTGCTGATGTTTGTAACGCATAGAAAAAGTTATCCAACAGCCACCTTAAAGTATACCAATCGACTCAGATCTAATGTCAATCCGTGAAGCTGGCTGGCTGACTGTCCATGTAAACCAATTTTAAAGATAATTGAGTGAAATATGGCACGTGGGACTTTTATGATACAAGGACGAAGCCTATTGAAATTGGTTGTGATCGGTCCACTATTTCACCTAGCACCATAGAAATGTCCTCCCGGAATAGAGTTTAAACACTCAAAGATGCCTTAAAAATAAGAATATTTTAATGAAATTCGTTGCAAAGAAGTTTTGTACAAGTATTAATCTTTGTATGGTCCATAATTGACCATAGCTCCCATATAAACTCCTGTTCCGAAAATCCGTGCATAAATCCTATACGAATGTTAGTATCTAGTTAATATTCGACGCAAATAAATTTATGTAAGTAGAAACAACATTGCCAAATTTTATGAGAATCGGTCCATAATTTACCATGGCTCCCATATAAACTCACTTCCAGAAATCGCCCTAAAGTGCATAAGATGCTAGTATCAACGCATTATTCTGTATTTGTATATTTTATTTCACATTTAGTAATATAAGTCCCCTTCACGAATTTTTATGCTCGTATACAATGGTATCATAATCGGTCTTGACTGACTTTATGATACCGACTCGTTTTTTTGCGTTTCACACCACGTTAGTAAAATGTAGATATAAAAAAAATTGAAGTTCAATATAAACTTTTTTGAGTATCTTTCTTTCAAAAGTTAAGTTTACGTTGGATATTGAAAAACATTATGATGAAATAAAAAAGATGATTACGTTTTTCCTTATTTATTTAAAATGTCGTAATTATAAATTTGGAGAAATTACTTAGGAATTGTAATAAAATTTATAATTTAGAATTCAATGCATCTATACGTTATCCTTAGAAAAAAAAATTATCTTAAACATTGTAGCGACATTTTTACCAAATTTGGGAATTTTTAATTTCATTTAGGGATTGTTTTTTGTGGGAAGTCATTTTCGCAACAAAAGTAAAAAAATCGTTATTTATAAAATATGTTAATAAATTTTCTACCTTAAAAAAGTTTTCGATTAATTTTCTATTTATAAACAATTTTCGATAAATTTTATATTTATAATTTTATATTTACAAAAAATTTTCGATAAATTTTAATATATTTATAGAAAATTTTCGAAAAATTTTATATTTATTGAAAATTTTGATAAATTTTCTATTTATGAGAAATTTTCGATTTCATATTTATACAAAATTTTCGATTTTATATTTATAGGAAAATTTCGATAAATTTTCTATTTATAGAAAATTGTCGATAAATAACAGAGTAAGCTGATAGACGAAGAATAGAATAGAATAGAATAGAATAGAATAGAATAGAATAGAATAGAATAGAATAGAATAGAATAGAATAGAATAGAATAGAATAGAATAGAATAGAATAGAACAGAATAGTAGAATAAAACACAAGATTAGAAAGAAAGACAGCTAAATATAAGAAATATAAGAAAAGTGTGGAACCTAAGACCCATCAATCAACCCTGACTACCACTAAGCCACTTTATTCCCATTACGAACCTTATAATGTTGCTAAGATCTCTACCCGTAACCTCCTCTAGTTCGTGCAGAATATAGCTCCCAAACCACCTCAGTCCAAGTCCGAGCCCTTACAAGCTAGCTCATCGGCTATTTAATTGCCGAGAATACCGCAGTGACCAGGAACCCAACAAAGTCTTATTCTGTAGGCATCCATTAACCTTCTAAATTCCTTCCTACACTTCAGCACTAACCTAGACTTGACATAGTAACTTGTTATTGCCATCAGTGCTGCCTGACTATCCACATAGATAGTTACCTCAGTGTACCTCTCAACATTCTCCTCCAGTAATCCCATAATCTAAAAGATCGTTTGATATCTGTTCCCAAGAAGTAGACACCCGCCCCTGTGCCTACTTCCATCTTCGAGCCATCCGTGAAGATAGCACACCCTCCATGGAGCTTCTCCGCTCTATTCCAGAGCTCTAGGATTTCAATAACTGGAGTAGCCTCGAAGTCAATTATAGTACCGACACAATCCGTTTGGGCGGCCGAGGATAACGTTTGACTATTCAACTTGACTTCATGCCCCACTAAGAAGCTCACTATTAATCCCAATTCCTTCAGTCTTCAGCCATTCCTCTAACGAATTTCTCAATTTTAAGAAGATAGGGGTTCCCGCGGAACCCCTATTGTCAATTAAAGCACATCTCTGAACTTTAGAAAGAAGGTTCCTATACGTCCCTTTTTTCAACTCCTCCCGCCATACCGAACATCCATAAGTGAGTATAGGTCTCACAACCGATGTGTATATCCAATATACAATTACTGATTTTAGACCCCAGTTCTTCCCTATAAAGTTCCTGCATGCGTAGTAGGCATTAAGCACCTTCCTGGCCATTTCCTAAGTATTTTTCCTCCAAGACAATTTGCTGTCCAAATAAACGCCCAGGTACTTGACCTCCCTTGACAAACTGAGTTCCGTCCCATTCAAACCTGGTAGACTAAATGTCTCAACCTTATATCTGCTGGTAAACAGAACTAGTTCAGTCTTTTCAAGGTTGACTTCTAATCCATTACTATTTGCCCATTGGGAAATGCCAACGGGATAATACCCCTCTAAATCTAGACAACTCGTTAATCGAGTCCTCGGATTCACAGAAATTAATCCATGATGTCCGTTTCGCCCGTCTTATGTCCTTCTTATAATTAGTGAATCTTTACCTACAGCTGTTCCAATCAGTCTGACTCCTCGTTAGCTTGGCTCTATTAAACAGCCTTCTAAATGTAGACTGTTGGACCCTATGTTCACTGGTCCACCATTTCGGGCAGCCCTTTGCCAGGATAAATCACTGAGCTCAAAGCTACTCACTACTCCGTGAAATTGTTCACGACTTTCTCGATACCCTCAGCTAAATTTCTCCATCCCTCAGTATCCCTTAAATCCCTATCAACTAACTCACCGAAAGACTTCCACATTTAGAATACATATGAACATTTTTTCATATTTCTTAAAATCTGTATAAAATATTAATGCTAAAATACTTTTAATTCTTAGCTCTGTAGAAATTGAAAATCCGGTTCAGAAATCTTAACAATGTTTTACATTTATTTTAGTTCTTAATATGGTCATTATCCTAAAACTTCTTGCTACAAAAAACCTACCACATTCAAAAAGTGAAACATAATCTCTACTATAATCTCAACATAGTCATTAGTGCTTTCAACTATTTATGTTTCAGAATTTCCTTTTAACAGCAAAACAAAATTTTCAAGGTTTTTTAATCATTTACAGCAAAAGTTTATTACTTTTGTTTTTTTCTTTACAAAAAAAATGTACGGCCTTCAAAACATCACTGACCCCTGTGACGACAACTGCAAGAGACACGTATAACGCAACCGAGAAAAAAACCTTAAAAGCAAGATGAAGATTTTTAATATTAAAAAATAAAAAAATAATAACAATACAATGTTATTGTTTTGGCATTTTGTTTTTTTTCTACTCTGTTTATATTTATATTTAATGATTCAAATATTTAAACGTAAGATTACTAATCCTGGGATTTCTCAAATATAAAAGAACTATATAAAATTGTTAAACTATTAAAAAAAAACTATAAGATAAAAATATGCCGTACTATTTACATTTGAGACTATGTAAGGAGGTCACAGGCACAAACAAATAACCCAAGAGAGTACGTAAAACGTAATTAAAAATTTAATTACCAAGATCTCATACATATTATAAATAAATACACACACACAAAATACGAGTATATAAAAGCTATCACGTTGTTTGTGAAATTGTTTTTTTTTAAGCTTTAAGATGTTAAAAGAAGGAAGGTGAAAGAAAATACATAAAAAATAAATGTAGACAACCCCAGCTGTCATAAAAAAGAACTAATATCGAACCATCCATATCTATCATTCAAAACCCCATCATCAGTTAACTTATACTAATTGAATGAATGCTTTTGGTATTTAATAAAAAAAAAATATTTCATGGTCAATATGTGGTCATCAAAAAAAAAATATTTTTGAGATGTTTATTACAGCATCAAAAATGTTGACAAAATATAATACATATGCAGATGTATGCTACATATGTATGTAGTTTAATATTTAACAAGCGAAACTGATAAATAAAATCGCATAACAATATTTGAGATAGTTAATAGAAAAAGACGAGAATACACCAATTCTAAAAGAAATAAAAAAAATCTAATTAAAACCATTCGCCCACTGCTTTTATATCTCTGCATTGTTTACAATTGTCATTCACTGTGGGATAACAACTTTAGTAAAGAATATTACAATAGTGTGTATTTTATAGGTGGCAGCCTTGCATCACAAAATAAATACATCACACATTTTTTTTCGATATCAAATCGTTTCGTTTTATCTTTTATCTGAATAAATTTTTAAAACAAATAAAATACATTTTATTTATTGCCTACTTTGAAAGCACGGGCTTTCTGTATCTTTTGAACTACTGGTCGGATAAAATTAAAATCTAGTGGAAAGTTGTAGGGGAGCACTCAAGCTTTCGGAAAAACGAAATTGTAGTAATTCTGTCATAATAAGGAATAAGATACAGAGTGTCAAAAGAGCTCATAACTTCTACAAATTAGAGCCCTTAAGTAGAGTCTACACGAGAGATTTTTCTATCATAGCAAACGTCAAATTCTTATCATGATAAGAATTTATCACGTGTGGACCAAATTTATGATATAGCGTTATGATATGTTTGTTAGAGCTCAAGCAAAGATAAATATATTTTGCTATCAAACGTCATTTTGTTGTTTTTTTACGTTTATTATTATTTTCTTAAGAAGAAACGCAATTCATGGCAATCTCAATTAATTAATTATTTGGACCAAAATAACACAAAAAAAAAAAATTAAATTTTGACAACATACCTCGACGAAAGCCCAAAAACGAGAAAAGTGATTTATTATAATAAAATTTTATCTATGTGTTCCCATATATGCTGATATAAATAAACAAATTGCAGTAGCTCTGCCGACGTTTTGCTACTTGTCATGATAGTAAAATCTCTCCTGTAGATTCTACGTTATGACACTAACATTTTTGTATTTTATTGATAAATGAGACAAAGAATGCTAGAAAGAAATAAATAGAGAAAAACAATAAAAAATAAAAAAACACATAATGTTGTCCACTTCATTTCCATAAAACAAAGCGCTAAAACCAAATTAAAAATTGAAAGTTGACAACACTTTCAAGAATTAACCTCGAAATGTCGATTTTAAGATAAAAATTTGTAACTATTATTATTATTATTATTATTATTATTATTATTTTTTTTTTTTTTTTGACAACTTGAGGTTATTTATCGATAACTTTGATAAATAATTTGACATCTTTGGATTTTTAATATAGTTGTGCTATTTACATTTAGTAAAATTTTCTATTACTATATATTTGCACTGTTCCATCAATAAAAGAAAAATAAAAAAAACTAGTGTCATAAAGGGCTTAAGGCCGCTATGTATTTAAAATATTAAAAGCTTTTTATAAAGCTTATACACTTAAATTTACTCTTATGGTTTAACAAATGTTTATGCTTGAATTTTGGATTTTATGCCTTGACTTTGTTTTGTTTTTCGAAAATAATTTCCGTAGTACAGGTGTGAAAAAAATTGTTTAAACTTTCTTGTAATTTTCAATATATTTCAAAGTAATCACCCTTATTCCAGTTGTCACGGTCGATGTCAATGTCGTTTTTGAGTCAACATCACTAATATCACTTTGACGCTAATGTGGTATTCTCTAACAGATTTGAGACGATGTCTGCTGTTTATTGATAATTTGAACAAACAAAAAACCTCACAAATTTTTGAGTCAGCTGATTTATTTTGCCGGAAATTTAAACATAAGTTTTGCCTTAAGATATAAAATTCCAATTAAAACATGTTTTGTATTCAAGATTCTGATTGAAGTAATGAGTAAAACAAAAAAATTTAATATGGCAAAAAGTTTCCGACGGAACTCTAATACCAGACAACAAATGAGTTTCAAACATGTGCTGCAAGTAGTATCAACTTAAAAAGCGGATTTCTAATAGCATCAGCCTAAAATTAAAAAAAAAAAACTTAAACGCTCTTAAAACTTAGTAGTAACACTTAGATTTTTAGCTCAAGACAGTAAGCAACAGTAAGTCGTTTCCGAAATTTCTCTGAGGTTCCGGATGCATTGAGTGACAATTTTTTTTTTTTTAGGAAGTGAATTTTATTATATATCTACATATTTTTTTATTAAATTTTATTTACTTTTTCACGCAATTTTCACATAATTAAAAATATCTTATCTATCTTAAATAAACTTTATTTATATATTTATTTATTATGCTTATTCTTTAAAACTCTTCTTAGTTGTCACCAAATTTGACGACAAGATAAAAATCATTTCAATACAGTATCTACGTCGATATTACTTAGAGAATACCAAAAATAATTCAACAGTCATGGATAGAATACCAATTTGTCAGAGACGGCACAAGACGACATCGTTTTGTGTCGACAACGACAACTAGAATAAAAGTGAATGTGTTGAATATTATGTTGGATTATTATATATATATTTACATATTTGAAAAAATAAAGCTTCAGAAATTGTTAAGAAATTTTATTTTGATTTATACTTGCACCCTACGTCCAGCATTGATCAAATATTGTGAATTTATAAAATTTCAAGTTCATTGGTGTACAGAAAAAGTCAAGCGAGATTTTCCAAATGCAAAAAATTATTTTAATAATCTACATATACAAAATTAACAATTTAGTACTAAACAGATTCCTGGTCGGTCAAAATTATAGACAGGAGGTCATATTTTATGAAAATAGTCAAATTTTCAGAATCGTATTTTTTAAGTGCACAAGAAACATTAAAACAATTATTTTCTTAATTTTATTTTTAATGTAGTATAGTAACAAGAAAATATTAATTTTATATTCCATTTGATATCATTAATATATCAATAAGCGAGCAATTTTTAATACATTTTCAAATCCAAAACATTACTTTTTTTATAAATATTAATATTTATAAATTCTTTCAGCTAAACTGCCTCCATTTTTGATGTGTGTAAAAAATGTAAACAAAATATTAGAAATATACCTACTTCTCTAGCCACTGATTATATCTAGAGAATGCATCCCGGGATTCCCAGGAAATTTGCAATTTTTCGTTCCCAGGATTTTTAAAAGCTTTTAAATGGAGGAAAACTGCCTAAATTTTAACAAAAATATATATTTTAAAATAATTTTTTTAATTAGATGATATATATATGGGACGAATCTATGACATGAATTCAATTAAACACCTTAATAAAGTATCAGGACTAAAAAACAGCCAGTGAAAAAGAATAACTTATTGAAAAAATCTTGTAGACATTTAAAATATATGTACGTTATAAATTTGTCAGTAGTATAGACAATTGACAAAATAGGAATTTGACAAAACATTAAGAAAGTTAAGAGAAAAAGTAAGTAGTGAGTTGGACAAATCATTAATTATTCATGTAATTTTCAACTGGAAAACTACAAAAATATCCTCCGTTATGTAAAAAAAATTAATAAACAACAGACTGAAGTTTTGGGTGGTCCAAAATTATCTTTTGCTAGCTACATTTAGACGTAACTAAAATTATAAAAGTGGTTTTCATTAATAAAATCTTTCCCAATTTCAATTTTCTTCGACAATTTAAAAAGGATGCTACACGGCCATTTATCTTAAATTAAATTAAGATTTTCCCCCCAACAATATTAATGATATGCAATAAACGATAAAAACGTCAGTAATAAAAATCTCATCACCATTTAAAGGAAATGGTGTCATTCACAAATAGGCCCTACCCTACTAACAACTCTACCCAATTTTATAATATCAGCAAAAACACTCTCAACATCAGATATTTACGAAAGGTATAAGTAACCGGTATCAACGATAACTCAAATACACACAATAATAGTATAAATAGCTAACTAAAATATAATGTAATGAAACGTGCAAAATTTTGTGGAGTACTTAAAAAATTAACATATTTTTTTTTTTTCTTTCACGAATGATATTGATACTAAGTATGATACATATGTGAGAAGGTTATATAGTTATAGCTGTCTACATATAATTGTGTAAGTTTCAAATTAGAAATATATTTATAAGTAAATATAGAAATATACATTACATATATAAAAAAAAAACCTACGCTTTATTATGTTGACTTCATAATACTTCGTTTAGTTTATATATATTTAAGTAAAACGCCACTACCATTTATGCATACACCTGCTATTTTAACAGAAATATTCCTAAAACCTTTTAAGTAAATATTAACAAAATTTATGAATATGAATTCGAAAAAATCCAAAAATTATAATAGTTTATACATAAGCAATATGACCTCGTACGAAAAAAATAAAAGTTAAGTTTCTAATAGAAATCTTTTACTTAACGTTTAAAATATTAAAAAAAAAATAGACAAGAAAAATGCTAATTATATGTTAATATTAAATTTTAATATTACGAATATTCGAGTTAGGTCCCTAACCCCAAAATAATCTACTCCAAAGTCCATTTTTTTTTTTTTTTTTTTAATTTATTTAAAATACAACATTTTTTATTATTTTTGACAGATGATTTAAATTGTTTGTATTTCAGGTAGAACGTAATTTGTCAGTAATTATTTGTTTTATTTAAGAATAGCTTTTTAATTAAAGTTAACGTTTTTAATTAAAATAAGAGCTATAAGATATTAAAAATCAGAGCTATAAAATATTAAAAACGTTCGCTCATGATCTTAAAAATAAAAAAAAAACAGTTCAATTTATAGAATGTTATTTCGTGAATAAGGGCATATTAAGTAACTGGTTTAATAATGACTCAATTTAATTTCAATAGTAAGTTATTTAAATTGCGAAGTTTCTTAATTTTTTAGTAAATTAACATGATGCTATTAACAGAGCTCAATTAACAACGTATGTAAATCAATTGTTTAATTAACTTGGCTATTTTCGAAATTGCTCATTTCAACCAATTAAGATCATTGCAGATACAAATGAATACAAAACGTGATGCAATTTTTGGCAATGATGGTTAATTTTTAATGGCTACTAATTAGGGATAGCAGAATTAATAACGTTTCGATTTTGTATGACCTCAAAAAAAAATGTGAATAAAACTTTTTTGCAAAAAGGGGAAAATGAGATCGTTTTAAAATATTGTTGTTTAAAATTCAATAATGGATATTTGCATCTTTCTTAACTTAAACTTTGGCCTTAAGGATGTCTTATAGCCAATTAATTTGGAATCTTTGATCCATAATTTTGCTTCTTTTTGTATCCTTACAGAGATCCAATTTAGCTCTATTTGTAGACTCTTAAAAAGACCTAGTTAATTTCAATCGTAGGGCCTTAAAATAAAAGTTTCGAAAAAGTCCTAATTAAACTTCAACTCCTAACAAAAAAGAAATTTTGCTTTAATAATCAGGCCTTATAGGAACCCAAAATTGCTCTAAACTTAATGTTTAAAAATTTAACTTCAATTGCAGCTCATAGCAAAGATTGAATTCAGCTCTAATTGTAGACTTTTTAACTCTAATTGTAGGCTCTTAACAGATCCTGAGAAAGATCCACTTTAGCTCCATTTATAGGCTTTTAAAAAGAGCTAATTAATCTTAAATTGAAGGGTCTTATAAGAACCCAATATTCTTCAAAATATAAGGTAAACTTAAATTGCAGTTCATAACAATTATTGAATTCAGCTCTAATTATATACTTTTTTAAGACCATTACTGAGATCCAATTTAGGTCTATTTGTAGGTTCTTAAAAAACCTAGTTTATTTCAATTGTAGAACCCTACAAGGACCCAATAAAGACCCTTAAAAAGATTCAATTTAGCTCTTATTGTGGATTCTAAAAAGATACTTAGAAACATTAAATTTAGCTCTATTTTAGGCTTTTAAAAAACCTATTTAAATTTCAATATCGCTCGAAATATAAGATCTGAAAAAGACCAAAATTAAACTTCAAATTACGTCTCCTTAGCTCTTATTGTAGATTTTTAAAAAGGCTTAATTATGTTTCAGTACTTCAGCTGGACTTGAGAAATAAGTTATCTTTTTATTATATGTTATGTCGATCACCAGATGAATAAAATATGAACCGCAAAACTGACCTTATTACGAGTATACAATATTTATAATACAAATGAGAAAAGCAACATCTCGCGAGTGGTCACACTAGGCAATTTTTAATTTTGTGGAGAGAGAGAGAGAACAAGGGAATATGCAAAATTAATTTTCTTTCTGTCTTTCCTACTTCTCAACAAGAACAATTCAATGTGTGAATGCGAACTTCAAAACATAAATATACAAATTACCTAGTCTGAACACAATTTTATTGTTAAATGTATAAATAAAAAAATAAAAAAATATCTATCAGATACCTTATTACTATAACAACACATTATAAACTATAATTAGACATTTATAAATCATTTATAAACATTAATATTTATACAATTATAATTTAAATTTAATTTTGAAAACACCTTTAGGTGTTAATTGAGGCTATGTATTTTCTTAATGAAAAATAAAAAAAAAAATTATATTGTAATTATTTTTAAACATAGATACATATTTTATTAATAATAATTTGGTTGAGTTGGCGCACGCAATTGTATAAAATAATATTTTGTAACAGTAAAACGCGGAAGCATGAAAGTCAATGTGTCTAATTTCCAATGAGCTTTGATTTCGTACCAATACTACTGTACATAAAAATACATAGACATACATTTCTTTATATGCATTTTCCCTGCAAGCATTTAGGGAATTCTTTTTCGAAATAGCTCACTAATTCGCCACTCTTAGAAGTGCAATAGAAGATTTCTCTCAATTTTCCAACAACAAAATATATTAGTATACGAATTGAATCTTCTAGACGTAACTTCTTTAATCACTATTGGAAGTTGTTTGGATAACAGTTACAGTTATCCAAAAACGAAAACACTATTTTTCAACACCTTTTCTAGCATTTGGAAGATTGTTGTTTACCAATCCACATAATCTGTCGAATTCGGCACTCTAAGATGATTAATAGTAGAATGTGCCTAACTTTACAAAAACAACACACATTAGGTTCGAAATTTTATCATAAAATCATGTTTTTGGCAATTGTTTACATTTCATAATGGGAAAAAGAACAAGCAGAAACAATATAATTTTTCTTAGTAAAAATAAAAATTTTCAAGTGATTAGAGTGAAAAAATATTAACATTAAATAAAATTATTTATGTAAACTGATGTGAAACAAAAAATTCATAAGTTTTAAATAAAAATTAAGAAAATAAGGTAAGCATTTATCATAATTTAAAAGATATTATTAATATTTCAACTAGTTCTGGGCAAGCGAATAAATTTAGGAAAACATTTTCATTTTCTATAAAAATAAAAATATATGTTGTTAACAATTTGAGGGCCAAAAAATTTAGTTTTATATAAAATTCTTAATAACTAAAACAACATTTTTTAAAAGTGTGGGAGTTTGACTTATGTATGACATGCCCGCAGCAAAAGTCGCTAATTTTCAGAATAATTTTCTATAGAACAAAAAATTACGAATATATTAAAAATTCAATTTTACAAGTCTATTATTATATATATATATATATATATATATATATATATATATATATATATATATGTGCAGCAATCAAAATTTTGGGAATGCATTGCATTATTTTTAGTAGAGCTGAATTTTTACACTTTAAATTTGAATTTTTAAAATTTTAAATTAAATTTATTTAAAAGTTTGAAAAGAATTCAAAGATTGTTCTTGTTGTGTAGAGTAGATTGTGGTAATTTTTGGTTAAGTAGCGGTATTTATTTCTACGTTTCAAAAATCTTAAATATTGACAAAAATGATTGAAAAAACTTTCAGGGCCAAGATAAAATTTAAATAATGATTTAAAATGGTACATCATCATTAAAATTGGTAATAAAGTATGGAAATGATTAAAAGATCATATAGTTTTTAATAAAGGGAATCTCCTTTATAAAAATGGAAACATTTGAAAGAGAAATTAGAGAAAATTTATTATAAATATTTTTTCAAATATTTCCAAAATTCTTAATAGTCAGCTATATGTTCAGCGTGAAAGTATGATTTTAGAAACGTATATGGTGTTCGCCTTGTAAAAAGTGTAATACATTTGTTCTTTAATAATTTTAGAAAAACTGGCGATTTTAGAAAAAAATTAACCAAAAAATTTTTATTTATTTTAATTACATAGAAAATTCAATACAAAATTAAAATAAATAATAATGTAGCCTTGTAATATTTAGAAATCGTATTTTATATTACTAAACATTTTATAATGCGAACATCATAACCTTTCTAAAAATCATACATTGTCGCCGAACATACTAATAACTGCAGGAAATTTTGCAAATATTCTAATAGATGTTAAATTTCCATTTGAATTCAAAATCTTTCTGTGCATTTATATTCATTGTTTTCTGTAGTAAATACAAGGAAGAGTTATTTTTGTTATTTAAAAAATAAATTACAATATTAATAATTATTCTTATTTTATTATATATATCTACTTTATTAAATTTGAAAGAAACAAATATTCTTTTCTAATTTTGTACTTAAAATATTTTTTAGTATTCTTTTTTAATTTATTTTTTTTTAATGTTAATTTGAATTGAAAATATTTTTGTGTAATTAATTTTATTGCTTTCCATAATAAATATCAGAAAGAATTAATTTTGTGATTTAAAAAATTTTAATATTTTTACTTTTGATAATTTTGTTCATTCCTAATCCTACATTTTAAAATATAAGTATTACTGGCATTATTATTTTAAAAATTTTATGCAAAATGGTTTTAAAATTCTGCAAATATTTTCTATCGAAAGTGTAACTACGTCGGCACACCGGGAAGTTGATATGTTTCGCTTTTACTGTTGAATTCTCATATAGTTAGAAATAGCATCTTTTGAGTAACGCTTTAGTGGGGATTGGAAGATTCGAATTAGGATTGTTTATTAGACACTTTTTACTGCGGAATAGTAGATCTTAATACGTGACGTACAAAACTTACTAAAGCGTTACGAATTCTGATCTACTTAGTAACACCGTTCGTTAAGAAATGTGTCACTAAGAGATAGTTCCTTTTGAGTAACGCTTTAGTGCGGATTTGAAGATTCGAATTAGTGACATTCAATAATGACTAAAGCGTTACTCAAAAGGAACTATCGCTTAGTGGCACAGTTCTTCCCGAACGGTGTTACTAAGTAGATCAGAATTCGATAGTAAAAGCGACGCATATCAACTTCCTGGCGTGTCGATATAGTTACGATTTCGATAGATAATGTTTGCAGGGTTATTTCTGTATATTTTTTGTACATAAAATAAAATTATGCCATTTCATATACATAAATATGTATGTATTTATGTATACATATGTTTGTATGGATACATGTATATATGATTTTATATATACAAATATATGCACTTATATACTTAGTTATATATGAGACAAATTCATTCACAATCGTTCATTAATTCATTTTATTTTGTATATAAAATTCATAACTAAAATATAAGAGACAATTACATTGCTTGTTTAAAAAAAAGAAATAGAAGAGCTTCTGAAAAGGTTTTAATGAAGTTTTAATCTAGATTCATCATTTTTTAAAAAGCGCCTATTAAATTCAAATTAAAGGGTTTATAAAGACCCTATATAAGGGTCAAAAATAAAACTTTATAAAGTCTCCATATTGCTTCAATCGTTGGTCTTTTTTAAAGTCCCAATTAAGAGTCAAATATGGAACTTTATAAAGGCTCAATTTTAGGAGCAAATTTAGAATCAATCGTAAGTCATCATGACCTCCAAATATAGGTCCAATCGTAGATCTCCAAGACCAAGTCCAGCTCAAATTGTGGACCTTTAAAAATATATAATTAGTAGTCTTCAAATTTAGCTCAACCCGTAGGTTTATTAAGTTCCAATCTCGTTTCAATAAGTAGGTTTTTTTAAGACTGAAATTAACATCTGTATTGTGTTCCAATGTATCTCCAATCGTAGGTATTTATAAAATCACATCGATTGCTGCAGTCGTAGGTCTTTACAAAGTCCTAATTTTAATACAATCTAGCACCCAAAGTAGGTCTTTATATAGCACCAATTTATCTTATATTTCGATATAGTTTCAACTGTAGGTTTTTCTAAAGTTGTAATCTAGATTCTTTAATAAAGCTGAATCCTAGATCCTATTAGGTATCAATAATATAATTTTATAAAGTCTCAAATAATAGTATAATTTGGGATTTTTTGAAACACAAATTTAACTTTTAAAAAGTCCCAATCAAGCTTAAATCATAGGTAATTATAAAGCCTAAATCTAGTTTAAATCGTAGATTTTTATGAAGTCCAAATTTAATTTTAAAAGTAGGGTATCATCATCTTCCAACCTAGCTCTAATCGTAGGTCTTTACAAAGTCCCATTTCTAAGTTTTTGTTAAGCTCTAATCTCGCTTTATTACCAGACTTTTTTTTAACAACTTTTTATATTTCAAGTGTAAAAAAAAATATTTTAAAAGAAAATTTTTTTTAATAAAACTAACACAAATAGACACACTAGCCAACATAAAACAAGCCCTTTTATGAGGTAAAAGTAAACTATTTTTTTTTTTTTACTTTACGGACCATAAGTAAAAACAACAATAACGAAATACGTAACATAAAAACACACTTTAAAATGTTTAAATAAAAAAACTGAGCTCAACACATGTCTTTAAAAACAAAGAAAAACTATATAATAACAAAAACTATATTGAATGGCTTAAATCAAAATCAACCCATCGTTTATTGATGGTGTGCTGTTCCAAAAAAAAAAAAAAATGATCGGCCAAAAGCCATCACCAAAACGACAAGTGAAATTGTTGTTTAATGCTTAAAAGCAACAACAATTATTGAAATTATTGGAATTCCAATGAGCGCGCTTCATTTGCCTCGTTTGTGTGCGTGCGTGCGTGAATGCTTATAGATGAGTATGAGAGAACCATGATTGTACTCAATTCCCTATTTACTAGTACACATAACGATCGTTTGGTGTAAATATTTACAAACACAAAAGGGGACTTTTTGTTGATCGTTTTCTTTTTTCTTTTTTGAGTTTGGACAATCATGTTGCTTTTTTTTGTGTTGCAAAAAAATAATAATAAATTAATTTATACAAATTATTAAAATTATATTAATAAATTCATAATATTTAAAAGCCTGTTCCCTAGTGAACACATATTAAATTCATTGATATAATAAAAAATTGAAAACTGGTCAAAATTTTAGAAAATATCAAAACATTTAGATTGTTTTTTTAATAATTTTTTGCATTTAAATTATATTAATACGTCTTTTCTTTTTGGAGTCGTTTATTTTTACGGTTTAAACATCTGTGGCAAAACTTGTGCAAATTAAGGAATATGAAAAATATGAAAAAAGTCCTATAGATGAAAGAAATTAAAAAAGCAAAAACAAGACAAGATTTCAACTACCTTAATTTAGAATTTCACTTATAAGTAAGAATTCACTTATATATTAGGATCACGCCCATTTTTGGCTTCCGAGCATATATCGATACCGATTTTTTCTAGCTTTTGAACCAAAACTTTTTTATTAATGGAATGATTTTGGCAATTTTCAACCTAATTTGTAAAAAAATTTAAATTAACTCAGATTTAAATTGTTGTATTTCAAATCTGCAAAATCTTTTTATAATTTTCTTTATAAAAAAACACAATTAATGTATTCTAATATAATTTAAATTCTATTAATTTGCATTAGTTCAATTCTATAAAAAACTCTTTTTTGGAAATTCGAAAAAATGTACGTTAGAACCATTAGAACAGTTTATTCCAACAGTACACTTGTCTTAACTTTAATAAAAATTAAAGATAATCAAAAAGAAAAATTTTTAATTTTCAAATATTTATTTATAGAGTTTTGAGAAAAGAATATGTTTAGAATAATTAAATTAAATCTCAGTGAAATTACTATGCATACGTAATTTATAGACCAGCGACCTCTAGTGATATGCAAGGAAATATTAAAAAATAAATAAATAAAACAATAAAAATTTACAAATATAAATTCTAAGACATAAGAGGTAAGTATATACACACATGGACAATAAAATAGGGCTATCAAATGAAAGAATTTTAAAATTTTATATTTTAAAATGTTTTAAACATATTTATATTTTATTTATTAAATACAACTATATAAGTAATAAAAAATACTTTTGGGATTTACCTACATTGAGGTTTGAAGATCGGAAGGAATTTTTATGAAGAAAACCCATATGTTTTCTGTGGACAATTAAACAGCCGTATTGGCAATAAATTTAAAAATTCAAAATTATTTTCTATTTTTGGAACTAAATATTACTAAAATGCAATAATAGCATGAATGGACATATTTATTTTTGGAATTTCCTTGATCATCCCTTGCATAGCGAAGACAAACGTCCTAAAAGTCTTTGATAGGATATTATACCGTTATTATTACAAATTGAGATTTTTTATATTATAAGGTATAGTTTATAAGGTGTAGTTTATATTATAAGGTGTACTTGATTATTTTACAAAATTCGTAATAAATTCCCAGGGAAAAATTTCCATCAGTCTTGATGAACGCTTCAAGACATTATTCTTCCAAACTCTTCATAAGAGTTAGGGTACCACGATTATTTCCAATAAATCCTAGCACAAAAACTTCACGTTTCTCTTTTCTTTAAAATGGTTAAGACATAATCATTCCGACCAAAGGAAGTCACATACTACGACTTATTAGCATAAAGCCTTTTGTTCATATAACATGAGGATTTCTTCCTTTCAATCATTTTTAATTGCTTTTTACATCTTCTTTCATTAGACAGATTATTATAAATAAAATTATTATAATAAAATTACATTTTTATAGTTTTTATATATTATATCGTTCGTATCATAATTTATGGGTCTAATAATAAGTTGTTTCCTTTTAATTGGAATATTTTCCATTATCCGAAAAAGTCACAGATTTCCAAAAATTGTACAGGGATTTAGGGAAAGGGTTATGATGCAATATAGTTTTAGCTTTATAACGATCAAAAGAGTTCATGAAGTATATTGGGAAAGTCGGTCTTAAGATACAATCTGAAAGTTTCTGAATTAATAGATTATTCCTTTGATTAAAATTCTGTCTTAAATTGTGAAATAAACAAGAAAAAATTCAAAAAGCAGGGACTTTTGGAATATATGTTTTCGCTATAGGAAGGATATGTATGTCTATATATGTAAATATGTATGCCTTTCATGCTATTGTTGATGTTTTAATAACATTTAGTTTGAAAAATAGGAAATTATTTTGTAATTTTAAAATTTTTGCACATACGTATTTTATTGTCCACAGAAAAATAAATGATTTTTCCTTAGATAGTTATATTTAACAAATAAAGCATAAATATAAGTTTAAAAAATGTTAAAACATAAAATTTTAAATTTTTTTCATTTGAAGAAATTCACACCTATTTCATTGTCCATGTATGCATACGAGGCGGTTAACCCTTTAGTGCGTCATGTTGCATATATGAATCAACCACTTCCCACTGCCTTTATATTTTAATCGAACAATATTGGCATCAAATTTTAAATTTTCCTATAATATTAGAATCATTTTTGTTATAAAGTAATATTTAATTTATTTCGACAAAAATTTTCACGATTGTTTTTGCGAATTGCGAATTTTTTTGCTGTGCCGAATTCAATACAATTAATAATTAAAGAAATATATGGACATTTCTTCAAACTCATTTACTTTTGGGGTTAAACAAAATGTTTAATTTTTTTAATGGCATGTCAACGTTATTTAGTACCAGTATTCGCTGAATTTAATAAAACACAAATCTGTTCGCGTGAATGACTTTTATATAAATTTCTAAGATAAAAAGTTATAAAAGATTGTCAAAATTCTATTTTCAACAACATTTTAAAAAATTACACATCAATATGTCTAAAATATATAAAAGTGATACGATATTTTTGATGACACCGAAGATAACCCTGATCATAGTGATTTTTTAACATTTTATTGGACAAATTTAATAACAAAGTTTTCATAAATTTATTCGTTTTTTAATTTTATAAAATTCGTTGATATATATTTAATATCTGACAATAAATACAGTATCTGAAGAACAAATACAGTGTAAAAGTTTTATTGGACACTCGACAGAATGGAATGCATTTTCTGGTCCGCCACGACCTTCCTCAGCACTATTCAGCGTCCCACCGTGCTGTTCTCTGAAAACATCATCTATTTAACTTACAACTTTTTGGGAAATGGAATCTGTAACTTATTTTTCCCTATATGTTATTAAGTAAGACGAATGGTTTACGATAAACTTTTTACAAATATTTTGTATTCTCCTTTTTCAATTATTATTGCTTATATGCAGAAAATGGATTCCATTGTGCCGAGTGTCCATTAAAACTTTTACACTGTATTCTTTTACAATTATTCAATGAACTTAAGCCGAACATGCAAAAATTCTATAAATTTAAAAAATTGTAAAAATTCCATTTTAATTCCGATATCAAAATTAAATACCCACAGTGATGCTAGATACAATTTATGAAAAATCCCTCCGTTTTGCAAAAAAAAATCCCTTTTTCGCTATTTTCTAAAAAAAAAAAACATTTTCCCTTCTCCTTAAAATCGCAATTATTATTAAAAAATTAACAAAAATGTAGCTCTCGTTTCTCATTCAATACAAAACTACAAAGAAATATTTTAAACACGTCTAATAAGTACACAGGGTAAGATTTTTAAACGATAAAAAAAAATTCGAACTTCTGTAATTATTAACAAAATCCATTCTGCAAATTAGAGTTTCTATCAAATATAAATGTGAACGATATTATTAAATTTTTCCTTTTCTATTCCTAATTTTAGTAATTTTTTGAGAAAAAAATAAATTTTAAAAATTGCCTTTATTTTCCAAAAATTAAAATTTTGTCCCTTTTTCCCTTTCCTTTAAATTTTTGGTTAAAATTTCTCCAAAAAAAAAAATCGATACGTTTTATAATAGTGAACATAATTGGGACCATAATTCCGATTTAACCTATCTTTAGAATATCGAGTAAAAAACAAAACGTACATAGATTTTTGATATTTTTATAATTACATTTAATTAACTGATGTATTTTTCACATCTAATATATATATATATATATATTATTAATATAACTGCAAAAAAATTTTTAATGATAAAAATACGCACCCAAAAATGTTAAAAGTTGCATTAAATTCAAACGCGTGATTATTTTTGAGTGCCATTTGTTTGAGATGTAAGCTATAATAAAATCTACAGATTGGTCATGAATACTTTTTATGAAAATTTTTTGTTGAAACCTATTTTTCGCTTAACTAAAATAGAATAGATGTACTTATTATAAATATAATTTCACATAAAATGTAAGCTAATTTAAAGTAGATTTTAGATCGATTTTAAAGAGTTACAAAATGTTTGCAATTTAATATTTTATCGCGCCACAATAAAATGTAATTTGGAAATATTTTTTGACCCCCGATACTTTAGCTTCAGCCATTCACGTTTTTTCTCCCCAAGTTTGGGCACCCCTATAGCGCTGCTATTGAGGACACATTAACGAGATGTTTTTCAAACATCTCATAATTACAAGAGCAATAAACCTCTATTCTTTATTTTACAATACTGTAAATTTCTACTTGAAAAACTACAAAAAATTAAAATTTTTAAAATTCACCACTTGTCCACAATATAATTTAATACTGGTCATTAACGCATTAATTGAACAAAAGTTGGCCTATTTCTACAAGTGTTCGTAGTTTACATTAGTCAAATTGCACACATATGCTAAAATCCGCGATTACTCCACGAAGTGTTGTTAACATAATTGGATCAAAAGTTAATTCAAAAAATCTAAATTAAAAAAATATTTGAGGTTTAAGGTTGGCTTATTAAAGGTAAACGCACAAAGAGAATTTCCCATATGTACAATTGCTCAAGACAAATTTTAAAAATATTCAAACAAGTTTGCAATCTTGAATTGCATTGTTGTCTCTGTTTGGCAGTACCAACGCAGAGTTCGTGCTATTGTAAAAACTTATGTATTTCTACATTTTTTACCACGTCCAATTTTGAATAAAAGCTATTTAAAAACTATCAAATTAAAAATTCTCTAGGCATTTATATTGAAAGAAATTCAAATCATAGCCTTCTTGATTAATATTAAAAAAAATTCCTTATTCAAGTGACACACGAAAAAGTACCACAGAAATAATTGTCTTTTAAATAAATGCATAATTTTATTATAAGAAAATACCCAGCAAAAACTTTGCTTTCCTGGCAAGCTAGCAGGTATAATGGGAAACAAAAATAAACTACTTATTTTTTGCCTGAATAACTATTTATTTTTGCTCGAGTTGTCCACAAATTCATGTAGTTATTTTTTGACAAATATAAAAAAAACAAAAAAATTTTGCCGTCAGTGAGACTCGAACTTGGACACAAACTAACCATTCGTTTTTAATGACTAACGTCTTACTCATTACACCATCTCGCACATAGCAGCCTAAGCGACAAAAACTCTTTTTAGTTAAAATATCTTTTTAGACATTTTATTATAAAAAATTAACAGCTTCAGAATGGGGTTGAACCAACAACCTTCTGGTTGTTAATCCAGCGCTCTAGCCAACTCATCCACCTGATTGCAATATTACTGTGCTATTATGCTACTGAGTACTTATTAATGTAATACAGAGTAGGCAAATAATAATGACGCCTCATTACCAAGAAACTACTTTAATAAGTAGTTGTCATTATTGAAAACCAAAAAGTTTTTGCTGGGTATGTATATTTTTTATTTCTTCAGAAAACTAAATCCAACACTTTGAAATTTGATTGCGCAAAAAATTATTTTTTCTGAACTTTAGTTTAGGAGATATACTTAATTAAAGTTAAAAAAATGTGATTCCTTATTCAAGTAGTAGGCAGTGTATATGAAGAAAAACTACATACAAATGCGCACTGATGCATATATGAATCATACCATTTATTAAAAAAAAATATAATAATAAATCTGTTAAAAATTATGGAAAATAAAATTATTATTTCCTAAATATCACATAACTTTTACATTGAATAATTTTTTTTTAATCAAAAATAAAAAATTGCGCACTAAAGGGTTAAGTGCAGGTGAGAAATAAAAAAAATCGTAAAGTATAGTATTTGAGTATAAAGCTAAAACAAGTTTCTTATTTTAAGCCAACAAATCTTAATCATTCACCCATTGATAAACATAGTATCCAAAAGAAAAAAAATATTAAAATGTTCATGACATTGGTAGACAGAAACACGCTACATATAGTAGTATTATTCGAATTATATGCAAGTATTCATTATCATATACATATTTATATGATAATGATTTGAATACTTTCTTTAAAACCTAGAAAATGTAGATACACAGACAGAAATGTTATAAACACATACTATATGTTTAGATATATTTAAATATTTTATTATTATTAGTGTTTTTATTTTATTTTATTTTATTTTTTTTTTTTTTTTTTTTTTTTTCTTATTTTTTCAGTTTCACTTAACAACGGAAAAAATCAAATATTGTACATATCATAAGATCTATTTGAGAAAAAAAAAATAAAAATAATATTTTATATGAAAAGAGAGCAAATGAAATAAACGTTACAAATTTGTTTAAATTTGTACAAAAATGATTCTGAGTTTGTTCGTTTTATTATAATATAAAAAAAATTCTTAAAAAATATCATTCTTAACAATTTTTTTTTTTTTTTTTTTTTTTTTGTTTTAACCAGACATCATGAAATATAATAATGGCTGTAAAAAATAAATTCAAAACTTTTTTTTATTGTTAATTTGAGAATTATTTTTTTATTATTGTAGTATTTCTTAAGAGGTTCATTGTTTTCGCAGATTTCAATTCTATGTCTGTTTTGTTAGAATAATTATAGATTATTAAAGAAAAAATTTTATATTTTGTTTTAGCAAAAACGTTCTTGACTTTTTTGTTTAACTTTAAGAATATAATTTCCTTATAAAGCTATCAAATACCGAAGTGTTTTTGTATTTTGTTGAATTTTTAATAAAGGATAATTAAGCCAATTTGTATTTAATGCCAGCCATAGTGTTTCCAAATATCCTGGCAAATTATAAAAATCTAGAGTTGCAAAGCAAATATTGTAACTTTCGATAGATTATTTGGAACCAATATGATGAGATAAATTTTTCAGCTCGCAACCGGCTAACTAGAGTTTAATGGGAAACGATAGCTACGAATAACAATCGGATGAGATAAATACGATACTATAAGATAAATGTTTCGGTTCTCAATTGGCTAACTATGATTATATAGCCGTGTATAAGTACTGAATACAATCCGGCGAAACAGTTTTGACCAAAAAATACAATCCAATGGAATAAATGCTTCGGCTTTCGATCGGCTAACTACAGTTTTTGAGCACAAAATCAATCTGAGTAGATAAATACAATTCCATGAGATAAATACTTCGGCTCTCAATCGGCTAACTAAGACTGCATAAAGTGTTAAATTATTCTGCTCTCAGTAAATAAATCAAGGGATATAGAAGACATTGCCTCCAAAGCTAACATACACTAGGTTATCGACAGTTTTTAAACCGTTTAAGTCAGCGGATCTGGGTCGTTGAATTACACCATTAGATGATTGATTTTAATTTGTATATCCATGATTTATATGAATGTAAAGGTAATTTTTATTCCAAAAGATGGTAAAACCTCTTCAAACCTTTCTGTATCTCCCCTGTTTATAAATGACGGATTGCAAGGTAGTAAGTAGCTTGCTTAGCAACTGTGGCCAGAGGAAATAGTCCGGAAGACGAAGTTTTGCAGACGGCATTAGATTTTTTTCTTTTTTTTTTTGAGATGAACCTCTGGCAATGGACTGAGAGTCAACCCTGCAAAAACGGAATTGCTACTCTTCACTAGGAAATACAGAGTTCTTATCTTCGTGTCTGAATAGAATTATACAGGGATTATCGGATAACGCGAAATATCTTGGCTGGATCCTGGACAGGAAGATGAATTGGACACTAAATGTTTATTGTGGGGACATCCTGTTAGGGACATAGCCTATAGGGTCAAAACTCAAATTTGAAATTTCATTGAAACCGGATCATCCGTTTGGAAAAAGCCAATTTATTTCCATTTAATTTTTTAGGTCGCATACTGTGCGTCCCGAATGATGTTTGACTACCACAAGTCTCATTCAGCACAATCTGCAATTAATTTGGGTGACAGAACACAGTAAGTATACGAACAAGCTATATGTTAAGGAACTGGCCAGAGCTCAGTCGATCAAGAATCTTATCGTCTCTCTATTGGTGGCCATTCTATCGGATCACTGCCTTATTGGTGGGTATGCTCTCAGACATGGCGTCATTTAAAATGAATTCTGCAGAAGCTGAGACGACGAGGAATAGGAGTCTGTCACTCACCTTCTTTGCTCATAACCAGCTCTGTCGGAGAGGGATACGTTTCCTAGTGAAGCTTTATTTTTTGAATGGAAAATCCAATTGCTTTGCAACATGTTCGTTCTGATTCTTATTCGAATTAAATATGATTTTCTTTTTTTTTCGAAAGCATGTAGTAAATAAATTTTGTTAGATTTCAAATTCAAATAATTTTCCTTCCTCTGTAATGGGCTATTAAAGTCGATAAGGAGACTTTCATTTGAGTTTAAAATTTAAATTAAATTTTTAAATAAATCTCTTTTTATTAAAAGTTGTTGTAAGAACGTTTTTTCTATTAAAAATATGTGAAAAATATAAAGAAAAATATAATTTACTAGAAAGTTTTCTTCTCTGAAGAAAAGATGTTATCTTGATACTGTTGGATGAAAAATCAAAACTTTGGGGAAATTTTGGTGAAAATCAAATTTATTATGACATTTTTTTACGAAATCTCAAATTTTTGGTGAAAAATATTAATTTTTGGTGAAATTTAAAATTTATACCGAAATTTTAAATATTAACTGAAATTTGGAAATTTTGTTGCTTGAAATGGAAATTTTTTATTCATTATTTTTATTGTTTCGGACTGTGAATTGAACTAAAAATATCGTTTGATATGCGGTATTAAATTCTGAAAAACATATTAGAAAATTTAGATAAAAATAGCAAAAAGAAACATTACTTCATTTAAACGCTATTTTCGGCTATAATAAAAATTTAAAAAGATAAACGCAAAAAATTTAGGCAAATAATATTAAATTAAACCTTTATTGATTCTAATAAAAAAAATTATAAAATATCAAACACATTGTCAGTTTAGCCATAAATATTTGTACAATTTAATATATGCTTAAATAATACTTATCTAAGATTATTTTTAATATTTAATTAATAAAGTTGATGTCAACGATCAAATAATGTTTGTTTTATTACAATTTTAAAAACGTAATAACTTTTACAAAAATGAGTTAAAAGTGGCAATGGACATTTTTGTTTTTTTTTATGTTTCATGAAAGTGAACTTTATACTTTGTCAATGTTAAGCACGCTTTCGTTTGGCAAATAAGTGATGATTTAAAAACTAAAAATCGTTACTTTTAACTTGACAGCACATGGTGTAAAATAGGTATAGAGAATTGAAATTTTAATAATGTTATAATAAGCAATATAATTTTTAATTTATCAAATTTAAACGTTTGAACCTTTTAAATTTTATCATTAAAAAAGGATTTATTCTGCTTTAAAATTATGAGCTAAATAAGTTTTTGTTAGATAGGTTAGATTTTATAAATATTGTTATTTTTGCTAAACAAAATTTTGTTTCAATCATTTGTATATATTTCTTTTCATTTTAAACTTTGTAAACAAATATGTGTAGCCCTGTAGAAAAAAAGCAGAAAAATTAACATCAAAATCAAAATTTTTGAAAAGAAAAGGGAAATAATTCTTAAATCGGTAAACAAATGATTACTTAATATGGGTGTATATACAAGCTACGTTCCTTTGGTTTCTAAGTCAATTTAAAAATCTTAAACTGACTTAAAATTTTTGAAACTACGAGGCGTACAGTACAGGAATTACCCTAATAAGGGGTTCTGTCCACACAAGATAGCTTTTCGAGTGAGAATAAAAAGTACAATTTTGTAGCAGCATATTATTTATCATTTGTTCAAATCTGTTATTTTTAATAACAATTATTTGAATTTTCATTTGAATCTCTTTATAATAATATCTTTGAATGATCTTGGTATCAGAAGAAAACATACACTTAATGATACTTTAGATGTAATGAACAAATACTTCCCAAAATATGACTTTTATTTATATTATAACAGACATTCAAAGAAAAAAGATGTAATTGACATAAATTTATCTTTAAAATAAAAAATGCTCTATCTATTTAAAAAAAATTAAATTTCGGTTAATCGGTATTCGATGTAAATTATTCGGTTTATGAACAGACCAAAAATTAATCGGATAATCGAATGATGGTTAATCTATTTGATACCCTAACTAGAACTAAAGAATAGAGAAGTAGTAGTAAAAAAAGAATATACCATAGTGTGGACTATAGACTAAATTATAGTATCGACTATGTAGTAGTATGTAATATTGACTGTAGACTATAGCCTCGATTATAGAGTACACTTTAACCTCACCTACAGAGTAAACTATAGTCTCGACTATAGAGTAGACTACTGATCTCGTTTATAGTATAGGCAATAGAATAGACTACAGTATGGACTATATATAGAATAAACTATAGTCTGGACTATAGAGAGTAAAAATTATACTATAGTTTGGACTATAGAATAAACTATTGTGTTTACTATTATCTGGAGTAGAGTCTGGACTATAGAGCAGACTATAGAATAGATCTAGACCATAGAATAGATCTGAACTGTAGTCTCTACTATAGAATATACTATACTCTGGAATATAGAATACACTATAGTGTGGGCTATATAAAAAATTACAGTGTTGACTATTGTCTAGACTATAGTTTGCACTATAGAATAGACTCTAGTCTGAACTATAGAATAAACTATGAGAATAGCCTATATTCTGGACTATAGAATAAACAATTTTATTACTTAAAACAGTTTTATGAAAATTTATTTCTTTATCCTTTTTTTATTTCTATTTAAATTTAAAAAAAATTGTTGGCAATTTCAAATAAATTTTATAGCACCCAAATTTGACCTTTTGCGTTTTTTTAGAAAGTGTCTGTTTGTTGTAGGAAATGTAAATTTAGTTTTTCTACAAAATTTTTTTGTTTACTTCAAAAGAAGAAAATGATTTTTGCTTTATCTTAAAAGAGATAAAAAAAGAAAAAATTGTGAAAAAAAAGGAAAAATTACTAAACCAAATATTTTTTTTTTTTTTTTTTTTGTTATTTTCATTTTAATTTAATTTTTTTTTCCATTTATGTATTTAATATAGCTCATGTATAACAAAAAAAACTTTACGCGTATCGATAGTAATTTGGTTACCATGACATTCAATATAATTCTAGCTTGTCGAGCCGTTATTAACTTTTTTCCCACTCTGTGATTTTTGTTCGTTTGCTTTTTTAGAGATAACAAAAAAGTGTTACGATAAAGAACAAAGTCCAAAATTTATTTCCCTCAATATCATATAAATATTAAAAAAACAATTTGTTAAAAACATTTAGTTATAAAATTATTAACATATTGGCACTTTAGTAATTTACTAAATATTAATTTATTTGTTTTCTTTGGTAATTAGACAGACTGAAAAGGAAGCATTTTCTTAGGAATTTTTTTCACAAGTTTTAAAATATGGGTTTTTTTATTTAATATTTTATTTTGCATTCGGTTAATTATTATTTTGTTATTTTTTAATTTTTTTTTTAAATAAATTTCTTTATTTGCTTAAAAATTAATTTAAGTGTTATTTACTCGAGAATATACAATATGTGTGTTAAAATTTTATGCCTTTTAATTAACAAATTATGAAATTTTTCGTTATTTAAATTTTAGTAAATATTTAATAAAATTATAAATATTGTTGTTGATTAAATAAAACTAATGTGCGTAATTTATAATTTAAAACTTATTTGAATTTTATAGATTTTTTTTATTGCTTATATTACCTTTCACCACAGGTGTAAAGGGTATATATAAGTTTGTCATTCACTTTGTAATTTATAAAATATTCATCTAAGACCTCAAAAAGTATATATATATATATATTGCATCCTTATTGATAGGGAAGTCGATATAGTGATGTCCGTCTGTTTGTTGAAATTAGTTTTTAGAAAGCCCCAGACGAACGCTAATAAAAATTAGCAAAATCGGTCCTTAAATAGCCTAGATATCCCCAAAAAACCTCCAAAAACCATTTTTGTTTTCAACTTTTCTAAGCCTCTATATAAGCTAGGGACTTCGTTCTTGCACAGAAAATTCTAAGTATTTTTTTTTAGTTTCTTTTTTTTTGCGGAAGATATGAACAAAATCGATCCACTAGTATTAGAAGCTATGGGTTTCGTTCTTGTATAGATTGGTCATAAATATCTTTCTAAAATTTCGGATTTTTGAATCAACCAAATCGATCTATAAGCAACCGAGTTATTTGCAAATCTTTTTATTTATTTATTTAATGGCTGCTTTCTGCTTTGCATTTATGTGGTTAGTCTGAGTTCACACACAGCAATTTTTCTTTCTGAAATTGTTATATTTTTGTCTTTTAAACTTGATTTACCTTCATACACAAAATTTTTCTTCAGCCATTCTTATTTTAATTGCCTTGATTTGTTTTTGGTGTTGAAACACGAAAATGAAAAACAGAACGAATTTCGAAGTACAATCAAGTTTGTTCCCTAATTTTCCTCCCGCTCTCTCTCACACGAAATCAGAATTTCAGCAAGAAAAATTGCCTTGTGTGAACTCAGACTTATTGTTTTTATAAACACTGAAAAACAATAACAACAATAAGCTATATCAATTTTTTTTCAACTTTTTGAATCTCCTTTATAAGCTAGACCCTTCGTTCTTTCACAGAAAATTCGGAATTTTTTCAGAATTTCGGTCCGCTGGTATCCGAGATATCGGCCAAAACGCGTTTTTAGGCTACAGAATTCGTTCTTGCGCAGATCTATCACAAATATTTTTCTCGAATTTCGAATTTTTAAATCATCAAATCTAAGTAAACTTTCTTAATAATGTTGCCATTTGATATTGTTGTTTCATCAACTTTAACATATATTAATTTTTCTTAAAACATTTCAAAACGGGCGAAGGATATATAAGATTCGGCACAGCCGAATACAGCACTCTAAGTTGTTTTTCACTAGATAATAATATAAATAAATAAATAAATAAAGATTTTAGTTTGATTATTTATATCAAAAGGTAGGTTAACTAAATTAATTCATTAGACGGAGGTAAAATATTAAAGATCTAATGATATGCACAAATTTTTTACTAAAAATCACATTTTTTTTAAAACCCAAATTTTTTCTAAAAATCAAAATTTTTCTTTTGCCAAGAATAAAAAATAGGACTTTTTGCAAAAAAAAAATTGTATTTTTTTTTTTTTTATTTTTGTAAAAAATTTAATTTTTTGAATAAATTTTTATTTTTTTTTTTTAACCAGATTAAAAAAAATACAAATAAAACTAAATTATTCTTCTACAATTATTCAATGAACTCCAGCCCGAATACTATAAAAAAAAGTTCAACAAAAACTTCAAACTAATAAAACAAATTTTTTTTACTAAAAATCATTTCGCAAATATATTTCATTTTGTGATCAAAATATCAAATCAAAAATAATCATAAGTTGAACAAAAAAATAAAATAAAACTCGAAAGTAATTATTAAAAGATATTTTTTTAGTAAAAATCAAAAAAAAATCATAATGAATTTCGGTAGAATTTCGGATGAATATATTTAACACCGGTCATTTCTTGTACCTGATTTTTTTTTAATTTTTAGAATAATTATTATTTTCTGTCCTTGATCTAGTTATTCGAAAATTAGCGGCAAAAAAAATAAAATAAAATAAAAAATTTCTTCCAATAACTAATAAATGCCAAGTAAATTACCTTCAAGTTATCATAATATTTTTTTACCCACTCAATAGCTTCGGAGATATTCGAAATTAGTGGCGAAAAAAATTTATGTTTTTAATCAAAACTTTGTGTGGGTGTTTGCAACATATGAATCGTATTGTATGCTATCCACATTTTCACTTTAGCCGAGCTGTTTTTGGAACCATTTTCCTGTTGAGAGCAATATTCCTTACGAATTTAAAATTTTTTCGCACTAAGATTTTATTTCAAAAAATTAGTTACACTTTTTTAAGAATACTAAATTTTGCAACAAATTGAACTTTTTCTCCATACTGAAATTCGCCCTTTTGATCAGAAATGTTAAATTTAGATTCTTCTGAAAAAAACTTTTACGCTTTTATTTTTGAGGGCGTGCTATTCGCGGTTTATTTAAGTTCCAATTTTTTTTATAACTTTTAGATTATCAAACATTTCGCAGACATTTCTATCACTAAATTATGTACATAGTTTTAGCACAATTTCAAGATTTTCATCTCTGTTATATAAATTATTAAAAAATTAAATAATTCCTTTAATTCTCTCGTTAACTACCAATGTACTATCACTAGAAACAACCCTCATATGAAGTATGTTTTAATTTTAATTAAAAAACAATTTGTACTTTTTTCTGATCCAAAACAAAATTTTTACAAAGCAATATATGTATATATTTCTAGACAAAAACTCTTTTTCCCTCTGCTTAATTAAAACTATAAATTTACAAATTGCACAGCACTTCACCAACAATATGTACAATTTTCACTTTAATGTAAAAAAAACCTGATCTACAAATTACAAATATTAAAGAATGTCAAAAAATGGAAAAGAAAAGAATAAACAAAATCAAAATAATATAAAAAATATAAACTCACTCACTTCACTAAATAATTAAAGAGGAATTACGCGATAAAACTCTCTTGCATAAAAAAAATAATTTCATAAACTCTCTTTCCTATTAAACACTCCCTTAATCTTTCACTCTTTTAATTCAAATTCTACTAATTTCATGTGTTTGTGTGCATGTAAACTATGAGAAATTAATAAAAAAAAAAAGTAAAAGAATTTATTTTATTTAGTAATTGGGGAAACATAAAAAAGTACAAAAGCAAAATAAAAAAATTTATAAATAAATGGGTGTATTTTTTTGGCTTTCAGCATTTTTTTCTACCGTTTTGACCTTATGGCAATAATGGGTGCGGCGGGAAACCGGGCTGACCAACAAAAACTTACAGTTACTTTTAATGTTCGAATGTTTACAAAAAATGTTTATTGGGGGGAAGATGCCAAAAATACACACAAGTATAAGAAAAAGACGTAATCGTAAAAAAGGAGTACACGAAAGAAACTTAACAAAATATTTAAAAAAGGAGCAACAATTGATTTTTTAAAGAGATCTCTTGAAGGAAAATACAAAAAAATTAACAAAAAGAACAAGCATGTTTTTTCTTTTATATTTTTTTGGTAATGAAAACGATGAGTAATTTTTCTATAAAAACTATAAATTTCTTTTCGTTTACTTACACTTTTTTTCACTTAAAAACTAGTTTTATAAATCAACTTTAAATATTAGTTTATGGGGAAAATATCCTTTTATTAATTTAGTCCACTTTTATTTATAAACCGCAAGAAATTTTGAATTTTTTATTGTTCTATTCTATGTTATTTAACTTATTTTTTTTTCTTATTTTTTTTTATATTTTGAGTTAATTATTTTAAATTTTAGTATATTTATTTAATAAAACGCGCACTGGTAGCTACTGTTGTAGATGTGTGTTTGTTAGTTTATTAAGAGAATTACCGCTTAGTTACTTTTTTAACTGTGAAATGCCGCAACAACGAGGAAAAAGGTTTTTTATATACTTTTGGATGCGGGTTGAGAATATTATAACAAGACGAATTGTGTCTATCGTAAAAACAGCAATAATTTTATTCTTCTTTTTGAACCAGTCACTAATTTTTTATTATTTACTTTTTGCATATAATATAAAACAAATTTAGGAAACGCAAAGAAATTATTTTATATATCGGCAACACTTTCATGGACGGCACCTTCAACAAACACACACAGCACCCAACAGTAGCAAAAAAGTATTTGTACAAAATAAAATTTATATACTTTCGCGAAAATTTTATCTTTTCTTTTTCTTGTTCCGCCTAACCAACGACAAATGAAAAAGAAAGAAGGAAAAGAAAATAGGGTTTTTTTGTATTTGTGTATTTTCTAATTTAACAGATGACGTCTAGAGACCTGCGCGGAACAAATTTAACGGCGGCATCAGCGGCCTTTTTAAAAATTTTCGGCGGCGGCTCAAAATCGGTTATTAGCCGGATGAAAAGTAAATAAGCTATTTATTTCCTTGTTTTGGCATCATCTTATAGAGCAATGGTTACCAAATGTTGGACCACGTCCCCTTAGGAGGAGGGGAGCGACGAATACTGTTTGTTTGAACATAAAATACAGTCATAGTCATATATATTTTTTTTGTTAAAAAATTTTCAGAGCCTGCCATTTGGCTTGGTTTAAAATAGTCATTATGGTTTAAAAAAAAGGATGGGAAGAAAGGATCGTATAATCCTTAAAAAATATCTTTACATGAACACAAAAATAATTTAAAGAGAATTTGTAAAGAATCTGTCAGAAAAAATAACATTGATTAGAATATTTTCAGTAATTATTATGTTCAGCGAAAATGTATGAGCCTCAAAGTACAAAATAAATGTTTATTTACTTGAGTGTGCTACCACAATATCTAAAATGGTCTTTTCACACCAACTGGCTATAATTTTTTTAGTTATTTTTGGCATTATGAAAAAATATTTATTTTTATGACTGTTTTACATCAAATTCAAAATAGCACAATAAATTATGAGAGGTTGTTCACAACAGTCATATTTTTTCATACTATTATTGTTGGAAACATGATTTTATCACACTATGTGAATCAGCTATATGTGAATCCCACAATTGTATTATAATAATAATAATAATAATAATAATAATAAAAATAATAATAATAATAATAATAATAATAATAATAATAATAATAATAAAAATAATAATAATTAAAATGTTGAGTTTGGTTTTATTTTCATCTTCTGAAGACAAAGAAAATAAAATAATAAAATTTACGCTCTAAAGTATGCTTTATATTTTCATTTTTATACTTATAAAAATTAAATACATTTCATTCCAAACTACAAAAAAGTAAACACAAAAAAACAACACTTAAAACAAACAACACTGATAGCTTCTGATGACTACTAAATTTACCCTGCAAGCATTCAGTGAAGTCTTTTTCGAAATAGCTCACTTATTCGCCACTCTTAGAAGTGCAATAGAAGATTTCTCTCAATTTTCCAACAACAAAATATATTAGTATTCGAATTGAATCTTCTAAACGTGACTTCTTTAATCATTATTAGAAGTTGTTTTGATAACAGTTACAGTTATCCAAAAACGAAATGTGAATTTTGTACGGCACATATTAAAATCTACTATAACGCAGTAAAAAGTGTCTAATAAAAAAGCCTAATTCGAATCTTCCAATCCCCACTAAAGCGTTACTCAAAAGATGCTATATCTAACTATATGAGAATTCGATAGTAAAAGCGAAACATATCAACTTCCCGGTGTGCCGACGTAGTTACACTTTCGATAAAATATATTTGCAGAATTTTAAAACTATTTTGCATACAATTGTTAAAATAATAATGTCATTAATACTTACATTTTAAAATGAAGGATTAGGAATGAACAAAATTATCAAAAGTAAAGATATTAAAATTTATTAAATCACAAAATTAACTCTTTCTGATATTTATTATGGAAAGCAATAAAATTAATTACACAACAATATTTTCAATTCAAATTAACATAAAAAATTAAATTAAAAAAGAATACTAAGAAATATTTTAAGTACAAAATTAGAAAAGAATATTTGTTTCTTTCAAATTTAATAATGTAGGTATCTATATATATAAAAGAAAGTGATGTTAGTTACTATTGTTATAACTCAAGAACGACTAGACCGATTTTGATGATTCTCACCAATTCGGACCGGTCACCGGCCAGAAAAGGATAATACGAAAAAAAATTCGCGAAAAATCCGCGATAAAAAAAAAACTCTTTTTTGTCATAATTTCTTTGCCTTAATAATCATTAAAAATATTTTTTTTAATACAAATTATAACAATTACTGTTTCTGTTTCTATCGAAACGCTTACTTTTTTGTGCAATTTGTTTTCTGGTGGTGGTGTAGAATTCTATTTCCAAACGGTAAGTTCCAAGTAAAGCTCATCATTTAGTGAGGTTTTGATATTTAAAACCATTTGTTGTATTTTTGGCATTCGTTATTAAGTGTTATTCACAATGCCGCGACCCCGGAGATCTAATATTTCGCGTCGAACACGTAATGCAAGTACTTATCGTAATATCGTCAATCAATTGAATATATATGAACGAGAAATCGCACGAGAACAACCCCGTATTAGTTTGGCCCGACTTCGTACATCACAAACGCAGGAAGAAAGGCAGGCGAGAAATGAAACGGCTCGGTTAGCAATGAGAAATCGTCGAGCAAATGTAGCAATTCAACAACTTTAAAATTTTTAATCAATGCATAAGAAGAATTGCTTCAAGTTCTGATTTGAATCAAGCAGCGTTCCATTACAACTGCAATTTCGACTACAGCTCTCATCATTCCGTTCAAAAAAAAGACATTGTCTATCCGCTAACCTTAAGATGAAGTAATAAATAAATATAAATTCAAATTTGCCTTAAATACATGCGTATATTTTTTGATTGAGCCCACATCTACATCATATTTAAATTCTTCTGTAAAAAACACTTTATAATAGGTATTCCTTAGATTTTTATTTAAAGGTCGTAAATTTCGTTAAAATATCAATTTAAATCGTTCAGTAATACAACACTAATGTTTGCTTAGGGCCAGCAACGCGGCTCGGGTCATCGTTCAGTAATACAACACTAATGTTTGCTTAGGGCCAGCAACGCGGCTCGGGTCAGCTTCTACATCATATTTAAATTCTTCTGTAAAAAACACTTTATAATAGGTATTCCTTAGATTTTTATTTAAAGGTCGTAAATTTCGTTAAAATATCAATTTAAATCGTTCAGTAATACAACACTAATGTTTGCTTAGGGCCAGCAACGCGGCTCGGGTCAGCTAGTATATAATAAAATAAGAAAATTATTAAATTTAATTTATTTTTTTAAATAACAAAAATAACTCTTCCTTGTATAGAAAACAATGCAATTAATAGCACAAAAATGTTTGAATTCAAACGAACATTTAACATCTATTAGAATATTTGCAAAATTTTCTGCAGTTATTAGTATGTTCGGCGACAATGTATGATTTTTAGAAAGATTATGATGTTCGCATTATAAAATGTGTGATTCAATATTTCCAAAATGTTTTTCGGTAATATAATATACGATTTCTAAATATTATAAAACTACATTATTATTTATTTTAATTTTGTATATTTTGTATTTGTAATTAAAATAAATAAATTTTTTTTAGTTAATTTTTTTTTAAATCGCCAGTTTTTCTACAGAAAAATAATTAAATAACAAATGTATTACACTTTTTACAAGGCGAACACCATATACTTTTTTAAAATCATACTTTCTCGCTGAACAAATAGCTGACTGCTAAGAATTTTGGAAATATTAAAAAATTATAACAAAATTTCTCTAATTTCTTTATCAAATGTTTCCATTTTTATAAAGGGAATTCCCTTTATTAAAGACTATATGATCTTTTAACCATTTGCATGCTCTATTACAAATTTTAATCATGATGTACCATTTTAAATCATTATTTAAATTTTATCTTGGCACTGAAAGTTTTTTCAATCATTTTTGTCAATATTTAAGATTTTTGAAACTTAGAAATAAATACCGCTACTTAACCAAAAATTACCACAATCTATTCTTCACATTTCAAGCATTATAACAACAAAAGAATTTCTTCAAAATATTTAATAACAAGAACAATATTTGAATTCTTTTCAAACTTTTAAAAAAAATTGAATTTAAAATTTTTAAAATTCAAAGTGAAAAAATTCAGCTCTGCTAAAATATTTCTTGAATACTATAATGCAATGCATTCCCAAAATTTTGATTGCTGCATATACAAATTTTAATCTTCCACAGAATAGACTTATAAAATTGAATTTTTAATATATTCGTAATTTGTTGTTCTATAGAAAATTATTCTGAAAATTAGCGACTTTTGCTGCTGGCACATAAGTCAAACTCTCACGCTTTTAAAAAATGTTGTATAAGTTATTAAAAATTTTATATAAAACAAAATTTTCTGTCCGTGTTCTGGCACTCAAATTGTTAATAACATATTTTAATTTTATAGAAAATATTTTCCTAAATTTATTCGCTTTCCCAGAACTGGTTGAAATATTGATAATTTCTTTTTAATTTTGATAAACGCTTACCTTATTTTCTTCACTTTTCTTTTATAAGTAAAACTTATGAATTTTTAATTTCACTATCAGTTTACATAAATCATTTTAGTTAATGTCAATATTTTTTCACTGTAATCACTTCAAAACTTATATTTTTACTAAGCAAAATTATATTGTTTCTTCTTGTTCTTTTTCCCATTATGAAATGTAAACAATCGTCAAAATCATGATTTTATGATAAAATTTCGAACCTAACGTGTGTTGTTTTTGTAAAGTTTGGCAAGTTCTACTATTAATCATCGTAGAGTGCCAAATTCGACACATTATGTGGATTGTTCAAAAACAATCTTCCAAATCCTAGCAAAGGTGTTGAAAAATAGTGTATTCGTAACTCTTAATTAAAACAACTTCTAATAGTAATTAAAGAAGTTACGTTTAGAAGATTCAATTCGTATACTAATATATATTGTGTTTTGAAAATTGAGAGAAATCTTCTATTCCACTTCTAAGAGTGGCGAAGAAGTGAGCTATTTCGAAAAAGAATTCACTAAATGCTTGCAGGGTTCCAACTAAAAAAAAGTCCAAACATACATAAAAAATTATTGTATGTATTTATATACAATCAACAGCAAATACCCTGCCAGCAATTAGGTGATAGTTTTATCCACTATCAGAAAAATGACTCTTTCTAGTATTCTCAAGATGTTATTTTACTGCTAGTAAACAATTTTACAAAAACAAATAACATTAATTTCGATCTACTTATTCTATATTTCTTACTAACTAAGTTATCGAAAAAGTCACTTAAAAGTTAGTTTTTGGATAAATATAAAATTACCAAAAACTGTCTCCCATTAGTGTTCTCAAGATGTTATTTTCCTGATAGTGAAAAATTTTACAAAAACAAATAACATTAATTTCAATTTTCGACCTTCCGAAAATAAAAAACCATTAAATTAAAAAAAATGTGAAGAAGTCGATGGCACTTAGTTGGCATATCGAAGGCAAGCAATCGATATTTTAAAAATTTTAAGAAAAAATTAAAAAAAAGAGTGATAAAGTGAGATAAAAATAAATATATATATATATATATATATATATATATATATATATATATATATATATATATAAGTGAATGTTGTTTATAATGAAGACAAAATGAAAACAATATTGTGAAAAAAGATTTTGAAATTTTAAATTAAATTAATTAAAAAATAAATATTATTCAGTAAAATGAAGCGAAAATTCATTTTGAAGACAACAAATACATTCTTGCTTCTAATAATATAAAATTTCGAAATAAATTGCGTTTCGCTCATAAAAATATGTATATTCTTTTAGTGAAAGTGAACCCATATATGCATGTTCATCAAACCTTTCAACTAAATGTTTAAAGTTGCTAGGCTCTTTAAAATCAAAAATATTCTGTTACAATTTATCAAAATATATCTATAATTTTTTTTTTACTAAGGTAAGTTGTTCTAATTTTCCCTAAACCTAAATGACTTTATTCGTCACACAAAAAAAGCAGTCAATAGTGTCATTAAAAAAGTATCCAAACTGCGATACAGTTTTGCCCAAAAGATGACTCCTCTTCGATAGGAAAATAACTTCTTTTTCTTTTACTATTTTAAAATAAATATGGATATTATTTAGTCAAAGTTTGGATAGTAATGTTGATAGTATTAAGTTAGAATTTCGACAGAAATAGTGACTTTTTCTGCTCCTCAAAATGACTCCAATTTGACACATATAAAAAGCACTTAATAGTGTCATTAAAAAAGTATTAGAACTGCTGCACACTTCTTCCCGCACGGTGACTCTTCTTGGATAAGAAAATGATATCATATTCGACTGTTAAAAACAACTTGAGTTTACTCTTTAGTGCAAATTTGGATAGAAAATGTTGGCAGTTATAACTGCTTATACAAAAAAACAACACACTGAAAGTCATTGCAATGTTTTTATTTATATAAGTTTGTGTGTATACATTTTTAAAATTTAAAAGTTACTAATGAACCGATTTTGTTTATTTCTTCCGCAAAAACATTCCAAAAAAATTCCGAATTTTTTATGCAAAAACGAAGACACTAGCTTATATAGGGTTTAGAAAAGTGAAAAACAAATACGTTTTTAGAGGCCTTTTCGGTTTTTTGGCAATATCTCGGCCATTCTTGGACCAATTTTGTTGTTTCCTAATATCATTCTAATGAATATTCCCAATAATTTAATGAATGTGTATTTTATTTCAACAGACGGACATCCTTATATCGACTTCCCTATCAATAAGGATCCCGAAAATACATACTTTTTGGGGTCTTAGGTATATATTGTAGAAATTACAATCGGAATGACAAACTTATATATACTCTTTACACCTATAGTGAAGGATATAAAAAAGCTTTTAGCAGTATTGTTGCTAAAACTGAAAATCAATTTTATTTAAAAGATAATAATGTCATTTTTTGTCTCGTTCCTAAAGACCTTACATAGTGTCTACATTAGAGTTTTTTTTATCAAGACAAACTTCAAACTTAACCCGAATTTGTGGAAGGTGGCAACAGTTGCACAAAAACAACAATATGGCGTATTCAATATTATTTTTTATATATGCAGTTTAACAACTGTAACAATCACAATAATAATCAACTGTTTAAATAAGTTTACCTTGTATATATTCGCACTGATTTTGACGTTTGTTTTGATATAAATTTGCCTAATGTAGACACTAGGTTAAGGACGTTTTGCTATAGATTTATCTAGGGTCTACATTAGGCAAATTTTTATCAAAACAAACGTCAAAATCAGTGCGAATATATACAAGGTAACCTTAGTTAAACAGCTGATTATTATTTTGGTTGTCAAACTGCATGTATAAAAAACAATAATGAATACGCCATATTGTTGGTTTTGTGAAACTCTTGCCACCATCCACTAATTCGCGTTAAGTTTGACGTTTGTCTTGATAAAAAAATCTCTAATGTAGACACGGATGAAAGTTGGACGAAGGTACCGGGGCGGGGGTCTATATTATGGGCACGGACATAAAGGGCTCTTTTAGACTCCCTGATGAGTGCAGCGTTTTTCAGGCTGAGATTCTCGGCATCCTGAAGGCCGCGGAGATAATCAGACAGAACGTTGCGAGAGGTACCGAGGTCACTCTCTATGTGGACAGTCAGGCGGCTCTGAAGGCCTTGGGGACACATTTGGTGAGATCCAGGCTAGTAGCTGCTTGTAAGAGGACACTGAGGGAGCTGATGGAGGACTACATGGTGAGACTCTGCTGGGTGCCTGGCCACTGCAATATTTCAGGCAATGAATTGGCTGATGAACTGGCAAGGCAAGGTGCGGCAGGGAACGTCTCGGAGAGGGAGACATATGTGAAACCACCACTAAGTTTCTTCTATGGGAAGATCAATGATTGGATCTTGGTCAGGACCAATTTGGCTTGGGAGAGTAGAGAGGACTGCAGAGTGTCGAGGGCGATATGGCCGGTACTGGACAAAGCAGGCACTAGCACTCTCCTGGGCATGAATAGGAAGAGCTTGAGGATCATGATAGGGGCCATAACGGGTCACTGTTTGATAGGAAAGATGAGGTCTAGATTGGACGCTAACAGTTCCGATTTTTGTAGAATGTGTGAGGACGTCGACGAGACCGAGTCTATTGAGCACATTGTGTGCCATTGTCCACGATTGCAGCATCGTAGGATGAAGTGGCTGGGTAGCCGGTTCCTCGACGGGCTGAGTGACGTTCGGGACACAGATCTTGTTGACGTCATAGGCTTCGTCATGGGAATCGGCTGCTTGAGGGAGAATCAGGGGTATAACCCTAGGGGGATTGGTAACATTGCTGGTCCCCCTATATGATTCGTCACATTTCTATTCCTTTTTATCTTCTACTCCACTTTTTCTGTACTCTCTGTATTTTCTGTTTTCTATACTCTTTATTTCGCAGCTATTCTATTGAAGGGACTCACAGTGGACCGGGATCGGTCTCTGGGTGGAGATGGGGTACTATCTGGTATCACATCTACCTTCTCTATCTATCTATCTATCACTGTGTTAACAATGAATAACAACACTCATGGTACCGAAATTTGTAATAGTCTTATTATTTTTTTATTTTTTTTGCAATAGCAAATATTTAAATAAAATTTGAAATACACTACCAAGTCTACCTCCTAGCTAGGGTATGGGGTACTTGATTTCCCGGCAAAATGTCGTCGGGAATTCCCGAGATTTTCTTTTTAATTTTTCGAAAAAAAAGGGAAATTTAATATTGATTTAATATTTTGTTTTAAAATCATATAGAAAAAATAATACTGTTTTATCTCCTCAATGAAAATTTTACATTATTGTACACACACTACTTACTAAAGGCATTTTAGATGGTAATACTGAATATTAAGATTTGCCAAAAATTTGATACAAAAATGATATTTTAAATTATTCAAAAACATTTGATTTTCATATGCATGAATTTATTTTTTCTACATTATACAAAAGTTTTCAGAAAAAAGTAATAATAATAAAAAAATAAAAAGAAAAAATATTGAAAGAAAAATAAAGACTAAATTAAATATAAAATCATTGTATTATCGGCAGAACCTTTTGACATACAACATATTTTATTTTTTAAAAGTATTAATTCTTCTTGTCATAGAATGTCTTAAGAATTTAATGAAATTTCAAAACAATTTTATTTTTGGCATGATATATATTAAATAAGTTCGAAAAGATGCACTAAGTTGAGAGTTTCTTCACTGAAAACAGAACATGTTTCAATTCTATTGAGACACGTGTCTTATGCAAGCAATAAAACTGTAAGGAAATATATATAAATGTTAAAGCCTCAAAACTTAATTAAGGATTTTAAAACGATTAATAGAATCAATTTTAAATATTTTCCAGAATTGTGTTTTATATCTCTAAATTAGAAAGAATTAATTAATAAAGCAAGATGAAGATAAAATCGAAATAAAATGATAAGAAAAACTATTTGTATTGAAACTTAAATATAATAACATAGATTAGGGTTTATTTATTTATTTATTTTTTTAATTTTTGATATGAAAAACTAATTAACCTAAAAATCTGAGATATACAGCTTTTAATATAACCCACAATAGATACTTATTTTATTTTAAGGATGCATCATACTTTAATACTATTTTATTTTTTGTTAAATAATTATGATTTATATTGTTGTTTAATATTCTTTATAAGAAATCAGTGCTTTTTTGTTATAAGTTAAGTTTTTAAACATGAAAAATTCAATTTCCCGTGAATCGCGGCAATTCCCGGGAAATTTGGAACTTCTCCGAGTAGTGTTTTTGGTTATGGACTATCGATGTATATCGGTTGGCAATCATATATTTTTTGACAAATTCTTCACAACAATAATCATCTAAGATTATTAAAGCTTTTTATTTGGAGAGGTAATAACTAAGTATCTCCGGCTCCTGATATAGAGTGACAACTTTTGCAATCCATCGAAAGAACAAATCAGGTTTCTAAAAATGGAGATACAATATTCACTATTTTCTTATTTAAGAATATTAAAAATGATTTTTTTTATCAGTGAAATAAAATGCTTCACAAAGTTAAGAATATACCAAAACATGCAATTCTTTACACTTTATATAATAACTTTATTTCAAAATAAATTTTTTAACTTATATCGTTTTTACAGCTTGTGCCTAAAAGGGCTAAAACAATAATAAAAATTATCAGGCAACATTGTTCACAACTACCTACCGATTATTTCACCACCACTAACTAAGCCGGTGTCGTCGGAGGTTTTTAATTTTTTTCTTATTAAAAATATGGATCTTAAAACTATTTTATAATAAATCTAAAATTGATTTGTTTGACATTTCCTAAAATATAGTGACATGTTTTTATTATATTGAATAACTACAATTTAAAACAATCTATTCCTCCTCTCAACGCTAAAGCTAAAAGCGTAATAAAACGGCGAGCAAATAATCAAAATATTTTATATAATAGAAAAGCGAGGAAATAAGAAAAATGTTTTAAGCTCTTTGTTTGTTCGTCGCTTTAATCCCGATAAAAAGTAATACAAAAAATTATTGTATTGATTTTTATATTAAAAAATAAATATATATTGTGTAAAAAACAACAAAAACAATTAGTGTCGCTGCGACATGTCATTTAGTGTGAACCTGAACATAGTGAAGTAACATTGTGTCTACATTAGAGATTTTTTTATCAAGACAAACGTCAAACTTAACGCGAATTTGTGGAAGGTGGCAACAGTTGCACAAAAACAACAATAAGGCGTATTCATTATTGTTTTTTATATATGCAGTTTGACAACTGTAACAACTAAAATAATAACCAGCTATTTAACTAAGGTTACCTTATATATATTCGCACTAATTTTGACGTTTGTTTTGATAAAAATTTGCCTAATGTAGACACTAGGTAAGAACGTTTGTTCATAGCATTTTGACATTTTGTGCCGTTGTTCTAGACTAACCTCTGGTCTACTGAGATTAACGCCGGCAGAGGAGAGTAACCATTTTGTTTATATTATGTAAATCTTAAATAAGGGGTACACGTATTCTAATAAATCTTTTAAGATATCACTATTTTCAATCACTCGCAGAGTAAGCATGTCCTTTTTATTTAACAAAAATCGCACTTATTTAATACAATTTTTTTTTAAATGAAAAGCAATTTTACAAAAAAAAAACATTGTTTTTTAGTAATTTCCAAAATACACATGAACACATGCAAACAAACTTTCGTATATGTGTATTTTTTGACAACAGACTCATAATACTTCTTATAATACTAATGTTTGAATCTACACGTGAAATAATTCATCCAGAAAGTGAATTTGACAATCTCTAACAGAACGTGTAGATGTACTGTTACATAGTGTCTATATTAGAGAATTTTTTATCAAGACAAACGTTAAACTTAAGCCGAATTTGTGGAAGATGGCAACGGTTTCACAAAACCAACAATATCGCGTATTCATTATTGTTTTTTATACATGCAGTTTGACAACTTTAACAACCAAAATAATAATCATCTGTTTAACTAAGGTTACCTTGTATATATTCGCACTGATTTTGACGTTTGTTTTGATAAAAATTTGGCTAATGTTGACACTAGGTTATTGCAGTATGAAAACAGGCCGTCTACCAAAGATACAAGCCGAGACAAAATTTTCGGCAGCGGCACTTTTTAATCGACACTTTTAATTGGCCATAAGAAAAATAATAATAATGTTAATAATAGATGGAGCCACTGCATTCAACACTTTAAACAATATTGAATAATAAATTTCTTGTTGAATTTCAAAAATTTAAAAACTTCGACGGCCGATTTTAAGCCGTTGTGTGCCGACCAAATCGGCGGCGGCTGATAAAGCAGACAATTAATCAGCGACGGCGCGCCGTCGACTTTGACACAGTCGGCTTGTTTCTCTGCTTGTAAGATAGAAAAAAAAAACACAAAATAAACTAAACTTTCCTTTATAAAATTTAAAGAAAATTACACTCGCGACACATTTTTTCACTAGCACACAATATTTTTTTACGTACATTTATGGCATTTTAATGAGCGATGTCAAAATTAGTACAATTGTACTTTTTTTGGTACAATTGGAGACTGAAAAGTACAATGGTACACCAATGTCCAATTTGGTACAATTTAAATTTGTTGCTAATTTCAATTTTGCAAAAATGTTTTAAAAAATCTCAAATTATTTAAGACAAGGTTTTATGAATATACTTGATACCCAATTTCAGCTTTTTGTTTTAAAATAAAATTCTCGTATCAGAGTCTTGTAGACCCTTTGATATTCGGAGACATTTTGCCATCAATAATTTGTAATATTAATATTAATTGTTTAATAAAAACTATGAAGAGATTAAGAAGGATGTTTATGATAGGAACTAAGAAAAAATAAAAATCAATAATACTGGCTGTGTTTTGTTGCTCCCGCTGAATGTTAACGTTGACTGTTAGTAAAAAACGACATTAACCCGATTTGAGAGCACTAAGTTTTTTTGTAAATTGCACTACTAAGTTTACAAGTTGCTATTTATAAAATTAAAAACTAACAAATTTTTTATTTGAATTTAATTGTATCTATATATTTTTTCATTTCTAGTCATTCTTATATTTATAATTGTATTTTTTATTCATAATTTCGGAGTTCTTTTATCGACGTTAAAGTTAACATGTATAATTCTACACGTTAACTCATAACGTATATATATATATATATATATATATATATATATATATATATATATATATAGTGTATTTCCTAACTATTTATTTATTTATTAATGTAAATATGTATTACATAGTAATAAAAATCCAGATTAATTAATAATTATTTTGCTCCCCAGCCATAACACAATTTAAATCACGCATATTTTTCACAAACCGATTATTGAAAAACATAAAAAAATATATTTTTTATGTTATAACATTCCTTTTTTTGTATGTTGAAATTTAAATTGAACGAACAAAGTTGCAATTTTTGGTATTAAAAATAAAACAGAATTTAAAATAATTAAAATTTTTTTCATATTCATCAACAGGAAACCAAAAAATGTAATTATAATTGGTTGTAGATTTTACTGCATTACCAAGCATTGCCATGATACTTTTTATCATCATCAATGTTTACTTTTATAGTATTACCATTTTCTTCACTAAAAAAAACTCAACAGCTGTGACAAGTTAACATTTTTGAACTACTTCGGTATTTTTTTAAGCGTTTGGCAAAAAATGCAACGACATTTAACACAAAATATAAAACAAGTATTATTGAATTAAATAATAATCAATTACCGTATTACAATTTTAATTTATACACTTCAGCTTACGACCAGCTTTCAAAATGGTTTTTATTCGCCCCGGCAAGTAACAGATTTGGCTTTAGAAGATGCTGTCAAGTTTAAAGAGCTCAATGCTTTTATCCGTATTACACCGGAACTAGCTTTACATCAGGCCAAAGAGTCAATACATCGTTATCATGAAAAACAAAGTAAGGGTCCTTTAGATGGTATAACCATTGCCATCAAGGATAATTTCTGTACCAAAGATGTACACACTACCTGTGCCTCAAGGTAAGTTTCATTAACTGCAACAGTTGGATGATGTCTGCTCCTAACACATATACATAGTTAATTTTACCAAACATTTATAAAATATCAAAACCTAATTTACAATTTGGTTTTCATTTGGAAATTTCCAGTTATTGCAAAAAAAAAAAAAAAAAAACTAAACAATTTAATTTTATTTCTTTATAGAATGTTGGAAAATTTTGTTCCACCCTATAACGCCACTGTTTATGAGCGCTTGTTGGAAGCTGGAGCAATTTTAATTGGCAAAACCAATATGGATCAATTCGCTATGGGTTCTGGTACTGTAGATTCTATCTACGGTCCATCCAAAAATTGTTGGAGCAAAGACTTAAGTGATAATAATTGGCATATAACAGGCGGAAGTTCTGGTGGCTCAGCTTTAGCCGTTGCAAGTGGCATTTGTTATGCGTAAGTTTTTTAAAAACTAAATATTTTCTTTAAAAACTATCAAAAAATTTCATGTAATTATTTTGCAAATCCCACCTCTGTTGCAAAATGTAAACACAACCTCAAAACATGAGATTGTTGGACCCCTCATACAAATTAATTCTTTTTAAACAATTTAATCTATTTCATAAGAGTTTCATTAAAAAATTACACTTCCACATTATTCTTTTCACTAAATTTATTAAATTTTAACGAATCAGCTTGCTTTCATCTCTGTTCCGTTCAATTACATAACATTATCAATTACACTTAAATATTTAGAAAAAGAAAAAAAAAAAACACAGTTTGTTTATATTCACAAAAAATCGTTTAAATAATGATTTCGGTATCACCAAGTTCCTCATCGGAAGGCAGCACAATAGTGGCAGGATCTACATAGTTGGGACTAACCAAATCTACGCCGGCTTTTTCACGACGACGCAATTCCAAATAGGCTTCACGTTGTGCCCAATCACGCAATTGTGTGTCAGGTAAATAAGCCCAGAAGAATGTTCCCCAAACCAAACACAAAGTTACGGCAAAGAAGAAAGATGACTTTGTTGAGTTCCGATCGTTAGTCTCGTCTTTTGTATCGAAACCATAACTAACCCAGTTTTTAGGGTTTGGATTTGCAAAATCTTCTTTTGTTACGGGGGCTACAGAAGCAGCAGTTTCATCTTTTTTTGTGGAGGTTTTAATGCCACGCACAACACTGAGGGATTGATTGTAAGCCAAAGAACGCTGCACAACAGCACGATTGGCAAAACGTAAAAGAGCGGACATGTTTTGTTTGTTTTTGCTAAAAAATTAAAAAATTCGATTAAATTTGTAAAAAATTCTTATATATGAAAAACTCACTTTTTGCTGCTTACAGCGCTGCCACTAGAAATCAACCAACTGACAGTTAGTGAAATGTCAAAACGAAATGTCTTGTTTAGAATTGCCAAAAGTGTGAAAGAAAAACAGTGTTGGTAAATGCTTTTTTGGCAACTTTAATGTTTGATGATCTTCAAGCAGCTTGACAAACATGATTTTTACGCTTACGTATGATTTTTTTTACGGAATTGAGCGTCTACGTTAGACAATTTTTTATCAAGACAAACGTCAAAATTAAAGCGAATTTATATAAGTTGGAAACAGTTACACGAACTGGAATTCATTATAATTTTTTAAATATGCAGTTTGACAGCTGTAACAACAAAAAATAATAATCAGTTGTTAAACGGAGGTTACCTTGTATACATTCGCATAAACTTTTACGTTTGTCTTGACAAGAATTTGTCTAATATAGACGCTATATTATGGACGTGCTTAAAATTCACAAAAGCTTACTCTTCAAACATTGCCTCCATTCCATAAGAAATACACGGGAAAACTATGTTTGAAACTGTTTGAAGTAAAATTTGAAGGTGAATTGCCGATGGCGTTTCCAAAAAATTTTAATAGTTTTTGAATAATTGTTCAATTTTAGGTTCTGTTCCAGTACTTGCCAAACCTGCATGAAAATTAACAGGAAAGAGGGAACAAACCAAGATTACCGGCACTGTTGATTTTTTAACAAATTTTCTTTACGGCAAAAACATTATTTTTGGTTAAAAAAAGTTACATAAAAATTTTTCTCAGCTCTCTGTTAGTTTTCGAGTTGTAGATACTTTATGTTATGATGCAAGAATGCAATTTTCTCCTTCCTCCTTGAATGAAAATGAACAATATAGGTATCATTGGACAGGTCTTGACAAGGCCTTTCGTTTGATGTATGATGAGACAATATTATATTTTATTTCTTTTTCTTTTGACTTTTTTTACAAAAGTACCGTTATCTCAAAAATATATCGATATAACGGTACTTTCCTATACATCAAATCATTTAGAGAACATTTCAAGCTTTCATATGATCCCCATATTACACTCCTAGCCCATTAAATAACAAAAATATAGCATTTTAAAAATTAATATTCAGAGAAATGAATCGATTTTTACTCATAATATATTTGTTAATATTATAATTTATGACTATATATGTAATACGGATATCATTAAAAAGGTTTTGATATAATTGGAAAGGTCTTTAAATCTCAAAAATAAGAAAATAAGTAAAAAAAATACTTAGTAAATATTAATTAATTTGTATTTTTATTTGAATTATAGATAAAAAAATTAAAACAAATTTTAAAAAAAATGTTTGGAACAAATCAAGGTTACCAGCACAGTTGAAATTAAAATATATTTTTTTTTAGTGTAAATAAAGGTTTTGCTGTGTAGCCGGCCTTCGGCCGGGCTAAAGAACATTCTCCTCTATGTATGTCGAACACCGGCTTCGCTGAATAAATTTTTTTTTGGAAATCAAAAAATTTTTGTAAATACCGGTATTCTTTTTAAGTAATTTTTAATTTTTCATAAAATTGTAAAAATGATAAAGAAATAAGACTTATTATACATATATTTTTAAATTGTGATATTAACAAATATATTACTAGTAAAAATCGATTAATTTATCTAAATATTAATTTTTAAAGTGCTATATTTTTGTTATTTAATGGGCTAGGGGAGTGACACGGGGATTATATGAAAGCTTGAAATGTCAAAATAAAAAGTAATAAAATATCATACTGTCTCAGCATGGGTTAATAATTTGTCACATTTTATATATCAATCGAAAGGCTTCTTCAAGACCTTTCCTGTGATACCCATATTGTTCATATTCATTACAAGAGGAAGGAGAAAATTGCATTTTTATATTATAACTTCAAGTACCAATAACTCGTAAACTAAGAGCGAGCGGTAAAAATTTTTTACATTGCTTTAATCACAAATAAAAATGCTACTGCATCATTTTCAAAATTATTTAAAAATCAAGTGTGCTGGTAATCTTGATTTATGCCGGAAAGTGTTCATGTACTCAAAATTTCCATATACTTTGTTGTTTTTAAGACAATTCTTGACTAATTCTTACCAAAACCTCTAAATTTGTCAAGTACTAGTGCTTATTTAATTTTTTCGTGGATTTTTTTTTAACAATTAAAGTGCCAAGGGAGTAACTACTGCTGTACAAAAAAAGGTGGAGTCATTTTGATAGAATCTTGGAAAAATTAAAATCAAGAAGTGAAATTGTAAAATTGTGATAATGTGCTAATTTTATAATAAACCAATCGTATATCAATGAAAATGGATAAAAATCTACATTAGAAATTATATTTGGGCTCAGCGCGACATTCGTTGGTAGGTTCTAGTAGGGGACTTCGCACCAGACAAAGTTCAGCCAGTTTATTCAACAATGCGGGACGTAAATCTTTTATATATATATATATATATATAAATAGTTTATTCAACAATGCGGGACGTAAATCTTTTATATATATATCTATATATATATATATATTTATATATATTTTATATATATATATTATATATATATATATATATATATATATATATATATTCATATATATATATATATATATATTCATATATATATATATATATATATATATATATATATATATATATATATATATATATATATATATATATATATCGTTACGGGGCCGCGGAATTATAATTTATCTATTTTTTCTATTTTATGTACTTAATATTTTTTATATAAATTTAGAATACTTATTATTTGATCTCTATATTATCGGAAACTGATTTTGTGTTGCGGTTAGGGAGCGTATTATGCCTATTATTTTTTTACAATATTCATTTCTTTTTTCGTTTTAAAAAGTTTTCCAATTTAATACTTTAAACATTACCCGTCAAATTCTAACGGATTCATATAATTTAATTTTCGTATATTATTTTAAAAGATTTTTAGATTTGTTTGTGTTTTATTACAATATATAAATTTTTCCTCACTTTGTGAATTCTTCCTCTTTCCAGAGCTTTCTGAAGCTCCCAGATAACATAAAAAATTAAAATTCGGCTTACTTACGAGGGCGGATCAATAAGTCCGTGACTTTTAGAACTTCCCTTGTTATATGAAATGCAACACTATTCCCATCAAGTACCACCTGTTAATAGACTTCTGTTAAATTTTGAGCAAGTGTCATCGTTTACTTTGCGTTTAACAGCTGTTCAAAACATACAAACTCGTGTATTTTTCTAAAAATGGAAAAAAGTGAATTTCGAGCGCTTATTAAATATTACTTTTTGCGAAAAATAACCGTCAATCAAACCAAGGAAAAGCTCGATAAATACTATGGGGACTCTGTCCCATTGATTTCAATGGTAAAAAAGTGGTTTACTGACTTTCGTTGTGGTCGCACAAGTACAAATGACGCTGAACGTTCTGGACGACCAATTGAGGTCAGTACACCCGAAAATGTCGAAAAAATCCACGAATGGTGTTGGTCGACCGAAGAGTAAAAGTGCGTGAGATTGTTGATGCCATAGGTTTCTCCGGGTGAACCTACTCCGAAGAAGGCCAAGGTAAGTTTATCGGGCAGTAATGTGGTGACAATAGTTTTTTGGGATGCACGCGGGATAATATATATCGATTACCTTCAAAAGGGAAAAACACGCGAATATTATTCCAACTTTATTAGACCGATTTAATGAGGATTTTAAAAGAAAACGACCCCATATGGCCAAGAAAAAAGTTCTTTTTCATCAAGATAATGCACGGGTGGAAATGTGTGCAGTCTTTTCGAACTTCCCTCGTAGTTATATGAAATGCAACACTACTCCCATCAAGTACCACTTGTTAATAGATTACTGTCAAATTTTGAGCAAGTGTCGTCATTTACTTTGCGTAAAAAATAGGATTTTTCGAGGTCCTTAAAACAGGCATTTGTTTGGTCAATAATTTCATCGTTGGAGCTGTATATCTTTCCAACAAGCCATTTCTTTAGGTTAGGAAATAGGAAGTAGTCACTAGGGGCTAAATGCGGAGAATATTGCGGATGAGATACCAATTCGTATCCCAATTTATAGAGTTTAGCCATTGAGACTGAACACATTTCCACCCGTGCACTATTTTGATGAAAAAGAACTTTTTTCTTGGCTATGTGGGGTCGTTTTTTTTTAAATACATAAAATAGAAAAATAGATAAATTATAATTCCTCGGATATATATATATATATATATATATTGAAAATTTTATGCCAGCATTTTTTTCAGTTCTTACATAATAGTGATCGCAAAAAAAATAATAAAATAAACATTTTTCTACTTTTCATAACTTTAGCTCAATAGGTTCAGACACTGGTGGTTCAACACGTAATCCTGCCTCATATTGTGGCGTTGTTGGTTTAAAGCCCACCTATGGTTTAGTCTCTCGTCATGGTCTTATTCCTCTTGTTAATTCTATGGATGTTCCTGGTATATTGACACGTTGTGTAAATGATTGTGCGGATATATTAAACGCGATAGCTGGACCAGATCATCGAGACTCTACTACTATTAAAAAACCTTATCGCCAAATAAATCTGCCTGAACCGGATCAAATCGACTTAAGAAAGATACGTATTGGCATACCGAAAGAATATCATTGTCAGGGCTTATCGCCGGAAGTATTACAGACATGGCGCAAAATTGCCGATATACTGGAAACTGCTGGAGCCCATGTGAAACAAGTTTCACTACCTCATACAGCCGCAAGTATATTTGTTTACTCGATTTTAAATCAATGCGAGGTGGCTAGTAATATGGCACGTTATGATGGCATAGAATATGGTCATCGTGCCGATGACGATAGCAGTACGGAGCAATTGTATGCGAAAACAAGAGCTGAAGGATTTAATAATGTGGTGAAGACCAGAATTTTAACTGGCAACTACTTCTTGTTGCGTGAAAATTATGATTTATATTTTGAAAAGGCTTTAAGAGTCCGTCGCCTGATTGCGGAAGACTTTCAACGTGTTTTTGTACGGGGTGATGAGGAACAAAAGGCTGATATACTTTTAACGCCTACTACACTAACGGATGCACCTCTGTATAAGGATTTTGTTTCGGTTTCGAATCGTGATCAGTGTGCTGTGCAAGATTATTGTACTCAACCAGTAAATATGGCCGGCATACCAGCAATTTCCATACCTATTAGAATTTCTAGTCAAGGTTTGCCCATAAGTTTGCAACTAATGAGCAATACTCTCAACGAACAATTACTGCTAAGTGTTGCTAAATGGATTGAGGCTCAAGTCGATTTTAATTGTTTTAACAATAAACAACTATCAAAGATTAGTAAATAAATATTTATTAAAAAAAAACAATATAATTACCTAAAATTAATTATAAAGTTCTAATAAATTTTTAGTATAGAAATTATTTATGTTTAATTAGCGCAGAAATCATTCTAAAGGTAACATTGCAAGATAAAACCCACACTGGCACCGAAACAGCATTTGGGACACCAGTGGGAAAGGTTAGCAGACCTTGTAATGGTTGAAAATTAAATTGTTCGGCAAATATTAATACCGGATTATAACGATTTCTTATTGAGATAACAACTAAAGTAATGTAGAGTATTGTCTTTAAACCATAATTGAGTATAAGCTCCGCTGAGGCTCCTTTCAATTGGCCCACAGTACGTTCACTGCGTATTTTTGCTTCCAAATCTTTAACTTTTTGTTCGGCTCTCATGGTCTTAATGAAAAACGCATATTCCCCGCTACCCGGGCCAGAGTTTTTGACACTTTCCAATTCTTCACACGCTTTGCGTAAGTCGTCTTGTAAGCTAGACGAGGTTTTACTTTGTTTTGGTGCCAAAAGTTTGGAAATTTTTAGCTGAAAGTAGAAGTATGTATGTTAGTACTTTCAAAGCATATTGTTATATATATTAATTGATACCTACCAATTTAATTATATCTGTAGCAAATGTTAAAAGGAAGCATAGCAATAATATAGCGACAAATAAATACATTTTGTTTAATTTATTTTTATAATTTCTTCACTTCTTTTTATTTATATATATTTCAGATACTAGAAGGCAATTCGTAGAATAATTGAATGTTTTAGAACAAAGTATTTTGGCAACGCAATTTAGTGAAGGAGTCATATGGTAGAATAAGGTGCCATATATGGGATGCCAGACTGCAGTTATTTTTAGGGTAAACAAATGTAACCTTAATTTTAAATTACACATTTTATGAAAATTACAGTTTTGAATCTTTGGTTACCTTTTTAAATAAAAATATTGTAGAAGGAGTTTATCTGGTAATACTGATTTATTTCAAAACGCTTCTTTTACTACTTGCGATTTTAACGCTATTTAAATCCAGTTAATTACTCTGTTATCGCCACAAATATTTGCTGACCTCAAATAAAACTATTAATCTGGCATCTTTCATTAACGTTAGAATTAGTTTTGTTTGAAGATGGTTTAATACGGTAATTTTCTGGTGGTAAAAATTAAATAAAGTGCGAAAAACATGTTGAAAAGTGAAGTAAAGTGTGAACAATTAACAAAAAATAATATTATATATCGTGCCTCATTGCGTGGTCTAAAAAAATGTACTTCTTGTGGTTACATTAACGGTCAGAGAGCTTTAATATGTCGTAATGTTAACTGTGATTTGCGTATCAAAAGACTAGCCGCTATTAAACCTTTCGATCCCATACAATTGATCACCTACGGCCGAACAAAACTCTATTCGTTACGTAGTAAGGAAAAGTTACTGCAGCCGCGTAATTTCGTCAGCATTACTGAAACTACAATGAGATCAATGGAATCGCCACCAAGTGCAGTTTGTTATGTGGACAATTGTAAATATGATACCTTTGAGCCCACTCATTTAGTTTGTCGCCATATTAAGGCTTGTAAAGTGCTAACGGATGTTGCTCTGGCTGAAGTTTATCCCATAGATAAAAGTATTTTGTGGAATCTAAATATACCTGTTGAACAGAAACAACATTTATGGGATTTATATCAATTGGAGGAGAAATTAATACATCCGGTGCAGAAACTAAATTCGTCTTTATTTGTGGTTAAATGTATGGAATCTAAAATATTTCCGGTGGGACGTTTACATGTTACCGTGTTTAGTAATATGATTCCTAATAAAAGTGGCAATTTCTCGTGTTCCTGCAAAAAGCTGAAAATCATATTGGAACCTGACAATTCGGTGACCATGAAACAAGAAATCTGTGATCATTTGATCTTATTGTTAGCTGCCATACTTAATAAACCCGAGGGCAAAACATTATATGGTAAATTTTTGGATTTATTACAGTATTTATGGATGCCAATTAGTTTAAATACGCCCATAGTAGATTGTGACACTACTAGATCTACGCAATTTATGGATTACGATTTGTCTTTGGATAAAAATAAAGAAAGTATTAAAGCGGAAAATGTCTCTGATAATTCAAATGATATTTTTAATTTTACAGAGGAGTTATTTGCGGAAAATGTAAGTAAAAATAAATAAAGAATAGATTTCTTCATAGTGGCCTATATTAGTACAGGCGCTCGTCCACATTGAAGATGCTCCCAAATTTTTAATGCTTTAGAAAACTTTCAATAAATACAAATTCAATTTATTTACAATTTTATTTATTAGAATCTTCGATAAATTTTATATTTTTAGAAAATTATCGATAATTTCGAAAAATTTTTGATTTATAAAAAAAAAAAAATTTATTAAAATCATAAATTTCCCATTAATAAATTTGTTATTTATAGAACATTTTTGATATTTTTTTATTTTTAAAAAAATTTCGATAAATTTGTTATTTATAGAAAATTTTTATAAATTTCCTATTTATATAAAATTTTCGATAAATTTCTTATTTATAGATAATTTCCGATAAATTTCTTATTTATAGAAAATTTTCGATAGGTTTCTGATATATAGAAAATTTTTAATAAATTTTTTATTTATTGGAAATTTTTGATAATTCTTTTATAAAAAATTTTCGATAAATTTGTTATTTTTAGACAATTTTCACTAAATTTGATATTTGTCGAAATTTTTCTTATTTATTGAAAATTTTCGACAAATTTATTATTTATAGAAAATTTTGGATTGATTTTTTAATTATAGAACATTTTCGAAAAATTTTATATATATATTTATATAAAATATTCAATAAATTTATTATTGAACATTTTCGATACATTTTTTAATTATAAAAAAAATTCCAATTAATTGTTAGATTAAGAGAAAATTTTCCAAAAAAATTATTTTGATAGTAAATTTTTTATAAATTTTGTATTTATAGAATATTTTCAATAAATATTTTATTTAAAAGAAATTTTCGATTTAAACTAAAAATTATACTTACCGTTAAAATTACACATAATTTTATTACATGTGCTTTTTTGTTGTTTATTACTCAAGCAAAAAAACACCAGCAACTAACCCAACTAAAAAAATAAACAAACACATTTATCTATTCTGTAATCAATTATGACTGTTAAATGCTAACCTTATTTTTCATGGTTAGAGTTTTAACAAATACATTAATAAAACATACATAATCCTCAACTAATAAGCTTTTATTAATTCATATATTATCTTCTATCTTTTAGAATATACCGGATTTTTCTGACATAATTTTAGATGTTAACAAAGAAAAAAACTCAAACGCTTCAAACATTAAAAACACACAAATGCAAACGCAAAACCACGAAATGCATATAAAAGATCCAAAATTAAATGATACAACTGCTAGTATTAATGATGAAGATTTGGGTTTAAATTTTCCTCATATACAAACGTCAGAACGTATAACACCAACAACAACAGCTAACTCAAATACACAAACTTCTTTGGACTTCAACGATAATGCTTTAAGTGTTATAGAACAATTTGAATTAAATCATGATATGCAAGTATCAAATGATAATATAGAATTGGCTAAAGATATAGAAAATCTCAATAATCTAGAGTGTCAAGTAATAGAATCTATTAACATGATACCCGAGAGCAATAATAACCAGCAAAAATCTTTACTGAAAACACCTGTAACAGCTAGTAGTCCACAAAATACTACAGAAGAGCTTCTGGCAAAAACTTGTAATATAGTTATAAATCCGAATAATTGTTCCAATACAGTACCTGTACAAAAATCTATAGTCCTAAAACAAGGACCTGTTAAAATTATAAAAATTGCTACACCTTTACAAAAACTCCCAAGGGAACAAAATAATAAAATTATACATATATCTAAGATTAATCCTAATAAAATTATTGTACTTAAATCTAATCATTCCGAGTCAACGGCTAAAGTTAATTTAACACCTGTAAATGTAACAAAATCTGTGCCAATTGTACCTTCTTTAAGTTATGAAGCTTGGTTGGATCATACAATTGAAATTATAAATGACAGCATAAGCATACAAGATACACCAATTGTTAAAAATACTTTTCATGTATCAGAAAGCATTTTTAATCATTTTAGTAAATCGTTTACTGTAAATAATAAACGAAGACTGCCAAATACTACAAGTGCTATAAAAAGTGGAAAATATAAAGATCATATAAAATACACCTGGTATTTAAATCAAGCTTCAACAGTGCAGAGAATATTTACCAGCAAAAATGTAAGTTTTTTTTTAAAGTGAATTTTCATTTCCACAGGGAATTTTTTGGGTTTTTAGAAAAATGTTGAGAACTTAGAATTTAAATAAACATTTATTTTCGAACAAGATAACTCTATGTCTACATGAAGAGATTTTTATTTCCTAACATAAGAAATACCATCGGCAGAATAACGGAAAAAATTTTTATTTCCAATTTTATGTTAACGGGTGGAGATCACGTACATGAGAAATTTAAATTTTAATTGACTATTGGTTCACACATAATATTTTAAAGAGAGAGATAGAATTTGAAAATTGCCAACATAAAAATGTCTAGGGATAAATTTTTATTTTAAATGTTTTAAAATGAAATGAAAATGGGGAATTTAAAAGGTGTGCTATCATGACATATTGTCATAATGTTGTAAAATTTTACAATAGTTTAAAAATGTTGTTGCTTTTCAAACAAAAAGTGTGTTAAAATAATAGAACATTGTGTGCTATGTTTATTGTGCTGTCATATTTAATCAGCAGAGATGGTTTTATATAAAAAGAAATAAAGAAATGTTTTTTTTTTTTATTTAAATCTGCCATCATAACATCTAAAATGTACTTTTCGCGCAAACTGGCTATTATTTTGGTTTTTCATTTATTTTTGGCTGAATTAAATTCAAAATAGCACACTAAATTAGAAGGAGTTGTTCACAATAGTCGTATTTTGTCATGCTATTGTTATAGCGCATATGATTTTATGTGCGCCCCAAATTATTTAAACTTCATATTCTAAGAAAATTTTAAAATTTCTTAAAGCGGGGAAAATTATTTTTTGGATTATAGAAATTAAAAGTTTTTTGTTTTAAAATTAATTTTTCGATTTATTTATATTGAATATAAAACCGATATACATATTTTTTTTATTTTAGATGAAAATAGAAATTGAACGCTCATATCAACGTTTAAGTGATGGCACTTTCGATTTGTATACTCCAGCCACCATAAAATTAGCAGAAAGTAGTAATTTCAGGCCTATATATCCTAAAATTCAACTTTATAAAGTATTTATACAATTCACCAACAGCCCTGAGTTAAATTCCAACAATTTAACGGTAAGTAAAGTTTTTTTTTGATCAGATTTTATACTCAAACAAATAAAATTCTTTTAAATTGTTTTTGAACCATCTCTTCTCTTTTTTTCTTGGAAAAAGCTATCTCAAAAATGTGGTCTAAAATTAGAATGGCTGCCATCGGCATTTCCCAAAAGTAATTTTGGTTTAATGACGATCGAATTTTGTGTAAGTGTTAAAGAACCTGAGCAGATCTTGTGACTTTTATGTCTGATGTCTGTTTTTAGTTAAAACAGTATTATATTTTGTTTTGTCTGTCATTAAATAAATACAATGAAAGCATTAAATTTGTCTTATTTCTCCTTTTTATTAAAAAAAAACTTCATTTTGTGCATTACTTCCACTAATTTTTATTTCAATATTTTCATACATATATATTTTTTATTTTTTATTTTCATTTTTTACATTCTTACAAATATTATTTGTTAAATTCTTAGCATATTTTTTATCGTTAACATAATCTCTTAAATTCATACCTTTTTTTCATATTATACATACGTACATATAATTATAAGTTTTTGTCTTTTAATTTTTCTCATATTATTTTACATTCACTTATCAAGATTTTTAACACCACTAGACTAAAAATCAAATAAATAAATTAATAAATAAATATATTAATAAATTATATATGCCAAGCAGTTGATAATATCCTGGTTAAGCAAAATAAATCTTTCTTTTTTCCAAATTATTTTTACTACATTTATTTTCTTTTATATATACAAAGAAATTAACTTTAAATTAATTAAAATCAGTAAATTAAAAAACCTTTCGCTTTATTTCCTCATGGCAGTTCTGATAAAATTACGTACGGTCAAAACGTTTGTATAGATACCAGAAAAAGCTTTACGCGCACAGCCAATAGCCCACGATACAATACCACAAAATTGTCCATTAATTATGGCGGGCCCTCCGGAATCACCAGCACAAGAATCTTTCTGTCCCGGTACAGAAGCACAAAACATAGAATTTGTCAAAATACTTTTGCCCCGATAAAGTTCAGCACATCTGGCTTTTGCTATCACTTTTACGCGTACAGTCTGTACTTGATTTGCAGCATTTTGGGCATTTTCTCCTTTCAAACCCCAACCAAATATTTTTACTATTGAACCAAGCTTCCAGCCTTTATTACACAAACCTATAGGTCGTATCTTTCGGCCACTGACTGGGGAACGTAATTTCAATACCGCCACATCAAGGGTCATGGTGCCCATGTTAAAACCTTAAGGCACCATGTTGTGTCAATCTAGTAGCACCAGCTACTATGCTCAGACGTCCAGCATGTATGCCTTTAACACAATGGGTTGTAGTGACCACAAAACGTGCGGACACTAGAGTGCCGCCACAGAAAAATTTACCATTATCCAAAAGTTGCACAAGATAGGGTACCAGATTAATAGTGGTGGGTGTACCACCCACTATACGTGATTGAATTTCAGGCAATACCACAGACGCTTGTAACAAGAAACAAATTATAAAGAATTTAAAAAACTTTTTTAATTTGATCATTTTTTGATACTTTGTTTTAAAAACAACTTTTACTTTTTAGTGTTATTAAGAATTGTTAAATTATTTAAAGTTTCTATATTATTTTAATAATATAGAAACATTTGTTTAAATATTTATAATTTAATAATTTGAAGATTGTTTTGTTTTTGGCTTATGGTTACTTTCTTTTCTTATTTTAAAACTTGTTTAAAAATTTCAGGGACTTTTATGATGAGAGAGAGAGAAATTTCAAGAGAAACCTTCATATTTTTCCGCCTTTTCTGTGTTATTTATTTTTTAAGATTTTAATTAAACAAAAATTTTTTTCAGTTCTTAGCTTCACCTAAACCTAAATTATTTTGTTATTCAGTTAATAAAAAAAAGTAATAAAAAGATTTTTACCTTTATTATTTTTTACTCATTTATAGGGAATATTTTGCCGCCTGTTATGTAGACAAATAGGCTCCAAAACTTTTTGTTAGGATGTGAATTTAACCAGGGTTTTGTTCCCTTAATAGTAAATGCTGTAACTATCCGACAATATATAAGACCGTCTGATATCCGTTCCCAACCATGTCTTTACGGACAGCCCAACCTCCATGGAGCCTTTCCGCTCCAGCCCTAGGTCCCTGCTATAGATTTCAACAACAGGCGTAGCCCCGAAGTCATTTGTAGTCCCGACATAATCCGTAGTAATATAGAATCTTATGCGCAGACAGGTAGTGTCAGTGATAATCTATGGTCAGAATAAGGTGAGGGAGACACTGATGCGATAGATGAGATGATCACTAGAGATAAGGTAGTATGGCCGGTAAACTCATTTGGGCCATATAAATCACCAGGCCTGTATCTCATCTTTCCGGCCGTCCTACAGAATGTCAATGAAAGGGCCATCTCACTACTCTTGAAGGTATTTAGGGAATGTCTCAGAATGAGATATATTTCCAAGGGGTGGAGAGAGGTTAGGATCATTTTAGACCCATCAGCCTATCGTTTTTCCTATAAAAGACTGATTGATCTGCACATTAGAAGGATTATGGGGACTCAGGTCATCAGCGACGCTCAACATGCCTATTTTAAGGGTAAGTCTGTTAAGAGTGCTCTGCACGACATAGTGATTTATATAGAACGGGGTCTGCTTCAAAGGATATACATCATGGCAGCTTTTCTTGATATAGAATGGGGCCTCACTTGTTTCACTAAATATAAGCGACTTCCTATTGAGTTAATTATGATGCTAAGCAGCATGGTTACTCAAGCATGGGAGCCACTTATATGAGGAAGCTTGAGACGAAGGCCACACCGCAAAGGGGGGAGATTCTCTCTCCAATATTGTGGCTTCCATCAGTAAGCTGAGGGACTCCCTGCTAGACTATGTCCACGAGTTTTCCAATTGTTGTATATATCCAGGTGCCAGGTGGATAATACCTGCCTAAATCTAAACAAATCATTTACAGTGTCCACAGATTTAAAAAATTCATTCATGATGTCCGTTTCGCCCGTCTTATTTCCATGTATCTAGTGAAACTATCTGTAGCTATTCCAATCATTATCCCTCTTCGTTAGCTTGGCCATATTACACAACTTGCTAACTGTCGCTAGTCCCTGAATTCTGAGCAACTGAACTCAAAGCTATTCCGAATTACATCCGTAAAATAATTCAAGACTTCTTCAATGCCCTCAACTGAATTTCTCCGGCTTTGGGTATCCCTCAGATCCCTACCCACTAACCCACCTAAGGATTCCGCCAATTGCTGCAGAGGATCGGCCACCTTTTATTTCATGCATACTGATGCCAGTACAAGCATATTGCCTCCAGTGATCTCCCATTGGACAACTGTTGCAACTGTCCGCTGTTGAAGAAGTCGTTTTGGCTTTAATCGAAATGTATAATTATCAATCGTCAGAATCAAATCATTTACGTGTTAGTTTTTCGAAATTAAATACGTTTATTTCAATATTTTCATACTTATTTTTTATTTTCATTTTTATATTCTTATAAATATTATTTGTTAAATTCTTAGCATATTTTTTATCATTATCATAATCTCTTAAACTCATGCCTTTTTTTCTTTTTCAACTCATATTATACATAAGCTATCGTATAATCATAATTTTTTATCTTTAAATTTTTCCCATACTGTTTTACATTAATTAATCAAGTTTTTTAATAAATTAAAAAAAAAAAAACTAACAAAATTTATCAGCCCTATTCTATAAAGGGTAATAATGCAATTTATATTAATTCATAGTAATAAAGTTTTCATTGTGGCTAATTGTAATAATTCGAATAACTTCAATTGAATAAGACCTCTCAAAGATTTAAAAATTTGAAGGATTTTTTTAATAATATAAATAACACTCCAAAAATGAAAACCTAATAATTCGTTACATCAAAATATTAATTTTTATTTTTTTTTTTGCATTTTGAACTTACATTTAAATTTTAATCACATGAACACTTTAAATAATCCTATTTTAATCATAAAAGTATTTTTTAATAGGGCTGATTTTAACTTTATCTCATTTCTTCTCACATTTCAAAAACTAACTTGCATTTACATTTTTAATTCATAAAAAAATAACAAAAAATTAAAAACACATATTTTTGTTTGCTATATACAGTTTTAATCATTATATCTTTAACAGCAATTATTTGTGGACTTTTAATTTTGATCGTAAGATAAAAGAAGGTTCGTAAAAAAATTGAAATCAATATTTTGTTCTTAATAAAATTATAAACATAATAATTTATGCTTTAGCATAAAAGATTTTGACTAAAGCATATCTTAGTAAAATAATATTTAAGAAATTGTAAAAAACCCCAGTCTTAAAAAATAGTTTTGTTTTCTCTTTAAGTTTAAAAATAATTACAAAATCCTAGATTTTGGAACAAATGTTCAAAAGTAAGAAATTATATACTCAATAAAATGTTTTAAAAATCTTTAACATTTCCAAAAAATATTGGTCAACTGTTTTATAATTTAAGCAGTATAAATTTCTATAATTTTAGCAATTTTCAAAATATTTAAATTTATCGAATTCCATTTTTATTTGTATGAATTTTTTCAGTTGTTGAATTAAAATATTAATTGAATGTAAAAATTCCACCTTCTTTCAATCTATCCAAATACATAGTGTTCATAGTATTTTCTATATTTATACGATAAATATTTTAAAATTTTCTACAATCGAAAAACGCAAACCATATGTAAAACTTCAAAAATCGGCTTAGCATCGCATTAGAAATCGTATGCAATTAACTGCTTACTAATAAAAAAAAAAAAATAAAAAAAATTAACTTTAGATTTCCTTATTTAAATTTCCAAAGAATTATCAAATCGTTCTAATACAACTGGGGCAGGGGTTCTTACAAGCTTTTGCTTCACGGCCCCCTTGAAACTTTACAAGCGAAGGACAACTTGTGTAGTTAACAGTGCAAGTCTAAAAATATAAAAGGTGAGACACCCATAAGGTAAACCTAATAAGCAGTGTGATCATATAAGCATTTTTGGAGCAAAAATTAGCATTTTTTTACTTCGATTAGTCGCAATTTTTTATTTAGCACTTGGCATATTATTTATCAATTATTAAAAACATATTTAGCATTTTCTAGCATTTTCCAAATAAGGACAAAGTTCAAATATTGAAATTAAATGTTTATACTCTGCAAAATATAGGCAGCACCAGAAAAAAGTCATTAAATAAAAAGGGCAAGTGATAGATAATAAGCATTTGCATTTGTAATTCATTTCAACTCATTCTCTATCTTTTAAATTGTTGACTGCTATTGCTATAGGATACAACTAGAACTTTATGTGAGAGGCACTTCGAACTAAATTTTCAAAAAAAAAAAAAAAAAATACTAATTTTTTTCAGAACACGAAAACAAAATATATATGTGACTTCATGTATATTGTTGTTGCACGAATTAGGTTTTTGACAATTTAATCAGGTTTTTTCCTCTCACATAAATATTTAGTTATTAATCTTTGTGGTCATATTTATTGAAAAGACAAGAAAATCGAAACAAAGGGAAACAAAATAAATTTTGCAGGGAATTATTAATATATATATATATATATATATATATATATATATATATATATATAAACAGCTGATTATTATTTTGGTTGTTACAGTTGTCAAAATGCATATATAAAAAACAATAATGAATACGCCATATTGTTGCTTTTGTGCAACTGTTGCCATCTTCTACAAATTCGTGTTCGTGTCTTGATAAAAAATTGTCTAATGTAGACACTATGTTATGTGGGAGAAAAAAACTTGATTCAATTGTCAGAAACCTAATTCATGCAACAACAAAATATATGCAGTCATATATATATATATTTTGTTTTTGTGTTTTGAAAAAATGAGTAAATTTTTTGAAAATTTAGTTCGAAATGCATCTCACATAAACTTCCAGTTATATTCTATGGTTTGTTTTGTATTGTTTTGTTTTACATTTTAGCAGTAATGTATTACAAAAAATTACTGTGATTTGGAAAACAAATGCTTTTATGCACATAATTGCTTAGTTAAAATTATTATTTAGTCCGTTTCGTACATTTAACAAAAACGAAAATTTGAAACTGTATTAAATACAATTAATGTAATCCTTAATATTAGATACGGTTTAAAAGTATTAACTACATTTTTCAAAGTTTTTACATAGAGGTATATTTACTTGATGAAGTATTTCGTTTTTAAGCAAAAATGTGACAAATATTATTTTAACACAAATTTGAAGGTATTAAAGTAGTGGATCTTGAACCATGCGTGTAAAGTAGAACAGTTTGCTAGATGTCAAGGGCTTTGTTGAAGTTTAAAAGTTACAATGGGTAGTATCACGAGATACTGTCCGATCATATCGAGGTTAAGTAGATGGGACAACGGTACACCAAATTTTTTTAGGTTATGCGAGGATATTAAGGAACTGTAAGTGGTAGAACACATAATTTCCCATTGTAAAAGATTGCAACATCACCGAATTAGATGGTGAGCAATGCCACGATGAACTAGATGAGGCAACTAGGTACAAACTGATGTAAATTTTAAGCTTTATTTTGAGAATTACTTTATACTTCTGCTTACATTCTTTACTTTCTACTTCTGTTTATATAATCTGTTGTTTTTATAATTCCATAAGGTCAACTCTATGAAAAACGAACGCGAATTAAAAATATACCACTGAAAAATGAACTTTATTTTTTAGAATCTATTTTTTTTAGCATTTTTTAGCTTTATATTATTTTTTCTAATCTGGTTACACTTTGAATCCAGTCGCATTAACAATTTTACCAAGTCTCAAACACATCGCGCTTTATACGCTTTTTAAAATAATATTTGGGATGAGATGGGATGTTTTGAGCAAATATCTACATATATATTTATTATTTAATATTAAACCTTTTAGACGTAGAAAGATCTCTATATAATATATTATACCTCCCTATTCATAAATTCATTTTAACGCTGATGGATTTATTATTAATATCTGAACAAATACATGGGACAAGTAGGTCCTTAAACGTTTGATTTCCAATACCGAGAAGATCGAAAATCTATCTGCGTTCTATGTTATTATATGAAAGTTGTGCTCAGTGGTATTAAAATTAAAAATTTACTACAATTTGGGAACCGAATACTGTACATTAAGAATTAGTAAATTGAAAATGTTTTAAATTTGATATATTTAATGGATTTTTCGTGGATCCGTCTAATGTTTATACAGATCCTTTGTGTGTCATCGACTATCATTGGAAAACTGTTAAACTATAGAATGGAAATTATGAAATGGTGTTGCAACCAAATGAAAGTGTTTCCTTTCGATGATTGGATTTCTAATTTCAAAAAAACAAAAAAAAAAAGAAAAAAAAAATGATTGATTATAATTATTTGCACATTTTCAGACTGGTTGAAAATATTTTAAATGATTTTCGAACTTTTTTTTTTTAGGAAACTAATACTTTATTTTTTCCTCCATGATTTTGGATTATTGTTAAATCAATTTGGTGTTCGCAAAAAAAGTATTGAATTATTTTTGTTATTCAAATCTTATAAAAGTTCAAATATTTTAAAGCCATTTAATATTAAAAATAAAATTAAAGAAACGATTTTGGGATATGAAAATATTTCTCAATTAATTTATTTAAGTTGTGGATCTTTTGATTGCCAGTAATGATTTTAAGCATGTTTATACTCATCGTATATCTCCAGGAATAATTTGTATATCTCTCAAATTGCCAGGTTATTCCAAAATCATATATAAAGCTGAATGTAACTATTAAATTTCGAAAGAATTTATTCGTTTTAAAATTGTTTCCATTATATCAAAATGTTAGTTAGAGCCTGAGACTCAAAACTCTCAATCGACTTGATCGTTCTTTGATATAGTAGCGTGTAAGTTCAGAGCTTCGATAGAATTAATTAAATCTTGGCTTAATTCCGTTAAATCTGAATTCTGAATTAATTCTTTATTGAATTAATTCATTAGGTCAAATAGACTAAAGACATTATTTTGTTAGAGTTTTGTATGAAGAATAATGGAAAATTTTTTGAAATTTATTTTTTCAAAAGTTTTCGTTTGAAAACGTTTTGTTTTACAAAATATGGACTTAAGTTTCGTGTATCCTTATTTAGAAATTTTAAAATATACCCAGAAAAAAATGTGTCCGTTCTATGACTAGTTTTTGATTCCAAACAAATAGCGTATACCCGTTTTAAGGACTGCGCACAAAAAAATTAGTGCATATAAATCAGCTTATAAAAATGAAACTTATGGGTTAATAACTAATGGTTAGTTTTTTTATCCGAGTCTAATAAAGAATTTATGGCCTGATTTTGTAAAACGAAAGAAAAATTCGTTTCCATCATAGAATTCGTTGTGCTTTCTAATGCTAGAAAGGAATCTTTTCCGAGAGCACTCATTTGCGTACATTTCTCTGTCAAAAGTGTCACTTGTTACGAATAAAGTGCATTCTAGAACTAGTTTTTTAATCAATGAATTTTTTGTTGCGCTCTAGTCGTTTACAATGATATTATTTAAAAATATACTGTAGCTATAGAACTAAACTAGCTCTAAATTTATTTTGGGAATTTTTAGTTTTTAAAGAAAATAGTTTTTTAATTTTATTTCTTGTATAAAAGCAAGTAAAAAACTAAATAGAATTAGCTCTTTCAAATTAGTACTTCAAATTTAAAATATTCATTTAATATAATTATAATTACCTCTGCATTAATTCCATCATAAAAATTTTTCATTCTGTTCTTTAACTATTTATCATATCATAGCTTTTTTTTAACTAATTAAATTTTCTGCTACTAATAAAAAATCTCTTGTTTTTTTTCTTTTTTATTAATGTTTTTATAAACATTTTTATAATTTATTTTGTTTTTTTTTAATTGTTAATAATTTATAATACTTTTTCTTCCATTGTTTTGTCCTTAGTTTAAATTAGAAGTAATTTATTAATATATTTAAATTTGTTTTTATTACTGATTTTTTCTTTTTTGTTATCATTAACTGAGAGTTTCATTTATTTTATTTATTTATTTTTTTTTTTGAAAATTAAAAAAATATTTAAATTAGTACACAAAATTTACAAAAGTTATTTTACTTTTTTATATTTATATTTATTTGTGGTTTTATGTTGTATTATATTTATTCCCTTAAATTTGTATTTATTTTATAATTAATTTTAATATTTAATTTACTATATTTATATAGTGTATTTACAATATTCAATCACTTGTGCCTTGGTGCTTAGATTAGACAATTTCTATGGGAGGAAGGGGAAGTTTTGGGTTGTTTTTGTAATTATTTCTTTATTTTTTATATAAAAGGAAACAATGAGAAATTTTATTAATATAGCTGTTTGCTTTTGCTTGATTTTGTACAATTTTTTGCTAAAGATGATTTGGAACTAATATAAAAACACGGAAACTTTGAAATTAGGACGGACGTTTCTAACAATTTATAAAACCAATTTCTTTTCTTTTTTTTCAATATAAAGGGTTTAATTGAATTTAATGATTCATTTAAAAAAAGCATAGAATATGTTAAAGTGATGATGTTTTAAAAATTATATATTTTTTTCGTTTTAATAAAAAATGTATATTTTACCATAATTTCATTGATTATACTAAATATCTAATATTGATTTATGATTTATTTATATGCTTTAATGTATTAAAATAAAAAACTTAATTAAGTTTTAACTTAAAATTTAAAAAATAAAATAAAAACAAACATAAATGACTAATTGAAACTTATCACTTTTTTACACAAACTTAAATTCAAAAAATACTTAATAAAATAGTTATACATATTCTAAAATATGTTTTAATATAGTACATATATAATAAATTTAAATAAATAATAATTAAATAATCTATGTATGCCATAAGTGTATTTTTTAGACAATATAAATGTAAAAATCTCTTAAAAACAATATATTATTAAAAAATTTGTTGATCTTCTCCTCTCTAGATTAAAAACAATTTTTTATTTAAATTAATTAAAAAAATCATTTAAATAATTACTTTTTATCCCGTGGTATTTATGTATAAAATTAGGTGGATTCAAATCAAGAAAAATTAATTTTGGTTTTTGATTCCAAATAATTATAAAGTAATATTTCCTTTTAAGAAAGCGTAAGAATTGCTTTCTTGAGAATTTCGAGTTGACAGGAAGAACTATTTTTTAGAAACCTGAACTGGCGAAAGAATAGTATTTGATTATAAAAAAGTGAAAAATAATTTTTGAGACTTTCAATCCAGCGAAAATTTTCTTTTGGATACTCTAGAGATACGCTAGAGTTGAAGCTAGAAAGAGATTTTTTTGGAACTAACTTTTTTAGAATTTGTGTGCTAGAAGTGCCAAGGATTTTTTTAATTCTTCAACAAGCGAGAAATTTTACTAAATGAAGAACTTATTCAGAAAATTTTGACCTAATGTGATAGATATTTTTTAGATTTTTTAAGAAGAAACACTTGATCTAGCGTGAGATATATTATTTATAAATTTGTTGATCTATAGAAAAAGGTTTCTTTTAGAAAATCTCATCTATCGACAGAGATTTTTATTAGATATTTTATATCTGCTGAAAGAGATTTCTTTTAGATTTTCTTCAGCTTCTTTTAAAACTTACTCTTTATCTAGTGAGAAAGATTTCTTTTGGAATTTCTAAAGCCAGAAAGAAAGATTTTTTTTAAGAAATTCTTTAGTTTACGAGAAAAATTTTGTTTACACTCTTGATTTTTCTAGATTTCTAAAAGACAATTCCTATCTAACGGGAATAATTTTGATCCTAATGGTTTCTTGAGTTAGTGAGAAAGATTTCCTTTAGAAATTAGAAAATTATCTGCTGCTAGAAAATTATTATTTAGCGACAAAGATTTCTATTGGAAATTGCATATTTAGCGAAAGAGATTTCTTTAAGAACTTTTTGACATCTTTTAGAACTTATTAAGCTGGCGATAAAGATTTGTAAAAGAACCAGTCAGAGATATTTCTTTTAGAAATTTTTGAGCTAGTAAAAATCTTAAGCTAGCGGGGGATATTTCTCTTAAAATTTATTGAGCTAGCCAGAGAGGTATCTTTTGGAAAATCTTGAAGTAGCAGAAGACATTTCTTTTAGAAATTGAGAATGTGAGAAAGATTTTTTTAGAATTTCTGTTAGAAATTCTTGAGAAAGTAAGGAGAGGGATTTGTTTTGGGGTTTCTTAAGTTAGTGAGAGGGATTCATTTTAAAATTTTTTAAGTTAGCAAGAGATATTTCTAAATATAATTCTTGAGCCAGCAATAGATATTTCTCTTAAAAGTTATTGAGTCTACAAGAGAGATTTCTTTTATAAAATTATGTGTATGTACTCATGAGAGTTTTCTTAAAGAAAGATTTTTTTTAATTAAAACTTTTATAAAGTGTTTATAAATTTTTTAAAGTTTTCAAATCTTTTGGTTTTAAAAGTAACTGATTTTTTACGCGTTAACATTTTGATTTTTGTTCTACCGTATTGTGTATTTTGATTGGATTCAAAATTCCTTCGAAATTATATTTAAAATATACTGATTTTCGAAAGGGTTTTATTTCGAATTGATTTACACAACAATAACAGGGGACTTTTTTTGTCATGGAGATTAAATATATTTCTCTTCAACACATTTATTCTCAAAATAGAATTTGAAAGTCAATGTTTTCTTTAATAATTTTAGTATTAGTTTCGATTTTTGTAAGCTTTATAACGAACTCAAAACTCATGCATAACTTTAATTCCACAAAATTTATTTAAATTTTAAATTTAATTTTTTGTCTTTAAATTTTTAGTTCAGATAACGATTCTGATTCCACAACTGTAGCGACATTTTAAATTCAAATTCACTTAGACATAGCTGCCGTTATAAATAGTATTCGAATTTTGTTTAAAACAATTATAAAATTTCGAATTTTTGAATAATATCATTCGCTTAAAAAGTTAAAAGGAATATTCACAAGATCTTTTCATAAATCCAAAATTATTTTTCTTGATTTGAAATTTTTCTCTATAGTATATTTTGTGGATTTGTAAACATTTTTATTTTAAATAATGTTAGTAAGTATTATTGCTATATTTACTATTTATATTGATTTTGTGATAAAAGATTCCATTTTTTTAAAAGGGTGATTTTTTTGTGATAAATTGTTTTTTTTTGTTTTTGGTGCTAGTCTACAAATTTCACAGGTTTGAAGTGTGAAGTGTGTGCAAAAGATCTCTTTTTTTGTTTTATTTTCTTTCCTAACTTCGTATTTTGTTTTCTTTTTTCCCATAATTTCTTGTTTGTTTTTTTCGGATTTTAAGATTAGACTATATTTTATATTTATATATGTATATATAATTTTAACCTACGATATCTAAGCTTTGAGCATCAGTAACTGTAGTTGTTGTGGTTATATTCGTGGGAGAGGTTAGATTATTTAAACAAGCACCATTTATGGCATTAATGGAATTTGGAGAAGGATTTAGGGAAGCCACAGAAGAGGAGGTTGAGACATCGGATGCAGTTGAAGAGAAGGATTTATTTAAATTATAATCATTGTCCAAGGGCACAGGAGAAGGAGAGGAATTGGGTGAATTGGAACGTAGTGTTGGTGGTGGTGGACACATGTGTAAACCAATGGGATAATCAGCAATTAAATCAATTGGATTATGATCAACAGTATGAAGAGAAGCGGCAGCAGTAGCAACGGATACGGCAGCAGCAGAAGGTATAGGTGAGCCCATTGTAGAATTGGATGTTGAACCATTAGTAAAAGCCGCCGGTGGTGGTGGAGGTGTATAAGAAGTTATATCACAATTGTCATCATTTAATTGATAATGTTGTTGTAGTTGTTGTTGATTTTCATTTTGGGCATAATGTTGCACATATTGTTGTTGATTTAAAAGTGCCAACATTTGTTGTTGATGATAAACCACATTGGTGTCGGCCGATGGTGAAGTTGTAGGTTGTGCATTTGGTGGTGGTGTTGTTGGTGTTGGTTGCAAAGCAATATTATTAGAAGTTGAGGAGTTGTTTAGAGTAGTATTGCAACAATTAGGAGATGTAGTTAAATCCCCATTACCAGTGTTAGTAGAAGTGTTGGTGGTAGTAGTATTATTAAAAGTATTAGAAGAATCATTAAAATTTATATTAGTATTATTTTCATTATTAACTAAAGGATTATTAATATGATGATTATTAATATTATTATAAACAAGATTATTACAGTGAGGATGTGTAGATGAATTACTTTGATTATTTATAGGATTAATATGATTATTACTATTATTATGGCCAATATTATTATCTAATGATGTAGCTGTTGTAAGTGAATTTGATGAATTTTGATTATGAATTTGATTAAGATTTTGGTTTATTAGGGAAGATGATGTTGTTAAAGACATTGATGAATTTGGTGGTGATGATGAGAAATTTTGTAATTGTGAAGGATTTATTGGTGATTGGTGAAGGATATTATTGGTTTGTATGGGATTTTGTTGTGATGCATTTGTGACATGTTGTGTTGTTCTTGCTGTAGTTGTTGTTGGAGTAGTATTTTGTATTGCTATTCCAGCAGATATTTGTTGCTGTTGTTGTGATGTTTTATTATTAATATTATTATGATTTATATTCATATTTAAATTTGCATTCATATTGATTTGATTTAAATTTTGACATTGATTTTGATTATTACTGCTAATACGTTTCATCATATCATGATTGTGTTTATTTATGAGCATTTCATTACCATTACTGCAGATTTTACTATATAGATCCGGTGTTGCGGTTGTAACATCTTCAATTTCCGTTTTAATGGCAGTACGTTTTAATAACTGCAAATTACGTGGCAGCAAAGCGAGTATATTATAGATTAAGCGTATATCTTCACTAGATGTCCAAACACCGGGACGTTTATTATGATATAATTTGGCATACTGATAGATATTAGCCATTTGACAGTATTCCATCTCAATCGCCAGCGAAGAAATGGCACAAAATGTACAGGCTTGAGCTCCACCATATCTAAGAGGGGAGAATATGAAAAAAAAAAAAAAAATAGATTTAATACATTTTACTTCACAGAAATAAGCAGAAATTTTATAATAGTCCTTCGAACCTTTCATAAGGTTTCGTACTATAAATAAACGCATTAAAAGAACTTTAACAATGTCATTTTGAATTTGATCATTTTTTGAAACGAAACAAAATAGTCCGTCGAACACAAACTATAATGAATTTCTTTAAAGATAACACATATTTTAACGAATTTTTAAGTATAAATTTGAATAAGTGTAAAATGGGCATTCAAATTTTAAATAAATTATGTAGTTTTTTTTTTGTATTTTGAAGCAGAAAAGAAAAGGTTCTACGAACCTTAACTATTATTACGTTTATACGTACCTTTTATTTGCAATTAAAAATATTGTAAAACTAATATTTTGCCGCTTAAACGGTGAGTTAGTAAATTTTATTTGCAAAAAAGTAACTCACGAATCGTGATTAGTCAAAGTAAGGACTGAGAACGAAAAATTTAGTGCATAGAATACATTGAAATTTTGAATTTGTTGAAGGCAGTTATATTCAAGCATTTAATTTAAAAGAAAAATTAATTTGCTATTCTTGGAGTTCTGTACAGTTTAGTGGATTGGCCTCCTTTGATACATAGCAGCACCATTTGTTTGATACTACTCAACTACATTTTTGTAATAATGAAATCAGGCCAGAAAAATTGGAATTTGTTGTATTTTCTAATGATAGGAAGAATTTTTCAGACGGCACTCATTTGCATACGCATGTACAAATGTCTTGCCAAACCAGAAGTTTATTCGACAATTTCGGTATATGGATATAATAATTAATCACATATATGATTGCCATGTTATTTTAAATGGTATAATTATGTTCGTCCGTACCTCCGATGCAGGTATAAATAAAATTTTAAAAATCCAATATACAAGATATTAATCTGTCGTTCAATACTGATTAAAACGCAGAGGTAAAGTGAGCCTTTTTTGGACCAATAATGTAATAGAATAAAATTGGTTAAAATCAAATCATTATTTCATTCAGTCCCCACATGTAAAATTTTTCTCGAAAATAAGTCAAGTGTCTTAAATATGTCTGTAAAATTCATTACATATGACTTTTGTCTCAGCAAAGATCATACTACCAATTTTTTTCAAGATTGGTCTATAGCTCCCATATAAGACCCCCTTCCGGAATTACTTTACTACCATATATATAAATAGAAAATGTTAAAGACTCAGATTTAACTTCAGCATTTATGCCTTAGAATTATATACAGCACTTGCTGTGGTTTATTTTAATGATAATTTTTTTAATCTATCAAAATAAATCAGTTTTGGCGGAAAACAACATACTTTTATCTAAATGCATTTTGCTTGGGTACATCCAAGGCCTGGAGTAAAAACTATCAAAATGTGACTCAATAGCAAGGTTTTGTCAAGATTTATCCTAAAATAAAGGGCGCACTTGACTATATATATATATATATATATATATATATATATATATATATATATATATATATATATATATATATATATATATATATATATATATATATATATATTTATATATATATTTATATATATATTTATATATATATATAGTCATGATGTTGTAAAAAGTCCGTCAGTATGTACTTTTTCTCACCCTTTAGGCAGCAATCATATTTTTGAAAAAAATTTGTCTCAGTAATTTTCGTCCTCTCTTTTGTCTTCACATTTTTTCTATCGTTCCTATTAAGAATTTTTGTACTTGATGGGTCTTCAGGCCAGCCTTTTTTAAGTTTTCTGATACAATGAAATTTAAAGAATAATTCACATTCCATCCAGAGCTGTAGAATTTTCTATTAAAATTGGTATTATTTTGTTTGCGATCCTACAATCTGTAAATCAACCTTTTCTTCAGTTATCAGGGTTTCGCGAGTAGTCTTTATAATGGGTTTATAGTTTGTAGAATAATTTTTTAATAATCGTTTTGAATATTAATTTATATAACGTTGTTTTTTCATGAAATGATTCTTCGAATCCTAATTATAATGAATTAGTCATTTGCGCTTTTGTAAAGGAAAAACTTATTCAATAAAATTTTAAAATTATCCTATTGAATAAGTACAAAATTTCATCGAACATTAAATTATGAAGTAAATTTTATTTTATTTTTTATATTTGGTCCTTCCAAGCTTTTATATTATAAAATAATATATATATATATATATATATATATATATATATATATATATATTTTTTTTTTTTTTTTTGCAAATCCACTTACCTATCCACTACAACAATTGGTCCATTACGATAATCATTGCCACGTTCATGAACGTCAACAATAAAATCATAAATGCTGCTGGGATTCGACATTTCCGGCCAACTGGGACAATGTAACATTTTTACACTGAGCTCATAATCATCCTGTATCGATTGTATGACAAAATCTCGACTTACATAGTCGGATTTATTAGTTTTACTCAAAAATTTCACACGATAATAATCACTTTCAATGGGTGACGTATCATCGGGCCAAAATTGTGCAAAATTCTAAAATTTAATTTATATTATAGTTGAAACAAATTTAAATAAGAATTAAAAATCTAACACTTACAATTTCGTCCAATGATGACAATAAAACAATAGTCTGAGCATTATGATCCCAAACCATTTGCCAAAAATCCTTGACCGTATGAGCCATAGGATGTTGTGTGACTATAAAATCACGCAGTCTTCTAAATCCATGCAACCAAGAGGCATTAATATAATCGCTTCCCTCTTCTCCTGGTTTGGGTGTCAAATGTACCCGACTACCTTCTATGGGAAATATAGCACCACGATTTTTAATCGAGTTAACTTGCTTCATGGCCGAAGCAATGTGTATATCTTTGGTCTGGAATTGTATGATATTACGATATTGTTGCTCCAAATAAGGAGTACAATTTTTCAATTCCTCAATTTGTTCTGCCCTTAAATTAGTTTCACCCGATGCTATGGCCTCGACCAAGGCATCGTGTATGAAAATATATTGTTCCTCGGTTTGTACCAGGAAATTGCGTTGTATACGTATGTGACGCAGGAAACCAAACACATTAACTACACCCTTTTGTTGTATCTGCTTAAGCATGGCATCCAAGACAATATAAGTACCGGTACGTCCAACACCAGCACTACAGTGAACCACAATGGGACCAGCATCGGCTGGATTGGCGGCTGATGATTTTTTAACGAAATTCAATACCGGCAAGGGATGATCGGGAGTCCCATGATCGGGCCAATTGGTGTAGTGATATTGATAAACTATTTTCTCAGTATTGCATTGTTTCTTTTTCTTGAGCTATTGTGTGAAAAGGAAAGAACATACAATTTATATTTATTTATTCATTTATATATATTATATTTATATATTCATTTATTTATTTTTATTTGTTAAGAAATCTACCTTCAAGTGTTTAATCTGCAATGTCCTTACGGTGTACATGGCCATGACTTCCTCCTCGACTAGTTTTACTTGTATAACGCCATAGGTCTCCACACCTTCTTTAGGCCAATACATATCACATTTACGTCGTCCTCGTTCCACTAAATTCGTTATCATAATAATAATGGAAACACGTTGTTCCCAAATCATGCGCCAAAAGCAATCGAAGGTATCAGGCAAAGGACCTTGGGTACCTATAAAAGCCCGTGATTTTTGATAGCCATCTATAAAGTTGGCATTAATATAATCCAAATTCTTTTTCTGGCCAGGGGTGGGGTGTAAATGCACACGACTGTGATCATCTAAAGTAATACATAATTTATTTATTTATATATTTTTTTTAAATAAGTCAATATTTTTCTTTGAATATATTTTCTTATATGTACTTACAAGCTGTTATATTTAAATAACGATTTTTTCTTTTATTTTCGGGATGTTGAGAATGTTCACAGGGCAAATCATCCGTAACGCATTCATTTTGTATGGCCTCATATTCCCGGCTAAAACCAATATCACCATCAGCATGTAACGAGGCTACATGTTTGGCAAATTCATTTACCGGTACAGCGGCACGAATCTCACCGCCAATTTCAACGGGCACTTCCCAATCGACCTGGGGTACATTGGGATGATGTGGTGGATCATCTAGATAATAGTAGGCAGCATGGAAGCACTTCCTGCTGAAAAGAAATAAAAGACAAATGGAAATCGTTAATAATTTTTTTTTTTTAGAAAATTAATTTAAATTAAAATTACTCGGTAATTTTTTCAATAATAATTTGGAATCCCAAAAGATATATATTTTGGATATTGATTGCAAGGGGGTTTAAATAATGATATCATTTTGCTTATTGGTTAAAATTAACTCTCCGAAGTCTTTCTGTTATTTACAGGAAATCATCAAATTCGATTTATAAGCAAACAAGCGAACTACAATTGTTCTGTAATAGCCAAGATATGGGCTAAAATTTTTTACCATAATTTTTTTTTGTTGTTATTTCTTTGAATCAGAGATCTTTGCAAACACATTTTTGTCAGCCAAAAAGTTTGGAGTCGACTTAAAAATTCTGAAATAAATCCACAATTTTCAAGAAAGTACAAATTTTCTAAGAAGTATGACATATCAAAAATGTAGTAATTTGAAAAAATAAAAATTTCAATTAAAACCAAAATAAACTTAAAGAAAAATTAAAAAATCCATTTTTTTTAAGTACGAATTTTCACAAAAGTACTAATTTTTATAAAAATATAAATTTCGTACTAAAAATGTACTATGTAATGCACAATTTTTTATTTAAAATTTTTTTAAAAAAAGTACTAGCTATCCCCAAAACTTATAATTTAAAATTTTGAAAAAAAATGTATATATATTTTCTAAAAGAGGTATGTTTATCAAAATGTCTAAATCTCAAATGTGACTAAAAAATGAAAAAATAATTGTAGAAAAATCTGGTCTTTTTTCACAAAAGTATATTTTTTTTATATTAAATTTGCTATTTTTTTAAATCTAACTTAACAACTTTTTTTAAAGTGTACAATTAAAAAAAGTATCAGTAATACAAAAAATGGTATACATTTTTAAAAAATTGTGGATCTCACAAAATTACTAATTAAGAAAAAAATTTTTGATAAATGATTTTTTTTTTTAAGATTATATGCCAAAACTGTACTAATTTACAAAACATTTTTTAAGTATAAAATACTTTTATGCATTTTAGTAGTAATGCTAGTAATACAAAAGGAAACATTTTCAAAAAAAAAAAAAAAAATAATAAAAAATAAATAAATAAATAAAATAAAAAATAACAATAATAAATAAATAAAATAAAAAAAACATATACATTAAAAAAAATCGATAAAAGTATTAATTTTTACAATTGTAATAATTAAAAAAAATTACGGAAAAAATGCAAATTTAGATACATCAATAAAAGTACTATTAATACAAATATCAATTTATAAAAAAGTACTAATTTTTGTATTCTTTTTAGAAAAAACTGCAAATTTTTTTAAATTTTCGAGTTCTTAAAAATAAAAATAACAAATTAAAAGTATAAAATTTCAAAACAGTACGAATTTTCGAAAAAAAGTAACCAGAAATCCCAAAATAACAATTTTCCAAAAAAATTAAAATATTCGAAAAAGAAAAGGTATAAATAAAAAAAAAAAAATCAATCGTAAAAAAGTACTTTTTTTATTTTAATAAATAATAATTCTACAAAAAATCTGTTTTTAAAAATAATAATTTTCCAAAAAGTTAAATATTTTTTTTTTTACAAATATCGAAAAATGTCCATTTTTTATTTGAGTACCAATTTTCAAAAGAACATAATTAACAAAAATAGTACCAATTTTTAAAAAGCTAAAAGTAAAAATCTCAAAAATGTACCAAAGTTAAAAAAGCACTATATTTCCAATTTTCTACAATTTCCAACAAAAGTTCAACTTTTCAATAAAGATAAATTTTTTCAATAAAAGTATAAATTTTCAAAAAAAGAAAAAAAATGCCTTTTTATAAAAGATTACTAATTTTCAAAAATAAAAAAGTTAGTTTTAAAAAGCGTTTTAATTTTCCAGAAGAGTACCAACCTGTGTTGGATAAAAAGTATTAAAAAATAACGAATTTGTATAAAAAATACTAATTTATAAAAAATGAAATAAGGAACATTTTACTTTTTCTCGCGTACTAATGTTTTTTTTTTTTTTCAAAAATACTGATAAAGAGTGGTCCGAAGTGCTTTTTGTCATTTTCAAAATGCAACAACACAGAAAATAATAAATATATTTTCATAGTTCTTTCAAAAACTAACTGATATAAGTCCAAATAATATGTAAAATATTTTATTGGTTACAATAATAATTATAATTATATTTTTAAATTTTTTAATTGTATATTTGACTAATTGATTATACATGCTTATAGAATTTATGTAAAATTTCTTATAATTTTTCATCGATCTTGTTAGGAAATTAAGAGTTGCGAAATATTTTTGAACAAAGTTGAACTAAACATAATCATGAGAAAGCTATAACATAAATAAAATTAAATTATCTTAAAAACTGTACATACTTGTATAATAATAATAAACGCTCATCTGAATGCCTTCTAAATAAATCAATAAATTTTAAATTATTGTAAAATTTTGGTGCACAGAAATTATACTGAGCATGATAACCCAAGTTTCTGTGTTATTTAGAGCAAGTCAAGTTTCAAGATTTGTTTGGACATAACTTTTTTAAATTACTTAAAAAGCTAGTATCCTTTAGGTTGGTTATTTGCTGGTATGTTACGGATAATTTCTAAATGATATTATATAGAGATATTATCGTCCATTTGTACCAATTAATATAGCTGGAACTAACTAAAATTGTATAATTATAAAGATTGTAAAGTACTTAATTTATTTGGCTATGTCTGGCTATCAGTTATTGCAGTTTATGTGTTTCCAAATTTCAATTAATGTAGTTTTGATAATAAAAATTTTGGGATATGTTTTCACTATAACTAAAACATATAAAGATATTTTATGCTCCAAATAAATAAGGATTCAGTAGATCTCCGATACTTTAAAAAATTGTACAAACATTTTGAATTTAACTGAAAACCTCTGTGTAGCTCATAGACTAGTGTCTGTTCACATTAATAAGTGAGACTATGAAACAAAATCACAAATTATTCCAAAGTTTATAAAAAACAAAAATGGCAAAAAGCACCTGGGACCACCCTTTAAATGTTTGTCATTATTGTACTACATTACACTTTTCATCCATGAATTTTCTGAGTTTATTGTTTTTCGAGCGCAAGTAAATACAATATACTGAAAAAGCTTTTTTAAGTGCTGATATTTCTGAGGAAGGGATCTAAATCTAGAGCATTTTTAAATCGATGAATACAAAATTTAATATTTTATTTTGCATATATTTCAACTTCAAATTCGTTTTGTCTCAAAAACATAATGGTAATGTGATAGAAATATATTGGGGTAAAGTGGAATGTATAATTTAGAAAATTTTTTGCAATTTTTCTGAAAAAATAGTAAATAACAGGAAAATATAGGAATATTGGAAATAAATCAATAAACTCCACAGCAATAAGATTAAAAATTTCTAGAACCAACATGTACCATTACATTAGCTTATTAAAGGAAGAAAATCTGAATTTAAAAATCGTGGAAATAGTGGATGCTGTAAAAATATACACCGGGATGATAAAACTCATGCAAATGGTCTGTACACTTAAAGTGTGCAGCTATGAATTAGGCTATTCTGAATACGAGTTTTATAAATGCTGTTTTATTATTTTCTAATAATTTTATCAATTATTATCTATCTGTTGATGTGATGAACACTTAATTGAATTTTGATATTCGTGTGGCCTCGTAAATACAAAAATCATTTAAACATATTCGCAAAACACTAACATCTTTAAATTTGTCATTTTGCATGAAAAAAAACACCGGAAAATAATTTAAAAAAATAAAAGAATCTTATTATTGTTATGCAAAACTTTAGATGATAATTCATTCTATAGAACAGTTCCATTTTAGGATTCAAAAGATTAGTAGTTGGTATTTTATTGACGTGAACAACTCCCCTATCAATTTTCATTTTTTTTTTAATAATTTCCAAGTAAGTGCAAAATAGGCCCTTACTTCCACTTTTACAGTGGTGAAACTGTACTTTTTAAGTACTTCCTCTTTTTTGCTGGGAATTGCTGCAAAAAATCATATTCGTTTAATATTAAATTATGCTTATCTTTTTTTAATATACAGCAAAATATTACAATGATTCAAATATTAAAAAGTCTCTGGCATAACAATCGGAAAATAGCCTATATATATTTTTTTTAGAAAAATATATATCGCTATTTTCTTACGTCTTCAATTCCTCTAAAATATAATTTAACCAAAACCCTTCTACCTAAAAGATGCTTTCATAAAATATTGCTTAAAACTAAATAAGGTCACAATTTCTTAAAGTGATTCCAGCTGAAAGAATTTAATCTCATATTTTTTTATTATTCCAAAAATTCTTTACATTTAGCACTTAAATAAACTAAACAAATTATTTTATATTATTTTATTTACATTCTCATATTTTAGTATTTTATTCAATATATCAATTTTTTGTTGTTTCTGTTATTTAACGCCTTTCTAAACTAACATTTCCATTATGCCTTTAACTTAAAAATCTCTTAGCGTTAAATTAGATACATATGTATATACTAAATTTCACGGTTTTCTTTTTTTAAAAAAACAAATTCTAATAACTAATTTATTAGCAAAAGTTAACATTACGTAAATTATATTTTATTTTGTAACAACTATTATGTTTATATTATTTCAAGTTAATAAATAAATATTTAAACACTTGTTCAAAACATTCTTACATTTTCTATAGACCTCTATCTAGAGCTCAAAAGAAAATGAATTAAAAAGAAAAATGTTCTTTGAATAGAGAAAAATAACTGTTTTTCATTGATGTAAGAAATATAAAAAACCTTAAGAATAAATTGTAAGAAAATTTCTGAAAAAAAAAAAAAAAATGAAATAATCTTAACAGTTTCGAAATCATCATCATCATAATAATAAGTAACAAAGGCGTCAAGCAGACTACAAGTACGAGCAAGTACTTACTTGCAAATAAAAGTAGGTTGTTGGGTATATTACCTAGCACCTACTGGTACCACTTGTCTATATATTTAAAGATTTATATTATGATAACGAAATAAAAGAAAATGTTAAATGTATAAGCAGATGTTAAAAGGGTTTATTCATTAAGTACAAAATTATGAGAACACATTAAAAAGGCGATAAAAAAAATTTACAATATCTTTGATATGTTAAACAGTAATATGGTCTTTCTCCATTTCTCAACTATGTGATAAATTCTTCAAATGTATGGGACAGAATAAAATATAAAATAAACTTTTCCTTACTTTATTTCAATATTTTTAAGATAATTTTTTTCAGGATAAATACGGACTTGAGAAATTAATTTTTAAAGTGCTCTCTTCTCATAATCGTAAACAATATTTGTAAACTTTCTTTGGTACTAAAGACTTAATTATGTTAGCTATTCTGGTTCTGATTGTCTTTCCTTTTTGTTAATTTTTTACGATTTTCTGAAGTGATCAAAAAATTTGATGCTGCCTCAACCCATCCCAAAATTTTTGGAGTAGAATAAAATATAACTTTATTTCAATACTCATTGGCTAAATACGGAATTGAGAAATGAATTATAAAAAATAGGGCAGAAGGGGGACAAATTGCGACTTTTTTAAGTGCCCTCTTTTCATAACTCTAAAAGATATTTGTAAACTTTATTTTGTCTCAAAGACTTAGATATGTTGGTTTTAATTGAAGTCCTATTTGTCGTAACTATATTTTCTTTTTTAAGAATTTCAGAAGTGATCAAAAATAGAGTCTGATGAATGATTTCCAAGGAGTCTTATGCATCAATGATAATAATTCGGAGGTTTCGAAAAAGCAATTAATCACGCCTGCTTTCAATCATATGTAAACTGAAAATGCCAAATTCTGATGGATAAAAGAGATCACCGATAAAAGAAAGGAAAATCGATTAGTGCCGCAAAAATGATTACTTCGTTGTCAAGATAATTGATAAAGGCAGTTGTACCCCTAAGGCGATTGATCCCCCTTCTATATTCAAATAAATTTTTAAATTTTACAAATGAATTCGACAGTGGCAAATCATATGTAAAAAGTAGTTTTAGAAAAGCACTTTCGATGTTGTAATTAAATTCTTCTAAATAGTTCTTGTATACGATATGTCAAATTTGTAATTTCTAAATTCTAAAGAAGTATATGGAGTTGAAAAAATCTGTATAAGAAGTACTTCTAAAGTTGTTATTTAGCACAGTGTTGTCATTGGAAGTGAGCTAAAAAATTATTTTAATCCATGATTCTTATTCACAGCTTTTGAAGTTATTCCTTTAAAGTAATTTTTATTTAATTTTTTAACTAAAATATTTTTTATCTTTCCTAATAAAAGTAATTTTTAATTTCTTTCTTGAATTCTTCTCCTTTTTTACTTGTAAGGAACTTGTTACTTTAGCAAATTAATTATAATAAAGAGAACAAAAGTAACAAAACTAATTTGAATCATAACAAACTTTTAAAGTCCTGACTTTTAAATACATATAGAGTTAAATATGAAAATTAAGCCAGGCATAAACTATTTTTATCAAAATAAGAAGAAAACTAAAATTATGAATAGAAAATTTACGTACATAATAACTAATGTCAACTAACAACTTGTGCTATACATACATTTTTCTAGTGTAAAACTATACAGGTTCTATTTCGTGTTTGCAACAAAACATAAAATTTTTTTCATAAAAAAATCAGTAAAAAAAAATTATGACGTTTATATTTTTGATTGTATTCACTTAAAAAGCCATTAAAATCAAATAAAAATTTGTCATGAATGGTGTAATATTTCGACCATACTTAACAACCAACATTAATTTCATTCATACATTATTTCATACATAAATCACTTAAAAACAAGGTCCTAATATATTATTATTTTTTATTTAAAATATTGTTTTATATATAAAATTTTAAGAATATAAAAAAAAAAACATCGAAAAATTATGATGCAAAAAAACTATTTATTATTAAGAGATTTTTCTGTTCAAATCGTATGATTTTGTTTTTCATATATTCATGTTTATTACTGCGTAAATAATAAATGTACACACAACACAAAAAACCCATGAAAATAAACTAAATTAAATATTTTAGAATTTTGCATAATACCATAAATAATAAATACATAATAATAACAACAAAATAAAAGTATAAATATAGTATAAGTATTTGTGTTAATTACAATATAAGGCTATAATAAAATAATTTACATATATTTACTGTATTTGTGGAATCCAAATACATACTTGTATGATAATAGTATGAAAATTTGGTTATAGAAATATGAGGCTTAATGTTATGGTTTTTTATGCAGTTTTCTAATTGTGAAGACTAAACTAATCACGTGATAAGTATCTAGATGATTCTAAGTAGTTCTAATTCTAACATTTTGTATGAGAGGGCCAAACACTTTTTTTTATCAGGTTGTGCTACGGAGGGGGTTAGCTGACAACGTTTAGCTACTATTTCCCTGTTCACAGATCTAATCTAAATGAACTTATTCATGTATTGGCTACTATAATACTGGTCATGGTAATTTTTAAAAAAAAGAAAAAAAAATATTGTTATTTATTTTTATCTTTTGTTTATAAAATAAGAACATAAAATTCTTTTATTATAATTTCTATATATATAATATAATATAATATAAGAATAGATAAACTTTATAAAAGTTAATATTTAAATTTTTGAAAAAATATTAATATTAACAAAAAAGTATATATGTATATATATATATATATATATATATATATATATATATATATATATATATATATATATTCGGCATAATCATACTTTATGCCGCCATTTGAATATCTCCCTTTTTGTTTTTTGGAATTTTGAAAAACTTATGAATTTATTCACGATTCTCATTTTTGGAAAACCCCCCCCCCAAAAAAAAAAAAAAAAATTCGGAAAAGTGTGTAACTTTAAACACCAATATCTCTATAAGCTGCAAACGGGTTTTAATGATTTAAGGTGCATATAGAAGATGAATACGCCCTCTTTAAAGGCAATAATTTAAAAATAATATTACCACTTATACACACATAATACAAATGCAATCTTAGGAGGCATTTTTGAAATTTAAAATTTTTGTCCTTCTCTGATATTATAAAAAATATAATATTTACTAAAAATTGAAATATAAATTAAAAAATAAATAAATAAATTAAAAAAAAAAATTAAAATTATTCCTACAGATTTTTCATATAAAAAAAAAAAAAAAAAAAAAAAATATTTCTTAAGCTGTTTGTAATAAATGAAAGAGAGAAATGGGAAAATTAGATTTAAAATTTTGTTATTATGATTTATGCACAAAAACTAAACTTCTTATTTTTTCGGGACTAATTAAAAACCAGACCTGTCGCGAAAGCTGAATTTTAGCGATAACAGAACCTACAATTTTATTGAAAAATGTTATGTAATTTTTAAAATCAGAATTGTTTTTATTGATATATTTACATTTTAAATATTTTTAAAGAAATTTGAGATTTTGAGTTGCTTTTTTGGCAAATTACAGCTGAAAAACGTAGTTCATATAGTGTTGTTGTCGGCTTGTCATTTCCAAAGTCAATTGTATGCATTGTTTATCGATGTTATACAATCGTCGACTTTAATTATGTTTTCTTCATGACCACTATCGTATAAATTCTCTTATTCCGTATCTGACAATTCCATTTGCTCCTTATTACTTTCCACATGAAATTCTTCTTGAATCCAGTTGTTGGAACATGTTTTCACGAATGCTGACATACATTCGTGAAAACATGTTCCATAGGTAACACATTCTGTTGTACGTACGAACTTTTTTTTTATGAATTTTCTTGCTTTATAATGCGGTAAACCGAAGACTTATGCAACTTATTGTTCACCCAAATTGAAATTATGGAATCTCCACTTTTAAATTTTTTCTTTAAATCTCTAATTTTTGAGAAATCGTTGGCTTTAAAATATGTTGAATTTACACAACAAATGACACGAATAAACTGACAAAATTGAATGTCAAAATCATCCCAAAAGGTTAATATACCAAAAGACGGGGATTTCCCTTATTTGGTTATTGTAATCAAATTAAAAAAAAAAGACAAATAACAGTTGCGAATATAGAACCCGTTTTTCGTAAACTATCACGATTACAGAACCTTTAATTTTAAAAATTAAACCGTAGTGATAACCGGGCCGTCACGATAATGGGTAGTCGCGAATACCGAGCTTGCACTGTATTTATACATTTTTTGTTAATTATTTAAAAGGTAAAATTTGAATTTTTAATTTAAACTTACTAAACTCATTAACTGAACCTTTTTTGTTTTGTACATGTTTCAATGACAATAAAATTATAATTATTTTCTTTATTTTATTTCATCGATATTTAACAAACCCCCAGAAAATATCAATCAATATACTAAATCAATACTTTCTTAATTGTTACATATTTATGTTTGTATATACATAAATAAGTATGTACATAGAAAACTAAATTAACAACTACTATTTTTTACGTTTTTTTTTTCATTTGGTCAGGTCAAAGCGATATAATTTTTTTTTAACCTCCACATGTATGCACATAAATTGATAATAAATTGACGTATGCTCACACATCATCCCTTTTTTACATATATTTTTTCAACCAGCCATGTGTGTGCGGCCTGACTATTCGCAAGCGTAAAATAGCGATCTTCCTCACAATCACAAATTAAAAAAAAAAAAAAAATATTTTTTGGATTATTTTTTTTTAACTCAGATATAAAAGGTAAAGAAAACAAATTTAATCAAAAAATTTAATTTTATTTTTAAAATTTTTGAAAACAATTTCTAAAACTGAAAAAGAACTGAAAATTGCGTTTGTAATCCGAATTTTTCCGTAGTCTTGGTTAAAATGACTGTCACACGGTGTAATTAAAAGGAATAAAGTTTAGTAAAACATTATGAATTTTTAATTCCTAATTTAAAATTCATAATGTTTTACCAAACTTTATATATATATTGCATATAAAAATTGTTTATGACTACCGTTGTAAATCATTAATTCTAAAAGTCCTAACTATGTATTAAAAGACTAGCCACACATACTCAATCAATTATAAACTTTTGTTTGTTATTAAATTCTAAAGAAAGTATTAAAATTTTAAAAACTGTTTTAAATATATTAAAATTTCTTAAATTTTTTTTTAAACATTTATGATTTTTTTTTTCTTTAACAACTTAAATATTTTTATGCAAATTTTGCACGATTTGCTTTGTTATAATTTATAAAAGTATTTATTAAATATGTCCTAAATTTTATCTCAAAAACAATAATTGATAAGGCATAACAAAAATGTATCTTAGAAAACATAACAGTAGTATAGATATCTATTGTTAACAAATAGAACGCTTATAAAATGATAAATGTTTAAATTTTGAAAAATATGGAAGATTCACATAGTGTTATAAAATCATGTGTCCTAAGTAATAGCATGAAAAAATATGAGTGTTGTGAACAACCCCTCATAATTTAGTGTGCTATTTAAAAATTTAAATCAGCCAAAAATAAGTGAAAAAACCAAAATAATAGCCAATTTGTGCGAAAAGTACATTTTAGATGTTGTGATGGCAGACTCAAGTAAATAAACAATATTTTTTTATTTGCTTTTGTATAAAATCATCTGATTAAATACGACAGCACAATAAACATATCATACAAAGTTGTATTATTTGAAGACACTTTTTGTTTGGATATATATATATATATATATATATATATATTTTGTTAGACAATTAGTAAGGTTTAATAATTTGTATAAAAAATATCCTATTCTTTGTTTTGAATCGAAATGTAATAATATTTTTATTTATTTATTTATTTAATAGCCAATGAAATTACAATTTCTTACAGGCTAGCATATATATTATTTTAAAGCTATTAACAATAAAATATTTTCATAATTATTCAATAACAAAAACTTATTATTTAACTAAGTTAAAAATATTCCTCTTAATGCGGATTGGATTTAATGAGAAATCAATATATGGATAGTAACTGTTGAATTGATTGCATATACGTCTCATGGGATCAAAGTTGGCATAATTGGTTCGAAAATATTTTATTTTTAAAGGAGTATAATTTCTAGTTGGACGATTTGGGATTACGAATTCGATCTTACAAAACAGGAACTCAGAATTAATTGAATCGTTTACTAAATTAATTACAAATGAAATATTCATATATTTTCTCCTACTTTCAAGAGTAGGGAGATCAATAAGCTGTAATCGACTTTCATATGATGGTAAATTAATATTAGGATTCCATGGAAGATTACGAAGACAAAATAAGAGAAATTGTTTCTGGACCGATTCAATTTTCTTTTAAAGAAGGTTTGCGTTCAAATAATGTATAACATATTTTTATTTATTTATTATTATTTTTTTAATAAAAGTTGAACGGAATAAGTTAGGATTAAGTTGTTGATTTAGAGTTGATTTAGCTCAACAACTTGTAGCATTTCTTCTCCACAATTTTATATAAAAATTAGAATTTAAAATTAATAATCACAATTGAGAACTGCTGGGGTTTTCTTAAATTCGCTTTTAACTTGAATCCAATTCCTTTACAATTGTCAAAATTCTGCGTAGTTTAAATATCTAATACTCGTGGGACTAAAATAACATTCCCAATTTTGGATGCTTCTACTGTAATGACAAAATTCTAAATCTGGTCAGAAAATGTTAAAAACACTGTTTCATGCTACGAGTGTCATCAATGTCTTTTTATGACACTCTTTAATATGATTATTTTATTTTAATAATGAAGAAGCAAAACAATCACACATCTTGTTGCATTTTGTGTAAACTTGTCATACGACAAATTCAAATTGTTTTGTAAATTTTTACTGTTTTTAGTTCGATATTATTCAGGAACACTTTCTCAATTGTTCGGTATGCAAAACTTGTACCTTGGAACATGAGAAAAGTCAGCAATAGGCATAGCTTTACGAGGCCAAACTTTTTGTTTTTCTGAACCAAGTTTCATCTCATTCTTTAGGTCCTTGTTTTCATTAGTAAGTTCAAAAAAAAGTTAAAAAAAATCAGATTTTATTTTGCACATTTTTCTTTGACCGAATTTCAAGAATTCGATCTACTGTTAAATTTAAAATTAACGGCAGTAAGACTCATGTTTTATTCGAACGCACTCTTCATTTATTTTAATTCAATATTTAAAATATCGAAAAGAAAAATTTTAATAAATTGGCTAATGTTTAAGGCGTCGCGTAACTATTCGCATTACGGTTTTTCGTGGTGCAATCATTTTTAACCTTATATTGTCGTTACATGGTGGAGACCATTAATACTCAATCGCTTTTGACATTAATTGTTGTTACATGGTGGTGAGTAATAATACTCAAGATTAACACAAGATTCATTGAGTTCCCTTCCTATACGAAGGTATAGGTCGTTTTTGAAACTACCGGAATCTTCTGCATACTACACAACAATTCATTGTTCTAATTCATTTGAAGTAATTCAAAATCAATTCAATTCAAATGAATTGCAATTCACTTTGACAAATTCATTTGAATTATACAAATTCCTTTGAATTGGAAACGAATTGCAATTCATTTCACAAATTCATTTGAATTGGAAATGAATTGCATTTCATTTTTACCAAATTCATTTGAATTGACTCAAATTTCATTCAATTCATTTTTTTATGTGAAAAGATTAATTCAAAATTTGCTAAATAAATGATTCATTTACAGCTCTGGTGTGTGATAATCTGGCAATTTGTATGCTGTTTGCATCGCCATTAAACTTAAATCCAAAAAAAAGTTCTTGAAACCCCTTTTTATATACTCTTGTTTGTGATCAATTTATTCAAATTATTTTTCTATCTGTACCTACAAAATGTACTTATAATTATCATCCTCAGTATACTTAATAGTCCAATTATGTTGTCTTTAAATTCACGCACAATTTTTATCTATTTTTGATTTTTTTTCTTTAAACGGTGTGACTAGTGTTAAGTGTATTTTTTTACGTGTTATCTTATTTTCTTATTTTGACATTTATTTTTTCTTATCAAAATAATTTTTTTTGTTGTTGCTGATGTGTGCTTTTTTCATTTAGACGCAATTAATAGAATAAAAATAAATATCTGCGTATATTATTTTTTCAACACTATTGTTATTGCAAAAAAAAAAAAAAAAAAAAAAAAAAATGAAATGAAATGTTTAACGATTTAAGGATAGAAAAGGCAAACATTTATAATAAAATGAAATAAAACTTACGTAAACCAATTACCACGTTTGGTTTTAGCCGGTCTTTCAAATTGTATTGCATTTCTAGACATCTTTTGTTGAAATGAGTGCAAAAGATGTATTATTTTCCTGCTAATGAAAAAATCTTTTGAACAGTAATAATGTATTCTCTCGTATGTTGTTTAATTAATTAAATATATTTTTATATTGAGAAAAATAATTTGTATTCTTAACCTGCATTTAAGTGTTTTTTTAATCACTTTTCAAATGTATTATTTATATGAATTACTTTGTAGCCACATTGCGTCATTTGCTAAAGTTAAATCTTTTTATATTTAAATTATTTTTTTTTTTTAATTATATTTATTTAAATTTAACCTTTTTCATACAAATCATTCAAAAACTCATAAATCACATTATACTTTTTTCTCTGTTATTATTACTATTTTGTTATTAAATAAAATTGCATTTCATTATGTATTTATTTAATTCTTTTCCGCTTTTTTTATTTGTTATTATTTTGTAGTGTGTAGGTTTTTTTTTATTATTTGTTGTCGAAAAAAGCAAAATGAAATAAAATTTCGTATTTTTGCAATAGCAGTGCAGACAAACCCGTATCTGCCTCAATAATTCTACAATTGCGTTTAGCCTATCTATATATTCATCTCTGACGTTTTTTGAAATTTTACTAAAACATACCGCACAAATTAAATATCATAAATTATATTAAAATTAAATAATTTAATTTTTGGTTTGTTTGTTGTTGTTTTATTTTGCTTATAGTAAGCTCACACTCGCACGTCTCGAATTTTATTTTACTCTTACGATCCACGATCACTTGGCAACTGTTTGTGGGCACTTTTTAGTTGTATATACATCTGATATTTCTTTTTCTGTGTTTTGTTTTTCTTTTCTATTATTATTATTTTCTACTATAGATTAAGCTTGTTGTTTTTGTTTTGTGTAATTCTCTATAAAATATTGATGTTATATTGTGTAGAATGCGAGTGAGACAAAGAGCGAGTAGGAGAGTCATAGAGATAAAGAATAGACAGATGTTAATGACAATTTAGCTATTATTATTATTTTTTTGCGGTTTAGGCGATTTTTTCTATTAACTAGAATAATATAAGTAGGCTCTTTCGATGTTTATTGGAATTTATAATAATTTCTTATGAATTTGTATGCTAGAGTTACTTGTTCCTCAAAAAAAAAAAAAAAAAAAAAAAAAAAAAAAATCGTTCATACTTAGTTGCTTTATAAATGTATTTCCAACTAAGGATTAATAGTTTAAATTTATAATACATTGATTTGGATATCTTTTCTTGACTGAATTAATTTGCTGATAATTGGATGAGACTTTGATATGAACTCAAACTGAGCTAGAACTGAAACAGAAATGTAATAGAACTGAACTAAAATTCAACTAAAACTGAATTTTCGACAGAAATTCTGTTGAGAACCCAGAAACTATATAAAAAAAAACTGAACACTATTTTTTTGCAGCACATTTTATCTCAGTTTCTTAAAGATAAAAAAATTTCAGGCAAATACGTTAATTTTTTTATTACAAGATTTTTAATGTAGATACTTTTTAGCGGTTTTACCACCTTAAACAACTTTTGCATCACTGAGAACAGGTATTTTTTTTAGTTTAGTTTTGCTTTTTTTAATGATCTTAATATCAGTGTTGCCAGAAAATTTTCGAAGTCTTATGCTAAATTATGGGAATTACCCAGTCTTACTAGGCGCAAAAGAAACATGTGAAACAAACTATTGTCAAAACTATTATCAAAAAATTAACAATTTCTGGAAATGCAATATTAAAAACTAGTACAAACCCGGAGTGTCTAAATAGGGAGGGACAAGCAAAAATCAAGTCCATTTAAAAGTTTGTGATTCGGATTAAAAAATAAAATTGGGAAGCCTGGAGGTGTAACCGAAGAGTATAAAGGAGATATGGGATGCAATTTTGTTGTCATAGTGAAAAATTTTATTTTTTGAGTATATAAAAAGAGAAAATACAACAAAAAAAAAAAAAATTTTTTTTAACAATTTCCTAGAAAGAGCACATCAACATTTATTTATTATTTTAATACACGTATTACAAAAATTGTCTTTATATTTTAATAACTAAATTGTTTACATTTGACAACGCTTTTTTGTATAATTTTGATAGAAACTATAATAATATTAATATTGTTAGAAAATGTACTTAAATACAAGGACCCATTTGTTAAAATGTTTAAAAAATTGAAAAAAACAAATTTAAAAAAATTTTTTTAAGATCCATATTTTCGGTAGAGTATACGCAACTTAAAACGGGTATATTTTTTGCTTTCAAAAAAATCTTAACATTTTGTATAAAATATTGTAATTTTAAAAATTTGTATATATAATTTCTAACAACACTATTTTAAAATCTAAAGCCCGTTTAATAAATTTTTAAGAATTTTTTGAGTTCGCGCAGTCTAAAAAACTTTTTTTCTTTTTGTCAGTAACATCAGATTTTGAATGTGTATTGAAATTTCTGAAAATTGTAGAGTAATATTCTCATCATGCTCTACAACCAACACTAGATCTCTTTAAAAGTATATACATTTTTCTTCATTTTGTAACACATTGCAATCTAGCTTTTAGTCGATACATTTTTCTCGGATTTAGATTTTCATTGAACTATCTGATGAAGTTTTTTACCGTAAAGTTTTTGCTAAGAGAAAATTGTAAGTCACAGTTTTAAAAGTAAGTCGACGCAAGAAATTTAGTGCAAGCATTTCTCTTCTCCAATGTTGAAAATTATGCTAAAAATTTGCAAATTTTTTAAAATAAATGTGCAATTTGCTACTAAATTTAGTAGAAAAAATGGTAAAATGGCAACACTGCTTAATTAAGTGTTATTAAAGCAACAAATAAAAATCATACAACATAAAGAGTTTATTGAGTTTGTATTTCTCTTTTTTTTATATCATCTCTATTTAACTGCTTGTTGTACTAAAAGTAAAATGTGTTTGATATACTCATTATTTAACCTTTAAAAGTTATGATTTGTTAATTGATTACAATTCTTGAGATTACAATTAATTCATAAGTATTAAACAAAAACATTGACAATTAAGAAATTTAAGAAACAGGGTTTTCTACTTTTTAGTATTTTAAGTAAATTTTTATTTTAAATTTTTTTAAATTAATATTTAAAGTTATGAAATACACATAAATTTCTTTTTCTGCAATAGACATAGATAGTATATTGGAAAAAAGTTAAGAAAATGTTATAAACAAGTTTGATTATTTATTTATTTTTTTTCTTCTGTTAAATCCAATAAGTTTTAGTTTTGTTGGTTATTATTTATACATATTATATTTGTTGTTGCATTTGCTGTTACCGTAATATTTTGATCTTAAAAACAAAGTCTGCCAAAATAATCTTTTTTTTATACCAAACAACCAACCAAAATGCACAAAACTGTTGAAGTTTTAAATAAAAGAAAAATTCTTTGACTCAAAGTTTTGTGAACAAAAAACCCACAAAACTTTTTATGATGCCACCACCAATTTTTCATTTTTGGCTGATATTATTTCTTGCTAGTGTTGTTGCTGTTTTAGTGTTGGCCTTTTTGCATCTTCTCATTTTGGATGAGTTACAACATACAAACAAAAAAAAAAAAAGAAATATTACGAAAAAAAAACAACAAAATATTGTTAAAAATAAAGTTCAAACTAAAATTTCTAAAGTACGAAAATACTGTGACATGCAGACAAAAAATATATTTATATTTTAATATTTTTCATTGAAATTGTAAACGTCTATTCTACACATGAAAGCAAAAAACATTTGAAAACCTACTAAGCTTATAGGAGTTTTATTAAAAAGAGTATTTACTTACACAGATCTTATAGATTTTAGATCATAGAATCGTAAAGTAATGAAAAATTGTTCATTTAAATGTAATAAAAAGTGATTAAACTTTTCCACTCCTTTACGTTTAAGGAATTGTGTTAGTTAATGCACAATTAAAATATGATTTAAAAATTATTCGTTTCTGTAGTTGTAGTGAGAGTAACACATTATGATTGGAACATATGATAACAGCGAAAAATAGAAATGATTATAAGTAATAATTATTAATATTCCGTTTTGTCATTTTGTCCGATTTTATGGTTTGTTTTTTCATGTTGTGATTCTAGTTTTACATATAATTGAACAATCTTACTACATCATTATCCCATTTTATCAGATTATGATTTGATTTTATATTATTATTATTATTATTATTATTATTATTCTTATTATAATTATTATTATTCTATCTTATTATTTCATACCACATTGTCATATCACGATTCCATTCTATAATATTGTTATGCCATTCATCATATTATTGTTCCATTTTATCTTATTATTATCTCATGTTATCATATAGTTATCTTATTATATTATTATTTCATTTTGTCATATTATTATTCCATCTTATAATATATTAAAATAAATTGTATTAATAAAAAAATATTTTTATATTTTTTTTATTTAAAATAAAAGAGGTGTTCATTAGCCAAATATTTATTTATTTATTTATTGTTTATTCATTAATCATATTCATTTGTACCACAATATGTGGTTCAACCCTTTAATGGTAGTTAACCAATATTTTATATTGCTTCAAGTATAACCACACCTTGTCTATTTATATTTATTCATATATAAACTAAATGAAAATAACAATGAACAGACAAATATTAAAAATAAAATATATTTAAAAACAAAGAAGTATTGAATTTTTCCACTAAGTTTTTGAAAGGGATAAATATTATACTTATTTGAAACATTTTATTGTCATGGGAATAATAATATTAATATGGTTGAAAAACAGAATAAAATAAATTAAAAAAAGAACAAGGAAAGAGACTGCAAATATTTTATGGTTGTAGAAGTAATGATATTTTTCATATTAATAAAATTTTGTGTCTGAAACATATAAAATATTTGCAGCCAACCATATTAAAATTTTTATTGAATGTAAACATTAAATGACAAAATTTAAACAAAAACATTGTGATCATGAACACAGAGTTATTAAAATTCAAGAAAAATTAACAATGAGAACATAATATTGTTGTAGTGATAATGCTGTGGCCATGTTCTTTCTCTGCGTGTAGAACTTAACTAAATTAGAACTGAACTAAAATAGAACTAAAGTAGAATTTTAAAAAAATTTTGTAAATATTTAAAATGTTTTACATACTTCATTTGTCTTATATACAATTTATATTGCCTTTTTCTTTTCCCTTTTTTTAATTGCATTGCATAAAAAATTTTTGATATTTCATGTTTATATTGTAAGAAAAATACAAGAACTTTTTTTACAACATAAATATGAAAATAAAAAATTAAAAATTTTACTTATCATATTTTTAAATTATATCTCTTTCTAAATTTGATGTAATTTTAATTTACAAAACTCAATACCTAAAGTTTAGTTGGTTTTGATTTGATTTTGTTAAGATTATAACTAAATCTTATCATTAAATATTTGGTTTGGTTTAAAAATTCTAAACAAAAATAAATTTATTCCCATAAATCTAAAAAAGAGGTAATATTTTATTTACATAAATAAAAGTTAATTTAAAAAGTATAACAAAAAGAAATTTGTTTATACAATTTATGGGTACTTCAATTCTTACTGTAGATATGCAAACTTTTCTTTTTTTTATTTCGTTATTTTCAAACAATTTTCATAAAATTTTTAGTCTTACAAAAAACATGTTATCTATTATTTTTTATTTTTTAAGAATTTAATTAAGTTTTTATTATGTTTGCATTTTATTTTCAAAACTGTTATTAGTTTTTGTTTGTTAGATACTCATTTTTCTACTTTTATTTTTTCTTTTTACCCTTAAAACATCAAAAAGGGGAAATTTATGTAACAACGGTTGGTTATCATCCTAAAGAATCCTTTAGAAAAAAAGTAAAAAGTTTTCCGTATTTTTTTTTCTCCTATTCAACCAATGTGTGTATCTTCTTCAGTCTTTTAGTTTATTTCATTATCTATTTTCTTTAATTCAACTGACGAGAATACAAGTTAAAAACAAAAATTGATGCAAATTGCCATTTACGCTTTTGTTTCGTTTTTAGTTTTGTTTGCTATGTACTTAATCCTTTTGGGCGTATTTATAATTTCATAATGGCTAAAACCCGAAAAAAAAAAAATAAATAAAATGAGAAAAAGAATTACGTATAATTTTTATTTTAATGCAATTGTTGAGTGTTGAGCGTGTAGAAAATTATTTAGAGCTTATCATTCATATTCTTAGCAAACTTTTAGACCTTATTTCGTTTTAGTTGAATCTGTATTTTATTTTGTGAAAAACCACTTAGAAGAAAAAGTACTCAATGTTTTAGAGGACTATTTGTCCACTTTGTTGTTTTTTGTTTAATTATTCAATTTTCTCTTCTATCATTGATGTTAAGTTTGACAGAGTAGAGTAGCTAAATGAATTAATTATATCTATTATGTATTTCAAATTTGATAAGTTGCTGAGAACCTTTGAAATGTTTATTTAGATATTTTTTTTTAATTTTTTAAATTGAGGCCATTTAATACTTTTCAAGAGTTTTTCCTGTAATAAAGAATAATTGCAATTGAAAGAGAAGATAAATCAGATTCCCATCGGCAGAAATTACGTGGTCATTAGTTAAGTTCTAGTACAGTAGTAGTTCAGTTGTAGTTCAGTTCTAGCTTAATTATAGTACAGTTGTAGTTAAGATTTAGTTCAGTTCTAGATTAGTTCTAGTTCAGTTGTAGTTTAGTTCTAGTTCAATTCTAGTTCTATTTCAGTTTTAGTTGAGTTCTAGTTCAATTATGGTTGAGTTCTAGTTCAGTTAGGGTTCATTTCTAATTTAGTTCAGTTTGAGTTTAGTTCTAGTTCAGTTTAATTCAGTTCTAGTTGAGTTCTAGTTTAGTTCAGTTCAGTTTTAGTTCAGTTATAGTCCTTATTCAGTTATATTTTAGTACAGTTCTAGTTCAATTCTAGTTCTAGTTCTGTTTTAGTTCGGTTCTAGTTCAGATCTGTTGAGTTCTGGTTCAGTTCTAGTTCATTTCTACTTCAGTTCTAGTTCATTTCTAGTTTAGTTCACTTCGAATTCAATTCTAGTTTAGTTCAGTCATAGTTCAGTTCTAGTTTAGTATAGTTTAGTATAGTTCTAGTTAAGTTCAGTTCTAGTTTTAGTTCTAGTTCAGTTCTATTTTAGTACAGTTCTAGTTTAGTTTTAATTCAGTTTTAGTTCAGTTTTAATTCAGTTCTTGTTCAATTCTAGTTCAGTTCTAGTACATTTTTAAATTATTGCTATTCACTTCAAATCATTAAAATTTTAAAAAGCTGTAAGAGGGCGACCTACGTGAATCAAATTTTGCGAATATTTACATATTTTTGTTAATTTGTTGTTATAGTTGTCATTTAACCAATTTTTATATGGAGAATTTCCTGCATCTTATGTGGTTTCAGATTTTGTTTTAAATATAATTTCTTTATGTCATTAAATAGAATTATATAATAGCAAATGCGCTCAACTCAGTTTAACGTCATTTGTTGAACATAAACTTTTCATTCTTTTTCATTCATTAAGCAAAAATAAATAAATTGATTCTGTCATAATATTTCACGGTTTAATGAAACAATTCTTAGAATTCAGAATACGTGCGCTATTGGCAATGGTATTGCTATTAAAAAAAGAAAAAAAACTGAAGTGAAAAAATATCTTTTATTATTTATAGCCAACAAATATTAAACTTCTTTTTGCTTTTTTCTTCGTTTTCTTCATTCTTATTATGATTAAAACTAACATCTATTATATTTTTAATGTTTCACTTTTAATTTTTCAAAATCTACTTTCTCTACTTATTATTTAATTGAATAAATAATATTTTTTCTCTTTGCTATTAATTAATAAAATTTTTAAAACATCTTATTAAGCTTGAACAATAATAAAATAATATTTATTAGAAGAGAAAAACCTTTGCAAAATAAACAATATTGTGTCTGGCTCATTCATACTTTTTTCCAGGCTGAGAGCCTTAGAGATTATATGCTGGAAAATTTTCTAATTATTTAAGTTATTATAAAGGATTGCTGATTGCATTTTATGGTTTATTGTCAGTAATTAAAAAATTAAACCAGACCAGTATATATATATATATATTTTTTTTTTTTTCGTTGAACAAAAATATAAAAAAAACTCCGTTTTTACGCTTCAACCCCAAAAACCATTTTAAATGTGAAAAGTTTTGTAAATAAAATTCATTAAATAAAACTTTTCTAACAAAATATTAATTCATTAAATGAAAACTTCTTTTTAAAAACAAAATACCAATTTATTTTAAATTAACAAAAACAAACAAGTGGTGAATGTGTGTAAAAAGAAAAATGCCATAAATTTAAAACATTCATAAATATTATAAAAAAACCATCATCCTATTTCTGAAATAAAAACACCAAGCCAAAAAAAGAAAAACTGAAAAAATTAAAAACAACTACAACAACAATAGTTTATATAAAGTACCACTCAATACAGTTGAGGGAATTTAATTAAGGATAATTTTAAGAATATTTCGATAAATTTTCATTTTTTACAAAATTTTTGATAAATTTTTCATTTATAGAAAATTTTGGATAAATTTTCTTTTTATAGAAAGTTTCGGATAAATTTGCTTTTTATAGAAAGTTTCGGATAAATTTGCTTTTATAGAAAATTTTCAATAAATTTGCTTTTATAAAACATTTCAGATAAATTTGCTTTTTAAAGAAATTTTTGGATAAATTTTCTTTTTATAAAAATGTCGGATAAATTTACTTTTTATAGAAAATTTCGAATAAATTTTGATTTTTATAGAAAATTTTGGATAAACTTGTTTTTGTAGAAAATTTTGAATAAATTTGCTTTTTATAGAAAATTTTAAATAAATTTGCATTTTATAAAAAATTTTGAATAAATTTGCTTTTTATAGAAAATTTTGAATAAATTAGCTTTTTATAGAAAATTTTGGATAAATTTGCTTTCTATAGAAAATTTTTGATAAATTTGCTTTTTATAGAAAATTTTGGATAAATTTGCTTCTTATCGAAAATTTCGGATAAATTTGCTTTTTATAGAAAATTTCGCATAAATTTACTTTCTATAAAAAATTTCGGATAAATTTGCTTTTCATAGAAAATTTTGGATAAATTTGCTTCTTATACAAAATTTCAGATATATTTTCTTTTAATAGAATATTTCGGATAAATTTGCTTTTCATAGAAAATTTCGGATGCATTTTCTTTTTATAGAATATTTCGGATACACTTGGTTTTTATAGAAAAATTTCGTTGAATTTAAGATTTAGATTTTGTTTTTGAAGACAATTTTCGTTGAATTTTCATTTAATGAAAATTTTCGTTATATTTTCTTTTTATAGAGAATTTCGTTAAATTTTCTTTTTATAGAAAATTTTCGTTAAATTTTGTTTTCATAGAAAATTTTCGTTAAATTTTGTTTTCATAGAAAATTTTCGTTAAATTTTGTTTTCATAAAAAAATTTTGTAAAATTTCATTTTTATATAAAACTTTAGTTGAACTTTTTATAGAAAATCTTCGTCGAATTTTCTTTTTATAGAAAATTTTCGTTATAAAAGATATTTGTCAAATTTTCTTTTTATAGATAAATTTCGTTGAATTTTCTTTTTATAAAAAATATTCGTTATTTTTTTTTATAAAAAAATTTTCTTTTATAAAAATTTCGTTGAATTTCTATTTGTCAAAAATAATCTTTAATTTTTTTTTATAAAAAATTTTCGTTCAATTTTCTTTTTATAGACAATATTCGTTAAATTTTTATATAAAATTTTCGTTGAATTTCATAGAACATTTTTATTGAAATTTCTTTTTATTGAAAAATTTTTTTGAATTTATAAAAAATATTTATAAAAAATAGTTGTTAAAATTTTCTCTTTATGCAAAATTTTCGTTATATAGACAATTTTCGTTGAATTTTATTTTTATAGACAATTTTCATAGAATTTTCTTTTTATAAAAAAATTTTGTTGAATTTTATATTTATAAAAAATAGTCTTAAAATTTTCTTTTTATAAAAATAATCCTTAAATTTTTTTATAGAAAATTTTCGTTAAATTTATATAGAAAACTTTCGTTGAATTTTCTTTCATAGAAAATTTTCATTGAATTTTCCTTTTATAATAAATTTTCGTTGAATTTTCTTTTTATATAAAATTTTCATCGTGTTCTTTTTATAGAAAATTTTCGGTAAATTTACTAATTATAGGAAATGTTCGTTAAATTTTCTTTTTATTCCATAAATTTTGTATTTATGTAAAATCCTCCGAGCAATTTTCGATTTTTAGGAAGTTGTTGATAAATTCCTTGTTTGCAGAAAAGTTTTTAACAAGTTTGCCTGCCTCTAATCAAATTTCCCCAGCTATAACACGTTCATAGTTTTTATATATAATTTTTTTTTTTTTTTCAACATTTAATTTTCATTCATTATTAATGGTTATAATTAGTATAAATTTTGTTTGTTTTATTTTATTTTATATATGTAAATTTTTCTTTGGTAAAATTTTTAAGAATTTGATTTTTTGTTTGTTTTTGTTTTGAAAGAACGCCACTTACCTCCATAAAAAGAATGCCATTACAATGAGCACTATGCCAAAGCAGCTAAAAATGATGCCAACCAAAACCGCTAAATTATAATCATTATGAGATTGGCGCAAAAGAGGTTGTATCTTTTCACAGTTGGGTTGTAAACCAATCTAAAAGTAATAAAAAACATACAGAATAAGAATTAGAATGAGAATAACTCAAATACACAAAGTGTAAAAGAATAAGTAAAATGAATCATCATAAAATTTGAATGTTTAACCAAAATTAAGTTATTAAACCAAAATGAAAGAAACAAAAGAAATAAAGACTTTTAAAAACTCCTTAACCCCTCGGATGATGTTGCTGCTGGTGCCGACGGATTTTATGGGTAAAGCTGTGTTTAGAGTCAACCTACTTAAATAATAAATATGACAAAATGCTCTTAAATTTTGTGTACAGACCCTGCTCGACCTTTAAGACCTTTAACGACAACATTAAATTTATGCAATGAATTGTTAAATGAAAACAGAATAATGTTTTATTTCATTTTATTATTATTATTTTTTGGCGAGTTTTGTTGTTCTTGTGTTAGTCAAAATAAGAAAAGAAACAACGAAAATATTTAAATTTTTTATAAACATTTTTTTGTTCTTTGTATTTTATTACAATAACTTTGTTCTTTACTTTTTACTTAATCAGCAGTGAGTTTTTATGTAGGAGTTTAGGTTGCTAAGAAAATGGACCAATATAAATCATTATCTTGAAAAAATATGTTTATGTGTTAGGGTTGCCAGACGGCCTTGAATGAACTTGATTGTCCAGATATTTTAGAAGTTGTCAAATTACAAGTTCAAAAGTAATTTCTCAAGCTGAAAACAATTTATAGTTATATAAAAAGTTAAATAAAATCTGAAGCGTTGATGAAGAATATATTCATATTTTTGTTTTTGGTAGTGATAAGCCCGCAGCATATTTTTATATTTTACATAACACAATGGCTTCTGCTTTATTAAACCCTGAAAGTGAAACTTGTACAGAACTACACAACATAATTACTGAATTTTAAATAATTTTAAAATCATATATAGTAAATATGAGATATACGAATGGTTTTATAAAATAGGGCTGTTTTAAATTTAAACAAATGTATATATGTAATACATCGACCACTGTTTCCTCGAGACTTGTTTGTTAACTTCCAAAACACATTCGTTTATATTCAAAAGCAATATTAATGGATATTGAAATATTTGTATGGATTCAATAAAAACAAGCTAAACCATATATTTTATTAATTTTTTCAAATAACAATTGAAAAAAATCTAACACCGCATTTCTTAATATTTTTTCTATGGCCTAAAACGGATGTAAACATTTATATTCGGAACAATTTTAAAAGCTTTGGCTCTATTGTACCAACGTATTTATATACTTACTTTCATTTAGGGGTTTCATATAAAAAATAAAAATTTTTTTGCGGAAGTCGATTGTCAAGTTTATTTTTCGAAATCGAGCTCGTTTTTTAGGAATGTGTAATCAGATCACAATTCGAAACTGGCAACACTAATATGTTTATTTTAATAGCAGCCATTTTTATTTTCATATTTCTTCTTTATTTGTTTGTTCATTCATTCGTTTATTTTTTGTTTCTCTTGCTTGTTAGCGGAAATTGTAAATTTGCACGTTATACATGTAACGGAAACTAAAAATTAGGAAATAAAAAGTATAAATAACATTTTTGTACAAGTAAAATATGAATTATTTAACTTAAATTACACCTGATGTTCACGAAGGTATTAAAAAGAGCCCTTTAAGGCTCAAAATTAAAAATGTTTATCGAAAGTACAAATACGAAATATTTCCATCCGTCTTTCGCTCAATTTTTTTATTTTATTTTTTTTAACCAATTATTTAAAGGTGTCCGTCAAACTTGATGACATTTTGTATCTAGGATATTTATATCGATATAAATATAAATATGATATCAATTCAAGATATACATCATTTTTTTTTTTTTTTTTTTTTGATTATTTCGTATATCTCAGGAACAATTTACAATATTATTATTTAATTAGATAGATGTTAAACCATAAGTATCTACTAATATCAACCAAAAATCAAACTTCACTTGGAAATACCTGAAAAATCTTTTCTATTTTATGAATCATAAAATTCTGAAATCTTCTGCAGATCTTATGTATTTTTGTAAGTATTTTCTTGTAGATCTTCCCGAAAGGTTCCATAATGGTACCAATTCAGTGGTCAAATTAGCCAACAATAAAATGCAATTTGATTACTTTGAAATTGATCATTCAACGGTTTTGGGGATAAATTTTGACCATTATTTTACTGAACCCCTACCGAATTTAAATACTCCCTTCAGGATAAGATAACTTAACGTTCAATGAAGATTTTTTAAAATTGTTCTCATGAATTTTTAACATTAATAGGAATTATGAATTATGGAATTATGGGGAATTATAACTTGTACTACTAATCTATACCATTTGCGCCATTCTGCTGAACCATTACTTTGTAAATACTTTTGTCAAATATTGAACTATTAATCATCTAACATATCCTGTTTTGTCGCTCCACTTCCGAGTTTACACACAATTTTTAACACATCAAGAATGAGAGTTTTTAATTTGGGTATGTAATATCAAAATTTATCTTAGTAATCTTAAATTATCGTATAAAACCTATAAGAAAACTATAAAAAAAAAAAATTTAACCTATCTTACACTGATAATATCAGTAGAGTTTTAAATATGATAAGGACTCCAACGCATCGCTTATAACAAAAAATAGCTTGTTCTTAAAAAATTGCAACTGAAATTTTGAATTAACCAAGTCAATAATTGGATCGAGTTCCATTGAAATCCTTCGATTAGATTCAGAAAATCATATCATTAAAAGATTCTGCAAAATAAATCAGAATTTCAGAACAAATTACAAGATTCTTGATAAAAATACTTTTGGGAAGACTTTGCGAAAATGAATCAATTCTTTGTTCCATAGTAAAGAAAAATTATTCCAAAAATGTGTAGGACAAATAAGGCAATATCTATTATAATAATCATTATTTGCTTATTTATCTTTGCTTTTAATCTTTAGCGTAGTACAAAGTTGGTTTCGGTACCTATTTCATAATAATAATTTGTCCATATCATTAGATTCTTAATAGTTTACTTACGTCTAATGAATTGATTCAGTTAACCTTCCCTTTGATATAATAAATAATCAAACGAAAATCATTTGAAAAAAATATTCGCTAAAAAACAATTACTTTTATAAAAATTTTCTGTCGTACCTATTTTAATGACCATATTTGTATGTATTATTAAAGTCTGCTTTTATTTCTTTCAAACACTCTTCATATTAGAATAAGATATTGGTTGATTAGGATGGTTGTATATTTTTTCAAGTTGAACCATCACTCAGAGGATGACTCCTACTCAGATTGTACAAATGTTAAGGGAGGAATATTTCTGCAAAAAATTTATTTCACATACGAATATTTAACATGTGTATTTTACGCGGTCAAGAAACTCTAACCGAATGTTTGGTTTGATCTCTCTATATTTGAATTTGTTAGTTTATGAATGTTTTCCTGTAATTTCTAACTGATTTTTTGGTATATAGATAACTTAATGCGAAGGTGATATTAAAATTATGGAAATGTAGTACAGATCATTTAGAAAATAACCAGCCGAGAATTGAAAGTAACCAAGTTTTTAAAATAGAAAATTTTGAATAAATTTTCCTTCTATAGAAAATTTGTAATTAATTTTTTTATAGAAAATTTTCGATAAATTCTTCGTTTATAGAAAACTTTCGATAAATTCTCCTTTTACAGAATATTCTCGATAAATTCTCCTTTTATAGAAAAGTTTGGATAAATTCTTCTTTTATAGAAAAGTTTGGATAAATTCTCCTTTTTTAGAAAAGTTTCGATAAATTATCCTTTTATAGAAAACTTTCGATAAATTCTCTTTTTATAGAACAGTTTGGATAAATTCTCCTTTTTTAGAAAAGTTTCGATAAATTATTTTTTTATAGAGAAGTTTTGATAAATTCCATTTTTATAGAAAAGTTTCGATAAATATTCCTTTTATAGCAAAGTTTGGATAAATTCTTCTTTTTTAGAAAAGTTTCTATAAATTGTTTTTTTATAGAGAAGTTTCGATAAATTTTCTTTTTATAGAAAAGTTTCGATAAATATTCCTTTTATAAAACAGAAGTTTAGAAAAATCTCTTTTTTATAGAAAATTTTCGATAAATTCTCCTTTTATAGAATAGTTTCGATAAATTCTCATTTTAGAAAATTTTCGATAAATTTTTCGTTTATAGAAAATTTTTGATAAATTCTTCGTTTATAGAAAATTTTTGATAAATTCTCTCTTTATAGAAAATTTTCGATAAATTCTCCTTTTACAGAATATTTTCGATAAATTCTCCTTTTATCGAAAATTTTCGATAAATTCACCTTTTATAGAAAAATTTCGATAAATTCTCCTTTTATAGAAACTTTTCGAGAAATTCTCCTTGTATAGAAAAGTTTGGATAACTTCTCCTATTTTAGAAAAGTTTCAATAAATTATTTTTTTTTTTTTATAGAGAAGTTTCGATAAATTCTGTTTTTATAGAAGTTTCGATAAATCTTCCTTTTATAAAAAAAGTTTCAAAAATTTCTCTTTTTATAGAAAATTTGCGATAAATTCATTGTTTACAGAAAATTTTCGATAAATTCTCCTTTTATAGAATAATTTCGATAAATTTTCCTTTTATAGAAAATTTTCGATAAGTTCTCTTTTCATAGAAAAATTTCGATAAATTCTTCTTTTATATAATAGTTTCGGTAAATTTTCATTTTACAACATTTTCGATAAATTTTTCGTTTATAGAAAATTTTCGATAAATTCTCTTTTTATAGAAAACTTCCTATAAATTCTCCTTTTACATATTTTCCATAAATTCTCCTTTTATAGAAGTTTCATTAAATTTTCTTATGGAAATTTTTTGATAAATTTTCCTTTTATAGAATAGTTTCGATAAATTCTCCTGTTATAGAAAGTTTCGATAAGTTCTCCTTTTATAGAAAATTTTCGATAAATTGTCCTTTTATAGAATAGTTTCGATAAATTCTCCTTTTATAAAAAAGTTTCGATAAATTTTCCCTTTATATATAAAATTTTCGAAGAATTTTTTATAGACAATTTTCAAGGAATTTTGTTTTTATAAACAATTTTTACTATATATTATTTTTACAAAAATGTTTGCTAGTTTTCATTTTATAAAAAATTTTCTTTTTTTTCTTAGAATATATTCCAAAATTTTTAGCAAAAATTTTATCAGATTTTTCAGATTTTTTTTATATTGAAAATTATTTTTATAGAAAATATTCCCAAAATTTTCTTTTTATTACAATTTAATATTTAAAAAGTTCTATCCAATTTGATCAGAATAGATTTCCTCGTATTATTGATAGAACAATTAAATAATACTCTATTGTACGCGATCTGGAAACTCATCGTTTTAAAAAATGAAGGAGTATGAATTCGTTTAATGAAGTATCTAAGAAAGTTGTTATAAATCGAAAAAATTTATGAGTGACAATACATTGGGCAAAAATTTTTTTAAATTGTCAGTCTTTCACTTTTTTGGAATTATTGTTAATAATAATTTTAGAGATTTCAATTAAAGTTTATGTTTGTTCATTTTTCAGGACATTTTTTTTTTAATTAATGGTATATTTTTAGTATTTTATGCATTCTTATAGGCTGTCAATAAAATGAATTTAACTCAATTTTTACACAGAAAAAATTATTCGATATTTTTCAAAAAATATCTTACTAAATTTTTTTATAATAATTCATTAAACTATTAATTAACATAATTAATATTTTTTTCACAAAAAGTTTAAAAACAATTAAAAATGTTATATTCAGCTTGACAGAATTTAATATATCCACCATTTGCAACTTTCATGCCGCCCTAATTTGAAATTTCACATTATACGAGTATGATCGAACAACGATCCTCGAACTATTTGTAAAAAATTTCTTGGTTGTACATGCTTTTGTTTATGAGATATCAGCGGAAAAGTATGAACTGGAGTTACAACTGCCTCCTTATATTTCTAGTATTTGGCCCATAATTTTTTGTTTATGAACTGATTTTGCCCACTTTCAATATCAAACAAACCTTATGTATGACAAATATTTCGGTCAAATTTCGTCCCCCTAGGTGTTCGCCCCAAGCCCTATCCAACTTTTAACAGACAGACGCACGGACATGGCTAGATCGACTCAGAATCTTACCAGGACCCAGAATATATATTTTTTTTAGACATTTTACACACGGAATGACAAACCCAATATGCCCCCAAACTTTTTTTTTAATGGTGGATATAATAAGTAAAAACAAAAAGAAACATATTTTGGAAATTTATGTTTAAACCTAGCAATTAAATCAAACTTTTTGTAAATTCATTACATATATTTATATTCCCTATGTTGAAACGTTTCTTCATGATTATACTGGATCCTATAGTGAAATAAGTATTATTCATTAAATTTAATTTTAAAATCATATACTCACTGACACAAACATTCAATACAAACCATATTACTGATTACATATGCCATTATGAAGAGATATTGTTATTAATGTGAGATTTATGCACCTTTAAAATATTTTGGAAAATTGGATTTATATAGGTGGTATGATCAATTGCGGACAGATGAAAATACACTGCCTGCCACTTAAATAAGGAATCACATTTTTTAACTTTAATTAAGTATATCTCTTAAACTAAAGTTCAGAAAAAATTTTTTTTTTTTGCATAACCAAATTTCAGTGTTGGCTTTAGTTTCCTGAAGAAATAAAAAATAAAAAAACTGTAATTTATTTTTAAATTTTAGGTTATAAAAATTAAAGTTATTATCTTCTAGCATTCAATTAGTAATAAGTATTGCCACCATTTTCAGAATTAACCTCAAAAAAGCGATTTGGCATTGACTTGTACTCTAAGTAATTTAGCGAAATTGAACTCCATGCTTCTGTTATTGCATCCTTTAAGGATTCTATCGTCTCAAATTGTTTTCCTCCTTCATAAACTTTTCTTGCAAGCCAACCCCAGACATTTTCCATTGGATTCAGGTATGGTGAATATGGGGGCCAATCCAAAAGTTGAACACCTTGTTGATTAATCCATTGTTTTACTGCTCTGGTGGTATGAATCGGAGCGTTGTTGTGTTGGTAAGTCCAAGGTATGGGTCCAAAGAAATCATTAAATTTTGGAATCATTAATTTTGGAAATGTTTTTGTAAGTTGTTGCAGTTATTTTGTTGGATACAAAAACCAATTTTATGGTACCATAATATGAAATGGCACCCCATACCATTATTCTGCCCTCTCGGCTCTGTCTGCGGCTCAAAAATAATTCCTCCTTATTTAGGTCATGGAAGCAACAGTTATACCCGTCGAGACCATCAGTATTAAACTTTTTTTCATCGGAAAATACAACTTTAAACCATTTGTCGGACCATCATGTCATTGTATTTTTGGCAAACTTTAGACGTTGTGATTTGCGTTTTTCATTAAGTGGTGGTTTATTTTGTAGTTTTCGTCGGACTATGTATGGGCACGACTTTAAAAAATGGTGCACTGTTCTTAGACTGGCACTGACTCCACTTTTTTCACGTATTTCACGTTGTTGCCATTTTCTTTCGCCCTTTCATGTTTTTTCCATTACTTAAATAATTGTACACAACTGTCTTTCCTCTATTAATGTTTTTGGCTATTTGGACCGGATTCTGACCCTGAGATTTCAAAATCAGAATTTTTTCTTTTTCATAGTTATTTAGAGCCTTACCACGTCCCATTTTGAATAAAAACTATTGAAAAACTACCAATTAAAAATTCTGTAGCCGTTTATATTGAAAGAAATTCAAATCATAGCCTTCCTGATTAATATTAAAAGAATTCCTTATTCAAGTGACACACGAAAAAGTTATACAGAAACACATGTCTTTAAATAAATGCATAATTTTAGTAAAACAAAATATTTATATTTTTTATTTCTTCAGGAAACTAAAGCCAACACTTTTAAATTTGGTTGCGCAAAAAATTATTATTTTCTGAACTTTAGTTTAGGAGAAATACTTAATTAAAGTTAAAAAAATGTGATTCCTTATTCAAGTGGCAGGCAGTGTAAATGTAAACCATTAGTTAATTTAGCTAATTAATATTTTAGCAAAAATTCAATCATAAATACAATGGATTTGATTAAGAAAATTGAAATTTATAAAAAAAATCATTTATTTTCAGTTAATTAATATTATCATTTTGATGATTAGAGCAAAATCAAACAAAATTTTAATTAATATAAGCAATTTCGTAATTGAAATCAATTTTTATTTTTTCTAAGTATTTGTCTAAAAATAATGTCTTTCAAATATTTCATATTAAAATTCGTAAGTAAATTTTTCTATTTTAAATAAATTTTTCAGCTAGTAGACATTAAGTCTCTGTTAGCAACTTGCATTCATACATAAATATATTTACGAAAACAACTAATTCACGTACATTTTCACTTGAATTAATATGGATGTATGTCGGAAAAAAAAACGGATAAAGATGAAAAATATTATCTCTTACATTTAAACATGTCAAATGCATATTTTTAAATAAGACTGCTTGATACTACACATAATACTGCTACGAGAGCTGCAAACAAAGTCTACATCATTTTTAAAACTTCTTTGGTATTTTTTTTTTTGGTTCTTCTTTGTTTTTACTGGCAAAACTATTTTGGGAATGTTTGCTAAAGGAGAAAATTGATGATGAAAATTTGCATAAAAAAATTAAAAAAAAGAAGTGAAACAGAAAAATTTACAAAAAAAAGGCAAGTGACAAGTGAAGTAAATACATAAATATATGATACAGTAGGTAGCTACAGTTTGTGAACAAAATACGTATTGAGAAAATTTTAACATTTGAGAACTTTTTTTACATATTTGTAACATAGTCTCTATGTTAGACAATTTTTTTTTATCAAGACAAACGTCAAAATCAACGCGGATTTATGCAAGATGGAAACAGTTGCAGCAATTGGGGGTGGGGGTGGGTGTTTGGTGAAACTTTTTTGTTTTGAAAAATTCGAAAGATTTTAATGACTAAAAATTGAAGTTGATAAGTGCTGATCACATTTATACAATATTTTTATAAATAACTTTTAAACTATAATTTTCTTTTGTGTCACCAAAAAACTTGATATTTTATTTCATTATTCCTTTTAAGTTTTTGAAATATAAACACAAATTTTTATGAATCTATGGTTCGTAAAGTTCAGGGAATATTGAAAAGATTTTAATTATTTAAGGAGTGTTTTTGTTTAATTGTTATCTTCTAAGCATTTCAAACAATAAATTGCATTTCAATGAAATTAATTAAAATGCATGACCTGAAAAACACGAAAGGTTAAGCTATGTAGGTTTTGATACATAGAATATTAATTTTACTTAAATGGAACTAATTATATTATTTAATATCAAAAACTTATTGAAATTAATCTGATAAGGAGAACTGTACCGAAAATCGATATTTTGTTTTACAAAAATAAAATAAATACTTTATTTTTATTTGATTTTAGTTAATAATAGTTCTGCTCTATTATTTTTCATTACTTGTAAAAAGTAAGAAATTGTAAGAAAAATAATAAAGTTATCAAATGCAAAAACTGATTCTGATGATAGCTGGTGGACTAAAGATCTCGTAGCTATCTAAATTTTAAAGTAAATTTTGAATTTAATTGAATGAAGAATGCTTTTAAACTTTATTTTAATCTTTTATATTTACTACAAATAAGAAATAATTTATTAATTTTTTTTTTAATTCAAAATAACACTAAAGATATCAAGATTTAAATGCTATTTCATTTACAATAAAATGTTTAAATACTCAAACAATTATTTAAAAATTTCAAAACATTATCAAATTATTTTTAAAACATATTTTTAAGCAAATTATTTGATGATTTATTTGAAACATACTTGGTGCAAAAATAAAAAGTTTAAGTAAATCATTCCATATAAAATCGAATAAGTTCTAAAATTTTTGTCCAATTTAAAAGAAAATAAATCTTATGCTTACAAAAAAGTCTTTAAAAAATATTACATCGTTGCATAGTCATTTGTAGAAAAATTTATAACAAATTGCATTAGAATTTGAAAAGTTTCATTTTAATAAATTTTGTTTAAAAATTTTCTCAATATTTGAAAAAAAAAAAAAAATATAAATATATGTGGATAACAAACTTAATTCTTCCATTTAAAAAAAAAAAAAAATCATAAAAAGAAGAAATTAACAACACAATAACAGAATTTATCCAGGAACTTATCAAACATAAAAAACTGTTTTTTTAGCATAATTCAAAATTTTTAACGGTTTTTAGTTACAAAATTATGCATATTTTCAATTAACTTTTCTTTTTTAATATTTTACTTGACAAATTACTGTTTTTAGATATTTATCGTTAATAATTTATGTATAAATATTTTTACTTGGCTTCCAAAATAAAATAGTCTCAAAATAGGCAAAATCTTCTTATATTTTGTATGAAATAAAACTTTTGCTGTGTTGTCATTTAAGCGCTTTTTGTAAAAAGTTTTAGATAGATTTTTATTTATAAAATAAAAATATTTTTCATTAACTGATAAAACTAGTACTTATATAAATTATTTTTTTTAATCGAAAGATGCATTTTTAATCGTATGGTCCGTAAAATTTAAGCGTAAATTTAACGATATTTGAAAATTTAGAATTTCGGAAATCCAGGAAAAATAAATGAAATTACAAAATTATTTGCTATTGTAGAAAAATTCATAAATATGTTACGTAGTTACTTAAAAAAAAGTTAAATAAAAATACTTAAAAATGTGCATTTCCTACATTTTTTTATTAAACAAGTGCCGATTTTTAAAACTTATCGATTTGCTTAAAAATTTTCGAAAGATGCAAAAGTTTGTATAGACAAACTAATTTTTCTTAGTTGAATATTCATTTTGGGGAAGGGGCTCCGGATCCGCGCCTGGATAATACGTAAGGCAAAAGTAATTTAAAAGTATTTTATTTTGTGGAATATTGCTATAGGAAGAAAAGTATTTTAAATTTATTTGTAGACTTAATTTTTTATCATACTGTGTGTGCATTTATATGTGAATTTTCAGGATGCTATTTAAAAAGAGAAAAATTTTTCTTCTTTTTCTGTTTGTCTTTTTTGTTTAAATGTCAAAACTATGCGAACAAAATGAAAGACTAATAACTTTTTCGCTATAGGAGCTTATATTAAATGCAGACATTTTTTTCAGAATATCTTAAGTGGGATCATTTCAAGTACATAATACTTAATAGTTAAAAAATATAAAATTATATAAATAAAATTATAAATTTATCAGTTTATGGAATTATGGAATACATTTTAAATGTTCAAAATTTACTTGATTTTGTAAAATGCTTATTAAAAAACAAAAACTAATCATAGATAGTTTTATAGATAAAGTTAGATAAAGTTTTTTATAAAATCAGGAGGTTCAAATCTTATAAAACAAGAAAATAATCTCGACTTTGAAAGATTAATTTCTGTTTTATTATTAATTCAAAAACAAATTGGATTAATAGCCCAGAAAAATTCCACTATGGGGTGTAAGCTTTATTAAATCTATTTTTTTAACATTTTATTTTCTGAATTTTACTTACCTTTTTGGCTTCTGAAAATTTACCCAATATAATTTTCTTGGGATTTATTATGCTAAATGTGGCGGCTGCTACTCTAACTTCATATAATTGATACATGGTTAAATTTTGTATAATCATCTGTAAAAATAACAAACAAAAGAAACAATTATAAACTTTAATAAATATTAAAACAATTTCAGCAACTTTTTTATTTAAAACATTTTACAAATATTTATTTACATTTGTTTTATAAAACATTTAAAAACTTTTTGTTTTTTTTATCTATTTGTCGCCATGATTTTTGTTTTTTTTTTATTTTTCCTAGTAATTTTTTCTCCGACAAATTTTTCTGACAATTTGTATAAATTTAATAGTTTTGAATATGTGCTAACGATCGGTTCTTTTATATATTTCTGCTTTTTTTCGAGGTAAAAAAAGTTATACTTTTCCTGCTACTTTCGGCATATCAAAAAGATAAACTTTTGCCAGGCTTTTAAATAAATGTTATTGTAATTGTTATGTTGTTGTTTTACAACCATTTATCATTTATGCGAATGTTGTGTTTGTCGCTCTTTCCATCCGTCTGTCTGTTTATATTTAAATTTGTTAGTTTATAAATGTTTTTCTGTAACTGCTAGATTATTTTTTTGATAAATAAGTAAGTTTAGATATACGAGGGTGGCGTAAAATTTTAATAAATTTTGTTTTTATAGAAAAATCGCGATAAATATTTAATTTATAAAAAAATTGCGACACATTTTTATTGTTTTTTTTTTTTTTTAAATTTGCGTTCAATTTTCGTTTTACAGAAAATATGCTATAAATTTTTGTTTTGCAAAAAATATGCGATACATTTTTTTGTAAAAAGTTTTCCATAAAATTTCTTCTTGCAGAGAATTTCTGATAAAATTTCTTTCTATACGAAATTTTTGGTAGATTTTCATTTTATACAAAATTTGTAATAAATTTGAATATTATAGATAATTTACAATAATTTTTCCTTTTATAGAAAAATTGTGACAAATTTTCTTTTTATAGAAGACTTTCCATAAAATTTCTTTATATGAAAAATTTTCGATGAATTTTATTTTTATAGGAAATTTGCAATAAAATTTATTTTTCTAGAAGAATTAAAAGAAAATTTCGTTTTATAAAAAAATTGCGATAAATTTTTCTTTGGCAGGAAATTGGCGATAAAATTCCTTTTTAAATATAATTTGCGGTAAAATTTGTTTTTTAAGAAAATTTGTGACAAAATGTGTTTATAAAAAACTTACTACAAACTTTCTATTTGTAGAAAATGAACTAGAGCTGAACTAGAAATGAACTAGAACTGAGCCAGAACTTAACCACAACTGAGCTAGAACTAAACCAGAACTGAAATAAATTAGAACTGAAATATAATAGAACCAGAACTAAGCTAGTACTGAAGTAGAACTGAACTAGAAATGAACTTGAGCTGAACTAGAACTGAGCTAGAACTGAACTACAACTGCATTAGAACTGCACTAGAACTGAACTATACTATAACTGAACTGAACTAGAACTGATATAAAGGAGAAAGGGATTGAACAAAACTAAAACTGAACTATAACTAGAACTGCAGTAGAACTGTACTTGAATTGAACTAGAAGTGAAACATTAGGCCTTTTGTTAATTCAAGCTTTGGAATATTAGAACATGGTCAAGATTTTTATTCAAAATACGTCAGATTCGGAAGAATCTAGACTGGCCCTGTTGGAAAATTAGACACTATTAAAGCATTTTTGCAACCACCAAATTCAAAAATATTTATTTTTGGGATGTGGAAAATATAATGGCCTTTATTTTTTCAGTATGATTAATAATTTTGTTGTTTAATTTGGATGAATTCAGAATATTGGAAAAATTGGACCAAGATTATGTGAAAATATTAACTTGAAATTTCAGAAGCGAATAATTCGATAACGAAAGCTTAACAAAATTATCTTTGAAAGTGGAAGTTAAGCATGGAATTACCGAGCGTTTTAAAAATGTCCAAATTTCAAAAGTGACCTATTTTGAGACTCTATAGCTCAGTCCCTGAGACATCTATTGTATTCGTCTTAAAAAGTTAAACACCGGTATTCCTCTGCTATGACTGTGTTAACTTTTATATAAAAAGGAACAGCCGATCACAAATTTTATATGTAACTCCAGAATATGATCCTGCCCACTGTGCATTGTAATGAAGATTCTTGCGTGTATCAACACAACGTTATACATTTAAAATCCAAAAATTTTATTTTAAATTCTAATAAAGTAATCGTCGTTTTTCTAACTAACTACTTGTATGCTGCATACCTGGTGTTTACAATCAGAATTTATTCAAACTCCCTTTAAAAAATAGTAAAACAAACATTTTTTTTTACAGTTGATCCACAGTTTTCCTCAACACTTTTTCTCTCATATACTAAATAAAAGTTGACATTTGAAATTTATATTACTCTCCATATACATAACCGAGGAAAATTGTAAATGTGAGTTTAGAAATTTGTGTGTATATTGTATTTATATCTTGTTGAAAATAAAAAATACAAACTTGTATTTATTTTTCGATTTTTCACTAATATTTTTTTATTTTTATTTGGCAAAATATATTTTTTTTTATTAGATTTCGAAATAAAAAACTGAGCGAAAAAAATAAATTTTTTTGTTTTATTTTTTCAAAATAAATTGCAATATACAAATACAAACAAATAAATAAACCAAGTTTGTAGTTTTTTATTTAGCTCATATTCATATATGAATACAACAAACTGAAATTTACTGAAATGCCAGCAAAAATTGTTGTTTCTAGGGTAAATATACACTCTCAGTCACAAAAAATCTTTCACATGATATTGTATGTTATTGCTATTTTTTCCCTTTATTTTATATGCATAAAAATCAAAATATAAAAAAATACTATTGATCAATATTTAGTTGACGAATTTTATTTAGCTTTTTTTTTTAACCATCTACGGGCATAAACTTGAAAATATGATTGTATTAGTTGGAAGTTATTGCCCAAACTGAATGATGAATGAGTTTTTAACGTAATCATTTTTTATAAAAAACTAAATATTTTTCTGCTACAAAATTCATCTGTCTACTATGTGTGTGTGTGTGTGTGTGTGTGTTTGAGAGAAGTCTGTCGCATTTTGTGAAAAATTATTGTGTATTTGGAATAAATTTGTATGTAACAAAAAAAAAAAAAAAAATTATAAATTGTCAAACTGAATGAATGCATGCGGGTATTTAGTATTTATTTTATAGATTTCATAGTTTCTTTGTAGAAAAGTTTTATTTTAAAAGTATTTTAATACACAGAGTTTAGAGTTTTCAATTGCAGAGTTTTATACAGATTGAATATTTGAAATACTGATGTAAATTACTATAACTGTTTGATACTGAAGATTTACTTCAGTATACATATACAAAAATTGAATTAAATTAAAGATTTATTAAATATGATATTAATATTTAACCTACTATTTTAATAGATTTGTCCTAATCTTTACCTATTTTTAATTTTTTTTATTATTCTTTTTTTATTTTATTACTCACCGCTGTTTCCAATTCCTTGGCCGATGCATTTATCCTTATATCACGATGTGTATCTTGGCCAACAATTTTCGTTTTAATAATATAAAAATCAATATTATTATAAAATTCTAAAGGTCTTTTCCAGCGTATAGTTAAAGAATCTTGTGAGTGACATGTTAAATTCACAATAATCGGTGCACTTGGTCCCGCCACATCAGTACGTTGTAAAATCTTATCCGAGGATTCACCTTCATTTTTGGTTGTGAAGGCATTGACTTTAATGCGGTATTCAGTGAAAGGTTCTGTAAGAGTAGAAGAATATAGAAAATTATATTAGATTAAAACAGAATAAAAAATAGTATTTTTTAATAATTTAGCTTCCCATCAGATTCATTTCTCTAATAGTCCCAAAGAATTTTTTGAAATAGAAGTTTTTTTTTTAGGAATTTAATAATATATTTATTTTTTATAGCAAAATGCCCAAATTACTAAACCGGGAAGAATGTGTTTTTAAAAATTTCCTTTTTTTAATTAAAATTTTTACTCTCTTTTTTAATTAAAGTTTTCACTCTGTTATTTAAGGCGTGGCTTAAAAAATACTTTTTGAGTATATCTGGATATATAGATATAAAATAAATAATTCATTTAATTATGAAGATTCTATTATGTATCTTTATTGTATTTATTTTGTCACTCAGCAGAAAAAAAAAATTATTAGAAGGTTACACTGAGGGAAAAATGCCGTTGCAAAATCAGTAAAAATCAGTTGTGTTTACATTGCCACCATGCATGAAATCTATTTTTCGAAATATTTCGTTTTTAACTTGTTAACATATGTGTATGAAATGACTATAAAATGTTTTCGAAATATCCGCCGACGCTTTGCGTTACCAAACATAAGTAATTAAATTTTTACACGTCGAATGCCACTTGTGAACAAGTTTAACGATATTTGTGCCGAATACAAATGCATAAGATGTCTTTCTTACAGCTATTGATTCACGAATAATATGCTTTCAGTTATTTGTTATATAAAGTTTAGCTTTATGATTTTAATTGTAAAAAGGTAAAAAGCCAAATATTTTAACGTTTATTAACATTTGCGGGATTCTAAAAATGTTTTTTTTTTAAATTCAAAATTTCGTTGCGTATGCGGACGATATAGAGGTCGATGGCTGTATCTGGAAAATATTTGCATACCATATCTCACCGCCTTCAAAATGTGGTCTTCTCAGTAAATTGAGTAAAAGTAGTGGCCTTAGAGTGAATTCAGGAAAGACGGAAATAGTTTTATTTTCAAGGAGATATAGCTCCCACTCCCTTGCCTAAATGGAGTTAATTAAAGGTGTCAGACAGTGTGCAGTCCTGGCTCCAAAACACCCAGGCTAGAGCATCAAAGAATAACATTGCCCTCTATATGTGTAGGAAGGCCATAGGGAAATCTTGGGGATTGAATCCTAAGAATACAAAATTGCTCCTTGACATGGTGATCAAGTCTATACTTATGTATGGAGCGATAGTATGGTGGAAGCGATGGAAAAATCCACCTTTTGCGGAATCTACGAAAAGGTTATAGGTAGCGCTACTAATTACAGGTGCGCTACGTACAACACCATCCATTCATTCTGATGAACTGGATGCCAGTGGATCTCATATCCAAACAAATCGCCATGTCGGCGATTAGGCTCAATACTATAGGTACATGGATGCGACTATTTTGGGAATTTCGGATAACATCACTGACAATATTGATTTCTATATTCCCAAACCCTTTCTGGACAGATGCTTCTCAGTTTCAGTCTCAGCCGACCCCACTATAAAAGACGGATCGATTGAGATTTACACTGATGGATCCAAATCCTCTGAAGGGGTTGGAGGAGGTGTCTTTATTCCCGCACATAGGAGGAACATCCTTTAAATCGCTGGATCACCCCGGTCTCTTCAAGTGGAGATCTCAGCCATTAGGAGAGTGGTAAATTGACTAATGTACTATAGAGAATTTGGAGTTAATATTCAAATTTGTACCGATAATCAACCCGCGATCTCCTTTAAATTACTGGATCACTGTACTGCTCTTCAAGCGGAGATCTCAGCCATTAGGAGAGCGATAAAATGACTAATGTACTATAGAGTATTGGGAGTGATTATTCAAATTTGTACCGATAGTCAACTCGTGATTAAGTCTTTTTCGGGTGTCTATTCGACACCCAGGCTGGTACATTAATGTCGGACATCTATAAATCAGATGGCGAGACATTCAGAGTTGATCTGGGTAAGGGATCACTCAAGTACCTCGGGAAATATTATTGTGGATGAATTAGCCAGAACTGGTTCCCTTCTTCAAAATGAAGAAACGGAACAACTAGTTGGCATACCGCTGTGATCTTGCAGATTAATGGTACTGCGGTACTTGTCGAGAATAGCTCAAAAAACGAGTCCGAATGTTATATATCGAGGCAGATATGGCCCTAGTACGATAAAAAACGGTCGAATTTCATTCTGGGATTACTACGAACACTTGTAACCATTATTACAGGACACTGGACGCGCTAGGAGGCTAGGACTCCCTTTTAACTATTGCAGAAGTTGCTTTAACGAGGAAGAGAAAGAGACAGTACTGCTGAATTTGGTAGTCCATATATGCACGTATTATTTGATCTCTCTGGAATTGATGTCAGATGGATCAGATATTTTATTCGTGCGTCGGGTTGGTTCAATTCGAACCTCTTCTCGGACATGTGAGAACAGATTCACATGATCCATTAGGGTAACAGTTGCCCATCTAATCTAACCTAAATTCAAAATTTAAATGCTTATGATTCCGTAAAGATTTTTTCATCATTTTTCTCTTACACAATTTTTGCTGTTAATTTAATAAAAAATATTTTAAAAAATCTGTGAAAATTTTAGACCCCATACAGCGAAAAATTTTCTTTAAAATTCGAAGTCCAAAATCTCGTAAACTTAAAGAGACAACATATATATACGACGACGTTTTCTGTAGTTCTCGGCTGACGATTTTACTCATATATTAATCTTTAAAATCGGTTTAGATATAAAAAATCGGTATCGTTTATTTTCAAACTCGAAATTTCCAAGTTTGAAAACTTGTAGATACGTCCCTATTATGCCCATATAGGTAGTTCAAACACAAAACTTAACTATTATCATCATGTAAAATCTCGTTAAAATCGAACTATTAGTTTGGAAACCTCATATTTATTTTCATTTCAATTTTCGAATCTACACCATCTATAACTCAAAAAAGTCGCCGCCGTCATTTATATCTTGCCAGCCTACTACGCTGGAAGTTTTACTTGGCTTGAATTTTTTACAGTGTTGTTATTAAATTGCTGTTGTAAATGCGTGAAGTTAATGTGGAAAAATTAAATATTTATGAAAAGATTTGTAAAAATAACGATTGTGGTGAAACGGAGTACTTTATCGCAAATACTTTGACGGGAATACGTGGTGAAGAAGTCAAATATATTGAAAATTCCGGTTGCACAAATTTAGAAGCAGCCGAATCCAGTGACGATGAACAACTCCATAAATTGATGGAAGAAATAAATGTATCCTCTATTTTTGTTCATTTGAAAGACGAGTTTAAGAATTATATCTAACATTAACATAAAATATAAGTAATTATTTCTTATTCTTATTTCACTAGTGACATTTAAGAGTTTACAACATTTAAGTATGAACGATTTAAGGTAGGCTGTGCCACAGTTAGATCTGCGAGCGGAGGTAAATTTATAGCTATATTTTAATTAATAATATTTGTATTCTTTTCATTATAATACTTATAATAACTATGACAACAAATAAAAAAACAAATATTTTTTTTGCTCTTAATTTATTTTAACAAAAAAACAGATGGTGTGAATTCGATACCGATTCTTTTTCAAGCCCATACCGATTATTGAACGGTATCAAGTTCAATCTCTATCGTATACATTTCGACATAAATTTAATTTTAATTTGATACCATTACGTTAAAAAATTTCTGTTTCAGATTTGATCATTTTGTATATGATTGAGATCATTATTTCTCTGGGTGCATTAACCATTTTCACTCCGAACATTAAGGTTGGTAAAACCATAACAACATTTCTTATATGTTTCTAATTAAATTATTTATAAAACAGTGTTATCAAAATTGAAAAAATTATATTTAAGAACCAAAATCAGCTTTTTTATAATACATTTTCAAAAACTTAACAATATTATTATTATCGTTATGGTTTTGCGACAACTTTTTTCGCAGTTAGCTCATCGAAACTTATCGCTAACTACCGATGTGTTTAACGATAAAAACAGTAACATTTTCGACACTTAACTATAAATTTTTGTCGTTAAAAAGTTACGGAATTGTGGTACTGATGATTACATTAGAATTTTTAAAAAATATATTTGTTTGACTTTAATTTTATTACTTTCTAATTTCTTAAGAATCAATTTTTGAATGTATTTTTAGTACTTTTATTTAATGTTATTTAAGTTTTATATCTGAAAATAAATAATATATGTCTTTTTGAAAAAATATAAACGATTATTGTTTTTAACACTTTTTCCTAGCATATTTTTGTTATCTAGCATTTTTTAACATTTTTTATTATAAATTCTAGCACTTAGGTTTTCGCAATACTGCTTCATATTGACGTTGAGGTTTTGTATGTGAAAATGGTTTTATGCCTCTGAAGACTACAACTTCTTTTAACATAATTGAAATTCAAACTGTTAAATTTTAAATTAATTAATTAAGCTTTTGCTTTAAGCAACAATATTTTTTTTCAAAGAATTTAAATATAAAAGTGATAAATTTAAATTAAAAAAGTTATTCTTAAAATCTGTATGCTTAAAAAATATAGTCTTCATTCGATTTTCATCAAATTCAAATAATTTTTTTAAATCATTAAAATAAATGTTTTATTGTTAAAAGTACCACAACAGGTCGTTGTGGTGCATTTGGTAAGAAATGACAACTTTGAGATAAAAAAAGTAAAAAATGTGTTAATATTTTTCTTTACTTTTTGGAATTTTATTTTATCTTGTATTTCACTTATATATAATTCAAAAAGAAACCCAGATCAAATTTTATAGAAACTGATAAAAATGCATTTTTGAAAAGGCTTTTTTCCTTAAAGAATTAAGTTTTTTTTGTGTTAATTTTCAAGTGAACCCTTTCTTTATTATTATTTATTATTGTGTAAGCTTATGAGTAATACATAGTACTCAATTGTAATAGGTATACATACGTAGAATTAACTCAGCTAAAATGTGCGTTCAAATAAAACATAACAAGTTTTTGTTTAAATAAAAGAGTAACGGAATAAGTTTGGATTAAAACTAAACCAACTATTTGTAGCATTTCTTTTCCAGTTTTTTCTGATGTATCATTTTATATAAAATTTAATTGTTAAATAGATTACTTTTAATTTTTTTTTGAATGACTTCTGAAAAAAGTTAAAATTATTTTACAAAATTTTTTTGCGATATCTCTCTATAAGAGTTTAAAATTCAAAATCACAATTAAGCACTCCTGGGGCCTTATTAAATTCGTTTTTAATTTACATCCAATTCCTTTATAATTGTCAAAATTCTGGGTAGTTTAAATAAAAATACACTATGGGACTAAAATAACATTCCCAATTCTGGGTGCTTCTACTGTAACTATAAAATTCTAAATCTGGACAGAAAATGTTAAAAATACCGTTGGTTGTCACGAGTGTCATCAATGTCTAATTATGACACTATTTGTTATGATAATTCGAGTTTATTCAGTCTAAAAAAGCAAAACAATCATATATCTTGTCTTATTTTGAGTAAACTTGTCATACGATAAATTGTTTTGTAAATTTTTATTGTTTTTAGTTCGATACTATTCAGCACCATTTTTTCGATTATTCGGTATACCAAATATGTATCTTGGAACATGAGAAAAGTAATCAATAACGTGAGTTTTCCTAACTAACACAAAATATTGAAAATATTTTTATTTTTTTTTTTTTATTATTGAGGAGTTCTTCTCAGCTTCAAAATATTTATATTTTTTATTATTATCGAGAAGTTTTGATCATTCTTTTCCTTGGAGTTCTTCTCAGCTTTGTTGTTTAAAATATTTTTAACTCCGATTTACTAAAGCTTATGCTTGGCTTGAAGAAATGAGCATAATGTGCCATTACGCAGACGAATATGTTTGACATAGCTCTTAGGAGCTGCTCTACTTTTTTTGGCTTGCAATTCATTCTTGTAAGTACAAGAAAAAAATATATATATTCTGAATATTTTTCTTTGACCGCCATTTGCGTGCGGACGACCGTATTTCAAGAAATCGATCTGCTGTTAAATCTGACGTGTCTCTATAAGATATTGTAGTCAAGAAAGATATTTAAAACTAACGGCAGTAAGAGTTATTATAAAAATTTTGTGTTATGTTTTATTCGAACGCACATTTTAGTTCTTCGTGAAAACTATTCATATTTTGAAACTTTTACTAAGCCAATTACATTAAAATTTGATAGGACTATTCATGCCATGAAACCCCTGCTGGCGTTTAAACTAAGTTCAATCAATAATAAACATAATATAATCACAAAAAAAAAAAAACCCTCTCATTTAATAGTTAAACAACAAAACCTTTATACAGTTTTGTGTTATTAATTAATATTATTTTTCTTCTTTTCGTATAAGCTGATAATTCAACATATTTGTATTATTATATATTTTTTCGGTTAAAATCCACTGCAGCCTTATTATGTTATGTTAATCAGTTAAAAGCCTTAATTGCATTAAATTTTCATATTTAATAAATTTGTATAAAACAGGGCCCACTAGTGACCATAACAATAATAGTAACTTTGAGAGCAACAAAATTATGTTTTGTTTTATTTTATATATGTATATTTTTTAAAACAAGCGATTTTTAATTATAAAACCATTTAAGAACAAAAACAAAAACAAATACATTTTTGTATTAAAAGTGATGGTGTGGAAGCCTGAATCTGCCTCTTGTTCTCACATAAATTGTTGTTAAACATCATTGTAATAGTGGTGGTGATGTCGTTGTTGTTGCTAGTGTTTTCCTTTTCATAGTTATTGTTGCAAATATTTATGTAGTTAAACAGTCTTATGTTTTCGTTGGTTCGTTCCCTTTCCGTTTGACAACAATTGGCCACAATGGCCAATGACAGCAAAATGGTTTGGTCAAAATTAATAACAGATAATATAAGCGTAATGAAATGTCAAAGGATATAATGGCCAAAACAAAACGATGTTGTTTTTGCTGGTTGTGGTGGTGTTGGTGTGTGAGTTAAAGTTTGTTGGCTGACTTGCTTAAGTATTAGTGTGTTTAATGTACACTATACTTTGGTGGTATGGGATGACCAGAGTTAATGAGTTTGGGTTTGTTTTTATCAAAAATTTTTGATAAAATCTCTTTATTGATTTATTTGATTGGTTACGTTAAAAATCTCAGTAAAATCTCTTTATAGACAATTTCCAAAAAAAAAAACTCTTTTTATAAAAAATTTGCGATGTTTTCTTTTTGAAGAACATTTTTACTAAATTTTCTTGTTAAAGAAAATTTACTATAATTTCTTTTTATAGAAAATTTGCGATAAATTTTCTTTTCATAGAAAATTTTCAACGTTTTCTTTTTATAGAAAATTTGCGATAAATTTTCTCTTTTTTTTTTTTTTGAAAATTTGCAATAAAAATGCTTTCAATAGAAAATTTGTGATAAAATTTCTTTTTTAGAAAATTTGCGACAGATTTTCTTCTTATGAAAAATTGCAATAGATTTTCTTATTTATGGAAATTTTATATAAATAATTTTTCTTTGTAGGTATATAAAATTTTCTTTTTATCGAAAATTTGAGATGAATTTTCTTTTTATAGAAATTTTACGATAAATATTCCTTTTATAGAAAATTTACGATAAATTTTCCTTTTATGGAAAATTTCGTTATAGAAATTTTTCATTGAATTTTATCTTTAAAGAAAATTTCATTGAATTGTCTTTTTATAGAAATTTTTGTTAATTTTTTTTTACAGAAAATTTTCTTTTTAGAGGAAATTTTCGTTTGGTTTACTTTTCTAGGAAAATTTCTTTTAATTTTCTTTTTATAGGAAATTTTCGTAAAATGTTATTTTTATAGAAACTTTCATTAAAATTTCATTTTATAGAATATTTTCGTTAAACTTTCTTTTTGTGGAAAATTTCCCTCAAATTTTCTTTCAATAGAAATTTTTCGTTAAATTTTCTTTTTATAAAAATTTTCAATAAATTTTCTTTTAGAAAAAATTTTATTTCAATTTTCTTTTTTTAGAAAAATTTTCGCTAAAATATATTTTTATAGAAATTTTCATTTTTTCTTTTTATAAAAAAATTTTCGTTAAATATTCTTTTTATAGAAAATTTTCATTGATTTTTTTTATAGAAAATTTTCGTTAATTTTCTTTCAATAAATTTCGTTAAATATTCCTTTTATAGAAAATTTTTTCAAAAAAATTTCGTTGTTTTCTTTCAATGGAAAATTTTCAATAAAATTTCTTTTGTGGAAAATTTTTGTTTAACTTTCTTTTTATAGAAAATTTGTGTTCAAATTTCTTTTTTTAGATATCTTTACTGGATTTTTCTTTACTAACTGGTCACCCTATTTTTTATATATAAATTAAAATCGCCAGGATTGTCTTGTCGTACTATAAATAAATGATATTATTGTGACAATATCCGTCCTTTAAGCTGTGCTATGGGGGCTGTATGTAACTACTTAAATATTCAGATCTATATATATACATATGTATATGAAAGAAAAACAACAACAACAACAATAATAATAACAAATAATGTTAATATAGTTCAGCATGACATTATTATAGTCTCTATTGTATTGTTTTCATATCAAACTATTAAACAGGCAAAATATAAGCAAATATAGTAAAAGACAACAAATAATAAAGAAGAAAATAAAATAAAACCAAAAGGTTAATTATAATAATTAAATTACAAGTCAAAAATTTTATATATGAATAAAAGAAAAGACACACCAATTATGTGAGTCAATTTGCAAATATTTCTTTCTTTAATTTATAATTAGAATTGAACACTGACATTTAATTATGTTTAATTATAAGAATAGTTATATATTTCTGAAGACTTACTTAATTTTGGCAGCTCAAATGTTATAGCTGAATCTGCAGCATTACGTTTTACTATTTCCACGCCCGTTTGGTTTTCATGTATATGAAAGACATGATAACCAGCAATTGCACCATTTTGATTTTTAGGTGGATGCCAAGACATCGTTATGCTTGTTGCCGTAACATCTAATACGGTGAGATTCTGAGGTTTACTTGGCACTAGAAATATACAAAAAAAAAGAAGGGAAAAAATAAGTATTTTTAATATTAAATTACAAATAATATAAACGTCGGAATAACTAAGGTTTCTTTGGTAAATTATGGTATGCATATATTTTATATATATATAGATGGAATTAAAGAAGAACATAAAATTTTTTTTAACACATGTCCTTTACACTGTCAATTTTTTACTTGTACATATGTACATTTATAAATTTAACTAACATTGTCTGGTAGTATTGCAAATACGTACTGAAAAAGTTATGGAAATCCAAAGAAAATAAAAAATGGTCTAGTAAGAAATTTAAATACTCTTTTACAAGTTGATTTAGTATTTAAATTATTTTGGACAGAGCTTTAAAAGCTTATTTTTTTTAATTGATTTGAAATGAAACATTCAGCTTTGTGTTATTAACTAATATTTTCTTTTTTTGTATAAACTGCTATTTCAATAGCTTTTTTAAAATATGTAAAACATTTCAAACCTTTAATTGTTATTTTTTAAGTTATAAAGCAAATGACATTAATATATTAAAGTCATTTTCAGCTTTAAAAAGCTTTAGATTTATTGATGGTTGGATTTTTAATATAAATAAAAGCTTAGAAAAATTTTTAATGGATTTTTACTGAATATAATTTTATTATTTATTATTCTACACTACATTCAAAATTTCGAAAAAAAATAACGGAAATATTAAGGAAAACTTCTAGGTATATAAGCAATTAAAATTTTTATGAGCATAAAGTTTTTGAATTGAGTAGAAAATATCGAACAAACTTGATAACATCATTAAATACCTGAAATCAAAACGATTTTTTGAAAGATTCATCTAAATCAAGATAAAGGTTCAAAAAAAATGTGAAACTATGACCCCAGCACGAAACTAACAATTACACAGGTAATTGTTAGTTATTTTTATTATCCCCTTTCTGTGTCGATTATTACTGTTAGTCATTTTAAACAATCACTTCTGAAGTATTAAAAAATACTTTTTAATACTTAAAGCTCTCAATATAATGTTTTTAGAACTGATAAATTACGATGAAAAATAATAATATTAATAATTTCAAATTAAAAGCTTTTAAAATTTGATTACAGAATTTATAAAATAAAAGCTGCAATTTAAAAGCTTTAAAATAACATATGTCAAAAAGTTCTTTCGGGAGTTCCCAACCAAACAGAAAGGGGCTACCTAGCAGCAAATTATGTATAAAACAAAACTGTATTGATATGAAACTAGGTCATTTCAGTCATACGCTTATAAAAGCTTTTTCATTCTATATAAAGTTTTAAGTTTAAGTTATGTTTAACCAATAAAACTTGATCTCGTTAAAAACCTTTAACTTAATTTATAAAATAAATGCTGCAACTTAAATGAACGTTTTAAACAACAGATTAAATTAAATACAATTTGTTTCCTCCCAGACTTATTTTGAAATATTAGCAATTTGGTTGTAAAATATTTTTTATCATGTTTTTTTATTTGAAAATCCTATTAAAAGCTTTAAGGTTTAGCTTTAGTCATTTTCAATATTTAAAACTCGTTATAAAGACAACAGTAAAATACGATCTTGTTATAACTTAAAAGCTTTAAAAGTTTTTTTACTTAACATAAAATAAAAACAGAAATTTGAATATTTTAATCAGTAATTATGAACAATTCATACTATTTGTTTTCTATAAAAGCTTGCGGATTTATTTTAAATTATTGACAATTCGACTGTAACTATCGAACGCTGAAAGTTTCATTTTAAAATATCGCATTTTAAATTTAACAAGTAATCTATGAAATAGTATATTTTTGAGGATTTTATAAATTATTTCTAATTTAGAAGCAAGCTTTCTTATGAAAGCTTTTAGTTTTTAACTTTAGCTCTTAATTGCTGTGAATTAGTGTTCAATGTAGTGAATAGTTTTCAAGTTATTACAAGTTTTGTAAAATTTTAGATATTAACGTACTTTAGTTTTATAATATATGAGAGATTATTAAAGCTTTCGAAAGCTGAAGTAATTTCCTTTTTAAAAAAATTATTTTTAATTTTAAGAATGATCAATTAAATATTAGTTTTTTAGTAAGATTTGTATCAATTATTTTGAATTTCCTAAAAGTTATTAATGTAGAAGCTTTAGCTGTGATATAAATAACGCTCAATATATTAAGTAGTTTTTAAGTAACTGCAAGATCTTTTAAGCATTAGATTTAAGCATAAATCATTAAAGTATATAAACACAAGCTTTTTTAAAGCTTTCCTAAACGCTGCAGCAATTTTTGATACTAAACAATCAAAAACCCTACTAAGAGTTGCTTTTACGAAAGCTTTCAGTCTTTAACTTTAGGGTCTTATCATAATAAACATTTAAAATTTATAAAAGTGTTATTAATCAATTAGTATTGCCAATTTTTTCTATAAAGCTTAAATAAATTTAAAAATTACTTATAAATAATGTTATGGTAATAATAAAAAGCTCTAAACATATTAAGTAATTTCTTAATTTTTTAAAGCCTTTTAAGCTTAAATAGATTTTCTGTATTAAATATGTAATTGAAGGTATACTAAACAACTTTTTTTAGTTTTTTATACCAAAAATGTTAATAATATTAAAATTTAAACCCAAGAAAATTCTCAAATAATTAAGCATTTATTTTTTGAAACTAATTAAAAAACACAAGCTTTAAAATTTTTAAACAAATAAAAATTAAAAAAAAAAAATTAAAGCTTTTTAATTTTTTCAAATAAAAAAGAGCTGAAATAAGGGCACATATCTCACATATTATTTACAGAGTTATGGACGATTAAATAGTTTCTTACAGTTTATTATACTATTGATACCACTTTTTTGAAAATTTGTGAATGCTTTAAACGGATTTTGATATTTATTCATATTAGTTTTTTAGTTAAAAGCAGGAATATGATTTTTTCTTGTAAAAAAGATCTATCTCCATTTCAATCTTTAATCATTTTCATTGTTTTAACCAAAGTTGATTTACTTAAATTTATTTAAACAATTCTTTAAAGCACTGAACTAAATACATGAACAAAGACATTCAGTAAAAAATTCTGTTGAATTAGTTCTTTGTTTTGTTCTCCTTTTTCTATAAAAAAAATAACAACATCTAACAATAAGTATTGTTTTTCAATTTTTCTTATGACTTAACACTTTTAGAAAATTTCTAACCAATACACATACTTTCGTATATTTACCACCCTAACTATATAAACCATTTAAATACCAAAACAAGGATATTTCCTTAAAGACAATAGTAATACTTACTATCTAGGAAAAAGTATTTTAAAACCTAATACAAGTGATGACCGAACGACCGAACAAACCGACGACCTAACCTTCAAACCCATTACTATTTGGAATGCTCTTTTGTTTTACACATCAATTGATTTCAAGCTTTAAAAAGTGAGTGTAAGCTATAACCATATACATACATCCTTGAACATATGTATATCTACTTTAAATATATTATAGTTCATTTCTATGGTTTGTATACTTTAACATCTACACGTTCCTCCATAGCAGATATATAAAAGGGTATGAGTGTTTTGCTTTTTTTTATTTATTTTTTTCTTCCTTCTAAATTGACACTACGACATACAAAAGGATTAAAAGGAATCACAAATATAAAATCGCAAAAAAATGTAAAATAACAAAGGTTGAAACCCCAGGCACTATAAATGAACAAATAAATCCACTTTTAAAGGTTTACATACATATATATTTTTTCTTCTGTTTGCTGTTATAGAAAAAAATAAAACGAAAGAAATAAAGTGAACTGACTTTAAATTAAAGCTTTTTGTAAAGTTAGATAAGATAAGCAAATATACAATATAAATTTACAGTGGGTTTTTGTAATTTAATGAAAAAAAGGAAATCTTTGTTTTTATGTTTGTGTTCTTTAGAAGAGTAATTGTTAAAATGATGTCTATAGAATTTCAATTTAAATTTTGTTTTAGATTTTAAGTAAAAAAATTTAATAAAATAAGAAATTTCATTTTAAATAAAGAGAACTATTTACGATTGTGTAAGAAACTCAATGTCAGATAAATCAGGTCAGTAAGAATAAAAATCGGTAATTTTTTATAATCAACGGAAGCAGGTGACAGACACATTGGAATGTTGGTTTCCCTGATCACTTATTAAGTCTACAATTCCGTAATTGACAGTTCGATTGACAGCTCTTAGGAAAGAGAGATACCTCAAAATGTTACCAACAGAGAAAAAAATGATCTTAGATAACTTAAACTTAAAACTTTATATAGAATGAAAAAGATAGTAAATCGAAAATACTTCCGCATTAACACATTTAATTTTCCAATTTTATCTCTATAACATTTTCATCAATTTCTATTCTAATAGTAAAACTGACGTTATTGCTTTAAAATCCATGTTTCTGAGAATAGTTAGCAGCAGATTTATTGAGCTCCAAACGAAATGCAACCTTTAAGAGAATATAGAGAAAAAATATTACCTCTTGTCGGATGATGGTATTTTCAGAATCATTGCAGGGCCTCCAGAAATTCTTGGCTTCCAATTACAGTTATCTTAATAAAACTTTTATTTTCAATACACAAATGTTTGGTATTTTGTGAAAGCTTTTTATGTGATTTTAAAAGCTTTCAAAATAATTACAAGCTTTATTTAAAGAAAGGGAAGTAAAAGCTTAAAATATTTACTAAACACAAAAGCTTTTTTTTAAGCTTAAGAAATATCGAAAAATTTATATTAAAAAAAAATATCAGAACTAAGATATTGCAGTTTGTAAAATAAAATAGAAAAATAAATAGTTTAAAATTTTTTTTTAAAATTATTAATTACAAAAGCTTCAAGTTCCATCTATAAAAATAAACAGCTTTTGCATTAGAAACCAAAGCTTGAATTAATCAAAATACATACATTGCAAGAACTTAAAGTTTTTCTTAAAATTTTGGTATTGAATTAAGTTCTAATTAAAATAAATTATAAAAATAAAACAATTTCAAAAAAATGCTTCTAAAAATAAAATATTAATGTTTCAATTAAAACCAAGGCTAAGAAAAATCTTATTTTCTTAAAACTTTAAGCTTCAGGTTGTTACTAAACTTTTTGTACTTTGTTCAATAAAATATTTTAAAGAAAACAAAACTTAAACTATTTTTATTTGACATAATTAAAAATATATAATAAGTATTAACTTCCATAATGCTTAAAGCTATAATAATTTTTTCATTAGAGAAGTTTTATTTTCACTTTTATGGTTTCAAGATATTAATTAAAACTTAAGGCTTTAATTTAACCTTTCAGTAGGTTTTAAGTTTTAAATACAATAATTATCTTTTAAATCTTTCAAACTTTAAGCTTCAGGCTATAAATTTCTGGTTTACACATAAAAAAACACATAATAAGTGAAATATTCTACAATTTTTAAGTTTTTATAATTTTTTAAATTATTTAAAAATAAAAAATAAAACTTAAGACATTAATTTAACTTTTCAGCAAGTTTTAATTTTTAATTATAATAAATAACTCTCAAAGTCTTTATAATTATAAGAAATTTCAAAAATGAATTTCAAAAATAAGTTCCTTATTATACGTAAAAGCTTTATTTAAAAGTTTAATGCAAGAAAAAATTTTTTTTAATAATACTTTTAAGTTTCTTAAGCTTTAAATAAAATAGGTTAAAAAATTTTTTATAATTATAAAAAATTGCAAAAATTTAATTTGACTGTTTTAAGATTAAAAGCATTTTATTCACTTTACAGCAGATAATAAGTAAAAGCTTCTATAACGTTAAAGCCTTAATAATTTCAGTTATAAAAGCTTTATTTAAAAAATTCGAGAAATTGTTTTTATAAAGATTTGAGCAAAAGCTATACAATATTAAATTCAGATTTTTTAAGCTTCTGAGCAAGAAACCAAAGCTTTGAAATTTAATTGAAAAAAAAAAATATATAAATATCTTGCAAATCTTTATTTAAAAAGTCTGTAAATAAAATATTACTGCTTTGAATTTAAAATACAATTTCCTATACAAGCAGATATTAAGTGAAAACTATTATAAGATTAAAGCTTTATTGAAATATATACTGTGGCAAATTAAGCTTTATGCTCTAATTAAAATAAAAAATATAGATTTGTTGCAAATTTTTATTTAAAAAATGTTAAAACTGAAATTTTGTTGTTTTGAAATTAAATGAACATTAGTATCAAAAGTAAAAGTTTTTATAACGTAAAGCTTTCATAATTTCTCAATATTAAAAGTTCAAGGAGGAAAGATTTGTTTTTAAAAATACTTGAATTAAAGTAAAATAAAAATATATATTATAAAAAATTCAAACATTTCTAGTAAATTTTGTTTTAATTAAAATACAAAAATATAAATGGAAATTTTGATTACAAAAAAATTTCAAATACTTAAAATTTTACTGTTTTGAAAATAATAAAAAAATGCTCATAATTCTTTCTGATTTGGTTAAAATTTGAATAAAAATTTTATAAATTAAAAGCTGATAATAACTTATACTTTTATAAGTTCAAAGCTTTCATAATTTATTAATTATAAAAGCTTGAAGCAAAAAAATTGTTTTTAAAAAGATTTGAACCAAAATTAAATAAATATTTTTTAAGTTTTTCAAAGCAAGAAACTAAAGTTGTATGTTTTAAAACATACAAAAAAGCAAATGTCGTGGAAAATTTGGTTTAAAAAATAATATTTTTAGATTTTATTAAAATTTTCATTAAATTTCCTATTTTAAATGAAAAGCAGATAACAAGTAAAGCTTTTATAACATTAAAGCTTTCATAATTTTCTTCAATTTTAAAAATTTGACGTAAGAAAGCTTTGTTTTTAAAAAAGATTTGAAACAAAGTTCAAATAACACTTTTAAGCTCAAAATGTATGTAATTTTGAATAAAAAACTTAAGCTATAAGTTTTAATTAATTTAAAAATATAAATGCCATGGAAATTTTGACCTTAAAAAAATAAGTTTTATTAATTTGTAATGAAAAATTTTGATTTTAATATAAAAATCCTTACTTTTCCCCACTATAACTTAAAATCAAAAATTAAGATTTTCTAAAACAAGGAGAGAAATAAAAAACAACACACACAAAAGCGCTTAACAAATATTTTTTTAACTTGCACTTTGGGTCGCTTTCAATTTTTTTATTTAAATGACAGCTAAACAAAAAAAAAAAAAAGCCTCAAAAATCGTTTTACACATTAAGATTTTCTTTAGCCGGTTGTTGTCATTTTAGAAAAAAAAGGTTAAGAGAAACAACAACTCTAACAATAAGTAAAAGAAGTTTTTTAAATAACGATAAAATGGAATTGTTATCCTGTTTTCTACTTGGTAAGTGCTCCAGCAAACACTTTTTCTTATAATAATTGTTCTCTCTAAAAAGAAAAATCATGTAGGTATTGTTTTAAACGTGTTTGCAGTTAAAGGATATCAAATTCAGTTTTCCTTTTTTATAAAATGTTTTATTTATTTTTTGCCTTTTTAAATATTTCTTTGGTTCATATTCTTTTAGTTCATATTTGTATTGGAAAATTACATTTGCATAGACTTTATTTCCTTCCCTTTTCTTCTATACACACATAAAAAAAGGACATACAATTGAATGATAGCCTATAGAAAAAATTACCAAAAAAATAAAAATAATAAAAAAACGGATGTATGTTTTGCTCTCTATGGACTTTAAAAGTTAAAAACGTCAAACGTTTTTATCATTAAAGGACAAAAATAAACCTTAATTCTTGATGTCCTTTTTTTGTGGGACTTTTGTTTTGTCAATGAGCAATAAACAGTTTTGTTTTTATTTGAATTTAAATTGTCATCCGGTTTTGTATTTTAAATAGACTCAAAACTCTTACTGACATTTTCCAGATATTTAGATTTCTTTAGAAGATATAACAAACTTAAAAATGATTTTTGCAAATTTTGTTTTCTGCTTAAATATTCTTTTTTTGTTGTTTAGTTTAATAGTATTATTTAAAATTGAGAATATTAAAAAAAATTAAATTGAATTTTGTTTATGGTCATTTTTTATTTCTTAAGGAGGAATATTTTTAAAAGTGAAAAATTTTCCATTATTTTAAGTTTTATTGGTTTGTGATAATATTTATGGGCTTTCCACTACATTACTTCTGGTTATTAAGGATACTGGGTTTTAAGTTATTAATTTTAAATAAAATTAAGATAGTAATGAGTGATATATATATACAAATATATATATATATATAAATATAAATATAAATATAAATATATATATATATATATATATATATATATATAAATATATATACATATAAGTACATACTTACATATATATATATATATGATGGAGTTCTTATCTTATAAATCTCTTGTTTAGAATTGACTCTAGTTCTTGAGATAAACCTTTAAATAGAAAATCTGAGGTGGAAACACACATTGCATCATATCTCGAGAACGAATTGTTTGATTCTGCTTAGGAAGTTTTCAAAAATTCTACTCCAAATTATTTCCAATGATGTGGGTATTCACAATTTTTTAATCTGCTTGATAGTTTTAGGGATATTAAAAAAATTTAATTTAAAAAAAATTTTGTTTTTAAAAAATCGCCAAAAATTTAAAACGACTTTTTTATTTTTATCATAAATTTCATTAAAATCAGTGCAAAAATTTTGAATTTGTTTACAATTAAGTGAAGGTATGCCATTTGCAAATTATGGAAAAAATAATAAAATTATTTGCAAAAACCACGAAAACATTTTAATATTATATCGCAAAAAATTGGTAATAAAGCTGTATCTCCTAAACTACTGATTGAATCGAATTGAAGTGTTTAAAAAAGCTATAGAAAAAAGATATTTACAAAATTATAAAAAAGTCATCAAAAATCGAAAATGACCTAATACAATCTTTTTTTATTAAAGTCGATATTTCATTATACACAATTAAATGAAGATATCTCATTTAAAAATGATGCAAAATATAAAAAAAATTATTTATAAAAAGAGCAAAAATATTTAAAGATTACAAACGATTTGGAATATATCTCATTTAAAAATGATGCAAAATATAAAAAAAAAATATTTATAAAAAGAGCAAAAATATTTAAAGATTACAAACGATTTGGTAATAAATCTGTATCTGGTAAATCAGGAGTTCTCACAAGCTTTTGCTACGCGATCCACTTTGGACGGTACAACTTGATAACGAACCACCGCAATTTTGAGGTAACGAATTAACTGCATCCCAGAAATCTCAGGCGTTTGAAATAATATAATCTTAATATGTTTCACAAAATATTTTCCAACTAATTTAAATTTTAAGTCGGTATTCAAATTTAATACCAAAGGTTATTTTTAAATAATTCTTAAACCTAAAATTCATACTCAAAAGAAATATAATATATATTAAAATATTTTTTTTTCAATTTGAAGTGAAAAGTTATTGTTAAACCAGGCTAAATTTAAGAAAATGCTTAACAAAAATTCATTCAAGATTTATTAAACCTTCAAAATTTCCACAACAAGAATTTTGAAATACATTTGAAAAACAAATATGAAATAATTTAATAATAAATGCATTTGGTAATTTGAGAAAGCTTTTCTCCAATTATTTTTAAATTATTGCCAAACGTTTGACTAAAAATATTTGATTTCAAATAATTATAAATTTTAGATCGTGTTTAAAAGAAAAATATAAAAAAAATTCTATTAAAGTTCTCGAGATCGAGAAGAATATTTGATGAAAGATTATTATGATTTGGTAGCGTCTTTGACATTAAAATTTTTGACAAAAATTAAAAATCGTCTGGGTTACCGAATAAACTGGATTATCGAGTTCATATTATACTTATGAAATTGCTTAAACAATTTTCTTTTTTAATGAACCAAATCAAATTTTTAGTAAAATTTTGATTTTTAACTAAATAAATGATATTGAATTACTTTTACCCAAAAACCTATATTTAGCAAAAACTAAAATTCTCAAAACAAGTGATTTAAAAACGTAACAAAATACTCACAATAATATTAAAAAAAAATAAAATAAAACATCATAGGGCTGTTAAATTATCAAATTTTAAGGAAGTGTTAAAGCATAACCATATATAAAATGGCATTCTTTTCATACAAACTAAGCATTTTATCTACAATTAGGCTTTAACTTTGGCTTAAAATTTGTCACGTTTTGGGCCCATAATATTACATTATGAAATTGAGTAAAAAGTTGTTTAATTATATATAAATGTTTTAATTTTCAAGAAGATTCAAAATTAATTAAAATTTTGTTTCATTTTAATTTACGACAGCAAGTCAATTACGTTCACAACTAAATGGTAAATTATATTTAAAAATTAATAAGTTATTTTATTGTAACTATTTCTTATAACAAAAGAATTATAGTTTACTTATTTGCTAAAACTTTATTTAATAGTTTAATTGTTTGTAATAGTATTGGTTTATTGGTTTATTTTGCTAAATATACTCTTTAAAAATCACATTAGTTACCAAATTTTAATTGCAGTTTTAACTTTTATAAAAACTGATAGTGTTTTTATAGTGCAAAACTACAAATTAATAACGTATACGTAAAAAGTGTTAAAAAAAAACTCCAAAAATAATTCGAATAGTGCCAGGAGCTAGATTCATTTTTTTTCGTGCTAAATGAGTTTAAAAAGTGTTAAATCTAACACTAAAAGTACTAAATTGGCAACACTGACCTAAAGGGATGAAATTTATCTGAAATATTTATCTTATACAAGCTTTGTTTAGTATTGAAAATGGATAAAATCCGTTAATAAACAAAAAAGTTATGAGCCAAATACTAGTAACACAGTTCATACGATGTAACTTCAGTTCATACTTTTCGGCTAATATCTCTTAAACAAAAGCATGTATGACAGCGAAATTTTATACAGATAATTCGAGGATCGATATAAAGTTTGAAATAAAAAATGGGCGTGATCCGCCCACTTTAACACCCACCTCCCATATAAGGTGAAACATCAACGAAATTTTGTACAAATAGTTCAAGAATCAATGTAAACTGCGCCCAAGTTGCAATTGGTGGATATATAGATTCGGCCAAGCCTAATATAATATTCTTACTTATTTAATATGTTTTCCTTTTCTTTTTAAAAATTTCAAATTTAGTGTAAATTTCTTTAAGACTATACATATTTTCATATAAAGTTTTAAATGCTTTTTTGTTAAGAATAAAGCGAAATATCAATCTTTAAAATCGCTTAAAAATTTAAAAAGTTTTTAAATAATTTCTAAACTTTATCAAAAAATTCTTCATATATTTTAAGACAAAGTATTTTATTTTATGTTTTATTTAGGATACTTTTGGGGTCAAAAACTATAACAGAATGTAATTTGTTGAGGATCTATAGAATTTCCTAATATTATTGACAAAAATTTTATCCTGTTGACATTTGCCGAAAAAATGAGTAAATTTTATTAAAGATTAGTCTTTTTTTGAATGAAAAAAAACAACTAAAAATATGCTTAATTTTTGTAAAAAAACTAAAAGTTTCTCATGAAAAACAGAAATTTAATTTATTCTCTTTTTAACTCAATTCACCTCTGTCATTTTTGTGTTTAGCCATCAAATATGTATGTAAAACAAATATAAAAAGGACAATTGTCAAAAAGAAAACCTTTAAGTCTACCTTCAAATGACATTAAATGCCTTTAATATTTTAAGAAAACTGACAAATCCATCTTAAATTTTAACAAACTAATAAAACAATTAAATATTTCAAGAAACGAATGTTCGTCTTTTAAGGATCAACAAATAAAAAAAAAAAGAAATAGCTTTCCTTACAAACTCCCTCCATATAAGCAGGAAAAAAGCAAGCCCTACAAAAGGTGTGTTTCTATTTAAAAGTGTATTGGTATTATATGCGTAGGAGTTTTGTTAAATGTTTATGTTTCCTAAAACATAAGAACTTTTAACCCTTGTCATGTCATTATAATTGTGTGACTGGCTTTTCTTCATTCACTCATTCATTCAACCATTCTTTTTTAACTTTTTGTCTTGTTGTTGTTGCTGCTGACTGTTTTGTCACACGACAAAAGAACAGTTCTAGACTTAAAGGAGCGAACAATCCAAAGAAAAAAAAAAAAAAAAAACAAAAAAAAAAGAAAAGGAAAAAACAGTAGTAAAATCATCACCAGAAAAACATATGCCTGATGTATTTGTTAAGTGAGTTTGAAACAAACAGTTCAACAACTTTTTCTTTATTCTTATTCCTACTTTTTATCCTTGAAGACTATTGTGTTTGTTGTTGTGTTGTATGTATTTGAGGCGTATTTCGCTTGTGTTATAAGTGCAAGCTGTTTCTGAAGAAGAAGACGAGGTAGTATCATGTCGTAATGTTTTCCACTCGTACGTGCATAAATATCTACAGCGTCATTCATGTGATAATTTTTAAAATCCTTTTATTTTATTCTCTCTATTTTTTGTTTGTTTGTCTTGATGATGTTGTTGTGTTATTTGTTATTTTCATGGCATTTAAACAGACATTTTATGTCAAATTTGTTTAAATATTAAATGTCATTATTTTGAAGATTGATGTGTTGTCTGGTAGTTGAACGTAAGGACAAATAATATATAAAAAGAGTCGTTGTAAAGTGTTTAATTTATTAAGGAGCATTTAAATAATTTCGATTAATAAATGTTGTAATAAAAATTTTAAGGAGTTCGTAAAGGAAATTGTAATAATTTGAAATAGTTTTTTTTTTTTTTTTGTTTAAAGTGTATAAGTGTGTAATCTAGTAACAAGTTTTAATTATCCCAAAAACATTTAGAAGATATCTTCCTAGAAGACATAAACCATCTATGAGTCTGTGTCTTTGAAAATTAAATATGCGACAGATTTTTTAACAATGTCATATTACATTTCTATTAAAAAAAGATGCTTTCTACTTCACTCATAGTTTGTTTTATACTGTTTCAAAACAATTAAGGATTCTTATACCAAATACTGGAGATAGATCCGCAACTGTTATTTACTGCAATAACAGGAACGCCAAAAATGTCACAAATAAAACCCTCCTTCAAAAAGGAGGTTTTTATTTGTGGCAGAAAGAATTAACTCTTCTTTCAACCGTTAACTATATTTATAAATTTTTTGGCCTCCTAAACGCTTGCATATATTAGCTCTACGTCCTTTTGATACCGACTATATCTTCTTTTCGTTATTATCTTGTATTTTTTAATGAATTTCTGAAGTAATCAAAACTAACGAAAAATGAGTGGTACAGAAACGTTAAAATTAAGACAATTCCACAAAGAATATTAAAAATAAAGATATTAAAAATAAAAATTCATTAAAGTTCAAGTAAAGTAAATAATAATTCAATAAAATAATATAAATATCAAATCGGTACACTGTGAAAATCACTGAGTTATTATTTTTTTCCTAATTGGATGAATACTAGAGATTTTCTACATACCGTCTATGGTGATTGTTCCCCAGGGGTATTCTTATTCATCAATGATATTATTTTCCTAAAAATTATGACAGAAAATACTTATAACAAAATATTTTCACGATTTTCTAAAAAATATTTAACTACATCGGCCTCCGATCATGTGTTAATTGAAAATGTCAAAGTTTGAAGGACGAGGGATCACTGACAAAATAAAAGCAAACAGATTATTAATACTTTTTTTTCCAGATAATTGGAAAAGGCAGATGTGCTTCTATGGCGAGTGATACTCTTTCTACTCTACATAATAGATTACGTCCGTTTCAATATGAAAAACTTGTGCAACATTCTAAGAACGGAGAATGACTTCTCTCGCACTCAATTGAGGTATTAACATTAGTAGTAGAACATTTCAGTATTCGTGCTATAAGAAAGAGGCTTTAGAAGTTTTCATAAAGTGTGCGTTGGAATAAAACATAACACAGAATTTTTGTAAAAAACTCTTACTGTCGTTAATTTTAAAATCTTTCTTGGTTACAATATCTTCTAGAGACGTATCAGATTGAACAACAGATCGAATTCTTGAAATCCAGTTATTGGTCCACATGCAGATAGCAGTCAAAGAAAAACGTATAAAATAAAAATTAAATTTTTTTATTATTATTTTTTTTTAACTTACTCAAAAATGTTGATTGAATAAATTTTGACAAAAGTATTATATCAGGGTAATAAAAAAGCTTAACAAGAACCTATACAATGAGATGATATTTGGTTTAAAAAAATAAAGTCACAAGAATGAATTCCATGCCCAAAAAGTACAGTATTTGCAACGGTGTTTTTAACATTTTCTGACCAGATTTAGAATTTTATCCCCAGAATTGGGAATATTATTGTAGTCCCACAGGGTGTTAGTTATTTAAATTACCCAGAATTTTGGCAATTGTAAAGGAATTGGATCCAAGTTAAAAGCGAATTTAAGACGGTCACAGCAGTGTTCAATTGCGATTATAAATTTTAAATTCTTATAGAGAAATACCGCGAAAATTTTCGAAAAAGTACTTTAAAATTCGTTTCAGAAGTCATACCTAAAAAAAAAATTAAAAAAATAATCTATTTGGCAATTAATTTTTATATAAAATGATTTAGTAGAAAAACTCGAGAAGATATGCTATAAGTTGTAGATTTAATCCTAACTTATTCCGCTCATCTTTTATTTAAGAAGTATGTTATATTTTATTTGAAGGCACACCTTAAGAAAAAAGTCTTAGAAATTATCACATTGTGAAGGAAGTAAAAACATTGCTTATAGCGCATTCAAACTGGCGCAAAATTACGTAATTTCGTGCCGAAATTATAAACGAAATCAAGACTGTTCATACTGTTTTTCAGTTTATGAAATCACTTTATTTATGTTTATTTTTTTTGTTCTTTTGTCATATGCTCAGAGTTATACGAAAATGGGCATCGTAATTTCAATGTAATTTCGCAACTGTCAAAATGGGAAACTGCATAGTGTATGGGAAATTATGTAATTGCAACATTATTTCGGCCGTAATCGGCCGGTCTGAATTCTCTGTTATCCATTTCTACTATTTCTTAATGGATAAGAGGTCAAAAAGGATAACACTCGCAAAGCGTGTTTACGATTACATAAGGATTTTTGCACTAAAGGAATTCAACCATTTAAAGTCAACTTTTTTCTATAATTTGTTCCCTTAAAGAATGACTGGATAATCTATGATGTGGCACATTATTCAACAAAAGTAGATAAATGCAAAAGCAGAAAACTCATTTGTTATCACGATTATACAATAATATTGTTTTTATTTTTAACAAAAAATCCTTTTTTGTGTTTCAACATTCAAACGTTTAATTCTTTGTCTCTATAATGAAACGTTTTTATTTTCCCTTTAATTTATTTATTTTTTTTTTATCAAACTCTTACGTATTTTAGTACCTTTTTGCATAATAATTTTTTTGCACTAATTTGTCTTGGGCTGCTTATCGTTTGTATGTAAACACACACTAGTTTCAACTGATGCCAAACAATAAGTAAGGTAAGATAGACAGACAGCCAGACAGGAGGACAGACAGACGTACGGACTTACAGACTTTAGAACAAGTAGCACAGACAAAAAGGCATTTATACATATGCTAAAAAAATACCAACCAATGATTGTATGTATGTAGAGAGAGAGAGAGAGAGTGTGTGTGTGTGTGTGTATAAGCTTTGTTTTTCTTTGAAAATGATGACGCCAACAATAAAAGAACTTAAATTATTTGATGTGTGAGTATGCATGTTGCTGTAGTAGTAGTGGTACTGTTTCTTTTTTATACAGCAAACAGTAACAAACATATGTAGGATGCTTCATGAGTAAATGTTTTAAAAAGTCTTTCTTTTTATTTTTTGTTAGATATTCATATCATTTGTGTTTGTGTGCGTGCATATCCGTTTCCTTAAACGTTTATCTTAGATCAGTGTTTCGTGTGCGTGTTACTTTACGATATAACACTACTCACTACCAGTTAGTTATACTTCCTCTATTGTTAGGTGTTGATGTGGTGTTTTGTAATTTAACTTAAAACATATATACATATGTCTGGGAGAACAAGAACAATATGTTGTCTACATATAGAATTTAAAGCAGAATTGTGTATGTGTTTTATTCTATTCATGTGTGTCCAAGTGATGAAATGTTTTCTATACGAAGAAAAAGCAAAAAAAAAGCAAAATTTTCACACTCTACTTGATACACACACTCATATGTTTTAGTACCTGATAACAACAAATTTCTTTATATTTTTCTACGTTGTAGTTTTTAGTCTGGAATTTTTTTTTCTCTATTTTTTCTGGTGTTTTTTTTTTGGTTGCTGTCATTGTTGTTGTTATAATATTGTTAATGTATTTCTTGTTACTGCCAGCATTGAAAAAGGATTAATTTTTTATTTTTCTAAAAAAAAAAAAATTTCTTGTTGTTTTTTTGTTTAAAAGTTTGTTGACTTGAAAATGTGAAATATTGCATTACTTTGGTAGGTATTATTGGTTAAGAGGAAAAGTTAATTCTGTTTTAATTTATTTTCTTTGTAGGAAGTGATAATGCTTGATTTTTTTTGGAAATAATATATTTAAAACATTATAAAGGTTAGAATTTATATAAAGGTGTTTTCCAATAAATACAGTTCGATGTTGATAGTCTCTGGCGGATATATTATTTTGCCGGCGTTTATCAAATCAGTTGTTTATTATTCAGTTATTTGTGTGAAATTACTTTGCAAAGTTACTTGTATAAGCACTTATCCATCAAAAACTTCCATTGCCAAATAAAAAGTTAAAATGCTATTATAATAACGCTACACTACTTACACTTTAGCAACTTAACTCATTACTTTATAACGGTGATTTCATATCCGAATAGGGACTTAAATAATTTATTACTCTAATATAAATGTATATTTATCTGCCGAGTTACTAAGTTCTTGCTGGGTAATTTTTATATATATCGCATCAAAAATAAACGGTAGGGGGGGGGGGTATATTGAGTTTGTCACTCGAAATAATCGTCTAAGACCCCATAAAGTATATATGTTCTGAGTCCTCGTAAAAATCTAAGACAATCTAGCTACGTCCGTCCATTTGTCAGTCTGTGTGTCTGTTGAAAGAGAGGACAACCTATGGAGACGAAAATGAGCTCAAATATTTCTCTTGGAAAAGTTTGTTTGGTATTAAAAATGTGCAAAATAAACAAAAAAGTTATAGACAAAATACTATAAAAAATGAGTTTCCATCGTAAATCAAATTCATACTTTCCCGTCGATATCTCCTAAATAAAGACATGTACCCCGACAAAATTTTGTACACATACGGAAAAAGGATTGGTTTGAAAATAGAAAAATCAGCTAAGTAAATACAAAATGAACTATAAATATTAAAATATCATTTTAATTTTTATTTTCGCTAATTATAAAACAATAATAAGTAGTATGTTTGTATTAAAGTCCTTGCTATTATAAAATTGGTTGCCTTAATTAATTTGTATGTATGTTAAAATAATTTGAAATCAATTGGTCTACATATCGGAATTAAATTCATACTTCAAAACGAATTATTGGTGAATGCTATTAAACATTCATTTGTATTAAAATTGTTTAAAATTCAACCATATTTTCAGTTGCTATACCTAACAATTTGTTTAAAAATTTGCTTACATTTCATAATAAAAATTTGATTCGGTTTTTCCAACCGAGAGATAAATTTATTAGTTAAATAAAAATAAAATAAAATAAATTATATAATTGTTTTGACATTTTTAAAATATTAATATATGTAAATAAAATTTTGTTTCAAATAAGAAAAGACACAATATATTTACATATATATGTACATAGTTAATTTTTAGTATTTTGCTGCTTTTTAAAATGGGTAAGTGCTGTATTAATTTTCGCATAAATGTGCAAGTGTCTATTGTTTTATTCTGTGTTTTTTTCAGATATTTCCTATAAATTAACGGCTAGACTTCAACAGTTCCCTTGCCATATCCTAGTTATATATTTATCAATGCATTAGCTGTTTGATGACTAATGATTACAATAACCTGCTTTTATCCTTTCTGGAGGGTAAGAAATCTTTTCCAAATAATAATTTGGTTAGGTTTTTACCTTACAATACCTTGCCTTTGTATAGTATATCTATGTTATTTAATGGTGTTATCTTCACTTTCAGGTACACTTATCGATCAAAAGCACTAAGTCCATCTGAACTGTCTATCTGCTTGTCCATCCTAAGATTTTTTTTGATGTAAAGGTCGCAATTCTAGAATTTTCGTTCTAATTGTCTATATGTTAAAAAAAATACAATAAAAGATTTTGTGAAACTCTCCATAATTAAGCAAAGCTTAATGTATATATATATTTATGTACTATGTATATACTAGACTAATTAATATGGTAATTTATAATAAATAAAATAATTCTAAATACAGATAAAAAGAATATTAAAATTTTATGATTTCACAATTATCGAAAATGCATCTAAAAATTGCATTTATATTTTGCAAATATTTTTGAACGAAAACGATATTTTGGAGATGCTGACTGAATTACTCAAAAAGAAAACAATAGCCCTATATAGTCTTTTTAAATTACATAAATCCATATATATATATATATATATATATATATATATATATATATGTATATTATCATATTATTTATATTTTTTTAAATTATACATATATATATATATATATATATATATATATATATATATATATATATTTATTTCGAACATGTTTATATATATACATATGTACGAACAATTTCGAACATGTTTTTTTTAATTCTATTACTTTTCAGATATCTGGCAAGAAGAAAGTTTTCAAAAATTTTCAGACAAAAATTCAATCTTGACTTTTCGGCATTTTTCAACAAAATGTCGTTTGTTCGATTATTCGAAAGTCGATTTAACAAATCTTAGACAAAATATAAAAAGAGCTTTCATTTTTTTGAACATCGACCTGTTCCATTTTAAAATAGTATTGCATACTTTTAGGAACATATTTACTTTTGTTTATGAATGTAATGTAATAAAAAAGGGAAGACTTAAGCAAAGAATAATAAGAGAGGAAACTAATTGTCAAAAATTGTCAAAAATAAACAAAAATTTTCCACAAAACAAACTGTCTGGAACTAAGCTTTCAAAATTTTGTATAGAAATTTATGAAATTTTAGAATAATTCAAGCCACAGTGATTGAAAGCATTTTGGTTATAAAGATAATTTGAATTATATTAATTTCGGAGCTTATTATTCTATAAAGAATTAAAAAGTTATTGCTATATTTAAACAGTTCATAGTTTTAAAGAAATAATAGCAAATGAAAGAAAAGAGAAATATAAAAAATATTTTTTTTTTGTTTTAATACTAAGTGAAACTTTAAATTATTTTGCTTTTCTAATAAAGTTGTAAAATAAAATTAAATTTAGAAATATATATTTAACTCATCTAACTTAATATATGTATTATCTCACTAGTTTAGCTCTTACAAAACCAAATACTCAATATCCGGTTTTAATGTAAACTATCTGTTTATAAAGATTAAACTTTATATACATATAAAAATATTCCATCAACATGCACCTCATAGCTTCTGAAATTGATGTGTATAATGACTGAAAGTTTAATTTAACATTAAGTACACTCTACTAAGACACATGACAAAAAAAAAAAAAAAAAAAAAAACACCAAACAACAAGGATAAAAACCCGTCTACTTGACTATATGATAGTAGTAGATGAACAACGTATGAGTTACAGTATCATTGTAATTTTCTCTACTCCACCTTCAACAAACTCTTTTTACACTTATTGTCATCGACATACTCATCATCGACATCATCTACTACTTCAACTTTATATTGTCATTGTTAATATAACTTGAGAGTAACAGTATCTCAAAGGGAATTGTAAGTAAGTACTAGTAGTAGTAGTTGTTGTTGCTGATGTTTTAAGTATTAGTTAGTGGTAGCCGTGTGTGTCACTAGATTTGTAAGGATGTACTTGTAAAAAAAATGTTGCTACCAAAAAAACTCATCATATTAATGAAATTGTTTCAATGTCACGTTTCAGGAAGTCTGTATCCATTTTAAGTAGTAGTATACTAAGGTGTCTGTTGAAGATCCTTTTCTTTTAATTTCTTCTTGTAAAATACATGTTACATACTATACGCACTTACATGTATATAAATTGTAAGTTATAAGTTACAAGAGAAAAAGAAATATACAATAGTTAATACCAGCGTGTTAAATTAAAATTATCATATCCTTATGACTATATACACATGTTTATATAGGTGTTGTTGTTATTTATGTAATTGTAATGAGAATTTTATGAAAGTTATTATAATTTCCCAGCAGTTCTTGGAACTAAAAAATTTTAGAAATATTTATATGATACTTAGTTGACATTTTTTAATCTTAAAACTGCTGGATGTTTTTTTTTAATTATTACATGCTTCTATTCAAGCATAAAACTATTTACATATTTTTGAAGAAATTTTACTATATGCAAATATGTATTTTTAATGATATTCTTTAAATTGTGCTTAATAAGAAATTAAAGTTTTCAATTAATGTTAAAACATTTTTTTTTATTTTTTAATAGATATATTTTGCTTGAAAAAATTGTATTTAAAATATTCAACTAACACAGTTGTTTCATTTTACATCAAAATTTAATTAATATATTCAAGCAAAAATAAAATAAAATAAAAGAAATAGTAAAAATAAAATTCAAGTAAGGTTTTTCTTATTTAAATTTCTAACTTATTCAATCATTTACTTGATTGATTTAATAAATTTATTAATTGAAAAAAATTTTATGTTTTTATTTTTTTTACAGTTATTAGTAATTGATATAATTTTTTTTGGTAAGAAGTGCATTATTTTGAGTATTGGTGACTTTTTTCTGTATTTATAAACTATAATTTTGTCACATGAGTTTATCTATTTGTTTCTCAATTATGAAAAACTTACTAAACTAATTAATACGAAATTTGGAACGAAATGCTCGTAAGTTATCTACGTCCTATAGATTTAATAAACAGACATAAATTCAGATAAATAAACTGATAAACAATCAGATAGACAAATAGATAAATATCTTAGATAATTATAGTTTATAATTTTGTGATCTGTATTTATGCAAAGTTTGGATCATAATATCCGTAATTTGTCTACGACCGCTGGGCAGGGTTGTCAGATTTTCCTGAGACTCTCTCACCAAATTGAAATGTTATTTAATTTTTAAAGAAATACTAAAAAATTATCTAAAATTTTAAGTGTAGTGCAATTTTTAGTACTTAAAATTTCGTATAATTTATAAATATAAATTCAGCTTTAACAAAGCCAATGATAATTGCAATAGCTAATAATAGCACTGTGCTAGTTGCAAATTTTATTAAACTGGGCACCCTACTGGTGAAGTTAATTCGAGTACGCTGAATTCAATGGTGACAGTCGTTTTTCGAAGTTAGCGCTTATATTCGCGGTATTTGAGTTTAAACTTAATTATGGAAGTAGCGAATTAATAGAAAAATTAGAAAGAAAAGGGACATTATTTATGTATATTAAACAATAAATCGTTTAAATGTATGTTCCAATCATAAATTAAATCAGTTTTAGCCCAATTTTAAATGTTTTTATATTTTTGTTTGAAAAGTTGCTCATTGGTAGCACTAGTTAGCTTGCTTACAGAATTATAGTAATATTTTTTGGCAGTTTAAGGTTTTGTTTATTAGCGTTTAAAATATATTTGACGATAAGAATTCATTATTAAATACTTCAATGGAATCTTAAATGTTTATATTGTTTAAACCCCAAAAATTACCCTTGTATTCATAAACCAATTTTAAATTTTAAATACATTTAAGAAAGATTTGATTTAAAATACATTTTAAATTTAAAAATTGTTTGTGAATACAAAGGTAAATTATTAAATTTAAGGTAAAAAAACTAAATTCTAAACCCTTTTTTAGCATTTCAAAATGAAATATTTCAAAAACGAGCGCTTTTAAAAATGGTTAACACTACTAAATTCAGCATCGTCGATTTAGTTTACAACTTAAAATATACTTTCCTGACATATAGCCCCTATTTAGGTCATCAACTCTTAAAATTTATTTTACTTTATTATTATTTTTTTTATTATTTTCTAACATTATGCAACAACATTAGTCCTATTAAACTTATAAATTGTTTTAAAGAATCAATTTATTTATGAACGTTTTTTTCATTGTGACCGAAATCATTAATATTCTTAATATATTTAAAAGATGATGGAAAACAAATTATCAAATATTTAATACATAAATATTGTAAAATATATTTTTTTGGGATAAAATTTCATAAACTAAGTGTAAGCTATTTGCCAAATAGGCAAATGCTAAAAATAGTCGATTTCTAGTAAGAAAATTTAACAGTTTTTCTCCGCAATTGTCTATTTAATCAAATTTTAAAAAATAGCCAAACAAATCGCCACCATGTTATATATCGCCAAAAAAATTCGCCATGTCGTCAAACGGAAAATTTAGTCGCCAAAAGCAATTGAAAATCGCCACGTTTGGCGAAAAGTCGACACATGTGACAGCCCTGCTGCTGGGTTCAATAGACTGACATATAGATAGACAGATGGGCAAATAGACGTATAGATGGAAGGACACACAACAAGATTTGTGTGAGCTAACGATTTCTTTTATTTGATAGTATATATGGAATATGACATCTTTCAGATGTGTGCCGTGGTTTCTAACGATGCACAATGGTAAATTTTTGTCATATTCTTATCATCATTCTGTAACTTTTGAACCTTTGATAACAGAGTGTAACAAGAAAAAAATACCTTAATAATTCCAACGCAAAATGAAAGTGAACTAGCAGTCCAGCAAAAATCCCAAAGGGGTTTTCAAAGTTTGTTCGAATTTCGGTTTTATGGTCTCTTGAAGTTCGAAATTTTTAGAGACATTTTCGAAATATAAAACATTTTAGTTTTTATATGTACGTTGTTACTATTTTATGGACTATTCGCATTACATTTTTTGCTCCTATTTTTGTCATAATATTGTTTACTTATTTAACTTAAACTTATGTTTAAACTACTGAACCGATTAAAATAAAAATTAGCATATATGTATATCTTGAAGAAAATACTGACTGGATACCACGTCCACTTTTTTAAAAAAGGGTTACTTTTTATTAAGCAAATTACAAAAGTCACTAAATTTTTGATGACAGTGTAAAAAAAATATCACAGTATAATAAAAATTAAAATTAAATTAAATTTTATAAGATAAAATATTTTCTATTCCTTGTGTATGTAAAATTTTATATGAATTGTCTTAGTAGCATCAGGAAAGTAGAAAAATCGACTTTTACTGAAAGTGGTTTTTTTAGTCCTTAGTTTATTTCACAAAGTTCTTGGTAGATGTACTAAATTTCATTTGAACTTTCAAAAAAAAAAAAAAAAAAAAAAAAAAACTATTGTTTGCAAAGAGTGGACGTGGCATTTTTATTAATATTATAATCTATATTTCTTTTAAGAGGATTAATATATAATCTGATGATATACTTTCATTTCGCATTGGAATTTTTGCGGAAATATTTAATGACGCAAATTTTGTCGCACAGTATAATAAATAAACACAAATTGACATCAACAATCTTGGGAATATTTTCATTAATTAGGTTAAACTTAAGAGCAGATTATTCTAAATTATTTGATTGAATTTGATGATTAAAAAAGATTAAAAGATTGAAAAATCGCTCAGAGACCACCAGAATCCATTAAGTGTAATTTTCAAAATTTTTTTTTAAATCTCCCAAATACAATTGAGGAATGAGAGTTATATGGTTTAATAGAGGGAATTATTGTATTCATTTTCAATATGGTCCATATGAGTGACAGGGAAGGAGATGGCCAAATATGACCAAAATCCCTCAGAGACCAGCAGAATCCATTAAGTATAATTTTCAAAATTTTTTTAAAAATCTTCCAAATACAATTGAGGAATGGGAGTTATATGGTTTAATAGAGGGGATTATTATCTTCAGATGGCCAAATATGACCAAAATCCCTCAGAGACTACCAGAATCCATTAAGTGTAATTTTCAAAAATTTTTTAAAAATCAAAAAATATATCAAAATCCTTCAGGGACCACCAGAGTCAAGATTAGTTAAATATGTTTTATATACTGACATATGTAAATATAAGTTAAATATGTTTTTGACGCTTGGGCATAGTTAAAAAAAAAATATTTAACTTAATAGTTAAATATGTTTCGACGTAAGTCGTTATGTCAAAACATATTTAACTCGACATATTTATCTTCACACACATCACAATGTCGTGTAACTTGTCGAGGTTATTTGGCATCAATGATTTAATAAATAACCATTAAAATGTAATAATATGCTCTTAAAATATTATTTTTCTTTTAAAAATTTTAATTTGTTTATTTTTGCTAGAAAATATATATTTTTTGCGCTTAAAATTAGTTATTGCTTTATGGAACTAGTATTTTTCTATACACTTCTACATTTATAAGATAAACAAAATTGGGATTTGAAAAACATTTTTGATAGTAAAAAAAAAAATTATATATTTGCGAATTATGTAAAAAATACTGTTGAGTGCAAAATATGTAACATTTTACTGCAAAATTATGCTCTTTAGTGCAATGTGTGGAAAATTATGCTTCTAAGAATAAAATATATAAAACTATGGAAAAATTGCTAAAATATCAAATATAAATATGACAAAATATGCTGTTAAGCTCAAAATATGCAAATATATTCTGCAATATATTGTTGCCAAAATTTTTAAAACAGATTAATAACTAACAATTCAGTTCATTTGAAGCACAGGCAAAATTATTATATTGCATATTTTTAGTTGCCGTGATAATAGATGACAAATATATTAATTAAAATCAATACATAAATATTGACAATATTCTCAATTAAGAACTGATATTACAATGAAAAAAGTTTTTATTCTATTGAAATGTTTTTGTTAATAATTTTATTATTTTTGGCATCATCAAAATCGTAAATAAGATACCTTGACTTAATTGTTAATAAAGTTGATAGCAAAGCATCTATTTTAATAAAGTATAACTCTTTTTATTTATAAAATATTTAGCTTTATGATAAAAATTAGAAAGTAGCTCGTTTGGTCGTTTTAGATTTTTTACGATTTTTCGAAAATATATTTGTTTTTCAATTTGTAATATTTTTTTATAATTTATTTTATTATCACCGAAAATAATGAGCAGTTAAAAAATTAATATTGGTGTAGCTAGGAGGTAATTTGATTTAGAATATTTTTAATATTTTATTAAACCAAATCAGTCTATTTATTCCCGAGATATGTTACAATAAGTGGTGCTACTTAGTAAAATTTCTATATAACGTATTATCTCGAGAATTAGTGAAAAGTGATTTATGACCATGTATATCTAAATTGACTAAGAAATCCTGTGCTGCAGAATCCTTATTGCTCTGTGTAATTTATATCACAAATATGAGAACAACAACAACAACAACAACAATATAAAATACATTAAATTTAACATTTTTCATCTCTAATAATTTCTATTGTTATTTTTTCCATTCATTTATAGTATAAATAATTAATATTACATATTAAAAAAAAATTAAGCATAAATATATAAACTAATGAAAAGTTTTGTTATTAAACAAAAGGAATCCTGTATAAGTATTCGTATTTTTTAATTTACTATGATTTTACTTAATTATCCTGAAAGGTATTTAAAAAATCTATAAAATAAGCAACAGTTGTTAACTTTTTCTTTTATAACTGCATTATTTTTTTGTTTCAATTAAAAACAAATTTCTTTTATTACTTTTAATACTAACATACAAAATTCATTTCTAGAAGCATCTCTTTGTATCTATACCTATTTGTGATGTAAGCTAAAACTTCATTAATATTCCAATCTAACTGAAAGGGTTTCTTTTACTTTTCTAACTTTAGCATAACTGCTTATAGACAGACAAACATTGACTAATTCTATGCAAGATTAAAAAAAAAATACATTAATGTATAAATGAAAGTGCATAAATAAATGAAAATTGTATTTTTAATATTTTTCCAAATACCATTAAGTAAGGAATGTTAAAAAAAAACTAAAAAAATTCAGGAAAGCAAAAGGGAAAGGGGATACTATAAACTTTAAAAAATCAGGATAGAGAGAGAGAGAGAGAAAAAAATAATCATTGATTAGGTGGCATTACCAAACCCAGAACCATTAGCCCCTACCACTAAAGCACTAAAAAAGGAACATTGTATAAAAAGTGTTTCTTTGAAAAATTTTTTTTCTGAAAATGTCTAAATAAGAATTAATTTGTAAGAAAAAGGTTTCAATTTTGTATTTTCAATATGTTAGAAAATGATCTCTTTTATTGAAGGAAAAATTAAGATTCAAAATCCATAACTGTTGTGGTCACATTGATAATTTACGGTGTATACTTTTTGACACCGTTCGTTCACATTTTCTGAACAGAGAAATATGTGGTTGATATTTCTCTAGGTGCAGGGATTTTTGATTTCTATAAAATCTTATAGAACAGAAAAAAATTATAAAATAACTGCTCGTTTTGTAATCCTCTATTAATGTTCATTCCATTACAAAGAGTGTCATTTAATTCGTATGTTCTATTATTTTTTTAATTCTTTGCTTTTTGATTTTGTATTTTTTTATCCCTGTTCAAATGATTCTATATTTTGTAATAGTTTCTCAGTTGATTTAAAATATAGTAGTAGTTAGTAGATGGAAAGATAGACAAAACACAATAATAAAGTTCATTATAGATGGTTGACTGGATGAATGGTTCTTTGGTTGGATAATGAATGAGTGATTCAGAAATAAAGTAAAAATAAATGAAAGAACCAAGAGAAAGTAAAAAAAGAGAAATAATAGCTTGGTTTGCTTGTTTCAATTTAAACGATATTAAAATGATGTTAGTTTATTACAATACATATATATATTTTTTTTTTAATGAAGATAGATTATGTGACAAGGAATAATTGAAACAAAAAATACTCGTATGTAAATCGCTTCAGCTCACTTTGAAAAAATTTTCATACAAATTTTTTAAAAACAAAAACAATTTATACAAAAATATTTTGAAAGTGAGTGAGAACCTTAAGAAAAAATTGCTTAAAAGAATAAAATAATAAAATAAATTAAAAACTTTAGACTCAATTCATAGTTGTATAAAGTAATTTTTTGCTTTTACTTTCGGTGATCACAAACCGAGACCCTTTTTCTATTTGGACGAATTTCTGCTGAGATTTTAACATTTTAAGATGGGTGATCGTTATTGGAAACCTTTTTTCCATTTCATGCTTATTTACCAAGCTGATGTTGATTTAAGATTAATAATCGATAACCTTTTCCGATTTAAACGCTTATTTTCCCATACACCAATACTTAATAGTCAATAAAGTTAACATTTATTCATCGATTGTAATGAAATATAGCTCGTTTTATGTTTCATTGTTTCACAAATTGTATCGTTTTCGATTTTTTATGGTTTTTTGAAAAACAAACCATTTAAAAGCTTACTTACCCATATACCATCGCTTAGTTGTGAATAAAGTCAACATTTATACATTGATGAAAAAATAGAAAAAATGTTTATTTTTTTTTAATATTTTAAAATTTTTTAAGATTTTTTTGACACAAAATTTGAATATTTCTGAATATTTCTTGGTATTTAATTGAAGTAAATCGTATGAATAATTTTCGAGAGGTACTATACCTAGTAAGGCAGAATCGAATTTTTATGGAAATAAATCTCATAATTTGCTGGTTGGATTTATATATAATTTTAAGTTTGAAAAGAGGGCCCTTTATACCCCCCAGGAGCGGAACTATTGGGGTTCAAAGTAGGGTACATTTGACATAGAAAATTTGTAACCGCTTGTCAAATTTTCGTTTCTGATCCGATTTCAAATATTTTTACATTTTTTTAAAGGCCTATGAAAATCATGCTTGCATATGCTATCTTTTATAGTTTTCAAGTTATTTGTATTTTTTTCAATATAAAGCAAAATATTTTTATTCAATTTTCTAAAATTTTTACCCAATTAGTTAAGAAAAAAATTATCTATCGAATAAAAGAAAGTTGAAGTCAATGTCTCTTACGAGTCCAAAAATAACCGATTTTGAAATTGAAAATGGAAAAAATAATGATTTTTTTTATTTACATTTGTTCTATAAAATAAAATTTTCTTTAAAAACATATAATTTTATAATTTTCTGAAAGGTATTTTCACGGAGATGATTCCTAAGTTAAAAGCAAACTCAAACATTTAATATGACTAAGTACAGACCCTCCTAAATTTGACCTATTTTAGTTCTGCAAACCGAATACAGTTTCGAAAACTCTAATGTGTTCCAAATAGCCTTATTCAAACCTGCAACAAATGTGGACTTTATTGGCAAAGTAAAATCTATTTTTGGGATTTTCGCCGCTTTTTTTTTTGGTGTCAAAGGGATTTTTTACAAAAATCTGATTTTTTTCAATTTTACCATTTTAATTGACAAAGTCAACAACCACCGAAAATTTCGTTAGGACATCTCAACTAACAAGATTTTATTAGAGATAAAATATTTAAAGTTTCTCTAAAAAATTATTTTTTTACAAACAATTTACTTTAATTCCAAAAATCGTAAAATGTATTCACCATTTTTTCGAATATATATATATATATATATATATATATATATATATATAAAAGATTCTTTTTCTCTTTGGAAGTTTATTTTTTGAGATATTAACGGTATACCATTTTTGTTTAATTTTCATAAAAATATCGATTTTTGGAGAGATACTTTGGAGCGAAATTTAAGTAATTCCAAATCGAGATTCTTTTGACATGATGAAGCTTATTTACCGAAATATTAACGATTTAAAATTTTATAAATTTTTAGAAAGAAATATTTTCTTTCCATTTGGATTTTTGTTTTTAGAGATTTTAACGATTTAATATTTTTTGGAATTTTCATATAAAATATAGATTTTTTGGAGAACCCAAGTGATTTTATATAGAGGCTCTTTTAACGAGATATTAACGATTTAAGATTTATTGAAAAATATTGATCTTTAGTGAGAAAACTAACGATCACACATTGATCGTTATTCTTTCCATTTGGCTGCTTATTCAAGGACATATTAACGTTTTAAAATTATTTGTTAGATATTGATTTTTAAAGAGAAACATAAGTAATCGCAGATCGAGAGTCTTTTTTCATTAGGAAGATGAAATATTTCTTTTAATTTTTTTTATAAAAAAATAGGAGAAAAACAAGTGATCCTAGATCAAGATCGTTTTCCAATTGAGCATTCATTGATCAAAATATTCAAGATTTAAGATTTTTCGTAATGTTCATAAAAATATGTTGTATTTTCGCCAAGATTTCAGATATATTGAGTTTTGAAACAAATCTGTTTTAAATATTTTATGTCCCATTTTTTCCAATACTCTTCATTTACTTGTCTTTGCTTTATTTATTTGTGTATTTTATTTTTTTTTGCTTGAATTTTTTTTTTGGTTTTTATTCTTTGTATAAAACAATATTTGTAATTTAATTGATTTTTATTCTTGTCTATATTTTATCTTGCAAATATCTTTGTAACAAAAATACATGTATTTGCATTGTCCTTTTTCTTATATACACATACATTTGCAATTACACTTAAACAAAAAGCGATTTATTATAGATTTAAACAGTTTGTTTCTTCTGATCTGGTTTCCTGTTGACGCTATAAATTTGCGTTTCCGTTTTATGTTTTCCTCCCAAACAAGTTTTCCGTTATTTGTAGCTTCTACTTTTTCTATATACAAACATATTTTCATATACATTTACATCTTATCACAGATATGTATGTGTTTTATAGAGTAGAAATATATATTGTACAAAATGCATACATACAATTGAATAAAATTCAATTGATTTCAGTTGAATTAATAGAATATGGAATGAATAACAAGGTTTTGTCACTAAGATAACATGTTTTATGGTCCAACATCGTTTTTACCTTTATTTCTAATTCTTTGGTACTACTGAATACTACTCCAACTATTACAATTGTTCTTTATTTTATAACATTCATCTATTCCATTGTTACCTGTAGTATAAATATTAAGTGAAGTGGAATTTGACTTGTCTGAATATTTATACAAAATTTATATACAGATACAAACATACAATGATTACAAGCTTATACATAAGTCCTGGTTTATGTCTACTGGTATTTGTCCTAACAATACTACTAGTGACTACTTACTAGTCATCTGTATTAAGACTTGGGATGTGACTTTTGATCGGTAATTGTTTTTTGTGTTGTTGTATTTTTTGTACTTGTCTTTTAGTTGCTCCGGTGCCATTTAAATTAATGTTTTTATTTTTTTCTATTACTATTTCTATAGAATATATAATGATTAGAAGATAATAGAAGTGCCTGCAATTTTTTAATGGTTTTTAGTAAACATTGAAAATATATTGAAATTCCATTTATTTGAAAATTATCAAATATCCAATATTAATTTACCAAAAGATTTTAAATTGTAGACAGATAAGGCTTAAAATAAAATAAGGGAAAACTATTAAGCTTTTAAATTTAAGAAAATATTTAATTTTATTAAAAGCCTGATGTAGGTTTTCTTTAAAATCGTGGCCAATTAAATTGAAATTTTTTACTTAAAAACAAATATATAGGTCATTATCAAAAATTTTTGATTTTAGCTTTTCAAAAAAAGTTTCTTCTTATAGCACATTAAAATCCATTTGTATAAATATAAAGTAAGTCGAATGCATGTAAAATCAGTTTGCGTTAATGATTTCGTAAAGGGACGCGAAAATTATAGCGGTTTTAAATTAAACATATAAAATTTTTTACAAACTAAAAGTTTATGAATAATTATGATAAAAATTACGACGTGAAATATCAAAATAAAATGATATTTTCAATGTTTGATGGTATTAAAGGGTGGTCCGAAGTACTTTTGCCATTTTCAAAACGCTATAACTCCGAAGCTAATAAATATAAATGTATTTTCATTTCTTTTATAACTTAACTGATAAAAGTCCAAATTTATTTGGCGATTTTTGGCTATCAGTTATTGTAGTATATGTTTTCCAGATATGTTTTCGTTATTACTAAATCATTTAAAGAAATTTTTTAATACTCCAAATAATTCAGGGTTTAGTAGATCTCTGATACTTAAAAATATTGTATAAACATTTTGACTGGAAACCTCTGTGTAGCACAAACATTAGTATGTGTCTAAATTAAAAAGTGAGATTATGGGACAAAATCGAAAACTCTTACAAAAAATATGTTCAAAATGTTTATATGGCATCTTAAAATATAAGCTTTTAAAAAATTATTTTGATATCTTTTACATAAATGATAAAAAATCATTTTACATGCTTCTGCATCCTTTTCTATACGTGCACCAAATTTTATCTAAATCGGTAACCAAGGGTCAAAATTTTTTAAATTTAAAACGGAATTACTCTATTATATACATAATTGGGTATCAATTCATATCAATTTTCGTAGTGCAAAAACTAGTAATTTTATAGCGTTTCGAAAATGATTCCTTTTTAACCCAAATATATATTTTTTGGTCCATAAAATATTTATCTTTTGAAAATTTTTGATGCGCTTTTACATTTTTGTTAAAATAAGAAAAAAACTAAGTTCACGTAGTAATGCATGCTATTTCACTAGAAACTATGAATGTATCTCACGAAAAACTGCCTTTTTTAATTTTTCGCTTTTGTTTTACAAAGAGACTATCTACTGTAGTGCTGTGGAAGTATTGAGTATTAAGTATCGAGTACCTAGTATTTGCCTCTCTTTTTGGGTACTCAATACTATAAAGTAGATACTCAATACTTTGATAGTTTAATTTTTTATTGATATCGTATTAAAAAGATCTCTGTATAAAAATAGAAATTAATATTTAAATATATGAAAATAATTTTATTAATTTCGTAAACGTTGAATTTAATATTAACGTTTTTATTTATTATTTATTTTATATTTTATATAAATTTATAAAATTGTATGCTAATCTATTAAATATATTTGTTTTATTTTTAAATAAAGGAATTTTTACTAAAAATATATATTTCAAATTAAACTAAGTATCGAGTAGTATCGAGTACTCAAATTGAAAGTATTGATTAGTATCGAGTATTCAAAAGTAGTAGAATTTGCCAGCACTAATCTACTGCGTTGACTATTTCGGGCCCATCAAAGAGATATAGCGCAAAATACGCATTATTACAATAAGTATCTATCCTTATTTCAAAATTTGTATTTCGTTAAGGTGTGTGTCCCTTACTCCGTCAAAAAAATAAATAAATAAATAAAATAAAATTAAAATTTAAAAATGTTGTCATCAAAATTTAACTACCATAAATGTAACTGTTAAAAGTCTGCACAACAACAAAGAAGATGTAGAATTTATCCACAAAGTCCAATTAGTTTATATTAGATCGCATGGAATCAAAAAATATATATGCGCGAACAAAAAGTATAGAAGAATGGGAAAAAGCTAAGTAATTTTTAGCCCTTTTTCTAAGTTTTTGAATTTTGAACAACAATCATGTTTATAAAATGAAAAATATGTTGCTAGTATTTAGCATTCTATTAGTTTTAGGTCTTGCGAGTTCAGATCTGTAACAAGTTTGTTTAAAATAGTATTATCACAAAACTTATTAAAGATTAAAGTTAGTTTCAGCCAGGTTAAAAATTTTTGATAATGGCCCATACATTTGCTCAAAACTCCTACTCTTGTTTATCGTACTATTCCTTTCAATTGTAATTAAATAAATTTAATTTCCAACTTATCCCTGGAAGTCAATCACTATAAATAAATCATTTACATGCTTCGCAATCACTACAAAACTATCAAACCAAAACCACAAGTGAGCAAAACCACAACAATACTCCTCTTCCGAAGTTGAGAAAAAAGAATAAAGATTTTGATACACACTTGAAACTTAAGATATTATAGGTCGGTCGGTAGCCAGTGAAATAAAATGAACAGCAAAAACAGCAAGTATTTTTAAACAATCCCAATAAACCATAGAACGAAATGATAGCGAAAACGATATCATCTCAGTTGCCGATTATGATATTATATTGTATTGCTGAAAATGATATTTTCATATTTTTACCATTTCGAATATTTTGTTTCCAATAAAAAAAAGAAAATACAAACATTTGAAAAAAATTGCAAAATAAAAATATTTAAATTAAATTTTATCAAAAAAACAAACGTAAATTTATAACCAAACAATGGTCCAACCAAATTTATATGTAAGTCATTAATTACAAATTTATGAAGAAATATTAATGTAATGTTTGCACAAAAATATGAGATGTTTGTATGCATGACGCATCAAATTGCATGATTTCCATTTATTTAGGATTTATCTTATTTCACACAATTATTTTACACATCCTTAGAATATTTAAGTGCCGATTTTACTATCGCTATTTTTGGAAATTACAATAGCGAAAACGATATCATAATTTCATGGAAATACGATAACGTAAGGATAGGTACAGTTTAATCCGTAAAAACGATCATTTTAGATTCGAAAACGATTATCACCTGTGATACTTTTTATCATCTATATGATACCGTTTCGATATCGATATAATATCGTTTGGTTTATTGGGATATGAAACAAATTTTTTGAACGTAAGAGTGTTTGACGTTGCTGTTGTTTAGTTATATTGTTTTGTTGTCAGTATAAATTAAGTATAACAACAAAAGAAAAAACTGTATATATATATATGTATAATAAACCACAAAACTAAACTCTCTATGGTTGGCCACAACTGCAAATGACACAGGTTTAAATTATATACGCACGAGTAAAAGTGTTGCTAAAACTGTTACTTGTATTCAGTTGTTACTTTATCTGTTAATGTGTTCTATGTGGGTTGTTGTGGTAAGAGTAGGAGGTATCTAGTAATTTCTAGGGTAAATAAATGTTAAGATAAAAGGGTGCAAGTTTGTTAGAGAAATGCTTTAGGGTGAATCCTTTTTGGACTATAAAGTTTTGTGATTGGTATCAAATAAAAATTTGAATTTCGGGCTATAAACCTATAGGATATATATCAGGAATACAAATATCAGCAGGACACAACAGCAGACTATAGACTAGACTTTAGACTAGACTCTAGTTTATAGTCTAGTCTATAGTCTAGACTTTTTAAATTATTTGTACACATGTTTTAAGCAATAAATAACTTTTATTATTATTATTATTTTAATTAACAATAACTTGACTTTCAATATAATTTCCAATACAATTTGATGACTTTGTATCTAAAAAAGCACAATTAGAATCAATAAAAGAAGTATGAACATAATAAACCCTTTTGCTTTAAGTATTATTCCCTTTATCAAACCCATCAATATCTTTAAAAGGAGTATTCAATATTAGTTAGTCTTTTATTTTTACACTTGATTTTTCAAATTAAAAGGGTATAGTCACCAGGTCCTTTATCTTTCAACTGTATGTATGTATGTATATATGTGTGTGCATCATTATTAACACGTTTTGCATGTCTAGGCAAAATTTCCTCAATGATTTTGTGCTTATAAATAAATAGAAATGTTTGTTTAACAAAATTTTATTATAAGTATTTTATGCCAACAAAATTATTAATTGTGTATGGACACGTTTTTCTAAACCTCTTGCTCTTTCTGCAAAAATTAGAATACTAAACAAAATTTGTATAAATTTTAAACAAATTCCAAATTGAATATTAATTAAAATAAGTTTTAAATTTAAATTAACTTAAAATGGAAATTTATCGAAAATTTTGTATATAGAGAAAATTTATCAAAAATTTAGTAATAAAAAAATGAAGAAAATTTCCTATAAAGAAAATTTACCGAATATTTTCTGAAAAAAGAAAATTTAGCGAAAATTTCCTATAAAAAAATTTAACGCAAATTTTCTATAAAAAGAAACTTTATCGTAAATTTTGTTATAAAAATAAACTTTATCGTAAATTTCTTACAAAAAGAAAATTTATCGTAAAATTTTCTATAAAAAGAAATTTTATCGTAAATTTTGTTATAAAAAGAAATTTTACCGTAAATTTCTTATAAAAAGAAAATTTAACGCAAATTTTCTATAAAAAAAAATTTATCGTTAATTTTTTGTAAAAAGAAAGTTTGTCATAAATTTTCTATAAAAGAAAATATTTATCGAAAATTTTCTAAAAAACGAAAATTTTCTATAAAAAGAAAATTTATCGTAAATTTTCTATAAAAATAAAATTTATCATAAATTTGCCACAAAAGAAAATTTATCGTAAATTTTCTATAAAAAGAAAATTTTGGTAAATTTTCTACAACAAAAAACAAAAAAAAAAAAAAAAATGAATCGTAAATTTTCAAAAGGAAGTTTATCAGAAATTGTCTATATAAAGAAAATTTATTAGAAATTTTCTATAAAAAGAAAGTTTATCAGAAATTGTCTATAAAAAGAAAATTTATCAGAAATTTTCTATTAAAGAAAATTTATCAGAAATTTTCTATTAAAGAAAATTTATCAGAAATTTTCCATAAGAAGAAAATTTATGGCAAATTTTCTATAAAAAGAAAATTTATCATAAATTTGCTTTAAAAGGAAAATTTATCGTAAATATAAACATTTTCGTGAATTTTCTACAAAAACAAAACTAATCGTAAATTTTGTATAAAAAAAAAATTTATCAGAAATTTTCTATAAAAAGAAAATTTATCGCAAATTTCCTATAGAAAGAAAATGTATCGCAAATTTCCTATAAAAAGAAATTTTATTTATTAAAAAAAATTTTTTGCAAAAATTTCGAAAACTTTTTTGCTATAGAAAACAAATTTTACAGTAAATTTTCTATAAAAAATTTGTTGTAAGAAAATTTATCGTGAATATTCTATGAAAAGAAAATTTATCATAAATTTAAAAATTTATAAAAAAAACCTTGTAAATTTTCTATAAAAAGAAAATTTATCGCAAATTCTTTATAAAAAAAAATTTATCGTAAATTTTCAACTAAGTGAAAATTTTTGCAAAATAAAATAATGTAACATATTTAAAAAAAAATTGATATCTACACATTTTAAATCAACAATCTTACCATAATTATTATCAACAGCAGCATACGGAGGAGTAGCATCATTATAATTGATACCATTACCGGGGACATTGCCTCCATCTATTCCACCACCCATAACAACACCATCAATATTAGAATTGGAATTACCTAAAATGCCAGCAGCAGCCACATTACTAAAGGTTATAGTAGTGGGTGGTATAACAGGATCATCTTGTTGTTCCATAGAAGTAGGCGTGGTTTTTTCCACTTTTAGATCAGTCTCTATATAATCATCATAATTGTTACTATTATCATCATCTGCCGCAGCATTATTATTTTTATCGTTATCGTTATTGTTATTATCGTAACTATTATTAGAATATTTATTGTTATTATTTAAATTCATATCCTTCAAATCCTTTAAATTCGTTTCAATAGTTTTAATAGTAGTTGAACTACTATCTTTTATAATTGATGCATCTAATATTTCTATAGTTTTATCATTATCTTCGTTAAATGAGATTTCTGGTTTTCGTGTGGTGAATGGCACTGGTGAGGATATATCCACTTCAAAGGGTGGTGACATGGTGAGCATATTTGAAGCTGTGGGATTACCATAATTTTGCTGAATTATAGCCACAAATATTAATAATTTATACAATAAACGTAAAAGTGTATGGTGATATTTAAAACTAGTCATTTTATATGATTTTTATTTTTTCGGGATTATCAAGAGATCCAGGCGAGTTTTGAGCTCTGTTTATAAAAAATCAATTTCGTTGTGCGTGAATTTTATGAATTAATTTCGTTTATTTTCGTTTCTTTAAATGTAAATGTTTTAGGCTGCCTTAATTCCAAAAAGTGCTGTTTAAGTTGCTTAGTGCAATGTGCGTTTTTTTTTTTAATTTAAATTGTTAGTAGTAGTTGCTTTGTGCGTGTTTAGGGCCCACTGTGCCTGATAAATAAATCAAGCAAGCTGTAAAGGGCAAAATGTTTAACAGTCTATAATAATGAAGACATTGTTCTGTTTGTTGATTTCTTCTTGTTTTTGGTTTTTACACTTACAAATTTTTAACACTTTTTTGTAGTCATTAATTATTTAGTTTATTATTTTATGTTAATTTTTTTCTTTTCAGTTTTTTTTTTTATTTATTGTCTATATTTAAATATTTTTGTTAATACATCTATATTGTTGGAAATATTAAAAAATAGAAACATTTCAAAACTTTTTTGTGTTAAACGTCATTTTTTTCCCTGAAAAAAAAATTACTAAAAATTGTGTAAAACTTGCTTATTTTTTTTTATTTTTGAAACATTAAATTTAAACGAGCCATTGTGTTGCTGTTTTATTTATTCTTTTCGCTTGCTGATAAATGAATGTGATTGAAAGCGAATTAGTAAAAGTGCAACCAAATATTTTTGGTTTTTAGTGTACTTTTTTTATGTTATCTTTCATTTATTATTATTATTTCTTTTTTTAATTTAATGTTTTGTTTACTTTTTTGCTGATTTTGTTTTGGTAGCACAGTTTTTTTTAATAAAAAAAAGAAAATTATGCCAAATATATCGTATTTTATGTTATTGACCTGTTCTTAATTTCTTTTGTTATTGTTTTGTCTCGTTTTAAGGCAGGTTTAATATTTATGTATGTGTGCTTAAAGACTTGTGGCGTTTCATTTTATTTGCTTAAACAAATAAAGCCGGCTAGTAGCTATTTACAGTTTTTTTAATATGCGACTTATAAATAAAATTTTATTTTAATAACTTTAAGATTATTTTGTTGATACAGAAATATTTGTTAGTTATTAAAGAACCATCAAAAAGGAAAATGCTTTACAGTATTATAATTTGAACAATAATTTCTCAAAATGATTGAAGTACCATATTTTTACCCTCCACAATGTAACAGCTATATATTCTTAGTCCTAATGGAATTCTCAGTTAATTTGGCTCCATATTTTTGTAAGAAACATTCTCACGTTCAAACTATAAACCTAACAGAAATGAAATTCATTCAGATTATTTGTTGTTTTCTTAAGCGGTTTGCTATTAAAAATCAGCTAAGTCGGTTTAGTAGAAAAAAAGTTATACAACAAAATCTGGTTCACTTTCCTATCAATTTTGTTATAATTTATAAAAATTTTCTATAAAAAGAAATTTTATAGAAAATTTTCGGTAAAAAGAAATTTCATACAATTTTATATATATATATATATATATATATATATATATATATATATATATATATAAAGAAATTTCTTAGGAAAGCTTCTATAAAAAGAAATTTTATTTTATTTTCTTTAAAAAGCTATGTCATAGAAAATTTTCTTTAAAAATAATTTTTAAAGAAAATTTTTTTTAAATAAATTTTATAGAAAATTTAATATAATTTTCTATAAAAATCACTTTTTATAAAAACATTTTCCATAGAAAAAATTCATAAACAATTTTCTATAGAAAAAAAATCATTTTCTATAAAAAAAAATTAAAAAAAATTTTCTATAAAAAATTCATAGAAATTTTTCAGTAAAAAAATTTATAGAAATTTTTCCATAAAAAAAATTTATAGACAATTTTCTTTGAAAAGAATTCATAGAAAATTTTCTATAAAAAATCATAATAAATTTTCTTTTAAAGAAATTCATATAGTTTCTATAAAAAAAATCATAATAAATTTTCTATAAAAAAAAAAATCAGAAAATTTTCGATAAAAGAAATCATAGAAATTTTCTAAAAAAAAGCAGAAAATTTTCTATAAAAAAATACATAGAAAATTTTCTATAAAAACAATTCATAGAAAATTTTCTATAAAAAAAATCATAGAAAATTTTCAATAAAAAAATTCATAGAAAATTTTCTTTAAAAAAATTCATAGAAAATTTTCTTTAAAAAAATTCATAAAATTTTCAATAAAAAAAGTTCATAAAATTTTCAATAAAAAAAGTTCATAGAAAAATTTCTGAAAAAAAATTCATAGAAAATTTTCTGTAAAAAATTCATAGGAAATTTTCTGTAAAAAATTCATAGAAAATTTTCCGTAAAAAATTCATAGAAAATTTTCCGTAAAAAATTCATAGAAAATTTTCTGAAAAAAATTCATAGAAAATTTTCTATAAAAAAAATTCATAGAAAAAATTTTCTATAAAAAATTCATAGAAAATTTTCTATTAAAAAATCATAATAAATTTTTTATAAAATGTAATAAATTTTCTATAAAAAATTCATAGAAAATTTCTATAAGAAATTCATAGAAAATTTCTATAAAAAAATTCATAGAAAATTCATAGAAAATTTTTTATAAAAAAATCATAGAAAATTTTCTATAAAAAATTCATAGGAAATTTTCTATAAAAAAATTCGTAGGAAATTTTCTATAAAAAAATTCGTAGAAAATTTTCTATAAATGAAAACTTTATATAAAATTTTCTATAAAAAGATATTTTTCAGAAAATTTTCTATTAAAAGAAAATTTGGAGAATATTTGCTATTAAAAGAAAATTTGGAGAATGTTTTCCACTAAAAGAAAATGTGGTGAAATTTAGAGAATATTTTTTATAAAAATAAATTTTACCGAAGATTTTCTTTTAAATTATATTTTATATTTTATTAAATTTTATAGAAAATATTCTATTCTATAAAAAGAATATTTACAGAAAATGTTTTATAATAAAAAATTTTCTGTAATAAGATAATTTCCAAGTTCATTTCTAGTTCTCTTAATTAGTCTATAACTTTTCTATCAGAGATCATAATTATCTTATCATTTCCTATTTTAGCATAAAAGGCAACCCTTTTTCTTTTATGCTAAGTTTAATAAAATATCATTAATTATAAATATAAAAGAACAAAACTTTGTTCAACAATATTGATAAATAAATAATTTTTATAAAAGGAAAAAGAAAAAATATTTTAAAAATTTATCATTTCCTAATTATTTACAAACATTTTTTATAAATTCTTAACATTTCCATACAAAATCAATTATTCTTACATTTCAATCTAAATAACCTTTATCACTCTCAATAAGGAAATTAGTTGTGAAAAAAAGAACACATGTTAATTACCAATTGTTACCTAAATCATTCACATTAATGTCCTTCTTATTACCTTACTCAAATGTCTATTAACAATCATTTAGTATTTAATATTTTTCCCTTAAAAATAATCTCTACAACCCAGTAATACATACTAGTATTGAGTGTTGTGGGTGTTTTATCTGAGCACCCCTTACAATTGTAATACAATCAATCAGTGTATGTTGTGCTGTCAGCAAACACGTCACGTCATCAATGCCCTTACACACCTCCTTTTCCTTTCTTTATAGCATAAACTACCTGTCGAAATGTTAATCACTTTATTATTAATAAAATATTTCAATTTACTTGAAACCTTTTTTCCCTTTGTTCTCTATAATTTTTTTTTAAATATTCCAAAGCTTATCTGTGAAAAAGTACCAAGAGTATTTTAGACAAAAGTTTGCTTTATATATTTACAATAATTATTGAAAATTCTTTCATTTTAATAGAATTTGTTTAAATATTTCAAATAAATGTTTTTTATTGCAAAAAAGTGACCTAATTAAATTTTCTATGTGTGTTTCAAAATTAAAATAAATAAATGCATTATTTCTAATTAGTTTTGCTGCCCATATGGTTAGTACAGTGGTAGCGAAGGAAATGAAAAACATTAAATAATTTGAATTTCAGAATTTCTTTATTGGTTCGACTTTTGTAAAGTTATTTATTGGCTAGAGTTGGTATCCCAGTTGAACAGCCAACAGAAAGTCTAAGAATTTTGAAGGATTCTTTAAATAATAACCGTTCTTTAAACATAAATCTTTTCTTGGTCGGGAGAAGAATCACAGTAAATCTCTTGTAATAATCAAAACATTAATGCCGATTCTTTACACAAAAAGGCACTAGGAGCACTAGGATTAAAATACTAAACCTTCTAAAACTTTTTACAGGTTTCTCGTCACAGTCGAAATTTTTGCAAAAGTTTTTGTCTTTACAATAAAATTTCGTAATAACTCTCATAAAAAGTTTTTAAGAATAATTATTTTTCGATTTGTGCAATGAATTTCTGTCGCCAATAAATCTGAACTATTAGATTGGTCCGTTCACTCTAGGTCATTCTTATTGCCGAAATTTTTAGTTCGTTGGAGAAGGAATACAAAGCAGTAAAAAAAGTTAGTATTTTTTCTTTTCATTACTTCTTAATAGATTAGTGCAATAAGAACAGGAAGAGAGAGAAAAAGTGAGCGAAATAATATTTTCCTCGTTTGGTTCGTTAACACGAGGTCATTCTTCTTGCAGAAATTTTTAGTTGCTCAGAAAGAGAGAGAGAGAGAAAAAGCAGTAATAAAGTTTTTCCTGAAGAAATTTACAGTTCGTTAGAGAGGGAGATCGGATATGGTAATACAAAGCAGTAAAAATTTGTCTGTACTTAGAAGTTCGTAATTAAAAAATGATCGAAATAAAATTTTCCTTGTTTGAAAACATAATCTCTTTTTAATTATCTTTATTTTTAAAGATAATTAAATAATTTCCAATCTTTTTGAAGATTTGTAAAATTTTCTTTCAAAAGTATGAAAACAAAATTATAAAAAAGAAAGTAAAATCATCACGATGAGGAATATACTCGAAACTTGTTAACTCTCTTCTGAGGTACTCGAAAACCATTTAAATCGTTTTATTCAACACTTTGTATCTAAGAATTAAATATTCTCCGATTTTTAGAAGATTTGTAAGAATTTTTTCAGAAGTTCGAGGCAGAGTAGTGATAAAAAAATACTGTTCTCATGAAAAATATTGTCGGATTTTATTATATCACTTTGAGATTTCGTGCATAATTTTCGGAAATTTGAAATCATTTCCTTCAATAGTCTGCCTCGGAAGTCTGAAGGATATTCAACAGAGAATTTTTTTTATTGGTTTTATCGTCTGAAATAATTTTTCTCTACTATTATCGGGATTTTTAAGGGAACTTATAACACATTGAACAAAGTTTCAAAAGTAACTTAATAATCGGTTGAAGTGCTTGATAGGAATTGATAGCTGAGATACAATTCGCATTTTGACGGACAGCTAAGTTTAGTTATTGCCTGACTGTCCGTGACACTGAGAAACAATTTAGTTAAAACTCAAAATGTTCTGTAAAGCAATGATGAAATAAACTCTTAAAATATTCTTGGAAATCTAGAGATAGTATGGTTCCTAAGACAATGTAAAATAGTCTCATTCACATTAGCCTGTCTGTTAGAAATACCAAATAAACCTTCATCCCCCTCCCAAAAAAAAAAATGAAAAAAGTGGAAAGCAGCTATCAAAAATTTGCAATTTTTTCAAAAATAAAATAAGATAACGTATAATTGAAGTTTTGAAGGTCATCCGACAGAGTCTTCTACTTTGGTCTTGTCTTTCTCAATCCAGATTATTTAGTAATCTTATTGTGCACACGTTTGTAGGATCAGAATGAGAGAATTGAACATGCATTCAACCAAAAGCAGGGAAATTGGGTGCCACAAGAACTGAAGCCATGAGCGCCAGAATGCAATTTTTCATGTCTAAAATGCTGTTTTAGTACCAAAAAACTAAATCCATTATTACCCAACCGGGAAAAATGACCCCATAGCCAAATATCCACGACGCCAAGGTATTTGGTGATATCAGAAGGTTGTCATCTATTATGAGCTTTTAAAACCGAACGAAACGATCATGGCAGACCTATATCAAACACAATTGATCTGTTTGAAGAGAGTATTGAACTAAAAATACAAAAAATATGCGGCCTCATGTAGTTCGGCAAGTTAAAAAATTATGTATTTATATGACAAATAGTGGCTGTAAAGAAATTGCCATTTTGACCACTATTTGTTTCGTTTGATTCGGAATACCTTAGTATAAATGCGCTTAATTTCAGAACAATTTATGACAAAATTGGCTTGATTCGATTCTGACCTCATAAGATAAAAAGTAGTTTTGTGATTAAATCGGTTAATTACCATAAAAATTGAAAGAGATAAAAAAGCGATTGGGATTAATACATATACTGAATATCAGCTAAATATCCCATTCATCAAAGATGTGGATGTGAAAACTGATTATAATCAAGCTGAAGACTGAAAATACTTTGAGAACATTTGTCTACTTCTAAGATTGAAAAAATATCAAAAGACTTTAAATGTGCTAAATTGAACATTAGGGAGCATTTAAAGTAACAAAATTTAAATGGTCGAAGAAGCCCTCAGTATCCCTTTTTTCTCAAAGGCATACCTGACTTCGTCCTATGTAGTTCGTCCTATGTCGTTCCTTTAAAACAACTCACAGTCATCTTTGAACATTCTCCATTACGTACTAGAGACAAGCTCTCATTAAATTGGTTTTATACAATAATATTAGCTCTTCTTGTTATAATAGCAGTTACATTTATCTCCTTAAATTATTTGAGTAGTACGCAAATTGTTTTACAACCTTTAAAACTACTTGACTTAATCTTTAAAGTGAAAAAGTTTTAATACTTTTTAAAGCTTTGCATAACAAACAAATGTTTTTAAATTCTAATTTAAATTGAACCTTAATACTCGTATCAATGAATACGAATAATTGAATATTAAAAAATTGCTCTAATTATTCATTAGGGTGCGGCATTATATATTTAATTCTCTAGCTGTACTCAGACTCTACTAATGTGTGTGTTTGTTTTTGTGGGGGAACATTTTGTAGAAACTAGGTTAATGAATTAAATACAACAAGGAATAGAAATTTGATAATTAAAAAATGAATGCTTTGTTGTAAATACCAGCTCTTTTGAAAAGAAGAGAAATTATGAAATTTGAAAATGAAATTTTAAGATTAGAAAATATATATAAACTACTTTTTTTTTTTTAGAATAAGGAAAAAAGAATAAACAAAATTTTAGTTTCAATTAAAATAAATTGAGGTTATAATTTTTTTTAAATTAAATTCTTTTTTAATGTTATTAGAATTTTGCTTAAATCCAGTTATTCAAATACATTTTTTAAGCAATTTAACTGAGATATCAAAGGTCATGCATCCCAAAATGTCAAAAGAAAGAATAGTAAGAAAAAAGTATATTACAAATACGAAAAAAAAAATAACAATACATAGCATATGATATATTTCAGTTTAGTATGCAAGGATAACAAAATTAAAGGAAATCCGCAAAAATATACATAACACTCATAAAAAAAAAAAACTAAAGAGAGCACAAAACACACATGTCACTAAACTAAAATTTAAAACACTAAATATTTTTTTTACTTGAAATATTGACAACTGCATTTAATCCCCTTTTTTTCTTTAAATATACTTTTACAACGACAACTTTCCATGAATCATCTATTTAATTTAATTATCTCAATAAATTATTCCTCAATAAAAAAAACTAAATTAAACAAAGATTATTATTTTAGTTTTTTTATTTGCAAAAATCTGGTTGTAAGGGCAACGGGTGCGTTTTAACAACAACATTATTATTAGTATACCGGGATTCTCATTGCTCTCTTAGTATTCTGTTCGAAAAACCAGATGTAAACACTTGAAGCGAATTTGCAAAAGAGACAAAACAAAAACAACAGCAACAGAAAAAGTTATGCCGCTTTATTTAGGGGTTTGTTAAGGGTACTGGTGAGAAAGAGATGACACGTGTTTCCTTGTATTGTAAATGTAAAGGCAATGACACATTGAACAACCACTTTTTGCGCGTTAGAGTAGATGAACAACAGAATACAAGACTGTTAAGACCGAAAGACGGACGGGCAGGCGGACGAACGAACAGACCGAGCGCCTGGCTGGCAGGCAATGAGTAAGGCGAGCAAGCCATCACAATATCTAACATATGGAAAGCGGTGATGGGTAGGAAAGTGAATTTAATGCATAAACAGAGATGCTAATAAGGAAAGTAATGTTAGATGATTATAAAAGAAAAAACGCTAGAATGAAGAAAACACTAAAATTTAAAATAATATGTACGTTTAGAAATAGTTTTTATAGATGTTTTTTTTTTTTTTTTATAGCGATATGTTTTCAAAAATACACTAAAGATGAGAATACATTTCTAAATAAATTTAATTGAAGACTTTATCGCATTTAAGAGTTAATACTGCACACTTTCAATATTGCTTAAACTAAATATTTCCAGATATGTTTTTATTAAAAATATAATCTATAATAAATATAAATTTGACCCTAACTTTTAAAGGGTTAAAGCTAAATTCTGCTCTAATTACCATCATCAGGGCAACCAAAAATGTGCAAAATCATATTTTGCCTAAGCTTCAAATGAATTCAACAGTAAGTTATTTATCCTTATCAGACAATTTTAAGAATTTTAACATCAATTTATTATAGTATATTTTGGTTCTAACAGCATATTATTATGCATATGTTACGCTAAAGAGCATAATTTTGCACTTTTTGCCATTAAGGGAAACATTTTGCATATTTTGCACCCAATAGCATGTTTTAAATAACCTGCTGTTAGTAAAGATTTCGTTTTACACTAATATTCGTTTTTCCCTAATAATTTTTATTCTACAAGTTGATAGAAATTTTGTAATTTCCTGATGCAATATATTAGCTTCGAATATTTGTAAGTGCAAAAAGAAGATTGCTACCATTGCCAGTAGATAATTTAAGTTTTACCGCGAAAAAATTATATTTTAAAGCATATTTTTTAATTTCAAAAAGAACAAGAACAATCAAGAATATTTTTTATGTGTATAAAACACTTATTTAGAGCATATTTTTGGTTGCCTTGATCATCAGTTTAATCTGCTACAAATTAAATAATTAATTTTTATATTTAAAACAAATTTTATATTTAAATATTTAAATTTGTTTAATGATTTGTGTAAAAATATTTATAAAATAACCACTATTTATTAATTCGGAAAACATATTCTACTTAACATAAATCACAATTGATATTCAATTGAATTTTGCTTGACATTATTTTCTGTTACAAAACAGTTGCAAGTTTAAACAACGGCTAACAAATGCGCATGTATTTGTCAAACAAGTGGTCACACAATTTTGAACAATATTTGTCAAATGTGACCGTAGTTTAAGTGAGATTAATTATACTAAAATAGACAGTTTTATATGAATAATTTTACTTTAGTTTAGTCGTAAAATTGTTATAGTGTTTCTGTTTATTCAGTAGCATTTTTATGGTTAGCTTTACTATGCTTAATACTTAATACTAAAACTAGCAAATAATTTAAGCTCTAAAATACGTCATTTGCTTGTATTGTATCAAGAGCCATAAACTATGTGCGATGTTGCTTATATACTATATTATAAGAATAAAACGAAACGTACGTAAATTCAGTAGCTAAATTTGGGATAAATTACGCATGGATTGAACATTTTTAATGACGTTTAATATTGTCTCCAAATTCATATAAACATTTCAGTGTCGGTTTGAAATAAATACATCACACATTTTTTCGATTTCAATTCGTTTCGTTTTCGAAATCGATTTCCATCACATAACCGAATGTTTTTCTTATGATTTAAAAACTAATATATATTTTTTTATATTTCTATACGAACTTTATTGGACCAAAAAAAAAAAAAAAAAAAATGTCCGCATTGTTTCAGCTGGAAACAATAAATCAAAATTAGAATTATTTGTTGGCCATTAGATTCATTTACAATTTTTTGCCAAAACTTGCCAATTAGAAGAAACAATTTTTTTCTATAGGTACTTTTTGTTCAAAAAATTATTATCTTTTTAAAATTTAGCTAACAGGTCACTCGAAATAGGAAAAAGATGAAATTCTTAGTAAATATGTTTTAAAGGAAGGTGGAATTAATTATAAAAAAATTTTAATTAAAAAATAATAATAATTTATTTATTTTTTTTTGTCACAAAAGGGTTAAGAAAAAAATTTAAATTGAAATAAACTTATTGCAAATTGATAAAATACAATATTCAATGCGAAAAACTCATGTAGATAGTTTTGGTCACAAAAAGTGGTCCGACAGACCTATATGCAATGTAGAAAGGAAAGTAAGAAAAGTATAAAATTATGGCTAATCTGTTGGGTTTTGATATTTTGGAGTAGAACTTTTAATTCTCATTGAGTTCATAAAGTCTGCCTGATTAGCTGGTCTAAGCAACCGGAAATGCGCATAGAAACTAACTTTCCTAACTAGCGATTGGGATAATGACCACAATATTAAAATTGTACATGGGCTTTCTTTACATTGACTAAAAGTTCAAAAACTTTTTAATCTTGACAAACGGTTTTCAATATTTAGAACCAATAAAATGGTTGATTCTACCATAAAATGGTTGCAACCGATATTTAATTAAAGTAGCTTCCCAAAATTCAATAGAGTAAGGCAAATTTTTTTAAAAATAAATAATTTTTCTTACTTTAGTGCTTCAGAAAATATTAAAATAAATTTGTTTTACTTCTAAGCGGCTCATCTCGATTAAAAAAAAAAAAAAAAAAAATAGAGACCAATAAATGCTTCTATAATATCGCTTCTTTAACAAAAGTGCTTCTAGGCAAGCAGTATTTCTTCAAAGAACAAAATCTTGAGAAAATTTCTGACAAGTCCATAAGTCATTTAAAATTTTCCGTAAGTCATTCTACAACACTTGTTTCGGAGTTTCGGTAATAACTCAAAAATTTGTGAATCGATTTTGCTGATTTTAAATAGTAAAATTTTCAAAAGTATTTCTGATATATTGCTGCATTATTTAAGAACGTTGGTAACCTGGGCTCTTGGACAATTAGATATGAACAGGCATACGGACTAAATGAATACCTTTAATTTAGATGAAATTTATGCTATCGCAAATAAAAACTGTCGAAAGGGAATGGCAATCTGAAGTCCTTGGTATGATTAGTATAGGATATAAGAAGGGTTCCTCTTTAAGCCGAAATTTCTACGCTGTCTTTTTTATTTAATATTATTTTTATTTTAATATTAAATTTTGTTAATTATGCTATCTTTTATGAAATATTGTATAGTTATAATTTTTATAGAATTTCTGCCTTTTGCTTTCGCAGTATTATTATGGTTCCTTTAGTGGTATTCTCCGATACATTTATATTTTGTAATGGTATTCTCGGCAAATTTTTTTTAATATTGCTTTTTTATTAAAATATATAATCGAAAAATTAGGTTTGTTTTGGCATTTTTAAATTCTAATTAAATCGGATTTCTGATTCATTTGTAGAATTGGAAAAAGAGGGACTTTTTGGTACTTTTAAATTCTAATTAAGTTATGAATCGATTTAATGGTACTTTTTATGTTTCAATAATACATTTTCTCGTTTCAAAGGTACTTTTTCTTAAGTCTAATGGTTTGTTTATCTTAATGGTACTTTTGGTAATTTTTAATATAATGTATTAAAAAAAATTATTATGCCAAAAATCTCTATCAGTAAATTAAAAAAATATTAAATTTTTATAAATATATAAATGATCACATAATAATTATTTTATAATTATCTCTTCACAAATTTAAAAGATCTAGAAAAAACGTTTTTACTTGCCAATTTAAAAAATCGTTAAAACACTTTAAAAAATTTAAATATTTATGTCAAAATTTTATGGCTATGGAATAATATCACATTAATTTTTATTTGTTTATTTTAAAATATTATTTGCAATCGATTTAGTTAATTAAAAAAATCATATTTTAAACAGTAATTGTTTGCACTTTTAAAAATCACTTAGTTGACATCACTTGCTGGCTGGCAGCACATTTTTATTGATTTGTTGCAAGAAGATATAACAACAAAAAAGTAACACTCACGAAAAAAAATGAGAAAAACAACAACAACAGTACACACATACAAAAAAAAAAAAAAAACTTATGAGCATATACCAAAATAAGGCACAGCCTAATTTAATATACTTTTTTTCTTTTTCAGCTTTTTCTTATTTGTAATTTAAAACTTTTCTTCTTTAATTATTCGAAATTTCACACAATTCTTTATCATTTAACACAAAAAAATGTTGAATTTTTATAAAACACTTTATTTTAAGAACCATATTTAACACTCTTTTCATATGTACATTTTTAAACTCCTGTATCCATGATTTAATTTTTTTCTGCTGCTGCTACTGCTGCCTCTTCCACTGATGAGTGTTGTGTCTCAAAAACCTTTGCTTTGGGTTTTTTTTCTAAATTAAATTCTTTCCATGACTTTTTCGTTTCTTGGCATCGTTTATTGTTAAATTGTTTAATATTTATGATCAATTTTATTTAATTAACTTAATTTATTGTAATAATCTTTTATTTTCTGTTTATTTTATGTGGTAGACTCTTTTTGCCTTCTTTTTTGCTGTTGGTCTGTGCCTCTCGACGTAAACTATTGAAGCGAATTTATTTGTAAAATAAATTTTATTTTCTTTTGGCCTCCGCTTTGTGTCTATCTTCTGAATTGTTCGTTATTCTTTTCATTCGTGTGTTTGTATCTGTTTATAAGCAGAGTTGTATTTGTAAGTATTTTTGTTATCTACTCTTTTCGTTTGCCTGAATTACGGCGAATTTATCTTTTTTGCCTGTTGTGTTTTTTTCGTATTTTTGTTTTGCTTTTGTTATTTTGTTTGTGTGTTGTTTATCTGTCTGTCTGTCCGTCCGTCTATCTATCTGTAGTCTTATCGGTGTTTTATTTTTTTGTTTTCATTATTTGTTGTTTCTTTTTGGTTTTATTATTTTATATTTGTAACTGAGTAGTTTTAGAAAATATAGGTAAATGGAGAATTGAAGTTGATAGCAACAAAAACAAATACAACAATAAAAATAAGCTGAACGAATTGTGGTGTAAAGTAAATACATAGAGAACACGTGAAGCTGTGTTTAGTAAACATTAAATTGGGGGAATTTGGTAAAATTTGAGACTTAATTAAATTTATAATAAAAGAAAATTAAATTTAATTTCGTTTATTTTAAGCAAATAAAATTAAGTTTTCTTTATTATACTAATTTATATTTTTAGGGTTAAATATTTTCTATCTAAAATTAGTTTAAATATTCATATAAACTAATTTTGTAACGTAACTATTAAATCTATTTTATTTACATACCTATTTCCAAAATAATTTTTTAATAATTTGGGAAATTTGGTAATTTTTTTTTTGTTTATAGTATTTGATGCTAAAAATATGAAGCTTCAAGATATTTTTTAAAATTAATTTCAACCGTATAATTTAGTTTTATCCATGTCAAATGGTAAAGACTGATTTTTTTAAACAAATTTCTGATAAAATTCAGTTTTTCCACAATTTTTCGAGTTTAACTGCAAAGTTTAAAAAGAAAGTTCTTTAAAAGCATAACCTTCAATGCAAAACCTTTAAAAAATATTGTTGTAAATACAATTTGTAGAACTTATTTGATTTTATCTGGAATAACTTACTTAAACTTTCCATGCATTTTTAATTTTTGACCCAGGAAGTTGTTTTAAAAAAAGATAAATTAAAATACTTTCTCTTAAAATATATGAACAATTTACTGATAAATTTTAGAAAATGTTTAAGTACTTTATTTTGTCTTTCTAAACAAAATAACAATTAAAACGTTATATAGAAATATGTTTAATATTTAATTTTGAAAAAAAAATGGAAAATAAATTTAACGAGAAAGAAAGATATGGTCGGTTAAGACCGACTACATGATACCGTACACCATTGTGTACGACCATAAGAGTTCGGGAAGGGGACTTATATTACACCTGAGGCCAATTTTACTAAATGTTGATACTAACATCTAAATGATTTTATTCACTTTAGCACGATTCTTGGAAGTGGGTTTATATGGGTAAATTATGGAACGATTCTCATAAAATTTGGCAATGTTATTTTTACTTACATAAATTTATTTGTATAGAATATTAACTTGATACTAACATTCCTATGGAATTTATGCACATTAAAGTGATTTTAGGAAGAGGGGTTTATGTGGGAGCCACGGTCAATTGTGGACCGATCTTCATAAAATTTGGTCCTAAGATTGATACTTGTATAGAACTTCTTTGGATCGTATTAAAATATTCTTATTTTTAAGGCATTTTTGAGTCTTTAAACTTTATTTCGTTGGGACATTTGTATGGGGGCTAGGTGAAATTATGGACCGATCACAACAAATTTCAATAGGCTTCGCCCTTGATTATTTTTAAAATTGTGACCCGTACTTTGTGCACATGGTTTACATGGACAGCCAGCCAGGCAGACGGACGGACGGACATCGTTAGATCGATTTTAAAAGTGATTTTGACTCGATTGGTATACTTTAAGGTGGGTGTTGGATAACTATTTCTATGCGTTACAAACATCTGCACAAACGCATAATACCCCAAACACCTATGGTGGTGTAGACTATAAAAGTAGTGAACAAATCATCTCTAGTTAAAAAGCTACTTTTTGAAAATCTAAAATTAACCTAAAGATTATTGAGATACGAGGTCTTTATTGCAGGAACTATACGCAAAATATTTTGTTTGGAATATCTCAAAATCTACATCCCACATTAGGTCGTTTTTCTAGTAAAAATAAAAGAGTCATTTTGTATAACGTAATTTAAAGAAATATTTTTGACTATTTCAAGTTTATTACAAACAAACGTAATGACATAGATTCATATGTATAAGTATTTACAAAAGAAAAAAAGTAAGAAAGATATACAAACATACATTTTCGGGATTCTCGAAAAAAAACCTTTAAACTCATATTACACAGATACAGATATTTATGACAAATTATATTTAAATAGTTATATACATGAGGCAGTCAATTGCGGGATGATATTTGTATGGGGAGCAGGTGAAAGAATTTTAATAGGTTTTATTCTTGTACCAAAAAATTTCGACCTGTACTTTTTATTTAAGGTTTACGTCGATAGATAAAAAGACAGATAGATAGACAAATATACAGCCATCATCAAATAAATCAAGAAAATTATTCTCAGTCTTCTGTTATAATATTTATGTGGGGTTTTGAATTTTTTTGCTGTACGTCGGAAACATACAGGCGGTGTAAAAAGTATAATATAATTTTGTCAACACTGATAGGAATTTACTTGTATAAGACCCCAACAAAAACTTTGTTTTCCTGGTAAGCTAGCAAGTAAAATTGGAAGCAAAAATAAACTTATTTTTTGCCTGAATAACTAGTTATTTTTGTTCGAGCTGTCCACAAATTCATGTAGTTATTTTTAGACTCTAGGGATACCCAAAAATATGTACCTAAACAAAAAAAAAAGAACAAAAAAATTTTGCCGTCAGTGAGATTTGAACTTGGACACAAATTAACGATTCGTTTTTAATGACTAACGTTTTACTCAGTACGCCATCTTGCACTTAATTTTCTAAGTGACAAAAAATCTTTTTTAGTATAAAATATCTTTTTAGACATTTTGTTATGAAAAACAAACAGAATGTTGTTGGTTCAACAACCTTCTGGTTGCTAATCCAGCGCTTTAGCCAATTCATCCACGTGATTGCAGTATTACTGTGCTATTATACTATTGAGCACTTATTTATGTAATACAGAGTAGGTAAATAATAATGACGCCTCATTATCGAGGAACTACTTTAATAAGTAGTTGCCATTACCGAAAACCAAAAAGTTTTTGCTGGGACTATACAACAAATTTTAGGTCATCAAGTATTGCTTCAATGATTTCAAAGCGAAATGAAAGTAAACTATCTGATTAATGAGATCTCCAAAGTCTCTTTCAAAGTTAGTTCAAATTACGATTTTATAGACTTTTAAATTTAGGATATTTTGAAGAAACTTTTTTCATTATATGCGAAAATAAAAAAAAAAAAAAAATATTAAATCACGAAATTTTAATGTATTTAAGGGTACTTAAAGAAATAAAGTTTCTCTTAGATATTATTTGAGATTTTTATTAAATAACCCATCGTTTTATATTTTGAACGTGATTCTCCGAAAGGAAATATAGGATATAATATTAATAAAAATGGAAAAGTATTGATTTTATTCACAATTGAGTGAAAGTACCCGTGCATACCAACAATTAGGTGTAGAGTCTCCACCGGAGACAAACTGGTGGGCAAAAAAAAAAAAAATGTTTTTTTCTTTAAATAAAAACAAGTGGATTAGATGGATTTTGAAGTGCGAAAATATTGAGCGGATAAAAAAAAATATGTTTAGGTGACCTGAAGATAATTTTAATCGGCATCTAAAGGCGTTTTATTTATCTAAATTTGTCAAACCGTTCTCTATACAAGTGTGACCGTCATGCCCATAACAAAAATTAATATGTGAAAAAAACGAGTGAGAATGTTATATTCCGCTCGGCCGAATATATATATAAAACTTTCTTATATGGGACCACGCCCATTTTACTATTTGGAGTTAAGACGGGTACCCTGTTTTCCTAGTATTCGATCCATAACTTTTTTTTATGAACCGATTTCCATCATTTTCAATACCAAACAAACTTTATATAAGAAAAATATTTGAGCCAAAGTTTGTTCCCCTAGGAGGTCCGCTCCCTGCTTTCAGCAACAGACAGGCGGCCATAGTTAGATCATCTTAGATTTTCACGAGGGCCCAGAATATATATAGTTTGTGGGGTCTTTTTGCCCACCAGTGTATCTCCACTTAATTGTAGTAATATATATGGGTTCTTTCACTTATCTGTGAACAAAATCAAGATTTATGCATCAATTTTAATGATATATGGATTATTTTATTTATAACATTACCAGATGTGTGTTAAAAATATAGGAAGTATGCAAATATGCTTCAACAAATTCACTAATGACAAAATGCTTTTAAGTGTAAAATATCTTAACTTAAAACGTTCAAAAAGCTAAAATATGTCTTAAAATAAGGATTATGCTTTTAAAAGTAAAATATCCAGATATAAGCGCTAAGAAAGCAATGCCAAAATTCTTTTAAATATCCAAAATGAAGCGCAGTCAAATATATGATATTGCATATTTTCGCTTGTTCTGGTAAAAACCGGGGCTATTTATTAAATGTAGTGTTTTAATTGTATTATAAATGATTTTAAAAATTTAACATAAAATATACATATTATAAAATAAAAATAAGTGGAAAGTTAGATTTTATTTAAAAACAAATTCGGAAATGTGTAAAATATTCTTAAACCAATGTTTTCATGAGAAAATATGCAAAAAAGCACTTTGGAGGATATTTTGCCATACATATTAAGTGCTAATATGCCCAAATATGTTTTTAAACACAAAATATGCAAAAAGGACCTTTTAACCTCAAAAATATGCTGTAAACAATTGATGGATAAATCCTTACTACTTTTAATCCTTCTGTTTACTTTTATAGTAATGAAAATTTACTTATTTAGGCAGTAATAATTTGATATCTGCATACATATGTTATTTAATAATTGAAGTTGTGATTACATGTGTTCAAAATGTGTTCCTATATAATTTAATTTTATATACCTATTTTAGTAAATATAATTAAAATAATTTTCTTAAAATTACTACATACTTTTAGAAGTTTCAATAAATTTCCTTTTAATATAAAAACAAAATTTGTAAATAATATTTTCTATTAATAAATACAAGCAACTAAAAAAGTTGTTATACTTATTAAAGATATAACATTTCTACATTTTTTTCATAATAAACCCTATAAATATAAATTTGTTTCATGTCAGCAAAGTTTGTTTTTTCCCTAGAAAGCACAAAACAGTAAAAATCTCTAGTCATTTTTCCAATAAAGGTTAAATTTTCCTAGATGCTTAAAAAAACGAATGCTCAGGTCTTTCTTTTTTTTTGGCCTTAAAAACACAAAAAGGTCAATATAAAATTTAATCGTTTTTCTTTAACAATATGTTTCTGAGATTCCTAAAACATTACAGAAAATCGTTAAAAAGTTCTGTATAAAAATAAAGTTTCAATAGAAGACATAAAAACAAAGTTACAACATATTATAATCGAACTCGTATGTTCAAGTCCTAAACCATATAAACGTTTATAAAAAAAGTTAGTTTATACTTAAATTAGTTTCTCATCAACCAATATGTTACATTTAATATGACCCAATACACACTCTTTCTTACAGGTCCCTTTACTCTTTCTGCTTACTCATTTTGTAAAAACCTATCATAAACTTCATACGTTTTTTTTTCTTTTTATATGATATGTTTTTTTTTTTTTGTTGTCAAATATTTTTTCCATGTTTTCATATTATCAAAAATATGACTTCTATGACTGCATAGGGATTCCAAATTCAGTATTTTCTGTAAAACATATTTGATAATAAAAAGTATTTTTATATATGACATTTATTCAGTTATATATACAACACTTATATGCTTAGAAATATTATAGAAATTGTTTTATTTGTTAGAAAAAAAGGTTGTAGAAATAAAATTATATGTGTAAAGAAATGTATTAATTTTATTAAGAATTTTGCTTGTGTGATAAGCGTACTCGTATTAAAAGAAATTTAAGCAAAACTTTTCTACGAAAATAAAACATATTTCAAATTATTATATAGCTAGCGAAATTTTTCTTTATACGAAAATTCTAAGCACAAGAAAATTAAAGAAAAAATTTTCTATGTAAGGAAATATAAGATAAATACTTCCATATAAGAAAATTTAATAGAACATTTTCTATATAAGAAAATTTAATAGAAAATTTTTTATATAAGAAAATTTAGAAAACACTGTAAAAAAAATTTTAAGGGAAATATTTCTATACAAGAAAGTAAAGAGAAATTTAAAAGAAAATTTTCTGTAAAAAGAAAATTAAGATTTCTTTCTGAAAAAGAAAATTATATGGGAAATTTAAGAAAATTTTTCTATAAAATGAAATTTAAGGGAAAATTTTCTGCAAAATGAAATTTCATAGAAAATTTACCAAAAGCTGTTTATATAAGAAAATTTAAGAAAAAAATTTCTATATAAAAAAATTTGAGAATTTTCTATAAAAAGAATTAAGAGAAAATTTGCCATATAAAAAATTCAAGAGAAAAATTTCCATATTAGATAATTTAAGAAAAAAATTTCTATATAAGAAAATTTAATTTGTTAAAAAATTTTCTACAGATAAAATTTTCTGTAAAAAGAAATTTAAGAGACAATTTTCTATAAAAAGAAATTTAAGAGAATATTTTGCATAAAAATAAATTTAAGAGAAAATTTTCTATAAAAACAAATTTTATAGAATATTTTCTATAAAAAGAAATTTCGTATATTATTTTCTATAAAAGGAAATTTCGTAGAATATTTTCTATAAAAGGAAACTTTTTCTATTGAAAAATTTCTATAAAGAGAAATTTTCGTAGAGTTTTCTATAAAGAAATTGTAATAGAAAATTTTCTATAAAAAGAAATTTACATAGAAAATTTTCTATAAAAAGAAATGTTCATAGAAAATATTCTATAAAAAGAAATTTTCATAAAAATTTTCTATCAAAAGAAAATTTATCAAGAATTTTCTATAAAAATAAAGTTTACCAAAAACTTTCCATATACCAAAACTTAAGAGAAAATTTTCTTTAAAACGAAAGAAAATGAAACATTTTCTATAAAAAGAAATTTAAGAGAAAATTTTCTTTAAAAAGGAATTTACGAGAAAATTTTCTATAAAAAATGTTTAAGAGAATATTTTTATAAATAAAAAATTACCAAAAAATTTCTATATAAGAAAATTTAAGAGTAACATTTATATATAAGAAAATTTAAGAGAACATTTTCTATAAAAAGAAATTTAAGAGAAAATTTTCTATAAAAAGAAATGTAGGATAAAAATTTCTATATAAGAAACTCTAAGAGAAATTTTTCAATATAAAAATTTTACAGATAATTTTCTATATAAAAATTTTAAGAGAAAATTTTCTATACAAGAAAATTTAAGATGAAATTTTCTGCAAAAAGAAATTTAAGAAAAAAATTTCTATAAAAAGAAATTTTGTAGAAATTTTACTCCAAAGAGATATTTTATAGACAATTTTCTCTAAAAAGAAAATTTCCAGAAAATTGTTTATGAAAAGAAAATTTACAGAAAATTTTTTTATTAAATAAAGATTTATAGAAAATTTTCTTTCAAAACTTTTCAAAAATTTTTTCTAAAAAAAATTTAATTAAAATTTTCTATAAAAAGAAAGTTTTGCGAAAATATCGTTTAAAAAAAATTTGCCAAAATTTTCTATAAAAAGAAAATACATACATTTCCTGTATAAATCCATTTACTAATTTCATTTGTTAGATTATTTTTAAAAACTTCTTTAGAACTTTTACAGTAATTTTAATATATTAGTCTAATTTCCTTTTAAAATCCTTAAACAAATAACTTTTCTAATTAATTAATTCCAAAAATCAAAATAATTCCATTTTAATCCAAATTACCTTCATTAAAATGCTACTCATAATTTCAAAACATATTCAATATTCATTCTCCCACATATTTTTTGCATTTTATTTTTAATACACATTTATGTTTATTGTTTTTATATTTGATAATCTATTTCAGTTGATTTTCAATAAATTCCAATTTTACCTTTAATAAACAGAAAAATATTTATGACGAACAATAACAAAAACAAGAACAAAAAAAGAATAATAATAACGATAACAGGAAATAAATGGAAAAGCAAAAAATCATTTTTAATACTCTCAGTGGTGGGCACGAGTGATATAAAAGGTGTCATTAGGAAAACTCATTAAACGATTTTATGTGACAAAAATTTGACATGCCCAACACCAACGACAACAGCACCAACACCTTTTCTAATAGCAATCTCCTCCTCACTCTTTCCTCAAACCTCATAGGAAAACATCAGTTCTTTGCTTTATTCATAAACATAAAAAGGTAATACCTATTTAAAGGGGGGATGGAGTAGCCGTTTAATGTGTAGGAAAGAGGCTTTAGTATTGTGTTCAAGTATTAATTATTACTGTTTACACCTGTCAATATTCAAAAAAATTTTTTTTTTATGTTTTTATTTTCTTCCTAATATTTTTGTAGGTACAGCGAATTCGAGCGCAACATTATTATGATTATGAAATAAAGTTAATACAGCTACTAACTGATTGTTGTTAAAAGAGGAAAAGAAAATACTTGTTAAGATAATAAGCAATGTTCTTATTGTGTTCAGGCTTAAATAAGATATAGGGACCAAAACACTGTTTCTAGGGGAGAATAATAGGGAAGATGATTTGAAACTTAAAAAAATTTTAAATTTAAATTTTTGAAAATTTTTCGAGTTTGGCTACAATTTGTTATAAATTTTTCTATAAAAGTTTATACAACGATCTTCTATGGCATTTTTTTCTGGCTAAAATGCTGCCTTTTTTCTGCCCTTTGCTCTCTTGTGTGTTCTGAAAAAAAAAAAAATGCAATACTGTAAATGTATCAGATGTTCTTTTCATAGATGTTCTTTAATTAAAAAAAAAATATGTTACATGTTTCACCCTAAAATTATTAATAGCAAAAATCATTTTTAGATAGAAGAATTTATTTTTAATATTAATTAGTGTTTATTTATTTATGTTCCAAAAAATTATGATAATTTCAAAAAATTTCAACAAAAAATCCGAAAATATCACAAAAAAAAAAAAAAAAAAAAAAAAAAAATAGAAAAATTTTACAAAAAATTCAGTTTCAAAAATATGGGAAAATTTAATAAAAATTCAGAATTTCACAAAAAGCTCGAAATTTAATATTTCTCTCTTAATACTTTGTTCTATTATAATCACAAAAAGAGTACAAATTTTGGTAGGGGAAATGTTTAAAATTGTATGATATACAGTAACAAGGACATACATATGTATATACAATCATATATTTTTCTTTTTTGCCCCAAAAAGTATGCACCAAATAAAATATAAAATAAAATACTTTGTTTTAAAATAAACGTATAAAAATTTTCTTGATAAACTTTACAAAGGTTTTTTCCTTTTACAAACTTTGAAACAACGATTTGTTCTATATATATCAATGTCGTGATACGTGACAAGGTCATAATATTAATCTCAAAGTAAATATTAATAATATGGAGCGGAATCAACATTTTTTTTAAATAAATATATAACTTCTAATCCGCTGGTTGGTTAAAATTTCACATAGGCTTAGTGTAGAGGAGTGTACAATTTTATGTGTGGAAGTGGTACTCCACAGGCTCTTTAGAAGCAGAGCTATGAGGCTCAAATTGGGGCAATTCTGACACCGCTATACCTGATTTTTGTTTCTTACCCGATTTTAAAGATTTTTGTATCCTCCTAAAGCTCTTGTTAAGATCTATGAAAAATATGCTTGCATATGCTATTTATCTGTTACAGTTTTCGAGTTATTTACAGTTTAAATTTCACCTGATTCAATTTTGCCAGATCTTAGTCCAATTTTTTACATAGCTTAATATTTTGAACCGATTTAGCGAGATTTTTCCTTACTTAGTTAAAGAATAAAATTATCTATTGGCCAAAGAAAACTTAAATTCGTTATCTTTACCGAGTCCAAAAACAAACGATTTTAAATTTGAAAATTACAAAAATTATGATTATTTGTTCTTTTTTGACCGAAAAAGTGTCTATGAACTTTTTTTATTTAAAATATGTTCTTTACGAACATATAATAATTTTAAAATTTTCTGAAAGGTATCTTCACAGAGACGATTTTAAAATTAAAAATCAGGCCAATCACAGAATAGGACTAAGTACAGGCCTTCCCGAATCCGACCTATTTTATGTCGAAATTTTACTTTTATGCTTGAAAATCCCAAAGCTTGAATCTAAAAAGAGAGAAAAAAGGCTGTAGCCACTTTTCGAAAAAAAAAACAAAATAATTTTTGCAATTTTAAAATTCAAAATCGTTTATTTTTGAACTCGGAAAAGATATGCACTTTCTTTTATTCGATATATAATCTAACTGGAACAAATTTACAAAATCGGATGAAAATATTGGGCTATATATTTAAAGAACTGCACCTATATTTTGCTAAATTGGGATAGTTGAAATTTCAAATACAAATAACTTGAAAACTATAAGAGGTAAATAGCACATGTAAGCATGATTTTCATAGGCCTTATCAAGAGCTTAAAGAATATATTAAAACAATTTCAAGCGAATAAGAAGTTTGGCAAGCGGTTAAAAGTTTTCTATGTCGAAGATGCCCTATTTTGAGTCCAATGGCTCCGAATCTGAGGGGTCTGTAAAGTCCCCTTTCCAAACTTAAAATTTTCTGCTACGGCTGTGACAAATTTTATATAGATCCAACTGTGCGGTGGTAAGGGAACAAAAAATTATTTTTTTTTAGTATTATTCCTGTATTCAACTCAGTTTAAAAATCCGTAACTTTTTAAATGAATACAATTTCCCACCATCAGTTTTGAGAATATTTTCCATAATATTGTTATTATTGAATTGAATTGAATTATAATTCATATTATTGAATATGAATTAGTGATATTATTGAACTTGATATTGTATTATTGTCCAAACTTCGTTTGAATTTTTGTATTTTTATTTTTATTTGTAATTTGCTATATTATATACATATCTTAAGTCAATGTAAATTACTTCCATGTATATAATGTAATTATTTGAATTAAACCTTAATTGTGAATTGTATATTAGTTGTAATTTTAACATTTTGTTGCCAAATTGTTGTTCAATTTTATTATGCATCGAAAACTCGAAGTTCCCTTAAAAATCAAGATAAGAGATTTTCTGAACTTCTCTTTTTTTAACCAGTAATGAGTTCATCACGTTTTGTAAATAAAATTAACCATTTTTTCTTCAATAATTATTGCAAAATCTCACACTTTTCTTTATAATAATTAGAATCAGGTTTTAATGGCAATTGTAATTAACTTATAATTTTTAGAATATAGATTTATAGTTTCTAGAATATTCAATAAGAAAATTAAAATATTTCAAAAGTTCATAACATTTTCGAGGAATGCGGTTTAAAAAATTTTAGCCATTAACTTAAAGAATCTGTAGAAATAATTTAATTCATTTTATGAATGCTAATGGATCACTACTCGGGATTAAATGTTAATTTTGAGGAAAGAAATCCGGACAGATATATATAATAAGTCATCATACAGTTTTATAATGACACATAATGTATAATATGTATGTTTCAGTCGATCTCAATTTCTTTTGACAATGGTTTAAGAAGTTTTTAAAATGATTATAAAAACGTTCTGAAGTAAAATATTTTATTATTTTTTTCACCCAAAATAACGAGTCTTATATATGAAAAAATGTAAAGCCCATTTATATAATTTTTGAAACTTATGATAACAAAATTTATATAAAATTATTTATCTGATATGGCATAAATTAGTGTTCACAAATTATTAAGGATACGAAAATAACATCCTTGAAAATGTTGTAGTTTCATTTTATAAAAAATTTATTTCAAATGTTCTACATTTGGTCAACATTTTCATATAGTTACATATAGTTAGAATTTAAAAAAAAAAAAAAATTGTACACATTATTTCATGATATATAATCTTTAGCATTAAAAAAAAATATAAAAATGTTATAAAATTTTAAAACCTTTCAAAAAACCTGTATGATAAGGTCATATTCTAGCATTTCCCAGATTACAATAATAAGGACTGCGCACGAAGAAATGAGTGCTTATAACTCAGCTTATAAAAATGAAACCAATGGGTTAATCTTTTTAAAATTTTGTTTTGTTAAGAACCGTTATATTTTCGTTTTAATTTTAAAGAAAAATTAATTTTTTATTCATTTTTAATAAAATATTTAATATTTTCTGGAATACTCTCCAGAAAAGCTTTATTGTGTTTTTGATAACTTTTTTGTAAGAATGCGTCCACTTCTATTTTACTTTTGATTGAGATTTAGGAGTTATTTAAATATTTGTTTTACTATAACCCAATACATTTCAAATGGACTGAGTTCTCGACAGTATAATGAATTGGTCTCCCTATATAACACCACCATTTGTTTGATACCACTCCGCTTGTTTTTTGTTGCTGTGATGAGATGCGATATTAGTCCAGAGAAATTAGAATTTGCTGTCCCTTTTAACTATAGAAAAGAATATTTTCCGAAAGCACTCATTTGCCTACGTTTCTTTGTGAATAGTGTTATTTATTGTCAATAAAGTGTTTTTTCCCGGACGTGCAAATGGATTGCCAGACAGTTTTTATTTTTGTACACGATATTTATCTGATGCATTTCCCATAATATCTCTGATATGGAATTCTTGACCTGGATGCTGTAAGAAGTTCGATAGTATGTACTTAATATTGACCTTTAGACGCACTCATATTTTTGAAAAAATAAATAAATAAATAAATAAATAAGTAAAAATAATCTTTATAATTTTTCGTTCTCTCCTTTGCCTTCATATTTTTTTAGCGGTCCTATTAGGAACTTTTTACTTTGGCTCTTCAGGCTAAATTTTTTTTAAACTTTTTTGATAAAAGATACTGAGCAATTTAATAAATGAGATGCAGAGATTTTACCTTAAAATACGCATTATTTTGTTTGCGATCCTAGAGTCTGTAAATAAACTTTTTCTTCGGTTATCAGAATTCATTACGATGATCATGAACTCCTTGTATTTTTTTGTGACTCAAAAAACTAAGTTGATCGACATTTTGGTTATAAATTTAAATTATACTTTTGCATGAATTTTGTCAAATTTTCATTTAAAGAAAAACTATTTATGCCATTACAACAAAACTTGCCACGTAGTTACTGAGAAAAATAGCAAATGTAAACAAGTTAACGGTTCTAATTTTTTTCACGTATAATGAATGTTATAAGCCTTAAAGTATGCAGGGATTTTTTCATACTCAGTCCTTGGCTTGTTAAAGAAAGTAAATTTAGTGTCCCTAACAGCCCGTCTAGACGTAACACAATATGTAAGATTTTTCTGTCAGAGAATGTCAAATTCGCTCTCTGAGAGAATTATTTCAGGTGTAGATTCAAATATTAGTATTATAAGATGTATTATTAGACTGTTGCGATGAGATTTCTCTACACAACCATCTTATAAGATGAAATTATTAAAAAAAAAGAACAATGTTTTTTGTAAAATTGTTTTCTTTTAATGATTGTTTTACATTTAAAAAAATATTTTTATAAAAATTGTACTAAACAAGTGTGAATTTTTTAAATAAAAAGTACATGTTTACTCTGTGACTGATTGATTAGAATACCTGTACCCCTTATTTAAGATTTAACACAATATAAAGAAAATGGTTGCAAAAAATTCATAGGGTGACTACAAGGTAATTTTTCTGAAAGCTTAGGTCTTCCTCTACATCTTTCCCATATAATTTAATTTGACTAGTAGTTTAGGAGATACAGATTTACTAAAATTTTTTCTTTTTGCAATCGGCTCCCACTGTGTGATCACAGACATAAATTTTACATTTTATCTAAATATTATTTTTTTTTGTTTAAATCTATTTTTATTGGAAAATATCTCCAAATTTGGAAAGAAATTTGTTTTTTATTAAGAAATATCTGTGACTTTTGATAATCTTTATTTCTCGAAAAATTCCTTTCAATAAGATTTAAACCATTTATTATTTTTTTTTAACATTTTTATTTACATTTTTTTAATTATTTTATTTTTGTTTTTCCCTTAAGATCTAAAACAAAATAAGTCATTTTTCATTTCAAATTTGAATAAAAGGAAATTTAGAAAAACTGAAAATTTTTCCCTAAATACTTAACAAATTAAGTAATTTTCTATAAACTGCCACAACGGCACCAAATCCCTTAAGAAACAGTGTATTTGCTTTTTTTCATTATAAATACCTAAGTATTTAAATTTTTTGTGTTTTTATTCCCAGTATGGAAAAAAGTCTTGGTAAAAGGGAAATAAGTAAATGTATAAGAATGTATGAATAAATTAATGAATATGACATGGTTGACTAAATAGATGTCAGACTGCTTGTCTTATTTCCCAAGAATATCATGCAAAATTTCACATTGAATTATTGGTATTGTAATTATACATACATACATCTATATATATATATATATATATATATAGATATATATTTCGTCTTTAGGTTCTTAAAGATTTTTTTACAAGAAAATATTTGTTACTACTTTAACTTTTTGTTGCTAAAGTTCATAGGCAATTTCATACAAATTTTAAATTTATATACTATAGGAGTTAACATGTAGAATTATACATGTTAACTTTAACGATGGCAAAAGTGCTCCCTATTTATGAATAAAAATAAAATTATGAATATAAGAATGACAAGAAATGAAAAAAATATTAAAGTAAAATTAGATTAAAATAAAAAAATTTTTTAATTTTTAATTTTGTAAGAAAAACGTGTAAATTTCGTAGTGCAATTTACAAATAAATATAAAATGCTTCTAAATCGGATTATTGTCGTTCTTTATTTTGCTAACACTCAACGGGAGCAACATAACACAGCTATTATTGTGTGGTTGTGCGTTTATGTAAAAGTAATTTATTGGGTCGTAAAAAGAAATAATGCCAAATGATTCAAGTATCTTAAACAATATAAATGCCCAATAAAAAAAATTAAACATAAAACAAAAGAGAAACAAAGAATTATAAGCGCACGTTTGCCTCATAAAAGTGTATGCAGAAAAAATTATTACCTAAATTTTTTTCAATTAACGCTGTTGTATGGTTTAATTTTAAAATTTAATTAGAAAAATAATTCATTCAATTATTTTTTAATTGACCAAAAATGTTGTTTTACAAATTTTTTTGGAATAAGAAAAAATTGTCGTTTGTATAATAAGTTAAAACAAAATATAGAAATACATAATCGCATAAATGCCTTATAAAGTTGATAAATTGTATAAATTTATAAGCTCGTAATAAATTTTCTAAATTTTGTTTGAAAATTTGTTTACACAAATTATATTTCTTTACACTATAATTTTAATGTGTAAGCGATTTCGTAAACTTTAATATTTGTACACAGAAAAAAAAAAATAAAAAGCGATTTCAATAAAAAATTGTTTATATCAATTAAAATTTTGTTTGATTTTGCTCCAATTATTAAAATGATAATATTAATTAAGTGAAAATAATTAATTTTCTAACAAATTTCAATTAATTGTTTTAATCAAAACAAGTATATTTATGTTTGAAAATTAACTTAAAATTATTAAAGGTATTTGTTGAATCCATTAAGAAATTAACTGATTAAGCCTGAATATTTACATACATACATAAATACATACATACCTATATATGGATATAAATAATATGTATATTGAAAATAAAAAATATGCGTAATGTAATAACAATAATTATGTATTTTATATAATATTAGTAATGTATTTAAACTAACGTATTGAATGCATGTAAACTCAAATGTATATCTGCAAGCTCTTCACCAGACAGAAGCGATCATCTCTTCGGAATATCCCAACAAAGGTATAAATGCTTGCAGAGTGTATGTATTCTTTACAAAATAACAGCCATATTAAATGACATGTAACATAAAATTTTTGAAAAAAAATCTTTAAAAAGAAATATTCATATATAGCTTTAATGATTTAATTCAACTTTATAAATCAAGTTCGGCAACAACTGCAATAACACTAGAATTAGTAAAAATCTCATCAAACGTTATCGGCTAATTTACAAAAATTCTCATTTTCAACATCTAAAAATCTTTCTTTGCACAAAAATTTACAAAAATGTCGACGAAATATGGTATATATTTTTTCCTGTTTTATAAAAATATGTACGTTAAATTTTAAAAATATTTTAATTTTTAGTTTTTGAATTTTTCAAAGAGTTGACAGTTTTTGTAAAACAAAAATTATGAACAATTAAAAATTTAGTTAGATCAATTATTAAAAATGAACAAAATTATTTTTTAATAAAAAAACTATATCAGAATTAAATTTTAAATAAAAAAATCAAAAAATATATTTATAAAACACATTAAAATATAAAATTGTAAAAAAAAATTTTCAAATATATCACTCTATAAATAAAATTTCTTTGAAAAAAATCGAAAATTTCAAGTGATCCTAATGGCCATAAGGAGCAGACATGAATCGAGTAAGTGGAAGAGTGAAAGTAGCCTAGGATTAGTAGATTCCAAAAATGTATGTTGTATTTCCAGATTACATCTGGAATCATGTCTACTGCTTATGTCCGCTGGAACCACTTCAAAATTCCACATTTTTCCATATGATCATAGTGAAAAAACACATTTTTCAAAATGTGTTTTAGGTACCCCTACTCATTACCATATTATCAAGGTTATTTAAATATAAATTTTAATTAAATTATGAAATTTATTTTTATTCCTAAAGTATAACAAAATGAACAAAAATTTTAATATATCCAACAAAATAAACCTTTTTTTTACGAAATTTTGTGACAAATGTATAGTTACGCACTGCAAAAATCTTGGTACTCCTGGAAAAAAGGTTTGCTAAAATTATGACAATGCAATTTTTTGTTATTAATTCGCTACAGGAAAGGGTTAACAGAATATTTGAAATATTTTTACTGGTTTAAAGTTTGTTTTTTTCTAGAACCAAAAGTATAATATAAGTTTACAGAAATGCCCAGAAAAGAATTGACAATTTGGAACTGAAATTTAATATTAAATTCCCACAGAAAATTTAAAATTGTTTAATGAAAATGGTATCATAGTAAAAAGTGTTAATATATTGTACAAAAAGTTATAAGTATATTTAAACAATAAATACCGAATTAAAAATAAACTGCGAGTAGTACACTCTCTACAATTGACTTCAAGAGAGGAAAGAAAAAAATAAAAGAAAATGTATGGCAAGAATTCACCAATGGATTACATAGCGAAACCAAATGTGTTCTAAAATAATTATTTTTTTCAAACGAATCTATCTTCAAGATTTTAAGATCACAAGGACGACTTTTAGTATGTAGAAAAAGAGGTTGACGAGTTGAATCCCAAGCATATATGTACATAAAACTGTTAAGCATGATGGTGGCTATGGCATGGTGTGGTGTTGTATGTAGACACGCGGTGTTGGGAATTTAATATTAATAAAATAATTGATAAATCTGTGTAATAATTTCAAAGATAACTTTAATAAAAATGCGGCAAAATGTTGTTTACTTAGACGCAATAACAACTGATGGAAGCTTCCGAAAATGTAATAGCGTAAATTATTGGCTGTGTGCGACACTTCTCCTTACCACAGTTCTTCAGAGAAGCACTATAATCCATTATTGTTTCTAGGCGGCTCATCTCGAACTAAAAATCATGCACTACAAATGCGCTTCTGTAATGCTTTATTATTAAGCCTCCTCATAACAATGTTAAGAGCATAATGTGACCATTACTGAATCGCACTTATAATGCACGATTTTAGTGCTTTTGCAAAGAACTTTGGTAAGGAAAAGACTCTTACGCACACAGTCAATAACTTACGCTATTTAATTTTTGGAAGTTTTATGCAATTAAGCAAATAATCTATTGCTTCCATCAGTTGTTTTTGCTTCATCAATAAAATAAAAAGTAGCACTTTCAAATACATATCGGGTTATAAATAAGTAGTTACTAAACTACTTCTACGTAATAGAGACGGTATGCCGTTGTCACATCCGCAACAACATGCCATTAACAAGTTTTTGCTTGGCCTTTTTTGACAATAACAAATGTTAGGTTCGAATATACAAAGGATATATTTTTCCACTAATACAGTTGTTTCATTTTACATCAAAATTTAATTAATAAATTCAAGCAAAAATAAAAATAAAAGAAATAATAAAAAATAAAATTTTAAATTTAAATTTTTAATTCATTCAATCATCTACTTCATTATTTTAATAAATTTTTTAATTGGAAAATTTTTTCTGTTTTTAATTTTTTATAGTTATTAATAATTGATATAATCATTTTGGTGTGAGGTACAAATTAAATTTTTAATTGAATGAATTATTTTGGTGATTTTTTTCTGTGGTAATTTAAATAAAAAAACTGGAAAAAATTTTTAACAAATGTCAATATAAATTAAAAAAAAAAACAAACAAAAAGAAATAGTAAAAAACTATTATTATTTTTTTTAGTTTTTATTCATGTTTGTTTTTTGTTTTTTTTTAAGTTTTTATTGATATTTGTTTAAATTATTTTCTAGTTTTTTTTTTATTTAATTAACACATTGATTTATTCAATTACCTAGTTGATTGATTTAATTAATAAAAATAATTTTATTATAAATAACTTCCTAATCCTTTGAATTAACGCATTGTTTAAAATTTTTATTTAAAGTTTTTAATTGGAAAAAATATTTTTTTTTTGAATTTTTATAATTTTAGTAATTCATATAATAATTTTGGTGAGAAGTGCAAATTTAAAAAATTTTTGTTTGAATGAATTATTTTGGTGATTAAAATCATTTTTTACTGTTTTCTGTATATGCCACAAAAGAAACAAAAAAAAAAAAAAATAAGAAACGAGCGAAAATTATAGAAAAACGTGTAAACGTCTTTCTGCTTCGCTTTTAATGCAGACAATACACACATTCATAGAAATAAAATGTACATAATCAGTGTTGCCTCTAGCCTCTAGCTCTTTTTCTAATCTTTTTTGATTCCTGAAATTGTCTTCAAAAGACTAAAATGTTAGTATTTCAGCAACAAAGAAAATAGTTTTTTAATTGCTATTATTAATTTTGTTTTTAAAGAATCATCCATTTAAGCAATGGTCAACTTTCTATAATTATAGAAATAGATTATTAGGTACTATGAAGAAAATAAGAAGAAAAATTTGTAACCAAATTTTTAGGGAATGTTATTTCCAATCTGTTTGGAATAAATTAAAAGATACTTGTATTATTTGTAATAATAATAATATTTGTGTAGATATTGATCTTGGTGAGTTGAATGAAAGTTTTGTAATTGAACCGGACTACCCTAACAAAACATTTTCGTTTGATAGAATAGATGAAAATGAAGTTACTTTCACTTTGGGAAAAATTAGGTCACGAGCAGTTGGTCATGATGAATTGTCTGTTTATTTTCTACGCTTAATTTGTCTGTACATATATTATGTAACACTTAAATCATTTTTATAATACCATATTAATGGTATTTAATTTTGAGAAGAATGGAAGATAGCCAAGGTAATACCTTTGCCAAAAGTTAAGTATCCCACTAGTTTTAATGATTTCAGGCCAATTAGTATTCTTTCTATTTATGCAAAGATTTTTGAGATCATCTTTTATATAAAAGAATTTAAATCACAAAATAAATAAACTTATTTCTCCATTTCAATCTGGTTTTACATCTCACCACAGCACATCTTCGTTAGTCATGATGATGATATGGATGAGAATATTAGAAAATATTTAGCTGATGGTCTTGGTGCTATTGCAATTTTCTTGGATAACACAAAAGCGTTTAATTTTATTTGTCATGAGAGGCTTATTATGAAAATGTATACTCAATAAAATTTTACAGCTAAAGCTTGTAAGCTAATGTACTCAGTTTTACTAATCGGCAACAATTTATACAAGTAAATGGTAAAATATCTAGGATGGTTTTTATAAACAGAGTTGTGCTACAAGGTTCTTTACTGGGAACATTATTTTTCACAATGTATATCAATGGTTTGATGGGTAATCTTTAATTTTGTTAAGCTAATTCCTACGCTTTGGAAAGAGAAATTCCAATTAAAAATTTTATTGATTTAATAAATAATGATATTGAAAATATTATTCGATGGTCAACAGAAAACAAAATGAATCTGAACCCGTTGAAAACATGTGCAATCAATTTTGGTAACACTCCTTTGAATGACAGTAACTAATGCAGTATATTAATGCATAATATGGTCGTTAGATTTCTATCGAATTATAGGGTTTTAGGTATACATCTGGATAATAAATTAACTTTTGACAACTATGTGAATAAATTCCCATTGAAAGTAAGAAAACTAATGACTAATTCCATATTAATGGTAATTATACTTTATAAGTTGGAGATATATTTATGTGGAAATTTGCAAAACTTTGAGAAAATTAAAAAAATGCTTTAACAGAATAATAAGATTTGTTTTGTCATGTTACCTTTTATGGGTATTAATTTTGATAATTTTCTTAAAAAAATTCAAGCTTTTCTTTTTGTTTATTTCTTGTTCTAATTTGATTTTAAATGAATTATATTTTCAATCAATTGATATATTAATTTAATAAAAAAAGAAAACACATTACAATTGAGAGTTTATGTTCATAATAAAGATTATTTATACACAATAACATTTTTATAATCTATTATTCCATTAAACGATGTTTGAGTGATTTAGTAGTCATTATTTTAGTTATAAATTCATCGCTCTATATTCCCAAAAAATTAAATACAGCTACTGTAACAGGTTAAATGCTTTTGCTTAAGGTAACACAAAGGTTAAAATCCCATTAATAATACTTTAGATAACCTTTTTAAGATACATTTGATGTAGTTTAATAAGTTAATGGAATGGATATATATATATATATATATATAAGATACATTTTTTTGTTAAAATAAATTACAAAATTTTGATAATAATTTCTTAAATATAATCGTTGTAATGTGACAACGATTTTTTCATTTGTTTAATAAAAAAAAGAATATTTCAAAAAACCTTTTATACTTCAAAAAAATTTTCACAGAAAGAGAACGTTGTTACCTTGTTTAATTATATCATGTTATTTTCTATACACACACAACAAACAATCTTACTTTTACTTTAGTGTAAGTGTATGATTCGAATTATACATTTCACAGAAAAAAAACATGATATAAATAATAGAAGGTAGTTTCAATCAATAAGGATTTTTTAAGTTGAGATCTTAAATTGAAAGCGTACAAAATACAGCTTGTGCAACAACTGAAGCCGCTAGACCTTCCCAAGCGACATCGCTTCGCTCTATGGGCTCTTGAAAAGTTCCAAGAAGAATTTTGGTACTTTCCAAGAAGAATTTTGTTCAGCAATGAGGCCCATTTCTGGCTCAATTGGTATGTAAACAAACAAAATTGCCGCATTTGGGACAAAGAGCAACCTGAAGAGATTCAAGAACTGCCACTTCATCCAGAAAAAACAACCGTTTGGTGTGGTTTGTGGGTCGGTGAAATCATCGGTCTATATTTCTTTAAAAATGATGCCGGTGCGAACGTAACCGTCAATGGCGACCGTTATCGTGCCGTGATAACCGACTATTTGATGCCTGAAATTGAAGCTCGTGATCTCGGCGACATTTGGTTTCAGCAAGACGACGCCATTTCCCACAGAACACTTCGGTGAGCACATAATTTCACGTTTTGGGCCGGTCGATTGGCCACCAAAATCGTGATATCACACCGTTAGACTTTTTCCTATGGGAATATGTAAAGTTTAAAGTTTATGCTCGAACGAGTCATCGAAAATTGGACTCAACGGATGGACCATCTGCGACGTAGCAACGGCCAACATTTGATAGACATAATCTTCAAAAAATAAATACCAAAGAATGTTCTTTCAAATGACAATAAACATACCCCATTAAATTTGAATTTTCTGTGTTTTTTTCTTTAAAAAAGTAGGCAATCTCGAAGTGGATCACCCTATATGTATTCGTAAAACTAGAATAATAACATGAAAAACTAAACCATAAAATCGGACACAATATGACAAAATGGAATTATAATAATTATTACTTATAATTATTTATATTGCTTATAATCATTTCTATCATATGTTCCAATCATAATATGTTGTTCTTAGATTATGGTCACTACAACCATAATTTTTCTCTGTGTGTATGCAGTATGTTTTGATATATTTAATCTTAAGGTAAGACAACCACAGAGAGATTGCCAACATTCAATGTATTATACAAAAAAAATTACTAGCCATTATATAAAATCTTTTATAATTAAAAATATTACATATATGTATGTATATTGCATGTACTATCTGTAAGATATTGTGTTAATAGTTCAAGATTGTAATTTTGCAATAAATATTTGAAATTAAATTTTTGCGTTTTTGTTTGGGGTAAGTATTTTGGTGGAAAATGTATAGATTTAATAAATTTTTAACTATATTAATTTATATTTAAATTAATATTAATTTATATTTAATTAATTTGATAAAAAAATTTGATAAAAAATTAATTGGAATTTATAAAAAAATCAATTGCTTAATTAATATTATAATACTGATGATTGTAGTAAAATCAAACAATATTTTTATTGATATAAGCAATTTCGTAATTGAAATCAATTTTTATTTCTTTTTTCTGTGTTAGTTGTATTTATTTTGTTCAAGTGTTAAACAATAAATGAATGATGTATTTTTTGTAGCTTCCTATCAGTTTTTGTTGTATTATTCCTCCTTATAAAATTTATGGGATTTCTATTGCCTTTAAATATGTTTTCCCTTTTTTTCTATTTTCATTTATTTATTTTTATTATTTTTGTTTTGTTGTTCATGAATTTATATTTTCGTTTTACTCGTTCGTCTAAATAGGTATTTTGTTTTAAATTGTATTTAAAAGTTTGTTCTTGTTTTTTGTTCAATGTTAAAAGAAACATTTATGATGATAAGCCTGATGATGTGAATTTTATATATATTTTTTAAGCTATTTAAAAGCTGCTGCTCCTTGTTATTTACTTATGTACATATAAAAAAGCTTTTAAATTTTGTTAAAAAAAAAAATTGAAAACATAAAAAAACCATCAAAATTATCAATTTATTTTTATATTTCTTTATTTTGTAATCTTTCATACGTTATTTAGAGTCCTCTAACGTCATTGAATTTTATTAGAAAAAAAAAAACAAATAAAAAATATAATCAATAACAAGGATTACGTACAAGTAACCTTAGTACGTGAGAATCGTTATATATGTGTTCTCAATCATCTGTGTTCTTGTTTGATAACAAATATTCAAAAATATAAAAGAAAAAAAAAGTTAAAAATTTTATCATTTAAAAAATTAACTTGAGTTATACGAGGGTAGTAATAAAAGTGTTTTGTTTTTAATTATATGTACGTATATCAGTTATGGAAAAATATAAATATACATAAATAGTATCACTTCTTCATTGCTTTTAAAACATAATAATTAAAAAAAAGTTTATTATATTTAGTATTTAAATTTTAGTAAATCTAGAGGCTTGAAGAAAAATTATTTATAATTTTTATTTTTATATTTTATATTAATAGCAGATGTTTGAAATTTAAATGAAATTTTCTATTTTTTTCTATGATATTAAGGTACAAAAGAAAAATATTAAATGTTACTTTTATGTTATTGTTATTTCAAATATTGAATTGGTACATTCCAACAATCTGTATGAGGAAATTTTAATAAAAAATCATTATGTTCAATTTTATTATATGAATGAACTATTTCATACTCAAAATGAAAAATTTTTGGGAATAAATTTGTATATTCAATTCATAGAGTTTATGTTGAAATATATTCCAGAAATTCTGTTTTCTGTATACAAGTTTAGAATAAATTTCATAAAAATCTGCTATTACTTGTATTTAGGTGGAAAATAATGAAATTATCTGCGAAGAGTCAATAGCAGCTTTTACGTAAATGTGAACACTTTCATTCTTATTTAGGTTAATAAGATACTATGGTGTGCGTTCTAATAAAACATAATATGTTTTTTTTTTTTTTAATTCAAGATGAACAGAATAAGTTAGGATTAAAACTAAATTAACTATATGTAGCATTTCTTTTCCAAATTTTTCTGATGTCATTTTATATAAAAATTAATTGCTAACTAGATTATTTTAAATTTGTTTGGTTATGACTTCTGAAAAAAATTTGAAAGTACTTTTACGAAACTTTTCGCGGTATCCCTCTATAAGGATTAAGCACTGCTGAGACCTTCTTAAATTCGCTTTTAATTTGTCTCCAATTCCTTTACAATTTTCAAAATTCTTTATAGTTTAAATACTAACTAAAATAACTTTGCCAATCCTGGGTGCTTCTACTGTAATGACAAAATTCTAAATCTGCCCAGCAAAAAATTTTTTTATTTCGGTAATGGCAACTAATTATTAAAGTAGTTTCTCGGTAATGAGGCGTCATTATTATTTGACTACTCTGCTTTACATAAATAAGTACTCAATAGTATAATAGCACAGTAATATTGCAATCCCGTGCATGAGTTGGCTAGAGTGCTGGATAACCAACCAAAGTCAGTTTTTTATAGCAAAATGTCTAAAAAGGTATTCTAATACTAAAAAACTTTTTCTTACTTAGAAAATTTAGTGCCAGATGGTGTACTGAGTAAGACGTTAGTCATTAAAAATGAATGGTTAATTTGTGTCCAAGTTCAAATCTCACTGACGGTAAGATTTTTTTATTTTTATTTTCGTTTAGGTGCATATTTTTGAGTATCCCTAGAGTCTAAAAATAACTACATGAATTTTTGTGGACAACTCGAACAAAAATAATTAGTTATTCAGACAAAAAATAAGTAGTTTAGTTTTGATTTCAATTATACCTGCTAGCTTACCAGGAAAGCAAAGTTTTTTTCTGGGTGGCCAGAAAATCTTAAAAACATTGTTGCATGTCAAGAGTGTCATCAAGTAAAATCAAGTAAAACGCCTTAAAAATCGAATGAAGCTTACTGAGTACTTTATTAAGGAATATATGAGTCCATTATGCATAACCACTATAAATATATTTCATAATATTTTTATTATATCCAACGTAAATATTTTTCGATTTTTACGCTATAACAGAATTTGCAATTCAGTTTGGTTTTACTCAAGTTAAATAAAAAAAAAACTCCAAGGTCTTTTTTTCGCAAAGAATACTTTCTGTTTGTATTTCAAAACTTACTGGACATTGTTTTACCTAAATATTTTACAAATTTTAAATGTGTGCGAAGATACTCTACATGTATATGTATTTATTTATAATCTTCCATATACCAGTCTCATAATTATTATCATGAGTCTAATGAAATAGATGTTCCCCTGAAGACATAATAATTTTAAATAAAACATATATTATACAATAGTTTATCCAAAACTTTTCAAAATTGTGATAAAAATTCATTAAAAGGAGAGTTTTTCCTTTCCCGGGAAGTTGGAATTGATTTTTAAATTTCCCGGGATCCCGGGAATTCCCGCCAAAAATGAATAGTTAAATATTTTTAAATATATATATATAACATAATTCAGTTAAACGAAGTAATCTTGTTGTTAAGAGAACCCCAAAGAATTTTACAGATTTCCGAAGGCCTATTGTTTCCAGATCTATTATCCATTTCTATGAATAATGGTTTTTCTCATACAAACATATAATTAAGTTTCTTTTCTATTTTTGTTCTACACTATTAATCTATAGCTAAGGAAAACCTGAGCTCAAAAATTAACTTACATCGTCTTCAGTTTTTGCATGGTCTTATAAGTGAACTTTTTGTAATTTATCTTATAAAATAAATCAATTTACAATAGTTTGGATATTTCTAGGTCCACGTTTTCACTGTTGCTTTAAAAATATAAGTTGTTGTTTGAGGATTCTAGAAAATATAAACATTTTGCATACACAAGAAATTCCGGATATTTCCCAGGATTACGAGATTGGAAACCTTGAGAAATTACCGGGAATTCCCGTTCCCGATTTTTGCATAAAAAGCCTACATTTTCCTCAAAATTTGCTTTGCTATGTTATGTGTTAAAGTAGGTTCTCACCAACAATACAATTTCTAAATTTTGTGCAGTTTTATTAATTGCTCATAAAATAAAAAAGTTATTATGACTAATAATTTTTCAAAATTTCATATTAGGCTTTAATAAAACTTTTTATAAGTTGGTCAAAACTATTATGAATAAGGCTGAAAGTATTTTATTTTATGTTTTATTTGGTGCATACTTTTTAGGGCAAAATTTTTTTTATATTTTCTAAAAGATTTTGAAAATTTGCATGATTGAAAAGTCTGATTCTTCTGTTTCCCAAAAAAGTTTGAAAAGAAGAAATCAATTTTTTTCTTCTAAAAGATTTCGAAAATTTATATGCTTCTCCAAAAAGTTTCAAAAGAAGAAATCAATAATAACAGAATTGTGGATAAATTTATACAGGAAACTTCTCAAAAAGAGTTTTAAGCGTGTATTGGAAATTTTTAGAACTGTTGATAACTTTTCAAGTGATTTTACTTTTAGGAAGTTATCGATGAGTTCAATAATTATTTCTATAATTTATAAATATTCTGTAAAAAAAAAAAATTATTAAAATTTAATATGCTGGCAGCAGTAGCACACTCAAACGAAAAAGTTGTATATTTAACAATTTATAAAGAGCAAATGAAAATAATTCCAACAATTATTTAAGGAGCTTATATGTCTTCCTACTTAGTGGGCACTCTATATAAAAATTGCAATAATTTTTTATTTATTTTCTATATGTATTTTTTGCTTTCGCTCGTTTTATGTTTTGAACTTTATGCTTCATGTAGCGCAAAAACCGAAAACGGATATCCGTTGCATAGATTTTTGATACATGTTTTAATACTGTTTGTGTGTGTAGATTGTTAAAGAGTATTATTCATAAAATATAAGCATTTATACATTCATAAAAATAGCAAACCACAAACACATACACACCTATACATTCACATACCTAAATACACAATGTTGTTGTTCATTGGTTTTTCATTTCGGTTCACGCTTGTTCATTTAGTTGTTGTTTGGTTTGTATTTTTATATTGTGCGCCAAATTTGTGGTACAACACAACAGACATTTGTTGTATCCACATATAGGAATATGTTTCTTTTATAAAATTGAGCAGAGAACATATAAAACAACCAATACGAATAAATACATATTTGTTTAAACAATATAAAACAAAACATGGTTTTGGGATTAAGAATTGTATAGTATTTATTAATGAAACTAAAGCAATAGAATTATAAACATTTTTTTCTAATATCTAATAGTTTTTGAAAATACTAATAACAAGAGTCCGTGTTACTCTCAATCTTTAATATACCACAGGGCCCATGCATAATTAAAGCTAAATAGAATTGAAAATATTCCTTGTTTAAAAATATATTGATATTGTAACATAACCTAATTTTCTTAAACACCAAAATCACCTTAAAGTATTTTATAGTTAAAATTCTGTTTTTGTGTTTATTAATTTCAAATAAATTTCTTATGCAAATATTTGTAAAAGTATAACCTTCCAAACATTTTTTTCATTTCATTTCTAGGCAAAATACATTCATATTTACCTTTTTTGTTTTATGCAATTTAAGAATGTTAATTTTGAAACATAATTTATCAATTTTTGAAATGAAATTCTTTCTTTTTTCTCCTTATTTTTGACCCATACAAATGCAAATATCAAACATATGTGCCTAAGAGAAGAATAAATGAATGAATGAATGCCTAAACAAAAGAACAATTGATTGAATGAATATGCATGATGATTGTCATGCTGATCTTGTTTGAATTGTCTATTTGCTTTTCAAAGGAAAAGTTAATATCCTGTATGATAAATTATATATCAATACAAACGTATATTACGTAAGTGTATGTGTGCAAATTTACATATAAGTATCCTTTACCTTTATAATTACAAAATTTTAGTATAAACATCAAAAAAGGCATACAAAATTCGAATTAGTTTCTTAAATACTAAAACGCATAAAAATACTATTAAAAGGTTCTCTTAAAAATTTTTTTTCGTTACTGTTTTTTGAATATCAACGGTTTATTGGTTCATTAAAGATTTATTTAAGGAAATTTCATAATTAACTTTGAATATGTATGAAAGTAAAAATTTTAAGCAAAATAACTCACGCAAATGAACTAACATGCCTATTCACAGAAAATATTGTGACTGAAAAATAGTATGACTATTGTGATTTTGTTTTAATTGTGATTTTGTTTTAAAATTTAACACCTGGTATGTGGATAGTCTTAAGAGTTGTGCTTTATTAAAACACCTTTTAAATGAAAATAAAAAAACAATGACTGCATGCATATTTGGAATCTTTCAGGGCCAAGGAGCGAAAATGCAGTTATAGGTAAAATTCTTACCTTGCTCCCTTTTTTGCGAATTAGCCATTCTTCTATAAACATTTAAAATTTAAAAAAAAAATCTATTTTTATTTTATAAAATTAACTGACGAGAAAAGCCACTATTTTTCATTCATATAGTATATGAAGCATGTCTTGTGACTATGTTAACAGAATTCGGAGTTATGATTGAGTCGCAATGATAATCATAACTTTTTCTATGAATAGGCATGTTAGAAGACTTAAAATTATGAAAATGTTTTATGGATGAGGAAAGTATTTATTATTTCAAAAATATTCATATAAATATTTTAAAGGTTAATTTTGACAATCTTGAATTATATTAGTTTAAATTTTGTAGTTATATATAAATTGTTTCAATTGATGTCAAATTTATTATGTAGCTTTTCGCAAATGTTTATAATAAACCTGGATTAATTAACCAGTGACTTAAAATTATTCTTCTTCAAAAAGAAATTTGCTATATAAAATTGTTTTTTATTTTGAGAAATTTTCGAAAGAAAATTAGACTTTTTCAACGAGAAGTTTTCTATAAATAATTAGACTTTTTTAAATAGAAATATTCCATAGAAAATTATACTTTTTCAAAGAGAAATTTTCTATAGAAAATTTTACTTTTTCAAAGAGAAATATTGAATTTGACTTTGTCGAGCAGAAATTTTATATAAAAAACTTGTCTCTTTTGCGAAGAAAATTTGTTATGAAAAATTTGTATCTATTGAAGAGAAATTTTCTATAGAATTAGTCTCTTCAAAGAATAATTTTTCATAGAAAACTAGTCTCTTTTCAAAAAGCAATTTTGACCTCTTTTCAAAGATCAATTTTCTATAGACTATTGGTCTCTTTTCATAGATCAATTTTCTATAGAAAATTGGTCTCTTTTCAAAGAGCAATTTTCTATAGAAAATTGGTCTCTTTTTAAAGAGCAATTTTCTATAGAAAATTGGTCTCTTTTTAAAGAGCAATTTTCTATAGAAAATTGGTCTCTTTTTAAAGAGCAATTTTCTATAGAAAATTGGTCTCTTTATAAGGAGCAATTTTCTATAGAAAATTGGTCTCTTTTTAAAGAGCAATTTTCTATAGAAAATTGGTCTCTTTTTAAGGAGCAATTTTCTATAGAAAATTGGTCTCTTTTTAAAGAGCAATTTTCTATAGAAAATTGGTCTCTTTTTAAGGAGCAATTTTCTATAGAAAATTGGTCTCTTTTTAAGGAGCAATTTTCTATAGAAAATTGGTCTCTTTTTAAAGAGCAATTTTCTATAGAAAATTGGTCTCTTTTTAAGGAGCAATTTTCTATAGAAAATTGGTCTCTTTTTAAAGAGCAATTTTCTATAGAAAATTGGTCTCTTTTTAAGGAGCAATTTTCTATAGAAAATTGGTCTCTTTTTAAAGAGCAATTTTCTATAGAAAATTGGTCTCTTTTTAAGGAGCAATTTTCTATAGAAAATTGGTCTCTTTTTAAAGAGCAATTTTCTATAGAAAATTGGTCTCTTTTTAAAGAGCAATTTTCTATAGAAAATTGGTCTCTTTTTAAAGAGCAATTTTCTATAGAAAATTGGTCTCTTTTCAAAGAGTAATTTTCTATAGAAAATTGGTCTCTTTTTAAAGAGCAATTTTCTATAGAAAATTGGTCTCCTTTCAAAGAGTAATTTTCTATAGAAAATTGGTCTCTTTTTAAAGAGCAATTTTCTATAGAAAATTGGTCTCTTTTTAAAGAGCAATTTTCTATAGAAAATTGGTCTCTTTTTAAAGAGCAATTTTCTATAGAAAATTGGTCTCTTTTTAAAGAGCAATTTTCTATAGAAAATTGGTCTCTTGTTAAAGAGCAATTTTCTATAGAAAATTAAAAAGAGACCAATTTTCTATAGAAAATTGGTCTCTTTTTAAAGAGCAATTTTCTATAGAAAATTGGTCTCTTTTTAAAGAGCAATTTTCTATAGAAAATTGGTCTCTTTTTAAAGAGCAATTTTCTATAGAAAATTGGTCTCTTTTTAAAGAGCAATTTTCTATAGAAAATTGGTCTCTTTTTAAAGAGCAATTTTCTATAGAAAATTGGTCTCTTTTTAAAGAGCAATTTTCTATAGAAAATTGGTCTCTTTTTAAAGAGCAATTTTCTATAGAAAATTGGTCTCTTTTTAAAGAGCAATTTTCTATAGAAAATTGGTCTCTTTTTAAAGAGCAATTTTCTATAGAAAATTGGTCTCTTTCAAAGAGAATTTTTTAAAGAAAATTACTCTTTTTCAAAGAGAAATTTTCTAAAAACAATTACTCTCTTTCGAAGAAAAATTTTCTAAAGAAAAGTCTCTTTGAAAGAAAATTTTCTGAAGAGAATTAGTCTCTTTGAAATTTCTAAAGATAATTAGACGTTTTTGAAGAGAAATTTTATTAAAAAATTTAGTCTCTTTCAAAGTAAAGCTTTCCGGTGAAAATTAGTTTCTTTCAAAGAGAAATTTTATGAAGAAATTTTCTACAAAAATTTTGTATATTTCAAAGAAAAAGTCTATAGGAAATTGGTCTCTTTTAAGAAATTTTCTAGACAAAATTGTTCTCTTTTTTGAAGATAAAATTTCTATAGAAAATTAGTTTTTTTAAAGATAAGTTTGCTAAAAGAAATTTTTCTCTTTCAAAAAAAAAAAAAAAAAAAAATCCAAAGAAAATTACTCTCTTCTTTAAAAAGAGATATTTTGTATAGAAAACTTGTCTTTTGCAAAGATAAACTTTCTGTAAAAATTTTAAATTTTTCAGTGAAAATTAGTCTCTATCAAAGGGATATTATCTATAAAAAATTAGTCCCTTTCGATAAATTTGCGAATTATCAATTACCCTACTAAACACTATATATTTGCTCACGTGTAATAAAAGATTCCCTGAAATATTGGACGAAACAAAGAAATGAAAATTAAATGAACTTTTACATTTAGTCGAATATTAAAAGACGTATGTTGGCATATTAGAGTCAAAGTCTGTAAAGAACTTTAATTGATAAAACAACAACATCAACAGCATGAAAAATTTAAAACTACAGCAACACCAACTAGCAAATACAAAGCAGATACAAAATCAACAAATCTTTCCTAATGCAAGGCTACATAAGAAACATAGCACTCTTAGATATTTCACACTATAAAGAAGCTTTAAAATTGTAATATACTCTCACATAATGCGTTTGAAAACCAACTGTCAGTCTGAGATATGTTTGGATATATGCATGTGTAATTCAAGTTTTCTTCATTGTCAACTTCATTTGCTTGTTACCACTACACACACTCAAACATACATATGTACATTAGGAATGACTACAGCTACTGAAACAATAATTGCCACTGCTGTGTGTACATTGATAACTGATTTAACAACACAAGAATACACATAGATAAAAAAGGAGAAACAAAAAAACAACTTATGGGCTTTAAAATTCTAGTCTCCAAACAAATATTCACTTATTCACTAATACGAAAAAAACACACACATACACATATTCACTACAACAAGAGATACTTTAAGGACTAACTTAATACAAACTCATGAGACAGGAGTGACAATAGTTTGTGATAAAAATAGATTTGTAGCAAAAATGCCAAACCAAAACGAATCCGTAATGAATTGAACCGTAGCGCACCAATGCATTTAGTGGAATATAAGACAGTTTCACAGACAATCCATTTTAATTAAAGTTGATGCCTCTGATGACTAAAATGGTTATGGTGAAGATGAAGAAGGGTGTAGATTGGGAAAATTTGTTAAACAGAAAAGGAAATGTTATACAATTTAAAATAATTTTTGAAACAAATTTAGGAGCTTTTGAAATTAAATTTAAAAAAAATAATTTCCTTTTTTTTTGGTTTAAAATTATATTAGATAGTAAGTTTTCGATAAAAGTAGGAAACTTTAAATTCTTTTATAGAAGACTTCGATATTTTCGATAAGTTTTATTTTTATACGAAATTTTTGTTTGTTTTTTAATAGAAAATTATTGATAGATTGTCTTTACTGAAAATGTTCATTAAAACTTCTTTTTATAGAAAATTTTCATTAAATTTTCATTAAATCTTTTTTTTAGAAAAATTTGATTAAATTTTTTTATATAAAATTTTCTTTTTATAGAAAGTTTCCGATTCTTTCTTTTTATAGAAAATTTTTTCTACAATTTTTTTCTTATAGAAAATTTTCGATGAATTATCTTTTTATAAAAAATGTTCTTCTTATAGAACATTTTAGATAAAATTTCTTCTTATAGTACATTTTCGGTGAAATTTCTTCTTGTAAAAGATTTTCCATGTTTTTTTTTTCTTATAGAAAGTTTTAATTGAAATTTCTTCTTATATTTTCATAATATTTTCGATAATTTTTTTCTTATAGAATATTTTCGTTAAATTATATTTTTATAGAAAATTTTCTTTAATTTTTTTATTGCAAATTTTAGTTGAATATTCTTTTTATTGAAAAATTTCTCTATATTCTCTATTCATTCAAAATTTTTGTTAAATATTTTTTATAGAAAATGTTCGATAAATTTGCTTTTTACAGACATCGTTCGATAAATTTTACTTTTATAGAAAATTTTTGTTAAAATTTCTTTATACAGAAAATTTTCGATAAATTTTATTTTTAGAGAAAATTTTCGATAATTTTTTTTATTGAAAGATTTCGATCTTTTTTTTATTAAAAAATTTCTTTGTTTTCTATTTATTGAAAATTTTTATAGAATTTTCTTTTTATAGAAAATTTTCGATAATTTTTCTTTTTATTTTCTTTTTATAGAAAATGTTTGATAAGTTTTATTTATATAGCGAATTTTCGAAAAATTTTCTTTTTATAGAGAACTCTCGATAAATTTTCTTTTACTTAAGATTTTTGTTGAATTTTATTTTATAAAACATTTTTGCTAAATTTTATTTTATGAAAAATGTTCATTAAATGTTCATTTTCTTTTTAAAGGAAATTGTATATAATTGTTTTTCTTTCAAAATTTTCTGTATAATTTCTTTTTATAGAATATTTTCGATAAATTTTCTTTTTATCGGAAACTTTCCATAAATTTTCATTTTATAGGAAATTTTTATAGAAATTAAATTTTATAGAAAATTTTCGATTAATTTTTTTTTATAGATTTTCGGTAAATTTACTTTTTATAGAAAGTTTTCGTTGAATTTATCTTATACAAAATTTTTGTTGTTTTATTTTATAAAAGATTTTTCTTCGTTGCAAATTTTCCATTAAATTTCTCTTAGAAAATCTGTAAAAATTTTTTTTATGGGAATTTGTCAAAAAATTTTTATTTTACAGGAAATTTTTGATAAATTTTCTTTTTATAGGAAATTTTCGATAAATTTCATTTTTATAAGAAATTTTTGGTAAATTTTCTTTTTATAGGAAAATTTGGATAAATTTTCTTTTTATAGAAAAATTTCGTTAAATTTTCTTTCTGTAGAAAATTTTTGTTAAATGTTCAGTTTAGGGGAAATTTTCGTTGACGCTTCTTTTTATAGAAAATTTCCGATAAATTTTCTTTTTATAGAAAAATTTCTTTAAATTTTCTTTCTGTAGAAAATTTTTGTTAAATGTTCAGGTTAGAGGAAATTTTCGTTGACGCTATTTTAATAGAGAATTTCCGATAAATTTTCTTTTTATAGGAAATTTTCAATAAATTTTCTTTTTATAGGAAATTTTCGATAAATTTTATTTTTATAAGAAATTTTTGGTAAATTTTCTTTTTATAGGAAAATTTGGATAAATTTTATTTTATAGAAAAATTTCGTTAAATTTTCTTTCTGTAGAAAATATTTGTTAAATGTTCAGTTTAGGGGAAATTTTCGTTGACGCTTGTTTTTATAGAAAATTTCCGATAAATTTTCTTTTTATAGGAAATTTTCAATAAATTTTCTTTTTATAGAAAAATTTCTTTAAATTTTCTTTCTGTAGAAAATTTTTGTTAAATGTTCAGGTTAGAGGAAATTTTCGTTGACGCTCTTTTAATAGAGAATTTCCGATAAATTTTCTTTTTATATGAAATTTTCAATAAATTTTCTTTTTATAGGAAATTTTCAATAAATTTGCTTTTTATAGAAATTTTTCTTTAAAACTTTTATAAAATTTCTTTTCATCAAAAATTTTCTAATATTTTTTTTAAAGAAAACCTATTTTTATTATTTAATTTTTTTGTTTTTTATATATAATTTTCGATGAAATTTCTTTTCATAGAAAATTTTCTATAAAATTTCGTTTCACAGAAAAATTTATCATAGGGAGGTATTATGATAGATAATGCGGTTTGTTTTTTTTAAGGACGCCGTTTACCTCAAGTTAGTGTCTCTAACCTGCATTATTGCTATTACTGATTCCAGTTTTTAAATTTTTTGGTTCTTTAAATGAAGCCGCACGACTTATGTCCGGTTCGAAGGACCATAAAAATATTTGAAATCTAAATTTTCCGTTTGTCGGTACTAAAGCCGAGTTTGTGCAATATAAACAGAAATACATGTTTATATTTTTTACCGAAACATATTTCATCAGCATTCATGATGTTTTTGTATTAATAAATTCAATAATTTTTACCTCTTTCTTTTTATCCAGATAACTCTAATTTATTGCTGCCATTGTTTCACGTTAAACATTTTACAACATTTCTGCCACCATTCCCTTTCTTTTTTTCAAGTCAAACACAATGTTTTATGGTCGTAAAACATACTGCTTGCATCCAATACAACAGTTAAATAAATGATTTGTTGCAGTTTTGAAGTTTCATCATTAAACAAATAACACTTGAATTTGGTAATAAATTTTTCAGCTCTTACAAGTGCAATAGTCAACATAAAAAATAATAAAAAAGCTACTTGCAGTAATACTAAAACTATTGCTACAACTACTTTTCAACTGCTACTAATGAGCAACATAAAACAAGGACACTTAGTAAGAGTTTTATTTTGTTGTTTTCTTTTTATAGTGAAAGAAAAGCGTTTTTAATATGAAAACACAATGTTGCCTTTTGAAGCGGGAAAATAAAAATGGAGAAAAGGTGTTTTTTTTTTTCGGGTAAAAAGGAATTGAATTTAAAGCTAAAATAAATAATAAAAGAGAACAGAAACAGGACAAACTAAATAAAAATAACTTTGCTTTTAAAAGAAAAAAATATAACGATTTTAACGTTTATTTTTCTTTTAGAATTACGTTTATAGAGGATGTACTGTTATTTTTTCAGCTCTCTTTTTTTCTTGTATCAGTGTTTATTGTATTTGTTATTAATAAAAATAAAGAAAAACTTTCGGAAATTCATCACAGAAACAATGATTGCAATTTGTCGTTAACAGTTTTTTATATTCACCACCAAAAAATGATTGGGGATATATTTGGTTTGTCATTTCATGTGCAACATGTCGAAGTAATTAACTAAGACCCCATAAAATATATATTTTCTGGGTCTTTGTAAAAATCTAAAATGATTTTAACTATGTCCGTCCATCAGTCCGTCTGTCTATTGAAGCAGAATATGGCGGAGGACGGAATTTGGCTCAAATATTTGCCTTGTATAAGGCTTGTTTGTTATTGAAAATTATCAAAAGCGGTTCACAAGTAAAAACAGTCATGGACCAAATACTAGAAAAACAGGGTGTCCATCGTTTATACTTTTCGGCCGATATCTTTCACAAAAAAGCATGGACATTAACGAAATTTTGAACAAATAGTTGAAGGACCAATATAAACTTGGAAAGCAAAAATGGACGTGGTCTGCACTTTACCGCCCACTTTCCATATGAGGTGAAGTTTTAAAAAGTTGCAGATGGTGGGTATATAGATTCGGCCAAGCCGAATATAACATTTTCACTTGTTTTCATTTGCTTTTCTTTTCTCAACATCTTTAGCTTTTCTCTTAAATTGTTTCTGAGCATCATTTTACGCTGTATTCACCTGCAAACATTTTCCGCATTTTTCTATAAAGAAATACTTCTTATTCTTTTTAAATTTCTTTTTAATTTCTTGCTATGATTTTTTTGTTCGTTTTGCTGCATCTTTCAAATCACTTTAAATTGTTGATTGGTATGTATTATTAAATGTTTTACATCATTTTTTTTAAAGGTAATATGTAGGGAATTACTTAAAAATATTTTTTTTTTTCATTTTTTACTCTCTTTTTCATGTACTATCGAAGTGTTTGTTTTGTTCTTGCTGTATGTCCTTAATGGATGTTTTACACTCTTACCGCATTAAAAATTTAACATCATTGTAATGTGTTTGAGTTGTAGTACAATATTAACTAAAACAAGACAGGGTAATGTAGAAAGAAGGTGTTTTAAAAGATGTAATAAGAATGAATTTTAAAGGAAATTTTATACAGCCTAAATTTTAATATTATAATATTTTTAATTATAATTATAATTGAAGAAAATATTTAAAGAGCATAATTTTCTCATTTTTTTCTAATTTTTTTACAACACCCTCTTTTTAAAAGCTTTTACACAATTTTATATGTTCATTTTTCTGTTTTTTTATTAAATTTTTTACTTTGCAATGAATTGGAATTTTATGGAAGAGAGAGAGAGTGTTGTAATTGAAAGAAAATAAATTAATTTTAAGAAAAACATGCATTCATTCATCAGTGCTTCTTCGGCACTCCACATACTCACACAGAAAAAATAATACCAATACATTAAATGTACAAATTGTAATAATGTATTGAAGCATAAAAATAATATCCTTAATATTCTTAAATTACATCTTCAATTGTATCCAATACGTTTTATAGATTGTTGCAATAATTTGTTATAGAAGAGGGGTTTTAAAATTGTAAGCAAAGAAAGAAGAAAAGATCAATACAATTTTATGGGAACAAACAATCAATTGAAATTTTGTGTAATTTAAGTATTTTTTAAAACTTTTTTTCATGCACTTTAATAAAAAGAAATTCAATATAATAATTACTGTATTTAAAATCTTTAAAATTAAAATGTTAATAATTAAACTTAGTTTTAAAAGCTTAGAAAAATCAGAAAATATTTTGTATTAATTTGGGCTACCAAGTTGAAAATTAAACATTTTTTGGACTCTTGAAAAAAAAAATGTTTTAATGCACTCAGAGAAATATCGATTATCTCAGTGCAAAAAATTATACCGTTCAGTTTCAGTACTTTGCCAAATCGTATGTGTTCAAATTAAATACTGCGTGCTCAAATCAACAATAAGAAATTAATACTGTATTGGTATCAATTTGACACCAAATTAATGTGAAATAAATATTATTCCACTCCAAAAATATGACACCGCAAATTGCTAAAGTAAGCACAATCGTTATGGATTTTGTACTGAAATTTTGTTCTCAATGAAGTTTTCCTGGCAGCTATTTATCAGTTATTCCCTTGCGACAAATTTAATAAATTTATTTCTGGTTCTTCGAACCAAATAGAAATCTAAGTGTGGTATCAGAGATCTTAATTTTGGCAAATTATTTTTGGTTCTGCTTTAAAATCTGTGTTAATTTTAGAAAAGGGATAGACCGTATCCATGACTTTTCGAACTTCCCTCATAGTTATATGAAATGCAACAGTATTCCCATCAAGTACCACCTGTTAGTAGACTACTGTCAAATTTTGAGCAAGTGTCGTCCTTCACTTTGCGTTTAACAGCTGTTCAAAACATACAACCTCGGGGAAAAGTGGGAAAAAATGAATTTCGTGTACTCCCTAAACATTATTTTTTGGGAAAGAAAACCGTCAATCAAACCAAGAAAAAGCTCGATAAATACTACGGGGACTATGCACCATCGATTTCAATGGTAAAAAATTGGTTTACTGACTTTTGTTGTGGTCGCACAATTACAAATGACGCTGAACGTTCTGGACGGCCAATTGGGGTCAGTACACCCGAAAATGTCGAAAAGAAAAAGAGTAAAAATGCGTGAGATTGCTGATGCCATAGGCATTTCATATGACAGTGTGGTTTCGATTTGAAATGATCAGCTGGGTTTAAGAAAGTTGTCTGCAAGATGAGTGCCGCGTTTGCTCTCAATTGACCATAAACGTAAACGTGTGACAACTTCAAAGGATTGTTTGGAGTTATTTAACCGCAATCTGAATGAGTTTTTGCGGCGTTTTGTAACTGTGGATGAAATATGGATCCATTACTGTACTCCGGAGACCAAGCAGCAGTCTAAACAATGGGTTTCTCCGGGTGAACCTGCTCCGAAGAAGGCCAAGGTAAGTTTGTCGGCCAATAAGGTGATGGCAACAGTTTTTTGAGATGCACGCGGGATAATTCACATCAATTACACTATGCGACAGTCAAAATCGGGATGGGATGAAACCAACGGGAAATGTTATATTGGTAAAAAAGAAGTTATACGTGTCCCGGCGTTTCGCTGGGTCAAGTCTAGGAATCGAGATATATCGATTTGAAGTTAGTAACTATCATATAGGGGAAATTGTGACCTTTGGTGGTCTTCTTTTTGACATAACTCGAGAACCACCAGTCCGATTTTGCTGAAAAAAATTTAAAAAAATTAGGAATTACAATTCCTTTAATCTGTTCATACAACGTTTCGCTACATAAGCAACAGTTTCGCAGTTATAAATAAATGTATGAAAAAAAACTATTTTTTGCCTAAAAAATTGAATTTTTTTATTTTTAATTCATAAAATATCCAAAACGGTAAAAAACGTGTCAAGTCTTATTACTTTCACGTAAAGTCACATAATCTTTAAACAAAATGAGATCATGAAAATCATGAAAATCGATGGATGCGTAAATATAAAAAAATATATAAGTGCATTTTAGAAGTCGAATACGGTGCATGAAGGTTGTGCTATGATATTTTGGAGTCTAAAATAATTAATAACTCTAATGTACATATATGTGTGCTAAAGTATTAATTATTAATGTAGTATTTATTACAAAATTATTGTATGAACAGTTTAAAAATTTCTCTTCAACATTTTACTAGCCCCTTAAGCCCTGTGGGAAATTTAAAAGCTTTTATTGTGACCACGCATTTTCACTTGCAATTTACAGATATGTTTTGTCGACTTGTGTCAAAATGTGTTAAAAATCATAGTGTTATTTTTCTTTTATTCTTCTTTTATATGGACTTATAACTGCTCCAACTAAGTTTATACAATAAGTATTTATTACTTGTGCTGAATCGATTTATATTTGCCTACATCCTATAGTAAAAATATTTGGTAGATAACAAAGTAAATAGGCCACAAAGGCAACTTCTCAGTAAGAAAATATGATAGTCCTACACTGTAAATAACAAATAAAAACGCATTCAACTTTGCTTTATATAAAAATTCTTAAAAAAAAACCGTCGGCTTCCTTTTCAAAAAAAAAAAAAAAAAAAAAAAATCACTGCTTTTGTTTCCCTTTTATTAGACCCTAAGTAGTAGCTCACTTATTAACTGTTAAATTCTATACTTTTTAGCTGCCAAAGTTAAGCATACTTTTAGATATTGGAAAAAAATCAAATTTCCTCAACTTTATGAGTAGTTTTTTTTAAATAAAAAGTTTCTTAAAGCTAAATTTTAAAATGGAACCTTCAACTACAGGTGTGTTTTTCCTCAAATATTTTAAAATTGATTCCATTTTTGACGATATTTTTTTTTGAAATTTGTCCAAAAGTACACTAATTTTGAACTCTGATAGAATAGAACTTAAAATGCCGCAGGTTTATCATATTTTTGTGAAAATTATTTCAAGTTGTCTTTTTTAGTATTCTGAAAAATTAAATTAAAATTTATGTGAAAAACTCCAATTGTTCTCATATGAAAAATATCTTAAATGCAGATTTTTTTCTTTGTTGCTTTATCAAACAATATACAGTGGGGCAAAATCGAAAATTTTTGGAAATAAATCTGTAACTTCTAATAGTCTAGCTAAATTTACATAAAATTTCATATAGGCATAGCAGAGTAAAATTTTAAGTTTGGAAAGAGGAGCCTACATACATCTTAGAAGCGGAGCTATTGAGGATAAAAATAGGGTATCTTTGACATACAAAATTTTTAACCACTGGCTCATTTTTTTCCTTATCCGTTTTCAAAGATTTTTATATCACCTTAAAGCTCTTGATAAATCCTTTGAATACTTTTTTCGAGTTATATGCTTTGAAATTTTATCTATCTCAATTTTGCAAGATATTGGTCAAACTTTTTTCATACATCCAAACATTTTCGACCAATTTTATTACAATATTTTGTAGTTATTAAAAAACAAAGTTATCTATCGAATAAAGAAAATTTTAAGTCGATATCTTTATTGAGTCCAATAATATATGATTTTGAATCCGAAAATTGTAAAAATTCTAAAAATGCATTTTGTTACTTATTGGTTAATATAAAAAATTTGAAAACACTATTCGCCGAATTAAGCGCCACTTTCGATTCCTTTTACCTCAATGTGCGCTGAGAAGGTATTTTCGATGGGCTCTTTAGTACTCTTTTTTTTCCCGCTGGGTTCGAAAATTGAAACGAAAGTTTCAAATACTAGTACTTTTTAATGAAATGTCTAGCTGCTTTAACTGGCATTCATGTAGCATATGAAGAATGGCTTATGCAATATTCGCTGTAATGATTAAGATAATTTTTTTATTATAACATCTTACAAAGGCTAGGAAGGCTTACAACGTACTTACTAAACTTTCGATCAAATATCTATTGTGTAAGAGGATGTACAGTTGGGCAAAAACAAACTATTTTTGAAAATAAATCTGTAGTTTCTATATGGCTGATTTGATATAATTACCTTAAAGTTTACACCATCGTAGCATAAAAGAATTAGAATTTTAGTTTTGAAGCACATCCCACGGTCCCCTCAGGTTTCTAGTGCAAGAATTTAAATGTTTTAGTTTTTGAGTTTTGAATTATTGAATTTAAAACAGTTTGATAAGGTGAATTTTAGAAAATTAAAAACACATTTAAAAAACAAAAAACATTTCCCTTTTGTCGTAGCTTACTCCTTAGTCTATATATAGCCTTCTTCCATTATTTTTTTTTTTCCATAATTCTAACAATTGTTTTCTTATTTCTCAAAACATAAGAGTTCACCAATAAAAGCCATATGCTTCTTATGGCTTTTATAAAGCTGCTGTTATTTTCTTCATTTATACTAAACAAGAAAAAAAAAAAGAACATAATATGTTTGTTTTCTATTTTTCCTAAGAAAAAGTATGACTATACAATTTAAAATTGCTTACATTGTTATGCTACTAAGATTACATTTTAAGAAAACTTCAAAATAAAATAGCAATTCTTAGAATGTCTGGATAAAAATTTCATTGCTTTAGTTTAGTTCTTATAAGAAAATGAAATAAAATCGAATGAAAAGAAATGATAATAAATCTTAAACTGTGGTGATTTTCTTATTATTTTTTTTTGGCTTAGATTTTTTTTCACAGTCCCTCTGGATTTTTTTCTGCTATAGTGAGGCTTTAAATGATATAGCAAAGAATATATAGAAATGAAAATCAACAAGAAATATTTATAAAATTTCAATTTTACTTTTCCTTATACATATTTATACACTTAAATGATTTTTTATTTAAAAATACATATTCATGTATGTTGAAATATATCGTATGTATTGGATGTTACAATTGTTCTCTAATTGTATTGTCGCAAATATTTTTCTCAATACATTGAAAAATATAAACTTCCAATTTCATATTTCCTTGGAATAAAATATAAAAAAGAAAACATGACTGTTGTTTGTATAATATGTTTGTATATAGACATTTCCTTTGAACTTTCTATATAAATATTTTATTTTTATTTATTCTCTAAATTGTTTGTAAGGAATTACATTAGACATTAAATTCTCTTCTGCTACACACTCAGATATTTACTTAGAATTTCGAATACCTTTAGTAAAATATATGTGTGGGTATACTATATTTGTAGCTTTTCTAAATAAATATTTTCGCATGATTTGCGGTTTTAAAATAATTAATATTTATGATTTGTTTTTGCTGTTTTCTCGCGTTTTTTTTCTCTTTGATGCTGGTATTAATATTAAATAATAAATGATTTAATGTATTTTATATATGTTTGGTTGGTATCATCATAAATCTTTTAATAATAAACAAAATGACAAAAAAAAAAATACATCTAAATGAAAAGTAAAGAATTGTAATGTGTTTTACATTTTGTATTATAAATATTATTTATTCAGATCAAAAGAGATTTATATATATATAAAAAACAAAAATTTTATATATATATATATATATATATATGTATATATATAATTTCTCATATAAAATTCAATTCAATTTTTCTTTTTTTTATAAAGAAATATAAGTATAAATAAATAAATATATATATATATATATATATATATATATATATATATATATATATATATATATATATATATATATAAGTTTACTTGAGTAAAGTTTACTCAAGAAATGCACAGAATGAAACCATAATGACAATAACGGAGTTAAAGCTAAAAATTAAGTAAGCCTGGGAAGAAATTGACAGAGATTTTCTTAAAAAATTAGTCGAATAAATGCCAGACCAAATTTTTGAAGTTATCTAAAGTAAAGGTTCATCAACAGTGGGGCAGAATCGAAATTTTTTGGAAATAAATCTGTAACTTCTGATCGTCCGGTTGGATTTTCATGAAATTTGGTATAGGCGTAGTAGAGGAGTGTACGATTTCAAATATTTTTATATATTGTTGTAGGCCCTGATAAGACCTATAAAAAACATGCTTACATGTCCTATTTATCTCTTATAGTTTTCGAGTTATTTACGTTTGAATTTTTAAGCACCATAATTTTGCATGTTCTTGGTCTAGTTTTTGTCATATATATCCTAGTATTTCCGACCGATTTTATTAGTTTTTTTTCGTAACTGGTTAAAGAACAAAATTATCTATTGAATAAAGGAAATTTGAAGTCAATATCTTTACCGAGTCCAAAAATAAACGATTTTGAATTTTTAAATTGCAAAAAAGACGACTTTTGTGTATCTTTTTAGCCGAAAAAGTATCTACACTCTTTTGTATCTAAAATAAAATTTTCTTTAGCAAGATATAATAATTTTGTACTTTTCTGAGAGGTAACTTCACAGAGATGACTTTAAGATAAAAAACTAGCCCAATAACCTAACTGGTCATGGTACATACCCTCCCGAATTCGACCCATATTTGAAATCGGACGAGAAACAAAAATTTTGCAAGCGATTAAAAATATTTTATATCAGAGGTACCTAACTTTGAGCCCCATTTGCTCCACCCCTGGGGGAATTGTTGTGCCCCCTTCCAAACATAACATTGTACACTCCTTTGTTACGCCTGTACGCTTGCTGGCAGTTTTTAATAAAGAGGTCTTTTAGAAGGGCCGCATGTGTAAGAACTTGCTCTCAATGACACCGCGTGTAAAAACTGCATGAACATGGAGATGCTCTTTTGCCTATAAAAAAGGCCTTCTAGATGGACTTTTTACCCATTCTGCATAATTGCAAAACGTTGTATTTAAAAATTTTCAAATATTTTTTTTTACATTTATATTTGTACATTTTAACACATATTAAATATTTTAATGTGATTTATTTATTATATTTTTGTTGCTAAATATCAACAAAAATATAAATTATTTTAAAATCTACTACATTTTTAATACCAAATATTACAACTGTTTTTGTTTACCAAACCAAAAATGAAATGTCAAAAATATTATAAAAATATTTTTTTTTTTTTTTGATTTGTGAAATTAGAATGTGATAAAAGTGTATGAAAGAGTATTTAGATATAATGAGTGTGTGAAAAAATGTGCTATGTATGTTTTTTGGAAGGATAATTTTGTTAATTTTTCGTTTTGTTTAAATCATTCACCAGTGTGTTGAATTCACACAGTACATGTATTGAAGTGTAGGGAGTTATTAGAGTTGAAAAAAGTGAGTTAGTTAGATCATAGTATAGATTTATTAGATGAGTTGTATTTATTTGAAAATTAAAATAAATTCGGCTGTGCTTGTCGTTTGGGGGGGGGGGGGGGTGTTTATTTTGTTCCTATTAAATATTAATTTCAGACCAGTTGCCAGGTATTTGTACTTAAGTAGCATTAGCAAATATAATAAAATAAAATACATTCCTAGTGATGGAAATGTAGCTTGTGATGAAATTTGCTACACTCTTCTTAATCCCTCCCACCATATTGACTAGAATCTATAAGTTGATTGTCAGCCCAATATAAAAAAATAAAAAATAAAAAAGCTTCCCCTGCCTCTACCTTCACTTTTCGTAATTTAATAAAAAAATTTAATTTCAAAAATTCATGCTAATAAACATTATACTATTATCAAGTTATTTATATAAAATTATTATAAGGCAGTAATTTAAAAATATTATAAGCATTAAAAAAAAATATTAAAATTTAGCCAACATCATTTTATATATAAAGTTTAAAAATATAGAATTTAAATTAACTGAATTTATTATAAAATTAACTAAATTTAAGGAATCAATTAATAAAAATTAACTAAAAATAAAAAAAAAATTCTGGTGACTTGGATGTTGTAACGTGTTTATTGAATGTAGGGTGTTCTTAAATAGCGTACCATGAATAAATCTATATAAGCAAAATATGTATTTTTGGATTGACATTTAAGTACAATTCATAAATCAGAAAAATTATAATTTATGTATGTTATGCTAAATAAAAATTTAAAAATCGAGTGTTTGAAAATTTTATTCAAATATGGCTGTAAAAAAAAAAAACATTAACGCTCACGTTTTTATGTGCCAAAATTTCAGGAGGCGCCAACAGACTGTAAGTTTATTTGCATAGAAAACTTAATAAGAAGGAGTTTTGAATTTTGTTTATGATTATCCGTGTTTGTAGGTGGTCTATATTAAGTATGAATATTTATGATTTTTATTCGTAATACAATCCACATATTGAGTAAATGTAATTGTTATTAATATTTATGTGGGTCATATTTACACGGTTTTCAAAATTAATTAAGATTTAAATTAACACAGGAATTTTAGTAGAAGCGACAAAAAAATTATTTAAGTTTACATTACAATGCAACTATTTAACAAAATGTTGTAATTTGATTGTTAGAATTGTTCAAGAAACGTTATGAATCAATTTCTTCAAAATGAAAAAAGTTTGTATTTTCTCTATATAAAACAACAAACTTTCCAAATGTAAAAAATATGGACATTTTAAAATTTTTCTAAAATTATTATTTCTAAGAAATTTTCTAAGGTTATTCTCTCTCACATAACTATCTACTTACTTATTAAGGTCTTTCTATGTACATCAAAATCAGTTTATTGTTTATTAGGATTTTAAATGATTTTTCTTTTTCTTCAATTTGTCCAGCTAGCTCATTATTTTTTGATTTTTAGTATCTTGTGCTACATTAAAAGATAAAAGCCGCTAAAAATAGTATCTTTTAAAATGTCCTGGCTTTATTTTGTATATATATATACATTTTTTTCTATAAAGTTTTCATTTAATTTTCTATAGTGTTATTTTTTGGGTTTTGTTATTGTCTTCCATAAGTATTTTTATTTTATTTTTTGTATTTTCTCTTTATTATTACCTTGCCACACAATTTTTATATGTGTAAAAGTTTTTCTTTTTATTGTTCTGACTCAATGTCCCAGAGGTGACACAGAACAAGATGATTGCCTGATTCTGTTCTGGAGGAGTAAAATTAAAAAAAAAAAAATAATGCTGTTCATTCTCATGTTCTACAAAGTTGCTGGTGTCATGTGAATTTATTTTAATTTATTTAATATTTGTTTTCCGTTTTATTTCAACACATTTCATTTTTTAACTCTTATTTTTTGATTATTAACATTTGTATACAACATGTATGAACATGAAGTCACACCATTTTATTATAAATATATATATCATTTCATTAATTGAAACTTTTTAATATATTTAAAAAAGTTGTGTCTTATATAATTTACATACAATTTAATAAAAGGTAGAAGATAAGTTGTGTGTGATCACTATCAGAATAAATAGAAAAAAAACATTAATTAAAAATGCTTGTTAATAGATAAATTAAATAATGTTTTCAGTTACATATAGAAGTATTAAAAAAACGAAAATGATATTTTCAAACTAAAGGGTGGTAAAGATAAAGCCAATAAAGCTTATTATCAGTGTTGCCATGAGGTGAGAAAAAAGAGGATAAATTGGACTTTAAAAAAGATCAGAATAGGCTAAATGAACCTATTTTTATTATTTATTGTTATCATTAGTTTTTTTATTTTTTTTAAAGATACTGTAAATTTAAAAATAAAATATAGAACGGATGTTAGTAATATGATCCAATTAGAAATCGTCCACAAAGTTTCCATTAAAATTATGTTTACATTTCATACGAAAAATTATCTACATAATGTTTTTAAGTGATTTTTGTCATTTTTGCATTATGCTAAATAATTTTATTAAGTATTATTTTCTACTTTATTGAAATGATAAAATATTAGCCTTTTTAAGGAAACTTAAAGAATCAAAAGATAGAATAAAGCTTGAAGCTTAAATGAAAATTGTGAGACTAAAAGCAAAATAAAAAGGCTTTTTTAATCTTAAAAAGGCTAAACTGGCAATAATGTTTAATATGTTCAAAATTTCTTTAAATTATATACTAGATTTTTAAAGCTTAAAATATCTTTTACTTATATATTAAGTTTTGTGTTAATTGATTTAAAAATTTTGCAAGTTGATCGGAAATGTTTTTGCTTCCAGGTATTGATGAAATCTCTAAATATATATCTAAGGGGCCTGAGAAAATTTAGCTATTATATAAAATTTTGTTTCGGCCCCTAGGTTGGGCAAAATTGGCCGTTACCATATGATCACGCCAGGCGCTACATAGAAATTGTTTCTGAATTGTTTCTGTTAGAAGAAAATTAGTGAATTTTTCTAAAAAGTTAATTTTATTGGCCAATTTTCTGAAGATGCCATTTAATGCTAGTTCTACTATGGTATTGAGCAAAATATTTTATCGAACATAAACCATTAACCCACCGTGAGTTCATAATTATTAAATTTATTTAGAGTGTAATATAATATTAATTTATATTTGAAAATTGAAGGAAAGATTGTAAAGGTATGATCGTAAAAGTATTGAAATTTATTTGAATGAAAAAATTTCATTCATAAATTTATATGCTTAGAATTTCTTTTTAAATAAATAATGTTAGCTTAAAATAGAAAATGAAAAATTTTTGAGATACATTTACGGAAAGGTTAATATAATTAGTTAGGTATATACATGGGCTATTAGAGAATCTAGTTAATAGCAAAGAAGGGTGGGTATTCGGAAATTAGACGATAAATGCCATCATATCTCCTTATATAAATGTGCATTTCTTTATATTACAGTGCAAGCTCGGTATTCGCGACTACCCATTATCACGACGGCCCGGTTATCATGACGGCTTAAATTTTACAATTGCAGGAAAAACTGGTTCTATTTTATCGACTTTTATCGGTTTTTTTTTTAATTTGATTACAATGGGAAATGTCTGTCTTTTAGTATATTAACCTTTTTGGATGATTTTCATCTTCAATTTTGTCAGTTTATTCGTGTCATTTGTTGTGTAAATATATCTCCTAATATGGAAAAAGTTCAACATATTTTATAGTCAACGATTTCTTAAAAATTAGAGATTTTAAAATAATTTAAAAGTGGAGATTCCATAAATTCAATTTGCGTGAATTATGTAGCTCAAATTGGTACGGAACATCTTTTTACGAATGCTGCCATAAGCAACTGGATTCAAGAAGAATTTCATGTGGAAAGTAGTGAGAAACAAATGGAATTATCAGATACAGAATCGGAGAATTTATGCGATAGTGGTCATGAAGAAAACAAAACTAAAGTGGATGATTGTATGACATCGATAAACATATGTATGAGCTTTTGGAAAATCATAAGCCACCAACAGTATTATATGAACTATGTGATTCAATTGTTATTTTAAAAAATAATTGGCCAAAGAAGCAACTTAAAATCTACAGTTTCTTTAAGAATATTTAAGATATTAATATATCAATAAAAAAATTCAGTTTTCGCAACGGGTCTGGCTTTTAATTAGTCGCGAAAATCGAGTTTGTATTATATTTTGTTAAACTTTTATTTCGTTTTCTTTTGTTTGTTTATATTTGTAAACCGATTTAATATATTTTTGCCACCTAAATTTAAATTTATTTTGTTTTTGGTTCAATGTTTATTTCCCAAATATCCCTGAGCAAAGCTGGAATGATAGGTAGCACACACATCTCAAATATAAAGCACTGTCTCTTAAACCGTTCAACAACAAGGTCTTATTTTAGTTGTTGGTACTAAAAGATGACATTATAATCAAAACTTATTGTGTTATAAATCCGCTTGTGATTATTGGAAGACATCCACTTATTGTCATTTCCAGAGTAGTAAATCACTTTTGGACTTCTAATCTCTAATTAACTAAGATTTCTCATCTATTTACCCTGAAGTTAATCCAATATTACATTACATGTGCCATTTAGATATGTAAAAATTCTGCTTTAAAATGTTTATCCTCAATATGATAAATAATCACATATTGGTTTAAATGAATACTTCAAGGACTAAACGAGGAATACTACTATTTACGTTACCTTCGTTACTAATATTACTATAATCTTTAGGCCATTCGATGAAAATTCTTCACACAACTCATTCAAAGCTTCATTGGTATAAAACCCTTTTTATACAAAAAAAAAAAAAAAAAAAACATTTCTTGTCAAAATTTTCTAAGGAATATTCCACCAAAAGAATTTTTATGCTATGCCTGACGCACCCATATGGTAACGCAGTTATGTATTTCATGAAAAACAGGACAAAAATATTTTATATATTTTATTAAAATTTATAGCAATATAATATAGTACAACTTGTTTAAATATAAATCATAAATATTTTTCTTAAAGGCTACACAGTGTCAAAAAAATATATGAATTATACTTTCATGTCGTTAATTTTTTACATTTTTAATAATTATTTCTTTTAAGGGTTACAAAAAGGATCATTTGCTTCCAAGTACATAATATAAATGACTTTCAATCATGTTGTTATTAACAAGTTTTCTTATGATGAAATATAATTCAGACTTTTTCAAAATTTGAAATATTTTCTATGCTATAGAGCTTTTTCTGTAACCGTTTTTTGCTATTACTTTCCCTGTACACTAAGACGTATGATTAATATTAATTTTAATGATAAAAATTCATCAGGACGTATGATTATTATTTAATATGAATTTAAAAATTTGCTTTTGCATGATATTATATTATTTTAAAAATTGGTAAAAAGTAAACACAATTATTTTTTCTTTAGCCCTTATAATATTTTCTCCCTTTAAAATTTCCTTCATTTCCTTAAGTGTTTTTTTTTTCAAATAATTTTCCACATTAACATTTTGTAACAATACTACCCTTCTTTATTATTAATATTTTTTTGCTGCATTTATGTCATGTCCATATTGCTTATGTTATTTACATGTAAATAAATCTCTTGAAATTGTTAATGCTTAAAACTTTATGAGACTCTATCACCCCTACTTTAAGTTGTTGTTCTAGAGATAAACATTTTGTTTTTCACTTCCGTAACTATATTGAGGCAACAAAATTGTAAAAAAAAAATAAAATAAAAATAACAATTTATCCTTTCGTATGGTAAACAGCAAAAGGATACATTTAGGACTTAATTGATGATTGTCACAATGACCCTTTTTTGCCATTCAAATGATTTTTTTGTTTATATTTTTGTGTTGATATTATTTCTCTGCAATTTAAAAATAACTGAACCAAAGTAATTTTATAGAAAAGTACTTGTAAAAATATTTACAAACCAAATTTTACTAAAAATACACACACACGTACATTAGGGTATCCCATAGAAAAAAAATGTTGAGTTTTGTCTGGAAATGAGTAGCGAAAAACTTGTAATTTTAAACCTTTTAGGAAAATAATATTGAAAACCAATATCAAAGGTTTTTGTGAGAGGCACCTCGAACTATATTTTCAAAAAAATTACTAATTTTTTTCAAAACACAAAAACAAAATATATGAGACTACATGTATTTTGTTGTTGCATGGATTAGGTTTTTGATAATTGAATCAGGTTTTTTTCTCTCACATAAATATCTACTTATTAGTCTATGTTCAAAACATTAAGTTAGAAACAAAAATTGGCAACCGAAACGAATAACGGTATCGGTAACGATATCGTTATTAAATTTGGTTTCATTATACTAACGGTATCGGTAACGGTATTTTAAATTATATCGTTATCGGTATACCGGTGTACTCTGAGTTGCATATTCTTTTATGTTATATCCCTTTAAAACATGAACATTCTTTGCAATTTGGTTTTTGTTGCGAATAAAAATTTACTTTTTTCACATGTGTTAAATGCATGAAGTTTTACACAATATACCTTCGGATCTAGTTTACACCCAACACAAACACACCCAACAAAACTTTATAATTTTTCCCTATTAGTATATATAGCATAGCTATCTTCTAACATATTGCCAGGTCGTTCATCCCAGAAAAAGCCTCCTTCACAAATTGTACACTCGATCAATACCTTCATATAGAAAGCTAAAATTTCCGAATTCAGCTTCACGAGTTTTATGGTCTCCACCGATATCAATTCTTTGAGTATTATATCGTACTCCACCAATAATTCAATGTAAATGTAAGATTAAAATCAATTGCCTGTGTCAAATGTAAAAGCCTCGAAATATAGAAACTTAGGTAATGTGAGAATGAGGCTCAAAATTCTCGAAGGCGAAACAACAAAAATCCGCCTGGCTGCAATTACGATATAATTAATATGACGCGAGAGTTTTTCCCCAACTTATCAGAATTGCACTATAAAATATGTGTGAACAGTATTATTATAAAAAAATAAATTTAAATTTATAAAAGAGATGCAAGAATGGGCAATTCGTGGAGAATTCTTTGTTAACATTTTTGAGGCCCCACGTGAAGGTTAGCGTTAAAGAAAATTAACTTAAGCAATATTTAAATTCAGTTTCATTTTCTCAGAGAATATTAAGAAAAGAATCAAATATGTATGATATAGGAAAAGAAGCCAGAGTAATGTAATAGTTTTTAAGCCTAATATAAGTAGTTAAAATTATGCATAAAAGTTTTTAAAAAAAGATAAAAAATTAAAGATCTTTCTCTCATAAAACACTCGTTATGTCCGATTAACTTTTGGGAAAGTTCAGACAAATTAGAGTATTTACCAGTGATGCCAAGTAGATTTAGCACATATTTAGTAGTCCAAAACGAAAAAATATTTTTTGTCCAAAACTAAAAAATAGGCAAGTTAAGCACTTTTGACAAGTTTCATTTAGCCATTTTAGCTTCTTTTTACTTTTTTCTAAATATGACAACATTTTTTCCCTATTACGATCGTTGTTTTTTTGAGTATTTTTATTTTTTACGAGGTAATATTAACTTTACTCAGTTTTTATTTTTTTGACCATTATAAAAATAAAATACGGTAAAATGAGAAAAAGCTCATTTTTCTCCCATAAAAACAAAATACAAAAATCCAAATTGTTTACCCAGAAACTCTTTTAAAAATTCATATGTGAATGTAATTTTATTTTCTAGCATATTTGAATATTTTTAATATTTTTAAATGAAACTTTCCTGTTAGTAACAAAAACAAAAAAAAATATTGTATGTGATTTTTTTTAATTATTTGATAATTTACACAACCTACCCAAAGAAATATTCTGGGCTGCTTCGTGCAAGAACAAGAACATTATTCTCCCAAAATAGCTCTCATACGCTTTTCGGTAACATTAGGATCCCGTGTGCTTTAAACTTAGAGTACGAGAATAAAGCTATTGTTTCTTTTCTTGATTTCAAAAATTTTTTTCGAACAACATTAAAAGTTTAGTTCCAATTTTTAAAATGATCTTAACAAATTTTAAAGAAATTTATTGCAAGAATTGCCAACACTGGTATTCACAAGTTTGCTCTCCCAAATCGTAAAAACTTTTCAAAAACTGGAGAAATAAAGTTCGATACTTTTTTATTTTCAAAAAATTTGTTAATCAAAATGCATTAAAAATTGCATTAAAGGAATACAATCTCACAGGAAAAAAATTTTAAAATATTTTGCCATAAAAAGCTGAAAATAAAAAAGCTAAAATTTTTTGAAACCTATTTCCTGAAAAAATCGGAACTTTTTTTGGACAAAATGTACCAAACTCGAGATTTTCAGTCACTGGTAGGGAACTGAAAATAAATTTATTTTATTTTATATTTTTTCATATTTAGTTCATCAATACGCATCCTTTGAGGGATTTTTCTACAAAGAAATCTCAAAAAAGCGTTTTCATGGCACACTCTAATGCACATACATACACATATAAATTTACATTGTGTCACTTACAAATGTTTTATGGAAAACAAAAAAAAAAAAAAAAATAGTATTTTTCCAGAATTTGATGCTTCTTTTGTTTGGCTCCTGTTTTTGTTTTTGCTCTGTGTCCATGAAAGTGTATAAATAAGAACACTAAAAAGGAAGTTGCAAAGAAAAGGATTTAGAGTATACGGATGTGTGGGTGTATATGGAAATTTTATGAAACATTTTTTCTGCTAACAATTTGTGGGAGATAATAAATTTGTTTGAAGAAGATTTTAATTAAAGAGTTTTACTTTAAATTTCTGGAAATAATGTGGAAGAATTTGTTAAAAATATTTAACATAATTCTTCACATTTAACATTAGAGAAAAAATTATTTTAAAACTTGTTTATATGAGAGTTAATAGTTTGAACTCGTTTAATTAGGGGTCATAATTTCCTAAACTTTGATATATAAAATGTTACGCTTGAAGTAATCATATATCAAGGTAATTATTTATATGATTTCGATTTTTATCAATAGTCTTATGTCTCTATGTCTTAAATTTCTAATAAAGTATGTCTTTATTTAAAGTTGTGTAGTTTATATAATTAAGAAATTTATTTAAAAAACTTGGGTCCATAATTTATCTGATTTATTGAATTAATATGTGCATTTAAATAAAACATGACATGTTTTTTTATAAAAAATGAACGGAATAAATTAGGACTAAAACTAAATCAACTACTTGCACCATTTCTTGTCCAGATTTTTTTTGATATATCATTTTATATAAAAATAAATTGCAAATTATATTATTTTAAATTTTTTGGGTATGACTTCTGAAATGTTTAAAGTACTTGTACGAAATTTTTTTCGGTATTTCTCTATACGAATTAAAAATTAATAACCACAATTGAGCACTGTTGGGGCTTTTTTAAATCTGCTTTTAAATTGAATCCAATTCCTTTACAGTTGCCAAAATTCTGGATGGTTTAAATAACTAATACTCTATGGGACTAAAATAACATTCCCAATTCTGGGTGTTTTTACTGTAAGCAAAAATTCTAAATCTGACTAGAAAATGTTAAAAGCATATAAATGTCTTTCTATGCCAATCCTTGTCATAATTATTTGTGTTTTTTCAGACCAAAGAAGCAAAGCAATTACATGTTTTGTCACATTTCGAGTAAACTTGTCATACAATAAATTGTTTTGTAAACATTTTTATTTTTTTAGTTCGATATTATTCAGGACTATTTTCTCGATTATACAGTATAAAAGCTTGTACCTAGGAACATGAGAAAAGTTCAGTCTCATACCAGATATTGAAAATATTTTTATTTTTTTTTATTATCGAAAAACTGTGATAATCTTTTGCCTCAGAATTTTTCTCAAATGAATTAAATTATTTTTTTTTTCGGAAGACCGAACATGTTTAGCATAGTTCTTAAAAGCTTCTTTGCTTTTTGGGATTGGAATTTATTCTTGGGACTTTCTATGTTTCTCCACCAAACTGCATCTCATTTTTAAAATCCTTGCTAAGTTTTTCTTTTATTACTTTGAAAAGTAGTAATGTTCTTTTAGTAATTTCAAATAAAAGAAAAAAAAAAAAAAAAAAAATAAATTTTATTTTGTACTTTTTTCTTTGAATGTAATCTGTATGAGGACAGAGGACTAAATTATAATAATAATTCTTTAAATCTGAAATGTCTCTAGAAAATATTGTAATCAAGAAAGATATGTAAAATTAAGAGTTATTACGAAAATTTTGTATTATTCAAACGCACAGTTTTAGGGTTTAGTTTTAAATTTAGTTCTTTCCTAAATACTCTTCCTACAGTCCTTCTCTTTTTGTAATATTTTTTTTTTATATTTTTACTTACTTTTTAAGTGTATGACAAGCTAAAGTTTTAATACAAAAATAATTTTTAAATTCTAACCCCAAAATATTTGTCATAAAAATTATTTTTTAATACTTTATCATGGCATACAATTTTTGGCCTCAGGGCTATAATAGCTTAATTTTATTAAATAAATTAATTTATTTCTATAAAAGCTGGATGCTTTGGCAAAAAAAAAAAAAAAAAAAAAAAACTTGCTTTACAACATACACAAGAATATATAAAAATATATAATTTCAAAAACATGTTTCTAAACAAGACTGAAAAAAAAAAATAAGAAAGAATCCTTGTATATAATATATAAAATATATTTTAACATGTTTTATACTAATACAGCCACAAGTAATAAAAACACTCAAGCATACAAACTAAAGGCATATGTGTGCTATGATGAAACACATACATAAACAAACACTTATATTCAGAGTGAATATGGGAGGTAAACACCCTAAAAATCCTTAATGTTTAAAGATGGATTTTCAATGAGAAAAAACAACAACAGAAACAATATATTTTATGTAAGGAAGAAAAAAAAAAGAATTGCATACAGGCAACAAAACATCGAGAGAGAGCGAGCGAAAGGGGTACTATGAACATTTAAGAATATGGATGGTTTAAACAAAAAAGGTTGACAATTTTCCAAAGGAATCATAAAACAGATTTGAACTATCTTTAGTGTAGATCCCTTTGATTCTGAATTTCAATATATCCCTTAAGAATTTTGAAATCATAAGAATTGAGAACTATTTATGCTTAAAAGACCGGAGAAAGTACGCATAAATTAAAAATGCGAAAAAAAAATATTCAGAATAAATACAAAATTATATTTTAAGGCTAGAAGTTTTATATATCGCATAAATTAAAATACTAATTAAACTAAAAATATTAGTTTGGGACCTATAAATCCTGTGAAGTTGAAACACATGAAATCATCTAATTTTCATATTAATTCCCAACTAAAATATAGTACATAGGATTTTTGGGTATTGATTTTCATATTATCTTTTATTAATTGATTTAAAATATGATGGTAATATTTCAGTGGTGTTAATATCACCTGATGAAGATCATTAATCAATTTCGTAAAAATCTCATTTACAGCTGAATGTTGCTTTTACGGGATTTGTCTTCAGGTTGTTCCAAGCGAACGCAGTTTTAAAAAATTGTTTATTCAATCGTACATGTTATCTTCATTTTGTTTATATACTATTTTGCTAAAATGGTTCTATTCAAATTGTGAGTGTTTTATATATATTTTTTTCTGTTAAATTCTTTCAAAATTTCTTTGTTTTTGGATCCTTTTTTAAAACATTTTCTTAAGATAATCTATTTTTGCAATAACAATTTCTAAATGTGATTCAATACAAAACAGTGTTGCCAGGTAGTGGGAAAAAAATCTAAATTGAACTTTAAAAAAGGTTAGAAAATGGTAAATGCAACAAGAAATAAGGCTAGAAAAAGTCCAATATTTTTTAATTTAAAAACTTATTTATTTATTCATTTATTTCTTTAGTTATTTGTTTTTGTTCTCCTTAGTTTTTGATATTTTTTGAAAAATGTTGTAATAAATTTGTTAATAAAACCTAGAACGGCTGCCATCAAAATGATGCACTAAAAATCGTCTATAAAAATTCCATACGAATTTAGGTTATTTATATTTCATATGAAAAATTACCCATGTTTTGATGAGATTTTTCGTCGTTTTGAATTATAATTCCTTTTTGATTTATTATTTCCAAATTTTTGAATATTTTTTTCATAAGAATTTTTGTTTAAATATATTCATAATATTTTCTGTGGTTAATGATTTTACTAAAAGACAATTACCTATAATAATGAATTAAATAAGTCCATAAAATTATTTAAGTTATATTTGATTTGGAGATTGAAGCACAGCAGGCGAACATTTTAGTTAAATATAAATAACCTCGATGTGTGAATTAATACACAAAAATGCTTAGATTATTAAAAGCTTAAGATAGTAGAAGCAAGTAAGAAATTATTTTCATCTTTTGCGAAATACAAAAATGTTAGCCTCTTTAAGTGAATTTTCAGAATTAAAAAAAAAGAATAGCTAGAAGTTAAAACGAAAATAAAAAGGCCTTAAAAGGACTAAACACTGGTACTATTTACTATTCGTGTTAAATAATATTAATTTAAAAAAAAATATAATTAAATCGTGTTATAAGTCAATCGAAGATTAAATTATGATTTATTAGTTTATTAGTAGTTTAATTAAATTATATTTTATTATAAAATTTGTCTTTTAATTATCCTAGTTTAAGCAATACCTGGGAATAAAAGAAGCTTTTTTAAATTTTACTTTCATGATCCTTTCAATACTTTTGTGATTTACATGTTTTACAGAAAACTTTAAAATTTCTTTAAAATTTGATTTTCACATTACATCCTTCTATATGCAAATGAGCTCATACATATATGAGAGTAGTATTATTTGAATATGTATATGTTAAAGAATGACACATGCACCCAAATACTTACACACTTTCATGTACAGTGTCTCATTAAAGTATTTGAAGTTTTTTTTTTAATTTTTTATAAAAACGAATTTACTAAGTGATTTCAAAGAATAATTCTTAGACTTATTAATTGAGTTTAGTTTGCTTATATGTTAACTTCATAATATATGCAAAAAATAACAATAAAAAAATATTGCATTGTACGAAAATTCACCGTAAAAAAAAATAACGAATATGAAATTATTATAATTTTTATTTTATTTATTTAAGATGATTTATTTTCCCAATTTGGAGTAAAACCTTGTGGCTGTTAGGTCCAACTCTTTATTTAATGTATTTTCCTTCTTTAAATAAGAAATTTGATCATTTTTATCATTATATTAAAAAATAATAAGTATTGAATTTTTTTTACAAGATTTTTTTTTATTAAAACGACATATTTGAGGCATTCTAGTCATTTATTATGGGCATTGCACCATTAAAAATAAAATAAATAAAACATTGATAAATTTGGAGATTACAACACACACCTGACTTTGCGGTACAGCTCCAAAATATACCACGATATAATTGTACTTGATTTTATTTCTGTAGTTACATAGCCATATTATATTTGGACTAAAAACTTGCACTCGAGCAATGCTGGAGCAAAATATTTTTAAATTTATTTTAATCAACACAAGTAATATTTAGAGAAAAGTTAACTTTTCCGATAATTTTACCTTTTTATAGTGCCATGATAGTTTGAAAGACTTATGGTTATGTAAGTTGGAAAATAGCTGCTGTCACGTTTTATACTATGGTACCAATTGGCCTTGTATTTTTGTAGCCGGTATCCTAGTCTTCTATTCTCTAACAGCTAAAATCCATACAAACACAATCTATAAGTTTTGATATGATATAGCGACCAAAACTTCAGTAAAATGGGCTTAATGTTAAAGATTTTTCATTTTTAACAAAATAATGAAGCAATGTACAGCATTTGGAATGTCCAAATTTAGAACTTTTACAAAAAAAAAAAAATATTTTTCGAAGACATGAAAAATTCCATTTAAAATTCTAATTATAAAAGTTTTATGCTTGGGAAATCATATAGGAAAAATGGCCCGATTATTTCAAATGTTTTTATTACAAAATTAATAATATAATATGTAAATAAATTTCGTTTAATTTATAAAAAGAATTAGTTAATGCTAAACACTGATTTTTTTTGATTTTTTTCGTTTTTTTGAGTACAAAAAAATTAAAAATTCAAATACTTTTTTAAGGTATCTGAAATCACCGCGTGTCATTTTTCTTAATTTCTTGGAAACTATTCAATAGTTTGTGCTACTTTTTGCAGCATTTGGTAGAAAACATATCTGGAAAAAAAAATCCCTTCATAAATAATATTTTTTTTATTTACCCAACGTTATAATTTAGGGGTGTCTATATTCCCGTTTATAGGAAAAATATTTCCTTTAAATTTCCAGATCACTGCAGCATTCTTTAAGAAGATATCTCGGCCATAAAGAGGGCGGTGAACTGGTTAGTGTACTACAGGGTATTCGGAGCGGATATCCAAATCTGCACAGACAGTGAAGTCGCGATTAAATTGCTTTCGGATGTTTTTTCGACAATCCAGATTGGTACATTGTCGCACATCTCTGAATAAGATGGCTAGATGTTCAAACTTGGAGATGGTCTAGATTAGTGGCCAATCAAGCAATCCGGGTAATTTTATTGCATATGTATTAGCCAGAAATGGATCCCTTCTTCGAGATGAAGATACGGACCAACTGGTTGGAGTACCGCTTTCGGCCTGCAGATCAATAATGCTGTGGAACTTATCGAGAATTGCTCAAAATAGCTGGACAAATGAATTCACATGTTCAATCTCGAGGCAAATAATATGATGAATCTAAATCTAACTTCATCATGGTACTACCGAGGCATCGGCTAAGAATTCTGGTAGTCGTTGTCACTGGGCACTGGATTGCTGGTGCGCTTGCTAGGGGACTAGGGCTCCCATTTAATGACTTTTGTAGAAGTTATCGGGATGAGAAAGAGGAGGAAACGGTGGATAATCTTTCACTATCCTACTCTTACTGCGATCAGTATTGCTAATTTTGGAAGTGCGTTTGTGCATGTATTACCAGATTTCTCTGATATTGAATTCAGATGGATCAATTCTCTCATACATGCTTTGGGTTGGTTAGTTTTTAGAACCCTGCTATAGACACGTGAGTTAGCAATACATAATCCCTCAGGGTTTCACAATGGGTCCAAACTGGACCCAAGTGAGCTGTCTCTTATTGACTAGACAGGTGCCCTTACCTAAACTAATGTTATAACTTAAAATAACAATTTTTTTTATTTAAAAATAAAAATTCACTAATTTATGTGAAACACTGTATACACTTACATACATTTGCAAAGACACACAAGTTTACAAAGTGGGAAAACAATTTAACAAAGCGTAGCTTTACTTAACAAGAATAACCAAAAAATTTTGATATTGAGAAAATATATTTATTTACAAACACATACACATATTCATGTAAAAATATATACACATATGCATGTACTTAAAACTGTATGAAGGACAACAAAACTGTAAAACAGCAACGACTATGACGACGACAACATTGAAAATAAAAAGAAAGAAGTCGAAAACAACAACGACAACGAGGACAATGACAACAAATACTTGCTACAAGAAAAGTAACAAAAAATATATAGCAATAACCATAAGAGGCAGCAGCAGGCAACAGCAACAATAGCAGTTCGAGTAGTTGTAAAACTTAATGCAAAAGCATGACAATGTTGTTAAATAAATCCATCAAAATACATTAAAGAAATATTCAAAATATAACAGGGTAACATGTAGGCAGGTGCATGATACAACTCACTTTAAAGTCTTGTTAAGTCAAATAATTGAAACATTGAAAAAAAAAAACAAAAAACTAAAAATGAAAAAATAATAAAATGTTTTGTTTACATTTGAAATGTTGAAAATTTCTCAAAATACATCACTTCCTTTTTGGAATATTTTACGAAATTTATCACTTATATTTGCTGCAAATGAACACTCTATACGCAATTTATTATACAAATATTAGTTTTCTTAACACCAAATTCTGTTATTTTATTTTTTTCATAAGTTTTTAAAATTTTAATTTGAAAAATTTTTTTTTCTTGTTTGAAGGTCGCTTTAAATTTTTCATATTTTCTTTTACAGGGGTAATTAATTTGAGAACGTTCCTTGAACCTTGTTATTTATTTTACCCTGGGCAGGTATACAATTGTAATTATTTTGCTTATAGGTAAATATCAAGAACCCTAATGCTTATGAGTTTTAAAATAAACCTAAAAAAATAATGATTATTTTGTGATTTTTATTTTATTGCTCAAAAACTTATTTTCAATTCTTAGTGAAAAATTAGGTTTTCTTTGTTATAAACTCGATTTAATACCAAAATTCAGATTTTTTTTTTTTTAACAAAAATCATGATTTTTCCGAAAGATCAAAATTTTCACAAAAGTCCAAAATTTTCCTAAAAATAAGAATCAATATTTTTAATAAAAATCACAATTTTGAGTCAATTTTTTTTTAAAAAATTAAAATTTTTATTAAAAATCAAAATTTTTATTAGAAATCAAAATTTTTATTAAAAATAAAAATTTTTATTAAAAACCAAATTTTTTCTTAAAATTAAAATTTTTAATTAAAATCAAGATTTTTATTAAAAAACAAAATTTTTATTGAAAAAAAAAAAAAAATTATTAAAAATCAATTTTTTTTAAAGCAAAATTTTTAATAAAAATCACATTTTAAATTAAATTAAAATTTTTAATAAAAATCAACATTTTTATTAAAAAATCAAAATTTTTATTGAAAATTAAAATTTTTATTAAAAATCGAATTTTTTGTTATAAAAAAATTTTTACTAAATGTTAGATTTTTTACTAAAAGTGAAAATTTTAAAGTAAGTCGATTTTCTGGTAAAAAATTTGATTTTTTGTAAAAGATTTGATTTTCTGTAAAAAAAAATCGGACTTTTAGTGAAAAGTCTGATTACGATTTTTATAAAAAAAATTTTCGTTTCTAGTAAAGTTTTTGATTTTTGAAAAAAATTTAGATTTTTAGTAAAAATTTAGATTTTTTTTAGATGTTAACACAAAATTAGAGAAAAGAAAAGTAATTTTTTTTACTAAAAATATTTCGTAATAATCGAAGTTTTGTTTTGTGAGCAGAAAAACAAATACTTATAAAATGATCATTAAAAGTTGAGCAAAAAATCATTAAAATTGATTTTTAATAAAAATAAAAAAAAAAAAAAAAAAATGTATAAATCTGCCGCATAGACAGCGAGATACGTATGTATTTGCAAACAGCAGCCTTACAGTGAACAGATCGAATTGAAATGTATGGAAGAGTTATAGAGGAGAACCTAAGATTTCAAAAAAAAAAAAAAAAAAAAATCATACTGTAGTCAACATAAACGTCTATATAGAAATTTTTGAATTTATGAATTTAATATTTACTCTTGAATTTTGATTTTAATTTTTTTCTTTGATTTTTTTTTTTGGTTTTTGTCAAATAATTTAATATAGGAGTGATTTTTTTTAATATCCTTAGATTCCCAATACATTTGAAAATAAAGTGTTGAAAAATTTTTTTTGAATTATTTCAATTCGTCTTGCAATGAAAAATTATCAAAATCAAGATTTTAAATTGAATATGAAAATTTTCTGTTTGTTTACAATAAAGTGGTCAGATTCTTTCATCTCTTTCTCAATATTTATTTAATAAAAAATATATATTTTTTCACATATTTTAAAAGACAAGATTGAAAGAAGAAGATAATAATGATATTTTTATTTGATTGAGAGTTGAACCCTGTATAAATTCATTTGGCTAGAAAAAAAAGTCACGAGAGATTTTTCATATCTAAAAAGTGGTTTTAGTAATCAAATATATACAGATTTATTTGACACTAAACTAGTTCATGTCTGCTGAAAAATACAGACAGAAAAGCAGGTTTTCTTTGAAAATAGTTAAATTTTTAGAATCATATTTTTCAAGTGCACAAAAAACATATTAAAATTAATATAATTTTCTAATAAATTTATATTAAATTTATTTTTAAAGTAGTGTATTAGTAAGATGACAAACGCTCTATCTAAATACCAAAAATCATTTTAATAGCATTTGACAGTTAGCTTTTTAATAATTGTTCAAATCTAAACAAATTCTTCTTTAAAATTGTAAATTCTAAAATTTGCAATTTTTTTTATGAAAATTTTTTTTAGTTTTTAAGTAAATAAAAAATATAAACATAATATAAAAATAAACATATTTACCAATCTACTACTATACATATTGTCTATATACCTTTGCAAATAAAGTAAATACTCGTATATTAATGACAATCCAGATATCTCGGCCAAAATTTTCAGTAGATTAGGAGATTTATTATCAAAATTTTTGCAATCGGCCCCACTGTGTACGGCATGGACATGATAAAACGAGCAAACATTAATGTACAAAACTTCATTTTTGTTAAGTCGAAGCAGAATTTTTTTGAGATTCAAATTAAAAAAAAAGCAATTGAGAAGAGTTTATTTGATCAAGCCCGATCATATGAATTGATGAAGTTATATTCTACTTTTACGGAAACATTCTCATATGGGTCCTGAGTTCAATTGAAAATCATGTGTTCTAAAATTGACAATTATGGTCAATAATTTTACAAAGCTTACGTGTGTATAATATTTTTTTATACAAACATTTTTATACGGAATTTCAAGTAATTCACTTAATTAATTAACTAATTAATTCATTAATGAATAAACTCAAGATTTATGCATCGATTTTTATTTGTAACATATTCAGATTTTTTACTATTTTCGATTTTTTACTATTTTTTAGAAACTAAAAGGAATGTAAGAAAAAATTAAATTTTGGTTTATCGTTATGTTTTGTCAAAGCTTTGATATTTTGTACATTAAATGTATTTAACTCTCATTGAGTTTAAAAATTATTTTTAGCTTTCTTAGAATTTGGGAAAGGTTTCCAGATGAGCTGGCTTAAGTAACCAGCGAAATGCACATCGGGACTAGCTTATTTCCACAACAATAAATTTTTATTCTACCTTAATTTCTTATTTAAGCATTGGAAATAATAGCGCGTAGAAAAAATTTACTAACAACTATTTTCTGTAGACTTCTGTGGACTTAATTCTATATTTAAAAATTTTCAGAAGATTTAAAAAATATTTTAAAGTATTAAAAATATGGTGGAAAATTAATTTGTGGTAAGACATTTCTCCGAAACTAACAATCACAGAAGGACGTTGATTAAGATGAGAAATTATTAAGATGCGAAATTACACAGAATAAATAATTTCGTTTCAGAGAAGTATTGTCAAGATATTCGACAAAAGAATATCACCGAAAAAGGTTTTTGGTATATCAGCCCTTGGATAGACTAGAAGAAATTTCCAGTCATTTATTTGAAGCCAGAACCAGTTCATTTAATATCGAGTTATGTATGTGAAACACTTGTTTTGGTTGATATACGCTATTCTAAAATATCGAAAATTGATTTGTTCTTTTTAAAGAAGCTGCCAATGAGATTATTCTGTCTGAGAGCAAAATAGGCTTTGTAGTGTTATCCTTAATATACTTTTAGAAAAATCGATCTATCATTAAGACTACATTTTTATTGCAATGTATTAATTGGATTCTGAGATATTAATAAAAACATTGTGATTATTATTACATTTTGATGAAAATATTTTTTTATAGTAATTTAATTTTTATTAAAAAAATAAAATATTTAGTAAAAAAAAATCGGTAGATGCCATGATATTTTTTTCAATAACTCAGTTACCAACTAAGTAATCATGATATAAATTTACAAAGCTATTACTTTTATAATAGTGAATCACATATATGTTTGACTTTTCAACCATTCTGGTAATATAATTGCGTCCATCAGTACATCTGGCGCATAAAAACTGTTTATGTAACCCCTTACTATATGCACATATATCCTCAAATAAAATTTTAAAAGTCCATTATTGAAGCTATCGATCTTTCATTTTATATTAATTTAAGTATAGAAGTAAAGGCAGCAATAATTATGCATTCCACTAACGCAGTGTTTCATTTAAAATGGCAAAAATTATATTCCACTAAGTTTAATATGCAAAAGTAATACTCTTTAGAATGTGTTTATTTTTGTTTGATTTTTGTTTCAAATATAGCGAGAAATAAAAAAAATCTATCTCAATACAAAATTTGAAGTTCTTCAAAATTTTAAAATTTGTTGTAGTTTCTTTTTTTTTATCGAAGTTCAAAGTTCACTTTTTTCAGAAAATGTTAAAGGCATTTATACAAAAATAAATAGAGACTAGATTTATTAGGCATTAATTTGAGCTAAAGTTTGTTTAAATCGGACAAATAGGAGCAGATATATGGATTTAAATTTCATGAATAAAAAAAAAAAAAACTAAAAAAGTGAAAGAATGATTAGAGCTAAAATACAAGGAACTTGAAAATTTTGAATAACTTTTAATTTTGTATTGACGTAGTAAGTGCGTATACTGAATTTCATCGGAATCGGAGATGGTGCTGTTCGTCGGGTGTTTGAAAATTTTTGTTTTCCCCCTATACTAAGCTTAGCGAATATATTACTACAATTATATTGGTTGGAATTTTAAAATATTTTGACACGAAAGTTCATGATATGTTAACTATACAGTAAAATAAAAAATAAGTTTTAAAAAATTTCAAAAATTTTCAAAAACATATTTATGATCAGCTTTTTCATAATATGGAGTTTCGTAAAACTGTAAGTTTAAATTTTCTTTATATAATGTTACGACTCTTCACTAGCCTTTTATGAATATAGTATTTTGATTTATTTTTACTATTATATACTTTATATTAATTACATAAACCTATTGAAATATATATCATATACTTTTTGCTGCAAATGTCAATTGTTTTTAATGCTCAAAGATATATTCCTTAATATTTTTAATTTCTTCTAATTTCTATGTCTTCTATGAGAGAAGTGATTCTTAATTATAACCCAATTATTATTTTAATTAATTGAAATTTAAAGAAAATGTTGATATAAATCTATTTTATAATAAAATTTTAATTAAAAAAGTTCTCCAAATTAAAGAGACAGTTTATTCAACTTGCCTTAGCTTGCAACACCTCAAGAATGTAAAATAAAGATTAAGATAAAAAAAACTAAGAATTATCTTCTTTGTATAATTTTCAAACTAATTTATTTCTAACAACATTTAGTTTTTCATTTAATTTAATTTTAGTTCTATTTTCAGTTTAACAGATTCTCTTAATACAAACCCAAATTAAAAAAATAAAAAATAACAAAAAGAAAAGATGACTTATCTGTTTTATCTTTACATTTTTGTTGAAGTTTTATTTTTCCTCACAATAATTTTTTATTTTTTATATTTCGGTTAAAACTGCATAATTCGCTTTCATAGAAAATTTCATCTTTATGGCATGAAAATGATGATGAGAATGATGCGAGTGAAACCAATTATGCCTCCCCATTATACTTTATTCAATTATTTCATTATTATGCTTAACGAAACTGCTTAACTATGCAAATATAAAAAGTCGTCCAAACTAACTAACCAAGCAACCAACCAACTATCACAAAAAAAAAAAAAAAAAAATACCAAATACTACCGACCAACTTGTCTAGCTGACAAGCTGTGTATGTATTTGACTGATTCACTACCTCTTCCCCTACTTTCTGCCTCCTCCTTTTCACATTAACTAACTGACAAACTAATTTTATTTGTTATAGAAAATCTAAGAAAAAAAACTGTATTATCATGCAGTTTTAACCGAAACGAAAAATTTGTGTGAATAAAATGAACTTCATTTGAAATGTCTTTAAAACAAGGGAAACATTTTTCTTACTAAATACCACTGCTTAAATAGAATTTTTGCTTCAACTGCTACCATAATCTTAGTATTTAGTAGATTCAAATATTTTTGTATTTGGTTTTAAGTTATGTTGTTCTTGCAAGAACAAAAGCAACAAAAGGGGAGAGAATTTATCGAAAGACTAAAGTTCATTCTTAAAATTTTGCTAAAAATTATAAGTTAAAAATAATTTATATTTAGAACTGCAAAATAACTGACAAAATGAAACTAGAATAATTTTTTTGTTGTCATGAATTTGTTAAGAAATAAGTTTTAATTGTTGGAAATTAAAGGTTGATTAAGGATGTTTTCCTTAAAGATTTTTTTTTTTCAAAATTGCAATGAATTTGTAATTTTCTGTAGGTAAATTTAAATGATAAATATTTGTTTAAAATTTAACAATAATGTTGGATTTTTAAAGAAAGATTTGTGCTATAAGAATTGACCTTTACATAGGAAAATAATTTCAATAGAGGAGTTATAGATAACATACCTTTTTTTGTTGAAAAGTTATCGATAACATGACTTTTCTATAGAAAAGTTATCGATAACATGACTTTTCTATAGAAAAGTTATCGATAATATGACTTTTCTCTAAAAAAGTTATCGATAATATGACTTTTCTATAGAAAAGTTATCGATAATATGACTTTTCTATAGAAAAGTTATCGATAATATGACTTTTCTATAGAAAAGTTATCGATAATACGACTTTTCTATAGAAAAGTTATCGATAACATGACTTTTCTATAGAAAAGTTATCGACAACATGACTTTTCTATAGAAAAGTTATCGATAACATTACTTTTCTATAGAAAAGTTATCGATAACATTACTTTTCTATAGAAAAATTATCGATAACATGACTTTTCTATAGAAAAGTTATCGATAACATGACTTTTCTATAGAAAAGTTATCGACAACATGACTTTTCTATAGAAAAGTTATCGATAACATGACTTTTCTATAGAAAAGTTATCGATAACATGACTTTTCTATAGAAAAGTTATCGATAACATGACTTTTCTATAGAAAAGTTATCGATAACATGACTTTTCTATAGAAAAGTTATCGATAACATGACTTTTCTCCAGAAAAGTTATCGATAACATGACTTTTCTATAGAAAAGTTATCGATAACATGACTTTTCTATAGAAAAGTTATCGATAACATGACTTTTCTATAGAAAAGTTATCGATAATATGACTTTTCTCTAGAAAATTTACCGATAATATGACTTTTCTATAGAAAAGTTATCGATAATATGACTTTTCTATAGAAAAGTTATTGATAATATGACTTTTCTATAGAAAAGTTATCGATAATATGACTTTTCTATAGAAAAGTTATCGATAATATGACTTTTCTATAGAAAAGTTATCGATAATATGACTTTTCTATAGAAAAGTTATCGATAACATGACTTTTCTATAGAAAAGTTATCGATAACATGACTTTTCTATAGAAAAGTTATCGATAACATGTTTTTTCTATAGAAATGATATCGACAGTATAACGTTTTTATAGAAAAGTTATCGATAATTTTATTTTTCTCAAAAAAGCTGATCATAACTTTTCAAAAACTTTTTATTTCTATATAAAAGTTTTCGATAACATGATATTTTTCTTGATATCATGACTTTTATATAAAAAAGTTATCGATATCATGACTTTTTATATAAAAGTTATAGCTATCCTGACTTTTATAGAAAAGTTACCAATGCCATGACATTCCTATAGAAAATTTATTGATATCATGACTTTTGGAAAGTTATCGCTATAAAATTTAAACTTTTGTAAAGAAAAGTTATTGTTTTATTATAAGTTGCACTAATTTACATTAAACTCATAAGCTTTTTTTATATATAATAAATTAAATAAATCCCTTGCAAAATATTAACCACCAAATCAATTTTACAACAGTAAATAGTTTCTTTCGAAATGCTCTTTGATTGAAACTTTTTCAAAAGCAACAGCAACAGCAGCGATATCATAAAAAAGTTCAATAAGTCTTTCCTTAACAGTTTTCAAATTGGCGTTTTCCTTTTCAAATAATTTTCTATTTTTCCCACATACACGCTTGCATTTTATCCTCTTAAAAATTTTCTCTATTGGACAGTAGAAAACAAAAAAAAAAAAAAAAAAAAAAAAAACATCCTAAAATTTGTATAAATTTTTGTGTTTTTTTCTTTTTATATGTTTTGTTTTTCTTTAAGCAGAGAATTTTAGTTTGGCAGAAAACTTTTTAATTTGACTTGAAAGATACCATAAGAAAAATTGCCTTACAGCCATTGAAATATTCATAAATGAATTCAAGGAGTATAAAATACAAAAAAAAAAAAAAAAAAAAAAAAAAATGCTTAAGTCCTTACAAAAGCCAGTCTAGATATTTTGCAAAGAAGACTCCATCATTGAGTATAAACAAATAAGGTAAGGAAGAGGGGTACAAAGTCTAGTATTCTTTTTTTATATTTTGCTTGAGACAAGCACCAGATGTTTTATTACAACTTTAACTCTTTGACATTTAATAAAGTGCGTCAATGGACATTGAAATTATGTTTAACTTAAATTAAAATTTTATAAGAGAAAATAATTTTTAGACTTTCTTATTTTTTTATGTTTTCAGAATATCATAAATCATTTAGTTTTTTTGGAGTGTGTTCGTTTGATGCGAAAATATTGTATGAAATTTTTTATAACTATGATTCTCAGAATTTTTTAGTTAACGTGTACGTAACATGATTTTAAAGAATGATAAAAGCTTTGATGATGTCTGCTTCAAGTTTGAATTTAGATCAAATGATTTGTTTTTACATATAAGAGTTTAAATTTTATAGTGTGTTGTAATCGGTTGAAATTTGTTAATAATTCTTTAATCCTTTATTGTACTTGTATTTTTTGTTCTTAATTGTAAATTGTTTAAATATAAATAAAAAAATAACGAAACTTTCCCATGAATATTATACAATTTTATTATTATTTATTATTAACTGTAAAGGAGATTACTGTTTTTAAATTCACGATTTTAACATGAAAATATGAGTTAATAAAATGTATTTATGTACATATAAATAAACATGTTTGTATAAAAAAAGATTATATAAACTTACATGTTGATTTTTATTTTTTCTGCTAAATTTCATTTTTCAAATAAAAATAACAAAATTTTGTTTATTTGTAATATGAATTTCAGGGTGAGAATATTTCGTTTATTGTCGAAAATAAAGAAAATAAACTATTTTTAGAAAAACTAATTCAATAAAAAAATAAATAAATAAAATAAAACAATAATAAACAAGTGTCGTACAAAGAATTACATAAAAGGCGTGAAAGTGTTAAAAAATTTGTTACAGTTAATTTAACAGCAAATAAAACGCTTTTGGGGAAACGGAAAAAAGATACAATTTAAATTTTTAGTTTGAATAAAAAAAAATTTTTTCTACTAAAAAGTTATCAATATCATGAAATTTGTATAGAAAAGTTATCGGTAACATTACTTTTAAACCAAAAAATTAGTGATTACATGAGTTTTTTGAGAAAAAAATTATCCATAACATAACTTTTCTATAGAAAAATTACCGATATCTTGACATTTGTATAGAAAATTTATCGATATCAGAAGTTTTCTGTAGAAAAGTTATCGATATCAGGAATTCTCTGTAGGAAAGCCATCGATAGGACGAGTTTTCTATAGCCAAGTTATTGATAAAATGACTTTTGTGTAGAAGATTTTATAGAAGATTTTACTATCGAAAAATTATTGATATTAGAACGTTTGTATGTAAAGAAAGATTTTTATATAGAAAAGTTATTGATAACATGACTTTTCTATAGAAGGGTTATCGATATTAAGACTTTTTTACAGAAAATTTATCGATGGCAGGAACTTTCTATAGAAAAGAAAGCGATATAAGGATTTTCTATACAGAAAGCACTTTTCTGTAGAGAAGTTATCAATAATATAAATTTTCTGTAGAGAAATTAACAATAATATGACTTTTCTATAGGAAAGTTATCGATAATATTATTTTTCTACGAAAATTTTATCTATATAAATAATCTATATAAATTTTGTAATGAAATGTTATCGATGGCATATTGATAGCATTTAGAATAGTTACTGATAACATGACTTTTCTATAGATGAGTTATCGATAACATAACTTCTATAAAAGAGTTATTGTTAATATAATTTTTCTAACAATAAGTTTTTGATAACATGAGTTATCGATAACAAGACACTTCTATAGAAATGTTATCGAACATGAATTTTCTATAGAAATGTTATCGATGACATGAACTTTATATAGAAATATTATCGATAGCATAATTTTTCTACAGAAATGTTATCGATACAACGACTTTATCTGTAAAAAGTTATCGTTATCATGACCTATCTATAGAAAAGTTATCCCTGTAGTGACTTTCCTATAGAAAAGTTTCTACTATCATGACTTTTATATAGTGAAGTTTTTAAAATTTAAATTGAAAGTAATCCAAGTATTAGTTTACATTCTACTGGTCACCAGAGATACAAATTAAGGTTTCTTTTCCAATATTTTCTTGGCTGAAAACACATTTATTATAAAGTTTAAACTTGGTTTTTCCTTCTTTTTTGACACGTCATAGTTGTCATCTATGGTGAATGCTAGAAGTCCCGGTAATTTAATCCATTTACGATTGAATAACAAGAGCAAATATAAAAAACAACAACAATAAAAACAATAAAACTACAAGCCGCACTTAAGAAAATTGCTTAACTCTACTATATTTTTAGATACAAAACACACGTGTAAAAAATGTACTGAAAAAAAAAATTAACCACATCCCCAATGCACCAGACAACGACACATAACAGGGAATATCTAAAGCTCTAAGCATTTTAAATGTAAATCAGTATGTTTACTACAATGTTTTCTTTTATTTGTTTCTTTTTATTTACCATATTTTTCCATCTTTCTTTGGTTTTTTATTTCTCTTTTTCTTTAAATCCTAGACAACAAGTAATAGTTGTACCGCAAAAAGTAAAAAGCAGGAAACCGAGCAAATCCACGTTATATAAATAAACATTATTGTAGTGATGTTAAGCAGAATTACTAAGATATACACCTTGTTTTCATTTCCTATAGAGAACAAAAATACATTTTAGTCCTAAACAGCCATAAATACTTGATACATTTGCATAAAATATAGTATCTTGTTTGTTGTTTCCTTTTTTTTAAATTTCTTAAAAGTAAAAATATCTTAGCAAACCAAAAAACCCATTTAGGTGCCTTAAGGAATTTTGTAGATACTATTTTTTTTAATAACAAAACAAGTAATATAATTTATATCAAAATAAACCCTTTCCTTATATGAAACTCTGTGTGACACCGGAAATTTAAACACATACATTTACGTAGAAGTAGAAACAAGTTAGAGTGCTATATTTGGCTATGCCGAATCTTATATACCCTTCACCCATGTTGAGATGATATATGAAAAATTAATATGTTTTAAAGTTAATGGAACAATAACAATATCAAATGACAAAATTATTAAAAAAAACTAAAAATGACATTAATTAAAAAGGGATATTTTGAAAATTTATGAACCGATAAAATTGATTTAAAAATACAAAATTCGAGAAAAATATTTGCACAAGAACGAGATTCGTAGCTTATATAGGGGATCTTAAAGTCCAAAAATGCGCTTTTGTCCGATATTTCGACATAATGGACCGATTGAGTTCATTTAATCAGCATGAAACTTCTGAAAAAAAATTCAAATATTTTGTGAAAGAAAAAACCAAATATGATACAGGTCGAAAACGAAAACGTGTTTTTGGAGGTATCTTTGGTTTTTTGTCGATATCTCGTCTATTTATGGACCATTTTAATTAGCGTTTATATAATATATATATATATATATATATATATATATATATATATATATATATATATATATCGTTCTATCGACTTTCCTTTCAATAAGGATTCAGAATATATATACTTTTACGAGCCCTAGATGAATGTTGTACAAATTCCAAATTTATATATAATCTTTATACCTGTGTTGAAGAGTATAAAAAATATGTTAAAATGACTGTCCATGTTATGGTTTGGTGTCATCATTTGTTATTTAAAAACACTGTTCCATTTATTTTGTATGGTATTTTCTAAGAATATTTTCTTAGCAATTGTCACAAGGACTTAAATTGAAAAAAAAGAGAAAAACATCAACATACTTATGTTTATAAGCGTACATGTAAGCACATGTACATTTTTACTTAGTATTACATGCTACTAAAAGGTTTATACATTTTTCTCTGTTTTTGCTTTTGTTCATATATCTTTGGTAGATGTTTTGTTTTCTCCATTTTTTTGTGTAATCAGAAACAGTGAGACAATATTTAGGAATGGTTGGCTTATTTTATTTTTAAACATTTCTGATCTTTTTATATAAAATTCAAAGGACTTTTTTTTAGGATGAGAATAAAAGATATAGCTTTTTATAACAAAGGAAATATCCATATAGACTGCTGGAGGTAAACCTATTGACTCTACGATTAATTGATGTTTATGGTACGGTAGAGGGGAAGATATTATTTTAAATAAACGTGACGTTTCTATAGAAAAGTTATCAATATCATGGATTATTTATAGAAAAGTATTGATGTGCTGACTTTTCCATTGAAAAGTTATCGATGTCATGACTTTTCTATTGAAAAGTTTTCGATATCATGACTTTTCTATTGAAATGTTTTCTATGTAAAAGTTTTTGACATCATGACGTTTCTATAGAAAATTATTGATATCATGACTTTTCTCAGGATAACTTATCGTTATCATGGCTTTTCTTTATCGATAACTTTATCGATATCATAAAACTTCTATAGAAAATTTATCAATATCAACTCTTTCCATAGAAATGTTACAGATATCATGTTTTTTATATAAAAAAGTTATCGATACTTGGATTTTCGACAAAAGAAATTAATCGATATCAGGACTTTTTTAGAAAAGTCATCAGTATCCAGATTTCTCTATAAGTCATTGATATTTGAACTTTTCTATAGAAAAGTTATCGATATCTTTGTCTGTTTTATGGAAAAGTCATCGAAATTTCGCTTTTCTATAGAAAAGTTATCGATATCTGGGCTTTTCTACAGAAAAGTTATTGATATCTGGACTTTTATATAAAAAAGTTATTAATATCTGGACTTTTCCGTAGAAAATTTATCGGTAACCAGACTTTTGGAAAATTTTCAAATTCGAGATGCTTTTCGAGAGAAAGTTGCACGGAAAAAATTATTAACTTATATTTTTCAATTAACACAGTTGTTTCATTTTGTATCAAAATTTAATTAATACGTTCAAGCAGAAATAAAAGAAAAGAAATTGTAAAAATAAAGTTAAACTAAGATTTTTTCTCCTTTAAATTTTTAATTCATTAAATCATCTACTTTATTGATTTAATAAATTTTTTAATTGGAAAAAGTTTTCTGTTCTCCATTTAAGATAGTTATTAGTGAAAGCTGCAAATTTAAACAAATTTTAATTAAATAAATTATTCTGATGATAGGTAACTATCTTCTATGTGGTCATGCTGAAAAAAGTACAACCTTTAAAATATAGTGATATTTTTTGTCATTAATAGGTTTTATATTATTTTTTCAATGATTTTTCATACATCAAGCTTTTACATTTTTAATTTAGATGTGACCAGAAATAGATGTTAGCATTTATTTTTTTAGAAACCAACGAAATATTTTGTAGAAAATTTTCTAAAAGGAAAGATAGTTATTACCAAAAAGTTTTAAATTTAAGCCATCGTATCTAAGATATTACGATAACAGAAGTTGTGAGATGAGAGAAAAAGAATGGCTTTTGATCTCCCCTTTATTCTGTTGTGGAATACCACGTGTTTTCTCATAATAATGTGAAAATTTTATAAAAATTTGACTTCTGGTGTCTTCAAAATGTTAACAAAAAACGAGCTGCCTCGAAAAAATATTTGTAAATTTTTGGATAAGTTTTGTATATAAATCACCACAAAATGATTTATACTCATATTTTAACTCAGATGGCAATAAGATTCAAAGAATTTTTTTGTCAGTAGGTATAAACTAGTGTATCCAATTATTTGGGTTTTCATATTAATCTGCTAATTCGACAAATAATTATTCAAGATTAATAGTTAATCGATTAATTGCAAATTATTCGATAAATCGAATAATCTAAAAATGTAAAATATACAAATAATACTAATTAATTTATTAAAAAAGTTATTTAGAATCATAATGTTGATAAAAAAAAGGTTCATCTTAGAAAATCTTATAAAATATTCTAAATCATCTTTATTAAATAAATCAGTATTTTAAATGTAACCTTTATTTTCTGTTTTAGAATGATTTTTTTTTGTCATAAAAAACAAAATTAATATTGATGTTTTTATGTATATTTTGTTGACGAAAATTAAAACTTTTACGACTTTGAAGTTGCTTTACACAAAACGGTGCTTTCAGAATTTCAATTGTCACAAGTATAAGTATTTGTAAATTTGTACTCCTGTAATCTTTTCATGTCGTATCTTATAAAATTTTCTATCCCATCAAGAAAATAACGTCCAAAGAAGTAAATTAGATCCTGAACTTGTGATCCAAAAGTAGTGTAAATTCGGATCATTGGAAGAGGTTCTCTTTTTTGATACCTATTCGATGAGAAGGAAGTCATATTCACGATGTCAAGCAAAATTGTAAAGGACATCCACATTTTTTTTCTCGGCGCAAGGAATTTAGTTTTAAATTTTATATAAACCGACATATTTTTTAATAAATAAAACTATTGTTTATCATTTGTTTAGAACAGTTCTTTTTAGTAAGAAGTATATGAATTTTCATTTAAATTTTCTTTCTTTTCTTTTGCACTCGAATATATTTTAATCTATGGATGCTCCTTGTATTACTTCTTAAGCACAAGATTGATACTTTAGAAGCAATGAAAAATAGTTTAAAAAAAAAAAAAAAAAATTTCTTAATTATGTATATGGGATATAACAGACATTTAAAAAAAATATATATAATTGAAAAAAAAAAAAATTTAATTTATAACACCAAAAAACTAAATTTCGGTTAATCGGTTATTCGACACAAATTATTCGGTTTATTCGTTACACGAAAACAGATCATTTTAAATTATGCGAGCTGCTAATCGACCTAAATTATATGCATAACCGAATGACGGTTAATTGATTATACAATCGATTGATAGAAATAATATAAAATAATTGGCAAAAGTTTTTCGAGGACAAAAATGTGAATGGATCAAAATTAATTTGGGGCGAAAACTTTTTTGGACCAATTCTAAAATCTACTTTGAATTTAAATGTTTTAATAACTATGTACTTATAATTAAGACATTTTATAATTGCTTTTGGATGGTCACATATTTTCTTATTATAATGCGCAGATCTCCATGAAAATCAGAATTCTATTTTCTTCAAAATGGCAACAAAAAATGTTAATTTTTTTTATTATTTTAATTCTTCGATAGATATGAATCCATTGATAGAAAAAGTATATGCATTAATGCAAAAAGTTTTTCGTAGTAAAAATTTTTATGGGTCTAAGTCAATTTGTGGCCAATTTTTAACTTTTCAAAATTCCGATTTGACTGCTGCTTTTGATTAACATGTTAAGCTGTGTAAAGCAGAGGAGATGGATATAATAAAACGAAATATCGGGGTATAATATCTAATAATGATATATTTCGAACCTGCTTTAGAATCCGGCCATAATGGCGGGATTACTTTGAAGGGTGAGAAAAGTATAAAAATCAAACATCTCCAAATAATTATAAATTAAAATCGATTAGTGAGTTTTGGACCATTTTGACAAAATTGCAAGGCAAACTAAAATATAATAACCGATTAATAAGTTCGAAAGTCTCTAACATTGAACAAGTGATCCAAATTTTGGAAATATAAAAATGACATAAGAAGTTGTCTTTCGAAAAATGTTGTTAATTTTATGAGAAATTTGAATGTTTTTAATTTTGTTGCAATTTTATTCCACATATATTATTCGAAATATTGTATTTGAAAAAATAATACTAGTTATAATTGACAAATATACTTGAAAAATTAAAAATCTTTTGCCACAAAAATTATTATTCCCGAAAAAAAAATGTTTTAAAATCATATAAATAATATTCATACCTCTCCAAAAATATATACTTCAATATAACTTGAAAAATGTTTTATTTTGCGTTTTGTCTAAGGGACATAGCACTGTGCGATGGTTACTCCATAAATATTGTGTAAAGCTTACAATTATGAGTCTGAATATTAAATTTTATTACTATTTAAGTACCTTGCACCACCGTATACTACTACAATCTTATGTAGTACTATTTGCAATTTTAAATCAAAAATAAAATTTTAAAATTTTCATTTCCATGTATTTTATACATTTTTGCATAAAAAATAATAACAAAAAAGTAGCAAAAAAATTACACATTCAACCAGAAGATGAACATGATGTTTTTTTTTACAGCTTTCATAAAGAGAAATATAACCTTAAACCAGCTTTCATAGAGTACTTAGTATTTAGAATTAAAAATGACATTTGTGACTTATAAAAGAAACTGGGAAAAAGAAAAATACAGGTCACATTTATAGAACAAGACAAGTTTTCTTAAACTGTTATATAAAAGAATTAAAGCTGAGACTAATTTGGTAAATGTAATATACATTTGTAGCTTAACTATATATGTTTTTTTGCTTTCAAAAATAATCCCCATATTTTTTAAATAGAAAATTTATGCCTTCATGCCGTCATTTACCTTTAATCTGTTTAAAGGTTTAAAGCTGCTTTATTTTAGTCTTTAATTTTTAAGAATTATGATGATTTAATATTTATGTACTTATTGTTATTACCTGTAGTGTATTTTGTTTAAGTCGTATCCTAAAGTTGAATGTTTATGATCTTCTTTCAAAAAGTTTTATGGGTCATGACTATGGAATCATTACATATATCTACTTTGTTCTTTTTTATAATAATTTCCATATAAAATGTCATATCTAGTGAAAAGTAATAATTTTTCTTTTGTTATCTTCTCTGGCATTGATGTGTTTATGCTGTTTACTCTCGATTTGTGTTGCACTTTTACCAAATGGGGTGTCCATCATTAATAGTGCGAAAAGCACATAAATCTCAAAGTTTTATTTAACAACTGTTTGTAATTTTTTTCAGATGTTGGTGTGTTTTTATTTTTTAAGTAGTGATAAGTTTTTATGTCAAGTAATAATATTGAGTAGAGAATTGTTTAAAAGTTTTTAAGTAGTAGGTTAAATACAATAATTATAAAATATTTTTTATATTTGTAATCAAAACATGATATATATGCGATATTTATCATACGCACCGTTTGTTTTGTTTTTATAAATACCCTTGAAAGTATGCAATACGTTGTTGTTCATGGGTGCGTATAAGTGATGTGAGTACTATGATAGTTGACATAGTTAATCATTCGCATTAAATATAAAAGATTTTATTTATAAAAAATATTGCATATTTTAGAGAGTATTTACATTAAGGTACATGGGTACGTATGATTGCGCAGTGGGGCAGAATCGAACATTTTTCTCTTATAGTTTTCGAGTTATTTGCATTTTAAATTCCAACTTTCTCAATTTCTCATGGTATTAGTCCAATTTTTTCTATATACTGCTATATTTTACTGCAAGTAGTTGGAGAACAAAATTGTCTATCGAATAAAAATAAACATTTGAATAAACATTTGAGTCTTTTCTCAATCCAATAATAAACTATTTTGAATTTGAAAATTGCAAAAATTAGGATTCTTTATTCTGTTCTTTTGGCCGAAAAATTGTCTAAATTCTTTTTTCCCTAAAATAAAATTTTCCTTAAGAACATATTATGATCGTATACATTTCTGAAGGGTATCTTCAGGGAGATGATCCCAAAATTGAACAAAAACCCAATCACCCAATAAAGCTAAGTAAAGATCCTACGGAATTTGTATCGAAATCTTACTTTTAGTTTATATGGTCTAAAATTTCAAAGCATGGATCTACAAACGACTTTATGGACAAAAAGATTTTATTGCAGAGACAATATTTATAGTTTCTCAAAAAACCACTTTTTTTTGGCAAAAATTTTATTTTAATTCCAAAAATCAGAAAAACTTTGGACTTTTTTTTCGAATAAACTCAGTTATTTAGCTGACCTAAATCTTAATTATATATAAAAAGATTGAAAATATATTTTATAGGATCAAAATTAAGCCGCTTTAAAAATTAATAAGTTACAAATCAAAAATCATCTTTTTTATTAAGTTTCAAATGAAACAAGCTGTTACGTATTTATCCGTTTCAAACAATTTTAAGAATTGTGACATCGATTTTTTACAGCATATTTTCGTATATTTTTCTCACAAGAGCATATTTTTACATATTTTAAGCTTAGCAGCATAATCTGTCTTATTTTTGTAGAAAATTGTTATTTTAGAACATATTTTAGCAACCTAAATGGTATATTTTATACACAAGATCGTAATTTGCATGGATTACACTTAAGAGCATAATTTTACATATCTCACACTTAAGAGAATTTTTTTGTTATTTTGCAGCCAATAGAATTTTTTACATATTTTGCTATTAATAAAATTTTCTTTTTACTTTCACATAGGCTTTCAAATCCGATTCCTTAATAATTTTTATCTTATACATTGATAGAAATTTTGTAATTTATATTAAATTTGAGTGTTTTTAAGTGAAAAAAAAGAAATACTTTTTAGTAATAAAAATCAAATTATTTTTTGCACGAATAGTACAAAATTTAAAATTTAGCCAGAAAGAAAAATAGTTTTTTTTAACTTATAGTCATAATTTCTGCTTTTAAAATTATTAATTACATTTTTTAGAGCATATTTTTGGTTGTCCTGGTCTCAAGTAAATAAATAATTTGTTCCTGTAGCCAATGTTCGAAGGTGTATTTTTGAGATGAATTCTTGAACTAGTTATTGCAAAAAAATTACGAACAAAGTGCTTCCTGAAATAGGCGCCACCTCACCTCACTGTTTGTTGTCCCGAAAATGGTTAAAACATTTTTTTGGTAACAAGTATTTGCAAAAGCAAGAAGTAATTTTTAACGTTTTTTTTTAGCATACAAATTTATTTGATTTGCTTTTTAATAACAACTTTGAATGCTGTTTATATTAATTCTTAAGCGCAAGAAAATATAGTTTTGGGCATTTCTAAATATAAAATGGGAATTTGCTTAATTCATTTATGTATTCAAAAACTCTTTTAGCTATATTACGTCGAGACTTAAATAGTATATCTGAATTTATTTCAATTCTATTTGAGTTCGAATATTTACTTTCTTTGTATTTTTTTAAACTAAATGTATGTCCGAAATTTTAAGAACATTTTTTACAATCATGAATTATGAAACGCGATTAAAACCATTATTAAAAATAATTATCATATTTATGTATTTATGTTTTTAAAAGCCTTAACGATGACTTTTTAGAAAATATATAGACTCCAATGAGTAACAAACAAATTTTCCTACCTGAGATGCTCTACTTTAGGAGATATGGCCACACTCCTGAGGGGTCTGTGAAGACTTCCTTCATGCTTTTTAAATTGAAATACATATTTCTATGCTATTATTATGTGAGATTTTATATTATTCGAATTAGTATACAGTAGATGCTCAGAAATTCGAACTCTCAGAAATTCGAATTTCCTGAAATTCGAATCAGTAATTTCATTACATTTGACGCTCTAAAATTAGACTCCAGAATTCGAATTTCCGAGCGGTTTTTTCTTTTTTTTATTATAAACACTAACATTTTGACAATTTAGTTTAACCAAATACAAAGTAAAAAGGGGAATCCCATTTTAATAGATGATTTGCAGATCTTGTTGATGTTGTTAGAGTTTAAAAGTCAATTTTTTGGTGTTTGTATATGTACACGGTTTAAAATTTATTAAAATAAGAAAGTGGACTAAAAATGCCAAACAAACCTAAGAAAAACACTTTGTCTTTACAAGACAAATTAAAAATATTGGAAAAGATTGACAAAGGCGTTCAAGGAAAGGTGCTTAGCACTGGACTTTAATGTAACTACTTTTACCATTAGCTATACATATTAAATCGAATAGAAAATCAATATTGGATGCTGTTGCCAACACTTATCAACACGTATCCAATAAGTCTTTACATAGTGCTGAATATCCGAAAATGGAAAGTTTTTTGTTATATTTCGTTAAGTTTTTTATAGTTTTTATATCAAATAAACTAAAATGAAAAAACATAGTTTTTTATATCTTTATGGTCAAATTTACCAAAATTTTTGTATAAAAAAACCGTCCAGAAATTCGAATAATTCTTAAATTCGAATCGCCCTAAAAACAAAGTGGTTCGAATTTCCGAGCGAGTACTGTATTAGGAATGGTTTTTTATATTCCAACAATTTAAATTTTACCCTAAAGTGCGAAAAATACATTTTTAAAATAAATTTAAGTAATTTCTACTAAGTCAACATTTGATCTTTTTTTTAAGGAAAAGAGTCCAAAAAAAGTCCATTTTATGACAAACTTAATATTATTTTTCAATTATTAATAGCTTCTTTCTGCAAATAAATAAAATCATAAAATTTGTAACCAAAAAAAAATTTAAATTTTCTTCGCATAAAGATATAATCAAAAAATCAATTTTGCTGATTTTTTTTCTAGATTTAATAGCATTTCTTTATCATAAACTTTCTTATCTAAGATTAAATGTTAAAAAAAACTGCATTTAAGTTTAAAAAATTTCATTTCATTAATGGAAAAAGCAATGAAGAATAAATATATATAAAGAAAAGAACCCTCAACAAATAGAAAAGTTGTATATTTTATTTGTTCTTACACAAAGTGTTCCAGTTCTTGTAAAGTTTTTTCAAGATGTTTTATTTTATTTTTGTGGTTACCTTGGCAGCTTTAGATTTGCAGTAATTTTAATTTAATGGAACTCTAAATGGAGTATGATGAGTACAACCAGCTGAAAGCAACTGGTAAAAGCAACAACAAGAGTTTATTTTTATTTTCTTTTTTACTGTAAATATTTTATTTAACATATTGTTTTCCAAGAGTTAAACTTTGTTTTTATTTGATTCGCTAGGATTTTTATTTTAATTTGAATCTATAGAAAACAGTGCGTATGTTATAAAAATATACCAGAATAGTAAGAATTTTAAATATAAACATTTTTTAAACATTTTTCTTTAACTTAAAAAGATAAATAAAATATTATTTCGTATGACTTCTTTTATGTTACTCTGTTTATATTTATGTTTATTTTATGGTAAAACATCAGGCATCTCGAGCCAGCAAGACGGAAGTTCTATAACATTTACGAGTATTTAAAAAAGAAACCACACACCTTTAACTTTAATATTGCTTGCCCAGCTAAAGTTCTTCTCTATTTTATTTTTCTTGTTGCTACTCTTTTTCCTTTTGCTGGTACTATCCATCATCCCGTTACATTTATCATCTATGTATGTATGTATGTGCTTTTGCTATTTGTTAATGTGTTTTATCATCATGTGCATCAGTATATGTGTTAGTGTTTGAGTTTAAGAATGCTTCTTTTTTGTATCATATCATCATCAGTTCTTCTTTTTTTTTCTTCATCGTCATATTTATTTTAAGCATTTCTTCCGTTTTGAATTCTTCGTTAACAAGTTTTATAGTTTTTACTTGTTTTATGTTTAGCTGTATTTATCCAACATAAATATGAGAATAAAAACGCTTTTATTTTAGTTTGTTTTTTTTTTCTTCTTTTAGACTTCTAAAGTAAATGAAATTGTAGCCAAAGGTAATTAATTTTCTTGTAAGATTGTACTTCTACTATTTATGTATAGTTCTTTTTTTTTGTTTGTGTGCATGTTTTTGATGTATGTGCAATATGCTGAAAATGAATTTTTGAAATTGCAATTAAAAATAGAAATATACTCGACGATATTGAGAAAGGGAGATGAATTAAAATCGCTTTAATTGTGCAGGAAAGTATTATGATTTGTAGTGAACTGAGAATTGCTAAAACTTGTAAAAGATGCATTTGTAATAATATATAATCATCAGGGCAATCAAAAATATGTAAAATCATATTTTTTTCAAGGTTTCAAATGAACCAGATACTTTTGAGAATTTTGGTATAGATTTGTAACTGCATATTTTTGCATATTTTAATCCAAACAGCATATTTTTAGCTAAATATCATATTTTATTAGAAAATGCTTATTTTTGAGCATACTTTAGCATTTTTTGCATATTTAATACTAAAGAGCATAATTTTGCATACATTACACTAAATATCATAATTTTGCATATTTTACAACTAATAGAGAAAAATGTTGTATACTTTGCATCCAATAGAATATTCTACATGATTTTACATTAGAGAGATTTTCTTTTTTACTGTCACCTACGCAAAAAAAAGTCAACAATCACTAAAATAATTCATTCAATTAAAAACTTTTTAAATTTGCACCTCTCACCAAAATGATTGTGTCAATTACTAAAGGCTGTAAAAAATTAAAAACCAAAAAATTTTCTCATTAAAAAATTTATTAAATCAATCTGTAGATTATTGAATGAATTAAAAATTTAAATGAGAAAATAACTCATTTGAGTTGAAAAATATAAGGTAATATTTTTTTTTTGTGTACGTTTTTCACCTTATAAATTGACAGAAATTTTGTAATATCCTGATACAATGTATTAGCCTTGAAGGTTTTTCAGTGTAATAGGAAACTATTTTTTAGCAACTGCCGATAATCAAGTTATTTTAATAAAAAAATTAAAATTTATCTAGAAAAAATTATATTTTAGGGGCATATTTTTTAAAATTAAAGTACATATTTTTTGATTTTAGGAGCATTCTTTATGCACTTCTTTAGAGCATTTTATTGGTTGCCCAGATAATAACTTTACTATTATACGAGATACTGAAAATAACTAGCTTGTAATTAGTTGTAGATACTTTCAGTTTGAACTGACCTGATCGCACTAGTTCCAAAGAAAATATTTAAGGACTGCTCACGGAAAAAATGGGTGCATATATTTCATCTTATAAAAATCAAATTAATGGGTTAATCTTTTTGAAATTTTGTTTTGTAAAGGACTATAATGTTCTAGTTTTCTATTTAAAAGAAACACTTACTTTTTATTCGTTTGCACTCTAAATAAAAACTTTATTGTGTTTTCGGTTACTTTATTGTTGGAATGGGTCTAGTTCTTTTTAAGCTCAATTTTATTTTTTATTATAGAGAGTTTAGTGAATTGGCCTCCTTTGTACAATTTTTTGTTTTGTAATAATGGGAAGATAGATGAGGCCAAACAAATTAAAATTCGTTGTGTTTCTTAATGATACGCAGGAATATTTTCTGACGACACTAATTTGCGTATATTTCTCTGTTAAATCTGTTATTTCGTATGAATGAAATGTTTTATTCCTCATATATACAAATGTCTTACTAGAACAAAAGTTTTTTCGATTTTTTTACACGATATTTATCTGATACATTTTCCATAACATCTATAATATGAAGCTGCTGTAAAAGTTCGATAGTACGTACTTTTTATCACCGTTTAGGCAGCAGTCATATTTTTGGAAAAAGTTTGCCTCAGAATTTTTTTGGGTTCCTATTAGAATTTTTTTTATTTTTTTTAATTCAAAAACAATGAATCACATTTCAATTCGTATTATTTTGTTTGCGATCCTACATTCTGTAAATAAAGTTTTCTCTTTGGCTATCAGTGCTCCTTTCGATGACCATGAACTCTATATATTGTTTATAAATTTGAATTATGCGCTTGCTCGAATTTTGTTAAGTTTTCATTTTAAGAAAAACTAATTATGCTAATATAACAAAATTTATCCCATAGTTACTGAGGATAGCGGCAAATGTAATCAAGTTAATGGTACCAATTTTTTCACGTATAATAAAAGTTATATATTTTTCGTGCGCTGTTCTTACATATGCTATATGCTGGGGGACAAGGTTGACAGATGAATAAATGGGAAGAATGTACACTATTTTTTAGCATGAGTGTTTTGTTCTTAGCAACGATTTCTGTGATCGAGTATAAAACGGAAATTCGAACTAACTTCGAAACGCCCTTTGAAGGTTTTCCTACATTGAAATGATGCTGTAGCGCTTTCGTTTTACGTTGGAATTATTGAGGTATTTTTTGTTACACGTAGTTATTTATGACTAAATTTTTGAAAATACTACTTTTTATAAATTTGTTTAATTCAGTTGAAAATTTATATATTTAAGGAAGGAACACATATGTATAGAAAAGGCAATCTTTGCACATGAATTAATTTTTTAATATTAAATAGTTTATTTTTATTATATTTATTTTTTTCACATTTTTTATTATTGTTGTTTTTTTAAATAAAATTTATAGCTATTTGTTACGTAAAATGTAACTAGTTCCATTTGTTTTTACTAATCATGACCTCAGTAATGCTTTAAAATCAATAATTAGTTATTATAATGACATCTAAATATTGTATAGACTAAATAGTTACCTCTAATGTCATCATCGTTCTTGTGAACTCATTACATGGCAACAAAAGTTTTAGCTGGGTTTTTTTTGAAAATTTAAAAAAAAATTACTTTTTTTCTTTTAAATATTCTTTCTACAAGATATACGGAAACTTAAATTTTTTTTAATGATTGTGATCTCATATACCAGAAAATTACTTTAAAAAAATTGTTTCCTTATTCATTTTATCTTAACACCAACCATTCATGCTTAAGCAGATGCTTGTTGTTGCAACAGTATTTATACAATAAATATGTATTGTATGATGTTAAAAAGTGAAATAATAAATAAACCAACTGTATACTGTCTCACACACTTATACATACATATACAAATGTATAACACATCTACATATACCCACACTGCAACCAATAATGAAAAGAAAACTGAAGAAGTAAACAAGCTTTTAAACATAATTGTGGCGGAAACGGAAATGGATTTTCTTATACTAATATAAAGACAAGTTTCCTTTTACTTAACAATTTCTTATTAAAACTTTACATTTACAACTGCAACTGTAGTCACCTTAACAGGCACCTTTATTACTAAATGATTTTGCTGTACTGGTTACTATTGATACTTTTAACTAATTATGCTTCCTCTCTTTCCTTTTTTCCTTCGAAATCTTTTGACTTGTTTTCATTTTTTTTTTTTAATTTCATTCCAGATTGTAAGTTTTCTTTTTTTCAATACAGAGAAAAAAATCTGAAAAATTATTTGTTCATTAAAGTTCTGGGTGAGAGCGAGTGAATAAATAAATGAATGAGTGTGTGAGTGTAACCGTAAACCACAGTTCCTCATTAAAGTTCTTCATTTGTAGATTTTTTTGGTATTGCTCTTCACCTGCATTCTTAACATACTCTCTACTCGCTTTTACTTATTTTTTTTATTTTTTTTATTTTGGCATTTTTCTCTTTGGTGGGTTTGTGTAAGTGTGCATTTTTTCATATTCATTTTGGTGATGAAACTGTGGTTTCAATTGGTCTTTTTTGTTTTCGCTTTTTTTTTCTTTATTTGTTGGTATTTTGTTTTCAAGTAAAAAAAAAAGAAAAAACTTCCATGGTTTCAGTGAATGATTGTATTCTGTCTTCTTGCCGAGTTGTTGATAAATTGTTGCAACTATAATCAATTTATTTAAGTAAAATGTTGTGTAGTGTCTTTGTTGCAGTTTGTGTTTTTTTTTAATTTAAAGAAAAGTTATAGTTTCGTATATTTTTGTGTATTGATTTTATTTTTTTAATATGAATCTTTTTAATGAAATTTAATAATATTTAGTAATAAAAAGAATCATAAATATGTCTGTAGTATTTAACTCAGGACTCAGATTACTCAAATACTAACATTTATAAAAAAAAAAAAATAAGAAAAAAGAGCTTGAAATATGTAGTCAAATTGAAAAAAAAAAATCAAACACTATCAGCTTTCGAATGAGAAAAGCTTATTTGCCGAAAAAATAATTTCAAAAGTATTAAATTTCGAAAACACCTCCAAATCCAAATTCCAAAAGTACTAGTTTTCAAAAAAATATAAATTAAAACAAGTAAAAAAGATATAGTGGCGATTTTTTGACATTTTTTTTCCTGGCTTATTTATGAAAATATTTCAGAAAACATAATATTTGTAACTGGTCTGTAAAAGTCAATAGCTTATATAAGGGCTTCAAAAAGTTGAATAATAATTTTGGCCAATATCTTGGTTACTAAAGGATCGAAAAAAATCAGATTTTTTTTTAAATTTCCTGTGAAATAACAAAATTTGTAGCTTATCGGGGTTCTAAAAAGTCAAAATAACTTAAAAATACGGTTTTGGCGGAATATATTTTATGTACCGATTTTAGCGATTTTTAATAGCAAAAATGTCGTAATCCTTACCTATTTTTGAACATATATATCATATATTTAAGTCATCGGGGAATTTCATAAACACCATATCAAGTGACACACGAACAGACCGATCGACGGTCGAACATAGTTATTGCGAGTCTCTTCATACAAGTATCCAGATCATGAAATCGTGCGAGGAGAATTTTAACGGATTGACCAATCTTTATATACACGTTACCCCAGCGGTGAAAGGTATAAAAAAAGAGTACCATTTTTTTTAAAGTACCAAGTTTCAAAAATTGACCATTTTAAAAATTCAGTTTTGTCAAAAAATAGCAATTTTCAAAAAAGCACAATAGTATAAAAAAACGTACCAGTTCCGCAAATATTATTATTATTTTTTATTTTTGTGGCATTAGAATTTTTCGAAAATTTATCTAAAATTTCACGGTAAAGTAGGCGGATCACGCCCATTTTTAGTTCTCGAGTTTGCGTTGTTTCTTGAACTATATGTACAATTTTTCGTTGGCGTATATAATTTTTTATAGGAGATATCGGCAGAAAAGTACGTACTGGAGTTACAACGGAAGCTAGTGTTTATAGTATTTGGCCACATAACTTTTTTGTTTATTAATCAGTTTTGCCTACTTTCAATACCAAATAAACCATACACAAGGTAAATATTTTAACTAAATTTCGTTCCTTAGGTGGTTCGCCACAAGCCCTATCCTTCTTTAAACAGACATACAGACGGACAGAATACGGACATTGTTAGATCAACTACAGAATCTTACGTCTACGATTTATTTGACATGTTACTCACGGAATGACAAACTCAATATATAATCCCATATTTTTTGATTACTAATTTTCAAAAAAAAAAAAAAAAATATGAAAGGTACCAATTTTCGAATAATAAAAATTTAAAAAATTTTCAAAAAACAAAAACAAGTAAGAATGTTGTATTCGGCTTGCAATCTATTAAAGTGTGCGTTCAAATAAAACATAGCACAAAACTTTCGTAATAACTCTTACTGCCATTAATTTTAAATAATTTTCTTGATTGAAAAACCTTATAGAGATATGTAAGATTTTATAGCAGATCGAATTATTGAAAGCCGGTCGTTTGTCCGCATGTAGATGGCTGTCAAGGAAAAATGTACAAAATAAAATGTGTTTTTTTTAACTTTTCTAAACTTACTAGAAAATGTTGATTGAGTAAATTTTGAAAAAGATACTACATTTCAGGGTAATGAAGAACTTAGTAAGGACCTAAAGAATGAGATGAAACTTTGCTCAGATAAAGAAAAAGTCACAAGAAGAAATTTCAAGCCCAAAAAGTAGAGAAACTCCTAAGAGCTTTTCAAATATTAGTCATGTTAAAGTTATGCAAAGTTAAAAAATATTAAATAACAAAGCTGAAAAGAACTCTGAGGCATAAAATGATCAAAGCTCCTCAATAATAAAAAATAAAAATATTTTCAATATTCTATATTAGCCTGGAAAACATATGTTGTTGATGACTTTTCTCATGTTTCAGGGAACAAGTTTGTACACCGAATAATCGAATAGTATCGAGCTAGAAACAATAAAAATGTATAAAAAAAATTGTCGTATGACAAGTTTTGATTCGTTGGTTTGAATAAACTCGAATAATTATAACAATAAGTGCTATAAAAAGGCATTGACGACGCTCTTGACATGCAGCAGTGATTTTAAAATTATCTGACCAGATTTAGAATTTTGTTATTACAGTAGAACCACCTGGATGCCGGAATGTTATTTTAGTTCCACAGTGTATTAGTCATTTAAACTACTAAGAATTTTGGCAACTGTAAAGGAATTGGATCCAAGTTAAAAGAGATTTTAAGAATAACCCAGCAGTGGCCTATTGTGATTATTAATTTTAAATTATTTTCAGAAGTCATACCTGAAAAAAATTCAAAATAAACCAGTTAGAGAAGAAATGCTACAAGTAGTTTTTATAGTTTTAGTTCTAACTTATGCCGTTCATCTTTTATAAAAAATACATGTTATGCTATATTTGAACACGCAACTTATACCCAGCATTTGCAACATTTTTTTTGTTAAATTTTTTTTTTTTTTTTACCTTTTTTAGAGATTTGGGCCGAAGGTAGTTTTGGTTTTCGAATTTATAATGATCTTTGAACTATTTGTACGAAATTTCACTGTCATAAGAAATATATACATTTTTTAAAATGTACCAAATCTGAAGAATAAAAATGAAAAAAATAAAAATTTTCGAAAAAGTTTCAATACTCGAAAAAAATAACAATTAAGGTAAAAAATGTCCCCATATTATCAAAATAGTACTAATTATAATATCCTTTTACTTTTTGTAAATGTAACGAATCATTTTTAATAATTTTTATTTAATATTTCTTTGATATATTTAATATTTCATAAATGTGAACATGAAGTGCAATAAACCATTTGACAACTTTCATCAAAATACAAATAACAAACGAAAAATATCATTATTTACTATTGAAAAATTAAACAAAAAATAAGAAAAAATAAAATGAAAAGAGTACTAAAAGGAATAAAAATTGTGAAATCAATTTCACACGATTGCTATTGACAGACAGTGCAATATATAAAGAAATAAAAAAGCGATTTCATGTTTAAAGAACGAAAACAGGAAACGGATAAGAAAGAAAAGAAAACACATGAACTGTAAAGAGTGGTCCGAAGTGCATTTTGTCATTTTCAAAAGGCATTAATTCAGAAACTAATAAATATATTTTCACAATTCTTTCACAAGCTAACTGATGTAAGAACAATTATCGTATTTATTAAGTTCTTACAAGTTCTTACAAAAATAGGAAAAAAGTAGAACAAAAATTTAGGATATTTTGTGTAAAAATTATAATTTAATTTAAAATGTAGCCAATTATAATACTTACGTGTACGTTTAGAAGCAAAATTATATATTTTAAATTTTCAATAAATTTGATTATTAAATTGAAAAAAGTAGTTAGTTCCAAGTAATATACAAATATCACTAATTGATTATACAAGTATGTAGAATTTATGTAGAATTTCTTATAATTTTTTTCAACGATATTGTTAGCGAATCAAGAATTGCGAAATATTTTTGCAAAAAAAAAAAAAAAAAAAAAAATTAACTAAAACATAATCATGAGATCATTATAATACAAATAAAATTAAATTATCGTATAAATTATATACTAGTTGTATACTACTAAATGGTGAATGCCTTCTAAATATTGAACATAATTGATCAATAAATTATTATATTATATTCTGACCATGATAACTCAAGTTTTTGTGTTATTTAGAGCCATTCGAGTCTCAAGGTATATTTGGACATAATATTTTTTAAATTACTTAAAAAGCTAGTATATCCTTTAGGTTGGTTATTTGCTATTATGTTACAGATATCAACCTCAATTTGTACTAGTATTGTGAATTATTCGACATTGAAGTTGATCGAATTCATAATTTCATAATTATTTTAATTATTCGTGTGGTCGAATGAAATTTCAATTTTCTTCGATTAATCGAACGAATAAAGAATATAATATATTATTCGAATAATTAATTACAAATTTAAAAAATGCAAAAGTTTGTATTTTTTAAAATAATTTTTGGTTTTGTTATCATTAAAATATATCCAAAAATACACAAAAATTGAAACCTTATTCAAATTTATGGCAAATTACACTGGCTGGCAAAAAAAAGAATAGTTAGACTATATGGATTTAGATGTGGTAAATACGAATCTGCTTTCAATTTTTTTCTATCAGGTCTTTACTTTTCTTATGGGCTTGTCTAATATTTCGCCCATAATAAGACCATTACACGAATATATTACACCATAACTCAAGAAAGATGTGTAGTACAATTGATACAAATGATACACCAAAAGATTCGGACTAAAAATGTCTTTAAACCATATTAATGTCTTCCTAATATTTTCGCAGTTATTTAGAAATTAGTATCAGATTTTTTTTGCAAAATTGAAGATTTTTTTTTATTCTGAAAAGTTTTTTTAGGAACTAAAAGTGCTTAAAATTATCTGTTTTTTTATCTTTGGAATAAAACTGGTAGTGCTAAGAATAAAATAAGCCATGTACCATTAAAATTGATGCACAAATCTTGCTTTTATTCACTGTTAAGTGAAAATACTCATGTATATCAACAATCAAGTGTAGATAAAATGGTTGGCAAAAAAAGTTTTTTTTTTTTTTTCGGTAAACAAAAGAAAATAATTTCAAAAAGGCATTTATGTACGATATAATTATATAATTTAATAAAAATTCGTTTTGAAAAATTACTCTATTATTCGATTAATCCTTAAAAATTTATCGCTACTATTTTATTCTAAATTAATTTTTTTTTCGAAAAGAATAAAAAATTTGTTCCTCGAATAATCGAACAATTTCTGTCCGAATGACAAACCTAGTTTATACGAATTAATATAGTCAGATATAACTAAAATTATATGATGGTATATATTATCAAGTACTTAATTTACTTGACTATTTCTGGCGATCACTCATTGTAGTATATGGGTTATACATTCCCAAATTTCATTTAGTGTAGTTTTGATGCTAAAGATATTGAGATATATTATCGCTATAACTAAACCATTTAGAGATATTTTATGCTCCAAATAAATCAGGGTTTGGTAGATCTCAGATACTTAAAAAAATATTGTACAAACATTTTGAATTTAACACACATTAGTATGTGTTCAAATTAGAAAGTGAGATTATGAGAAAAGATCGTAAATTATTCTAAAGTGTATAAAAACTCAACATTAATTTTTATTTGAGTGAAAGTTATAGATAATCACTTTTAATTGGTTATCATTAGTTTTATCACAGTGTAAAAATGACTTGTTTTATAGCATTTCGAAAATCACAAAAAACACTTTGAACACCCTTTTATAAGCAGTTGTATAAATGTTAGTTAAAAGAAAACTATAAAATATCAACACTTGTTTGGTTGTTACCAAATGAAATGTATTGCTTTATATTAATAACAACATACTCGAATTGTTTTCACACTAATAAAATAGAATTTTAAGCATGAATGAATTTTTTCAAGAGTTTTAAACAACGAAATACGAAAAAAAGAAAACATTAAGAGAAATTCCTCCTCTTACAAAAATAATGATGATTTAAAGCTAGGGATTGCAATTTCCCGCGACAGCGGGAAAATTCTTTCGACTTCCCGGTATCCCGAATTAAAAACTATAATTATCACTACTCTCATAAGCTGCAAAACTTAAATCTTAATAATATATGAGTTTTTGCATTAGCTGATGTAAAAGAGGAATATAAAAGCACTGGGAAAAGGATTAATCTACTGTTTAATAAACTCGAATGAATACAGATATAATATATACTGTAAAAGAGTTTTGTGGATATTGACATAATATTAAGCAATATTGTTATTCTTATTTTAAAAATATGTACCGTTAAAATGCCGTTTTTGAGACAAAGAAACAAAAAAATTACATAACAAAATATTTACTTAGACATGGATATTATTTAAACCATAAAATTCACTTGAAAATTAAGAATTTAATAGTTCTAAAAGTTCTGTCAAATGATCTCTTTTTCTGAAACTCTTCGGGGTGATGCAAACGAGTTCAAACATTATTAAAATGTTTCTAGCTTCTACCCACTTGGTCTAACATTGTATGAAAATAATCAAATGGTATCGCACATTTAAATGTACCTAAAAATTATGAAAGGCCAAATTTCAAATTCATACGATGATTGGTCATTTATATTGTCGATATTTTTATGAACACATATATATATATATATATATATATATATATATGCACTGCCTGCTACTTGAATAAGGAATCACACATAATTAAGTATATCTCCTAAACTAAAGTTCAGAAAAAAATAATTTTTTGCGCCACCAAATTTCAAAGTGTTGGCTTTAGTTTCCTGAAGAAATAAAAAATATACATATTTTGTTGTACTAAAATTATGCATTTATTTAAAGACATGTGTTTCTGTGGTACTTTTTCGTGTGTCACTTGAATAAGGAATTCTTTTAATATTAATCAGGAAGGCTATAATTTGAATTTCTTTCAATATAAATGGATAGAGAATTTTGAATAAAAACTATTTAAAAACTATCAAGTTAAAATATGGGTGTACTAATATGGGTATACTAATTCTTCTTTCCTTTATATGTCATCATGCAATCGGGGCTGCGAGAACTGTCCGTTTGGGCCAGCAGTAATGGATTGGGGGGTCAACCCTCAAAAGACTGAACTAGTTCAGAAGAGATAAACGGATTACGTTGGGACTATAATTGTCTTCGGGACTACTTTCGTTATTGAAATCCCTAGTAGGGACCCCTGGGCTGGAGCGTAGAAACTCCGTGGAGGTTGTGCTATCTAAAACATACGGTTCGCAGATGGAAGTAGGCACAGGAGCGTGTATCTACTTTATGGGAACGGACAGCAGACGGTCTTTTAGATTGTCTGATAATTGCAGTGTCCTTCAGGAGAAATTCTAGGAATTTACAAGTCCCTAGGATTACTAGAGGGGAACGTTGGAAGGGACTCTGAGATAACTATCTATGTGGATAGTCAGGCAACACTACTGGTTGTGTTAGGTCCAGATTAATGCTTGAGTGCAGAAAGGAATTGCGAAGGGTAATGGATGCCTACAGGATAAGACTCTGTTGGGTTCCAGGTCACTGCGATATTCTCGCAGAGCTAGCTGATGAGCTAGGTCTTTTGAGGAGGTATCGGTCAAGATACCAATTGGGTTATATTTCATGGCCATAAGGGAATGAACTTTAGGAAGAACGAATCTCGCTTGGAGGAATAGAAGTGATTGCAAGGTATCTAGAACGTTATGGGCATGAGTCGTGAGAATCTAAGAGTCGTTGTGGGTATAATTACTGTTTACTTCGCAATAGGGAATATGACTAATAAGTGGCACATTGGCACGTCAAACTTTTGTAGGACGTGCGGTGATGTGGAGGAGCTAGGGATAATCGTTTTTGATTAGTAGGTTATAGGTTCCACATTTTTCTTTTTATTTTTCTTTTCATTCTATTGCCTTATCTTACTAAGGTCTCTCTCTCCCTCTCTTTTTCTCTTAGTCTTTATTTGGCCTTTAAAAAGGGATCACAATGAATCGAATAGTTTCTGGGTGCAGGCGTGAAGACTCGCCCTTTTTAAACTAACCTAACCTATATATCGTTAATATTGGTGAAGTAAAACATTACGATTTATTTTGGGATTGTCAACATAAATGGCTTTCTGGCATCCTGCTTCAATTGTTGTAGGAAATTGAAGTTTGGTCAAGATGTTATAAATGTAGATCACAAAAAAGAATTTCGGACCACTCTAAATTTAAATCTGTTATCCATTAAATATTCCTACAATAATCACTATAAAACTCTCGATTTCATGTTATAGATCCAATCAAACGTTCTTCAGTATAACAAAGAATATTTTCCATAAAAATTTCCAGTTAAAAATTTCCTAACTTTCTTAATGTTTTGTAAAATTTCTATGAGACAAATTCTGCATGTTGTCTATACTACTAACAATCAGTTATACTTTTGCTGGTTTTTATAGCTGACATTTTATTAAGATGCTTAATTAAAGTCATGATATAGAGTCATCCCATATATATTAGTCATTTAATGTACATAAAAACATAACGAAATTGCTGTTAAGATACAGTTTCCAGTTTGATTTTTAGTTTAGTATTCTTTAAAAAAAAATTACTAAAATATATAGGCTTTTCTTTAAATTCATACAGATTTCTTTCATTTAAGTGCTTTTGGACAAAATTCTCTTGAATTCCGGACAAAATTCCCAGGAAAGCGGGACATGAAAAGTTGCAAGTTTCCCCGGAATCTCGGGACGCGAAATCTCGAGATGCATTCTCTATTTGAAGCACAACAATAACAAATTTTTATACAAAATCAATGACGCTGATTACTGTACACATTTTGCAATCAATCCACCAAAAACACATACCTTAACTGAGAAAAGAAAGAGGATATCGATGAAAGGAGAAAAAAAAAATACAATCATTGATCTAAAACTATTCGTTACATATTAAAAGGATATTGAAAACAAAAACCAAAAAAAAGAAGAAAAAAAAAAGAAAAAATTAAAAACGTTTCTTTTTTGTTGCTCATCAACTTATTGATTTTTTTTTGAAAAGAAAAGAGCACTTTTTTAAAAGTTGTGATGAAATGATGCTTGCTTGGCTGCTCAGCTCAGCTTAGCTTGGTTTGGTTTAGTTTTTTACAAAAATACGCCATTGTGTTTTTACACCCAGCTATATTAAAATGACAGTCAGGCAGCTATTATACACATAAATAACACTCCTGATTTTTGAGATCAAATGTAAAAAGCACAAAAAAAAAAAAAAAAAAGAATAAGCTTACAAAAGACTGAATTTTGTTTGCTTTATACTTTTTTGTCATGTCTTTATTTAGCCTTTATACTGCTGATGATTTTGGTTTTTATGAATGAGAACAAATAATTTAATAACTATGACATAATGAAAACATGCCACAGACACTGTTTCGGTTAATCATATTATTAGAAGGGCGATAGGAAGAAAAATGAAATGATACTTATTGCAAATAAAAGTTATCATGATTTTAGAGATTCTTTGTGTGATGATTGAAAATTAAGCGTTGGATGGGGAAGAAGGAGTAATCTTCAATAAATATATTTTTTTGAGGGATTATATAAATACCAGTAAAAGTCATATTTTTGAATTTTAGGGATTACGTTTTCTTAAATGTAAATTAGTTTTCGATGCAGTCATTTAAATTTTTTAAGATATACGATTAGACTCCAAATGGTATTGGAAATTTATAAGAGTCTTCCATAGGCAGGCAGATATGTATGTATATATATATATATATATATATATATATATATATATATATATAGATAGATAGATAGATAGATATATAGATAGACAGATAGATAGATAGATATATAGATAGATAGAGGTAGATGGATATATGGATAGATAGAAATAGATAGATAAGTAGATAGATATTCATATATGTAAACGCATAGATGGATGGATAGATAGATAAAAATAGATAGATAAATAGATAGATATATGGATAGATAGAAATAGATAGATAAGTATATAGATATACATATATAGGTAGATACATAGATAAATATATATAGATAGATAGATGGACAGATGGATAGGTAGGTAGATACATAGATAAATATATATAGATAGATAGATAGATGGATAAATAGACGAATAGATAGATAGATAAAAATAGATAGATAGAAATAGATAGATAAGTATATAGATATACATATAGGTAGACACATAGATAGATATAGAAACAGACAGATGTAGAGATAAATGGATCTATATATAGATAGATAGACAGATATATGGATAGAGGAATAGATATATAGATAGAGAGATAGAAATAGATAGGTTAATGGTTAGACTGATAGTTCGAAAGAAACCCCTCCTGGCATTGCAGATTTTTTTATTAAAATCTAATTCCTCGTATAGAGCTGAAGATTCCATTTAAAGCATTAAAGCGTTTTTTTTTAATTTCGTCTTGTATAACCAGCTTTTGTTTCATAAGACGAACTTTGTATTGAACTTTGTATTTAAGTGTTTCACCCTACTTGAACTGAACGCGAGATAGAATCATAAAATGTTTTGCAAATAACTCCTAGCAGAGGAATGTTGCAGTAACAATTAGCAATGCTCATCTCAATTTCAAAGATTTTTATAAAATATGTTTGTATTTTTATACTCTTTATATTTAAATGTAAATTTACATGTGTAGAATATTTGGAAAAAATATTCCAAATAGGTTTCAATAAAATGATTAATAAATTAGCTATTGAAATTTAATTATATTGTTAATTAATATAATTAGCTTTCTAATTGGTTTAAAATTTCTTGGCAAAAAAATAAATAATAATAAAATAAACTTGTCAACAAAAAATATACAAATAAAATAAATTTAAATAAATTTCCAACCATTTTCAAAAATTCAGTCAAAAATGTGTCATCACACACTATCTTCTAAATTAAAAAATCTTCAAAAATTTATATTTGACTGAAAAGCCTTATTTTAATTATAAAGGAAAAATAAAAAATAATTTTTTTGTATTTTATTCCCAGCTTGTTTTTTTTTGCTGAAGATTTTTTAATTTTTATTTTGAAAAGTTAAGACTATTTAACTTTTAATATTTTTATTGGAAATAAATATTGCGAAAATTCGATATCGTAATAACATAGTTTTCTGCAATACAATATGATATTATAATCGGCACCTAATATGATATCGTTTTTGCTATTATATCGTGTCCTGGTTTATTGAGTTTTAAAAACCCTCTCTATCTTTCTTTTAAATTGGTAGTATTATAAATTGAAAACAAATTATGTGTAAGATTTAGTCAAGTTTTTAAATAAATATTGCAAAAGAATTTTTTTTAATATTTTAAAAATAAAAGAGAAAAACAGTTTTCTCTCTCCTTATAAGTTCAGTTTTTCGAGATAGAGGGTTTTGAATATAGACCCTCGATATATATATTTTTTTGGTTCTATACTATAATATCTTTTTTAGTGTTTTCGTTGGAAATTTTAACAAAAATGCATGTAAAGTAAAACCTGAGGAGCTTTGGGCAACGGTTTCTCCACAAGCCCTATTCATAATTTGTAAATTTTCAAGAAGTTATTTAAATTTATTTTAAAATTCTTAAAGCTGCAATAAAAAAAAAAATATATATTAATTATACTTGTGGCTTCAAAACTCAAAAAGAATTTTCTGATAGACGGCTTTTATATCGTTAGGGTAACGATTTTAAGGAAAAAATTAAATTTTTAAAAAATTTTTTCCCTTGTTTGGGTTTTTTGTGTATTTTGGTTTTTATTTCAAATAAAATAATAATATTATTGCTCAGAAATGTACTTAAAATATAAATTTGAGATTTTTCGGTTAATGGTCTGATGATATTTTAATGCATTTAATTTATTTTTATTAAACATAATTATCCATGTTGTTACATAATGATAATAAAAAATATTCGCTTTCAAATATTTTCATATTCTAACTAAAAAATCTCATATTCTCTTTTCATAATTGTATGTATAATTAATTATTAAGTCTGCATAAATATTTGTGTATTAAAACTCTCTTCTTTGGAATACTAAAACCAGAAAAGTAACTCATTTTCATAATCTGAGTTAAGAATTATGCTTAAAATAAATATCAACTCTAAATGACAGCAGCAAAACAAACAATGAATGAAATATTTTGATCCGTCTTATAGCATAAGAGGACATTTTTTTCCGTTCAACTACAAAAAACGTATAATAAAACGGATGAAATATGCTGAATATGCTTGGGAAAAAATATATAGTGATATTAAGTATTAAATAAAGTTGGATACTTTTGTTATTTTTAACTAAAAAAATGAAATAAAACTAGTTAGAAAGCTATATTCGACTGTGCCGAATCTTTTATACCCTTACCAACATATAATAAAATTTATGCCTTAAAGTATACTGTCATATTTTCACATTTATATCTAAAAGATAAAATTAAAAAAAATATATATCATAGCAAGTGCTGCTTTCTTAAAAAAAACAACAACAACTGAGCTTCTCATAACTATTAAATATATGTTTGTGTGTAGACACGTGTCGATACCAAAAACAAGAACACTGTCATAGCAATGCTTCTATTTCCAATTAAAAAAAATTCCAATCACACATATAAAAAGTTAGAGTGCTATCTTCACTATGCCGAATATTATATACCCTTCACCAGTGTTTTGATGTGTTATATGAAAATAAAATACAATATATTGAATGTAATTTCATATATATTTACCTATACTATACCTATATAAACACTAAAAATTTTAAATAATTTTCATTCTGATATAAAGTTGAAATAGAATCAAGATTTTTTAATTCCTTATATCCTTATTAGCGCCAATTGCCCCTTTTCCAGCCACTTGTCCACTTTTATGGCCCCTTTTTTAAAACGGAAATAAATGGCGACTTTTTAAGACTTTTTAAGACTTTTTAAGACTATGTGATAAATGATGAAAAACTAAGTTGTTTGAAATATCTCGACCCATTGTGTATTAATTCCAACGAAAAAGAAATTAATTATTTTGAGATTATTTCACAGTATAGTGAAGAACTTATAAATTAACTGAAACTATTTAAAACTTAAGCTAATGATAAGGTTTATGAACAACTATTTAAAACATCAAATGCTGAGTCTTTTTGGACTGGATTAAGGAAATTACAAATAGATTTAATAAATACTTATATCCTAATTAATATTTTTACTTTAGCTCATAGAGTGCCTCGGCGGAATGTCTTTTTTCTAAATTATCACTAATAAAAAGTAAAATGTCCAACAGTCAATACTTGTGAATCTATGATTTCAGTCTTAGATTTGTTAGACGGGAATTTATAAGACCCCAATCCGAGTGAAGACTTCGTACAAAAGTACAGCAGTTTAATTAATAAAAAAGGAATTTTATGTTAACTATTTTTATGAGTAAATCTTTCTTTTTGCCATAATAAAAATTATTAAAAATAAGTTATTATTATTGTTATTAATAAAACTGAGTTCAGTAGTTCTTCTTTAAATACAATATTTTTTTTCTTTCTGTTTTCATCAAATAAACTAAATTTAAGACATTTGGCCAGTTGGCCTTTTTTTTAAACACTTTTTTATGCGACATTGTTTTTTGAAATCCCCTTTTCTCGATACTTTTTAAAACTTCTCAACGGTGTAAGTTTGTTGGTTTGTTTGTGTAGTAATCACGTCTAAATGGCTGAATCGAATTTCACGAAAGTTGACACACAGATAGTACTACTGCCAAAGATGATTACAGGTTTTACTAGACCTTGATTGGACCTACGTTTTACCCACATTTTACGTCTACTTTTAAAACATCTATTTTTTCAATTCTACACGTTATTAAGAAAGCTATTTATATAAAATAGTGATTGCACTGTAGAATATTATAGTTTCTATTGAATATTGATCGGATGCTATGCCCATATTTATGCCCAATTTTTTAAACTCTCAAACGGTTGAACCGATTAATCTAAAATAGATTGGAGCCCATATAAGGCGAATAATCATTATGGCTTATCTAAGGAACTATTACAATGTGAGCCCTCAAATTTTGTGGGAACTTTGATACTATCATGTCGCATTGATGAAATTAAAATAGGATGGATAGATCCAGGGGATAGATAGATCTCATACAAAGAAAATATTAATTTTCTCATCTGAAGAACTATTACAGTGAAAGTCTCAAAAAAAATTTAAAAGTAATTTTCATATCAAATTTCGTATAGGGTGAATAGGTCTAGGGGGCCCTATTCACCCTATAAAGTATATATTAATTATCGCATCAAATGGGCTAGCGAAACACACCGGTAAAAGCTGGTAAATAACAAACTAATACTTTGGAATTTCAGAAAAGTTTGCACATATTTAAGGAAGATAAAATCACTTCGGTGCAGAACAAATATTTTATAAAAGTAAGACAATATTAAATTAAAAAAGGGTATGGAGGAAAATTTATGGACCGATTTAGCTGATTTATAAAATCAAAATTCGAAGAAAATATTTGTGACGGATTTATGCAAGAATGAGGCCCATAGCTTACGTAGGAGCTAAAAAAAAATCTAATAACGCATATATTAATTCTTAAAAAAATTTTCGATTTTTCTGTGAAAGAACGAAGTCTCTAGTAACATAAAGTTTTAAAGTTTAAAAAACCAAACAACTATAAGTGAAGCAGACATTAAGTAAATAAAACAAAGACAGATGTGCCAATAACTCGATTGTTTATGAACCGATTTGGTTGATTCAGAAAACCGAGTTCGTAGCCTATTTAGGACTATTATATTGGTCAAAAATGCATTTTGGCCGATATCTCTGTAACTAAATAAAAAAAAAAAAATCCAGATTTTTATTTTGTAAGAACGAAGTCTCTAGCTTATATGAGCTTCAAAATATCGAAAATCTGTTTGAAATACCGTTTTTTTAATTTTCGCTATTTTTAAACCGGGTTTTAATAGAAAAGTTCTGAAAATAAAATTTCTGATATAATTAATTAAAAAAGTGGAAAATCACAAAAATATTTACAAAAGATTTGTACAAAAACGAATTCCGAGCATATATAGAAGCTACACAAAGTCCAAAAATGCGTTCGGACCGATATCTCAGTTATTAGTGAAGCGATTTTGTTCATTTCTTCCGAAAAAATATTTCGAAAAAAAGATGTCGAATTTGCTGTGCAAAAAAGAAGTCGATAGTTTATACGGGGACTTAGAAAAGCTGAAAACAAATACGTTTTTAATGGACCGATTTTATTATCACTGCGTCATTCTAAGGAATATTCCCTATAATTTGATGTATAGAAATATATATATACGATAACTGAGTCTTTCTAAAAACTGATTTCAACAGACAGACGGACAGATGGACATCTATAAGGATCCGGAAAATATATACATTTTGGGGTCTTAGATGAATATTATAGAAATTACAAACGGAATGACAAACTTATGTATACTCTTTACACCTATGGTGAAGGGTATAAAAAGGAAACCACTTAAAACCATAAGAACCCTTCAGTTATCAACACATACATACCTTTTTTTTACTATACTAATTTTTTAAAAAGTACTAGATAAGTTACAAAGTAGCAGTGATAATAATGATACTTTCTCCTGCTACTTTTTATTTTGTTGCGTTTGTTTTTGGTGTTGTGGCATTAATGCTATTGCATTAATATAATAAGCAAAATTTCATTTCAACTTCAATTTCATTATTACTGAAACTATGAAAAGAAAAAACAAAGTAAGAAAAAAAAGGAATTAAAAACGCAGTAGAAATAAAAATAGTGTTGAGTCAGTGAGTGAGTATTTTATATATTCTTTTGCAACTTGCCCGCATAAGTATGCAAAATAATTTTTGCACATCTTAACAATTGTATAATGCTTTAAAGATTAACACAACTTTTATTGTGTTTTTGTTGTTAAGTTTTTTTTTTCTCTTTTATTTTTTTATAACAATACCCAGTCATAACAGAAGTTGTAGTTCCTCTTCAAAACCCAACACCTGCTGTTTTTCATAGACGCGTTTTTTTGTTTTCTGTGCAACATTACTTCAACATACTTTTCTTTTCATTATTGAAAAATAAAATGGTGAAATAAAATACATACTTTTCTTAAGTACAAAAGTGTGTTTTTTCTTTTTAGTGAACTTTTCAAAAAATTTATTTAACAGGCCTCTTGTTTTGTTTTCAGCTTTAAGTAATATTTATTAAAATTTGTTTGTTTGGTAAAGAAATTTAGCATAAGAGGCTTATTATGATGACATTTTATTAAAATTTTAACAAATAAAAAGCTTTTAAACAAATTTTTATTCAAAATATATCTACAAATAAATAAAAGTTGCTTTAAGTGAGATTAGTTGGAAAATTTTCTTGTTGTTTTGGGGGTTTAAGAGCTAATCTGCATTTTTACCTAAATAATTATGTAAAAATTGTGTCATGTAGGGAGGCGGGGAGAGATGATATTTTAATGTCTTTACGTTTCGCTATACGAAAGAGTATATAGCATAAATAGTGGGTTTTTCTTTTTAAATTTTAATATATTGGTAAGTTAATACAATACCATAATATGAAGCTGCTATATTGAAATTTAACCTTCCGCCGAAGCTGTTTTTTTTTTTGGTTATTTTTTGCTCTCTGTTCTAAGTTTTGTAAACAATCGTGTTATGTATGAGGGCCTTGAGCTCCGAACACTGCTCTAGAGTCTTCGTAATCTAGATGACTTATTCACAATTCTAAGTATGGAATAAATTCCTCGTCAATGTAATATTTTAATAGCTTTATTGCACAATTACATTATGTTTTTTTAAGGCACGAAATCGAATAAACACAGAAAAAATTATTGCCGTATATTTTTCATTTAACATAGTTGTTTAATTTTGCGTCTAAATTTAATAAATATATTAAAATAAATATTAAAAACAATTAAAATTTAAGTAAAATTTTTTTCTCACTTAATTTTTTCTAAATTCATTTGTTGTAATAATTCGCTAGTTCATAAACAAAAAATAGATCTTGTAAAAAATTTAATAAAAAGAAAGAAAAACATTAAGGTCGTTCACGATAGATTGGTTATCAGTATATATTATGTGGTTCTATTATAAACGGCAAAACTCCACAAATACCCTTGTTTATAGATTATGTGATTATCTGTTTATTTGTAGTGTTGGAAACTAATAAAAATTTAAATAACTAATGTATTTTTTTGTTTGTAATATAACTATATAATAACATAACCCGATAACCAACCTATCGTGAAAACCTTATTATTGTCTAAATACATTTAAAAAATTTTTCACAAACAATTTGGTGCTCGTTTTAAGCTAATAACATTTAATATACGTGAAAAAAATAGTACTCTTAATTTGTCTATATTTCTTATTATTCTTAGTAAATATATGCTAAATTTTATAATATTTAGTTGTTGTAAACTTTTTCTCTGAAAAATTAAAATTGAGAAAAACAAAAATCATGCGAATCTATAATTCAATTATAGGTAAATATAATTATGAAGCGACTATATAAAACAACTGCCAATGCAATGCACACGATCACCGAAAGGAGCCCTAGTAGCCGAAGAAAAAAATGAATTTCCATACTGTAGTATCGCAGACAAATTAAGAGAAAATCACTACATTTCTGGATGGAATGTGATACGTTCTTTAAATTGCTTTGTATTTTTTATCAGAAAAGTTTCAAAAATTCTGGCATGAAAACCTGATCTTGCTTTTTGTCATTACAGCAATTGAGTTTTAACAATTAAATTTTGTTGATATGCACCAAAGGAGGCCAATCCAATAAACTGTCAAGAACTCTGACCGTTTGGAAGAAATTGGGCATAAGTAAAACAAAAAACATTTAAAGAACACTAAAGGAAAGAATTTAGAAGGCTAATTCTGGCTAATTCTGGGTTCCAGATCACTGCGATATCGGAGCTGCACAGGTCTTTTGTTTAGGTATCGGTTAGGATTCCAATTGGATCATAGTAGAATGGCATGGGAATTCTATGGGAATCTAAGGGTCATTGTTGCTATGATTACTGGTTACATCGCAATAGGGAATATGACCATTAAGTGGAACGCTGGCACGTAAGACATTTGTAGGACGTGCAATGATATGGAGGAGCTAGAGACAGTGGAGCACATACTCTGTCATTATGCAGAGCTTCAGCGTAGTGGACTGAAGTGGTTTGGAAGCCATATTCTAAACGAACTAGAATAGGTTACGTGTAAAGAACTCAGTTACCTTATAGGGTTCGTAATGGAGATTAAGTGGCTTAGAGATAATCGAGGTTGATTGATGGGTCTTATGTTTCACATTTTGCTTTTATTTCGTTCTTTCCTTCGATTCCAGGGTCTTATTCTACTAAGGTCCTTTCTTCGCCTATTAGCTTTTCTCTGGAATTTATATTTATACATATATATACCAGATGGTCTATGGGTGAGGCGTGAAGATGCCGACCAGTGCTGATAAATGCGATTTTCAAAAAATTTTACTTTTTGAGCTGTAATTGAACTTAAATGGTAATAAATTTTTATGTAGAAAAATTTAAAATATGTTTTGATCTAAATGTAATATTTTTCTGAAGTTTCCCTTGAAAATTTGTTGAAGAAATTTTCAAACTAATAAATATTATTCAAGTTGGACATGAAAAGTTTTAAATAATTTACATTTGATTATAAAGAGAGTTTCAAAATCGATAAGAGTGTTAAATGAAGACTTGACAACAGAAGGAATATTTTTATCGGGTTAAAAAAAATACCTGGTTCAATTCAAAAGTAAATTTTAAAAGTTTCACCAAAGGTTGTAAATAAAAGCCCAATAAGAAATGAAGCTTCGAACGAAGCAAATGAGGTGGTAAGGAAGGAAATTAAAATAACGCTTCAACCTCGCTTGCGAATGACATGATTTTTGTATGGCAAGTTTCCGGTTAAAAGAAATTTTTTGGTACGAAAAGCGCTCTTTTCAAAGAAACAAATGTTTTGGTTATAGTTAACACGTAGATGCATCTTATTTTGTCCCTTACAATGACAAAGTTGTATATTTAATCGTAGTAAGTAGGCAGATCGAAATGGTTTTATTCGAACGTTTTTAACCGGTTTCTTTTTTAATTTCCGGTCGGTCTTTTTTTTTATTAAATTTCTTTGTGTCCGAAGATTTTTTTCTGTGCATTACAATTACCAGTACAAATGCATAATATCCGAACCACCTATGGTGGTGTGTTGTATAAAAACTTATTGTGGGCGTTAACAGTTTCTTTTACCAATTGAACATCAAATTGCAGTAATCACATCAGATGTATAGTCCACAATGTTTTGCAAAAAACCATGATTTCTTTGAACATTTTAAAATTCTCAACAATAAAATTTAAAATTTTGAAATTTGTAACCGATTTTTTTCAAATGCCGATTACTCAAACTGTTCGAAAACTGATTTTCGCATAACCTCGAATAATTGTTGTTCCTAGAAGTAAGGCTTATTTCGAGGCGTATATCTTCTTTGTTTTCTAAATGTTGCATCGAAAAACTTGAAAATTTTTTATTAATAAAAAAAGCTCATATAAGAAATAAATTTTTCAATATTGAGTAATGAAAAGCGAAACAAACGTCTTTGTATTTCCCAAAAAATTCCGATTTGAACTTAATGAAAGCATATCAATTACTTTCTTAAAAAACCATAACACTCAGGTCTGAGAATGTTCAGATTATTGTAACTTTTATGCATAAATTTAGCTGAATTTAAGCTAATTTTAATTACTATTCTAAAATGTTTGTTAAAAACCAATAAATTTATTAAGATATCAAAATTGTGTGATTGTACTAAATTAATCACTGGAGTACTGCGGTTTTATATTGTTCCTTTAGTATATATTTAAGTGCAAACTTAGTTAATAAGCATTTAAGTTAAAGCTCACACTTAATTAATGTTTTATTTAACAGTTTAAAACTTAAGTTGACAAGTAAAAAAAAAAAAAAAAAAAAAAACAAAGAGCTTTAAACTTTTATGTATTTACAATAGGGTGATCTTAACTTTTCAAATATTTTTCTTAAACTAAAAATCATAGATATATTTTATTTATACTAAAATGCTTTATACGAATTATGTTAATTTTTTATTGAACATCCTTTAGTTTTGCTTATGGTAATGCCAAAAAATCATTATAAATATGAAATTTCCTTTTGGGGCAAAACATTTTTTGATGCTACCATAATGTGGCACAAAAAAAAAGCTTACAATTAAAAAAAAATTAAAATAACTTTAAAGATATATAGAAGTCTTAAGCTTATGAGCTGTAAAATTAATAAGTTGTTGGTGCAAAATATATCACCACAAAAAAAAAAAAAAAATATATAAATATAGAGAGATGTTTTTAAAATTTAAAATAATTTTATTAGTTTTTATATTTTTATTTATTTTTTTTTTTCAACAAATATTTTTTAAGACGTCAAAAAATGTTCGTACTTAGGAAAAACTTAAGGGATGGCATACAAGAACATTTAAATTTTCAATCATAAAATAATTTTAAGGCCCGGTTTTATAATGTTCCCTTAGTATATACTTAAGTGCAAATTTACAGTTTAAATCTTAAGTTCACAAGAAAATAAACAAAAAGATTTGAGCTTTTATATATTTACAATAGGGTAGGCTCCCAACTTTTCACAAATATTTTCTTCAACTCAAAATCACAATTTTTTAAATATATTTTTTTATTTATTATTTTATTATTGATTTATTATAATCCTAGAAAAAACTTAAAGATATCAAATTTACTTTTTTATGCAAAACATTTTTCTATGCCTCTCTAATGTGGCATCAAAAGTAAATAAAAGAACAACAGTTTTTTAGTTTTTTTAGATTTTGTATTTTTATTTATTTTTGTTTACGTTCAATAAATATTACTGATGACATCAGACAATTTTAATACATAGGAAAGGCTTAAGGGATAGGAAATGAATACTTAAGTTTTTAAATATAAAATAATTTTTAGAACATAAGTATAAATGCCCAACAATGTGAGCAGTATAATACCGAGACTAAATATTTTATTCAAAAAAACGAATTAAGAATTAATTTTTCTTTTAAAATTAGAACTTGAGTCCTTAATAAAAACAAAATTTTGCTTTCACTTGTATAAGCAAATTTGCATGAAATAATTTTTTCGAGCACAATCTTTACTTGGACAGTATTATAAGATTTCAACTTCCCTTTGATGAGGTGGAAATGTTTGATTGATTTCTTATATACTCTAGTATAGCTTAAGACATGAAAATATTGATGAACAGAGCAAGAAATTTATTTCAGAAGATCAATTCCAAGAAAACATTTATTTGGCCGCCCCAACTTACTAAAATTATTATCTCTTGGCATTTCTTAACTTTTTTTTTTCGGTAACCCTCTTTAATTTGGTTAAAGAAATTGTAAAATTTGATTTTCTATAGAAAATATCTATATTCTCAAATGCTTCAGAGGCAATATCACATTTTTTTTGATATAATGTAATTTGAAATATAGCTATAATAATATGAAAAATATAATTTTGCTAACATGGATTTAAAATAAACTCATCGTACTTTAATAGAGACATTCAAAGGATACATTGCACATATGATCTTCGATTGATGTCAGCAAAATATGAAATTAAGAAGGTTTCCGATAAATTTATTTACAGAACATTATATGACTGAACGAATGTAAGTATCTCTAAGATATTCTATATTGGACTACAATAATCAGAGATGAATAGTTGATGCATCTGATTTGGTTTGCTAGAAGCGAATAATATTTCGTTTCATAGGAAAAAATAAAAATATATCATATTATTTTTTTTTTTAGCTAATAAAATGAAATATTCTTTAAAGCAGAAGTACTTGAAAAATCATTTATTAAAAATACCTCAAGAGAGAGCTAGAATTAATAAATATTTTCATTATTACAGATAAAATTTGGAAAAGATATTAGTGTTTATTTTAGATTCAAAACTTTATTTATTCTAGTGATTCACTTATTTACAAATAAAGAATAAAACTTGCCAAAATTTTATACCAAGAGAGAAAATATATTATTTTTCAAATTCTTCTTTCTTGAAATAGAGAAAAGTCACTTGCAAAGTCCTTATTTCCTTAAGGATTTAAGGTTTTTTTTTTGTATTTTAAACTCTATTGGTTGAATAGTGAATTAATTTGTAATCAAAAGGGAATTTATTAAATGATAACTAGAGTATTCATTTTACTCCACTTCCTCATTATTCGCTTAATCAAATAAAACGAAAATATTGTTTTTAAATTAATCGAAAAATCGAGTAAATCTTTCAAATTACTCGAGTTATTCGAGTAAATAATACTTTAAAATTTTGCTCATTTTTTAGTATTCATTAAAAAAGAAATAATAATAAAAAAATAAAAACATTGAAATTTTAACAAATCATAACAATTTTTTAAAATGTCAATTATATTTTTTATTAATTAAGATCATTTAATTTAAAAAAAGACTTAATTTGTACTTCTGAAATAGCTTTTCAAAGATAATATTTAATTAAAATTTTAGTTTATATTTCTCTTTTGTTTTTACGAAGGCTGCCTTTTATATTTTGCGAAAAACGTATAAAACAATAATATTTCTTTTTCAAAACTATATTATTGTTTCCCAGAGTAGTATTCATGATAGTCAATAACTTTTCTAATACATTTGAAATAAGTTTTAAGTCAGTTTTTTCACTTTTATTGAAGCACATCAAAAACAATGACCGATTTTCCGTGTATTGAAATAAGTTGGCCATGCAATTTATTTTGATACTGGATAACAAACTAAGGTTGTATGGCGAATAACCATACAATTCGATGTGTTTGTGCTGATAATATTGGCTTTTTTTTCGAACAAACTATAAAAGCTAAAGTTAAGGTAGTGGGGAATGATCCGGCGTAGGAAGTTCATTTTCCCTACTTTTTGGAGAACTTTTAGCATTCAAATGATTGCGTATCATATACAACTAACAGTACTTTGATACTCAAAACCAAAGCCTACTGAATTATGATATTTTCAATGTTAGTTTATTTAAACAAAACTAATTTTTAAAATTTTCCTAGCAAAAATTTAAAAAATTTTCTTTATAACAAAAATTGTAATTTTTAAAAATGGGTTTCGAATTTAAGTCATTTCTCCATATATTATACGAAAATATCATTTACTAAAATTTACTACAAAGAAATGCTATTTAATATTATGAACCTTTTTTAAACCAAGTTAATAATTTTTTGTGCATAAAATTTTTATCTTTCGAAATTTTTCGATTTTGTGCCTTAGTAAAATGTGTTTTGACAAAAGTGACCCGTTTTCAATTATCGTCGACATTTGGCTTAAGTTTAGGGTCCTGATCAATTATATTTATCGCCGCTCTTATAACTATATATATCCAAGATTTGCACAAATTGCAATTTGCGATACAAAAATATAAAAGCAAAAACTGCAATAAAAATTTTTTTATTAAATTTAAAATTGTATAAAATAACAAAAAACAAAGTTTACGCAGTTACCCATGCTATTTCATATGAAACTGTGAATATGCCTCGCGAAAAACTAATTTTTACAAAAATTTTCGCTCTTGATTTTTCAAATTTTGAGACTATATACTATGTTGACTATTTCGGGCACATCAATGAGATATAGCTCAAAATACACATAATTATAATAAGTATCAACCCATATTTCAAAATTTGTATTACGTTAAGGGGCGCACAGACCTCACCTAAAAAAGTATAAAGTAAAAAAGTATAAAAGTATAAAAATATAAACGAGCGAACAAAAAGTGTAGAGGATTCGGAAAAAGTTAAAAAATTTTTAACCCTTTTTCTAAGTTTTTGAACTTTGAACAATAATCATGATTACAAAATCAAACTTTTGGTGCTAAATTTTTTGCATTTTATTAGTTTCAAGTCTTGCGAGTTCAGGTTCAGGAGTTATTAAGTATTTAAGTTAGGGTGAAATTTTTTTTAGGAAATTGTTACACGGTGTTATAATACTCCCTAAGATATATCAAATTTATATAATTATATTATTTTTTTATCACCTCGAATATATCATAGGGAAAATATCCAAAGAATAGATGAAATAAATTTTATTCTCGTGTTATTAAACCTTATATACTTATATAAGTATTTACTGTTACAAAACTAACAGAAAATATTATAAAAAAATAAAATTCAACAAATTAAAAAAAGTTAAATGGTGCCGAGAAACCGTTAGTGGTCTTGTAACATGTAACTGGTAAGACTAAAAATGTGAAAAAATTTTTTCCTACGTGTAGTTTTGGATATAATGTCAGTTTTTAATAGTAGCTGTCCAACATACTTTTTTCGGCCCGGCTTGAAACCTTATCGGTAATTTTGTTTTATAAATTCATTTTCATAACAATGATCCAAACGTGTTTTGTTACATTGGTGGTGACTACACCGTTAAAAAGTTTAGAAAACCTATAACAGATTTTACAAAAAGTGCTTATTTTTCTTATTTTAATTTGGAAATTGAGGATAAAACTAAGACGTGGATTCCTCAAATAGTTTGTAAAATGTGCTGTGAACATTTAAGACAGTGTATGAATGGTCATAGACGTCGTATGAAATTCGAAATGCCTTTGCAGTGGAAAGGGCAAATTACGTGGAATTAATGTAAAAAAAAATATTTATCCATCCGTAGAATTAGCCAGAAGATCACTGCCACTTTTCCAGGAAGTACCTGTTCCAAAATTATGCTCTAAAAATGAACCCTTGTTTAAAGAAATCCTTGACAAAATAAGTAGCGATACTAATTTTGAAGAAATATCGTCTACAAACCCCAAACCATTTAAATAAGAAGAATTAAATGATATGGTAAGAGATCTTGAATTACCTAAGGAATCTGCAGAGATATTGGCTTCTAGACTAAAAGAAAGAAACTTGTTGGCATCACATACAAAAGTGACATACTATCGCAAAAGAGAGCAAGACTTACTAAAATTTTTTCATTCGGAAGACGAAATTGTATTTTGTTCTGATGTGCAAGACCTCATATTGGCATTGGGTCTTTCCGAATACCAGCCAAATGAATGGCGCCTCTTTATAGATAGCTGCAAACGAAACCTGAAGTGTGTAGTTTTACACAATGACAATACATATGGTTCAGTTCCGATTCGCAGATAATCTTGGATCTTGTAGCGATGAGTGAAGCGGTTTCATTAGGATCTGAAAACTATGGAAGAGAGGTACCAAGGCCAATTAGATCGGCATATGATGGCTGACTACTGTTGGGAAATGCAACGAGACCTTCCCACTGCAAATCATTCACGAAAGGCACGAAAAAGAAAGGTTTTATGTAAATAATAATGCAAAAAATCACTTTTTTTTATATATATGCACAAAAGCGAAATACTAGAAAACTACACGTAAGAATTTCAACTTTTTGTTATTTTTGTAATCAGTATGAAGTCCTAGTTTAAAAAATATATATAGTTTCTTGGCACCAAAACTAGTGTTGACTTGTGTAATTGAAATATAAAATTGGTTTATTTTGGTATTCAATTAAAATTAATTTTGAAATAATTATTCATTTCAATGGCGAAGAACAATAAGCTCCATTTAATTACACAACAGTTTATTATCCCTCTGTTACTTTGAATAAGAAGAAAAAAAAAAATTCAATACCTAATATTTAATAACTGTATTTAAATAATAAAATACCTATATTATTTATAACATTATTTGCGAACATACATATTGTATACTGAAATTCAGTTTTTTTTTTATATGAAAATATTAAGTTTTCTCTTTTTTACAGTTTGTAGCTTTTATTATTTTTTGTTGTGAGGTTAAAAAAAAAAGTAAAGAATATGTAACATGTTAAAATAATCCTTTTTTTTTTTTTTTTGGTAAAACTGTAACATAAGAACCGCATATAACTACAACCATAAAAATGTCTTGTATATGAAAACTGAATATATAATATGTATTTATTATAAAAAACAAGGATTTTTATTTGTGGCCATGTTTCTTGCTTTGTTCTTCTTATTCTTATTTATTCTACTTGTATTTTTTATTTGGTTTCTTTGTTGTAATGCTGACATTGGTCGTTTTTAAGTATATATTCCTTTATTATTTTTTTAGTTTTTTTTTTTTTTTGATTTCAGTTGGCTTCTGCATAACGAAGTGTGTTTTTCCAGTATTATGCTTTTGTGTTACCTTCCTTTTTTCTTATGACCAAAAGGATGATGGTGTTATGCAGTTACGGACAAAAAATAGGTTCAAGCACATTTTGTTCAAATTTTTTGAGTTTTCGACAAAATTTTATGAAAAACAATAAAACTTTTAGTAACAAATCGTAATTACAAAACCTATTAAAAAATAATATCCTATAACATTATCCCCATAAGCGTACATCATCTCATGCCCAAATAGTCCTTTTGCAGTGGGGCAAAAAAAGGGTCAGCAGTAAATTCGTCAACATTTTTTTGGAAATTTTTTTCGAAACTTTACTTTTTTAAAATCTCGAAAACGATATTAACAAAAACTGAAAAAAGGTAAAGATCATTAATTTCGAGAACTATTCGTTACAACAAGGATCTATAAATTAAAGACTTTAAAAATATGGGCAAAATCGAAGGTCCCAACTAGGTTGATCGATTATTCCACCTTTCGGAGAAATATTTCCATCAAAATACCGTATATATTTAAAAAATTTATCAAATCTTATAATATTTTAGTTAAAATTTATTTATTATATGAAATGCAACACTATTCCCATCAAGTACCACCTGTTAACAGACTACTGTCAAATTTTAAGCAAGTGTTGCCATTTACTTTGTGTTTAACGTCTGTTCAAAACATACAACCTCGTGTATTTTTTTAAAAATGAAAAAAGTGGATTTCTGGTACTCATTAAATATTATTTTTTGCAAAAAAAAAAACCATCAATCGAACCAAGGTAAAGCTCGATAAATACTATAGGGACTCTGCACCATCGATTTCAATGGTAAAAAAGTGGTTTACTGACTTTCGTTGTGGTTGCACAAGTTCAAATGAGGCTGAACGTTCTGGACGGCCAATTAAGGTCAGTCACCCGAAAATGTCGAAAAAATCCACGATATGGTGTTGGCCGACCGAAGAGTAAAAGTGCGTGAAATTGTTGATGGCATAGGCATTTCATATGGTGGTGTGGTTTCGATTTTAAATGATCAGCTGGGTTTAAGAATGTTGTCTGCAAGATGAGTGCCGCGTTTGCTCTCAATTGACCATAAACGTAAACGTGTGACAACTTCAAAGGATTGTTTGGAGTTGTTTAACCGCAATACGAATGGATCCATGGATAAAACGTGGCATTTCATATGGTGGTGTGGTTTCGGTTTTAAATGATCAGCTGGGTTTAAGAATATTGTCTGCAAGATGAGTGCCGCGTTTGCTCTCAATTGACCATAAACGTAAACGTGTGACAACTTCAAAGGATTGTTTGGAGTTGTTTAACCGCAATACGAATGGATCCATGGATAAAACGTGGCATTTCATATGGTGGTGTGGTTTCGGTTTTAAATGATCAGCTGGGTTTAAGAATATTGTCTGCAAGATGAGTGCCGCGTTTGCTCTCAATTGACCATAAACGTAAACGTGTGACAACTTCAAAGGATTGTTTGGAGTTGTTTAACCGCAATACGAATGGATCCATGAATGAAACATGGATCTATTACTGTATTCCGGAGACCAAGCAGTAGTCTAAACAATGCGTTTCTCCTGGCGAACCTGATCCGAAGAAGGCCAAGGTAAGTTTGTCGGCCAAAAAGGTGATGGCAACAGTTTTTGGGATGCACACATAATAATCCAAATCGATTATCTTCAAAAGGGATAAGCAATAAACGGCGAATATTATGCCAACTTATTAGACCGATTTAATGAAGATTTAAGAAGAAAACGACCCCTTATGGTCAAGAAAAAAGTTCTTTTTCATCAGGATAATGCACGGGTGCACACGTGTGCAGTTTCAATGGCAAAACTCTATGAATTGGACTACGAATTGGTACCTCATCCGCCATATTCTCCGGATTTGGGCCCTAGTGACTACTTCCTAAAGAAATGTCTCGGTAGAAAGAGATTCAGTTCCAACGATGAAATTATTGACCAAACAAATGCCTATTTTAAGGACCTCGAAAAATCATATTTTTAACGCAAATTAAATGAGGACACTTGCTCAAAATTTCACAGTAGTCTATTAACAGGTGGTACTTGATGGGAATAGTTTTGTATTTCATATAACTACGAGGGAAATTCGAAAAGTCACGGACTTATTGATCCGCCCTCGCATATTATTTTAAGAAACAAATTTTAATTAAAGTAAGAAAATAGTTATCAAAAATGAAACTAAATTTTATACAGTATATACAGAAACTATGGCTTAATATAGAAAAAGCAGGTCTCAATTTTTTTCGAAATGGTTTTTGCGGGTAGACATCCTTCAAATATAACTCCTCTAAAGAATAAAGTAAGCTATTATTACATATACTGAATTAAATTGTTTTTAAGGTGTTACAAGAGAAAAACTAATTCCATTTATATCCGTAATACATTCAAGATTATTATTATTTTAATATTTGTATAAACTAATAGAATTCATTTCAATTTAAACTTAAACTATATTTATGAACAGGGCAAGTTTTAGAGCTTTTCACTAGAAAAATAAACTTTTTTATATTTCACAAGTATTTAAAAAAAAGATAAAAAAATGCAATTTCTTAAATTTTTCCATAAATTTGCTTATAATAAATACAAAAATTAGTTTTCCTAACAAAAATGGAATTTTTTTGTAATTTTTTGGCGTTTAATTAACTCATATGTAAAAGTTATTTTGTAAGTTCGCTTTTACGTACTTTTTTAATATATTTTTAGCTTTTTATCAAGAATCGAAAACTATTAGAATTTGAAAGTTACAAAAATTATTTTTTGTATTATAAAAGACATGAATTAATTTACATATTATGTGCATATTATGCAAGTTTTGCACATTTTTTCGTCCATATTTTAACTTGTCCTGTTTATAAAGCATAACAAGATATTATTCTTTATGAATATTATTTAGTTAACAAAGTTTTTTGAAATATAAGTATCTAATACATATATATCTTTAAATAAAACGTTATTTTTAAAAACGGTTTTTTTGTGTTTAAAAAATGGGTTTATTTGATATTCGAAAAATGGAAATTTTGAAAAAGTTTACAGTACTTAAACCAAAAAAAAAAAAAAAAACTGTTTTGAGTTAGGTTTTAGGTTAGATAATTTTATTTTCAATTAATAGGCAGCACTCGGAAGCAATTTGAAAAGATTCAGGGTGAAAAAAGTACTTTATCAACCCGGGGACTTTCAATGCTATTAAATCAATTTACAATTCGGTAAAAACATAAATTTATTCTAAGGATATGAGAAGACAATTGGTGAAAATATAATTTATTCAAAATATCATCCCGGAAAGTCTTAAATAGTATCCTCATCTACCCAAAAGTATAAAATTAACAACGTAACATAAAGTCAATTAACAAGAACTATTTATTTTACAGATAAGCTATAGAAGTTAAATTTGATCGCAAAACATTCGTAGGGACCAAAAATACAGTACTGTTGAATTAAGGAAAACGCTGATGGTAATACAGCGCTGTGGGTTACTACTATAGAAAATTTTCAGGAATTTTTAGAATGATCTTTAAAGAAATTATGTTTCTGCAAATTGTCCACTTATATTTCCAGAATGATTTTATGTTTCTAGCATATTTTCAACCGACTTGATTTAATTAGAATTTCCTGATATGACAAAATTTGTTAGTGATTTTCTGTTCCTAAAGAACATTTTTACACTAAACCTTTTTAAATTGCTTTAACTGTAATAATCGATTTATGTACTTAGCATTTGTTTGAACCTTCGATTTTGCCATATTTTTAAAGCCCTTAATCTGTAGATCTTTTTTGATACGAATTGTTCTCAGAATTAAAAATCGGAAAAAAAATTTAAAAAAAAATTTACCAAAATTTTGACGAATTTACTGGGCTAGAGGACTATTTATGCTTGAGACGATGTATCGTTAATGGGAAAATGTTAAAGTATATTATTTTTATATAGATTTATAATGCAGTGTATTCACATTGATCTGGCACTAAAAACTTGATATTTTGCATAAGATTGATCCTATTTTTTTATCTGTAACTGTATGCGTTTTTTTATATATATTTGTAGCAACTTTTAACCATTGTATTCATAGTCAATTTCTTTACTAAGCTTTCTTTTGCTCTCTGTGAGTATTTTTTTTTGACTTGTTGTTAAAGCTGTTGCTTTTGCTTTTTATCTTTGTCTGTTAGGTTTTTTACATTTTACCATTTTTGTGTTACAAAACGGAAACGGAAGCAAAACTGCTTACAGCGCGAAAAGCTACACAGCTTTTGCAATATTTGTTCATATAATAATACACCATAACACAGACTTATATACATACATTTATACGTTCTAGCATAAATTACACTTTTTTTTTTATTATTTTTTCTTTAGAACGAATTTGAAAGAATTTCCTTGGTTTCATTGATGAAGGTAAACATAAGTTATAAATGCATATCTAAGCTTAGATATATATTCAAACGTCTGTATGAAGGGAAAAAATACAAAAAAATCTTAAATCAAACACGTCCATCTTTAGCAGAAAAAATTCTTAAATATGCCCTTGTGTTTATATATTTTTTCGCTATTTTTTCTTTGCTGAACCACAACCTATCTTGGCCTCACAAGATGAATGTAATTTTGTGCTACAAATGCTTTAATTTTTTTTTTTTCAGTTTTCGTGTAACAAATTTCGTAAGAATGTACAAAAACTTTAAAGTGTGACATAAGTATTCCAGTAGTTTGTATTGGTGCATATAAGGACTGCGTACGAAAAATCTAGTAATTCATTTCAGCTTATAAAAATTATGCCAGTGGGTCAATCTCTTTCAAATTTTGATTTTATTAAAGGCCGTTTCAAGTTTTAATTTTAGAAGAAAAATTAATTTTTTATTTCTTTCTAATGAAATATTTAATATTTTATGGAATACCATCCAGGAGACCTTTATGGAGAATTCGATTATTTTTTTGTAGGAATGTATCCATTTCTTTTTTAAACTCAATTTTTTTTACTCAGTTTTAGGAATACTTTAAATAGTTTTTTACCATGACCCAATATATTTAAATGGAAGAGTTTTATATAGTTAAGTGGATTGGCCTTCTTTGGTAATTAGCAGCAATATTAGTTACTTTTTTATTGTAAAAATGAGAAGAGAGATCAGACGAGAAAAATTAGGAATCGTTGTGTTTTCAATTGTATAAATTTCTTCGTTACAATTGCCATTTGTCATGAATGAAGTGCTTTTTTTTCTCACATATACAAATGTCTTGCGAGAACATAAGTTTATTCGACAATTTCGGTTTTTCCGCCACGATATTTGTATGACACATTTTCCATAACATGTGTGAAATTTATGACCAATATGTTGCAAAAAGTCCGCCGGTATATCATATTTTGAAAAAAAAAAAAATAATAATAAGCACTCTTAATAGTTTTCGTCCTCTCTTCTGCTTCACATTTTTTTAGCATTTCTATTAATGCTAATTATGCTATTACAACAAAATTAACCACATGGTATCTGAGAATAATAACAAATGTAGCAAGTTAAAGGTACCAGCTCGTTTCACATATAATAGAAGTTATCAACCATAAATCGTGCACGGATTTTTTCATGCGCAGTCTTTATTTGCTAACATTGTGGGTTGTTTTCTTCCTTAATAATTTGCTTATTAGCTGAGAAATATCCTATTTAATTTAATAAAGCATGAATAATTTATTTTATTTATTTAGTAATCCCTTAAGGTTGAAGGTCGATTAAAAAAGGTGCAAATATTTGAAGAAAGCACAGATGTATGGGGAATTAATTTGAAAGATAATAAATTTAAATTCAATGTTTAAGAAAACGTTAGTTTTTTGACCTTATTATTATTATTATTGTTATTATTAACTGTAAAAATAATTAACTGTAGAGTGTCTGTAGTAGGAGTTTTGATATAGTTAATTTATTAAAATATTTCATTTGTCTTATGTTGTTAGTTTTATTTCAAATTTTTATTGTAAAACAAATATTTTAAATTTTAAAATACTAATTTCATTTACTATTGTTTAATGTTATAATCCTAAAATATTTTTTTTTATATTCATTTAAATAAATGTTTATAAACTATTAATATTTAAACAAATTTAATTACATTTAATTGTTCATTTACGTTTAATTTAATTCTATCATTTAAATTTTTTGATTTATAATTTAACAAATGTACAATATTTCTCAAATAGTCATTTATTGTTACAAAAAAAAAAAAAAAAAAAAAAAAAAAAAACAAAAAAATTAAAAAAAAAAATGAATAAATAATATTAAATTAAAAACTTACCGCCTTCATCTGTCATTACCAAAATGGTAGTTTCAGGTCCCAATCCTTCGGGATTGAAAACCTGTACGGTAACTTTATACTGGGTATAAGGTTCCAAATTGAGAATTTCATGACTCTGAAAAGAGAGAGAGAGAGCAAACAAGAAAAATGTTAAAGCAATTCATAAATATTTATTCCAAAATACTTTTCTTTAACTAAATCAGAAACCAAAAAATTAAAAAAAAAAAAATATAAAGAACACCGTTAAAAAGCAACCGGAAATTGCGCGCAAAATTTCAGTTTTTTTTTTTATCTTGTTACTATGTTATTTTTTAATAAAAACTACAAAATCGATTTCAATTTTTTTTCTTATAAACTCTTTTTTTTCTTTTCTAGCATTTTTACATCCTTTTTTTCTGCTTGCAACATCTCTTGTAGTTTCTATTTTTTATCAATAAGTATCTTCCCTTATTCCTTCGTTTATTTACTTTAGTCTAATATGACAAAAACGTTAGTCGGAAATTGAGTTTAGTCTCGAGTTTTTTATGCTCGAGTTTTTTACGACAATTTTCTTATACAACTTTTTATTTTCCATTGTAGACTTGTAGCTTTACTTTTTAATACCCAAGACATTTTGAGCAATACAGATTTTTCTTTTACTTGTTGCTGTTATTGTAGAGTAGACAGATAGTGATAATTAGTGTTATTAGAACGATAAACAAGCACGCGAGTTGAAATTGAAGTTTCTGGCTGTACTTTTATTTTTTTTAACTCGTTCAACGCGGAATAACAAGGGATTGTAGGAGGACTAATTACTGTTTCATGTAAAAGGCTTTACTTCAAACAGATTATCGATTTGTAATTTATAGTCATAAAGACCATTAAAAAGAGTAAAATATGCGAACAAGTAGCCTTAATATAATTATTCTAGACTATAGTTTAGACTGAAGTGTGAACTATAGACAAAGCTGTAGTGGAAACTAATATCTTGGCTATAGACTAGACTACAGTCTAAACTATATTCCGGATATATATATACTCGAGATTATAGACTAGACTATAGTCGAAACTATAGACTATAGTCGAGACTATAGACTATAGTAGAGACTGTAAATTATAGTCGTAACTATAGTTGAGACTATAGTCGTAACTATAGTTGAGACTATAGTCGTAACTATAGTTGAGACTATAGTCGTAACTATAGTTGAGACTATAGTCGTAACTATAGTTGAGACTATAGTCGTAACTATAGTTGAGACTATAGTCGTAACTATAGTTGAGACTATAGTCGTAACTATAGTTGAGACTATAGTCGTAACTATAGTTGAGACTATAGGTTGGACTATAATCGAGACTGTAGTTAGGACTATAGCCGAGACTGTGTTTAGGACTATAGTCGAGACTATTGTTAGAACTATAGTCGAGACTATATTTAGGATTATAGTCGAAACTATAGTTAGGACTATAGTCAAGACTATAGTTAGGACTGTAGACTATAGACTGGATTAAAGTTGAGACTATAGACTATATTATAGTCTAGACTACAGACTGAATTATGGTCGTTACTATAGACTGGATTAGAGTCGAGACTATAGACTGGATGATAGTCGAGACTATAACATATATTACAGTGGAGACTATATACAACACTATAGTCGATTTTATAGAATATATTATAGTGGAGACTATAGTCTTGACTATAGACGATACTATATAAAACACTACAGTCCATACAATAGACTAAACTTTAGTCGAGACTATAGGTTATACTATAGTTAAGATTATAGAATAAGCTATAGTCAATGCTATAGACTAGACTATAAACTAGAGTACAGCCGATACTATATACTAAACTATACTTAAGACTATAGAGTAAACTATAATCAAAACTATGGAATAGACTATAATCGACATTATAGAATAGATTATATTCGAGACTATAGAATGAACAATAGTCGAGACTATAGATTACATACGAAACTTTAGGCTAGACTATAGTCGAGACTATAGACTGTAGTCGAGACTGTAGACTGGACTCTAGTCAATGCTATAGAGTAGACTATACTCGAAAAATAGTCGAAACTATAGACTAGACTATAGATTAAACTATTCTTAAGACTATAGTCAAGGCTATGAGACTGTATACTAGACTATGGTACAGACTATAAAGTAGACTATAGTCGAGACTATAGACTAGACTGTAGTCGAGGCTACTAGCTTATAGACTATTCTATACTCGAGACTATAGTCGAGATTATATTACTAGGCTATAGACTAGACTACACTCAAGATTATAGATTACATTATCATTGATAAGTATAATTCCATCTGTGTGTGTTCCTTTTACTTATTTTTCTATAACTTAAAAAAATTTCGCATATTTGATTTGAAAATCATAAAATTTTTTCTTTATTTTGTAATATAGAATTTTATATTGAGTATATTTAAAGAAAAATATTTGGAATACCAATAGTTTTCAAAAGAAATATTTACTCGTAAATAACCATAACTCCCCTCAATAATAAAATGCAAACATATTTTCTTTAAAAGCTTAAAAAAATTCAAACCCACATTAACATACAACCAAAACCGCAGTGTTAATATGTATGAGTCTAACGATTGTTTGTGTGCGTATGAGAGTTTTATTTTAGCATACATACAAGTACCGACATCTGGTGTTATTTATCTTCTTTAGTAGTTTTCTAAAAATTTGCATATACATCGTATACTAATACTAATGCACATAAATACTCATACTATGGTAACTATAAATGGGGTTAGCAGAGAATCAAAGAAATTAATTCTTGTGGTTTAAATAAATTTAGAAAAAATTAAAATTTATTTTTGGCAGACAAAAAAAAAAAAAAAAATTTGGTTTTATATTATCTTTTTAAAGCAGAATTTTTTAAGTAATTAAGCTTTTTAAATTTATACAATTTTTAGTAATATTAAAAATTAGTTCAACAAATTATTCCTTTCTGTATCCTAAGTAATAAGATAAAAAAGGACTTTTCCTATTAATGGTAGTTAGTATTATAAACAGTTATTTGGTAGCACTCATTTTTATCTATAAATCCACTTCTATAAGAAGTGCATATGAACATACTAACGTATACATAGAGTAACACGCACACATATATAAATGTTTATAGGGTTTCATATATTGCATTTATACAATCATATATTCCTAACAGACTTATGTTTATATAAGTGTAAGTGTGCATTATTACATGAATATGTGTTTAAACTTTAGATGCTCGTAAAGATAAGACTCGTACTAAACATTTCAAATGTATCTGTGAGTATGAGTGCAAGTGAATATGTTTTTGTGCGGGTAGATTTTAATATATAAGTGTGTATTAGTTTTTTTATATTTATAGTCACTAGATAAATTCGTATTTTTTACTAAAACTCTGCATATAAAAATATTATCATTTCACTATTATATATTCACTATTATATATAATAATTTTTTGTAGAATTTTTTTGTTTGCAATTTATTTATGTTTTTCTTGTCTGCTGCTCATTTTACCAGTATATTTTACATATATTTTATGAATATTTTTGTTTGATGCTAATGTATGTCAAATGTCTATGACTTATGATTTTCAATATATCATTTGATTGTAAAAAATAGTAACAGTCACGTTTGATATTTATAAAACTAATATCAATCTTATAGTTTCAAGTCGTGATATTTAAAATATATAACAAAAAAAAAAAAAAAAAAAAAAAAAAAGAAAAATAGTCCAACAAAGATTATTTAACAAAAAATTGTTCTCTTTTATCACGCGTGAGTTATTTATGAAAAAAAGACGAAGAATACAAATTTCTTTTTTGTCTTTCATTTATTCTTGTTCTCATTTCCACTTGACAAAACCCTTTTGGCATTTACTTCCATCTATCTATTGTCAAACTCATATCTTTTGTAAATATTTTATGTAGTTTTTTTTATTCTTTTCCTTGTACGCTGTCGATTATTATGTTCGTGACTCATGCTATAGGATCTTTTGATAAAGTGATAAACTATATAATGACATGTAATATATTATGTTTTTAACGAAAACTATTTACTTGGATAGATATTTATTTTTATATGCATGCATGCATATAGGTATGTTAATATACAATATATTTGTAAGTGTTTGTTTCTCTGTCTCTAAAACAATAGTTACGTATAAATTTACCAAATATTATCAAAGATTATATCAAATAGTATTCCATCTTATATATTAATGATTTATTAACAAAATTTATATTATCTAGCGATAAAATAATGATTAGTGGAAAATTTATATGTACATATGTATTTGTAAGCTAAAGATACATGAAAGTAGGTTTTTTTGATATATAAATTATAATCATTAATTATAAACTCCTTTAGATTGTGAAGGATATTAATTTTACAAGTATATTAGCTTGATTTGTTCCATTTGTTATTAATCAAGATGTTTACTCTTGGTGTATAGATATTGACGTCATTTGTAATATATATATATTGGAATTGGGAGTTTTCTAAGAATTTTCTGAAATACTCATTTTTTATTTTCAATTCCCAGTAATTGATTTTTGCTTAAAAAATTGCGGAATAACAAAAAAAAAAAAAAAAAAAAAAAAAACAAATTCCAGGCCAATAATTTTTAATTCTGGCTGAGCTGCTTGACATTTCTTGGGGTAAAAAATAGATTTATAATAGCAGAAATTCAAGTTGACCTTTTTTATATTAATACTAAATATTACGCTGTCTTGGCATTAAAGTCATTTTCCTTTGAAGTCATTCTTCGCTCCAAATAGTATTCGAATTTGTAAACCCAAGAAAAAAAATGTATTAGTGTGGCTGCAGCACCACTTAGAAATAAATTATTTCTAAAAAATTTATAATACTGTTTAGTTTAGTACTTTTCATCAACATTTCTTCAGATAAAGCTAAAAATCAATAATTTTTACTCATTTATTTATAAAGTTATGATTCCCTGCCATAAAAAATCGGCAAAAATTTAAGAAGTTATTATAAACTTATGAAATTTGGTATAATGGAAAAGTTAGGAAATAAATAAAGTTTGATAAAAATCCCATTTGTTCTAAAATTAAAAATTGTGATATTTTCTATAAATTAAGGCAAAACGAAAGATCAACGTTTCACATATACTATTGCGTTTATATTTATAGCTTTTTGGAATCTTAGCAAGGAAAATTGTGCCTGTCATATATTCCTTTTCTAAAAACTGTTATAAATATGCCAAAATTAATATCATATTGAAATTATTTTACCAACTGGTGAATTTCAGTAGCTTGAATGTTCGTACCAAATTTCATTGAAATTGGTTTAGTAAATTAAAAGTTATAAAAAATATATAATATTGAGGCGTATACTTGTTATAACTAATTAATATCACTCTCTCATATCGATAAATTTAATATTAAGCACATAAAAACACTAAATTTATGATACTCTGGCGGTTTTTTTTTAATAAAAATAAAAAATAAACATATCCTTCATTCCACGAGAGATTTGTTAAATGGCAATTTTTTTAATGGAGAGTTATCAGATTTTGTTCATATCCGGTATGCATATAACCTGAGAAGCCATTTAGTCTTTATAATTTTTATAATTTAAAAAATGAGAATTTATTCATTATTTTAATTTTTATAAAAGTTAAAAAGTCCGATAAAGTACGTAACTTTAAATGTCGATATCTCTTTACAATGTAGGCACATTTTAATCATTTAATGCTCTGACGAAGGCCAACTAAGGCCTCTTAAAAGGCAGTACTGCAGAGCTAAATTGTTTATTTTAAACTACAATCGTAACAGATTTGCAGTCTTAATATTTTTTTAAACTTTTACCCCTTCGATTTTAATTTTCTTTTAATATATTTAAAAGCAATGTCTGCAATACAAAATGCAATAATAATGGTTTTGGTGTAAAGTGATCTACTGCTTTTAATGTATTACCTGTTTTTTTCATACAAAAATATAATTTTTCATAATATTCTTATTTATTAATTTTTTGGTTATTTTTTATTCAGTAACATGTAACTTTAAGTGTTCATAACTCTTAAACTATATGTCGTATTTTATTGATGTAAAAGCCAGTTTATTACGAATAATATTGAATAATTTAAAAATCATATTTTTGCTAAAAATGCACTCGCAACTAGCATGAATTTTTAAGATGCATTATTGAAAGAAATTCTACCCTTTTTATTTTAAATACATATTTTTTTAATAAGGACTCAGTACATTAGCAACTGTCTGGGACAAGAAGGTATTATATCACAAAAAACATATTAAGCAATATTATGACTAAAATTAATTATAAAATAATTACAAAAAAGAAAAAAAATATTAATAATAAAAATAAATAAAAATAATAATAAAAAGCACATAAATTATAAAAAAAGAAGTTGGTAGGAATATTTTTAATTTTTTTTAAATAGTCTACCATTAAGTAAACATTATAATTTTTATAATATTAGAGGAAGATAAAATTGAAAGTTTAGAAAAATTTTAAAAATGTATTCTAAAATTGCATTTGCATTATGGATTTATTTTTAAGTGACAATATTATTTTTAAATTACTGCATTTAAAGAGAACATATTTATATGCTATATGTAATTTAAGCTATTAAAATCTGTTTACTTCTTACAGAGATATTGGTGTTTAAAGTTACGATTTTTTTTGACTTTTAATAAACTTAAAACAATGAATAAATTCATTTTTCAAAATTAAAAATAAATAAATAAAAATGGAACTGCTCCATATGGTATGCTTATGTCAAATATTAACAAAATGAGAAGACCTAAGGAACATTTTTTTACGTTCTTTCATGAAATGGATGATATATATATATTTTTTTTTCTTATTTTTCCTCTTTTTATTATCTCAAATTTGGTCTACTTTAAACAATTCACACAAAATCATTCTAAAGAACAAGTAGCGTTTCTTTACTTTTATAAAAAAAAAAACTGGCAGCTATTATTATGAATTGGTACACAGAGAAAACAGTTTCGTTGTGGCAACTGCATTTTTTGCTAATCGAATTTGGTCTGTTGTGAGTACTATCTCATAATTCTGTTGCGATAGTGGTATTGTTTGGTAGTCGCAACTGTTAAAAAAAAAAATAATTGTGTTCGAATAACTCCAAAATATGTATTCATATTATTAAGCCTATCCAATTTAAAACAAATATTTAAAAAAAATTTTAGTTAAACATTTTATTATAACTTTAAAGTACATAAAGGGATTTTCAGAAACTAACATCAAAAATTGACGGCTTGTTTCAATATTTTCTTCGAATGTTTATCCCATTTCCTTTAGATTTATATATAAAGGGCATATTTTCCCATCTCTAATGCTCGTGAAATATTTTTTACTTTTAGTTGCCTTAGTGATCACAAATAATAGCCCTTTTCACATTTAGGGTTTATATTATATTTTTTTTCTATTAAAAATAGTACGTTTTTAATTTTTTTAAATAAAATTTCTGCTTTCCACTAAGGCACTTAAAGATATTAATAAGAAAAACTACTCCCACCAACTATTGGTCATAAGCCTTGCTTAATAGTAGGGATGGAAAAAAGATTTATATGGCTGTCCATATAAATCTTATGCACAAAGTACAGGTCGAAATTTTGAAGTTAATTCAATGGAATTTGCCAAATAGGACTTTCAAAATACAAGGACGGAGCATATTGAAATTGGTTAGCTCGCATACACATGTCCTCCCGGTGTAGGGGTTTAACGATCATAAATGCCTTAAATATAACAATATTTTAATGAAATTCAGCATGAGAAAGACTTGTATAAGTATCAATCTTGGTGCCAAATTTCATGAAAATCGGTCAATAATTTACCATAGCTCCTATATAAAACCCTCTTCTGAAAATCACTTTAACGTGCACAAATCACATATACATGCTAATATCAAGTTTATATTTGACACAAATAAGTTTTATATAAACAGAGATCACAGTGACAAATTTTTTGAGGAACGCTCTATAATTTACCATAGCTCCCATATGAGCCCACTTTCGGGAATCACCGTAAAGTGCATAAATTCATATAATGTAATATTCTATATTCGTATATTGTATTTTACACTTAGTAAAAATAACGGTCCACAATTGTCCGCATGTTTAAAATAAGACCTCTCCACAAGATTTGATGGACATACATAATGGTGTGGCCCTTGACCAACTATATCTTTCTTATTTGTTTCTACTTTAGTGCAGGTTAAATATTATAGTAAGGCATGAAGACCTTTAGAAATATGGCCTTGTTATTAAATAAAACTAATGATAAAGAAATCGTCAAAAATAAGTTACTTAAAATCGTGCACATTTGCTTAAGTTTCGTTAGATTATGATACATTATCTGATATCTTTGATATTCGGAAGATTTTCGAATTCAATTTTTAGAACATAGAAATTTGTAATTTTTAATAGTGATTATATACTTTAGAGTGGTACTCGTTTAGAATGTTACAAATTAAATAATCGACCTGCAATAGAAATGTTTCTATAATTTGATTTTTCATAATTACATGTGCATAATTTCATAATTACTAAGTGTAAATCTGAACCAAAGTTCTTCGATGAATACATATATAATTATATATATATATATATATATATATATATATATATATATATATAGATATATATATATATATATATATATATATATATATATATATATATATAGATATATATATATATATAGATATATATATATACATATACACATAAAATATATAGGTTCCTATTTGAAAATTAAAAATCTTTAAAATACAGATATTTTCATTTAAAAAGTTTATTTTTGAACAAAATTGTGGAATAATTAAATAATTGTTTGATAGTATCATATGACTTCAGGGAATATTTTGGTACTTTTGAAAGTTATATAGTATAAAAAAATTATACGAACATATCAACTTTTCCATCCCTGCTTTATAAAGTTGTGTACAAATACATTTATGTATATATTTTTTGTTCTTGTGTTTTAATGTTAATGTATGTGCTTGAAATCTCTTTGGCTGCTGTTGTGGCATTAATATCGAGACATTTATTTAAATATTATCTGTGATAATACTCACGTACACAATGTTGTAACACTTATACAAACATACAAATAAATATGTGGTAAACACAAATCCACAAATATACACTTATATGTAGATGCATATGTAATCGTATGTGTGTTTTTTATCCCAAGTGCATATTTTCTGTTATCACAGAATTATTAGTTTTTTTCTTCTTCGTTTTTTGGAAATTTCTTTATTTTTGTGTTGTGCTAAAGGAAAAAAACAGACAAAAAAGAATAAACCTTTAAAAAAATGCACTCCTACCCCTTAGAGATGCTGTGCTTTTTTTTTTATTGTTCCCTTAGTTATATTTTGCATAATACGTTGACGCTATATCATGTTGCTGCCGCTGGTTTTTTCATCTTCTTCGCCTTCATACCACAACAATAACAAGGATGAAATACGCTGAAATATTATCCTATGAGGCGTAAAACGTGAGATTCATTTTGAATATTTCGTTTCGTTAAAGTTTCTTTAGTTTATTTTTCTCTTCATTTACACACATGCTTTTTTGTGTTTATTATTATTTTTTTCTTTTTTATTTTTTTGCTGAAAATGAAGTAAAATTGTATTTGTAATAGAGTCGACTTGTATCATGTGGAGTAGTCTTGAATTGAGTTGTATTGAGATTAAAACACGCAACATACACAGCATGTGGCACAAATATTGTTAACATTGTAATCGAAAAGGCTGGGGACTGATGATAGAAGACAAGATGTTATGGAGAAGCGTAAGGGATGGTATGGTAGGTGGATGTAAAAAAAAGCAAGTCATAAGTTTAACTTGATTAAATTTCTGTATTTTCTATAGTCATATTTCCTACAAAAGAAAAAGAAAAACTGCGCTATAAATAGTAGTAATGGTCACATACTATATGATTTGATTTTTATACAAGATTTTCATAAATTCTTTTTTAATCTCCATTTACTATGTTGGCAATAGAGAATGTCATTGACGACTGGTATTGGCGATTTTATGGAAATAGCTTTATTGGTGTCTCTGTTAAAGAAAAGTAATTCATTAAAGCTGTTTTTTCCAAGATTTTTGTATTCATACTGGCATATTGTTTTTGTGTTACATGTGCCAATAGTGAAACAGCTAACTTTATTTTTTAACAATTTTACCTGAGATGTCTGATTTAAGGCTTCTATATTGGTTTTCTTGAAGTAACTATATAGACACTATATGTAGCAGTGGATAGGCAAATATATTTATTTTTATATTTTGTTCATATTGTTTACATAATTAAAAAATGGTAGACGTTTAGCTGAAAAAATTTATAAACTTTAATATTCATAATTTAATTTTTTTATATTTAAAAATTTATGAAAAATTACTGGCCTAAGATATCAAAATTATTTTTAAACCAAAGAAACACTGTTATCTTGTTAATAAACTGCATTAAACATAAAGTTAAAAAAATTATTTTAATATGTATTTTGTAAGCTTCAATATTTTTTTTTTAATATTCCTTCTACATTTTTGAGCTGGTGGAAAACCGTTTTTTCAGCTCCTTGAACTTGAATTTCTTTTTAAAGATTCAGCGTTTTCGATCAATGCTTGTCGTAGCTACGGCCCTATGCGTAGGTTGCAATCAAAATAGCATATCCTTTTTAAACATTTCTGAAATCTAATCCGTTGAAATTTGTAAAGAATTTTATTGAAGAGTTTTACGAAAAAAAAGACTTAATGACTGCACACGAAAAATTTTGTGTATACAATACTGCTTATAAAAAATCTAACCAATATACATTGGAGTAAAAGGGGTAAAAAATGGCGCTGAATTTACGGATAGGTAATGTCTACATTTTGTTTTTATAATAATCAATAAATAAAACAATACATTTTTGGAATTTCAATATATTTTTTTGAGAGAATTCTGATGTCCGTCCTTACAATCGTCTATTTATTAATATTTGAAAATTTTCAAATTATAAGTCGCTTAAATATATGGACTTGGAATTTCCTTTATTTGATAGACAATTTTCTTTTTTTTAAACTAAAAAAAAATTAAAATTGGTCAAAAATGTTAGGTTATATATAAAGAAAAACTTGACCTAGTTGATATAAAAATTTTTGAAATCGGGTAAGGAACAAAAATTTGGCTAGTGGTTAAAAATTTTCTATGTCAGATGTATCCTAATTTGAGTCCCCATAGCTCCGCTCCTGAGATGTATGTAGGATCTTCCTTCCAAACCTTAAGATTTACTTTCCTCTGTTACGCCTATGTAAAAAAATTTATGTAAATCCATCGGCCGATTAAAAGTTACGGATTTATTTCCAAAAATTTTCGATTCTGCCCCATTGTGTAATGTCTGATAAAGCAATAAAGAAATAAGTAAAAAAGATATAGTCGGTTAATCTCGACCGTAGGATACCTCACATCATCAGGATACCTCACAATACAGAATCGTAGGATACCTCACAATACAGAATATTACTTCAATACTAGCATTTATATGAATTTATGCACCTTATGGTGATTCCCGAAAGTGGGCTTATACGGGAGCTATGGTAAATTATGGAGCGATCCTCATAAAATTTGTCACTGTGATTTCTACTTATACAAAACTTATTTGTGTCGAATATAAAATTGATACTAACATGTGTAATTGATTTATGCACGCTGAAGTGATTTTCGGAAGAGGGTTTTATATGGGAGCTATGGTCAATTATGGACCGATCTTCATGAAATTTGGAAAAAAGATTGATACTTGTACGGAACTCCCTATACCGAATTTTGTTGAAATATTGCTATATCTAAGGCATTTATAATCGTTAAACCCCTATTACTATTTGTATGGGGACTAGGTGAGATAATGGACTGATCATAACAAATTTCAATGGGCTTCGTTCCTGTATCATGAAAGTCCAACGTACCAAATTTCATTAAATTATCTGCAGAATTGCGACCTGTACTTTGTGCACAAGATTTACATGGACAGCCAGCCAGACGGACTATCGACTAAAAAAGTGATTTTGAGTCGATTTGTATACCTTATGGTGGGTGTTGGATGATTTTTTCTGTGCGCTATAAACATCGGCACAAACGCATAATACCCCAACTACCTATGGTGGCGTGGGCTATAAAAAGTCTGCACTTAATTAAGGTTTTTTTGTATGAGAGCAACTGCATTATTTTTTCACAAAAATTTTAATTTCTAAAATCGGGCACATGATTTTTTTTTTAGAATAATAAAAGGGGCAAATTGTAATATTTTTCAGAAAAATGTGAGAACAAACAACATGTAACGTTTAAAGTTCCATTCCACCAAAGTTGAAAACTAGTGTATTTTAGGACAAATTAAAATAAAAAATAAAATAAAATAAAAATATTTGTAATAACAAAATTTTTAAATACTTGAGGAAAAACACACTAAAATAACTGAAGTTGAGGGTTCCATTTTAATATTTTGCTTTAAATAACTTTTTATTTAAAAAAGTACACCTGATGAAATTTTATTTTTTTTTAATTTTTTTCCAATATCTAAAATATTGTTTATTTTGACAGCTCACTACAAAAAAGCGACATATCCCAGGTCAGTGATTTTTATTGCTATTGATACATAATTTTATCTATTTTTGTTCGGTATCCATTTTTATTAAGAATGGACATTTGTATGGGAGCTAGTTTAAAAAGTTAATTTTCCAAGTTTAATTAATTGCCATTTTTGACATGTTATACCCCAACACGCAATGGGGCAATCTCTTTTTTTTCAACCAGTTAAAGGCTATTCGTGTTTTAAATTCAAAAGAAAAATTAACATTTTATTCGTTTTCAATCAATTATTTAAAATTATCTGGAATACCCTCTATAAAGTCACCCATTAACACATACTGCAGGGAGATACTGCCGATGAGACATCCTATACGTGTGTGATTGACGATTTGACTACACGTTCATCAAACAAATTTTTATTTTTGAAAAAAAAAAAATGCGGATAAAAATAAACAGTTTTAAATATTTTAATCTTTTTTCTTTCAGTTCAAAAAACCAAACTGAAATTTTCATGATAAAGAAAATCAATAGGAAATTTAGTTTGACATCTGGCTTGAATTAGCGGAAAGAAATTTATATTCTGTTTACTTGAAATAAAAAAAAAATTCAAAATTTTTCTTAAATAAAGATTAAAATATTTCTTATAGAAACATATTTTTGCATTTAAAGTAAATATTTTTTTCTGCTTTTCAAACAATTATTTTTAAGTTAGTTGTTGGCTTAAACGGCTTTAATACAAAATATTGAAATCACATGTTAGTTAGTTTTATAGCAAATTAAATAAAGCATTTAATAAAATATGAAAATAATCATTGCATTTTTATTACTTCCGAATGGCTTCTATGGAAATTGTTTGTTTTTCTTATTAACATATATACTTATATGTAGTTTTAAAATCAATTAAAAACAAATTACTAAAACACCCTGTATTCTGTATATGTACATAAAAAATAAAAGAAAAACTGAGAAAGAAAGATATTGTTGGTCAAGACCGACTATATGATTACCCTACACTATTCTGTACGAGCATAAAAATTCGGATTACACCTGTGGCCAATTTTACTAAATGTAAAATAAAATATACAAATACAGAATAATGCGTTGATACTAACATCTAGATGATTTTATGCGATTCCTGGAAGTTGGTTTATATGGGAGTTATAGTATGGGTGGTTTTCGTAAGAGGGGCTTTATATGGGAGCTATGGTCAATTGTGGACCGATCTTCATGAAATTTGGCACAAAGATTGATACTTATATAAAACTTCCTTACACCAAATTCGATTAAAATATTGCTATATTTAAGGCATTTGCGATCGTTAAAACTCTATTTCGGGGAGACATTTGTATGGGGGCTAGGTGAAATAATGGACCAATCATAACCAATTTCAATAGGCTTCGTCCTATATCATGAAAGTTCTACCTGCCAAATTTCATTGAATTATCTTCAAAATTACGACCTTTACTTTGGACACAAGATTTACATGGACAGGCAGCCGTACAGCCTGTCAGACGGACGGACGGACATCGTTAGATAGATTTAAAAAGTGATTTTGAGTCGATTGGTTTAATTTAAGGTGGATGTTGGATAACTTGTTTTATGCGTTATAAACATCAGCATAAAAGCATAATAACCCAACCACCTATGGTGGTGTAGGGTATAATTACTGCATCACTAGCTCGATTTAAATTAGACTAAAGGCACCAGTAGCGATAGCAACTGTGATAGTAAAGTAACTACTGAAGTTATATATTTTTTTAGTGGCAGTAAGTTTTCTCCAAGTTTATGTCTTTAAACAACATATCCATATGAAGGAATGAAAAAAAAACACGCAAATATTCTTTTCATTTGAGTAACTACCAGAGTACGAGTTTTTAGAAAATATATCAGTAAACTGTAAAAAAAAAACTAACAGATATTACTATGTGGCTGGAAAAAAAACATCCATAAACATAGTTGCTGGAATGTAGTTTATATTTTGACTATATGGTAAGCTGTAGGTTTGCACTGTGGTTGTATTTACTCCTTAGAGTGCGTATGTGTGTTTTTAAACAAAATCATGCTTCTGATAAATAAGAACTTGTAGGAAAAAAACAACTAAAAATCTTACTAAAACAGCAAGTAACTCTTATTTGATATTGATGTTGATAATGCATTTTAACTCTTAAATGTGAAAGCTGTTATATTTGTGCTTTAAAAGGAAAGTTTATTTCTTTTAGAGGGGAAGTTCTAAAGGTTATATTTATTGTTATTTCGGGGGGTAAATTTTGTAAAATATTTAAAATTGTGTGTCTTGAGGTATTCATGGTGATTTCAAATGAAACAGAACTAGTTTTAATATCATTGACTTTTGTTTGCTTAAAACTTTTATTTATAATTTATTTATGAAGCACTATTTCGAGATGATAACTATAATAATGAGGGATAAATGAAAAGAATAGTTGGTTTCTACTAATTCAATAAAGCTTTCCCTACGACAAAAGTAAGAGGTTATATATTTCGAATTTTAACAAATAATCTTCTGACTTGTAGGCAGTTGGTACTTGTTATTGATTCTAGATTTATTACTGTTGTTGGAACGTTGTCTGTCCACATTTGGTTCGAAAGACCATAAAAGAATTGCAATCGATAATTGCATTTTTGACATTAACATAATTTTGCACTAAGAAAATACAAAATGTATTTTCTGAGCTGCTACATTTTTCAAAAAATTCCTTCTTTTATCGATAAATTCAAAATTAATTTTTTTTCAATTTGCACTTCTCACCACAATTATTAATTATATTAATTACTAATAAGTGTAAAAAACTAAAAACAGAAAAAATTTTCCAATTGAAAAATTTATAAAATTGATTAAGTAGATGATTGAATTAATTAAAAATTTAAATTGGAAAAAATCTTACTTTAATTTTATTTTTACTATTTCTTTTATTTTATTTTTGCTTGAATATATTAGTCAAATGTCAATTGTGTTAATTGAAAAATATAACATAATAATTTGTTCTGTGTAAATACTGAGAATAATAACAAATGTAAATAAGTTAACGGTACTAATTTTTTTTTCATGAATAATAAAAGTTATAAGTTTTAAAGTGTGCACGGATTTTTTTAAGTGTAGTTCTTAAATATAAAAAAATTAAAAAAAAATTTTTCACAGAAGTCGACTTTTTCCTAAAAAGTTTGAAAAACGCACTTTTTGGAATAAAAAATATTTTTGGCACAAAAAAGAATCAGGAAAATTATATTTCACCATAAATAAAATGTATCTTCCTCCTAAAAGTTATTTTGACAAAAAATACTTATTTGAAATTTATATTTCCTTTCTAGACTTTTTTGGCACAAAAAAAAAAAAAAAAAAAAAAAAATCGTAGAAAACTATATTCAACATAAATAAAATGTATCTTCCTATTAAAAGTTGATTTGACTAAAAACATTTATTTGAAATTTATATTTCCTTTCTGGACTTAAGTGAATATTTTTATATAATTTGGGAGAAACATTCAATCAAAATTGTAAATCAATAATCAAAATTGTTAATCTCACAAACCATCTGAGTTTCCAAAATTAGATCTTTATAAAAACTAACATATTTCCCAAAGAAATTTTAATTGAAAAAAAATTAAGATTTTGAATTTATCGATGAAAGAAGAAATTTTTAGAAAAATGTAGCAGTTCAGAAAATAAGTTTTCTATTCTGTTAGCGCATAATTATGCTAATGTCAAAAATGCTTTTGTATTTCTGATAGTTATTGGAACTTCAATATCATTATTTCATTATATTTTTGCTGCACTAAAATGGAAAAGTCTTTTGAAATATATATATATTTCGTATTAATTTTTGTTTTATTTAATCGTTTTCCAATCGATCTTTTTCCTATGTGTATTTTAGATTCTTCAGTGCCACTATTTAACAGCCACTATCTAGTATCCATGGTAATAATACTCATACATCAGACATTTTTCTTACCTACTTAGAATCAAATTGCTACTATTTTTCTTTAAATGCTTAAAATATGTTAGAGCATGTGTGCATATGAGTGAACATATAAAGGATGTTTGCTATACAATATACCCAGTTGTACTATTTCCCCAAATATGCAGAAACATTTAGATATATTTTTTTCTTCACTCTATGGAAAAAAAAGTAACATAAAAATGCAAGAGAGTAAAAGCCCCAAAACGTATGTATATAAAAAAATGGTGGCATATAGAAAAATGTAGAAAAAAAAATACTAAACAGAAAAGAAATGTGTTGCCACTAAATTGTGATAAAATGGTTTCATATTAAATCTTCAATTTTGCTATACGTTTGGTTCTTTTTTCTTCACATACACACAAACTGACACATTTTGTTGTTATTTTTTTTTTCTATTTTCCAAATGTGTGCCACGTATTTAACGTGCAATAGAGAGTATATGCATGATATGTGGCGCCAAAAATTATTTTATTTATTTTTTGCTATATTCTCTAAGCATTTAGTTCATGTATGAGTTTTTTTAATTTTCCCTAACAATTTTATTGGTGTTGCATCATTTTTTTCTTTGGTATTTTTGGAAGCTTTAGCGAGAAATAATATGAAAACTAAATTCGTTTTTTTTTAAAGGCAAAAGATGAGTTTTTCTGAAATTTTTTTATGATTTCGCATGGCACCAATACCACCAACGCCATATACATAAACACATACAAAGGCTTATGGTAAAAAAGTCTATACATTATGCGAGAGAGTAAAAATGAAAATTAAGAAGAATTGTAACTAATGTCTACGTAAATCTCTAAAGTTATGAAAATTGCATGATAATCCTTAGAAAAAGATGAAAAAGAAAGCAACATTGGCATATAGCCAGGAGGTTACAAGAGTACCACTTATGTTAGATATACACATCAACATGTGTGTGTCCATAGTTCCTGCTTTGAAAGGAAACCATGGAATATTTATATATGTGCACGTGTAATAGTGTATTTATTTATTTAAGGGTGGGGTTTATATGTTCTAATGGTTGCTTGTATGTAAATGTCTCCTGTTTGCAGAAAAAATTAATATTTCCCTTTTGTGGTCTTCCATTTTTTTCGCTTTGTTTTCTTTCTTTATTTTCTATTTTTTTTATTAGATTTGTGTCATTTTTTGTTGCTGTTTTCTATTGTGCTTCTTGTAATTTTGTATGAGTAATGAATACCTAACGATGGTAGTAAAGCTGTTTGTAAAACCCAAGCTTAAAGGTAAATTAAGTCTTTTAACTTATGTATGTGAATGGGGGTGGTGGAGGAATAAATAATAATTGGTATGAAAATACTGTATACAAAACAAAAAGAAAACTAAATAACTAAATAGCAATTTGATAGAGAATTTTCAGTCGTATTTTATTATTTCAAAAATATTTTTAAATATGGATTTGCATTTAGAATAACTACTGAATCTCAGAGTTGTGACGTTGGTAAAGAAAAAAAAAAAACAATATATATTTTCAGGCTGAGAACAACATCACATTTTTTAATTTTATAATTATTTTTGAAAGTTATTCATGCTGGAATTAATTCAATTGAAAAAATAATTTGTTAAAGTTTATTGGCTAGTGGGCAAAATGTTATGAATTTTCTAGTCATCCACGACCAAGGTCTTGTACCATGAGAAACGAGATAGAAAATGCATTGCTGTTTTATTTTTGTTTTTTTTTTACAGTTCTTTTTTATTTTTAGAAAATACAAATTTTTACATACTTGCGTTCTTCATTTTTGGATATTTAAAATTGTGGTGAATAACTGTTATGACTTTTGTCATAAAGTCAGATGATTATTTTTTCACTTTTATTTTTTGAGTAAGAATAACAGTTATTTTATGATGAAATCAAAAAAATAAAAAAACATCCAAAATGTAAAACAACCATAAAAATCGTCTAAACGGAAAAAAAATCGCCAAATTAAAAATTACCAAAATATAATCGAAAAAACGCTAAAATTAAATAAAATCGTAAATGAAAAAAATCACCAAAATGGAAAAAACCCAAAAAAGCAAAATAAAAATCTACTTATCAATAAAAATCTCCAAAATGAAAAAAATGGTCAAAATGAAAAAACCTCCAAAGCAGAAGAATATTATTACAGTTAGTCAAAGTTTTATTCTCCCTCTCTGCTTTCAAGAATTTTAAGAGAGAGAAAATAATTTAATTATTTAAACACGCAAGAGCTTTGTTTTTTATTCTTTAAGTATTTTGAAGATTTTAATCTTTTGTAGTACAAAAAAAACAGGATCTTTAGCATTTTTAAATTGGTAAAATATATTGGAAAATATCTTTCCGATCACTTTACTGACAGCAATTAGTTCAGTATTTGATTAGTTTCAATCGTACTAACATATTTACTATTTTTTATTCGATTGCTAATAAGTTTTTCTGCAAAATTTGGAATACCAAAGTTTATTTATACTAAACTTTTTATTAATACATTAGGGGTTTTCTCAGCCTGGTATAATCTATTAATTTTATAATTTTAAAATTTTCTAATTTTCTAATTTTTTAATTTTACTATTTTATAATTTTATAGTTTTATAATTTATAATTTTGTAATTTATAATTTTATAACTTCTAAATTTTATAATTCTGTAATTTTAAAATTTCGTAATTTTATAATATTATAATTATTATTTTAAAATCTTATAATTTTTAAGCTTTATAATTCTATAATTTTATAATTTTATTACCTTATAGTTTTATAATTTTATAATATTATAATTTTTTAATTTTATAAATATAAAATTTTATAATTCTATAATTTTTAAATTTCGTAATGTTTTAATTTTATATCTTTACTGTGAGTTGGAAAGCAGACCTCATTTATTTTTTCTTTTTAGTTAGTTAGTTTTAGTCTAACTTTTTAATTTTAAAATTTTATAATTCTATAATTTTAAAATTTTTAATTTTATAATTTTATAATACTATAAATTTTCAATTTTTTAGTTTTATAATATTATAATATTTTAATTTTACTATTTTATAATTTTATAGTTTTATAATTTCATAATTTATAATAATATAATAATATAATAATATAATATTATAATTTTATAATTTTACTATTTTATAATTTTATAATTAATAATTTTATAGTTTATAGTTCTATAATTTTTGCATTTTATAATTTTTAAATTTTATAATTCTATAATATTCAAATTTCATAATTCTTTAATTTTATATTTTTACTGTGACAGACCTTATTTATTTTTTTGTTTTGTCATATATTAATCCCTTTCATTAGTTCAGTATTTGATTATTTCTAATTTTGTAATTTATAATTTTATAACTTTTTAATTTTATAATTCTGTAATTTTAAAATTTTATAATTTTATAATATTATAATTTTATTATTTTATGATTTTATAATTTTAAAATTTAATAATTTTTTAATTTTACTCGTATATTTTTACTGTGAATTGGAACACAGACCTCATTAATTTTTTTTAGTTTTGTCATGTATTAATCCCTTAATTTAAAGCTGTAAGAATTCCCAATTTTAGTTGATTTTATAGGTTTTTATGTAATGAAGAAATTATGGGAATATTAATTGTATAGTCGATTTTGCCAATTAATATTAAAATTAAAACTTTGTTTAGGAATATAATCTTTTTGCGTATTTATAAGAGCAAAACTTTTTAGGTTTTAATTTAGCATAAATTAGTACAAAACTCATTGTAGTTTTTCCTAGGTTTTTTTTCAGTTTTATTTGTGGCCTTATACATATGTAGTAGGTTGTATTGGAGTGTTTCTGTGTCTCTATTTGTAGTTTGGAATGTTTTCTTTTCTCTTGCTTTTGTTTGTAGTTTATTACCTGTATCGTTTGAGTTTTAAACCAAATTATATTTGCTAATATTTGCATAAATTGCACAATATGAATATGTATAAACACTTGCAAATATGCATATAAGGATATAAATATATATCGTCACCTTAATTGCAAAAAGACGTAACCACAATTTTTAATCTTATGCTTTGAAATTAAGCAATTAAGTAAAATTTTTTAATCATTGACTTAAAGTAAAAATATACAAAACAGATAACACTCTTTAAACCAAATTTTTCTTAAATCGAACTAATTTTACGACTGTTATATATATGTAGTTTTGGTCAGCACATTATAATTCAGTAAAAAGCCAAAATTCGATATTTAAGAGGTTACTGCTTGCTGCATTTTAGGTGACGATATGAATGTTTGTGTATTTATGATTATTCTTAGTCATATGCATATGATATTTTTTGTTCCATTCTAAATTTGTTTATTCATCTTTCTTTTATTCTGTTTTCTATTTATTTCATTTTTATTTTTTTTTTCTCATTTTTATTTTCTAACTACTAGCAATGGCTTCTTGTCGTTTGGTTTTTTTCCGTTTTCAGTTTTCTTTTTAATTTTACTGAGTTGTTTTTTCCGGTATTTTTTACTTTTAATGCATAAATCTTATGGACTTAAATTGTTATTTTGTTTGTATGTATGTTGTGTACTTGTGTAATAGTATGTTATGGAGATGCTTTATGTGTGTATGTGTAGGTGATTTTGTGTAATTTTAGTGATGCTTTTAGGAATTTTTTGTTGAAAACACTTATGGATTAACTAGCATGACTTTTTAAGTAAAAATGAAATTATATAATTTTTAATAATTCACAAGAGATAGTAAGTAGGTATGTAGTAGTTAAATATGCAGGCAAACAAACACTTGCAGAGCTAATACATACATATATCTCCATATAAATATTTAAACTCCCAAGTTAAAATCACACACACCTTTACATTTATATACATATTTAATAGTCAGTGTTGCCAGTTTAGCCTTTTTAAGGCTAAATCTAGCCTTTTTATCTTGCTTTTAGATTTAAAAGTTTTGTTTTAGCTTTTAGATTTTTTTCTAGCCTTTTTGGTTCTTAAAATTGCCTTAAAAAAACTAAAATTTTAGCAATTAAACAAAGAAGTTTTTATTTGTTTTTAATATTTTTTTTACAGAATCATCTATTTAATCATTTTTGTGTTTCAATTCGCTCAAAAAATCGATTATATTTATATTTAATATTTTCCAAATCAAATATAACTTAAATCATTTTGTAGACCTATTTGCACTATTTAACTAGTTAAATGCGAAAAAAACTACTTCTAAAAATAGGACCATTTGCATTAGCACTTAACTTGTTTTTTCTTCATATTTTATAAAACAGTGAAATGTTATTACAATATTTAACACAATTAAGTGATTTTTGCACTTTATTTATTAATTTTGTTTAATAAAAAGCTTTAAATATTAAATGTTTTTCTGTTTTTAGAAAATTATATTTATGTATTTGAAAATAATTTTTATTTTTTGATATTTTTTTTCTTCAATTTTCGCATTTACAAATCAGAGTATAAATCAGAGTTATATAGGGCAAAAAAGCAGTTAAGTACTGATTTTTTCTAGTGCATTAAAAAAATAGACATTTCCAGAAAACAGTTTGTCGACATATTCGATTAATAGCCGGTTTCGAATATGGTTTTACGTAAAAAAACCAGTTAACCAGTTTTTATTAAAAATACAAATATTTAAAAAATTATTATTTTTACTAAAGAAAGAAAGTACACTTAAAATAAAAATCAATCAAAAGTAATCTAAAAATAAAAAAGTCATATCGCTCTTCTGAGCATTATCAAACTCAAATTTTGCATTTTTTAAATTGAATTACGATGATGCTTCTTCTGATCCAACTCTATCTACGTACCTATTTATTGAAATTCACCTTATTCTTGTGATAAATTCTAAAACTAAAATTTACTTCTTAAGTAGATTCTGTTAATAAAAATTAGTTTAAATCTATTAAAGAATATACATATCTCAATTCTTAGTACATTTAGCACCAAATCTCATATTAGGAATTAAATAACAACTAGCTTTAAAGCTTTTATTTAAAGCTTTAAAGCTTTATAATGAAAATGAAAAATACTTTCAAAAAATTAAGGGGCTGATTCCGTACAATAAGAAAATTGTTTAAAAATAAAATTTGTATGTAAACTACTCAAAAGAATTTTAATTTTCTTATAAATTTTACCTTTAAAAAATTTTAATGCATAATGCAAAAAAAAATAACGTTCAATTAGCAAATACGATTATAAAAATAGGAAGTATAGGTTAAATTAGTAAACAAAAATAAAAGAAGGAGCATTTCATAAAAAACCGGTTAACCGAAAGAAAAAAAAACCGGCCTGTCAAATTATTCGAAAATAAAAATTACTTGAAACCGGTCGGTTTTTTAAAAAATAAAAACCGGTTAATCTGTTTCCGGTTTCGGTTTTTGAATACACTAGATCTTTCATTTAACTAATTAAATTATTGTTATGAAAAATAAGTTAAAAACCAGAACATATAACTAGTGAAATGAAAAAACAGGCTTTTGCCTTGATGTAAACGGGGTATTAATCAAATATTATAGTTAATTTTTATTAAATTTCATAAATCATAGAAAATACTTACGAATTTAAAAAAAATCTTATAAAAGCAAAAAAAAAAAATCGCCAGAAATTTTTAAAGGATTAATCAAAAAGGAATTATGATTCAAAAATGACAAGAATCATGTCCTTTTTCATATCAAGTATAAATGTGGGCGATTTTTCATTTGATAATTTGATTTTTCTAGTAGCCGTTCTATATTTTATTTAAATTTTATTTTAAATTTATGACAATAAGGGTTTTTATTCAACCGGATAAATAAAATTTATACGTTTTATTGAAAGCTCCTTGTAAATAATTCGATATTTTTTTATTAATTTGGGCTAATTTTGAAAAATAGTATAAGTTTAAAATTTCTTATTTTTGTGCTTTGTTTGAATATAAAAAAAAAAATTAAAAGTAATAAAATTTTATTTTTTCAAATTTGACTTCAAATATAAAAGTTTACTAATTTATTTACACATTGCAATTAGCCCTGTTCCAGCACTTGTCAAACTTGCACGTCTTAGTCAGAATTTACAGGAATTCGTTTCCGCACTAAGAACTTATGTGTAGTTTGTTGTTTTTCGGACAATTTCTGACTAAAACCTGTACATGAACAGGGCTATTGTGTAAAAAAATTGAAAAATTTTTTACGAGCTTGTTATGTTATTATGTTTATCGATTTGCATCGATTGTTATGAAGGCATAAAAAGCTGCAAATGTACCCTCTTACAATTAAAATATTTCTCTTCAATTACTTCGTTCACGTGAGCTTATTTAAAATCCAAGAATATTGTTTTCGATAAACTGTGTATACAATTTTTAACTTTTTGTCAAAAAAAATACCGTATGTAATAGACATATGTTGACTAATATTTAAACAGTAAACAGTTTTTTAAAATTAAATTTCATTCTCATAAAATGAAGATTTTAGTAATTCTTTTAGTAAAAATTTCTGCTAATTTTTTTTAATACTATTTTATTAAAGTTTAAATTTTTTAGTCATTTTCCATCGTAATTTAGACTTTAGAGCATTTTTGGAATGAAATTATTCACTACTATTGACATATGTAACATTTTCATTTATTTCATTTTCCATCGTAATTTTAATTTTGGAGCATCCTTGGAATGATCTTAATCAGTACTATAGATATATGTATTCATTTAAACGTTTAGTAACAAAAGTAATATTTTGTGATCACCGGTTCATAAGAGGTTAAGTTAATTTTTATAGCAAATAAATGAATATTGAAGAAAATAAATGTCACAAGAAGCATAAAATTGACAAAAAACTATAAATTCGTTTAAAATAGCAACTTAACTTCAAAGAGGTTTTTTTATTCCATTATGACCGCCATTTTAAAAGATTTTATTATATTTTTCATAAATTCATTGATATTTAATTATAGTAAATGCTCTAATACAACTTATTTGAAAAAATGCTGATTTGACCTTTTGGGAACCTAATGTATAAAAGTTATCATATTGCTTTTAAAAGGTTAATTATCTGTAATTTTCAATATTATCGGAATAAACCTTTCTAATGGTACCTTAAAATCCAATATATGTAGAAAAATTTCCGAAATATATACAATTAAATATTTAAATAATCAAAATAAATGACAAAATATGTTAATAAAATCTTGATATTTCGCGTATGAAAAGAGATGTAAGAATTATTTAAATGCATATTCCAAGCATTAATACGTTTCTATAATGTTTCGAAGTTAATTTTCTTATAACGAAGATTTTTGTATTGCTATTGAAAGAAATTCAGGCTTAACATTTTGCATTTTTTTTCGTATGGCACTTTAATGTTTATGAGCTTTTCGTGGTATTTATCTGAATGAATAAAAACCCCTAATATTTTTTAAGATTTGAAAAAAAGTTTTCAATAAAATATATATATATATATATATATATATATATATATATATATATATATATGTTAGCTTTTTTTCTGGGGCATTTAGCCTTTTCTGACTTTAATATTTAATTTAGCCTCTTGTTTTCTCATCTCCTGGCAACACTGTTAATAGCTTTACTTGCTCCCTTTCCCCTAAAAGTATGTGAAATATTCTTTATCTAGAGTATAAAATTAAGTGTAAGTACACAGTATGCAGTCATTAATGTTAAGTGCCTAAAACTTTCAAGCATGTTTTACTTATAACAATTTTTATACGAGTATCTTTGTTTATTTCTTTTAGTAGTCAGCTTTCAGAAAAAATTTTATTTGATTTTCTAGCAGGGAAGATGAAGAAAAAGTCAAAAGTTTAAATTGCAACTCAAATTAAAAATAGTTTATAATGTTGGTTTTTATGTAAAGGAAAGTATTTATATAGACAAAATTTTAATTATATTTTTAAATAAAGTATTTTTTTCCTAAGTATTTACCTCAATTGTTGAATCTCGTATATAGATTTCTTTTGTATCATTGGGATTACGATCACGTGGTCTATAGGTAATACGATAACCAAGAAATTCTCCCAATATCGTATCCGGAGGTGGTGGTTTCCATGATATATATACAGAGGTGGATGATGTATTGTGGGCGGCTGTGGGTATGGGTTTACCCGTAGGTGCTGTAAATATAGAAATATATATATAAAAAAACACATATTTCAAACACATATAAATTTATTTAAAAATAATCATCTTTAAATTCACTTTGAAGTTAATGTTATAAAAAATTTGTTATAAAAAATAAAATTACAAAAAAATAAAGAAAAGCTCTTTTAAATGCTAATCAAAAAGTTCCAAAAATAATACGCTACGTAATTGTTAAACGAAAAAAAGAAAATTGTTTAATTTTCATAACTTGAAGCCAGCAACAATAGCAACAGTAACAGCCTCATCATTTAGTTAGGAAAAAAATACATATTCCAAAGGAGTGAAGAACAACCTTTTGAATTTGTTCCGTATTATTAAATTTTATTGATATTTTTTAACAAAAGTTCTTCTAACAAAGAACAACTACCTGGTTAGTCGTACCACATTAATACATGATGCAGAAACCTAACAACATCAACGAGATGTTGCTCTGTTTATATACTAATACATATTCACATACGCATACTGTTACATGCTTACAAACATATCTAGTTTAATATGCCATCATTACATACAATCAGCAAAGTAAATGTGGATAATAACGTGGAAAAGTGGCAAATCTAACATCAAACAACAGGAGATGACTTTTTTTCCCCCTTCAAACAGAACACATATATGCCATTCTCTACCAAAACAGAAAAGACCCCTTAACGCTAAACGGTGCACTGTGGGAAGGAAATGATAGAATATGAGCTGATCATAAATATTTTTGAAAGTTTTTGAAATTTCGTAAAATGTTTAGTTTACTGAAAAGCTAGCATATCATGTACTATTGTGTGGAAATATTGAAAAATTCCAAGTGTCTTGAAATATTCGCTAAATTTAGTTTATTAGAAGTAAAAAAATCTCTGAACAAAAAGGTAGCAAATTAAACTTTGTGGAATAAAATTTATACCATTTTAGAAGAAAAACTTTGCGTAGATTTTATTTTTAGTAATAAATTTCAAAAGTAATAGAATCGTGGTTAAAATTCTTTTACAGATTATATTTAAATATTATGGGTAAAAAATAATATTTAATGGAATATGTATTTGTTGCTCCATTTACGTTTGCGTTTAAATAAATATAAAACGATAAACTGAAATCTTGTATATTAGATTTTTAGAATTTTATTAAAAATGTATTTTTATTTGTTTGTGGATATAGCCAGGGGATAACTAGTTATTGCCTCTGTGCCGGGTCTACGGACGAACGCAATTCTACTACCGAAATGATTTAAAATATCATGTAAAGCATACGCTGGTGCATATTTCTATAAACGCATTTAAAATTTTTGTTTTTCTTTGGGGTATATTCGATTATCTTAACCAAAAACAATTTTTATGTAAGAAATATTTGTTCCTTGCTTTTGTTGTTTTCTTTAATTTAGCAATCAGAACATACTGGTGATTATTTCAGTGGAATATTTGCACAAACGCAGTCAAGAAAAATTTGTGTAAAATGTTATTGAAAAAAAAAATAATAATAACAGTTTTATTTGTTTGCTTCACTTAAGGTAAGTTTCTGATGACAACATCTCTGTTTACTGGAAATATTTTTGTTTTAATTTGGAAATTTCATCAGCTTAAAAGGATGCCCAAAAGAACTTTCCTTACAGATCAGGAAAAAAAAAATTCAATTTCAATCTTTTGGTGATCAAGGCTCTTCTAACATAGAAATTAGATGGAAAATTAATCGTTCGGAAGGAGTTATTCGAGGTATTCTGAAGAAAGGGCATAAATACGGAGTGCGGAGATCAACAAAAGGTAATCAAAAATTAACAAAAATACAAATTAATAAATTAAAAGAAGAAGACATCTGCAATAAATTAAATGCTACATAAATAAAAAATAAACTTGACCTTCCTGTCACTTCCAAATATGTTGCACATATTTTGTGAACAGACGGTAACATAAAATGGAAGAAACCAAAATGTAAGCCAATGTTAAAACAGCATCATAGGGAAAATCGTTTAAAATTTATGCGCAAATACATGAAATGGACAGATGATTGGAATAAGTTAATCTTTTCCGATAAAAAGAAATTCAATTTGGCCAGTCCCGATTTATATTCTTGCTAATGGCATGATTTGAGGTCGAACGAAATTTGTATATCGAAACGCAATTTCTGTGGAGGCAGTGTTATGGTTTGGACAGCCTTTTCTGCTGCAGGAAAATCAAAAATATTATTTTGTTCCAACATTGCATATTCCAAGAGGATAACGCTGCAATCCATGTTTAAAATCAACCTAGATCGTGGTTTAATAGGCATAGTATTCTACTATTGGACCGGATTTAAATCCAACTGGGTGTTGAGGAATGTTTTCCCATACATCTACTCCATCGAATATTACTTTAAGAATTACAATTTTATTTTCTGAATTTAATGTTGATTTTTTATTTATTATAGTATACAATATTCTTATAGTTTTATTAATTTTATAAATAGTATAAAAAATGTGATCTTTAAATTTCAGTTTTTTATCCAATATTATTTCCATATATTTCACTTTACTTTCTCGGTTAATATTTCAAGTTTCGAAAATAAGGCTTCGCTATGGTGTATAACAATTCTTTCTTCTTATTGTGAAATATATGGATTGGGGTTTGGAAACATTTATGGTTATTTGCCATTTAGTAAAATAATTAAGAATTATTTCTAAAGATAATTGTAAGTTATTTTTTATATTATTCTGCAAAGACTCCCGAGCAAAGCAAAACGGTGCCATCGACTTTACAGTCATTAAGAATTGGGAAATTAGATGTATAAATGTTGTATTAAATAGGTGAAAGGCAGGCCAACCATTATTTAAGGAGACTTTTTTTTTGTTTGAAAAATTTTTTCCTATGTAGACTCTAAATTTATGGTCCATAAGATAGCTTTTAATAATTTTTATTAAGTATTTAGAAAAGTTTAGTATACATATTTTAAAAATAAGACCATCGTGTCAAACTATGTCAATGCCGATTTTATATCTATTAAGATCATTCCAGTTAACCCGCCGTTTTTAAAATTTGACTTTCCTATGTTTTTAATTCTTTCAATAGCATGGGACGTATTATGACTGCTTCTGAAACAAAATTGTTGACGTAGTAATATATTACGAGGGCGCATCAATAAGTCCCTGACTTTTTGAATGAAACACAGTTTTTTTTACAAACCAAAATTTTTTTTTTCAACATAATCTCCTTTTAACTCAATATAGTTAGTCCAACATTTCTCCAGTTTTTGTATCCCTTCCAAACACTAGGATTTTTCGAGGTTCTTAAAATAGGGATTTGTTTGATCAATAATTTCATCGTTGGAGCTGAATCTCTTTCTACCGAGTCATTTCTTTAGGTTTAGAAATAGGAAGTAGTCACTAGAGGCTAAATCCCGAGAACATGGCGGATGAGGTACCAATTCGTATTCCAATTCATAAAGTTTTACCATAATATTCGCAGTTTATTGTTTTTCTCTTTTCAAGGTAATCGATGTGGATTATCCCGCTTGCATCCCAAAAAACTGTTGCCATCACCTTATTGGCCGACAAACTTACCTTGGCCCTTTTAAGAGCAGGTTCACCCGGAGAAACTCATTGTTTAGACTGCTGCTTGGTCACCGGAGTACAGTAATGGATCCATTTTTCATCTACAGTTACAAAACGCCGTAAAAACTCATCCTTTGAAATTGTCACACCTTTAAGTTTATGGTCAATTGAGAGCAAACGCGGCACCCATCTTGCAGACAACTTTTTTAAACCCAGCTGATCATTTAAAATCGAAACCACACTGCCATATATTGATACACCCTCGTACTACCATCAATACATGTAGTTAACTTGTCTTTAATAAGCTTTTCTAGGATTTTACTTAGAAAAGGTAGTAGACTAATTGATCACTATGAAAGTACTGTGTTGTTAGTTTTATTAGGCCTTGCAATTGGTATTATTTTTTGCTTCTTTCCAAATTTTTGGAAAGTAAAAAGCTTGTAAACGTGAAATAACTATTCTCAATAAACGTTTCATTATCTAAAAATTTTTATAGTTATTTACAGCTTGGATTGTATCAGAATTACTTTGATCTAATGGGTGGAATTATATTATAATTATTAAGTATACAAAAAGTTTTGTTTTATTTCAAAAAGGAGAAGAGCCCTTGTTGAGTGTTGCCAGATAATTATTCCAATCTATATCGAAACCAAATGTCTATATTGTTTCTATATCGAAACCAATTCCTTCTGCAATAGTTTGTTTTTCTTTCATTTTTAATGTGAAGTATATTATTTCCTTTTTTTTTTGTACGTTATTATCAATGACATTTTTTATAGAATTATTAGCAAGCGAACCAGGTCATTAATTATTTTTGTTTGCAGTGATATATTAAAACTGTGGAATTTGAGGATATCGTTTATATGTTTCGAAAATGTTTGATAGTTAGCTCTCGTAAAAATTTAAGTAAGGTTTTCATTCCTGTTTTTACATATAAATTTTATTGACATTTTTATAGGTAAGTGATCAGTGTTTAAAACCTTAACAACTTCTGGCGGAGAAAAGTTCTTTAATATTCCAGAAAATATTAAATGTTTTCCATAACTTTCTTAGAAACGAATAAAAATAAATTTTTCTTTTAAATTTAAAACTTGAGTATAAAAGTCTTTAACAAAATCAAAATTGCAAAGAATTTGACCCAGTGATTTTCTTTTTATAAGCTGAATTGTATGCAATAAATATTCCTTCAAAAAATGTCATAAATTTTTAATATAATTAAAACTTATGTAATCAAATAATAATAAATTTAAAATTCAAAAAGAGTTTGCAAAATAATTTACCAATAGATTGAGCTCATATTGACTAATATTATGGAAAATATTCACATGATTATTTGTGCAAAATGTTGTTCATTTATTATTAAAAATTAAAAAGTTATAGATTTATGATCAGAAAATGACACTGTGCCACTGCGCGAAGGCTCGCTGATAATAAAGATGAAGGTAAACTTAAAAGGCGCTTAAAAGTTAATTTAAAACTTATGCATAATATATATGGCAACATCAGAGCGTTAAGTGGTTTTAGAAAAACAAAGGTAATACATTCGTCAGGCATCATCGGATTTTTTGGAATTTATTATGTTAAAAGTTACAAAAATCTATTATAATATATCAAAACAAAAAGTCTGGTTCAATCGGTAATGAAAAATCTTCACAACAATATCCTGATTATCTACTATATATCATGCTAATCTTATAAACATTTTGAGCAAAATAAGGAAGTTTTTAAAAAAAATTAAAAATTAATTTTCTTAAAGATATTTTCATCCTAACAACTATGCAAAGCTAATAAGCATTTACAACTGCTATAAATATATATCTATATAAGTGTTTTCTAAAACATACTCTAACAAAATAATAATAATAATAATAGTACAACATACAATGTTTTTGTTGGTATAGGTTCACATATATAACTATGTGCGTGTGGTGAGTATGAATGAATGTGTTTGTTTTGGTACTTGTAAACAGTGTGTATGAAGATAATAAGTATTGTTCAAAGTAACAACAGGTGTAGCAACGTACATTTACTCACATGCACATAATAAAGGCGTATAAGTAGAGGACTAACTGTTTCAATGAGTAAAAGTAAAAAGTATAAAATTTTTATTAGAAAGGAAGTAAAAATGAAAACGCAAAAAAAAAAAAAATAGAAATTGTCATGTGGAGCGTTGCGCTAATGATACACAACGGTGCCTAAGGCAAAAAAAAATTGTATACAACAAAACCTATTTACACCAAACTACATAGTACTCTTCAATACCTACCGCCTCAACAGGACATACATTCATATGTAGTTATACTCCCATCTATTGAACAAAATTTCATATTGTTCTCTTCTATCTGTAGAACAAAATAGGGAGGCGCAAACTGATGTAAAAATACTCTGAATTTTCAAAATTTTGTGGATTGTTATTACTGTACAGAAAAATATTTATAAGTTCTGTATTGCGAACAATGACTTTTTTTCGAAATTGTCATCACCAAAACTACTTTTCTAGAAGTATTATGTAGCCAAAACAATTCTATGGAACGGTTCTAGTAGTAGATATTTGATTAATGATTTTTGTTTGAAATTTCCTCTTATTAAACCTCTTTTTATGTATTTTTAAAATATTTTTTAAAAAATTCTAGAAAGTCTTTTGTGATCTTTTGCGTTCCAGTTATTAAGCCCTAGTTTTCAAAACCATTCTTCAAAACCAATTTAGAATCACAATACGGTTCTACACCATGAATGGCAGTACTGGTTGCTGCATCCCTAGTTCCAAGAATGTTATTTGGAGATCTAAAGCTGATTACATCTGTTCTACAACTAATGATTTTAGAACAAGGTTTTCGTGACTATTATTATTATTATTATTATTATTATTATTATTATTATATAAAATCAAATACAACTAAAAAATGTTTGCTCAAATTAACAAAAATCACAGTTATCTTATAAGAAAATTAGGAAAGTTTTTGATATAACCTTTTCGTTTTAAAGGCAGATCGAAAATATCTAATCAATTGGCTGAGTGTAACAAAAGTATTAAAGAAACTTTTGAGAATCACTTCGATTCCAATTTACTCCATACAGGATTATTAGAATATTTTGTGGGAAAAATAAGAAAATTTTTTAAGGAAGATTCTTAAAATTATAATTAATTTTCTAATTTTTTAATAGCGAATATTAAAAAAATATTTCGAAACAATACTGCATAAAATATTTTCTTCTCAAACGCTATTTTGAGCCATAGCAAGAGGATGAACATTTTCTTAGGACTTAATAAATTTATATATTTACTGTTCGTTTTCCACATTTCCTAAAATAAGACTATATAACCTGAGATCACAATTCCACATAAATATACCTATTAGTACTCTCAGTTCGTTCCTATAGAGCAGTAGCAAATTTTAAATTTTTTCCATGAAAAAATACAACAAATCCCTTGGTCTGCCTTAGGTCTGAGATATTTCCTCATAGACAAACGAATTTATCACATTGCTTAAGTTAACTTTTTCCCCTAGACTATCCATCAGCAATATCTTCTCGGTTAGTTAAGCAACCAGACCGTTAGTTTCCGGGATGGAGCATAATATAACATCAACGTATTATGCGTAACAAGTTCTTAGTCTTTAATGAAAAATTTTGACTTGGCGAATAATTGAATTTTGAAAATTAACACCGAATTGGACAACGAATAAAAATATAAAAAATTATGTATCACCAACAACAATAAAAGTTATTAGTCAAAGTTACGCTGTTTTTGTGTACTGAGCTGTCAAAGTTCATTTTTTTTTGGATTTTGGAAAAAAAAAAACAAAAATGATCAAATTTAATCAACATTAGGTGTATATATTTTATTTAATAAAAAGTTTTTTAAAGCTAAATTTTAAAATGGAACCATCAACTGCCGGTACTTTAGTGTGTTTTTTCTCAAGTATTTTAAAATTTATTTTCTTCCAAATATTTTTATTATTATATTTTTTTTTGTTTCTGAAATTTGTCCTAAAATACATTAATTTTAAGCTTTGTTGGAATGGAACTATAAATATTACAGATTGTTTGTTTTAATATTTTTCTGAGAAATAGTAAATAGCCCGTATTCAGAAATTAAGAATTTTTTGAAAAAAACTCCGGTTGCTTTCATACAAAAAAAAAAAAAAAACCCTAAGTGCAGACATTACACATTGGGGCAGAATAGAATATTTTTAGAAATAAGTCTATAACTTCTAATCGGCTGTTTGGATTAGTATAATTTTAAGTTTGAAAGGAGGGCCCTACATAGGATTAGAGCTATTGGGGCGGCTCAATATAGGGCATCTATGACATACAAAATTTTCAATCATTAGCCAAATTTTAATTCCTTACACGATTTCAAACCAATTTCATTATATTTTATTTCTTTTTACAATTAAACAAAATAAAGAACAAAATAAAGAAAATCTGAAGTAGATATCTTTACTTATTCCAAAAATAAAAAATTTTGAATTTGAAAAGTTGCAAAAATTAACAAACAGACAAAAAAATTCTACAAATTCTCTCAAAAAATCTTAAGATTGCAAAAATGACTTTTTTTTAATTTATTGATCAACATAAAAACAAAATGGTGACACTAAAGTATTTGCATCACATTTCCCTCAATTAAGCGCCTTTTTCGACCCCTTTAACACAAAGTGCATCTGAAATGTACTTTAACTGTTCCACAAAGTTTCTTTGTTCCTTCTTTTATAAATATTTATTAGTTTCAATGACTATTGGGTACCTTTGATAACTAACCAAAGATAACTAACAATAACTCCGGCAAAATCTATTCTTTGGATCTACGTCAACATCACTGTTAATTATTGGCTACAACAGCTATGAAATGCAATCCGATGAGATATATATTTCTCTTCTCTATCGGTTGACTATGATACTAGGGATACCCTAAGTACACTAAGAGAAAAATTTCAAAAGAAATCCACATCAGTTGTGGTCACATTGACAATTTCCACTTTTGGCTTTTTGACACATAAAATTGAATATATAATGTTAATTAATAGTACAACAGTGATGTTGTATAAATTCCCCATTGTTGATTTGAGCACACAGTGTACAATTTAAATACATACATATGTTGTTGATACACTATTACACAGATGTGGTCGATATCTCTCTGGCTATTTATTTTGATGAAATAAAAGTTTGCATAGTTGTTGAAAGCCTATCGATTTTTTATCTCAAATACTCTCTAACACAAATGAAGAAGACGTGAAACTCTATCTGAAAAATCGATGCTAAGTTCATAATTTACCAGAAAATCAGAAATAATTTTGTTATTCCCTGGAATTTTAATAGAATTTAATTAAAACTGAATGAATGAATGAGTTAAAAGTAAAAATTAATTTTCGTATGGCTCAAAACTAACCCTTACCTCATTTTGTTTTCCAAAAAAAAAAAAAAAAAAAAAAGAATGGAAGTACTTTTCTTTATCCCTGAGAAAAACATATTAAAAATCAACAACAATTTTCCATTCAACTAACTATTGATAAATATTAGCATCCAATGTCTTGGTATCAAATTTTAAATAATTGTAAGTTTTATTTTTTAATATAGAAAATGTTTTTATGGGATTAGTTATTTGAAATAGAATAACTAAGAACAATTGAATATATATGGACATTTCACCAAACTTTTGGGGTCCAAAAAATTGAATTTTTTTTAATGGCTGGCTTTAATGAAACACTTTTAGCGAACGATGTTAGTGTTATGGAATTATAAGATAAAAATGTATAAAAAATTGCAAAAATTATATTTACGACAACATTTAAAAAATTACCACACGTATATAATTCACATTAATTTGTCTCAAATACAAATTAAAAGTGATGCAATATTGTTGATGACACCGAAGGTAATCATGATCATAATGATTTTTTAATATTTCATTAAAAAATTTTTAATCAATAAAGTATGTATAGATTTTCACATTTCTTAATTTAATAAATCTTTTTGATATATTTTTAATATCTAACAATCAAATATTTTTTTAAAATGAAATTGTATGTAATGGTAGTTAAAAATCAAAAACTTTAAAAAATTGTAATTATTCCATTTTAAGTACGATATCAAAAATAAATGCACATATGTAAGCTACATGATAGAATAAAAAATATTAATTAAAGGAGCATCGATACGTTTTATAATAGTGAACATAATCGGGATCTGATTTAACCTATCTTTAGAATATCGAGTTAAATATAAAGTGAAGATAAATTTTTGGTTTTTTTTTTTTAAATTGCATTTAATTCACTGATGTATTTTTAAGATCTAACCACAAAAACAAATCTTTAAATGATGTTAATAAATAAAAAGTTGCATATATTAATTAAATAACTATGAAATAAATTTCTCAATGGCAGAAATACACACCCAAAAATCGTAAGTTGCATCAAATGCAAACACGTAATTATTTTTGATTACCACCTTAGCCTTGGGTGTGCCTCGACGAATTATGAAATATTAAAGACACCGTGATCTCAGGTCATGAATACTTTTTATGCAATGTTTTTGTTGAAACCTATTTTTACTTTAACTAAAACAGAACAGGTGCACTTATTATAAATATAATTTTACGAAAAATGTAAAAAAATGCTAATATAAAGTACGTAAAATATTAGATCGATTTTAAAGATTTATAAAATTTTCGTAAATTTATACTTTAATTTAATTTGAAACATTTTTTGATCACGCGATACTTTAGCTTCATTGAATTTACGCTGTAAGTGTGCCTCGCGATAAAGGCAACTTTTAGAGCCATTCACGACTTTTTTCCCAAAATTTGGACACCCCCTATAACGCTGCTATTGACGGAATATTAAGCAGATGTATCTCAAATGTTTCATAATTAAAAGAGCAATAAACCTTTATTATTTATTTTATAAAGGCGAATGAGTGCGCTTATCGAACTGTCAAATGTAATAGAAAATTGGGCGCTTAAGGAAAGGTCCAGTAGGTGATCCACGATAACCACCTTCAGGATATCTAGATCCCTTTGGCCCTCAATTGATAGCCAGAGAATTAAGGGGCCCTTCTTGCTCTTAGTAGGAGAGCGATATCACTTTTAACAGGAATTCTCATGGGACACTGTACACTGGTAGATATTCCTGTAAACGCATTTAAAAATTTTGTTTTTCTTTGAGGTATATTCGTTTCTCTTAAAAAAAAAACAATATTATGTTGTTACAATAACCCTCGATACAACGGTACTTTTTATGTAAGAAATATTTGTTTCTTGGGAAATTTCATCAGCTTAAAGGATACCTAAAGGAACTTTTCTTACAGGCCAAGAAAAAATTCAAATTAAATTTTTCCGTGATCAAGGCTGTTCTAATCGAAAAAATTAACCGTTCGGAAGGAGTTATTCTAGGCTTTCTTAAGAAAGGGCAGAAATACAGAGTGCGGAAACCAACAAAAGGATATAAAAAATTAACAAAAAGCCAAATTAATAAAAAAAGAACCCACACGCAATAAATTGAATGAACTTGGACTTCCTCTCACTTCCAAACATGTTTTGCGAACATTTTGCGAACAGATGGTAACATAGAATAGAAGAAACCAAAATGTAAGTCAATGTTAAAACAGCACCATTAGGAAAAGTGGAACAAAGTAATCTTTTCTTTTCTGAAAAGAAATTGAATTTGGACTGTCCCGATTCATATTCTTGCCATTGGCATGATTTGAGGTCGAACGAAATTTGTATATGTGGAGGCAGTGTTATGGTTTGGACAGTTTTTTCTGCTGCAAGAAAATCAAAAATATGTTTTTTTACAACTTGTTACACATGTTTTGACCTATTTTCACCACTCTCCTCTGGCAACCACTACTTTCTCTTTCGCATATTCTGTTGTCTTTTAAGCTTTTAAACATAATTGGGCTTAAAAAGTGCGGTACTATTCTATCTTAAGTTTTATGTTTTTTCTATTTGTTTAGCTGTTTCCTTATTTTTATTCTTTACATTTTTTTGATTTATTATGAGGTGCTCAAGTATTTATTTTTATTTGTTATGCTGTTACAGCTTTTTTGTGGTTTTACTCTTTATGCTTCCATAGTTTATACTGCCAATACCCTTATCAACTCGAAAACCCCAAAAAATCTATATCTTTAACCAGAGTAAGATCAATACAACTTTAACAATATAATATTCATATGAATATTTCAATATTTTACATATCATATGTCCCTATTATTTTTTTGTTACCAAATATCTTTTGAAAAGTTTAAAAATAAATAACTATTGTTTTATCTTAAAACAGGAAAATATCAAACGATAAAGAAATAAAAATTAAAATACAAAATATTAAATTTTAATTCCCGAATATTTCTCGGTATTTAGAAGGAAATTTATTTGACCTTTCATATCGAAATATATATCTAATATATATATTTTTTTAATGTATACCTTAGCTTTATATACCGCCTGCCACTTGTATAAAAAATCACATTTTTTAACTTTACTTAATTAAAGTCTCCTACACTAAAGTTCAGAAAAAAATAATTTTTTGCACAACCAAATTTCAAAGTATTAGCTTTAGTTTCCTGAAGAAATAAAAAATATACGTATTTTGTTATACTAAAATTATGCATTTATTTAAAGACATGTATTTCTGTGGTACTGTTTCGTGTGTCACTTGAATAAGGAATTCTTTTAATATTAATCAGGAAGGCTATGATTTTAATTTCGTTCAATATAAACGGTTAGAGAATTTTTAATTTGATAGTTTTTAAATATTTATTATTCAAAATGGGACGTGGTAAGGCTCTTAATAACTCTAAAATCTCAGGGTCAGAATTCGGTCCAAATATCCAAAAACTTTAATAGAGGAGAGACAGTTGTGTAAAATTATTTAAATGACGTGGAAAGATGTGGAAAAAAATGAAAAGGTGGAAGAAAATGGCAACAACTCCAAAAGAAAAACGAAAAATTCTTAGAATTGCATCAAATTCTGCCATGTCGGTATCAAAAATTCGTGAAAAAAGTGGAGGCAGTGCCAGTCTAAGAACAGTGCACCGTATTTTAAAGTCGTGCCCATACATAGTCCGACGAAAACTGCAAAAAAAACACCACTTAATGAAAAACGCAAATCACAACGTCTACAGTTTGCCAAAAATACAATGGCATGGTCCAACAAATGGTTTAAAGTTGTATTTTACGGTGAAAAAATTTTTAATATTGATGATCCCGATGGGTATAACTATTACTTCCATGACCTAAATAACGAGGAATTATTTTTGAGCCGCAGACACAGCCGAGAGGGTGGAATAATGGTATGGGGTGCCATTTCGTATTATGGTACCATAGAATTGGTTTTTGTATCCAACAAAAAAATTCTGGAGGAAGCATTTCCAAAATTCAATGATTTCTTTGGACCCATACCTTGGACGTACCAACATGACAACGCTCCGATTCATACCGCCAGAGCAGTAAAACAATGTATTAATCAAAAAGGTGTTCAACTTTTGGATTGGCCCCTATATTCGCCAGGCCTGAATCCAATGGAAAATGTCTTTGGTTAGCTTGCAAGAAAAGTTTATGAAGGAGGAAAACAATTTGAGACGATAGAATCCTTAAAGGATGCAATAGCATGGAGTTTAATTTCTCTAAATTACTTAGAGTACATGTTAATGCCAAATCGTATTTTTGAGGTTAATTCTAAAAATGGTGAATGCTAGAAGATAATAACTTTCATTTTTATAACCTAAAATTTAAAAATAAATTACAGTTTGCTTAGTTTTAAAATATTCCTTATTCAAGTGACACACGAAAAAGTACCACAGAAATACATGTCTTTAAATAAATGCATAACTTTAGTATAACAAAATATGTGTATTTTTATTTCTTCAGGAAACTAAATTGAAACTTGGTTGCGCAAAAAATTATTTTTTCTGAACTTTAGGAGATATACTTAATAAAAGTTAAAAAAAAAATGTGATTCCTTATTCAAGTGGCAGGCAGTATATATACATATATCAGCTTAAATTCAACATTATGCTTAATTAAGTTCTGAAATTTCCAGGTTTCAAAAAGGCTGTCTCATATTTTGTTTCATAAAGTTATTTCTACAAGACCAATTTTGCAGCCTATTAATACCAAACTGCTCAACAATATAATAAACGTTCGAGGAAATTTTCATTTCTTTAATATTTTGTGCATAAAAACGAGTTTCTTCAGACAATGGAATTTCAAAACCACTAAGATATAATCTTATATAAATGTTTTTAAGTTTATAACACAGGACAACAAGAAAAATTTTCCTCAATAATTGCAACGCAAAACAAAGGTGTAACACTAGTCTAATAAAATCTCCAAATATTTTCAAGGTTAGCTCGAATTTTGGGTTTATGACCTTTTGAAGTTCGAAGTTTTCGGAGCCCTTTTTTCAATATAATTGGAAGTAAAATATATGTCAATTATTTAATTCAAATGTTGCTATGTATTTTTGTAATTTTTTGGATTTATGGTTATAATAGATTTTTACTAGATGTCACGGCCTTTTTACGCCCATTTTTGTCATAATATTGTTTACTTTATTTAATTTGGAATTATGTCTAAATGAAAAATGGCACATGTATATATCCTTGAATGAAGTGCTGACTGGTTGCCACGCCCACCTTTTTTAGAAAACTAATTTAAAAATTCATTAGAATTTTTAATGGCAGTGGTAAAAAAAATATAAGCGAAAAAGAGGCATAATAGCCATGCAAGCTAAATTTTATAATAAACAGTGATTTCTATACCTTGTGTGTATCAAATTTAATATAAATTGCCTTAGTAGCATCAGGAAGGTCCCAAAATTGATTTCTACTAAAAGTGGGCTAAAAACTGATAGACATATGTGCTAATGTGCCATTTATACCGAATAAAAACTAATAGTTTTAGGCTCCATTCGGTTTTTAATTAAAAACCACAACAAATTTTCTAGTTTTTCCATACAAATCAAAAACCATTTTCAACTTGATTTTATGAAAAATTACTAAAATAACTATTTATGAAACATCCTGTTTATATTGAACGAAAAAATAAAAATGTTGTTTTTTGAAAGATTTTATTGTTTTACAGTTTATTTACATAAAATGTATATAAAATATTTTTTAAAAATATTTTAAAAGTAACTCAGAGTGAAATACAAATTTAATAAAATTTAATTCAGAAATCATGGGGTCAACAAAAACTACATAGGGAAGAAAAGAGGCATGTAAACGAATTGGTTTATTTTTCAACAAAACCTATTAGTGTTATTTTGATGCAAAATTAGTTAATTTGAAACTTCAAAAAAATAATTGCTTACAAACAGTAGGCGTAGCATTTTTATTAATATTATATCCTATTTTACCTATCGGAGAATGTACGGTACTAAATTTTATTTTAATCGGTTTAATAATTTGACTACTCATCTACACATTGAAAGCAATTAGATTATGAAAAGTTTGCATAAAAGTGATGGGCTATTAAATAAAAATCTTACGTAATATCTTAAAGGAGCTTCAAATTACACAAAAACAATAATTACCCATAAATACATTGAAAATTACTGATTCAAATGTTTTTTATTTTCACACATAATGAAAAAAGTGCTACAAATTATCCGAAGTTTAAGAGTGCATAAAATCGAAATTCAAACTAACTTTGCAAAACCCTTTGGAGATATCAATACTTTCATTTCGCATTGGAATTATTAAGGTAATATTCAATTACCAACATTTTTTTTTACATAGTGTAATCAATAAGAGCAACAGTTTCAACTAAGACTTTCGAAATGCTTATATGGTTAAATTTAAAGTATAGAATTTGTGAAGCTCGTGTAATATTCAAAAGTGTTTCAATTAAATTCTCATTTGTGAATTTTGTATTAAGCTATCTGCTATAAATTCAATACTTTTCACAATAAGTTTCATATTACTATCGAAAGGTCTTCCACACAGACATTTCTACTCATTGTCGTTTACGAAGCAAAGTACGTATGTGTGTATGCGTTTAAATGGTGGATGTGGCAATATTGTTTTGTTTGTATTTCGATGATGATTATGATGGTACAACACAAAGTAATGTGTACTTTTTCCTTTTAGAGTATATGTATGTATGTATGTATGCATGTATATATGATGTTTTGGTATGTAATATCTACATTTATTGTAAACATTATAAAGTTCGCTTATTTTGTTTTTACGTTAGTTAAACATACACTTAAACAAGTATACCCTTACATTTAAACAATTACATACATATTTATGTATGTTTATTAATAAATATTCACCCTGTAGGAAATGTCAATAGTGAATCAGTACTGATTCTCTATTGACATTGTCACCAGTACTAGTGACTTATTATACCTCCGACCATGCTTTTTTACTATAGATATTTAACATGTGCGTGTCATCGGAAATCTACTACTGACACTGGTACTATTGAGTAGGTAATTCTTTTGGGACCATATATAGACATTGTCAGCAGAGATTCACTAGTGCATTTTAGTGATTCCATTCTACACTTTTGGTAATTTTATTGTGTAAATGTTAGTAATGAAATGTTACTGACCCACTGTTGACACAGTCACAAGTACTAGTGACTTATTATACCCCCGGCAATGCTTTTTTACTATAGATATTTAGCAAGTGCGTGTCATTGGAAATCTACTACTGACACTGGTACTGTTGAGTAGGTAGTTCTTTTGGGACCATATGTAAACATTGTCTATATATTTATTTTAGTAATTCTAGTCTACATTTTTGATACTTTTTCTGAATTAGACGTTGTTAATAAAACTTTTGTTAACGTTTGATGTACGTTTTATTAAAAAATTCATAACATTAAGGAATTCGTAAATTATTAATTTTCTTTGCTCGAAGAATCGCCTTCAAATTCAATGTTTTCACTTATTTTAGATTTGCTTAAAATATAATTTTTTTTGGCGCTGCAATGCTGCTTCACTAAAACTTGATACAATATCTGGATATGGAAACAAAAAATCATTTGCAAAATTATTACAAATTTTGAGAACTTAAATATACCTATAAAAGCTTTAAAAACTTTGGCGAAATTGCTGCCGCCGAACTCGTCAGCTCTTAATTTTTAATAAACAAAGAAAAAAAAAAAATACAAAATATGAAAAATTGGATTTTGTATATATTTTTTAAATTTATAATTAATTTATAATTAAATAATTATTATAGCACAATTGAAAAAATACTAGATTAATAAAAACAATTATGGCGCTTAGGCGCCAAATTAGAACTCTTATCTGTTGTGTATAAATTTTTTTTCTCATCATAGCAAATAAAAAATGTAGACACTTTGTTGACAATGTCGCCAAGAAGTCAACAAAATAATCGACAAAACTGGTGACTTGGAGACACTTGCTCCTAGATTTCCTTTAGGGCACGTATTGTGTTTAACATACATATATACACACATACATACTTATATACATATGTTTACCTCTATAATTATATTAGCTTAACAAAGAAAATATTGAAGAAGGTTATTAGGTTAGTAGGTAGGTTTTCTCACTTGAAACTTTGAATACTTGGCGTATACGTAATACAATAGAAAAGAAAAAGTGAGAATATAATAAAAACACTCAAACAATTCCGCAATGAATAAACAATATCAACGTTCATATATTTGGTTGAGGGGAAAAAAACTACTTCGTCCTACAAAGCATTCTGTTTTTAGGGCTCCTTTTTTGTATTTGTGTGTATAAACTCAATGAATGATCATTTTTTTCTTTTTGCATTTATATTGGTGTCTTAGTTGTTAGTGTTTATAAGGTGGTTGTTTGGTGTTAGTGTTGGTTTATTACAATTCATGTTTGTATTGATTGAATAATTTTGCATGTTTGTGTTGGTAATGTTTTACATACACACATGACTTTGTATCTTCATCTCTATTATTGTGAGTTTATTTTTTACAATATTTATGTTATGGTAATGTATTAGTGTTGTATGTTGTATATTTTATACATTTAGTGTAACTAGTTCATAAGGTGTTATTGAGGTTATGTTTTGTTAAAGTTGTGTGATTGGTTGATAAGTAATTAAAATGTACACAGAAAAAATGATTACCTTATATTTTTCAATTAACACAGCTTTTTTCCATTTTACACCAAAATTTAATGAATATATTCAAGCAAAAATAAAATAAAGTTAAATAAAATAAGTAGTAAAAAAATTCAATTCAAGTAAGTTTTTTTCTCATTTAAATTTTGAATTCATTCAATCATCTACTTCATTGATTCAATAAATTTTTTAATTGTAAATTTTTTTGCTTTCACTTTTTACAGTCTTTAATAATTGATACAAACATTTTGGTGAGAGGTGAAAATTTAAAAAATTGTTAATTGAATGATTTTTTTTTGTTGGGTTTAGTGACTTTTTTCTGTACAACAACTATTATATTATATTATGCTTACATTTTCTTAAAATATTATAAAATATAAAATCTTTTTAACGTTGTCTTACATTTGGTTTGGTAACTTATTTTCTTTATAATTAATTGCACTAATTTTCAGTAAAAATAAACTCAAGTTTTATATTTTAGTCTGTTTACCACAGACAACTGAATACATGGTAAGGATAAAATATTGTCTTCATCTTGGTCTACTAAAACTATTCTATTTTAAATCCTTTTCAATTATCCCACTTTTATGTTTATCCATAATATGGCCATGTTCAATTGATGGCTTTAAGGCGTTTATGTGTGTATTTTAGACACATTTTATTGGTGGCAACATTCAACATTCGGGTTAATCGAAAACATTTTTAGTTTTACACTTTTGCTAAAATTAAAATATCTATTTATACAACTTTTTGGTTTGTTGTTTTTTTTAACACATTCACACAGTAGTACAAATACATACACACATACTAACATCTCTATAAAACAAACATAGCGGTTTAAAAACCCACTCATACCAACTCACATTGGTTCCAAAACTTTTTTTTGGATATAATTCTGTAACTTGTGAACCATTGGAAATATCTCAGTAAAATTTCAAGTGACCAGAGAATAGGTGTTTCGAGGTGATTTGGAAAAGCATGGAATCCTAGCTGGTCAGGCGGAGGGGAGTGGGTTGACCTGCAAAGTTGTTCACCTCGGGTATGTATTTTTTTTTTAAATCGCCAAAATTTTATTTATGATTTTACAGAAAAAGAATTTCATATATTGATAGTAATTGTAATTCTAACATATATAGTTTAAGCGATATTTAGAACGAAATTACTTTTTCTCCCAGTTTTAGCTTCGTTTTCTATAACTTTTTTTCTTTTTTTTTTTAATTTGGCGGATTATATTAAGCCTCAATTTTTTTTAATATTCAACAGATTTTTTACAAAATTCTAAATGATATTACTGTATTAATCATATAAATATATATATCCGATAAAAGTTATTTTAATCTGAAGTTGGAACTTTAAAAAAATAAAATAATAATAATAATATTTTTTTCAAAGCTGGCAATATTGCTTCACTATTAAATTAGTTTTTTATTCTTTTTTAATGTTTTCAAAAGCAATCTTAACGTAATTGCGTTTAGAGCAAACATTAAGGCGCTTAAGTCTCCTAATAAGCCTTATTCAAACATTGTCAATTTTCCACAATTTTTTTAAATTTGTTTGTAAAACTCAAAATTCAAGGCTGGGACCAAAAAAAAAAATATGTTCATTAAATACTTCCATACGTTGGGTAAACATAAAAAAGTTTTTTTTGACGGACGCCTCCTATAACGACAGTATGACATCTTGAATGAAAAAAGTAAATTTTTGAAATAAGCTTTTTCCGGATTGTGATTTCGGGTATTTGGGTACAAACAAAAGTGGGAGGGTTTTTAATTACTTGATCCTAAGATAACTTTAGCTCTATTTTTCCAAAATTTCATTGGCATACCTCTACTCGTTTAAATTTTATTTACGCCTCCGCTAGGAATTTGTACTATTCCAAATCAACTAGGAAGCACCTCGTCTCTGGCCACGTTAAATTTTATTGAGATATATCCAATGGTTCACAAGTACAGAATTATTTCCAAAAATAAGAAAAAACATTTTGGAATCGCTGTTCAGCAGTTATAAAACTACATATATATTTATAAAACTACACATGTACTTGATTATGAAAGTGCTTCTGTTTTATTTTCCAAATGTTGTGGTATGTTAGTGCATGAGAATAAAATTTTATTGTAAAATTGGCAAACATTTTAGGTTTTTTCTCATATCAAAGAAATTATGGTAATTATAGTTAAAATTTAAACGGAGTTAAACTGAATGGTGACATAAGGAAAATAGTAAATTTAAAAATCAAATTAAATATTAAAAAACTCAAACTTTTAAATAGTTTGCCACATATCTTGGTTTATTAAACTATTTTGCTGATTTTTAATATAACTGAGTTTAAGGCAAAAGTAAACATACCAGAAAATTTTCAAGTATTTTGGTTTGATATTTTGAAGGTGACAAGGCTTTATTCAAACAAAATTTAAAATCAGTTTGAAATAAAAAATTAAATTTTTAAATCATATTTGGGAAATCGATTAGAGCAATTTTAGTTTCTTAGTTGCAACCTAAATATTACGAGTAAAGTACATAGAATACAACTAGATGTTTATGTGAGAGGCACTGCGAACTAAATTTTCAAAAAAATTACTAATTTTTTTCAAAATACAAAAAAAAAAAAAAAAATATATATATATATGTGACTACATGTATTTTGTTGTTGCATGAATTAGGTTTTTGACAAATGAATCAGATTTTTTCTCTCACGTAAATATCTACTTATTAATCTATGTTAAAATATTATATGTAATACTCCAAAGACATTTAAATTCTCCTTAAAATATTTTTAAATTATATTAAAATATCTCCTTAATGTATTTCTTTTTGTCTCCCAAATTAATGTCATTTTCACACCTTAAATATCACCTAAATTGCTTAAATGATTCTAAATGATTTATGGTTGTTGTGATTTGAGGTCTGCAACTTAGTGCCTCTAATACGTAAGCCTCCTCCCTTTTGCGAAATAGCACACATATCTATAGAGCTATTATGTGGGCTTTTTAACAGCAGCATGTTTACGTGTTTAATTATATTGTGCTGAGATTGTCACCATTATAGTGACGACTGACTGGCTGAATTGTATGGAGAAGACAATTTAAAATTATCATTTTAAATTCCATTAAAACATTTGCATTTCAAAAATATTTAGAGTTTGCTTAAGCAAAAGCTCTTGGAATATTAATAGATATTATGAATATGAGCTTTTCAATTATACAGAGCAAAGAGATTTATAATTTTTTAAAAGCAGTTTTATTAAAGTTTAATATTTTAAAAGTCATTCAAAAATATTTTTTTTTTAATTCAGAATTAGAAAATAGTTCTTTAAATAAAGAGCATTTTCTAAAGAAAATTTCTCTTTGAATAAAGAGAACTTTCTATAGAAAATTGCTACCTTATTAAAGAGAATTTTCTAAGGAAAATTTATTAAAGACAAACTCCTAAAGAAAATGTCGATTTTATTAAAAAGAATTTTTTATTAAAGAGGATTTTCCATAGAAAATATTTCTTTTGTTAAAGACAATTCTCTATAGAAAAATCTATCTTTTTCTTCTTCTTTAATAAAAGAAAAATTGTTAATAAAAGAACAATTTTCAATAGAAAATTTCTTTTTTAAAAAAGAAAATTTTCTATAGTAAATGGCTCTTTTACCAAACAAAAATTTGTTCTAAAAAATTGTTTTTATTTTAACAGAATTTTGTATAGAAAAATGCTTTTGTATTAAACTAAATTTCTATGTAAAATTGCACTTTTGTTAAAGAGAATTTTCTACAGAAAATTGCTTTTTTTGTAAAAAATACTCTAAAAAAAAAAAATTGTCTTATACTAAAAAGCATTTTTGATTGGAAATGCACATTTGACTGGAGAAAATTATCTACAGAATATTTATCTTTTACTGAAGATAATTTTCTGCAGAAAATTTACCTTTTATTAAAAAAGAAAAATCTACATAAATTTTCTCTTTTCTTTCTATTTTCTTAAAGATAATTTTCTGTAGAATATTTCTCCTTTGTTTAAGGAAATTTTTTTGTAGAAAATTTCTCCCTTATTAAAGAGAATTTTCGTTGAAAAATTTTTCTTTTACTAGAGAGAAATATCTTTCCAAAATTTCTATTTTATTAAGAAGAATTTTCCATATAAAATGCTACTTTTTTTCAAAAAAAAAAAAAAAAAAAAAAAAAAAAATATATATATATATATATATATATATATGTCTCTTTTATTAAAGAGATTTTTTATAGAAGATCTCTGATCTATATGTAATGCGTGATCCATTTCGAGGTTCCTTACATTTTTAAAGAAAAAAAAAAAAAAAAAACAGAAAATTCAAATTTAATGGGGATTGTATATTATCATTTGAGAGAACATTCTTTGGCATTTATTTTTTGAAGATTATGTCTATTAAATGTTAGCCGTTGCTACGTCGCAGATGGTCCATCCATTGAGTCCAATTTTCGATGAATCGTTCGAGCACTTCGACTGGTAACTGGCGAATGACACGCGTGATGTTTTCCTCCAAGGGCTGAATTGAAGCGGGTTTGTCCGCATAAACTTTAGACTTTACATATCCCCACTGGAAAAAGTCTAACGGTGTGATATCGACCAGCCCAAAACGTGAAATTATGTGCTCACCGAAGTGTTCTCTCAATAAATCCATTGATTGATGCGGTGTGTGGGAAGTGGTGCCGTCTTGCTGAAACCATCATAGCACGATAACGGTCGCCATTGACGGTTACGTTCGCACCGGCATCATTTTTAAAGAAATGTGGATCTATGATTCCACTAGCCCACAAACCACACCAAACCGTTGCTTTTTCTGGATGAAGCGGCAGTTCTTGGATCTCTCCAGGTTGCTCTTCGTCGCAAATGCGGCAATTTTGTTTGTTTACATACCCATTGAGCCAGAAATGGGCCTCATGGCTGAACAAAATTTGCCACGAAAACGTTGGATCTTCTTGGAACTTTTCAATAGCCCATAGAGCGAAGCGATGTCACTTGGGAAGGTCGAGCGGCTTCAGTTGTTGCACAAGCTGTATTTTGTATGCTTTTAATTTAAGATCTCGACGTAAAATGCGCCAAGTCGTTCCATACGTCAGTCCGAGTTGCTGTGAACGGCGCCGAATCGACTCTCCACGGTTCTCGTGTACACTCTCAGCTACGGCCGCTATATTTTCTTCACAGGGTGCTGCACTTGGTCTATTCGGTCGAGTATTATCCAATAATGAATGCTGGGTCTCAAAATGGGGGATAGTGTTGCGAATAGTACGCTTAGTAGGCCGATTATGTTGACCATAAGTTGAGCGAAGTGCACGAAACACATTCCTCACAGAACGTGAATTTTCGTAATAAAGTTGAACGATTTGTAAACGTTGTTCAGTCGTAAGTCTTTCCATTATGAAATGCCAAACAATAGTAAACAAAAATAACATGACAGCATGACACGACTCACACGTAATCTGTCAAAAAAAGGCTATTGAAAAAAGTATCTCTATTTGAATCACCCATTAAGTAGATACATTTATGTAGATACATTCTTATGCAAAAAACAATACTGAGTCATTGCAGCGCTTCTATTTCCAACTAAAAAGCGTCCAAACTTACATAAAAAGTAATTGTGTGTATGTATATACTATCAACGACTACTACTTGCTTACACAAAAAACAACAACACACTGAAAGTCATTGCAAGTTTTTATATATTTATGTGTGTGCATATTTAATAATTTTTTCAAATTTTTGCCTATAACTCGGTTGTTTACATACCGACATGGCTAATTCAAAAAACCGAAATTGTAGAAAAATATTTACAACAGATTTGTTCAAAAACGGAAAAAGAAATATTGCGGGAAGCCCCAAACACTAGTCCGGACGCTTCAAGATTTTATTTTGCGGCAAGTATTACAGAAACACGCATAAAAAAATGCAACGAATAATGAGATACCACTCAAAATAGCATTGCTGTTAGCCGAAACGTCTAACGAAGACCTTTTTGAGCTAATAGGAAATATGTATAATATTAGAAAATTGTTTCCTCATAAATATGTATAATATAAATTTTATTAAAATGCGTTCAGTATTTTATAAGTTATAAATGGTAAAAGTTAATACCAATACATATACAAAACTCACAAAACACATAAAAAACAAAAAAGCTAATTATTAAACTCTCTTCTATTTTATTTCTCATGTCTATCATTAACTCTCTAATTAAGTATTTTAATATTATAACAAATTTTTAACATTTAGTTAAGAGAGTTATAAGAGAGGAGTGATAAACAAAATAGAAAGGAATTTTTTACATGAATCGCTTTGTTAATTTTTTGTTTGAGTCTTATGTGTAAGGAGAAACAGAGCAGAAAAAATATAAACAATTTGAGTTGCTTTCTGAAAGGAGTTTTGTTTTTACAACGTTCTTCCAATTTTCAGAAAATGCTTATTAGTATGAAAAATTAATTTATTTTAGTTACGTTACCAAGTTAATCTCATTTTATGAAAAATAAAAAAAATGAACGGGAAAAAAGCGTAAAAATTAAAAAATTAAAAAAACCGTAAAAAACGACAAAACGGAGAAAAACCTATTTAAAAACACACGCCTAAATAAAAAATCATCAAAATTAAAAAACTGCCAAAGCGGAAAAGCGCAAAAGTTAAAAATCCGCCAAAAGGGAAAAGCCAAAACGAAGAAATCATCGAAACGAAAAATAAATATCAAAACGAGAAAAATGCAAAAAAAAAAACAAAGAGAAATAAAATTATAGCAAAATAAAAAAATCATTGAAACTAAAAGACCTTCAAAACGCAAAACTAAGAAAAACGAAAAAAATGGAAAAATGGCCTGAAGGAACAAAATCGTCAAAACGTCTCTAAAATTTCTACGTGTATAATAAATAAAAAAGTATATGTGTTTGAAAAATTTATTGGAGAGAAACGACAATTAGAATTACTTAAAGTTTTAATTGCCTTCTCTACTTTAAAGAATTGTAGGGGAGAGAAAAAAGAGTTGAATTGTTTTATGTATTTGACGAATTTTTGCCTTTTTTTGTAAAAAAACAGGATGTTTACAATTTTTAAATTGGTAAAATTTTTTTTTTTTTAAGAAAATTACTGAAAGATATTTATTTACTTTACAGATTACAATTGGTCCAGCATTTGATTAGTTACGTTTCCACTAATTTTTTTTTATTAGATTGTTAATAAGAGTTATACTGCCTGGTGGAAATTATTGTATACCAAAAATAAATTTTATTTACACTAAACTTTTTTATTTCAATACGATACGGGTATCGAAGCACCCCAGATATAACCTAGTATAAATTAAAATACTATTTAAAAAATATATTCATTTAACTGGGAGATTCAGAGTCGTAAAGTTTAACAAACACGAAAACAAATACGTTTTTAGAGACCTTTTCAATTTTTTGGCAATATCTGGGCCATTAAGAAATCGATTTCGTTTTCATTTTAAGAAATATTCCCTATAATTTGATGTATAAAACATATATATCCGATAACTGGCGCTTTCTAAAAAGTGATTTCAACTGTTTGACGGAGAGACAGACATTGCTATATCGACTTACCTATCAATAAGATCTTAGAGGAATATTGTAGAAATTACAAACGGAATAACAAACATATATATTCTTTACATCTGTGGTGAAGGGTATAATAAATTTTGCACACACAATCACAAATGCATAATAATTTGTTACGTTTAGTGCCTTAACCTATAAAATTTGTAAACTCATTGTCTATTGTCTGCATATAATTACAGTTGCTTTGTTTATGCCAAAGAGAGATTACGAATATGTGTTGCAATATACAAAAAGTTTTTACTAACTTTTGTTTTTTTTTTTTTTTTTTTTTTTTGTATTTGCAAAAGTAGGCAACATTTTTAACCTAAAAAAACCGAAATACAAAAATATTTGATGTTTTCTCTCAACACAACAGCAATAATAAAAACAAAGTAATAACAAACCAGTTGGTAAAAAATTACAACTATAATAGCAACTACAATGTTAGCAAAAAAGCAATAATGTTGACGAAAACATCAACAACAAATTTTATTTATCGGCCGACTGTTGTTAAATAAATTGTGAAGCGAGCTACAAATACAAATAAAGCAAAAACAATAACATGGAAAAAAGGAGTTGCGAACATCAAACTATTGGTGAGGTAATAATGAAATAGTGCAGAAGAAAAAAGGAAAAACCTTAAAAACTTTGCAAATTTTTAATGGTAATAAAGGCATATAAAATATACACATACTTTTGTTCTTGTAGTTGTATGAGGCATATATGTTCATTTTAATAAACAATTGTTTACGATACAAAAATTAAAAGTAGGGAAATTGTAATAGATATTAAAACATTATTATTTTTTGTTGTAGTAGCAACGACTGGAGAAAAGTGGTACTTTAAGCTATTAATGTCCAGACATACAAAAAATATTGTAAATTCCATTATTTTAATAAATTTGAAAAAAATTGAACACATCGGAAAAGAAGAATTGTTTAAACAAATATGAAATGTATTGCATTGTAATGATAGCTTCAATTTCTAGAATTAACTAAAAGTTTTATAATCAGAATAATTATAATTTACTTAACACTTTTTCTTTTGAAACTTTGAAAAAGTTTTATTTTTGGAAGAAGTACTTTTTTGAAAATTATATAACTTTTTAATGTGCCTAGCTCCAGGTATAAGAAACAGTCCATTAATCCGGACCATTTAAGTCTTGGTACAGAAGAATAGATCTTCGCTACAGATATCTAGGACAAAAATCCTACAATAGATATATGGCACTTTTTTTCAGAAATGGCAATTTGTCCTGTAGTGGTTTAAATAATTAGATTAGAGCAGGCTATGTTATTACGTACAGGTTATTATTGTTATTTCTTTTACGAAACCTTTCAGAAAATTTTCTTTTTTTTACGTACTCCCTATTATATCTATTTGAATCAATTTATGTTACAAATGAAAAAAGACTTAAATATATTTAAGCTACAGGTCGCATCTAATAGTTTATCTTAACAAAATTACTCTTTGATTAAACCAATCAAAACAAATGTAGGGTAGAAGAGGGGACCATTCACCAAAGAGACACAGCTACTATCGTCTATTTTTTGAAAAAAAGTTATAATTTTCATGGCTCTAATCGCATTTCCTTTATCGATGATCTCTCGTCCAAAATGAAAAAAAAAAAACAAAAAATTTTCAGTGTTTTAAGCTTGATTGTCGTGAAAAACAATTGATAACAGGTGTTTAAATAAATTAATTTAAGATGTGAAAAAATGAACACTGGTGTATAAGATTCCCCCTGGAAAAAAATGCGCGAGATTTGTGATTGGATGGACCCAGCTTGTCCTCCAGGAACGTATCAATCATCTACAATGTATTTATTTAATGTAAATTTGGTCTATACTTTGCTCTAGTCTTTATCAAATAATAAAAAATAAAAATCATTTAATCCTTTTCACAGTATACCGATTTTTGATCTGCATTGTTTTATTGATTTTTTATTAACTTTATGCGAACTTAAATTTTTTATTATTTTATTATTTGTTCCTTTGTAAATACTATTTTAATTTATTTACGACAATTATTCCTCACATATTTGTCGAATTTATCCCTTGGCTGGAGTAGTATCGCCATTTTCGATCACTTCCGAAATTTATAAAATAAAATAAGATAAAATAAAGGGAGTCATAAATTAAAACCAATCCATCTAAGTTTTAAGGACGAATGTTAATTTCATTATCCTTTTCTTTTAAAAAATGGCATATTTGCAAAAACAAATAGAAACTTGATTTATCAAGCATCAGTTTGAGCCAAAATTTGATTAAATCGGACTAATAAGTCAGAACTTCACATATTTACAAAAAAAAAAAAAAAAAAAAATCATATAAAAGTTAACTTTGAACCGCGATAAAAACTGAATTACAAAGAATTTGAAAATTATGAAGAACTTCAAATTTTGTATTGACATAATGATTGCGTTTACCAAATTGCGTTTGTTTTATTGTTCAAGAATTTTTTTTCTCCCGTATATTCGGAAGTACTTGTTGCGCCATTATGTCTGTTCGTCTATCCCATTAACTGACACGGTAGCGCACAACTAATAATAGAGTGTTTATAGAGGAATACCAGCCTTTGGGTAATATATGAGAATGATATGTTTGGTTATAAACACCCATTAGCCTACAAATATTACACATACATTGTTTTTGTTGGGTACGAATAATTAAAATAGGAAACAACTGAAGTAAAGAGCACTCTGCTAGATGACAGCTGGGTGGGTCGTTTGCAAGCACACATATGTATGTCAAATGAATATACGACATAAAATGATGTGATGTGATAAACTTTAAAAGGCTTAAGGATGTGTTTTTTACGAGCCCAGTGTAAATTGTATGAGTAGGCCTATATTGTTTTCAGCTCCTTTTATTTTCTTCCTTTATTATATCATTCGATATAATAAAGAAACTTGTATTTCTCGTAATTTGTTGTGCTTTTATGGGAAAAGTTTTATTGAATTTCCAGTGGAGAAGGGGGGGGGCGGCTGGTTAGCTTGTATTTAAATTGTAAAAGTTGTTTTTTTTCTTCCTGAACATAGTTTGTATATTATTATTCTCCTGTTATTAAAGTTTTTGTTGCCCCCTTAAAGGTTTTGTGATAAATGAGAGAAACTTTGTGCTTCTGTGCAACATTAAATCTGTTTAATTTTTTTTCCTGAACTTCTTTTTGAGGTTTTGTATATACATTATCATATCTATGTCAGGTGTATTGAACATAGAAAAAATTGAGAGGGGCTACTTAGAGAAAGTTATAAAAGTAATGAAATTAGCGAGAAGAATAAGCCTAAGTATTTTCTGACTAAACATATTACTAATTTTCCAAGTAATTTCTTCCACCTTACTCATGTCTCAATTACACCTCGTTATTTTAACAATCTTATCAATAAAAATAAAAACGTAAAATAAATTTATTTATAAATAAGTAAATATTTGTATAAAATAAATTCAAAGCCCAATACTTACCCTCACGCAAGGTCACTATGTAGTAGGATTCTTTGGAGGGTGGACTAATGCCCAATTTATTGACTGCTTTCAAACGAAAACTATACACTGTAAACGGTATGAGGCCAGTGACTTGATACGATGTCACATTCGATTTTGTTTGTATTTGTGGCACTTGATCCCATTGACCATTCTCGCCCACTCTGAAAAATAAACAAAATGGATAGAAAAAAAAAAATAAAATAATGTTTGAAGAAAAAGAAGAAAAAAAAAATAATATTTACTTATATCTTATAGTTTAAATGCATTTTAATTTAATTCGTTTTTTTAGTGCTTATTTCAAGTGTATAGGAGTCAGAAGGAATGAGAAAAAAATATTTCTTTTCCCTTCCACTACACGCAGAGAAAAAATATAGTTCTAGTAACCATAATGTAAGAGTATCATATTGTGTTTGGAATATATAGTCACAGCTAAAAATAGATATGCTTATAAATAATACTTGTTATAAAACCATTTTATTATATTGTGTCCGATTTTATAATCCATCTTATCATAGTATTATCCCATTATATCATATTAGTATTTTATTTTGTGATATTATTATCCCATCTCATCATATTATGATTTCATTTTATCATATCATAATTCCATTTTATCATATTTTAAAATAAAATACATTAATTCAAAATTATTATTCTAATAAATTATTTATTAAGTCCATTAAATTTGTTTCACAATAGTAGAGAAAAGTGTTTATTAATCATAAACAACTACTTACATATTATTTTTTAATTAATTTATTTTATTTATTTGTACCATCATATATTGTGCAAGACTATAGATATCTAATATTAACTAAATCCTTTAATAGTAGTTAACCTTATATTGCTTGAATATAGCAAAACTTTGTCGGTTTATTTTAATTCATGTATAAAATAAATGAGGATTATAATGAAGGTGGAAAACAAACGTTAAAAACAAAATTTACAAAAAAAAAAAAAAAAACAACAACAACAAGTTATGAATTTTTCAATCATATATAATATTTATTCATATTAATAAAATTTTGTCTATGGTAAAAATATTCAAAAACATAAAATTTTTGTTGTCAACTATATTAAAATTGTTTTTGAATGTAAACATTGAATTATGAAACAGAAACAAAAACATTGTTATCTTAAACAGAAAATTATTCAAATTAATGAAAATTAATAACAAGAACATAATATTTTTGTTGTGACAATGCCGTAACCATGTTTTTCTTCTGACAAAAATATTCAAAAACATAAATTTTTTTTGTCAATTATTTTAAAATTGTTATTGAATGTAAATATTAAATTATAAAACAGAAACAAAAACATTATTAATTTGAACACAAAGTTATTCAAATTAATGAAAATTAATAATAAGAACATAATATTGTTGTTGTGACAATGCGGTAACCATGTTATTTCTCTGTGTGTACACATACCAAACAATTCAATTGAACGGTTTTAGTAGCATAAATAAAAGAAAGCCTGAAAGAAAGTTGTATTTGTTTAGTGCTTTAGAAAACTTCTTAAATAAACAGGCTCACACATATACATTTACATGACCATATCCTGTATACCGTAACATACTCATACATATATGAATGGCTTAAAGTCTAGCCACTCTAACAGTGTTTAAATATCAATATTTAGTTTTTTTTTATTTAAGTATTTTTTGGCCCACAAAATAAAAATATATATATTTTTTCTTGTTTTTTCATTTATTCTCTATTTATTTTGCTTTTCTTTTAGACTTACAAAACAATAACAACAGCAATAATTTGTTGCTTTATGTTTTAGTTAAGCGTAGAAAGAATTTTATGCTCTACATGTGTGTTTATTTTTAAAATTTATATTTTTCTATTTTATTTTTTCTTCCTAACCATGCATGAAGAATTTAATAATAACAATGGCTATTTTCATTTCACTTAAACAATAGAAATTATATTATTTGATTTTTCTTTTCCTTTCTTAATCATCCGAGGGAATTGATTTAAGACAATATTTTCAATTGCTAGTGGGATTTAATGTGTGAATTTTTTAGGATTTTTTTTTTTTTTTTGATAAGCGCTAAAATATTTATTGTTGTTCTAGGAAATGTTTTAAATTGAAATGGGAATTGTGTGAGTATGTGAGTTTTTCGAAAACGTTGATCGGGGGTTTAGCTTCTTATGAAATTTTCTAAAAAGCTAAATTAAATAAACGCTTTGAAAATTAAACGTTTTAATAAAAAAAAAATTAAATTAATATAAAAAAAAAAAATCATTATATGAAGATTATTTCAAGAGTAGCAAATGAAACCCATTTTAAGCAATTGTCTTAACGAACTTTAGAGCCAGTCTGTAATTGAAATAACGTGAAAGTAATACTTAATGGAAAATTGTGCTAGAAATTCCACATTGAAAGTAGTTTAGGGAAAGCTAACAGTCACATCGAATAAAGTGAACAAATTCATGCTTAAAATTGCTTTAAAAATAATTCGTTTTTTTTTTTATATTGCATCATATTTTTTGTAATAACTCCGAAGCCATTGGGAATCCCAGCACAATAATCACTGAAAATATGAAGAAAGACTTCGTCTGCATATATGTCTTTTACGATTTTTTTTTTAAGATTCACAACCGCAAAATTTTATTCGTGAAATATCGACGATTCAAATTGAGTACAAAAACATGTTTCAAGCATCATTTTAGAGGTAGTTCTATCAACTTTAACTACGTACCTCAATGAATGCTCTAACGTATATATTTTGGAAGATAGTCGTATTTTTGTAGACAAATTAACTTATTTTAGAAATATTGTAAATCGGAAATCATACTAAAACTCGGTATTTACGACACCAGTGTTAATGCTAATATTATTGCCAACTTTCATTACATTTGGATGATTTGAGAAAGCAATTGGCGATTTTTCTATTTGATTATAAATGAAACAATATAAATTGATAAAAGTGTAGCATGGACGCATATAAGGGCATACAAACCTGCTTTGTGGAATTTCTATTTTTTTCTTACTAATTCTTTTCTTAGATTTTTCTATGTTTTTGAATAAAGAAAGTACAATCCAATATTAGACTGATACATAAACATCAGAATATGAATAAGACACTTAAGATACACTGGTGCATATTCCCATAAATGTATTTATAATTTTTGTTTTTCTTTGATGTATATTCGTTACCCTTAACCATGAACAAGGTTGTGTTGTTAGAACAACTCGCGATATAACGGTACTTTTTGGTGTAAGAGATAAAAAAATATTAAAAAATTTTAACAGTTTTAGTTATTTCCCAGCAAAAAATGTTTGCCACTAAAGTGTATAAATATACATATAAATGCTAATATTAACGTAATATTCTGTATTCGTATATTTCATTTTACACTTAGTAAAAGTATCGTTCCACAATTGCCCGCATGTCTAATATATGATCCCACCACGAATTTTGATGAACATACATAATGGTGTGGGGTATCATATAGTCGGGCTTGATCGACAATATCTTTCTTTCTGGTTGTTATTAAAAAACTTTTTTCTTTACATATTTCAAAAGATAAGGCTTCATAAATGGTTAATAAAGAATTTTTAAATTGATATAGATTTGCTACTGGAGCGACCCTTATAAAATTCGTCACTGTAATTTCTACTTATATAAAACCTATTTGTGTCGAATATAAAATTGATACTAACATGTGTGTGTGATTTATGCACGTTAAAGTGATTTTCGGAAGAAGGTTTTATATAGGAGCTATGGTCATTTATGGACCGATCTTCATGAAATTTGAAACAAAGATTGATTCTTGTACAAAACTTATTTACACCGAATTTCATTACAATATTACTATATTTATGATCGTTAAACCCCTATTCCGGGAGGACATTTGTATGGGGGCTAGGTGAAATAATGGACCATAACCAATTTCAATAGACTTCGTCCATATGTCATGAATCATCCTACCTGTCAAATTTTATTGAATTATCTTCAAAATTGCGACCTGTACTTTGTACACAAGGTTTACATGGACAGCCAGACAGCCAGACGGACGGTCATTGTTAGATTATCCGAAAAAGTGAGTTGATAGGTATACTTTAAAGTGGGTGTTGGATGACTTTTTTCTCTTCGTTACAAATATCAGCAGAGGTGTGAGGTATAAAAATTTGAGAAAGAAGTAAAAGAATTATACCATGGGCGTGTGAGAAACGGTAGAAAAGTTCTATGGTAAAAAATATTTTTTTTATGGTGAGAAAATTTTTTCATTCTACTATGTGAAATGAAAACTGTAAAATTTTGACAAATTTAATTTTTATTATAAAAAAATAAATAAATAAAAAATTAAAATAGTTGTGTAAACATAAAAATAAATAATGAGATTGAAAAAAATATAAAATATTTTATTTGAAATCTTTTATGAAATGAAAAATCCATTTTGGACAAGTTTTGTGTTCAAATGGACTTTTAGTAATTAATATTAAGCATTTTAAATATTGTATTGTGTTTGCAATCTTGTAACTAAATGTAATTTTTTTTGTTATTAAAATATATTCTAATATTTTTTAAATGTCCAAAATTTATACACATTTGTCAAAAATTCTACTAGCCTAAGTCTAAGTTCACACATGATAATTTTTATTTCTGAAATTTTTATATTTTCTCTTTTAAGCTTGCATTTACGTTCACACACAATATTTTACTTCAGCAATTCTTGCTTTAACTACCTTGATTTGTTTTTGTTTTGAAGTACAAAAATAAAAAAAAAAAACAAAGCGAATTTCGAATTACAGGCAAGTTTCTTCCCTTTCATATTTCCTCTGGCTCCCTTTCATTCGAAATCAAAATTTAAACAAGAAAAATTGGCTTGTGTGAACCAGTACATATGAGCTAGTAAAATTTTACTAACCTCATACCAATCAAAAATTTACTAACAAATATACTTTTCTATCGCTTTACACAGGCACTACTACTCATACTAATTTCAGAAAGTTGACAAATTGACAAAAAATTATTAAAAAAATTTGTTCAGCATATTAGTTCGGAATTTTTAGAAATCACACAATATTAAAAAAATTTTCCCTCATATACCACAGGACTTACTCTCGAAAAACGAAATATAGTCTAGGCAAAAAAACAAAAATTCAAAATGCAAGCGTAAATATATTTCTAACTGTATGTTTTTTTTTTATCTTGTCAAGCACTTTATAGAAATATAATTATCTTTGAAATCAGACTTGATTTGTAGATGTTATGATTTTTTGAAACTTTTGCATACTTTTATATTCTTACGCTAGTTCATATCGAATGCTAGATTTTATAAATAAGCCAGCTCCAGCGTGAGCTTTTCCATCAGGATGATCTGTATGTATAAAATCATAGCCTCTAATTTTTATATAAGATTTTGCAGTTAAATGAGTTTCAGAAATAAGAAATATATCAATATGCTTTTCTTTTATAAAATGATTTATTTCGTTCAGTTTGTTTGTTAATCCGTTCGCATTCCATACTGCTATTTTCAAATTTATTTGCATAATTTGTTAATTAAAAGTGACATCATATTCATAAGAGTATTAGTTAATTCTATTTGTTTATTTAATAAATTTTCTATGTTTTTCATAATATTATTGTTAATATTATGACTTGCTACATTAGCATAAGATTCACCTGAGTATGTGTTTTTAAACCCAGTATTAGAACTGGAATTGGGATTAATTTGGGGAAAATTATCTCTATTTATTAATAATCGCTGATGGTTAATTGGTCTTCTATCCGAAAGTTTTTTCTTTAATATATTTTGGTAAACTTCACATCCTCTATAGCTGGCAGTATGTTGCTTTAAGCAATGGACGCAACTCGAGTCAACTTTGACACCCTGTAGCTTATCTCGTATTATTACGTGATGACTATAAAATAATTTTTTTGAAAACTTTGAAAACTTTTTCATACATATCAATTCAATCCGACCAGTAGCACTTTCAAATATAAGCAGCTGTTTTAAAATTATTTGCATAATATAAGATTATTTTTAACTTAACATAAGTGTCACTTCTCTTCTATAATTACAATTGTTGATATTTTTATTAGCATACCCCAGAGCCCTCTTCAATCTAACACTTTTAATTTTAAATTAGAAATTTATGTTCATATTAAAAGAAAACTTTTAAAAATTCGCTAAAATTATCTCCAAACTTGTGGGCTTCAATTCAGAAAAGTTTTTTTGGGTAACATTTAATTTAGTTAAACTTTTTTTTGCCCCATCCATAAATGAAGTCTTTTTGATGATGTATTTATTTAAGAAATTCCTTAGCCAACCCTTTTGTTGTGGTCAAATCCTTTTTAGTCCTCATCTGCTTTGTGTTTAGCATTTTTCACTATCTTATTTATGTGCGAGTAAATATAACTTTTTGTATTTTCAGTTACACTTCATTTCCTTTAAGTTTTCAAATATGTTTTCTCTGTTTCTTTTTTCTGTTTTGTTGGTCCTTATTTACATTTTTTGGTAACAGTTTTTTTCCGGCTTGCATTTGTTTTAAAAAGTTTCAAAAATATTTGTTGGCTCTTTTTCTTGCAAATTTATTTATGTAAATAATCCATAGAAACAAAAAAAGAAATCAACATCTTTATGAGAAATATATAAATTTTTTAAGAAGGCACAAAATGTCAATGTCTTCATAAAACTTTCTTTTTATGGTTTCAAGTGTACTCGTGGCCATAAAGAACAAAGTTAAATACACAAAATTGTGTTTTTTCGTTTAAGGAGACGTAGTTGGTTTGGTGTTTATTTCAAGGACTTATATGTAGAAAGTTTTGCTTTTATATAGTTGTCGATTTCTTTTTGACACATGATTAATATTTTTTTTGTTAGCCAATTTTCTTTCGATAAAAATTACAGCGTTGCTTTCTTCTAGGGGAATGATTACTTGTTAAAAGTTTTTAATATTTAATTATAATTATTTAATACAACAGGTGGGTGTTTATTTTTTTGTTGTCAGTGTATTTTGTGTGTGCATGTGCGTGAAAAAAATCATAAGCAGCTGGGTAGCAAGTGATTAGTAGAACCTAATTTATATTGATTTTTTTGGGAGTATTAAAACACTTTCGAAAAGTTATTTATATAAATTTAAAAGCTTAGGAGCTGAGATGTAGGTACATAATTAATTGTGCTTTAATTTTTTCTTCGATTTCTTTAAAATAATTTATAAAATCTTCATTTTTACCACACTTGAGTTATAGTAATTACATTCAATTTATAGATCATAAGCAATTAACCTATATTACAAAAGTTTCAATTCAAATTTTATCGTTTTCGCAGTAAATTTAAAATTACTGTTTTTTCTTTTGAAGAATTTCTTATATAAAAAAATAAAATAAAAATATATAATCTGCCTATAATAGGCAGCCCATAATTGGTTATAATTTTTAATTTTCCAAAATTCAAATAATAAGTCAAATGTTCTAATTCAAGGTTTTTGCTGAATCAGAACATTGTAAAAATTACGACCAAATAATAATTACCCTTTTGCCATTTTAGTATAAAACTAAGTGAAAATAAATATGTTCCAAGAGAAAAAAAAAACAAATTAAATATTCATTACCGTTTCAGTTCTTTGGTTGTCGATAGATAATAATTATTTTTTAAATTTGTAGAAACCATCTTTCTCTTCAGACTAGGTAAAGACTTTATAATTTATACATTTTTAATTTGGTTTGCTACTTTTTTTTTTTTTACTGTATAGTGCATTTTAAAATGATTCTATATTCATAAAATATACAAGTTCTGATTTTTTTTTTAATTCAATCTATATAAAACGTGTTGTCACTTTTTCCCCCATTTTCATATTTTGTACATTTTTTTTATACTAATTGTAACTTATTAAAGTTAAATATATAGTTGTAGAACATTCTACCAAAAACATAAATAATTAAGAAAAACCAACCAAACTGCCAAACACAAAAAGTGTAAAAAAATCTACCAATTTTGGTCCAATCAGACCAAAGTGGCAACACTGTTCATAGCTATATCTCTCTATTAAAATTTCTTTAGTTCTTTATTTTATTTTCCTTAAGTAATAACAATTTAATTTGTTTCCTTCATTTCGAGATGATAGCTCCATTTCTTATTAATTTTTACATTGAAAAATTTTCTATAAATAGCTTAAGGTACGAGTATACTTAATATAATTTATCTTCTTTTATTATTATTACTATTATTTTTTCCCCCAGAAATTTAATTTTCTGTTAACAATTTTGCCTTCTTAAATACATTGTGTAATAGGATTTCAATTAATTGCTGCTTTTCTTTATAAACTTTTTAAAAATAGCCATATAAAAAAATTTACGTTGAATTGAAGCTTAAATTCCATATTGTGAAATAAAATAAAAATTGAAAAACCATATCTATAAAAGTGCTTTTACTTTACCACTTTGTATGCAGTATATTAAAAAAAACTACAAAAAAAAAAAAAAAATCCTGTCATAATAAACCATAAACAATAACCAGCCCAGCATACGTCCTTATAATTGTTTTTATTTTATTTTTTTATTATTATTTTTTTCCTTTATATTTTTATTTTGCAGCCAAAAATACTTCTGATCATATGATCAAATTGATGTTAAATGTAATTCTGATATGCGTGCTCTGAACATTTATTTTAATCATTTTCGAATGTATAATAAAAATGGAAAACAGTTAAAGTAAAAGGAAAAAGATTTAAAAAAAACAAAATAAATTGGTATAAAAAAATCTGATTTTAATCCTGAAATGCCCGAATACCAAAATCTCTCACGCATTTGGTAGCTGGAGTATTTTACTATTTTTAATCTTTTTTCTTTTTTAAGTTTGTGGGTGTTGCCGCTCACATAAATACTACATGAATCATTTAAGGAAATTTAAGTGTAAAAGCCTTAAACACCAAATTTATAATTTTCGTAATATTATAATTTTATATAGTTTTATACTTTTGTTATTTTATAATATTATAGTTTTATAATTTTACATTATTTAATTTTACAGTTACGGGATATTGAATTATTTATTTTATAATTTTCTTATTATATAATTTCACAACTTTATAATTTTACATTTTTATAATTTTAAAATTTTATAAAACTATAAAATTATTATAATTTTGTAATTTTATAATTCTTTAATACAAAATTATATGTAAAAATTATATAAAACTATAAAATTTTTATAATTTTTTAATTTTATAATTTTACAATTTCACAATTTTATAATTTTAAATTTTTATAATTTTGTAACTTTATAATTTTATAAAATTATACAATTTTTATAATTTTGTAGTTTTATAATTTTGTAATATTATAATTTTGTAATTTTACAAATTTATAATTTTATATTTTTATAATTTTATAAGTTTATGATTTTATAAAACTATACAATTTTTGTAATTTTATAATTTTAATAATATTACATTTTTATAATTTTATAACTTTATAATTTTTTAGTTTTGTAATTTTGTCCATTTGTAATTTTATAACTTTGTAATTTTATAATTTTTACAATTTTATAATTTTACAATTTTATAATTTTATACTTTTATAATTTTGTAACTTTATAATTTTATAATTTTGTAATTTTATAATTTTGTGGTTTTATTTAATTTTAAACTTTTATAATTTTTTTATTTTATATTTTTATAATTTTATAACTTTTTAGTTTTATAGTTTTATAATTTTGTAATTTTATAGACTTACAATTTTATAATTTTACGTTTTTATATATTTATAACTTTATAATTTTATGCTTTTATAATTTAATAACTTTATAATTTAATAATATTATAACTTTAGAATTTTGTAATTTTTTAATTTTACTATTTTATAATTTTATGATATTTAATTTCATAATTTCATTATTTTACATTTTTATAATTTTATAATTTTATAATTTTATAATTTATATTTTTATAATTTTATAGTTTTGTAATTTGTAAACCATGAATATTATTTCGAACTTTTCATCAGTCAATAGTTCTTAATTAAGTGTTATTTTTATAAATTAATTGACTGCACAGGAATGGTGTGAACTTGTTTACCGTTTGCATATTGGAATTCTAGTATAGAATCAACAATATAACCGAAAAAAGGCAAATAACATAAAAATCTGCAATTTATGCTTACCGAAGATTACTGGAGCAGTAAAACAACATTGATATAATGTTAAATATAATAAATGTAGGGAAAAGCTTTTGAAAAGTTCATTTCTACTCAATACTTAAGACTTTAGAATATGTAAAGTGATGAAGTTATGCATTCTATTTCTTCAAGAGTGTGAGTTAAAGGTAAGACCTTTACAATCAACACTATAAGACGCAAAGGATGCTGATGACGATCATAATAGATCAGGTAATACATCCCGTCCTGCTAGTGTCTAATTAACATATTTTTTGGTATTCTAAAAAAATTACATTAATGGACTTGAGCCTGAATAAATAGACAAAAATTGTTAACTTTGTAATTCTTTTTAGTTTTGCAATTTTATAACTTTATGGTTTTATAATTTTATAGTTTTATAATTTTTACAATTTTGTAATATTTATAATTGGTATAATTTTACATAAATTGTACTTATCCTCTTCTTAACCTCATTCACTTTTTTGATGCGTTTTATGTTTGTAGATTTTTTGCAGTTTTTGCTGTTGTTAATGTTTTGTTGTTGGAATATTAACACAAAAAAGGGATATAAAAAAACCAATCACAATTTAACACGCACATCTACAAACGCTCACATATCTGTCCTTTATACTTGGTTAACCTGGCGATTTCCCCAGAAACCATTTTAGTTTTATTCAGATACTCTGATATAAAAACACATATCTACGCTTTAAATTCGTGCGATACATATGAATGCATTCGCAAACACATATGTACATAGAAACATTAAATTACTTTCTTCTTTTCTTGGTTCTCATACTTTCATTCAGTTGAATTTTGCATGACTTCGTTTTACATTTCTTTTTATTGTCCATCATTCCATTCAATAGAGATGTAACTATCGTTGTTTTTCCTTTGTAAAGGTAGATAAGTAAGGATCTTATTTGTCTGTTTACAGTACTATTTCCATGTTTGTGGCACTTGAACAATTTGAATGGGAAATACTTAAATTCAGATCGAATTATAAATAAATAAGTATAAAAGAAATAAAAAGTTGAAAGAAATTCCTCAAATAAGCGAGGATATTAGTAAAGGTGACCACTTCACAGCTATTTAAAAATCTTGGAAGATTAAACACAACTTAATATTTGAAAATAATATTTAATAAAAAATAAAAATCATTGTGATCTCACATACGTTTTGCCTTTTTTATTTCTTATTTTATTTTAGTTTTAGCCTGAAGTTGGTCACATATATACTCTCACATATTTCCTTACCACATGCCTTAACATAATGCTCTTGAACAAATGGTACCTTCTGAAGTTGCATGATACATCACCTCAAACGTTAGTGGTATTTCTGATGAGCATCATGTGGGAAACTTAAAAGTTTTTCAATAATTTTTCTTATATTGAAAAGAGATAATAGTATATAGTATTTGTTTTCCTGTATCTAAAGATTGCTCATTTATTCTTCCATGGCATCAATTTACATATAGACTTGTTAAACGTACTTCAAAAAAACCAAGATGGTTGAAAGGATAAGTTATACAGAATTTAGCAGTTGGCGATTAAGAGAGAGAGAGGAATAGAGGAAAATCACTTCATTAGAGTTCACATATAAGCGTTTGGAAAAATAAAAAATAATTCAAGATATGAGGACACTGAGATAAACATTAAACGAATTTGATTTTGATTTTATTTCATCTTCAATTTCATTTAAAACCACATTTGTTTTTAACCATATATTTTGTTCTTGATTTGCTTCAGAGTTCATTTTCGTTTTCATTTGTGTTTATTATTATTTTTTTTTACTTTTTTTCTAATACTTGTCAATAAACTCAAATTCATTTATATGTATTGTTGCTTTAATGTTGATTTTTCATTAGAAAATTTCTATGTATGTATTTCCTTTTTCTTATACGACTTTTTGTATACAGAAAATATTCTTTTGTATTTTATGTTGAAATACTTGGATTTTTGTTTCAATTATCTTTAAATATTGACATGTTTGGTTGTTTGTTTTCTATTCATTTTTATTTTTCCATCTTAATATATCAACAAAATGTCAATTTTTCTATACATTGCTATGAAAAGTTATAAACGTGTTTTTTCATACCCTTCACAAAAAGGTGGCAATGTTATATCGTCAGCTAAAATGGTACCGTTTTTTTCAACGATAAAAATAACTGAATAAAATATCTTTAAATAAAATGTAAACATAAATTATTTTCACTTTATTAGAATGTATTTTTACTAGCGTATAAGCCTACCAATGTCAGGAAAAATTATAAAATAATAAAAAGAAATACAAAGAAAAAAAATCTTTAAAAAATTTGTGAACAATTTTTTGACGATTTTCCTCCCCTTAATCGAAATTGGGAGATTTGAATCCATTAGAATTTGACGGTGAGTAACTCTTAAAGCTTTAAAAGGTAAAAAAAAAAAATATTAAAAAACTAATCGGCATAAATTCGCTGCCTGATCGAAATGCAAAATTAGTTTCTGTTAAAGTTGGGAGAACAAACAATAAGTATAGCAAATTTAAACTTATTAATACTAAAACCGATTTTTAATAATATTACAGAAAATAAAAAATAAATCCGCCTATCTCCGCTCAAAGATAGAAATTTTAAAATCTGGCTCCGTTAGGATTTGCAGAACGAATATTTTTATAAATAAGTAAGTCGAGTTTTAACTTTCTACGTCGTCTAGCTTTAGAAATCTCTGGAAATAGAAAACAGGCTTAGGAAATTATATTTATAGATATCTCTGCTCCCTGATAGAAATTAAAAAATCTGGCTCGGATTTGCAGGACGGATTATTATATAAATAAGTTCAATTTAAATCGTTTATGTTGTCTGGGAGTTTCAAATAGCTCTGCAAGTAGCAAAAATGCTTAGAAAATTATATTAATCCGGGTATCTCCATGCTCTGATAGAAATTTCAAAATCTGTAAGGAGGATGTAAAGATATATAAGTAAGCCGAACTTTCTCTGTCAGCTGGAAAGAGAAAACAGGTTTAGGAAATTATATATATAGATTTCAACAAGCTTCCTTTTTTTATTAAAGATAGTTGAGACTAATGTCATTTTAGGTAATAACTTTGTTCTATAGCTTCTATTTTTTGTTATTGATTGGAAACTCTGTTTTTTTTTAAGGGAACTCAAGTGAAAAAGACTTCTGAATGCAGGTGAAGTACATTACGGTATACAAATAGGCCTACAAATTCTGCAGAGATAAAAAGGAAAATTACCGGCTGCAACTTATTTAGGTTCCTCTGAATGGATGCTAATTTATGTTGCTGTAAATATATCTATAAATTTATGGTATTAACGTTAAGTATTTTAACATGCTCAAAACGCCTGGAACTAGCTGAAAATTGCACCAGTGCAAGGAGGGAGCTTAGTTAAGGTTTCAATGGAACCCAAGTAGAAGGCCCTATTAATGGTGATACTGTATTTTGCGGAGTCTAAAAAGTGCAAAGGTATACATCATACCCTGGTTACATAGAATCTTTAAACTCTGCCTAACTCTCAGCTATGTTCCCCGGATTTGGAGGAGAGTAAAGGTAGAGTTCATTCCAAAAACCGGAAAAAGAAGTCATGAGAATGCAAAGGACTTCCGTCCGATTAGTCTCTCACCTTTTCAGCTGAAAATCCTGGAGAGACTCATTGATTTACATATAAGGCAGCGTCTAGAGGGTACAACTCAGGAAGTCAACATGCCTATATTAAAGGTCGCTCCACGGAGACGGCTCTTCATGAGGTCGTAAGGGTCATCGAGCGATCCATTGAATTTAAGCAATACGCGATGGTTGCTTTTCTGGTCATAGAAGGCGCCTTTAAAAATGTCACGACTATGGCGATACAGAGAGCTCTGCACGAACTAGCAGTTGAGAATTATATCACCAACTGGCTGGTGTCAATGCTAGAGACAAGAATCGTCATTGCGAATTTAGGCAACACTGTTAAGACCAAACAAGTTATGCATGGAGCTCCACAAAGAGGTGTGATTTCTCCGCAGTTGTGGATTATTGTCATTAATAATATCCTGTGCGAACTGGAAGACACGGGAGTGAAAGTCGTGGCTTATGCGGACGATGTGGTGATACTAGTATCAGGACTGTTTCTGAACTTGGTAAGCGATATCATGTCAACTGCTCTGACTATACTCAGATACTGGGCCAAAGAATGTGGACTAGGAGTGAATCCGGGCAAGACAGAGCTGGTGATTTTCACCACAAAGACCAAGATTCCGAGCTTCAGACTATCACGGTTATAAAACTGTGAACTCACCTTGTTGGACAATGCAAAGTACTTGGGCATTATTTTGGACTCCAAGCTTACATGTAAGCTAAACATTCAACATAGGTTTAGTAAGGTTAGTAGAAAGATGTTCAGTGTAAAATGGGGTTTGAGTCCAAAATTGACATTCTTGTATATGTATCTCTTGTGTGGTGGACCGCTACTAGTAAGAGATACGTTGTGGATCAACTTTACAGGATGCAAAGATCCGCTTCCATTGGCATTGCAGGTGAATTACGTACTAGTTCATCAGAAGCTCTGAACACTATATTGCACCTAACACCTATAGGCCTACACATTATTGAATCATCAGTCATTAGTGCGACAAGATTATCTGCAACGGAAAGCTGGAGATCAAGAACGTATCGGCACGCGAGGATATTAAGTTTAATACCCCCGCAATTCAATCAATTTACCGATGGACTTCGGAAATACTATTAAAGTCCTATTCCCCACCAGGAGTGAATGGAAAAGGGGAAATCTTCTTGAACAATATGGAACTAGGATATATACTGAAGGCTCAAAGATGAACTGCGATATCGGCTCTGGTGTCTTCTCTAACGATCTTGGATTTAGACATTCATATAGACTCCCTCACGAGGCAAGCATATTCCAAGCGGAAATACTAGCGGTCAGGGAAGCATGTAAATTAATTCGTGATAGAAATATTCAAGGGAATATTGGTTTATTTGTCGACAGTCAAGCGGCAATACTATCGCTCAAATCACCTAAAACTTCCTCCATTCTAGTCAGACAGTATAAAGAGGAACTGCTAGGACTAGGTCGACTGTATGACATTACTATAGTCTGTAATGAACAAGCAGACGAATTAGCACGGGCAGGCTTTGCTATGAATGTCTCCTCATCGGTTTCTGTCGCAATCCCGTTAGGAATAGTCAAAAGCAGAATCCAAAAACACTTTCTAGAAAAGGCGGAAAATAGATGGCGAAATCTGGACAAATGTAGAGTCGCGAAAGAAACGTGGCATACCTACAACGGAAAATGCTCAATGCTATAAACGTAAGGATATCTCGAGACTAATAGCATTGTTTACAGGTCACTGGACGATCGGAAAACATGTAAGCAGACTTGGTCTCCCTTACAATGAATGCTATCGTAGTTATGGAAATCGCGAGAAGGAGGAGACAATATATAATCTTCTTTGTGAATGCCCAGCCTTGAATGCAATCAGACATACATTTCTGGGAAGGTACCAATTAGACAACCTCTGTGAGATATCTGACACTAGACTCAGTGGCATTATTAAATATCTCAATGCTACAGGCTGGATCTAATTAATTTATGTTCTCTTTGTTCTTCCCTACACTTCTATCTCATTACAGACTCAATAAAACTCATTCACCTGGCGAGTAGTGTGGTCCCATCAAAACGGATTCTAATGAGTCTAATTAATTGCCCGTAAGGTTATGGGCTACCATATATACTTTACTTACTACTTTAGTGTTTTTCTTTAGTCCTTCGAATCGGATTGGGTCTTTAAAATTGCACCAGTATAAGCCGGGTTTTATCGTTAATTTTCTACGATACTGTTTTGAACTGTAATCAACAAATTTGGCTTTGGCACTGGTATATAAGAACATATAACCATTGCAAATTGCTTAGAAAAATTCAAATTCATTTGTTAAATTTTTCACAAAAATTCAGTTTTTCAAAAAAAAAAAAAAAAAAAAAAAAAATTGAACAGAAAACTGATTTTGACTTTTTATCACAAAAATCATTTTTTAAAATTGTATTAAAATAAATCAATAAATAAAATAACTGCCACAAAATAATTAAAAAAAAAACTCTTTTACTGAAAACTTACTTTTTGATTTTCTACCAAAAATTAGTGCTACCAAGTGATAGGGTATATAAGATTACACATTGTCGATTATAAAAGTACTACAACTTGTTTTTATTCTTTTGCTTTAAAGTATATTTTTGTGTATTCCTTGATTCTGTGAAAATTTCAAATAAATTTTTCTATTCTCTTTCTGTTTTTTTATGTCATAATCTTCATCATCAATATTAAATTTTTTCCCTAATGTATTTTTTGGTTTGACATAATGACGACACTTCCTGATATACATAAAAAATTTTAATATCAATGCTGATGTGTTACCGTTAGAATGGGTTTTATTTTTCGAATTGTTGAGGAAAATATGTCAATACTATTAAATCTGCATGTTTTTTTATTTTTTATTTTTTTTTGTAAGCTATTATTGTAACGATGTTTTTATACCCTTCATCACAGGTGTAAGGGCTATATATATAAGTTTGTCATTCCGTTTACAATTTCCACAATTTTCATCGTAGAGTAAATAAGTTTATATTTTATGGATCTTTATAGGACGATGTCTGTCTGTCCGTCCCTCCGTTCGTCCGTTGTTTGAAATGGCGTTTATGAAGCCAAGCGATAACTGCCATATATAGTATATACATCAAGAGATCGGAAATGCTTTCGAGAATTTTACTATTGAAATTCAGCAAGATTGGTTCATAAATGTGGAGCTATGTGTAAAATACAGTTTTTTGGGGTTTAAAAAATTATTTGTATGGCGTTTATGTAGCCTCCCGATAGCATTGATATGTGATATATATCAAAAGATCAGAAATTCTTTCTAGAGCTTTTTTATTGAAACTAGCAAAACCGAGTTTCAATTTCCTGAAGTCCCTATATAAGCTACGGACTTCCCCTTTGCAAAAAAAAGAAAATTCGGAAAATTCTAAATTTTTCTGCTGAAGAAATGAACTCATTTGGTCAATTAGTTACATAAATATCGGCCAAAATGCTCTTTTAACCGATAACCAAGTCTAACCAAATCGATTCATAAACAACCGTGCTATTGGAAAATCTGTTTATTTATTTATTTATTTCATTAATGTCTGCCTCTCTTATAGTTGTTGTTTTCATGGGTACTGAAAAACAACAACAACAATAAAGTAAGGTATATTTAGTTTTTTCAACTTTTTGAAGCACAAAATATCCGAATTTTTTATAGAGAATTTTTGCGTTGAAAGAATGAACTAAATAAATCCATTATTAACCGAATTATAGTTTCAAATGCGTTATACGATTTTTTGAAGCTCCTGTATAACCTAAGGGCCATATTCTTGTAAAAATCTATCATAAATATTATTTTTTCCAATTTAGATTTTTTAAATCAGTCAATTTGGTCCGTAAATTTTACTCCGTACCCATTTTTAATTTAATATTGTCTTAAATTTATAAAATATTTATTCTGCACTGAAGTGATTATATCTTCCTTAAATATGTGCAAAATTTTGTAAAAAGTATTAAATTTGTTATTAAATTTGTCATTTACTAGCTTCTACTGATGCGATTCGCTACCCTATATGATGCAATGGTAATAATATTTACTTTATATGGGAGCTACTGCTTCCCTTATTCAAAATTTGATATGAAAATTACTTATAAACTTTTTTAGGACTTTCACTGTAATAGCCCTTTGGATGAGAAAATTTATATATTCCTTGTATGGGGGGTACCTCTCCACCTGGACCTATCTGTCATATTTTTGTAGAAGAGGATAAAGTTTCCCACGAAATTTGAGGTCTTTCCCTATAACAGTTCCTTAGATATGCCATAATGAGTATTTGCTTTATATAGCGGTTTTACACCCCCTGCTAATCGGTCTATTTTAAGCTAATATTTTCATGTTTTTGAGAGTTTTGAAAAAGTGGGCGTAAAATATGGATGTGGCATCCGATCAAGATCTAACATAACCTGTAACATTCTACGGTGAAAGCATTTTCTATTTGTCACATTTCATAAAAATAGCTTTATAAATAACATGTAAAATTGTAAATAGATTTTTTAAGGTAGGCGTAAAATTAGAGCGTGATGTCCAATTGAGATCTAGCATTGCCACCTATGTCACTGGTACCATCTGTGTGTAGAATTTCGTGAAAATCTGTTCAGCCGTGATGGATAAAAAAAATAATAATAATAAATAAATAAATAAATAAACCAACCAACTTGCACCTCACATTTATTAAATATATAAGGACATAAGGATTTACAAAACTTTTGATTCTATTTCAACTTTATATAAAAATGCAAATTATTTAAAGTTTTTAGTGTTTATATAGCTATAGTATTGGTAAATTTATTTATAATCACGTCTATTACAATTTACAATGTATCTCATTTTCTTATAACACATCTCAACACGGGTGAAGGGTATATATAAAATTCGGCACTTGTTTGTTTAAAGTTCTTTAAAAAAAATCCCATTTAGGTATTATTTTTTATTTTTATTTACAACGACAAGTTTATAAAAGTAAACCTTTAAATTTTGAACTGTCTGCATTTAATAAACTTTCTATATACATATTTACGTTATTATAGTTTCATTAATATACACACAAAAAACTATTGCCTAAACTTTTTCAGTTAACACTAATGTCAGCATTAATATTAAAATTTTATGAATACATTAACTAATTTAATAATTTTCTTAATTGGTTTTGAGATTTTTGGAAAAACAAGCAGAAACAAGAAAAATGTTTGTTCAATTTTAAATCAATATAAAAAAAAACATTTAAAAATGTTTAACATTTTTGTTTAGAAAAAATAAATTTAAATAAATGTAGATATATTAAAAAAAAAAAAAAAAAATGATTGATGGTGGCCTCTTGGAAATTTTTGTAGTAACAACGTCGAAGAATGGTATGTACAATGTACACGTATATGTAGGAAATGATGGGAAAGGTAGGAGAAGTTCACCTAGGTTGACAATTTAGGGAATGACTTTTAGTAGGTTGGGTTTAGGACGAACGGAACATGATGGAATCGGGACAGGAATATAAAAGACCGACGTTACGGACAGAGAACATCAAGTGACAGAGAATCATCAAGTGTCAAAGGATCATCAAGTGTCTTACAGTTTGTTGAAGCGAACGTTTAACTTCTTATTTTGAAAGTGTTAATGTTAAGTTATTAAATGTGTAAATATTGTATATAAATAAATATTATAGTGAATTCAGAGTGCAGCTGTGTTTTATATTGAAGATAAATACAACAAAGTTTAAAAGTATTTAAAGTGTAAACGAAAATACTTTAAAACTACAATTGGGCGCTCGTCCGGGAAGATCTCACTGAGACAGTGTATTCAATAAAATATCTTTTCGAAACAACATATATATAATTTTAATTTTATTTTTAAGTTCTTTGGTTATTTGTAGGTGTTGCTATGAAGAATCTTAGGAACAAATTTGGTACCTGATAAAAGTTGTCGAATTGGAAACTTGGTTATAATATAAACATTTGTAGATCAAATAAAACGAAAGGTTCTCAGTGTGTGCACTTACTTGGAAGTACAATTTTTAAAATCACTACTTATATTCGGTATCAACTTTTATTGTTCCATTTTCACTTTTTTAATCATGGTTAAATATTCCAATGTTCCTAATATTACTGAGGAAGTGTTTGATGATAAGAATTTTATTTTTTTCTCGAAGAAATGGGAATGGATCCGTAAAGGCCAACATATGTATATCGCCATCTGCTCCAATGTACCTGTTAAAAATTCTGTTCTATACTCAAAAACAAATAGTTTCTTGCATTACAAAGAAAAGATTATAACACATTTTTAATAAAATTCTTTTTTAGTTTCAAATTTATAAAAATTATTAATTAATATAATTGTTTTTACTTTGTAGATTAAAAAAAATAAAAATATTAAAAATTTACAATTTTCTGAGAAATTCAAACAATATAACAAAATATTGTAAATAAGAATAAACATTGAAATTACATGTATTTAAGTAAAAAAATTTTTGTGTATGTTTATCAATACGAAGAGCTTATTTTTATTAATTGTTCCTGTAATTCTGCCAATATTCTCTTATAGAAAGAACGTCAAAAATTCCGGAACTGCTTTAGAAAGTTTTTGGAAAAATTAATTCACTGTTAGTTACCATTGTTAACTTTTCATTCATCCAAGAAATATCATTACGTCTTCACACGTTATCTAATGTTATAGGATGTAATCCGCCGAAACGGATTTCATATTATTGTAGAACGTCCAGTCATTGAAGACTGAAAAATCAAGGACCTATATCAAGAAAGTATGTATTTGGAATGAATGTTAAAAGGTCAGAGAAATCTAAATTCAAAATATTATATCAAAAACAAAATAATTTATATATATATATATATATATATATATAAATAAACTCAGAGATGCAAATTATATATATATATATATATATATATATATATATATATATATACTGAATTAATCATTTTAGTAATTGATTTTATTTCTTTTTTCTGTGTATGCAATTGTATAAAAGTATATTGAATCACTTATTTCATATGAACTTTGTCTTAGTATTATCATTTTTTATTCATCTAGCCCATTAAATGAATACTCCTTTTAAATACTTAGTTTTAGCATAGTTTTCCTTTAAGTTTTTTCACGTTTTTTTTATTTTTGCTCTCGTTTATTTCTTTTAATTATGTCTTATATATGTGTTAGTTCTCAGTTAATTTTCCAAATGTAGTTTACATTTTTATTTTTAATTACTTCCTACTTTATATTTTAAAATTGTTTTCGTATGATAATAAATATTTAATGGCAAATAAAAACAGGAAAATGTTTATTAGGTTTAAAATCTTTAATATACCTACTTTTGCTAACAGCACATAAGTACTTGAACACAACTTAAAACGTGTATTTACTAAGCACGCATACTTGGAAAACACCTTTACATTCCCTCCCATATTTACTCCTCTAGTTCATGCAAGAACACACATGAGCACATACATTGACAAATAAATACTACATAGAGAAACATTAAACTTTGTTGTCACAATTTTTTACTTTAACTAAGCACTTAAAACTTTTTTCTATTGCGGGAGAAGGTGTGTGTGAAGGTGCTGTTTTTTTTATACTTTTTCTTACATTTCCTTTACGCTACTCCGTACGAATTATAAATACCACCCCCTATTAATACATATATATTTGTTTTGATGTGAATACAGTGGGTATCTTTGTTGTAAATATTTGGTAAAATTAATACTTCATATTTCTAAGAGAGTTCCAAAATTGAGATTACTTTTTCCTATTGTAACTTTTATATGATCCGGATGAGGCTTCTCAAAATTGCTGCAGTGCTAGACGAGATTGTCCCATCGAAAATTTCCTATGAAAAGGAAATTTATCGAAAATTTTCTATCAAAAGGAAATTTATCGAAAATTTCCCATGAAAAGGAAATTTATCGAAAATTTTCTATCAAAAGGAAATTTATCGAAAATTTCCCATGAAAAGGAAATTTATCGAAAATTTCCTATGAAAAGGAAATTTATCGATAATTTCCTATGACAAGGAAATTTATCGAAAAATTTCTATGAAAGGGAAATTTACCGAAAATTTCATATGAAAAGATATTTATCGAAAATTTCCTATTAAAAGGAAATTTATCGAAAATTTCCTATGAAAAGGAAATTTATCGAAGATTTCCTATGAAAGGGAAATTTACCGAAAATTTCATATGAAAAGATATTTATCGAAAATTTCCTATGAAAAGGAAATTTATCGAAAATTTCCTGTGAAAAAGAAGTTTATCGAAAATTTTCTATGAAAAGGAAATTTATCGAAAATTTCCTATAAAAAGGAAATTTATCGAAAATTTCCTATGAAAAGGATATTTATCGAAAACTTCATATGAAAAGGATATTTATCGGAAACTTCCTATGAAAAGGAAATTTATCGGAAACTTCCTATGAAAAAGAAATTTATCGGAAACTTCCTATGAAAAGGAAATTTATCGAAAATTTTCTATAAAAAGCAAGTTTATCGCAAATTTAATATAAAAAGGAAAGTTATGAAATTTCGACTCTTTTAATTCCAAATTTAAATTTTTTCTTAAAATTTGTCATTCTATTTTCGTTTTTTGAAATAGTTTCTTCTACTTTTTTAACTTGATTTGGAATTGTTTGAAAATGTTATTTCTAGATTCCTGAAGTCTTATTTTATCAGTTAGATATCTTTCTTGAGTATATTTACAAAAATTATTATTATTATTATTATTATTTCAAAATATTTCTTTAAAAAATAATAACTATTTTTGTTAGACACTGTATTAACATTTTAAACGTGCCATGAATTTATTTTAAAATGCCGTATCATTTACCTTTACAAATAAAGTGTTATGATTAAAAATAGTAAACAGAAATACTAAAGACTTCATTGATTTAAAGATGTTTAAGGCTTGAAATAGTTAAAATGAAATTTCCTCTGTGAAAAATTTTCACAGAGGAAATTGTTGCAACTATTAAATTAATTTTGTAAAAGCTTTTATGTCCGATCAAAGTATTAGGGTAAATACAAAGGATTTTTTGAGTCGCGGTGGTTACAGATTTGCTAGAAAAGTAAAAGGGACGAAATTTAGTGCACTACTTCCTACAGTATTTTTCGTCACAAGGTAAGACGAAATATTCAAGTTGTTAGTATTACAAAATTTTAATTTTTTAAAACAAATTTTGCATTTAAAAATACAAAATAATTTTAAATGATATTTTTTTTTCATAATAATTATTACTTTTTAATTTAATTAAATTATTTCCTCAATTCTCTTTTCCGTACACTAAAAGCCCGTCAAAGTAGTAATTACTTTACATAAATAACATGCAACTAAAAATAAAACTAAGTGTAAATAAATGAAAAAAAAAAAATCCGTTAACAAACCTAAAGTCTACAATATCCATTTAAGATTCTTTTTTCATTGTAACTTGTAAGCAGTGTTGCCAGAAAATGAGAAAAAACGAGGCTAAAAGTAATTTCAAAAAAAGTCAAAAAAGGCTAAATTCCCAGGCCAGAAAAATCTAAAATTTCTATTTAAACCTAAAAACTCATTTTTCCCGTTCTCATTAGTTTTTGAGATTTTTTTAAGAAAAAAAAAAAAAAAAAAAAAAAAAATAGTTTCTATGGTTAATGAAACTATAATAATCGATTTAGTAGGTCCATAAATTAGTAAAGTTATTTTTGATAGGAAGAATGAAGCGACACAGACGGAAATTTTTATTTAAGAAAAAATTCATATATTTGAAAATTTTTTCATAAATATTATGAACTTCTTTCATAAAAAATAAAATTTTGTTCATAGATATTATTAAATTGTACTTAATGATCATTTTGTAAAAGTGCTGCTAAAATTTTAATTTAATTTTATTAGATTTGATTCAAATTCTAAATAAAAATACTTATGCATGAAAATATTAGCAATAAATCCCTCTAAATGACATTGTAATAAAAAACGCATCTGCTGTGTTCTTCTGACACCAACATGTGCCTAAACATCATTAAAAACCAAAAATTCTGTAAAGAAAATTTCAAACATGCATTTACGAATGAAAATTTAAGCATTTTGTTTAAGTCTTCTTGACTTTTGATTCATTTCAAAAAATATAAAAAAGTATTAATATTTCAGATATTATTCTTAAATATTATAAACTATGTTATAAACAATGAAAGTAAATCTTTATATTTATGTACAAAAGTTTTTCTGTGTAATCTCGATTTTTGTACGAATAAATACACAAAAATACTTAAATGTTTGATTCTGTAAAAATGAAATTAGAAATAGCAAATAAGAAGCTATTTTCTTCGCTATTGAAAAACTAATATCTTAGCCTTTTCAAGGTAATTTTAAGCACCAAAAAAGGCTAGAAAAAAGCTAGAAGCTAAAAGCAAAAAAGGCTAAACTGGCAACACTGCTTACAAGTAATAAAAGTATATGAAAAAAGAAAATAAAGAAAAATCCAACAACAAATCTAACATGCCAACAGTAATATGCTGCAACAATTTCTATAATTTTCTAGTATTTCCGGCAGCATTAACCAACATTCCCAGTTCCCAATTTACTTACCTGGTTTCAATAATAAAATGCGTTACAGGAGCATTTCGTGGATGCTGTGAATGGGCCCATGATAAGTTAACAGAACGTGATGTAAAACTTATCAGTAGTGGTCTTTCAGGTGGATCTGGTACATCTATGGAAATAAAAATAAATAAGAGAAAAAAAAGTTAATACATACTATATGTGTGTATATAAATATAAAACTTTGACTGCATTTTAACAACTTTTTTATAGCAGGTTGATATTTTATGTAGATGGTATACATAACTATACCTTTATACATAGATATATGCAGGCGCGGATCAACGTGGGGGGGGGGGGTGGTACGTGGGAAATTATCACCCCCCCCCCCCTAAAATGAATTTTTCCACTAAAAAAAATTAAACACGGAAAAAAATTAAAAAAAAAAAAATAAAAAGAAATAAAAATTATATTGGAAAAAATTAGTCATAAATAGAAAAACGAATGACGAATTTATCTTCAACATTGTCTGTCCAAAAATCTTCGTATTCTTTCGAAAAATTTTATGTAAATCAGTAGGTTTAAAAAATTGGCACTTGTTTAATAAATATTGTAGGAAGTACATAATTTTAAATATTTTTATTTCACTTTTTTAAATAAATACATAACATATTTATGAATTTTAGTAAAATGTTAGATTCTTTTAATAGTAGATAATTTTGTAATTTCATTTATTTTTCTTGAGGTTCCGAAATAATATATTTCCAAATTTCGTAAAGCTTAAGCTTAAATTTTATGAATCGTACCATTAAAAATATAGTTTTCGCTATAAAATAATTTGTGCAAGTGCTAATTTTCTCAGTTAATGAAAAATATTTTTTATTTTTTAACTCAAAATCTATCCAATACTTTTACAAAAAGCGCTTAAGTAACAACATAGTAAAAGTTTTCCCCAAATTTTTTCATATAAAATATAATATTTATCCTAAATATCATTAAATTATACATAATGAAAATTTTGCATATTTTGAGACAATTTTAATTTAGAAGCTAAATAAGAATATTTATACATAAATCATAAACGATAGATATTTAAAAATGGCAATTTTTCTAGTAAAATCTTAAAAAAAAATCTTAAAAAAAAATCATTTAAAAATTTTGAATTATGCTCAAAAAACAGTATTTTTAACAAGTTCCTGGATAAATTATATTATTGTTTTGTTAATTTCTTCTTTTTCATATTTTTTGGAAGAAAATTTTCAAACAACATTAAAAAAAAAAAATTAATTTTTCAAGTTCTAATGAAACTTGTTATAAATTTTTCTACAAAAGGCTATGCAACGATGGAATATTTTTTAATATTTTAATATTTTTTATTTTGAAACAAAAAAAAAAAAAAAAAACAAAAAAAAGTATTTGATTTTAAATTTTAGTTTTATTGGTTTTAAATTATGTAAAAATCATTAAAAGTAAGACAAAAGCTATTTTTTATATTTTGACATTTTCAATAAAAAGTAAAATGAAATTATAAAATTTCTGAAGCTAGAAAATATAAGAACAAAATCTAAAGGTAAGCTGTCTTAATTATCATCCAGATTTTACAAATAATTTGATATTTATCTCCTTCTTATGAAATGGGTATATGTTCTTCCGTAAATATGTGGCAAGATTTAGTAGTAAAATAGATAAGAAATATTGTTGTTTTATCTCCTACCAAACCTATCATCATATTATGGATCAATTTAAGAATGTTCGTACGGATAGCTTTCTGCAATGCTAGTTAGTTATCCATATAAACTATATACGTAAATAATACTACAATACAAAGAAATCCTGCTTTGAAGAAAAATAGATCATTTATATATAAGAAGTTTTATGCATTTAATAGGAATCTGTTTTAAGTTTTTATATCGCGAACAGATTTTTTTATGGGCATGATCCCCTTAATATAACGATCATAGTAGTATAACACGTAAACGGTTTGTCCGATTTAGATAAATACATATAACTCATGAAAAAATTATGACTAAACTTACCTTCAAGTTACTTTAACTTTAAGAAAATTGTAATTCCTTACAATTGTTAAAGATCTTTACTATCAAATCGTAAAGATGCTTCGGTATATATACATACATATGTTATGTTTTAAGATAACTAGCGTAGCAAATAAGTTTCGAGTTTTACAAAATTATGGGGTCTCAAAATAGATCACTACTGGCACAAATCTATTCAGATAGTGTGAGCTTTTATATAAATCGAAACAGCCGATAACAAATTGCAAAATTATTTCGAACTGATGATAAATAAAACTTTTCAAAATTACTTGTTTAATTGCAGTTTAATCTCGTCTATTCTCATCGGCATATGTTCTGGTTAGTTTTAAAGTCTTTAGCTAAATGAACCATAGGGAAAGACTTAATTACGTCAAAAAAATTGTAAATAATATTTAATTAGAACTTTCCTCCATTTTAGTAACGATTCTTCTCTCTTTAAGGTCGATTTGGTCAATCAGTAAAAATGGAAAAAGATTACAAGTAATATGTACGTAATATCTTTACATTGTTTTGCACAATTGTAGTTAAAAATAAAATTGAAAAAAATGCTAAATTTTATACGATAATTTTTTATTAAATTTTTTACTAATTCAAAAATAAATATTGTTTGAAAATTAATAAAAAACTAAATATTATTTTTACTGTTTCATTAAAAAGATTATTGAATTTTATCAGAATTTTCAAATATTTAACTTTGTAAATATTTTCGAATTTTAATGTTTAATTTTACAAATTCAGTAATAGATCCGATTTTAGTAACAAATATATTTGATCTTACAAATTTTGTAATGAAATACGAAATTTAATTTTTTCTGTGTAGAGACCTTTATTGTAAACATAACAAGAGTTGTTTTCCTTTAAATTATATACTTAATCTTTTTATACGCTTTTATTTTTGCCCCAAGTATGTCTTATATAAAACATAAAGTAATTTGCTTAAAAATATATCAAAAATAATTTCAGAAAATTTTGAAGATTTTAAATAATTGTTTGAGTATTTAAAAGATTTGAAAGATTGACATCTAATGTTGTTGTAAATAAAATAAAACTTAATCAGACGTATGCAAAAAAACTTAACACAGATTTACAAAGCGTTGTTAAGCAAAAGCCCTTGAGGTTGTATGCGAAAACGATTATTTAACAAAAGTAATTTAAATATTTCAAAGTAGGTATGTACACACATGAAACCTACTTTAAGGGATACTGTGATTAATTTCCATTTTTTCTTCATGATTTACAAAGAATACTTGCTTGATTCCCCCGATTACAGTCTTCTATATCTTACTTCTTCTATCACTAGATCTATCATTTGTTTATCCTGCACAAATATTTAGAGAATAAACTAAAAACAATAAACATAAAAATACATGAAAAATAACCAAAATATAACAAATATTTTAGTGACATACATGCAATAAAAGCAAATAAATAAAATTGATTATTCGAATAACTATTTTATCCGTTACCGTAAATGAATGATATTTACTATTTTTAATTTCTATAAATTATTTTATTAATGTATATTTATTTAGTAATTATATGTAATAGAAACAATATTTTTATAACAATTAATTTTATGCTTAAACAATAAAAAGCTTTTTTATAAATTTGTATAACCGAATGAATTCATATTCGGTGGTGTACAGCTTTAACTTTAAAGATAGAAATAAAATACAAGTATTTCCCTTATCAAGATTGAAAAACTACATATGTTAAAACAGTGTTTTTGCATAAGTTTTCTTAACAAAGGTTTGTTATTCTTAAAGTGTTAGGTAACTAAAGTAAAGTTTTGTATACGGCTGGATATCTTTAGTGTTATTTTTAAATAGAAAAGCAAATTTAATTAAGAAAACACTAAAAAACTATTTCTTATTTGTAGTAAATATAAAAGATTTAAATAAAGTTTTAAAGCTTTCTTCATTCAATTTAAATTTAGGTAGCTAAGAGATCTTGGGTATACCAACTATAATCAAAACGCTTTTTTTTTCGAAATATCTCAAAATTTACAGGTACTTCAAATTTGTTAAAATTTGTTAGTTTTTCGCGTTTGAAAATTTTGTTGTTTTTGATACAATTTCTTACTTCTTACAAGTAATGAAAAGTAATGGAGCAAAACTATTAATAACAGAAATTAAATAAAAATAAAGTATTTATTTTATTTTTGTAAAAAAAAAATATCAATTTACGTTACGGTTCCCTTTATCAAGTTAGTTCCAAATTTTTGCATCAGGAAAATTAAAGTAAAATATCAAGTTAAAAAAAAAAAAAAAATAATTATAGCTCAATATTTATTTATAAAAAATAATGTATAAAATTTGATCGCCACTTATTTATATTTTGAGTAATTAAAATCTTGTATATAATTTCGATTTTCTTATAGCAAAAAAAAATTGTATCCCCAAATGTTTTGGCTGGATCCGCGCCTGCATGTATGTATAAGGATAGTATGTATATGTATGTAACTTGTATCTTTGCTATATCACTTACCTTGTACCAGTAAATCAACAATTGCTTCTGGTATATGACGGTCATTTACTAGGCATATATATTCTGCTGTATCTATAGCTAAAGCTGGTGCAAAATGTAATGCAAAATTTTCCGACAAAAGTTGTATCTATAAAATACAAAAAGGGAAAAGAAGAGTTGTAAGAAAAGAAATAAAAGAAATACAAATAATATATGAGGAAATAAATTTGTTGCTTGAAAGAAGAAAATAGTGAAAAAAATTTACTTTTTTTTCATAAAGCTGTTAAGTGAATGTATAAAAAAGTGTTGTTAAAAAAAATAATAGTAAAAAAATAATAATAAACATTTTAACAAAATTAAATAAAAATCTTTTATCATGGAATTTTGCAAGAAAAAACGTGGAAACTATAAACCACAATACTTGGCTTCCTTAGCTCATAGATTAGATATAAATTAAACTTTTTGAAACTGCTGTATACATATTAATAAAATTACAATTTTCATATACATAGAAAAATATATGTACGTATAATTACAATAGAGAGAGAGAAAAAAAATCTAAGTTTGATCTCAAGGTCACTGGTGATAAGAGCAAGAGAGTAAAAGTGACAAAATTTAATTTTCTAACGAATGGCTCCAAATGTTCGAACTTAGCTCGAGTGGAAAGATATTACTCAATATTTATATAAATTTAAGGAGCATAAAAATTGTATCGAAGAAACATAATGTTTTTAAATGATGATGGTTTTCAATAAATTTGTGTATTTCAATTTCAAAATACTTATCTAAAGAGCTTCGAATACATAAAAAATATACGTAGAAGCGCAGCTGATATAGAAACTCATACTGATTTTTAGTTCTTAATTCTACATCGTTTGCGATAGAAAATCCTTATAATACTTAATTTTTGATCATTTTTATATGAAAACTATCTTTCGAAATTCCAGAATTTTTATTAAAAGGGATATAGAGTATCACGATGTAGGTAATTTTAAAGTCAGCCAGCTTTTTTTGTGTTCAGTAATACATTTACTATTTTTAGTTTTCGTATTTTAGGTTATTCAATAATAATTTATTTTTAAATTTTCAAAATTTTGTATATAAAATTTTTAAAAATTCGAAATTCAATATTTAAATATTTGAAAATTATATTTTATATTTTTTTTTATATAAAAATTCTTTGAAATTAAAGTTTTAATTTAAAATTTGTTACAGCAAAATATTTTTAGTTCGTATTTTTGAAAACTATTTCGAATATTTTCGACATTCTAATAAAACATATGGTTTTCAATAAATTTAAATTTATTATTTTTTATAGCTTTCACCACAGTTGGAAAGGGTATATTCGTATAAGTTTTTCATTCCGTTTGTAGTTTCTACAATTTTCGTCGGGAAGCAAAAAAGTTTATATTTTCTCGATCATTGTAAGGAATGATGGCGATAGGACAATTTCCGTTCGTTTATATCGGTTGAAATGGTGTTTATGAAGCTCACCCATAACTGCCATATATTATATAATCGGAAATACTTTCGTGAATTTTGCTATTGAAACTCAGCAAGATCTGTTCATATATGGTGGAGATATGTAAAAAATCGGATTTTTTAAACCGGTTTTCGATTTTTTGAAGCCCCTGTATAAGCTATGGATTTCATTTTTGCTAAAAGATTTGAATTTTTTTCTGATTTTTTATGCTGAAGAAATAAACTAAATCGGTGCAAAAGTAACCGATTATTCAGTAAGAAACAACTCAGTTATAGGCAAAAATCTGAAAAAATATTAAAAATATACGCACACAAACATATATATGAAAAGCATTGCAATGAGTTTCAGTATTGTTATTTTTTGTTTTATTTGCTTCATAATCACTTTTTATGTATGTTTAGACGTCTTTTAGTTGGAAATATAAGCATTGTAAAGACTCGGTTATACTGTTTCTTGTATAAGCATGTATCTATATACAAATATATGTATATAAATTTAGTAATCATTTTTTGTATAAGCAGATAAATTAAGCATAGAAATGGCTACTAGAGTTGCTATTTTTTGTATAAGCAAGCAGTTTAGTTGACAACTGCATTATTATAATGATTATTGATATTTTTTTTGTTATATGTGCAGTCTGTTTGTATATGCATATAATAATTTATAAATATGTATATGTAATTTAGTGGAGAATACTTCAATTATCCACACCTTTCAAACCATTGGTATTCGTATAGTAAATACCACGATACCTACTCCTTTCTTGTCAACAAATAGCACTATTCTGGTTCTATTCTGTGGTAATAATACGTCCAAAATACGGTTATATGATCAAATATCGGCACACAGTTTTTACAAACACAACTTCATCTAATTAATCCATGATTTGCCCATAGTTAAACCCTTGAATAATAAAATTGTATCTTATCGAGATTATGAACATATATATGGTGGTCTTGTATACGAAATAGATAATTTAAATTGGCACAATATTTTTTAAGTATGACTGATGTTGATGAACAAATCGAATCCTTTAATGATATTGTCTCCCATCTTTTTGAAAAATATGTACCGGTTAAAAATGAAAATAGTTAAAAATTGCTCAAATTCTTGGTTTAACATCAATATATTCGTATGTAATTTACAAAAAAATAAAAAAAGAAATTTAGCATACGAAAAATTTAAAAGGTACAAAACTCTACAATCATACTTTCAAATCTTTAAGGAAAATGGTTAATCGTGCCATAAAATCTGCCAAGCTACAATATTTTGGTAGAAAATTTCACTCAAAGTTGAAAGGAAACAATTTGTGGAAGAAGATTAGGAATCTGGGCTTCAAAAACGGTATAAAGGTGGCAAGTGTTTCTGAAATGGAACTGAATGAGCTGAATAAAACTTTTACCACACACCATCCATCAAATATTTCATCTTTTTACTTTGATAACTTACGAATACATATAATGGGCATTAGTCAGGAAGATATCCTGGATGCTTTTCTTTCCATAAAATCTAACTCGGAAGGCCTGGATGGCATAAACCCGATCTTTTTAAAGGCTTTGTTGCCAAAAATTTTGCATTATATCACACATATATTTAATACAATATTTTTGACATCAACTTATCCAAAATTATGGAAAATCGCAGAGATTGTTCTATTGCCTAAAAGTGATAAAGAATTCAGACCAATAGCCGTCCTTTCTTATCTATCTAAAGTCTTTGGAAAATTAATGTATGCACAAATGACAAATTACCTTAACGCAAATAAGTTATTGCATAATAAATTATCAGGCTTTAGCAAAAGAAGAGGTTGCATTACAACATTAATCGACGTTTTAGAGGACTTTCTTGTCCATGTCGATAGAGGAAATATAGCTGTTTTAACGCTTTTAGATCATTTTAAAGCATTTGATTTCATGAATCATGTTATTTTAATCAAGAAACTTTTTTTAATGCTTTTAGATCATTTTAAAGCATTTGATTCCATGAATCATGCCATTTTAATCAAGAAACTTGTTAATATGTTTGGTTTCTCTACATAATTCTCTAAATTAATCTTGTCTTATCATCAGTTTAGAACACAAAATGTTGTTTGAATTGGAACTTAATCAACCGCCACTGGATTGAGTCGTGGTATTCCACAAGGGTCTATCCTAGGCCCTTTGTTACTCTCTTTATACATAAATGATCTACCAAATGTAACAGAAATCTCCCAAATCCATATATATGCCGACGACGTTCCACTGTATGCTTTTTGTGAAGAGGAAGACATTCTCAGATGTATTTCAAATATAAGTTCAGATTTAGAACATGCCTATGAATGGGTACACCGTAATGATGTAATTTTTAACCCTAAAAAATCGCAATGATTAGTTATTAAGCATAAATTTGATAGAAACATGCTCCCGGTGATTCATATTAATAACACTAATATTGAGTGTGTTAAAAATGCGAAAAATCTTGGCATAATATTTAACGATACTTTATCATGGAGCGACCAAATTAACAAGGCATGTGGTAAAGTGTATGGAATCGTTTTTACTCCACAAATATTAGACTCTTGCTAGCCAAATATTTTATATTACTAATACTCCTTTATGGTTGTGAAATGTTCAGCAGCTGTGATAATATTTCTAAAACTAAACTATTAAGAGCATTTAATATTATTGTAAGATATATCCATATATACTAATCGAATCTATTTAATCTCGTTGGAAGATTATTTATAATTTAGAACATTATTATTGATTCATAAAATTATTTTTACTAAAGGACCTGATAATATCTTTAAAAAGATAAAATTTACCAGATCAGCACGTAACAACTTAATTGTACCTTTTTTTTTTGATAAGATGAATATTCACACAAAGTTTGAGGGCTTTCACTGTAATAGTTCCTTAGACATGCCATAATAAATATTTGATACAATATAGCCTATAGCATTCTACAGTACAAGGAATATGCGTGTGTCAAATTTTAAGTAGATTACTTCATTAATAACGTTGAAAACAAAATTGAAATAATTGCTTTGTTTAAAAGTAAGCTTAAAATGTGGACGTGACGGCCAAACGAGATCTAACATCGTCTATTACCATCTCTGGCACAGGAACTATCTGAGTATATTCAGCCGTTTAGATGTGATTGATACACAAACCACTAAATAGGCAAAACTTTATGAAAACTTTTTTGTTAATCAACCTATTTTGGAATTAGGTTGAACTTAATAGTTTTTTTGCATGTAATGGTCAAATTAGTTAAAAATTTTAAATGTATTTCTATACTCAATATATATATAATTAAGAGTATTATTTAGGTCCACTTTAAAAAACTACTTAATTTTTATAAAAAAGAATTTCTAACATTATTTTTTCTCATTTGTCTTATTTTTCTAATATTTCAACAAGTATAACCTTGATTTATATAAGATTTGAAACACATATTCTTGGACTTATAGCTATTATGTTTTGAAGTAATTACATGATAGTGATATGATGTGAGTAATTGTATGACTTCTGAGTTATAACATTCGAGGGTAGTTCTTGCATTACAGATCTTGTAGCTCTATACGTCTTATGCCAATTTAAGATTTTTAAATTAGCTTATACACTCAAATTATGTACTAATTTTATTCACTATTTTTAAATTTATTTCCATTTTCTTTCTTTTTTCTTTAATACTAAATACATTTGCATATAAAGTTTTCAATGCAGTTTTGATTGCATCAAAATGAGATATTCCTATGTAAAATCGCTTAAAAATTCAAAAAGTTATTGAAGATTTTCTGAGCTTTATTAAAACATCCCAGCAAAAACTTTTTGGTTTGTGGTAATGACAACTACTTATTAAAGTAGTTTCTTGGTAATGAGGCGTCATTATTATTAGCCTTTTCTGTATTACATTAATAAGTACTCAATAGTATAATAGCACAGTAATACTGCAATCACGTGGATGGGTTGGCTAGAGCGCTGGATTAACAACTAGAAGGTTGTTGGTTAAACCCCATTCTGAAGCTGTCAGTTTTTTATAACAAAATATCTAAAAAGAAATTTTAAACTAAAAAGATTTTTTGTCGCTTAGGAAGCTATGTGTGAGATGGTGTACTGAGTAAGACGTTAGTCATTAAAAACGAATGGTTAGTTTGTGTCCAGGTTCGAGTCTGACTAACGGCAAAATTTTTTTGTTTTTTTTTTTATTTTTGTTTTCGTTTAGGGTTATATTTTTGAGTACCCTTAGAGTCAAAAAATAACTACATGAATTTTTGAACAACTCGAACGAAAATAACTAGTTATTTAGGCAAAAAATAAGTAGTTTATTTTTGTTTCCAATTATACCTGCTAGCTTACCAGGAAAGCAAAGTTTTTGCTGGGATTCTTCATATATTTCAAGACAAAGTATTTTTTTATAATTTTTACTATTAAAAAAAAAAAATGAAAAAAATTTATGGAATGGTTTTGTAACTTATTCAAGATAAAATAAATAAGTCTAATTTGACAATACAAAATTTGGTAATGCTTTCAACAAAAATGCCTTTAAGAATGATTGCATCGTTGTGTAGGCTTTTACAGAAAAAATTGTAATAAATCGCATTTAAAATTCATACAATTGAAAAGCCTGTTTCTTCTATTTTCCAAAGAAATTTAAAAAGGAAAAATCGAAAAAAAAAATAAAATAAAAATAAAAAAATATTAGAAATAGGAATAAGTACCCATGAAAATTAAATAGAAATCACATTTAAGGAAGTACTTGTGCTTAAAAAGTTATATAAACATTATCCAAAGATGTTATTAATTCAGATAAATTCAGATAAAATTTTCTGATATAAAATGTTAAGAGTTTGCAAATACTTATTACTCGTCAAATGAAAAATATTTTTGTGAATATTTTTTTAATAAAAAATATTTGGTTCATATAAAAATTAAAAGTAATTTCCTTGAATTGATAAAAAAGAACATAAAAAAATATTTTTACATGAAATCGTAAACACGACTTCATATTCATTGAAAAGAGAACATCTTCCAATAAAAATGCTATGTTAAATACATCGGAAATAATCCGAATTTGCTTCACTTCTTAATTATAAGTTCAGAATCTTATTGATTTTTTTTGCAAGTAAGTCGAAATTTTGAGGGTGTATTGCAATTTTTTAAAACTGACTTATGATTTCCTTAAGAAGGCCTCTAACGTACAATATGCCATTTTTCTGATTTTTCACCTTTCGAAATGACAAAAAACACTTCGGACCATACTTTACCCTATTATTCGTGATTTTCCAATCACATATTTACATTTTTTTTATCCAAATTTAAACTTCCTCTGTACACAAGTATAAGTAATTATTTCTCATAAAATTTAATATATAAAGTTTCCATATTCACCAACAATTTCCATAAAGTATTTATTGTTTCCTAGAATCGAAAATAATGCATAATAAATTATTAACCTTTGAAGTTTTGGATTTTATTGAAAATTTTCATTATTTCTTATCCCATCAGTTTTATATTAACATAAATTGCAATTCTTCTTAGACATAACACAGTGCAACAAGAAAAAATTGCCTCAATAATTCTAACGCAAAATGAAAGCGTAGCAGTAGTCTAGCAAAACTGCAAAAGGGTTTTTCAAAGTTGGTTCGAATTACGGTTTTATAACCTATTGAAGTTCCAATTTTTAAAAGCCCTTATTTTCCTTATGATTGGAAAAATTCATTTAAATTATTTAATTCAAATGTTGAATACCAATTTTATTACATAAGATCTTTGCTGGACACTACTCCCTTTCAAGGCCCATTTTTTTCATAATATTGTTTAGTTTATTAGACTTGACTTTGACGTTTAATCTACTGAACAGATTTAAATGGCACATATGTATATTCTTGAAGAAAGTACTGACTAGATGCCATGCCCAATTTTTTAAAAGGGGTACCTAGCGTGCAACCTACACATATAAAATTGTGTAACATTCAATATTTTTTATTCCTTTTGTATTTCAAATTTTAAGTGAATTGTCTTAGTAGCATCATAAAAGTAGCGAAATTGATTTGTAATGGGTTCAAATTGGGCTTGGGATCCAACTTATATTTAAGACCATATATATATATATATATATATATAATCTATAAAAAATATAAATACATTGAAATTTACTGATTTAAATATCTTTTCTTTACATATATAATGAAAAAAATGCTCCAAAATATTCGAAGTTAAAGAGCCCATAAAATCTTACTTCGAAGTAACTTTGAAAAACCCTTTTGAGATTTGATTAATCTGCTGGTATACTTTCATTTCGCATTGGAATCATATAGGTAATTTTTGGTGATCCAAAATTTGTTACATAGTTTTATTTATTAATTTACATAAAAGTTTAATTTAAGTAGTTTAACATTCTTTAATAAAAAATACTAATGGAGTTGATTTTGCTATCATAAATTCCTTATAATTTTGTTGTACAAGTTAGTTGAACACAACCTCAACTAGTTGACCTCAACTTAATGAAATATTTTCGTGTAAATAAGAAATTTTTATGGCTTTCCTTGATTTTGTTAATAAACAATGTAATCTAAATATTTTTCTTCTCATTTGTTATATGTAAGTAAATTTGTAGGTATTAATTAATTCTTTGTTAATTACCATTAATAATTTAAATAGTTTTCGGTTTTAGAAAGTTTTTGGATATTTTTAAAACCAATTAGATTTAAACCCTTTTAAAGGACATCAGTAAACTCATGTATACACACAAAATATTTAGATTTAAATAAGCCAGTTGTTAAAGGAGTGAAAAGTTTTTTGGTGGAGAAAAATAGTAAATTAAATATATGATTTTCTAGTAAATACTTTGTCGTTTGTATGAATTTTTAACCAATTAAGTTTAAATTAATATACACTCGGAGAAATGTCGACCACACAAGTGCATAAAATGATACCGTTCGGTGACAAATGTGAGTCAACCCCGTATGTGTTCAAATTTAACATTGCGTGTTTAAATTAAGGTATGAAGTTGATTAAGAATAAGTATGTTTTTCCATTCTGTGTATTTGAAAGCCGTAAACTAACGGTATCAAAAATCTGTCAATAAGTTCACAATCATGGTGGATTTTGAATCGTATTTTTTCCGCAATGCACATAGGTTCAGCCATATGGAGACTTTTGACAATAAATTAAAATTTAAAATGAGTTTTATGAAGTAAAGTTTATATCATTTAAATAAGGACAATTTTCTGCATAATGTATGTTCACAATATTCTTATAATGCACCAATCATCAAAATAATTCATTCAGTTAAAAATTTGTTCAATTTGCACCTGTCACCAAAATGATTATATCATTTGCTAATAACTTTAAAAAATGAACAACAGAAAAGCATCAATCAGGATAATTGAATGAATTAAAAATTTAAATGAGAAAAAAAATCTTATTTGAATTTTATTTTTATTATTTTTTTTATTTTGTTTTTACTTCAATATAATAATTAAATTTTTAAGGTAAAAAGAAACAAGTGAAAAATGTAAGGTATAATTTTTTTTCTGCGTGTTTAGGTGTGTTAAATTGTTCTCTTAAAGTTTAAATTACATAAATCAATAATTAGCATGTTAATTATTTAAATAAGTAAATAACTTTTGGCAATTATGATCTTAATTGTTTACTTTCGAACTCTTGAACAAAAGTAAAGATGCCATGTGGAATAATTGACAATTAATAAATGAAGGGTATTTTTTATAAATTTTGGTCAAATAAAACTGTTTAGAAGCAGAAAAGTATCACAGTTCCCCATTTTCCTCCAAATTTATTTATTTTTTTTTTTTAAGAAAAATAGGATTAATTTTTCTATTTCAACAAATTCCGAATTTTTACGATTTTTAATTTTAAACTATTATAAATTTTTTAAAATATTTTTGAATTTGTTTTACCTACAGCTCAAAATTTTGAAAATAATTGAATGAAACTTGGTAACTATAATTTTTTGGTGCAAGATAGATGAATAATAGCTCTACACAAAAGTTTTTGCCCGGAATACATTTTTATTATTTAAAGATGTCATAAATATGGTCCGATTTTAATAAAATTTAGTAACACTATATATTACTCTACCAAATTTCATAGCAATTGGTCCTCATTTGATCATATTAGACCACATATAGAGTCCTTCTCGAAATTAATTTAAAAGTGCATAAATCAAACAACAGTTTTAATATGAGGTTCAAATTTGACACAACTAATTTTTATTTATAAGATTATAAAGATGTATATATATATATATATATATATATATATATATATATATATATATATATATTTAAAATATATATATATATATATATATATATATATATATTTAAAATCTAGAAAAATATATCTTTTCAACAGTGTTACCAGTTTAGACTTTTTATGACTAAATCTAGCTTTTTTATTTTGCTTAAAATTTAAAAAAGTGTATAATACATGTCAGAAATTAGCCTTTTTATGACAAAATCTAGCTTTTTATTTTGCTTTTAAGGTCAGAATTCTTTTTAGTTTCTAGCTTTTTTTCTAGCCTTTTTTGGTTCTTAAAGTTGCCTTAAAAGGGCTAAAATGTTAGTATTTCAAAAACGAAGGAACGAATTTCTTATTCGCTATTAATAATGTCATTTTCACAGAGTCATCCATTTAAACATTTTGGTGTATTTATTCGAAAAAAAGTAGAAATTATTTATATTTAATAAAAAAAAAAAAAAAAAAAAAAATTTTGCTGGGTTTTATTTATAAATGTGTTACAATTCCTAAAAAAAAAAAATATCAAAAATAATGAGAACGAGAAAAAATAAATTTTAAAATTAAAGAAATTAAAAAAGTTTTAAATTAAAAAAAAACGACATCAATCGATTATATTAAAATACCTTGGTTGATTTAATGCCACGTTTGTAATATCTTTGCCCTTATGTGCAATGTATTATTCGTTATTTGAAGATTAAATTCTTTCACTTAACTAACTATTTGAAAGATAACGAAGTTATTGACTATTATAACCCTGTGTTTAATAATTAATAATACGTCTTCAACTTTTACTAATGCTTATTTTCACTTGGGAAATTTGCTAGCAGTGTCATCAAAGATATATAAAACTATTTCTGTTATTTATAGTGTTCTTCGTAGTATTTAAATATATATTTTCCTGTTTACAAAATATATAAAATTTCAAGCCATTTTTTTTATAGCTTTGGTTGCCCTGTTTATCTTTCTAATAAATTTTGAGAAATATTATTATTATAAAGAGAAGGAAGGTGAAACTTAAAAACTTTTAATAAATCTCTTAACTTTAAAACATAAAACAAACATTGAAAGTAAATTGCCCATAAACATACTTCCTTCTAAACACGCACACTTGAAAGAGAATAAGAATTTGTAACATAATTACATATACACTTCAGACATACATACACTCGCACATTTTTTATGTTTATTATATTCATATATGTAGTTACTAGTATGTGTTATAGTGGTAAAAATCTACAAAACTTTTTAGGAAAAGAAAAAAAAAATTTTTTTTTTATTTTTTTTTTCTTATTTTACCAACTAACTAATGAAGGCATATTCTTAATTTTCTACAAGAGGAAAGAACTTAACAAGCTCTAAGGACAAGTTTTTTAAACAAAAAGAAACAGCAGGATGGTAACACTAAAACACATACGCATACCCAGTAAACATAAGCTTTTGGAAAATTTACCTGTTTTAAAATTTTATTAAAGTTTCAGAAAAATCTACTTTATTCCTGCTTAAATGTCTGGCCAAAATTTTTTATTTTGATATTAAATTTAAACCTAAATTTATAGGACTGCTGGGTTTACTTTTATGTGTGTATAAGTAATAGTTAGAAGACGTAACTAATGAGTGTAGGAAAGCTCAAGAATCCAGTTGCTTCTAGAATTTTGTAAAGAAAATATGTAAGGAAATAAAAACACAAACTGCAATAAAACTATTTTTTTCTCTGTTGGCTTTTCTTTAAAATGTCCCAGTATGCCGCTTAACACCATATTTTCATCATACATTTCCGTTAGATTTTTTTTAGTTTAAATAAATATAAAAACTAAAGTACTATGTATAGAAAGACTGAGGTTTCTTTCAGTTTTTTTTCTTTTTTTTTTATAAAATGAAACTACAGAGTACGTGTTGCCGTTTGAAAAAGTTTTTAATAAAATGAATAGCATAAGCTTACAGCAATAAAATGAATGAATGAATGAAGCCAATATGGATGGATGAATGAATAGTGAAATAAGTTACAATAAAGTACAAAATTATTAATGAATTTTATAATAACAAAATACTATAATTTTATTAATTATACAATGCTATAATTAAAAATCACTGGAGAAATTATATGGCGTACGTAAAAGGACATCATAAATTATTAAAAAAAAAACTTCCAATACACCCCAAAATTTTAAATAATGCTCAACTTACTGGTATTATTTAGGAAATTAGACGAATCAGGCTTTATAACCGTACATATTTCTCAATATTTTAGTTAAATATTAATAGTAAATTTTCGAAAAACCTTTTACAAAAATTAAATTTTTCCACAATTTTTCAAGTTTAACTGCAATTTACTATATATTTTTGTATAAAAATCTATATAACGTTGTAATATTTTTTCGATGAAATAACTTACATAAACCATAGATTTATAACTTTTACCTCAAAAAGTACACATCAAATGAATAAAACATAGAATAAAATACAGAAGCAATTTATTGGAAAACTTTAGTTAATGTTGAATAATTCTTTAAGTTTTTAAATGATTTTAAAGAGAGATATACATCGTTTTATTTTAAATCAAATAGCATTTAAAACTTTATAAATAAATATGTATGGCCTTAAAGAAAAAATATCAAAAAAATTTACATTAGAGACAAAATTTTTAAAACGAAAAGTAAAATAAATTTAATAATATTAAATGAGTCATTGTGTATTTGAAATATATATAAAAGGTTTTAATACAGTTAAAAAGCTACGTCCTTCTGCTTTCCAAATCGATGTCAAAATCCTAAATTGAATTAAAATTTAGGGAGCTACGGGATCTTTAGTGCACAAACTGCCATCAAAATGGGGTTTTTTTAATATCTCAAAATCTAAGAGCTATTTCGAATTTTTTGAAAATTGTTATGTCATGCAAGAATATTGTACATATCATTGTGTAATTTATATCAAAGTGTAATTTTGTAGCCGTGTGTTAATTTAAGGTAGAGACTGATTCTACACAACCTAAACATCTCTTAAACTAAGAGCGATATTTTCTGCATATAAGCCAATTGATAATATATTTTTCAATTAACACTGTTGTTTCTTTTTATATCAAAATTTAGTTAATATATTGAAGCAATTATAACAAATCTTTTTTCTCATTTAAATTTTTAATTCATTCAATCATCTACTTGATTAATTTAATAAATTTGTTAATTGGAAAAAATTTTCGGTTTTTCATTTTTTATAGTTTTTAGTAATTGATACAATTATTTTGGTGAGGGATGCAATTTTAAACAATTTTTAATTGAATAAATTATTTTGATGATTGGTGACTTTTTTCTGTGTATATAAAATTTTATTTTTACTATCAAATCATTAAAAACTTCTTGAGTAGTTTTTAATTAAATACTTAAAAACATCAGATCTAATCTTATGTAATTCTGAAATGTTACACACTGAAACAAAAAGGTACATAAAAACAACGAAAAAGTTCGTTGATTCAACGAATTAGTTTCCTAATTTTGATCTAACGTGCAGGTAAGTGGAAACAATATATTAACATGCGATAACATTTATACGGTTTTAAAATTCAACATATAAGTTCATTGATTCAATTTATTCGTACTTTGTTTTAATGAAGACGTTCGTTGAATAAAATAAATAATTGCAATGAACAGTTCGCTGATTTTTGATGAACTTTTACGTTAAACTAACGAAATTATATATTGAAAATAAAAACATTTACTGGTATTATTAAAATGAAACAAAAATATCACAAACATCCGGTGCGTTGTTTCTAACAAATATAAAAGACTTCCTGGGAATTCCATGCTGTATATTTAATCAATGTCTTCTTGTTGTTTTGTTTTGTAACGCTAAATGATAGCATAAAATAATGCACTCATTTGGAAGTAGTATTATTTTATACAAATTACTTATCATTTCTTTAATTTTTTTTAACTTTCACATTATTTTATTCTGGTTAAAACATCTTTATTTTCATGAAATCTTTCAGAAGAACACCTTAACGATCGCTGGATGCAACGCCGAAATCTGTAATGCAATATCTAATAAGTATTAAATTAAAATATTTATGATACGAAAACTTAAGAATGGAAATCCGCTAGACTTTTGTATTCTGGAAATTTTTTAAAAACGTCAGACCAGTAACACATTCCTCTATATTATTCTATCTACATAAATATCTATCTTAAGAGTTAACGTGTTAAAAAAAAGATAAACTCACTTGTTAAAAATTACTCAAATGCTACAAATTCCAGCTATTGAGAAGTAATTTTAAATCGTTGTATTAATTGTTATATATATTCTGAATAATTCTGAATTTTACGACTTTACAATTGTTTCATTTAAATTATTGATTTATTTTCATTACTTTTATTTTTTATGCAACACTTTTTTTTGGATATAAATACGATATTCCTTGGTAAACGATAAATGCAAACTGGATTGTTTTCTTTTACGTTTTTATTTTACTATATTTTTCGTTAAAAAACAAGGAGTACGATGAATGTCACATAAGTTAACGAAACATTTCTTCTATTTAAAGTACTTGTTCGTTGAGTAAAGCTCCTTCTTTCTTAAATTAAAGTTCAAAGTATTGAATCGTTGAATCAACGAATTGTATGTTGAATTATTGTTTTTATATATGCTATATTTAATGTTTTGTCTCTTTTTGTTTTTCAAAATCTACAAGTTCATTGCACGAACGAACAAGTTCTTTAAATTCAATATGTTCAATATGTACTCTTATAATGAAAGTATTCTTTAAGTGAACAAACTAATACTTTAAATCAATGAACTGATTCACTTTTTTAATTACGTAACGTTCATAAGTGTGTTGAATTTTTTGTTAAATTTCAATGAATATTTTCTTTGAAGCATCGCAATTATTCCATGAATCGAAGAATTTTTGGAAAAAATCAGCAAATTTCATTCAACGTACTTCATTCGTTGAAGTTACTTTTTTCAGTGCAGAATTTCCAAAGAAAAAAGAAAAAGTTTTTGTAACCATGCATTAATTGACTTAAAAATGTTTATATGAACTTTAAAGTTGTTCCCACTAATTTTCTAATATGGTATCGATCAAACTGGAACCAATCGTTTCGATGACCATTTATTTTTTTTTTTTGCCTCATTCGCAGTCGTTGTTGCGAGATCTTAAGATGATGAGTTTTCGAACATTTGGTGGGTATTCTCTTAAAGAATCTTATGGTTTGCGATTTGCTCATAATAATCCAATCAAGTGAACCTTGCCGAACACTGAAAGTCTCGATCGTGAAATGGATGCTTCAAAATTTTCTATTTTATTAATATTTGCTTCTTTGTGGGCAAAAGATGAATTTTGAATGCCCATCTAGTACAAAAACTTTCATCGCTCGATATAAATTTTAATAAAAACACTTTCACTGCGTTGTTAAGGTTCAGGAGAGCGTGTACGTAGCTTTAATGCTTCTTTGTCAGCAGTAGTTTATAAATTCTCTGCACTTTATAAGGGAATATCTGCAAATATTACCACCGCAACGATGAATGGGAAGAAAAATATTTTCTTTGATAGTCAATGGGTTAAATTTGAGACATATTGAAATAAAGGTAAAATTTTTCTAGTGATTGAAATCCACAATACATTTTCCATGATATATGCATATATTTTTAGTTTTAAATAAAATATTTATCTTCTACGTTACTCATTTCATCTGAGTAGATCTCCGTTTATCGAGAGCAGAAGTATTTATCTCAATCTAGAGCCCAAGAATTTACTTAAACGCATTGTACTCAGTAACTATAGAATCTTTTTAAATGCCAGTTAATAAACTAAGGGTTGGAGTATTTGTTTTATCAGGTTAAAGCATATGACTAATGGTTGCCAATCGCTAACCGAGAATCTATATAGTCAAGAAAATCTATTGTAGCCAAATTATTATTATTACACAGAGAAAATAGTTTCGTTGCCACAATCGAATTTTTTGCCAATCGAATTTCGTCGGTTCCCTGTACTATCACTCAATTCGATTGCAATTACTGACTTTATATGGCATAGAATACAATTAGAAGTTTATGTGAGAGGCACTTTGAACTAAATTTAAAAAAAAAAAAAAAAAAAAAAAAAATACTTATTTTTTTTTTTCAAAACAAAAAACAAAATATATATTTTGTTCTTGCATGAATAAGGTTTTTGACAATTGAATCAGGTTTTCTTCTCTCACATAAATATCTAGTTATTAATCTATGTAGGTAATTACTTGCAACTATTGTGTTTGAATGAAAAATAAATATGACTTTTAAAATTTATTTATTAAAAATAAACAAAAAAAAAAAAAAAAAAGAAAAATAATCGAAAAAAAAATATAAAAAGAAAAATTGAATTTTTCATTGTCACCCCAATCGTTTCTTCCGTTAATGATTACTTTATGACGCTGGCGTTTTTCTGCAAAAAATTAAATAGTTAAGTAGCCATTATTAGGGAATATTTGAATGCTATACTACAAAATCAACAAAATTTTTTTTACAAACGTTTATATTAAATATTGTAGTTGGTTAAAGGCCATATCAATGCTGCTAATACATTTTCTACCCCTTTAAGAATCTGCTATCTATTTTATATCGTATAAATGATAGGCATTTCCGAAAATTTTCAATTAAATTATAAAAATACCCAACAGATTTTTGTACATCGATAACAGCAATTTTTTCCATTAATCAAATTATAATTTTTTAGTATTATAATTTTAATTCCTTGTGTTATTTATATTCCTTCTTAATTTTCGTTAATAACTTTTTTACAAATTGTCAAAAAAGATATTATTAAGTTGTTGGTTGTGAACAAAGAATACAAAGAATGGAAGGCTTAAGAAAAAAAACATAACTTTAAGATTGTGTTAGTCAAATTTTATTTGTATGTATTAGTGCTGAAATCACTTTCACAACATATCATAAGCACACATAATTGCTCGAAATAGTATTCAAATGTTATTAAATATAATTCGTCATAATTATGTTCTCAAATTTCATAAATTTTCATCTTTTAATGCGGATTACATCCACAAATATAAATATACGAGTAACAACATTTTTTGACTTTTTGTTGATGATTATGAAAATAACTTAAAATTATTTTAAATTCTGTTTTACTTTTAATGCCAAAAGTAGCAACATTCTTCGTTCAATTCAAATTTCAATATAGAAAAAAAGAATGCCAAAAATATAAAAAAAAAAATATTTTTTCGGTTTGTATTACGGGAGTTAAAATGCAATAAATACCCGTGAAAAATAACAAAAATATTAAAAAAAAATTTTTTAATTTAAATTTTAAAGAAAAGTTTTGTTTATTTTGTGTTGTTTTTGTCTCTCACACAAGGGTGTTGAATCCACACAGACTTGTATGTGAGAAGAGAGAAATATTGTTGTTGTAGAAAATTGAGTCAGTTTATTTATTTTTTTTATTCTTTGGTTGTGAACATCATATTTGTTCTTTTTTTATTTAAACTGATTTTTATAATTATAATAAAGAATAAATTATTGGAACCAATATTATTTAGTAGAGAAATTTAATATATAAATTAAAATTCGATCCCTTACACAAGTTTTTAATATAAATATGCCAAATAAATGAAATAGTTGACATTTGTACGAACTGCTATAAATATTCGGTATTATTTTTCTGTGTGTATTACTATTATTACCGTAGAGCTAGAAAAATCGGATCAGGTCTTTAAGAACTTGTATAGACTTTTGAAGCCTCAAATAAGCCGCCCGTGTATTTTTTAAAAATTTTCTTTTAAGTTTTTTATAGTTGTATCCCTTTCGATACTGGATAGTATGATTTGCATATAGCTATCACAAAATCCAACAAAACATAAATCTCTCTAAGTTTGAAAAAATATTTAACTCGATAGTCCACTTAAAACTCTGTAGTAAAAAAAGAGAAGAAAAAAAAACTTAGAAAAATTTTTTTTATAAATATTTACTTTTCTAATTATTTTTTATTCCTGCTAAGTATCCTCGTAATTTTTACTCCCACTGTACATCAAGAAGTGTTGAAAGATAAATATATAAATATATAAAAATATAAAAAATATATAAAATTTATTTTTTTTTTATTTTTATCCTCAAAATATCACCCATTTTTCAGTAAGGTAATTATCACCTCTGCAATAAATTGATGACATCCCATTGGGATCGTCTGAAAGAATTTAATGCACTACTTTTATTTTACAGTCATAATTTTTTCAGTTGTCGAAAAATTTTTCAAAAATTAAAGAAATATTGAAGAAATTTGTTTTATTTAAGCAAAAAAAAAAAAAAAAAAAAAAAAAAAATGGATATTTTAAGTGAGCGTTTCAGTTTTCGTGTTTTATTATGTTAAGATTTATACGCAAGCATGCTTTGCAAGATGTAAAAGGTTTCTTTATTATATTATATAAAGATTTATCTAGTGATAATTTTTCTATATATTTATTACATCTTCCTGAAGATTATCTTCTTTTTTCACCTAGATGATTACCTAGCAATATTGCTTATTTTGCTTCCAGGCCTATTGATTTCTTATTGCTTAGATATATCGCCTGTGACGCACAATCTCTTCTGATGGGGGAAATTTCCGCAATACGAATGTGATTATTGCGGCAATAAAATTTTTCTTCTAAGCAATACAAATTCGAATCTCTTTCGTATTATTTTGCTTGTAGGGCATAAACTTAGAATATCTTTGGAATTTGTGAACGTCTTACAATAAAAATCAAATATTCCATATTACTATCATATTTTTATTTTTGTGAACGTTTTCCAACAAATTCTTTTTCTGTGTGTATTACTAATATTATCGTAGAGCTAGAGAAATCGGATAAGGTCTTTAAGAACTTGGATAGACTTTTGAAGCCTCAAATAAGCAGTTTAGAAATTTTCTTTAAATTTTATAAATTTTCTTTAAAATCTTTTACAGTTGTATCCCTTTCGACACTGGCTAGTATAATTTGCACATAGCTATCTCAAAATCTAACAAAACATAAATATCTTCAAGTTTGAAAAAATATTTGACTCGATAGCCCACTTAATACTCTGTACGAAAAAAAGAGATTAAAAAAAAGCTTAGAAAAATCTTTTCTTATAAATATTTACTTTTCTAATTATTTTTTATTCCTACCAAGTATCCTCGTAATTTTTACTTCCACTGTACATCAAGAAGTGTTGAAAGATAAGTATGTATATGCATATGAAATGTTTATGTGTGTTGTTTTTAAAGCCATCTTAAGTTTCAAATTACTTTTAACCAAAAATATAAAATAGTTTCTTATTGCAAGAGTAAAAGTGGTAGTTTATAATATAGATTAAGAACGTATTTATTTTAACCAAGATTTTATACAACTTTTGTAACAACATATAAAACACTATGGGGTGATAGATCAAGCAACAAGGTCAGAAATGTTGCTAGAAAATTCTAGGTGGAATTTTTCTAGTATTAATTACAATTATACTTAACTTTTTAGAAGAATAAATATGAATTAACATAAATTTTATTTTAAATGTATCAAAAGTTATAAAACTATTTTTTATAAACTATATTATAAAGAAAACGAGGTTGTTAATAAAAGGACAAAATATGAACTATTTTATTTTTTTTTAATACCATGAGCGCATTAAAAATATATTTAGAAATTATATAATTTAAAACTTTTAAAATAATTTTATATAATTTGTAAATGAATTAAAAATTCTTTATAATAAATATTAGTTCCATTATAGTGTTATTGTGTTTTTGTAATTTGTTTGCTTTTCACTTTCTTTATTTCTTCAAAAATCCTTATTGCCCTTTATTAAGTATGTATGAAAATATGTAATATACGTCATGTCTATTAAAACATATCATCTAAACTTAACAACCATCAGTAATGCTATTAATATTTAACAAAGTTTTCACTTAATGATTTTGTTGAGTGTATTCTGCCATTAACGTTTGCTACACAAAACTACACATTTGCTACTTCTGTTATAAGCCATTTCTTTACCCCATGCTATACCGTCCTATCGCCACACACACACATACAGATACAAAATACCAAATTACCGACATTAAAATAGTTTTAAGTTAAAGACTTTCTACTCTTAAAAAAACAAAAAGAAAAGAAAAAAATATTCATTCATTCTCTAGTCTTAAACTTCTTACTTGCAACTCCCACACGAACATTTTTCATTTGCACATTCATTCGTTTAGTTTAGCTTCACCCCAACTTGGTGGATGGAGAAAACCTTGTATTTTAAATTTAAATCAAAATAAGAAAAAAGATTCTTTCATTTGTTCCACCTTTGTTGGGAAGTTGAATGGATGTTGTTTGTGCATGGTTGGTAACATAATTTATGGTTAAAATTCCAAAGTTTCTTAATTCACCTGGAACATGTTTCTATGTGTAGGTAGGTATATGCTTCTGCATGTATTTGCATGCATGGGTTGGAGTATATGTGTGTAAATTTTAGAGATTTTGAAAATTTTCCAAATTAAGCCATATTTTTTTTTGTTAACAATGATGATAGTTTATAGTTTAAAATTCTAATTTTGTCAAACATCCGAAATGCATAAATTTATACAGAATTATCTCTCATTATGAAATTGAGATTTGGTGAAGTTTAATGATAGTAAAATATTGGAGTTTTGAAATGAAGCAAACTTAAATGTATAATGAATAAGATCAGATAAATGAAATAAAAGTCTTCATTTACATCTAAGATTAGGATACGCCGATTACTATTTGTTGTCAAACTTCACAGTAAAAAGTAGAAATGGACTTCAATTACGAAATTGCTAACGTTAATTAAATTTTTGTTTGATTTTACTCCAATCATCAATATGATATATTCATTAAAGTTTCAATTAATTTTTTTAATTGATCCAATAACAGCTATAATTTAGTTTTCGTTTAGAACCAACTAGAACATTTATTGATCTGATTATAAAATTAATTAAATCTATAAGATTGCTCATAAATTCTTCTCTTGATAATAATAACCTAATTATATCAAATTTTTTATTGCTTTATTACAAATGTTGAATTAAAAACTGTTTTACAATTACAATGTATGTAAAGCGAAATATGTGAAAATTTACATAATGTATGTAGTATAGTGGATATATATTTTATATATGCGAAAGTACTCATATGTTCTAAATATATTAACTTTTTATTTATACTTGATTTCCGGGAAAACTTATAATAATCAGTCATCGGATTATAATTATCACTGTGGTAGACTTTACAGCCTAGGGGATGACATGAAAATAAAAACATTAAATAGCATATGACCGCAAGTATTTATATATAAATCTTTATCCAAAAAGCAGCATACTGATAAAAACCTGGAGCTTGTCGGGAAGATTTTAGTGCAATAAAACCAGAATGATTAATAATCTTGTCAAATCTTAAAATATTATACATAACTAATAATTCCTAATTTATATCATTCCTAAATTAATACAGTTTTTCTTTAAATAGCTCACAAAAAGGTCAAGCGGTTGGAAATCTACAATTTTTTACATATACTTATATTTATTTTGTTACAAAATATTTTATTTTTTTACCTTTCAAAGAGCTGTTGACTTTTTTCAATAAAATTAAAATCAAGTTTATTTTAATAATAAATAATTTTTATTAACTTTAAATTTAAAGTGAGTTAACAAATTAATTAAACCACTTTATGCAATATTTTTTTCAGTGTTGGAAAGATTTTTCTTGAAACCCTTATGAAAACCAGAAAAATTATTTTTTTTAGCTATAGCCCAGGTTTAATTCAAGATTTCAAATTCTCTATATTTTAAATACGACATAAAAAATTTTAAATTATTATATTTTTCAAGTTCTAAATTTCTTAAGTATTAATTTTTAAAAGAAATGATAACATTTTTTAGTTATTTTCCTTAATTTTCTATTAACACGTATACATTTTTTGTGTGTATATTTAAGCTGCCTTTTTTTGCTGTTAATATTTTCATCTCTTGGTATGAGTTAATGTTTTTTTTTTTTCAAAAAAACATGCTCTATTAAGCACATTAAATTAATGTTAATATTTTTATTAATAAATTAAACACACGTGTACATATGTGCTTGTGTATGTATTTGTATGAATTTATTATATATAAAAATATATTTACAAATGTCTGCATATATGCAAAGTGATTATATATTTTAATAAAAATAATTTAATTATTATTTTAATTTTGATGTTTAAATATTATTAAAATTCTACAGAGTTTAACCCATTAAATGCGGGCATACATATATTAAGAAATATATTTTACAATAACAGTTTAATAAGACCACAATAATTTGAGATAATCTACATTAAATGAAATTTAGCCAGATTGTTTATTTTTTTTACAAACAGTTTGCTATTTAAATAAAATATATATGTTAAATTTATTTAATGACTGCCAACTAAAAATTTAGTGCATAAAATTTAGCTTATAAAAATGAAACCAATGGGTCATTCTTTTTGATTTTGACTTTGATTTTTTTAAAGGCCCTTATATGCAGTTTTAGACTTTAAAGGAAAATAATTTTTTATTCGTTCATAATAAAATATTTACTATTTTCAGTAATATCTTCCATAAGATCTTTATTGTGTTTCCCTTTACTTTTTTTTTTTTCTTGGAATGGGTCTACTTCTTTTAAAATTTCTATTTTATTTTTTAATCAACTATAAGCATTCTTTAAATATTTTTCCAGTATGACTCAATATATTTAAAATGGCCAGAGTTCTGAACAGTTTAGTACAACGGTTCTCAAGTGGTGGTCCGCGACCCAAAAGGGGTCTAGGAGAACATTCGTTCTATTTTTAGATGGTTCCATGAAAGCATGGAACCATCTAAAAATATTTTTTCTAAAATGAGTTCTTTTAAGAATCAAGTACATATGTAGCACTACCTGCAAGAAAAACCAATGAAATAACCAGTGATTCGATTGAAAATATAACGCATGATAGAGGTAACAATAAACAAAATTATGCTGACCAATGAAACAATATAAAGAAGACTTTCATTCGCAAAGTAGCACTAGGTTAGGGAAAAACTCTCGCGTCACCGTAATTATTTCCTAAGTACAGTCAGGCGGGTTTTTGTTGTTTGGCCTTCGAGAATTTTTGCCCAAAATTGGATTTAGTGCAGTACCACATAAAACTGAGACTGATATTGGTAGAGACCATTAAACTCAGGCAGCTGAATTCGGAAACTCTAGCTTTCTACACGAAAGTTTAGATCGAGTGGAAGTTTTGCGGAGGACGCTTCTTTGGATTAGATAATTTTGTTAGCAGAGTAGCTACGTCATTTAAATTTTTAAAGTTCAAAAAAAAGGAGAAACTTTACGATGTAGCGATTAATTAAAAATATAAATATAAGTTATCTTTAATTTAATTTTATTTATTTATCGAATTTTCACATGAAACCCTACTTTTATTTTTTGTAAATAAAATAACTTTTTTATAAAGCCGTTTCAATGCTCTTTCTGCATTTTAACCATAGAATAACATTTTGTGGAATAAAATTGTTAAAATTTGCTCGATCGGTGCGACGTCTCATTGCAGAATATAAAAAAATTATTTCGCAAAAAAGTATGAGGGCTACAAAAAGAAAATTTTCTTTAACAATTTTATAATTTAAAGATGGAAAATCCCTTTATTTCAAAACGAGTTAAAATGTACATGAGTTGCATTTTAAATTTGATTTTGAATCAACTGATATAAAAACATTTAAGTTGTAATATACCAAAGTTTATACACTTGTTGACTTCTAAGCCCTAAAACTATTAGAACAATGTCCATCAACATATATTTTTATGTGAAACTATCTTTTTAGCTCTTTTGTTCATCAAAATAAAGAATCGATTTTTTGTAGACGCAGAGAACGATATTATTTATGCATTATCAGAAAAAGGCTCTTAATATTAAAGATTAAATTACTTTTTTTTCGTAACATAACATTTTATCCGATTTTTAAACTAGTCAAAGTTGTAGTGGGTCCAGTTTCTATTGCAATGTCAAAAGGGGGTCGCGTAGCAAGATCTTGTGAGAACCCCTGGTTTAGTAGATTGGTATCCTTTGTTACCTAGCAGCACCAATTGTTTGATACCATTTTTTTAATTTTATTTATTTATTCACATTTTTTCTAGGGTTCCTATTAGGAACTCTTTTTAACTTCGTTAGTCTTTAGTACAGTTTTAACTTTTCAATTTAAAGAATGAGTTGCATTCCATCAGAGATGAATTTCGCAACTCACCTGCACTCCTAGCAATTATTTCACATGGTCTACATGTATTTTGATTATAAATTTGAGTTATGCGTTTGAATTTTAACCGTTAAAATTTCAATTTAAGATGAACTAATTACACTACATGACAAGATGGAAAAATTTGGATATACCTTTGAAATGAGTGTGGGCTATAGGTCTAGCTGAATAAAAAATTTTGTAATGTTTAGATTTTTTAATACACTCTCAAAATCTGGTTATCGATAAAAATGACTGATGTAATGAAAAATTTTTTAGAAATTATTTTTTTTTCACAATTTTTTTTTTATTTTTTAATGGTTTTGAATAGAAGAGAAGCCAAGCTTTGTAAATATATGAAATAGCATTAAAAATATCTTCGAATTTTATTTTTATTTTAATTTTTTCAACTTTCGCAGCATTTTTTCTACTATTTTCACAAGTTATAATAAATATGTTTATAATATAATAAAGTTTATTTAGTTTTTTATTCTTTTGAAGACTCATAAAATACTTTATTTTTTTTTTATTTTATATACAAAAAGTTTATTAAAAAAATTAAACTAAATGTTTTATTTTGAAACAAGTATTTTTTTTAAAGAAGTATTTTTGTTAAATGTTTCAATACGAAGTCTTATATTTTTGTAAATTTATTTGAAATTTGCTATGTGTAACCGATAATTTGAGCCCATTTTTGTTATTATTATTATTATTATTTTTTATTGAGTGTATTATTACAATATTTTTATTATTTAAAAGTATTTCTTTTAAATATGTGTGTAAAAACCTCATTGGTAAGCTTCTTTATGCATAATTATACAATAATTAAGTCATCAGAAATCAAATAAAAAAATTAATATTTATTAAATGCAAATACTTAACCATTAATGCGTTACTTAAAAATATTCATAGATAAATAATTTGAATAAATAAAAGAAACAAAAATTAATAACAACTCCTCCATCACCACTCACAATACAAGGAAATGGGATTTAAAATCAATCAAATTTTTAGAATCAGCAAACATATGGGAATTATTATAGTATTGAAAGAGATTTAAATTTTCCAGTGAAAAGGAAAACAAATTGTTTTCTGTGCTTATATTGTAAGCCAGAGATAATAAAGTTTTTTGATTTGGAAATTTCTTAAATATTAAAGAGATTTGCATTAAATTCTAATAAATTATACGTAGGTATATTTTTTAGTTACATAAATTCACTTCAACAATAGAAATTTTAATTTGATATTCATTTTGATTACTTACCATGACGGACAGACATTTTGCAATCGAATAATATACAATATTATAATAAAATAGTTAAACCTATAGGGAAGTTGTTAAAAATTTTCTATATATAGTACAAATTTGTTCTTACAATTGCAATTAAAATCAAATATTATCAATAGATATTATTTAAGAAAATAGTTTGTAGAAATCTCAATATGAGACGATAATTTAGTTTAAATTTATTTCTAGGTTATGCATATATATCTATTCAATATAAGGGTTTGTAGTTTATTATTAAATGGTCTTTGTAAAATGAGTGAGTATGAGTTTTTGTGCAGATAATCATGCATACCAGCAATATATTTTTGAAAGTTCCTTGCTAAGAATAACAAGAGTTATATATTATTTACGAAATTACAATCGCTAAAATAAAAAACTGCAAACACTGGAAAAAAGAAAAACAAAAAATTTATACAAATCACCAAATATCAAAACGTGAGGGTTCGGAATAATGAAGTTCACTAATCTGTTACTATATTTTTGTAATATAGATTATTTTTAATGATTAAAAAAGCATATATCCTCAAATAATAAATAAATAAGTAAAATAAAAAGTACGTAAAATTCGGTTTTTTACGACCTGATTTAACAAAAAAAAAAAAAGTGCTTGAAATTAATTTTTTCACCAATTTTTTATTTTTTGATGGTTTTAGATCAAAGAGAAATCAGATTTTCTAAATATATTAAATATTGTCACAAACATTTTCGATTTTAATTTTTATATCAATTTTTTTTATACTTATTAATTATATTATTTTAAATTTATTTTAAACTTGCATTAAGTAGTGAACAATTTGAGCCCTTTTTTGTTAAAATCGAATATTTATACTGGTGCATATTCCTGTAAATACACATAATTTTTTTTTAATCAAAAATGTGACTAAAAAATAATTAGGGAGCTAGAAATAAATTCTTTAAATTATTTATTGATTTAATTTAAAAAATTAATAACAAAAAAACTTAAAATGTACACTCAATTTTTTTTCATTGTAATTTTAGCAGTATAATGCCATTTTTATGATATTTTCCCATATACGCGCTTAAACTAATGAACCAATTTATCATTATTAATAATGTGTTAATGAACCTTTGTTTTGGAAAACCTCAAAAATTCGGTCTGGCATTGATAAACTAATTTTTGAAGGAAATCACTGTCAATTTTTTCACAGACTAGCTTCATTCTTTTAACTCCGCTATTGTTATTATGTGCATACATTCTTGCGCAAAGTTTACGGGCCATGTACCCTCACAAATTTTCTATTGGATTTAAATCTTTACTGCTGACCGGCAAGTTAAATAGAGTAATACTATGTTCATTAGATCACGATTTAGATTGGTTCGAGATGCGGATTACAGCGTTATCCTGTTAGAATATGCAATCTACATCCACTTTTTTCATACATATATAAATGAGAGAAGAGCATCTTCCAATAGTTCGTTATAAATTACACTGTTCAGTTTAGTTAGAACAAAACATATTTTTGATTTTCCTATAGCAGGAAAAGCTGCTCACACCATAATCGAAATTGTGTTTCGGTATGCGTATTTCGTCCAACCTCAATTCATGCCATTATCAAGAATATGAAACGGAACTGTCCAAATTGAATTAATTTTCATCAGAAAAGACTACCTCATTCCACTCATCTGTCCATTTCATGTATTTACGCGAAAATTAAAAAAAAAATTTATATTTTGGTTTTTCCCATCTTATGTTACCGTCTGTTCGCAAAATGTTTGCAACATGTTTGGAAGTTATAAGAAGTTCAAGTCAACTTTTTATTTGAGTAGCATTTAATTTATTGCGTGTGACTTCTTATTTTATTTTATCAATTTTCTTTTTTACTAATTTTTGAATACCTTTTGTTGATTTTCGCACTCCATACTTCTGCTCTTTCTTAAAAAAGCTTGGAATAACTACTTCTGAGCAGTTAATTTTTCGACCAATTTCTCTGTTAGAATAGTATTGATCACAAAAAAATTGAATTTGAATTTTTTCTAGTTTCTTTGGGCATCTTTAAGGCTTATGAAATTTCCCAATTAAAATAAAAACATTTCCAGTAAACAGAGATGTTGTCATCAGAAACTTACCTTTAGTGAAATAGACAACTTTTTTTTGCAACAACTCTTAGACAATTTTTTCTCGACTGCCTTTATAGGACTATACCACTGAAAAGGTCGCCAATATATTCTGATTGCTAAATTAATGAAAACAATAAATGCAAGAGACAAATAATTCTTACATAAAAAATTACCGTTGTATCGAGAGTTATTGTAATAGCACAATATTGTTTTTTTTTAATAGAAACGAATATACCTCAAAGAAGAACAAAATTTTTAAATGTGAGAATTCCTGATAAAAGTGATAAAAAGGGCCCCTTAATTATCTGGCTATTGATTGAGGGCTAAAGGGATCTAGATATCCTGAAGGTGCTTATCGTGGATCACCTACGGGACCTTTCCTTAAGCGCCCAATCTTCTATTATATTTGACAGATCGATAAGCGCACTCATTCGCCTTTATAAAATAAATAATAAAGGTTTATGGTCCTTGTAATTATGAATCATTTTAGATAGATCTGCTTAATGTCAATAGCAGCGTTATAGAGGGTGCCAAAATGTTGAATGGCTCTAAGATGTGCCTTTATCGCGAGGCACACTTACAGCGTAAATTCAATGAAGCTAAAGTATCGCGTGATATATATATATATATATTTATGTATATATCCTTAGGGATTTACAGGACTGCAGATTTGAAATTAGTTAGTTTTATATTATATTTTATTCGAGTAAAAGGGTAAGAAAGTGTAAACTCATCAATTCTTAATTGATTTCAATAATTGAGTGCTTGTAACTACGCATTAAGTAATGCAGATTCAATATAAATTTACAAAATTATAGAAAAAAGACGTGGAATTTGAAAAAGATTTTAAATTGCAGATATTTTTGACAATATTTTAGCAAAAGTTCATATAATATAAACAACTGTGTATATATGTAAAAAACCTTGATTTCTCTTCTGTATATAATCGTTAAAAAATAAAAAAACGTTGGTAATAAAATTAATTTTTAATTTTGTTTTATTTTGTAAGGTCGCAAAAACGTCGCTTTTTCTCAAAAGTCTATTTTCACTGTCACTCTGCGTTATGTACATGGCTACTGAAAATAACAGCAAATGTGAACAAATAAATGGTACTCATTTTTTTCATGTACAATAAAAGTTATGAGCCTTAAAATGGGTACGGATTTTTTGTGGGCACTACTTTATAGAAAAATAGTTGCAAAACTAAAGCGGATGTACTTAGAAAAACTGTGTTGTTTTGGCTATAAAACGTATAAATATATATGTGACTATGTCGACTAATTAAATTTGGTTAGTAGTGTTTCTTAGACAGCGGTATAGTACAAGTAACATAATGTAATATAACTGATTTTGGATGCAAATAGTGAAAATCTTTTCAAAATGCTATATTCTCTTCGCCGATTTTTTTTTTGAAAATTCATATTTGGCTGAAAATACTGTTTTATTAGTTTTTTTGTTTCAACAGATTTTTCTAGTTTCCAAGTTATTGTAAACCAAATGAAAATAAATAAAATTTTAGCTAATATGTGTTAAAAGAAGAAAGTTTTTTCCGAAAAAATTATTCCTAGGTCCTCATTAAATATATTGCCTTTCTTTAGAAAGTTGATTTAAACAAAATTTCTCTATATATATTTTCTTTTTTTGCATCCATGGTAAAACGGTTTACCCAGTTTTTCTTCAGGATATCAAATTTCCTCTCAAACAAAAAAAAAAAAAAAAAAAAAAAAAGAGTTTCGAAAGATGCGAAATTTTTAAGAATAGAAGATGTGCGTTAAAAATTTTCGTGATTGCAGTAAGCAGTAAGACCGTTAGTTTTAAATATCTTTCCTGATCACAATATCTTTTAGAGACATATTAAATCTAATAGCAGATCGAATTTTTGAAATTTCGTCATTTGTCCGCATGTAAATGACAATCAAAGAAAAATATACAAAATAAAATCTTAGTATTTTTTTAAATTACTAGAAATATTGATTGAGAAAATTTTCCAAAAAATTATTACATTTCAGGGTAATAAAAAAATATAACAATGCTCTAAGGAATAAGATAAAACTTGGTTCAGGAAAACAAAAAGTCACAAGAATGAATAACAGGCCCAAAACGTAGAGAAGGTTCTAAGAGCTATGTCAAACATATTCGGCTGCGTAAAGGCATGTTAAGTTCATTTCTTTAAAATCAAATATGAGTCATGTTAGAGCTACGCCTAAGCTAAAGTCAATCATGGCTAGAAAAAATTAAATAACAAAGCTAAGAAGAACTCTGAGGCAAAAAATGATCAAAGTTCCTCAATAATAAAAAAAAAAAAATTAAAAATAATTTCAATATTTTATATTAGCCTGGAAAACATACGTTATTGTTGACTTTTCTCATGTTCCAAGATAGAAGTTTTGTATACTGAATAATTGGGAAAATAGTGCAGAATAACATCGAACTAAAACCAATAAAAATTTACAAAACAATTTGTCGTATGATAGAGTTTCTCAAAAATGCTACAAGATATGTAATTGTTTTACTTCTTTAGTCTGAATAAGCTCGAATAGTCATAACAAAGAGTTTCATAAAAATACATTGATAATACTCATAACATGCAACAGAGTTTTTAACATTTTCTGGCCAGAATTTTGTCGTTAAAGTACAATGGAAACACCTTGAATTGGGAATGTTATTTTAGTCCCACAGAGTATTAGTTATATAAACTAACCAGAATTTTTGTAATTGTAAAGGAATTGGATCCAAGTTAAAAACGAATTTAAGAAGGTCCCAGCAGTGCTCAATTATGATTATTAACTTTAAATTCATATAGAGTGATACCGCGAAAAATTTCGTAAAAGTACTTTACAATTTTTCATAACTAAAGTATTATAAATTATCTAGTTAGCAATTTATTTTTATATAAAATATCAAAATAATCTGCAGAAGAAATACTACCAGCAATTGATTTAGTTTTAAACATTATTGAACCTTATTTAAACCTTAAACCTTATTTAAGCTTATTCTACTTATCTTTTATTAAAAAAATTATAATGTTTTATTTTTTTTAAAACACACCTTATTATCTATGAAATGAAAGCTGCAAATCTTTGTAATATAATAATATTTTTTATTTAAATGTTGCAGTACAAATAGCTCAAATCATCACTTTTAATTAACATTTCAGAAAGTAAAAAATAATGTTTTTTGTGTTCTTTATTTGAAAAATTTTGGATTTTGTTTGAAAAATTTTCATTCAAAATCTATTGAATGTCAATTGAAGTTTAGGTGAGGAGGTAGTACCAATGTGTTTACTAATTTTTTAATTATATTTTGTATTTTTTTTTTTATTTGTCCTGCTGGCTTTAACGTAAATTTATAAGAACCCCAAAAATGAAACATTTACAAAGGTCCCCAGCAGAGTAATGTATTATGTATATATTTGGTATGATTATAAAAGCCAAAGAAATCAATTACAAGTGTGTGAGAGATAAAAACTTAATTCAATTAACACAAACCTAATACATACAACAACGAAATACATGAAGTCACATATATTTTGTTTTTGTATTTTGAAAAAAATGAGTATTTTTTTTAATTTAGTTTGAACTGCCTCTCACATAAACTTCTAGTTGTATTCTATGATAAAAGCCTTAAAAATAAATCAGTAATGAGTATTGGTTAGAAATTTTTCAATATCTTTTTTATATTTTATACACTCAAAAAATAAAAAGTTGTAAATCTATAAAAATTTTAATATTTTCAAAAGTTATTAAGAGGAAATAAATATGCATCAGTGCATTATTAATTTTTTGAGCTTATTATTACTATATTTTTTATAAAAAAGTATTTCCTTTAAATATGTGTTTAAAAACCCTCGTTGTTAAGCCTCTTTGTGCATAATTATACAATAATTAAATCATCAGAAATTAAATAAGAATTAATATTTATTAAATGCAAATACTTAACCATTAAATACGCATTTTTACTTAAAAATATTCATAGATAAATAAATAAAATAAAAATAAAAGAAACAAAAATTAATAACAATTCCTCTCCCACCACTCACAATGCAAGGAAATGGGATTTAAAATCAATTGAATTTTTGGGTTCAGCAAACATATGGGAATTATTATATCAAAATATAAATATGTCAGTTCCTAGTAATGAAAGAGATTTATAATTTTTCAAGGAAATGGAAAATAAATTGTTTTCTTTGCTTATATTGTAAGCCTGAGATAATAAAGTAAATATTAAAGAGATTTGCTTTAAATTCTCATAACTTATACGTACGTATATTTTGTGTTTGGCTATAAGGAACATTACAATAACTTTGTTCCAGTAATTGTTAGACTTACAAGTTTTTGGTCAGAATTGACAGAAAAGCGTTGCTGTAATATTTATATTTTATTTTTTTCCCGATATCTCTATCTCGATTTTTGGTCCGTCTGCAGACGGAAATCACGCACGAATAGCGTTTTATAATTGTTATAATTCTTTTCTTAGGGTCATGTGGTTTAGAATTATGATATACACTGCCTGCCACTTGAATAAGTACTCACATTTTTTTAACTTTAATTAAGTATATCTCCTAAACTAAAGTTCAGAAAAAATAATTTTTTGCGCAACCAAATTTCCAAGTGTTGGCTTTAGTTTCATGAAGAAATAAAAATGTATATATTTTGTTATACTAAAATTATGCATTTATTTAAAGACTTATATTTCTGTGGTACTTTTTCGTGTGTCACTTGAATAAGGAATATTTTAAAACTAAGGAAACTGTAATTTATTTTTAAATTTTAGGATATAAAAATGAAAGTTATTATCTTCTAGCATTCAATTAGTAATTAGTACTACCACCATTTTTAGAAATAACCTCAAAAATGTGATTTGGCATCGACTTGTATAATGAGTCTAAGTAATTTAGAGAAACTGAACTCCATGCTTCCGTTATTGGATCCTTTAAGGATTCTATCGTCTCAAATTGTTTTCCTCCTTCATAAACTTTTCTTGCAAGCTAACCTCAGACATTTTCCATTGGATTCAGGTCTGGTGAATATGGGGGCCAATCTAAAAGTTGAACACCTTGTTGAGTAATTCATTGTTTTACTGCTCTGGCGGTATGAATCGGAGCGTTGTCGTGTTGGTACATCCAAGGTATAGGTCCAAAGAAATCATTAAATTTTGTAAATGATTCCTCCAGAATGTTTTTGTAATTCGTTGCAGTCATTTTGTTGGATATAAAAACCAATTTTATGGTACCATAATACGAAATGGCACCCCATACCATCATTCCGTCCTCTCGGCTGCGTCTGCGGCTCAATAATAATTCCTCCTTATTTAGGTCATGGAAGTAGTAGTTATACCCGTCGATACCATCAATATTAAACTTTTTTCATCGGAAAATAAAACTTTAAACCATTTGTTGGACCATGCCATTGTATTTTTAGCAAATTAAAGACGTTGTGATTCATGTATTTCATTAAGTAGTGTTTTTTTTCACAGTTTTCGTCGGACTATGTATGGACACTTCTCTAAACTACGGTACGCCGTTCTTAGACTGGTACTGACTCCACTTTTCTCACGTATGTTTGATACCGACATGGCAGAATTTGTATTTTTCATCTTTCTTTTGGAGTTGTTGCCATTTTCTTCCCCCCTTTCATGTTTTTTCCATATATTTTCACGTTATTTAAATAATTGTACACAACTGTCTTTCCTCTATTAATGTTCTTGGCTATTTGGACCGGATTCTGACCCTGAGATTTCAAAATCAGAATTTTTTCTTTTTCAGAGTTATTAAGAGCCTTACCACGTCCCATTTTGAATAAAAACTATTTAAAAACTATCAAATTAAAAATTCTCTAGCCGTTTATATTGAAAGAAATTCAAATCATAGCCTTCCTGATTAATATTAAAATAATTCCTTATTTAAGTGACACACGAAATAGTACCACAGAAATACATGTCTTTAAATAAATGCAATAACAAAATATGTATAGTTTTTTATTTCTTCAGGAAACTAAAGCCAACACTTTGAAATTTGGTCGCGCAAAATATTTTTTTTTTTAACTTTAGTTTAGGAGATATACTTAATTCAAGTTAAAAAAATGTGATTCCTTGTTCAAGTGATAGGCAGTGTATGTTGCTTTTAAATGGGATGTTGCCCATGTTGAAAACAATATAAATTTGACAAATTTTTAATCGATTTTGTTTTAAATTTTCTTTTTTTTAATATGGGAATACTAAACACAATAATTTGACAATTATAAAGAATAAAGAAAAATAATTCAAATTCAAAAATAATGATTATTGAAATAATTTTAAATTTTTATTATATTTCGTACATTTTAGTAGTTAATGTTTGGTGATGAGGTGTTTGTTGGATATGTCGATATGAGTCTGCCAAACAGAACGGACACATTCAATAATAATAGCTGCTTAAATTTTCCGTACTTTGTTTTTAAATAAACCACTACATACTGAGTGTCATGCAAAGCCGACATCTGAAATAATTGAAGTAGTATATCCTCTAGCTCTGTCGGTCCCACATTCACCATTTTGTAAACCAATATATTAGATTGACAGAACATTTACATGGCGCAATGTTGGCTACTTTAAAATGTAATTGTGGGACCAACAGAGCTAAAGGATATTCTACTTAGTGGTGTCGTATGTCGGCTTCATATAACTCAGGTTTGCGCTACAAGCAAGTTTTCTGTGTGTTATTATACGTCCATAATGCCAAATAATGCTACTTTTGGTTAAAGAATTAAACAATTTAAAATCTGTTCATTTATGCAGATTCTGCACATAGAAGCATAATTTTATAAATTATTTGCCGCTAGGAATAATTCCGTGTATATAGAAATCATAACAATTCTTCGATTCAGTGTATTTTTTTTTGCATTTTGTTTTACGACAGCAACAAAATGTAAAGTGACTGTTTTGACAATTTGTTTTGTCTACATTTTAAAGAAATTAACATAATAAATTGTCATTATCAGAGACAAAAAGCAAACAATCGTTTAGTGATATAGAGAATATGAAAGAAAATACTCAATAGTATTTGAGTCGGAAATTGACATACATACATACATACATACATACATGTATTGGAATAGAGCTTCATGAAATCATTTTGATAATAGAAATTATAATTTTATATTCATTGGGTTTACTTACTATGATGGACCGACATTTTGCAATCGAATTTATAATATAATAATTAAACCTGTAGGGAAATTCTTAAAAATTTATTTGAATGACTCAATAGGTTTTGGTATTGCGCCTAATTTTTAACAGAATTATGTATAAACTTTTAGTTTGTATAAATTTATATATGTTCAACTTAAAACCGCTATAACTTTCGCGCAGGAGACGTGAATGATTAACGCGAACTGATTCTACATATATGTATTCACTTTATATTTATATAAATGAAAAAAAAAAGAAATAATATTTTTTCTAGGGTCCAAAATCCGAAGTTTTTGATAATGTACCATATATCAAGTTTTTTACGAAATTGTGGTCCTCTCTGGTATACCTAAATGAGAAAGTTATTACTATAGCGTTTTAGGAACGAATTAAAATTAACTATTGTTTTTGAATTGAATTTTCGAATTAAATTGAATAATAATTTTGTTCTATTTACCACCACCTTTTAAATAACTAAAATCAATGAAAAACATTTTTTAATTTGACTTCAAAAATTAACTTAAATGGTATGTTGATTTGTTTAATGATTTTGTTGGATGGTGCATATTAACCTATGCACAGTGTTAGTATTAGCACAAGTTAGAACTCTATATTCGGCTGTGACGAATCTTTTTACCCTTCACAATCTTACTGACAAATAACAAAATTTACACCTTTGATATTTTCATATTTATGCTTACAACTAGTGTTGCCAGTTTAGGCCTTTTAAGACTAATTCGAGCCTTTTTATTTTGCGTTTAGCCTAAAAATTTTCGTTTTGTATTCTCGCTTTTTCCTGTCCTTTCTTCATTCCTAAAATTGCCTTAAAAGGCTAAAATTTCAGTAATTCAACAAGGGAGAAAATAATTTCTTATTTACTTCTACTATTTTATTTCTGCAGAATCATCTGAGCATTTTTGCGATTAAAAAAATCGAGATTATTGTAAATCAAATATAACTTAACTAATTTTATGGACTTACTTAATGAATTATTATATATAGTTAATTATTTTCGAATAAACATCATAAACTATAGAAATTCTTATTAAAGCAAAAAATCACACAAAATTTTGGAAATGATTAATCAAGGAGGAATTATATTTTAAAAATGACAAAACATTACGCTAAAACTTTGGATCGTTTTTTATATGAAATATGTTTAACCCAAAATTTATATGGAAATTTTGTAGGCGATTTTTGCTGGATTATTTTGTTGCCAAGCGTTCTATGTTTTTTTTAAATAAATTTATCACAATATCTTTAGAAAACATCAAAAACTAATGAGAAAATAATATATATTAGCTTTTTTAAATCCTTACTTCTGGACATTTAGCTATTTCGGAACTTTTTTAAAGTTTAGTTTAGCCTACTATTTTCCCACCTCCTGGCAACACTGCTTACAACTCCAAACTATAAAAATATAAATGAAAAATTAAGCGTTGCTTTTTTAAAATAGCAACACTGATAGGTTCTTATGACTACTAAATTTATACAAAAATAACATCAACACTGAGTCATTGTAGTGCTTCTATTTCCAACTAAAAATGTCCAAAACTTATTATGTGTATATACCAGTGTTGCCAGTTTCACCTTTTTAAGGCTAAATCTAATCTTTTAGCCTCAAAATTTTCGTTTTAGCTTCTGACTTTTTTAGCCTTATTTCATTCTTAAAATTGCCTTAAAAAGGCTATAATGTTAATATTTTAGTAACGAAGAAAATAGTTCCTTATTTTTTTACTTTTTTTACACAATCATCCACAAAAGTGCTTAATTTTGTGTTTTTATTCGCAGAAAACCCGAGTTTATTTATATTTAACAAAAATTTTAGCCTGCCGAGCTTCATTCTCTAAATCAATAATAGCTTAACTAAATTTATGGACTTAATAATCGATTATTATATTTATTTTATAATATATTCCATTAATCATAGAACTATTTATGAACATAATTAAAAAAAAAAAAAATCTCATAAAAGCTGAAAATCACCTAGTTTTAATATGACGACAAATCAATTTAAAAAATTGAGTAATTTTGCATCTGAAACCCAAATTTTTATGTGAATTTTTGAACAATTTTTCATTGGGTCAATCTGCTGGCAGATGTTTATGTTTTATTTATAAATTTATTTCAATAACTAAAAAATTTCAAAAACTAATGAGAACGTGAAATAATAAGTCTTAAAACTAAAAAGAAATATTAGTTCTTTTTCCGGCTTCATTTTTTAAGACATTTATGTTTTCCTCTCACCTCCTAGCAACACTGCAAAAAACAACAACACTGAAAGTCATTGCAATGTTTTTAATATATGTTTGTGTGTGTATATTTTTAATAATATTTTCAGATTTTTATTTATAACTCTTTTGTTTATGTACCGATATGGTTAATTCAAAAACCCAAAATTTTAGAAAAGTAGATTTGTACAAAAACGAATTCCTTAGGTTATACGAAAGCTTAGCAGATTCCAAAAACATGTTGTAACCAATATCTCAGTTACTAATGAACCAATTTTGTTCATTTCTTCAGCAAAAGCAATCAAAAAAACATTCCGAATTTTCTATGCAACGAAGTTGTTAGCTTAGAAGAAGAAGCTTAGAAAACTTGAAAACAAAAACTTTTTTAGAGATCTTTACGGTTTTCTGGTAATATTTCGGCCATCATTGGACCGATTTTGTTGGTTTTTTCTAGTGTCATTCTAGGGAATATTCTCTTCAATTTGATGTACATAACATATATATCGGATAATTGGGGCTTTCTAAAAAAGAATATATATATACCTTTTGGGGTTTTAGATGAATATTGTAGAAATTAAAAATAGAATGACTAACTTATATATACCCTTCACCCCTATGGTGAAGGTTATAATAAATTTTCACACCCATAAATGCATAATAATTTCTTACGCATAATGTTCTAGTCTTCGAGACAAAATATAATTCCCTAGAGTAGTTTTGCTTCGCTTACCCAAAGCCAGTCAATCGCAGAGAATATTCTTAGAAGTTTCGTCCTGCATTTTACAAAATTAACATTGTTTTGTTAACAGATCGTCTAAGATAAATTGGTGATAACTCAAGTCACAATATCCGGTGAATAATCCCGCTCGTACTCTCAAATCGCTTTTATTCACCGTTAGCAACTGTTGAGATTTACTTCTGTTCAGTCCAGTGAACCGCTCGTCCTGCCTGGGTCCGAATATCGCCTTCCAATGATGGATAAATCATCATTTTACCCACGAGCCGATTCTTTCTTTGGCAAAAATTACGGGGATAGCGAACCCCTATTGGCTAAATAATCTGCACGCTCATTACCTGAATAACCCTTATTGTGAGATACCCAGCATATAATCAATAATATAATTGATTCAGAAAGCCTAAGTTCTCTTCTGCAAGTTTTATATACTTTCGAGTACGATTCAATTCAAAAGTTTAGGAAATATAAAGTTATTACCAAACCGTTTTTAGAAAAATTAATATTTTTTTAAATTTAATTTAAAAAAATAGTAACCAACTAGAATAGTTTTGAGATAAGTTCAATATAAATTCAAATAAAAATCTGATGTAATTGAAAAATGCCTGCAATTAATTTAGTGTCTTTCTTGTACTAAAAAAAATTCCTTTAACTATTTCAAAATTTGATTCCTTTCATAAAATTTATTATGATAAAATTTTTAAAATAGCAGACATACTGTCTTCTTTAAAATATCAAAATATTTTGTTGGTTTATCAGTTCTTTTCAGTTTTTTAGAAAACTGACAACAACTATTAAATTAAAATTATAGCACAATGCATATGTGTGTGTGTATAAATAAAACACATACAGTAAAATATTGGTCATTTACATATAACATATGGTAACTGTTATTATCAGTGTTGCCAAAATCTAAATGAGAAAAAGTGCTAGAATTTACAACGCAAAATGCTAGATAGTGATAAAAATAAAAAAAGATGGTAGAAAAAAGCAGTAAGAAAAAAACTGTTTGCGTTTGCAAAAAAAGAGAGAAATATTATTTATTTTTAGGTCTGGAGCTAATAGAATATTAAAAAAGAAATAAATACATTTTGAAATTAATTCTTGAAAAATTAAATAAAATTTAAGAGTGGATTTTTCAAAATTTCTAATTTCATTATAGAGTATCCAAGTATATGTTATCTGAATTATAATGTTATACGTATTTCAAGTAACATATAGGTTATTATTTTGGCGAACTAAAATTTTTTGTCTTTTTCCGAAAATTTGATTTTTAAAATCTTATTTCTTATTAAAAACTAGACACAGTACAAACTCGAGAATATGGATAATTATTGCAGAACCCAGTTCGGATTGTCGAATTATCTAAATTATCGAGGCTTTTTTTCTGGTAAAATTTTGTTAAAAAAAATTTCTTTTTAAATATATCTTTTATTTAATATGTAAAACACTTAACAGTATTAAGTAAAAATTTTTCGTCAAATTACATTTCATATCTTAAGTTTTTAATCTAAAAAAAGAACAAATTTGATCGTGCTCTTTTTACTGACGAAATTTCGGAAGAAACTCTTACATATTAATTATTTTATTTCTTATTTTATTTTCTAAGTTATACTTAAATTTTAATAATAAAGGACTTTTTATTATTTACTCTGGATTATAAAATAATAGAATTGAAAGTTAGGAAATGACGCCCAGATTACCGAATAATACGTATTAGCGAGTTTATATTATATTCATGAAATTGTTTAAAAAATGTTCTCTTAAAATTGGAATTTTTACCTAATTAAATGATATTCAAGTAATATTAAAAAATAAATTTAACTACATAAAGAAAATAGATTCGTGGTGGCAACCAAATTTTGCTACTAATCGAATTTCGTCGGTCCCACGTACTACCATACAAATTAGTTGCAATTTCCGAATTTCCAATTCGCAAAACTTTAATTTTACTTTAAGGACGAAGGATTTAAAATTAATTTGATTAGCAGAAACAAAAATGTTAATAGAAATAACTGAATTGAAAGCTACTAAAAATGATATGCTTTTCTCGCAAACTAATCATTTTTTCTACAATTAATAGAGTATTCAGTTATTCGGGTTTACATATTAGTCGATTAATTCAACAAATAATTATTCGAGATTAAAATCTAATTTATTGTAAATTATTCGATTAACCGAATAATCTTATTAATACATGGAAAACATATAAATTAAACTAAATTTAGTAGTTAATAGATTGAAATAGTTACTTAGAAACATAATGTAGATCAAATACTTCCATAAAGGGTTCAACTTATTAATTCTTTCGTCCACTATATATTGCACTTTTTAACCTAATATTTTCAGATGTTCTTCTAATTTAATTTAAAAATCAAAGAGAAAGATTTGTTGGAATAAATGTAGAAATTAATATTGGTATTTTATAACTTTTAATTTACTTTACTCAAAACTTAAGTGTTTATGAAGTGTTTATGAAGTTACAATATTATAGTGTTTACATATCGCATTTTATTAAACATTCTATCAAAAAAAAAAAAAGAAAAATCTAAGGAAGTGTCTGAATTGGATCACAAATTCAGTAGCGCAAATTTAAATCAGTTCTCTTTTTTAAAGAAGTCATGTTCACGATTTCATGCAAAATAGCAATGAACTTCCGAATTGTTTTTTATTAGCATAAAAAAATTAGTTTTAATTATTATACAAATTAACATTATTAAAATGTTTGTTTAAAATAGTTCTTTATAGCAGCATGTGTTTGCAAAAATATTAATCGAATCTCAACTTTTTATAGCAGAGCAATTCATTTCAATCTCTTTTAAATAATATATTTAATTGCTGTTTTAATTACTTCTTATATTATATGCATGTATAACCAGTGTTCTCAGTTTAGCTTTTTACGGCTAAAGCTGACCTTTTTATTTTGTTTGTAGACTCAAAATTTTTGTTTTAGTTTCCAGCTTTTTTTCAGCCATTTTTGATTCTTAAAATTTCTTTAAAAAGGCTAAAATTTTAGTACTTTAACAAAGAAGAAAATAGCTTCTTATTTGCTTTTACTACTTTATTCTACAGAATCATCCATTTAAGTATTTTTGATTATTAATTCATACAAAATAATCGAGATTGTTTATATTTATACTCAATCTCTAAATTAAATATAACTTAACTAATATTATGTATTTACTTATTATATGTAATTATTCTTTAATAAACCTCATTAACCACAGAAAATATTTATGAATATTTTCTTCTTCTATTAAATAAAATATCTTATAAGAGTGAAAAATCACACAAAACTTTGAAAATGATAAATCACAACGAAATTATATTGATGAAGTTATGTCAAAACATAGCGTAATTTTTTATATGAAATATGTACAACACAAATTTGTATGGAGCCGTTCTATGTTTCATTTATAAATTTATTTTATTAAAATATTTAAAAAAAATATAAAAAACCAATGAGAACAAAAAAAAAAAAAAAAAGATCCTAAATAAACAATATTAGCTTTTTCCTCTTTTAAAGTTCATTTTAGCCTCTTTTTTTCTCACCTCCTGCGTATAACTGTTTTTTGCATGTTTTTTGAAAAACCCAATGTGTTTAGACACCACTGTTCACATATCACTTTTTGGGATTTTTTAACTGAGATGTTTTTTCTGTTGTCACATTTTTTCATATATGTTAAATGAAAACGTAAATTGTGCACGCGAACACCTTTCAGTTCACAAAACTATCTTTCAAAAGTATGTAACTTAATAGAAATATAAATTTTACTACAAATTTTGTAATAAAGGTACTCATTTTTACTCTTAAATTTCCCATTTGTGCAATTGTGCAAATTTTCGCTACATGTTTCATTAACCCAATTATCAAATGTTGTGCAATATTAAGTAAATAATTTAAAATTTTTGTTGAAAGCATTGATATATGCAATGATTTTATTATACATAACGTAACTATAATTTTTTATATCTCTCTTATTAATAATTTTTAATTAAAAAAAAGACAGATGAATTATAAATGTACAATTAAACAGCGCAGGTTTGCTAGACTAACTAGTACTTATAAGTCTTGTGCAAATGATTTTCCATGTAATTTTTGGCAGTTCATTTGCGTCTGTGCAAAATTGCAAACATTACACAGTTTGCGAGGATTTTTTGCATTTCCATGAGGACCCATAATTTTTATTTTAAATTGTTTATCACTTTTGACTTTGGATATGTTTAACAATTCCATTCTACAAAACATGGTAAAAATTTCTTCTCTGTTTGGAGAATTATCACGTTTTTTTGTGTTAAATAATTAAATATGAAATATTTTTAGGTGCTATATATATGAACGAACAATTCAAATTATGTCTGTTTTATGAAACACCAAAGTGGTCTTCAAAAACCACTTTTTTAACATAGTGTTAAGTACAAGATACTTGATACTTTGAGAGTAATATAAAGTACTTTTCTAAAAATTACGTTTATTTATTTTTGCTATTATATAACAGACATTTAACAAAAGATAAAATAAGTACAAATGAATCTTAAAGAAGCAATTAAATTTTCTAATTCAAAAAACTAAATTTCGCTTAATAGGTTATTCGAAGCAAATTATTCCGCTTATTCGTTATTCGAAAATAGACAATTTTAAATTATTCGAATAGCTAATCTATCAAAATTAGTCGGATAAAAATAAAAATTAGACTTTAAATTTGGGTCAATATTTGATAAGTTAACGGTTCATAATATTACATCAACAGAATTATAGTTTACTTAATTGCCAAAATTTTATTGGGTAGGTTAACTGCTTGTAATCGTAATTGGTTTTTACAAAATTCATTTTGCTAAACACACCCTTTAAAGATCACATTAATTTAGCTTTTTAGGGCTTAAGCTAGCCCTCTTTATTTTGCTTTTAGCCCCAAAATTTTCGTTTTAGTTTTTGCATTTTTTGATTCTTAAAATTGCTTTAAAAAGGTTAATGTTAGTACCTCAGCGAAAAAGAAAATTTTAGCATTTTTGAGTTTTAAATCATACAAAATAATCGAGATTGTTTATATTTAAATGCAATTTCTAAATAATAAGTAAGTCCATAAAATTAGTTTAGTTATATTTACAAATTTTATAGACTTACTAATTATAAGTAATTATTTTTTAATAAACTTCATTAATGTTGTTGAAAACACAAAATTTTCGTTGCAGTTTTGATTTTTAGAAAAAAAAATCTGATAACGATTTTATGGCACAAAATTTAAAATTAATAAAAAATACACAAAAATTTCTAAGTGCTAAAAATAACTCGAAAAGTGCTAGAAAAGGAACCAAGTGCAAGATTCTTCTTTTTTTCATGCTGAATGACTTTAAAAAGTACAAGATCTACCACTAAAAGTGCTAAATTGGCAACACTGATCATTATTGATATATTTATAATTATATGCAGTCAAACATAATCATTTATTTCGAACATAAAGACCCTTATAACTATAAATTAAAATATAATACAATATTTTAAACAATATTTTCAAAACATTCTTTTGTTTTTCATTGTATCTGAAAATTTTAGTAACAAAGTTATAGATCAATATTATTTGTAGATTATTTAAATTGCTTTTTTGTGTTACTTTTCGAATATGTGTTGTTTTGATATTCTATGCTTTTAATAGATTTTTATAAAAGAAGAATTATAAATGATTTTTGTTCAATATATTTTTGTTATTGCTGGGATGTTTGTATTGTAGTTTGTTTTAGAAAATCAAAGCAATATTAAGTTGACAGGAAAACTTGTAGCAATAATTTTTAAATAAAATTTATTTCCTTTATTGTTTTTTCTATTGGTTTCAATATTTTGCTATGAAAGTGTAAATCAAATGTGTAGAGTTCTATTTTGTAAGGAAATGTTAAAGCTTATGGAAAATTATTAGCTTTTGGAAAAATAAAGACAATTATAATGAATGTGACATTAGCAATTTGTATTTATTGACAAGAAATTACAAAAGAGAAATTTAATATTGTTTTATGGATTTGACAATGACAAATATAAATTTTGTTTAATTTAAATTAATAAATTTTGCTGAAGCATGTATTTGATAAATTTTTTTTTATTAAAGGAAATATTATGATTTCGTAAATATTCCAAACAATAAATCTATCTATCAAATTATTATAAAACTATGAAATATATATTAAAAACTTGTTTCTTTTTAATAAAAGATGAACGAAATAAGTTAGGATTAAAATTGATCAACTACTTGTAGCATTTTTTCTTCAGATTTTTCAGATGTATCATTTTATATAAAAATTAATTGCTAACTAGATTACTTTAAACTTTTTTAGGCATGATTTTTGACAATAATATTAAAGTACTTTTAGAAAATTTTTCGTGGTAAGATATGTAAACGCCACCGGGGCTGGTGAAGCAATGTAGTGCAGTGGGAAATTTTAATAAAATGCTTGTAGAAATATTAAATTTATAATAAAACATAATCGGAATAAATATCTTGATGGAATATTAACTTTATTCTAAAATTTTACTTTCATACTGTCCATCTCTTTTGCAAAAACTAATAATTTAAAAAACCTTAATAAAATAAACCATTATGTGATTTTTTATTATTAATATTATTATTATTATTTAATTCTGACCTCATAGATTAAAACATTAAAAGTTCTTTGCCTTGCAAAATTTGAAAGATTTTATTTTTTTACTTTTGCTCACTAAATTATTTTTTTAATCATGTCTTTTAACAAAAATTTTAAAGTACTATTACGAATTTTTTCGCGGTATCTCTCTATAAGAAGTTTAAATTAGCAATCAAAATTGAGCACTGCTGGGGCCCTATTAAATTCATTATTTTTAATTTGGATAATGAAGCGCTGCTGGCAAAAAATTCAATTATACATATATTTTATACCCAATCCTAATTTTTGTGTAAATAAATACACAAAAATTCTTATATGAATGACTTTGTAAAAATAAAATTGTTAATAGTAAATAATAAATTATTTTCTTTTTTGTTGAAGTACTAAGGTTTCAGCCTTTTTATGGCAATTTTAGGAATAAAAAAAAAAAAAAAAAAGTGCTTGAAAAAGTAAATAAATAAATAAAGAAAAAAAAGTGCAAGACTTAGCCTTAAAAAGGCTATACTGGGAACACGGTTTGGTACAAGAAAGTCATACGTATGAGTGGTATGAAATTACGTATACGCTACAGGAGCTTGTCAAAAAAAGTACTACAGTGGAAAAATTACAATAAATTTATAATAGAACGTAAGCAGGAACAATACCATGTACAAAGTAATTACTTTCTTCTAAAATTTAACTCCTACATAATCTAGATTATAGATTATTTTTATTTTTTAAGGCATGACTTTTGACTAAAATATTAATGTACTTTTACTAAATTTTTCGCGGTATCTCTCTATAAGAATTTAAAATTAATAATCACAACTGAGCATTGCTCGGGCCTTATTAAATTCGTTATATTTAATTTGGATAATGAAGCGCCGCTGGCAAAAATTACCGTTATGCATATATTTTATACCCAATATCAATTTTTGTTTAAACAAATATACAAAAATGCTTATATGGATGACTCTGTAAAAATAAAATTATTAATAGTAAATAATAAATTATTTTCTTTTTTGTTGAAGTACTAAGATTTCAGCCTTTTTATGGCAATTTTAAGAATCAAAACAAATGCTAGAAAAAAGAGAAAATAAATAAAAATAAATAAATAAATAAAAGTGCTAGATTTAGTCTCAGAAAGGCTATACTGGCAACATGGTTTGGTACTCGTATAAGTAAGTCATACGTATTAGTGATATGAAATTAAGTATATGCTACAGAGGCTGGTGAAACAATGGAAAAATTACAATAAAATGCTTCAAGAAATATTAAATTTATAATATAACGTAAGCAGGAGCAATATCTCGTACAGAATAATTACTTTCTTCTAAATTTTGACTTCTATATATTCTAGATTATAGATTATTTTTATTTTTTTAGGCATGACTTTTGACTAAAATATTAAAGTGCTTTTACTAAATTTTTCGCGGTATCTCTCTATAAGAATTTAAAATTAATAATCACAACTGAGCACTGCTCGGGCCTTATTAAATTCGTTATGTTTAATTTGGATAATGATGCGCCACTGGCAAAAATTACCGTTATACATATATTATATACCCAATATCGATTTTTTGTGTAAATAAATACACAAAAATGCTTATATGGATGACTCTGTAAAAATAAAATTATTATTTGTAAATAATAAATTATTTTTTTTTGTTTAAATATTAAGATTTTAGTATTTTTATTGTAATTTTAAGAAACAAAAAATGCTAGAAAGAAAAAATTAAATAAATAAATAAAGAAATATATAAATAAATAAATAAATAAAAAAATAAGATTTACTGGCAACACTGTTTGGTACAAGTAAGTCAAGCGTATGAGTGATATGAAATTACGTATACGGGGCTGGTGAAGCAATGTACTGCCGTGGGAAAATTACAATAAAAGAAATATTAAATTTAAAATAACACGTAAACAAGTGCAATATCTTGTGTTACTTTCTTCTAAAATTTTACTTATATATTGTCTGATTATTGATTACTTTTAATTTTTTTTAGGCATGATTTTTGAAAAAAATGTTAAAGTACTTTTGCGAAAATTTTCGCGGTATCACTAATAATTATAATTCAACACTGCTCGAGATATCCTAAATTATCTTTTAACTTGAATCTAATTCCTTAAATATAAGAAAAATTTTGGGTATCATTCCTTTCTGTAATGACCAAATGCTAAATCTGGCCGGAAAATGTTAAAACAATGTTGCATGTCACGAGTGTCATCAATGTCTTTTTATAACACTCTTTGTTATTATCAGGGCAAACAAAAATTTGCTCTAAAAAAGTATTTAAAAGGCGCATAAAATGCTCTGAAATTCGCACAATTTGCCCTTAAAATTAAAAAATATGCTCTTGAAATATTATCTTTTTCTGGCTTAATTTTAAATTATCTACTATTCATGTTGAAAAATAATTTGATTTTTATTATCAATTACTAAACAAATTTTTTCTTTCCAATCTCTATTAATTTATTAGATAAAAATTGTCAGGGAATCGAATTTGAAAAATGTTTATGACAGTAAAAATAAAATTTCTTTAGTGGTAAAAAAAAACAATGGGGTGTAAATTATTCAAAATTGTTCTCTTAATTTTAAAATATGCAAAATTATGAACTTTGGTATAATATATGCAAAATTGAGTATAAGGTATGAAAATATGCAATTTAAATTGCTAAAATAATGATTTTCTATATAAATATAAAAATAATACTTAGCTAAGATATGCAAAAATGAGGGGCTAGGATAAAAAAATATGCGAAAATGTGCCATAAAAAATCGTTGGCAAAATTGTCAGAAACAGATAAATAATTAACAGTTTGGTTCATTTTAAATCCAGTTCAACTGCTCTAAAAAGTGGTAAACCAGGTGGCAACTCCATTATGTCATCTGATAAATTTGGCTTTGGTAACTCTTTGCCTTAAAGTTCTTCTCAGCTTTTTTATTTCAAATTTGAGAATTTAGCTTTGATTTACTAAAGCTTAACATGTCTCATATTTGATTTTGAAGAAATGAACACACCGTGGCATTTCATTTTTTGCAGAATATTGTACAAACTTTTTATATAACAATAATATTAACAATAATATTAACAATTAATTGCAGATACTTGTACAGCTAAAAAATAGCTAAAATAGCTAAAAAATTTTTATGAAATAAATTTACTCTGAATATTAAAAATAGGAGTAATGAACAATTTCTGCTATATTTTTTGTTGAATCCTTTATTATTTTTTATTTATTATTATTTATTAGCGTTTCTATAATATAAAATGTTCGTAGAATTCTTTCTCATATATCACTAATTGTTTTATGCCATAATTTTATATTTCGTTGACAAATTATTTATTTTCCTCTATGAGTCTATTTGCTGCGAAATTATTTTATATTAATATACGACAAACATAAAGACATAAATTTTAAAGCCTCTAGTGTTTTATATTAAAATTTTATACACAGTTGTAATACTTACTCAAGCTTTTCCATTATGTTTGCCAATTCAAATGTTTTTTTTTTGCCATTTTGATTTAGGAAAATTGAAGAATTTCATATTCACATTGTTAGGGGCAAGTTACAATTTATGTGCCGAAAAACGAAAACTGTATGATAGGAAATATAAATGTATGTTAGGAATTTAAATTATGTATTAATAATGCCTAAATACATATTCAAATTTAGCAAAATATTAGAAAATATGGAGACTATGTTTTTTAGTTAATATTTGTCCCACGTTCCTATGTTGTATCTAAAAAGGTTTTTGGATAGAAAGAGTGTAAAATACTGTTATTAATTTTTTAGAATTAGTATGTTTTAGATTTTATTTAATAGACAAAAAAAAATGATTTTTTAATATTTTATATAAATTTCCAAATTAAACTAATAGGGCCTATCGTTCCAATGTAACTAAAAAAAAGGGCTTTTTATTACAATATTGCAAACATTTCGTCTACTTCTTCAGGAAATTTGTCTATTTTAAAATACAAAAACATAACATATAATATAATATTATTATACCAAAAATATATATCTTACAATTTGAACATTAAGTATGACATTCTGTTATCGAATTTTACACTTAACATGAAACACGAAAAAATAAAAAATAAAACAAGGAAAAATTGAAACACATCACAGAATTTATTTATTGTTTAATTTTGACGTTTGTCTTGACAAAAAATATAGACACTAAGTAATGTTTTGTTTTATTCGTTGGCTTTCCTTTATATATATATATATATATACATTCTTCTCCTTTATATGTCTTTTCTTCTTATTTTTCTCCTTGTCTAAGATTGTGTGACCTGTTTCCAATATGTGTTTTGCAAGTGCAGTTGATTGTCTGTTTTGTGTTTTTTTATTCTTGTGCTTAATGTTCTCTTTGATGTGCCTATGTAAATGAGATCTCAATTATTTTCCTTGCTCCCATTACATTTAATTTCATAAACAATTTTATTTTGTTGTTGCTTGTCGATTTTGGTTTTTACATTTATGAATAATGTATTTGCTAATAAGCAAATTGTACACGCAGAGAAAAAATATGGTTACGGGAACTATAATCGAAGAGCAACATATTATGATTGGGCTATATGGTCATAAGTAATAATAAATATGAATATTATAATCATAAAATAATCTAACTTTCGATTCGAGTTTTTGCATGTTATAATGTTATGATCCACTTTTATAAAATTATGCTCTGATTTTCTGATATTATGATTCAGCTTCATCATATTATTTGTCAAAAAAATTTATAACATGTTCAAATTTACTAATAATATGTTTCGTGTTAGTGTTATTTTATTTTATTTATTTTATTTGCATATGTTGTGCAAGATAATGCAAGATACTTTTTATTAACTAATATTAGTTAATCAATATCTTATATTGCTTGAGTCACATCAAACATAATAAAACCTTGATTTCTCATATTTATTCTAAATGAGAATTCTAAGGCGGTTGAAAACATGACATCAAGAAAAAACTATGTTCAAAAACAAACAAGTTATGTATTTTTCAGCCATATTTTTAAAAACATAATTATACTTAACGTTCTAATTTTATGGAAATATTAATATTAATATGGTTGAAAAACATCTTGTCTTGTTTAAGAACAAGGAGAAAATTGATAATAGTTAATAATGATATTTTTGATATTAATAAAATTTTGTTTCTGGCAAAAATATTGCAAAACATAAATTTTTTTTAGGCAACTCTATGAACATTTTTATTGGGTATAAACATTGAATGAAAAATTTCCAAACCAAACATTGTTATCAGGAACACAGTATTATTAAAATTAATGAAAATTAACAGTGAGAACATAATATTGTTGTAGTGGCAATACTGTAACCATGTTTTTTCTCTGCGTGTATATTGTTGTTCTTTATTATATTTCTTATTTGTTTGTTTTCAGTTAGGCCAGGGATGTATAGTACACTATACTCTAAAAATGTTTTGTTTTTCTATATTTAGTGCTGTCAATATTATTATCATTGTCTAAACGTGTTTTTATTGTCTTAGTCTGTTAGATTTTTAGGGAAACTTAGATGCAGTGTTGGTCATTTTGTTTTTCGGTTGCGTTGAGTGAAAATTCATAAGTCTATCGGATGTTGTAGGTTCAGAGTACCAGTCAGATATTGTATTTTTCACCTTTTTCTTCAGCTTGACTTCCAAATATGTTACTTCGCTATCTTCCTTCAACTCCATTGTAAATTTTAGTTTTGGGTGATGATTGTTTAAGGTATTTATATCTCGATTTTCAAAATTAATTATAGCTAGAATGTCATCCACATATTTTTCTATGTATTTTGTATTAATATTTTTGTTTCCCAGTTCCTAAATTTAATTTTTTATATGATTTTGTCCCTACTTCTCCAAACAAAACATATAAAATATAAATTTTCAAATTTGACAAATTTATGGTCATCAAATATTACTTCAATGATTCAAATGCCGTATGAAACTTTATTATCAGGTAAATAAAATCCCTAAAGGGTTTTGCAAAGTTAGTTCAAATTTCGAATTTATGGTAGGAAAATAAAAAAATACTTAAGTTAGTAATTCTCTATAGATTTAAGGGTACTTGTTTTTTAATAGAATACAGAGCTTCTTTTAGATATCATGTAAGATTTTTATTATAATAATTATAAGAATGTTTTTGGTAATATCTCATAAATTAATTGAGTTAACATCTATAAAATTTGTGAAGTAGTGAATGATAAAATTCTTAACCACGTTTTATTTATTATGGCAATTGCATAATTGTATATAAATTGTATGATAATCTTTTTATGTCCGCCCGAATGTCTCTCTTTTATTTTTTATTAATTAAATTATTACTACAAATACTTTAAACCAAGAAATATAATATCCAGATCCAATTTCGTAAATTCTTAAAATTATTTATTTTTTGTTTATCTACGGACCTTAAAATCTCTGGTGGTCAACTGTCGAGCAATATAATTATTTTTCCACTTAATTAGGATGTTTATATGTAATATTTTCCGAAACTTTAGATCCTGGTCTAGAATATTTTAATATATAGCTTCAAATTTGATGAAATATTTGCGTACATAAATTTGTTATCATCTTACAATACCAGAAGATGAGAAAAGAGGAAGCTAAATTAAACTTTGAAAAAGGTCAAAAAAGTCTAGATTCAAAAAAATAAAAATAAGCTCAAAAAAGTTACATTTCTTAATTTAAAAACTTTTTTCTCGTTATAATAAATTTTTGATATTTTTTAAAGATATTATAATAAATTTAGAAATAAAATATAGACGTCTCATGGAAAAATCGTCCAAAAATTTCATACAAATTTGGGTTATATTTCATATAAAAAATGGCCAAAATGTTTTCAAGTGATTTTTTCTAATTTTTCGTTATTTTTCAATTATAATTCCTTTGTGATAAATGACTTTCAAATTTTTGGCTGATTTTTCGCTCTTATAAGAATTTTTAATATTATATTCGTAAATAATTTCTATTATATTCGTACATAGTTTTCAAAGAAGTATATTGAAAAATAATTATAAAAATTTGGTTATACCATAATATTAGTTGTCATTTTTAATTTTGATAATAAATATCTTATAATGCATATATTGTATTAATTGTAATATATTATATAAATCTCATTTTTTTTGAGTAAATATATACATAAAATTGCTTATATGGGTGATTCTGTAAAAATAAAATTGTTAATAGTAATAAATAAATTATTTTCTTTGTTTTTGAAATACTAAAATTTTAGCTCTTTATGGCAATTTTAGTAATAAAAAAAAAAAAATGCTAGAGAAAAATAATAATAATAAAAATAATAATTAAAAGTACTGGATTTAGCTTTGAAAAGACTATACAGGCAACACTGTTTGGTACAAGTAAGTCACACGTATGAGTGATATGAAATTACGTATACGCTGTAGGGAGCTGGTGAAACAATGTACTACAGTGAGAAAATTTACAAGAAAATGCCTCAAGAAATATTAAATTTATAATAAAACGTAAGAAGGAGCCATATCTTGTATAAAATAATTACTTTCTTTTCAAATTTTACTTCTATATTGTCCATCTCTTTTGCAAAAAATAATAATTTAAAAATCTTAATAAAATAAACAATTGTGTGATTTAATAAACATTCTTCTATATTTTTATTATTTTTTTTATTCTGACCTCATAGATTAAAACATTAAAAATTGTTTGGCTTGCAAAAAATATAAAAGAATTTTTATATTTTTGGTTTTTAATTTTCTTCAACAATATACAGAAAGGAAAATCCATTCCCAGGAGAGATTGTCAACGGCAAAGAATTTCCTTACTCATGGCACATACACAAAAACGAAAGACCATGAGCATTTTAACATTAAATGAACCATATGAAAATAAACTTAAACCAAAGGAGAAAAAAAAATATATATAAAAAAAGAGAAAAATAAAAATGAAATAAATTCAAATAATTTGTCTCTTAGAGACTTAAAAACCGAAACCAATAATATTTTATGCGTTCTAAGGATTTCAATTTAAATATTCTCCAACACACTTACACACAGAATTAATAAAAAAATAAGAAAAATATATTTTTATTTTATAAATTCTTATAGATGTTAGAGTGTAAGTGAATGTTATAGCCAATACTTGAGTTTTGTACTTACTCTAGGGCTATGTAACAGGGGTATACGATTGGCAAATTGGGCTATTGTTGTTGTGGCTGTTTTCCAAACTAGAGTATCCACTAGAGAGTGTTCAGTGACACCCGGACAGGGTATAGTTACATTTTTACCAGCCTCTGCTATAATTTTTTCATATTCCAAATTTGTAACATCTAGAAGGAGAAAGAAAAAATAAGAATGAAAAAGTTAAAATATTAGTTTCTTGGTATTTTATGTATTTAAAGTTCAATGCAAATGTTTATTTTAGGAAAATTACAAAATTTTTAATTTATATAACTAGAAATTTTTTCTCCTTCAGATTTTTTGTTTTATTAAAAGTAGAGATTGTTGTTAAATGAAATTCTTAACCTTTAGAAATATTTAAATAAAACCCACATACACAGATATTAGGTTATATAAAAAGCATCTGCGGTTTTAAGTCACTATACGTTGTTGATGCTCATATATCGGATAAGACTAATTCGATTAAGCGAAAATCTGTTTGAAAGGTGATATTTCAGGTTACATTTAATTCTTTGTTTGTATAAATTGTAATATTAATTCCAAAATAGTTGGAGAATTTGAGGAAGTATTCTATGTGATACTTTTTATCATTAGAAACGAAAAAACGCTGCAAAATCATGCCGAAAAAATTTCTAAAGTGTACGGTTAGAACGCTGTGAGTGATTGTCGGACGCAGGAATGGTTTATTCAACTTCTTTCCGGAAATTTTGATGTCAAAGATGCACATCACTCTAGTCTGCCAATCACTGAAAAAGTGAATGAAATTGTGAAACTGGTAAAGCAAGACTGACACTAAAGCTGTTAGGATATAGCGGAGGTACTTATCATCAACTACATCATTTGAATTTTTGTTAAGACATATTAAGTATTTAAAAGCAAGATAGTATTGCGTTTAATTACATTTAAATTAATAGAAAAATCGATTAAGCTATACAATTCATTGAAATTTTTGCATATTCTCCTCAAAAGATCAGCATCAGCATAATTTGTTTGAAAAACAGGAAGGTGCAGAGGTATCAGGTGTCAGGTAAAATGTCGTGAAATATTAAAACTTATTTTATGAAGAAGGAAGTCGGAGAGGACATCGCCATTAATCAAATTAATTAAAAATGCCACATTTAGCATAGTCCTTCGGCTTTTAAGGTAGGTAGTTTAATTAATGATAACCTCGCAGTATACGAAGGAAGATTCCCAGAATAACGATCAAATGAACTCCTCAGGCAGAATAAGAGAAACTGCTTTTGAACAGATTCTATTCGGTCTATGTGCATATTAATTTGAAGATCCCAGACAATAGAACCATACTCCAAAATTGGTGTTACTAGGGATGTGTATAGTTCTTTCGTAACATTGGGATCTGTAAACCCTTTAGACCATCGTTTAATATAAGCAAGCACACCACGAGCTTTATTTATCGTCATTGTAATATGATTGCAGAAATCTAACTTAGGATCAAGTAGAATACCAAGATCCCGAAATTCTCCAACTAACTCTAGTTGATACCCGTCCAGGAAATAGTGTAGCATTGAAGTACAATTTCTAGAAAATCGCATGTGCTTGCATTTTTTTAGTTTAGCTCCATTTGGTTATATTTACACCATGGGTAAAAGCTATTTAAATCATGCTGCGAATACGCCCCATCTGAAGATAATTTGTAGCTGAGAAACATCCATCAGCGTACATTAAAGCATTACAATGCTTCCTTACAAGCAGCAAATCGTTTATGAAAAGCGGAAATAGCAAAGGGCCTAGGTGACTTCCTTGGGGGACACCGGAGCTAACAAAAATTTCTTTGGAGATGGTATTATCAAAAAGAACACACTGCGTCCTGCAGGTTAGATACGACCGTAAACAGCACAAAGCGTTGCTAGTAAACCGTAACACATTCAGCTTAGTGAGAAGTAGGTTATGGTTGATTTTATCAAAAGCTTTGCTGAAGTCAGTATAAATAACGTCCATAGGTTGGCCATCCTTAAAAGCTCGATTTATTAGAGTTATTAGTTGTAAAATATTTGTTACTACAGAACAGCCTTTCCTGAAACCATGCTGGTATAGTGATAGCATTGAGGATACACTGTAGCTGATAGAGTCTGTAAAGCATTTTTCAAAAAGTTTAGGAATCGCACTCAATTTTGCAATGCGTCTATAATTCGTTATGTCCGACTTGTTTCCTGATTTAAATATCGGTATGATAAAGGATTTCCTCCAAAATTGAGGAAAATATCCGTATTTTAATGACACATTAAATATAATAGCCAAAGGAGTGGCCAAGCCATGAGCACAATATTTTAAAACGCAAGCAGGAATGCCATCAGGTCCACTACTCAATGATGATTTTATTGTTTTTAAAGATAAAACAACCTGAGAAGTATCAATAGAAGGAAATGATATTGCCTGATGTTCCATCAGAGAAAACGGGTATTTAGTTTATGTATAGTACTGTTGCTTGGAATATGTTGTTTGAAAAAAATCGGCAAACATATTGCTTTTGAATGAAGCTATCAAAAAAAAAAAAAAAAAAAAAAAAAAATAAATAAAAAAAGCGAACAGATTTGGCTAACAGAAGAGATGTTGTGTAACAGGCCACATACATATTTGATAATCCACCAAAGATTTATGCCTTGGCTGGGAAATTTAGACACTCCTTCTATATAGCACGAATCTTGCACCATCTGTATACCATTTATTTTGGTCTCTGCAAAACTCTCTTAATGGTAAAAAATTGGTCAACCAAAAAGCCGCTGAAAATCACTTCGCCAAGTTTTTCGCCGATAAACCACAACAGTTCTGCAGCGATGGGCAAGATGTCATAATAATGGTCAATAGATAATTGATAAAATAGACTTTCAATAAAGAAAATCTTAATTCAAAAATTTTGCAAAAAACCGCGTATATTTTTTATATTACCCAATATATATAATGAGCATTTATAAAATGTTAACATTTGGCAAAATGTTTCTTTTAATTTATTAAATTTTAAATTAAAAAGTTAAATTTTAAAGACTTAAATCATTGATTTATTTTTGAATTATATCTAAATTATATGCGTTTTCTTAACTGTATGAAATCGAAAATCTTTGATTTAATTTTGCACGGGTATAGCAAAGCTAAACAATTTGACATAGTAGGGAAGTGATCCTTAACAGGGATCAACCGGGAGGGGGAAAAGGAAATTTTCGACCCCAAAATTAAAATATTTAATTGAAAGTATGTCTATAGCATAAAATGTAAGGAAACAATTAGAAAATCATCCTAATGTCCCACCTCCAAATACTTCAGCTGAATTTGCGATTGAATATTAATAAGTTTTGAATAAATAGGTTTTGATTTAATTATTACTTTAACTAAATCTTTTCATTATAATTCTAATCCCTTTAATCTTAAACAACATTTGTAATTTAATTTCTAGCTCTTCATCTAATTATTTTATCATATCCTGTTTTAGATTTCTTAAATTCATAAATTGATTCCTTTAAGGTCCTGCCCTAGCCTAGTCTTGTGTATTTGTTCATGTGTTGAAAATATTTCTTTTTTATATAAGTTTCCTAATTACATTCTTGTTTCTTAGTTTGATTGTATGTGTACTTATATTCCTGTATTTGTTTCTGTGTGTAAAATTTAAAATGTATAAAGTTCAATTAGTTTCTGTAACATGTTTTTTTATGTGAAGATTTACAAAAGATAGTTTTTCTCTGGTTGTTGTTAGAGATTTTTCCTGATGTCTAAAATACATTTTCCAAAATACTTACATAGATTTTGTAGTACATAAATAGTTTTTTTCTCTATATAAAATAAAAATTAGGGTTAACCCTAAGCTTAGCTAGATAAATTTAATTCTTTTTAAATGAATGTCTAAAAAATATTAAATATCTTTAACTGACAGTTTAGTTTATTTTTTAGTTTTTAATTTCATTATCAAGTGTTGTTGGTCTGGTAGGAAAATCTTAAATTGAAGGTTCATCCTATTTTTATTATTTCTTTAATATGTTAAACTTTACAAAAGTATAAAAAATTTCAGCAAAATTTATTACCATACATTGGTCAAGTTGTTTAGGTCTTTTTTTTTTGCTTTTTATATTTTTCTGCCACTTGTGTTGTATTTTTATTGCAACATAAGGTTGCATATAATAATAAAAGCAACAAAACTTTTAGTACTTACTAGTCTATGGAACCATATCATATTAAGTGCTTTTCTTTTTCTTTACAAAAACAAAAAAATATATTTAATACTTAAAATATACTCGTTTGCTTTCTATATACAAAGCTAGATCATCAGAGCCTTTGTAATCAATCATCAGGTTAAGTAAAAAGGTAAATATTTACAGGAATTAAAGAAGATTTCGTTAATGTGTTTCCAGGATATATATGTTTTTTTCTTCAAAACTTTAAAGTGTTATTAAAGAATATTTTCAAGTGTAAGCACTTTGCTAAGATATTTTTTAAAAATAATCAATATTGCATATGTATAATATTCAAAAAGAAATGAAAAATAAAAATAGATTATTCTGGTGAAAAACATTGAAAACATATATAACTTTTGTTTAATTTTCAAATATAAATATTAAAGTTTATAAAGCAGCGGTGGGATACAAAAAAAACAAATAAATTACGGAATATATATATATGCCTAGAGGAAATAGAAAACGTAGTGTCTATACCAGAATGCAAAGGGAACATTCAGAAATAAGGGAACTTCCGCAAATTTCTCTATTAACTTTGGGTGTATCTAATATGGGTTCTCAAGAAAATCTGGAAGAAATCAAATTGACGACACGTATCAATGCATTGGAAAGTTTAGTTAAATCTCTGAGCGAAAAACAACATGTGTCGCTCGGGGGCAACAATTTTAAAATTGATTGGATTCCGGAATTTGAACCAGGAATATTAAGTTTACCTGTATCATTGTGGTTGAAAAAAATTGAACAAATAGGTGAAATGCATAATTGGGATGATAGATACGAGATATTTGCCATGCAGAATAGATTAAAAGGTTTAGCCCGTGTGTGGTTTGAAAACTTAAATGAATATTTATCTACATGGTAAGATTGGAAAGCTTTATTACTTCAATCGTTTCCGGATCATCATGATTTTGCTGAAAATATGAAACGTTTAATAAATCGTGTTAAACATCCTTTGGAGTCAATGACACAATATTATTTTGAAAAAAAGATGTTAGCTAGTGTGTGTAAAATGACTGGTGTGGATGCCGTGTCTTGTATTATAGATGGTTTGCCTAGTGGAAGTGTTCAAATTGGTGCAAGAGCTGGAAGATTTCAAAGCCCAGAAGATTTATTTGGTCATTATTTATCAACATTTCCAGATGAAAAGGAATATCCGACTAAAACCAGGAAAATTGAAGGAAGAACCATTACGTTGTTACATGATGACACTGAAGATAAGATGAAGAAAATAATAACTGTAAAAAAACTGGACATTATGCCAGTAAATGTCAAAACCCTATAAAAAAATGTGAAAATTGTAAAAAGTGGGGACATAATACTCGTGAGTGCTTAAAAAAGAAAGGTAAGTCCTCTATATTATTAATTGAAAACGAAAAAATTCGAACAAATTGCTATTTGGTAAATTGTAAAATAGGTGATATTAGATTGAAAGGTTTTATAGACACAGGTTGCTCAGTAATATTAATAAAACAATCGAGTGCAAATATTTTACAAAAACCATTTGAAGCTTGTAATATACAAGTAAAAGGGTATGAAGGATCAGTTATATCAGTAAACTTTAAAATAGTTGCAAAATTAGAAGTAGATACAGCTTCTGAAATTGTTGAATTATTAGTTATTCCTGATAATGCCCAAGAAATTGATATCCTCATAGGGCAACCATTTATTAATAGTGAAAATGTTGTAATGATAGTCAAGTATAACACTGTTAATTATTTCAAAAGAAAACTGAATATTTTCCTGATTTCGAGTGTACATCAAAGGAAAAAATTTCACTTTGGATTGACAAAACAGTGACTATTCCCAGAGACCATGCATGTTTAGTTGAAGTTGTAACAGAGCAAACTGCAGATTCGAGCTTTTATTTAGAAGACATGGTCGTATTTAAGCCAAATAGAGAATATCGAATTTCCAGGTGTGTAATTGGAAAAAAAAGGGTTAGTTTTCATAGAAAACAAAAGCGAAGACAGTTTAACATTTAAGGAAGGTTCATCTATAGGGAGAGTTTATCCATTTAAACTAGATTCTACATTAGAATACTCAAATTATATTGTAGAATTTAATAAAGTAAAACTGTTTTCTGAAAATGAAGTTATTCCTCAAGCTAAAGAATTAAATGACGAAAATGTAAAACGATTAGTAGCATTATTAAATAAATTCAGATGTTGTTTTTCACAAGATATGTCAGAATTAGGGACTATAAAAAATGCACAAATGAAAATATTACTGAGTGATGAAATTCCTGTTTCCTATAAACCATACCTGATGTCATGGTCTGAAAGAGAACTTGTTCGAGACATGATAGATGATTTGAAGAAAGCAGGCCTCATTCAAGATTCATCATCTCCTTATTCTAGTCCTATTCTTTTAGTTAAAAAGAAAACGGGGGAATACAGGATGTGCATTGATTTCAGAGCTCTGAATCGGAAAATAGTTAAAGAAGCTTTTCCAATGCCAAGAATTGATGATGAAATTGATAGATTAAGAGATAACTGCTATTTCACTAGCCTAGATTGTGCAAGTGGATATTATCAAAATCTTATTAGATAAAGACTCTTCTCAGAAGACAGCTTTTATAACTCCTGATGGGCATTATGAATTTTTAAGAATGCCATTTAGATTAATAAATGCTCCGGCTGTTTTTCAAAGAACCATGAATAAAATACTGGGAAATTTAAGATTTACAACAGCTTTGGTTTATATGGATGATATATTGATACCATCTGATTGATAAAGGTTTTCAGAATTTAGAATTAATTTTGGAAAAACTAATGGAAAATGGCGTAACTTTAAAATTAAGAAAATGTTTTTTCCTTCAAAATACCATACAATATTTAGGATTTGAAATAAACGCAAATGGTGTTAGACCGGGAAAAGAAAAAATTATTGCCGTGATTAATTTCCCTGTACCAAAAAATATTCATGAAGTTCGTCAATTTTTAGGATTAACTAGTTATTTTAGGAAATTTGTGAATAAATATTCTTTAATAGCAAGACCAATTCAAAATTTATTAAAGAAAGATGTTTCCTTTAGATGGGGAGAGGAACAGGAAAAAGCATTTAATGAATTGAAAAATAAATTAGTTTTTTATAAAAGAAAGGCGCGTACTGAGTTGCATACAGATGCTTGTAAATGGGGCGTTGGTGCAGTTTTATTACAGGAACAACATGATTTAACTTTGAAACCAGTAGCTTATTTCAGCCACACAATATCGAAAGAAGAACAACGGTATCATTCTTTTGAATTAGAAACTTTAGCTATTGTTTACGCATTAAAGCGTTTTAGGGTATATTTACTAGGTATAGAATTTAAGGTAGTAACTGATTGAGCATCTGTAAGAACTGCTTTTACAAAAAGAGATCTTGTTCCTCGAACTGGTAGATGGTGGTTAACTTTGCAAGAGTTTAATTTTGACGTAGAATATCGACAGGGATTTCAAATGGCTCACGCAGATGCATTAAGTAGAAATTCGGTAAGTGTTTTACGAGTAGATATTTCAGAAATGGATTGGATATTAGCATTGCAACTTAATGATGATAGATGTAAATTTTTAATGGAAACTCTTAAGACTGCTCCAAAGGATAGGGAAGATATACAGATACATAAAGATTATGAAATAAAGAATGGTAAATTGTATAGAAAATGGTAGTAAGTGGGTTGTGCCGAAAAATTCAAAAAGGGAAATAGTATTTAACCATCATGATAAAATTGGACATTTCTCAGTTGATAAGACAATTTCTTGCATACAAGAAAAGTATTGGTTTTCCGATATGAAAAATTATATCAAACGTTATATTTCTTGTTGTCTACCTTGCTCATACAATAAAATACCTTCTGGTAAACAAGAAGGATTCTTACATCGTATTGACAAAAGTAACATACCATTTGATACAGTACATGTTGATCATATTGGACCGTTTACGAAAAGTGTGCATAAAAATACGTATCTAATTGTTTTAGTTGATGGATTTACCAAATACGTCTTTTTAAAAGCAGTTCAGAGTACAAAAGTAGAACCTTTTATTAAATTTTTAGAGGAGTTTATTACAATTTTTGGAGTACCTAGAAGAATAGTTTGTGACAGAGCTAGTACTTTTACTTGTCGTAAATTTATGAAATGTGTGCGAAATTATAGAATTAAAGTTATTCATAATGCAACAGCAACACCTCGAGCAAATGGGCAAGCAGAAAGATATAACCGAACAATTTTGTCAGCATTGAGTTCATCCGTTGAAAATAAAAAGAAATGGGATGAATCAATTAGCGATATTCAATGGGGTTTAAATTCCACGCTTAATAAGGCAACAGGAAAAATACCGAATGAACTGTTATTGATTCATATTTAAGTAATGAAGTATGTGAAAGTAGTTATAAGGAAGCTTTAAATAGTAGAAATCAGGCTAAGACGTCAATTGATAATCTTCAACAATATCAAAAACATAAATATGATCAGAAAAGAAAACCAAGTCTAATTTACAAAATAGGGCAGTTAGTATTAGTAAGAAAAACTAAATTAATTGAAGGAAATCGAAAATTACTTCCTAAATACAATGGGCCTTATCAGGTTGTGAAATATTTAGGTAATGATAGATATGTTATAAGATATATGACTGGAGCAAATAGATCGCAGAAACCATATGAAGGAATAACATCCTCAGATAAAATGATATTATATCAATCATTTGAATGTGATTAAAATTAAAAATATATATATATATATATATTCGTTGCATTATACTGTTATTTCTTTACAGATACCTCACGAGGACGTGAGTGAGTGAGCATGGCCGAGTTGTAAGCACTTTGCTAAGATATTTTTTAAAAATAATCAATATTGCATATGTATAATATTCAAAAAGAAATGAAAAATAAAAATAGATTATTCTGGTGAAAAACATTGAAAACATATATAACTTTTGTTTAATTTTCAAATATAAATATTAAAGTTTATACAAGGTATTCAAAAATCGTATGATTTCTGAAAAAGTCTAGATAATTTAAAAAATTAATGTATCGCATATCTGTATTTTGCTAAAAAAAACCTTCTGCAGCTTTTGGCGAAATTTCGAATTTTTCTTTAAATTTGTATTCTATTTTTCAATAAAATACAAATTCTTTAAGTACGAAATAAGGGTAATGTATTATCTCATTCTATGCAGAAGTCAGAAAATATATTCAGAATACAAAAAAGAAAAATATTTTTTTGCGATTAAAATATGTTCTGCAATACAAATGGACACTTCATTTGTATGTTGAAATAGTTATTTACAGCTAAATAGTGCACTTATTACATTTTATTTTAGACATATATATTACATATATTCTCGAGAATCTTGGTATTGCCATTTAGCAAAATTCGTTTATTGAATGTCAGAGTTATAAGTGATTTTCCAGAAAAGCTTTAAATATTTTTTTGAAAAAAATCCTTAATTAAATAGTATTCTCTTTTTCTCTCTTTTTGGTATTTTTTTCGTATGTGATGGTAATTTTTTCATGTTTTGGTGATTTTGTATTTTTTATCACTTATATATTTTTTTTGTCAGTATATGTATATAATTTTTTTTAAATTTGGGCATAAATGCTTGAATGCAGTGTAATATAACAAAAGCAATTAAGAAAATTATAGTCGGTCAAACTATGCCATATGATAACCTATATCATTGTGTTGTGCCTCCAAATCCTTGGATGGGTCCTATAAAGGACTTGAGTACAATTGTGAACCAATGGATGTACTAAGTGTAATTTATATTTTTGTAGAACATATGTATGCATTATATTATGTTTCTACCTGGATATCCAATCGCTTATCCGTCATTCGGTTTACCGATTTATTTTGATAGATTACCTCTTCGAATAATTTAAAATTGTCTATTTTCGAATAAAGAATAAACCGAATAATTTATTTTGAATAATCGATAGACCGAAATTTAGTTTTCTGGTCTATAAATTTATGAAACTTTTTATTTTTAAGATAAATTTATACCAAAAATCATCTTTTTTAAAATGTCTATTATATCCCAGCAACAATAAATTAGTCTTTTTTTAGGAAAGTACTTTTTCATTACTTCCAAAGTATCAATAATTGTATGTTTTCTTGTGCTTAAGAAGCAATAAAAACAGCATCCAAATATATTGTTAAAAAGAGATTAAAATGAAATGTTCTGCTATAAAACGTTGAGATTTGGTTGTTACTTTTGCAAATACTTGTTACTAAAAATAACTGTTTTAAACAAATGAACATTAATACAATGTACAATTTTTTATTAAAAAATTTGTTTGTATAAAAATTAAAACCAATTTTCTTGTGGTGATAAAAGAAGGGTTCGGATGTTCATTGCATAGAAAACTCTTTTAGTTCGCTCAGAAAAACAAAATTACTCACTAAACACGTATAAATTAAATCTGTAGAAAATTCTGCTAACACGTATGATGAGTTAGGTTTTTTTTTTGACAGCTGAGTTAGGTTTTTTAAGAGAGAGAGAGAGAGGGGGAACATCCTCTAATGACAGTGTTAAAATCATTAGAAATGGCTAGATTTCTGGATCATAAGTTCAGGGTTTTATAGATTTCTTTGGAAAAAATGCTTTTTTTGGATTATAATACTGTTACGAAATTGTACTTAAATTCAAATATAATGGTTTTAGGGGCTGGTTTAACATAAAATAATGCTTCTCAACCGATCTCAATGCTTCTAGGCCTTTCGGTTTATGTTAACAGCAGTTAACATATCTGTAGAAATTATTAACATAGTTGCAAACATACAACATTGAATAAAAAGCTTTTGCCATTGTTTGTAAGAATAGCCTACTAATATTTGTGTGGAATTTATGCACTTTAGGGTGATTTCAGGAAGCGGAACATATATGAGTGCTATTGCCACTGTGGTTTCTTCTTATATAAAATCTATATTTGTTAAAAGATAATTTGATGCGAATATTTGCATGGGACTTATATGCGTTAAGGTGATTTTTGGAAGAGAGGTGTATGTAGGAGCTTAGTCAATTATGGAGTGATTTTCGCTAAAATTAGCATACAAATCTATAATGAAACTTAATTTTGCTAAATTTTATTAAAATATTATTTTATGGGAGCTAGGTGAATTAATGCACCAATTTCAGCCAATTTCAATAGGATACATCCTTGGGCTATGCTAGGCACAAGTATCAAATTTTATTAAATTGTCTTCAAAATTATAACCAGTAGTTTGATTACAAGATGTACATAGACGAAAGGTCGGTCAAAACTGGCTATTTGATACCCTAATAATTATAAAGTTTGGTAATGTAGTTTGTGTCCAATATTAACCTAATTATCGGAGAAGGTTTCATATGGTAGCTATGGTCATTTGGCTAAACAATAACAATTATACATTGCTTGATTTGATACCTAACTGGTAGCATTAAGCATATAAATAATAACAATTGTAAAAGAGAATACAAAATAATTTTAAAAAGCTTTATCGTAAACCATTCGTATAACCTAATAAAATATAGGAAATATAAGTCACAGATTTCATTTTCCGAAAAGTTGTGAGTTAACTAGATGATGTTTAGAGAGAACACCACGGTGGTACACTGAAGATTGCTGATGACGATCGTGGCTGACTAGAAAATACATTCCATTCTGCTAAGTGTCCAACAAAACTTTTAAAATGTATTCTTCTAAAATTATTCAATGAACTTAAGCCCGAATGTAAAAAATTCAAAAAAACTCTATAAAAAGTTCAACAATAATTACAAACTAATAAATAATTTTTTTTGACAATATTGCAAAATATGATTAAATAAAATATCAGGTAAATACTTAAATAGTTATAGTTGTAGACTTAAGGAGTAAAATTCATGTTTTGAGTCTAATGTCTTTCCGCAAAGTCCTTCAAGCCAAATACGTCTTAAAAACCTTTAGAAATATGAAAATAATATTAAAAATATCTTAAAAAGTGTATTTGGGGAGAGTGAATTCTTTGTATCTTAAAAAAGTTCTCAACCCAACGCACTTCATAAAACTGTTGCACAAAATCATTTATTTTATTTTTATAGTACATAGAGAACGAAATAGAAAGATATAGTCGGTCAAGCACGACCATATGATACCCCACACCATTGTGCATGTCCATCATAATTCGTGGATGTGTCTTATATTAGACATGTGGTCAATTGTGGACCGATGCTTTTACTAAGTGTAAAATTAAATATACGAATACGGAATATTACGTTAATACGAACGATTCTCATAAAATTTGTTACTATGATTTCTACTTATATAAAACTTATTTGTGTCGAATATAAACCTGATACTAACATGTGTATGAAATTTATGCAATGGTCAATTACGGACCGATCTTCATGAAATTTGGCACAAAAATGGAGACTTATACAATACTTCCTTGAACCGAATTTCATTACAATATTACTATATTTAAGGCATTTATGATCGTTAAACCCCTATTCCGGGAGAACATTTGTATGGGGGCTAGCTGAAATAATGGACCGATCATAAACAATGTCAATAAACTTCGTCCTTGTGTCATTAAAGTCCTACGTACCAAATTTCATAAAATTATCTTCAGAATTGCGACCTGTACTTTGTGCAAAAGGTTTACGTGGACAGCCAGCCAGACGGACGGACGGACATCGTTAGATATATTCAAAAAGTGATTCTGAGTCGATTGGTATACTTTAAGGTGGGTATTGGATGGTTTTTCCTGTGCGTTACAAACATCAGCACAAACGCATAATACCCTAAACACCTAACCAGAATTCATATGTTTGAAACTTTTTTTCATAAATATTATGAATCGAACATAATTTCTTTTTCTTAAACTTTTTTCATAAAAAATATTGTAATTATATTTTTGTTTATTGATATTACCGCATTCTACTTAATTTGAATTTTAAGAATTTTGCGAAAATGTTACTAAAATATTAATTTAGTTTAATTAGATTTGATTGAAATGCTACTTAGAAATAGTTATGCAATATTTTTTTTTAATGGTAATTTTTGCAAGAAAAGCTTTTAAAAAAGTAATATTTAGAAATTTGCATAAATATGCTGCCATTCTATAGCACATGCACTATTTTAATAAAATAGCGTTTCTGTTATGTTCTTCCATTCCTAACATCCGGTTAAAAGTCATTACACAGAAAAAAGTTTGTGCATAAATATAAGAATTTACTTTCATTGATTTTAGTTCATAATATTTATGAATAATGTCTTAAATGTTAACACTTTTTTACATTTTTTGAAATAAATCAAACGTCAAGAAGACTTAAACAAATTGTTTAAATTTTCATTTATATTTTCAATTTGTAAATGTATGTTTGAAATTTTCTTTGCAGAATTTTTGGTTTTTAATGATTTTTAGGCACATTTTGGGGTCAGAAGAACATAGCAGAATTGTTTTTTACTACAATTATTCATGTACTACAGAATGGTAGCAAATTTAAGCAAATTTCTGATACTTAATTTTTAACAGCTTTTTATTAAAAAATTTTTATTTAAAGGGATTTATAGTTAATATTTTCATGCATAACTATTTTTATTTAGAACTTAAATCAAATCATTCCAACTAACAATATGACCCTGAAAATAAACTGTATTTTTATTATTCACTAAACAGTTCCTAATGCTCTTCATCAGATGTGAGGTATCGTGCATTACGAATATTTTAGCAGAATTAAACCCATAATAAGATTTTTCTACTGAAACACTTAATATTTTAAATAAGTTTACAAAATTAGTTTCTTAGTCGCTGAGAAGCTGAACCGGTATGAGTGCAATGCTTTGCAAACCTACAATTACTTTGATTAAATATTTCTTTAAAAATTGCAGGTTACAACTGTTATTTACGAAATAGCAACATAAAGGTTGCTTCCAAAATTAGCCACCTATTCCTTCGATCATAAGAATCATAACATTGGTGGCAAAACTTGATGTGCTTTTTTTGTTGATGTAGTTCTCTAACCCCTCAGTTTTCCTGTCGTAATATTTATGCATTTTTAGAGACATTTCGTCACTTGAAATAGAAATATATTTTTAATATTTTTTATAGATAAAATTTTAATATTTCTTATTTTTTTATATTTTGAACTGTCATTGGCGAATATTTATTAGATGTGATGTATTTATTTTTAAATTAAAACACACCATGGAAACTATACATATATTTGTATTTTCAATACGTTTACTATTCTATAATAGACGTAAACTATTCGATAATAGAGAATTTATTATAAAAAATTATTATACTTTATATCCTGTTAAAATTTTATATACTATTTACCTAAATAAAACAATAAGAGTTCTGAACAAAAAAGTGCGTACTTTTTTTGTGTACATTTTTACAATCAATCATACTTTAATAAAGTGGTGAATATTTGTAGTATTTTACAAACACCACAACATTTTTTCACAAATACCCTTATATGAACTAGTTTTCTGACAACTGAATTAAGTTTTTGTCTCTCACATAAATATCTAGTTATTAATCTATGCATTTTTCTGTATATAGATATTTGTTTTATAAATTTTTGATAAAAGTATTTTTTATTATAATTTTTATAAAATATTTTTAACATAAAACAAAGAAAATTTTATTTAAGAAACTAACAACTCCACAAAAATTCATTTTTATGGTAGTTTGTTTTTTAGCAACGTGTACAAAAAGCTAAAAATTTATTTTGTTTGTAAAATAAATATATTTTGATTACTATGTACCATAACTAAAAACTTTTTAAACAAACTACAATCAGTTAATGTAAAAGTTTTTTGAGTGTAATATATTTTAATAAAATAAGTTTCTTTTTAAATAAAATAATTAAAAAAATAAAATATTTAGTGCAAATAATGTGTAGATAATTCAAGATAGACGAAACTTATACTTTTCCATTTTTTTTAAATTCTTTTTATACAATTAAATAATTTAAAATTCCTCATAAAAATCATATATTTTTCACTTATTAATTCTCAGCAAATACATATATAATTAAACTTTAAATGTCAATTATACATGCTTTAATATAATTAAATTTTGCTTTTGTGAGAGTAATTAAATTTATAGTAAAATTTACAATTTTAAAACCACAATTAAAACAATATAAATAAATATTACCCACACATACACACACAACACAACTAAATACTCTTAAATTATATAATTTATATTCAACAACATAAGTATTTATTTAAATATTTAAATATTGTCACATACATTTTATTAGCTAATAAAAATCATTTGGCCTTTTACCAGTAGTAATATCATTTTATAGTCCTTATTGTTCATGCGGCTGTTGAAATTGTTGTTGTAGTGTTTTGCTGTTTTTTATTTCTATTTTATAAACATTGTTAAGAATACTGTTAATTACTTTAAATAACTGTTAATTAAAGGCCAACAGATTTGGTTACATAAAAACCTTAAGAGAAAATACACAGAAGATAAAAAGAGAAACACAATCAAACTTAAGTCAACATATGTTGGGTGAGCTAACTGTTGAACAGAGAAATGTAGCTAAGATGAAGAAAGTAAATAAAATAACAAAAACAACTTTGTTTTCCATAAGGGCATGTATACAGAAAATCAGCCAAGTGTGGGTTTTTTTTGGACTAACAAAAAGCAAAGGAAGTTTAAAATAAACAAGAGAAAAAGAAAAAAAGTCTTTAAAGATTTAATAAAAATTTAAATATTATAAAGAATTGGTAGAAATTGCTTAAATGATAGTAAGGTATTTAATTATAAGTATTATATAAATATTAGGTCTATTTAATTATTTTTTATTCTCAATACAAACTGTAGTAATGAATTTTTATTTTATTTTATAAAAACATGCAATTTACTTCAATGAAAAATAAACAACTGAAAAATTAAGCACTAATTTGGATTTTTCTTGTAAGTGTACTTATAATTATTTCCTTTACTTTCTACTTAAGTATGCTAAAACAAACATTGTAACTGTTTGTGTTAAGAAAAAAAAAAAAAAAAAAAAAAAAATCACACACCAACACATTTTTATGATTATGATGATAATGACAGTTATTACATATACTAATATTTGCTTTGGTAAATTGTTTAGTAAGTAAGACGAAAAAAAATGGCAAAGGATAAAAGTGTCTTTTATTTACGAAAAATTTGCATAATTCCATTTAGGTGATGACACTGTGCATGTTATTTATGTTGGCGAGTGCGAGTTAAAATGTATATATGAGTAATCATGAGTGTGAATTTGAACAGCTTCTATCTTTTTTCTTTCGCTTCCTCAAGTCTTAAAAGTTAACTAATTTAAAATTTTGTTTTAAAATTTCAGATTCGCAATTTACATGACCAACGAAAGCTAAAATGATACCCCTTGTTCTGCCCTTTGGCCCCTTTTGTGCTCTATTCTCAAAAGAATATAATAGTGTAAATGGAGCAGATGTTCTTTTCTAATAGTGTTGCCTTTAAAAGAAAAAAAAATATATATATGTTACATGTTTTATCCTCAAATTAAAGTTCAGCATAATAATTGATGTTAAAATTTTATAAAAAAAGATAGAAATTTCAAAAAAAAAAAAAAAAATACAATTACATCAAAAGCCAAAAAAAAAAACCGAATTTAGTAATTCGAAATTTCAAGCAAAAAGCGAAGGTTTACCGAAAATTTGAAATTTCACAAAAAAAAAAAAAAAAAAAAAATCCGTAATTTTACCAAAAATTAAGAAATTACAAAATTAGTCACACATTTTGTGTTCTGTTGTAAATATAAAAATAGCATGAATTTAGAAGATGAGGATAATTGTTAAACAGCAACGAAAACGTTATAAGTTTAAACTTTTTATAAAGATTTAGAACAAAGAAGTGCTTGATTATTTTTCTCTTCTTTTTTTTTTACTGGGTGGGAAACAGAAACAGAAATCTTACATAATATCTTAGAGAAGCTTTACATTACATAAAACAATTTTAATTATTTATGTACATAATAGTTATTTAAATATTTTTTATTTTCACACATAATGACTAAAGTGCTTCAAAAATTCCGAAGTTTAAGTGTTAATAAAATCGAAATTCGCACAACTTTGCAAAACCCTTTAAGAATTTATTCATCTAATGATATCCTTTCATTTCGCGTTGGAATTATTGGGTAATATTCAATGCCACAAAATTTTTTGGCGTAGTGTTATTTGCATTAAAAAAAAGAAACTGAAAAGAATATTACTAAAAATTCAATACAACCAAATATTGCTCTAATCAGTTTAATATTAATATATATGCTAGACATATGTATAAGTATTAGCATGTATATTCATTATTATGACAGTTTTTGTTATTTCAACTGTTGTTATTATTACGACCTTAGGTTCAGTACATACAATATATGCACATTAGGGCTATAATTAAATTTTTGGAAAAATTTTTTATTATTATTATTTTATTTTTGTATTTATACAATATTCATGTATTAATTTATTCTAATTTTACATAGTAGTTTTAAATTTATATACTATTGGATGAAACTTTAAGTTTCATGTTCGCGAGCATTTACACAGTGGATAAATATCTTGTACAACTTTTATTGCTATCTCTGCACATATATTACTACTTTGTTGCAAAGGAATTGCCAGTGTCTTTCAAAACACGCCTTTGCTTTTTGAAATTGGGTCAATGATTGTTCTAAGCCTTTGAAATTTTCTTCATTGAAGCATTGATCGGAAAACCAAATATCGTACCACTTTTGCACATATAAATTGGCAAATTGGATATAGTTTAGTTCGGTATTTTGGAATAAGTATAAAAGCTAAAATAGCAAGAATTTTCCTTGAATTCCATCGAGCATTGCTAAGTGGCGGTATGCTTTTAAACTTTATTTTGGGAAATTTGTTGTTGCTTTGAAAGTACCTGAATGCGGCTCCGACTTCATATAAGAACTTTATATCATCACATCAATTAATATTTTATTAATTCAAACAAACAACAAAATTTAATAGTATATAAATACGCAACAATTTCCATGCTTTTATTAATTAAATATATATAAAAAAATTAAATAAAAGTTTTTAAAATAAAAAGTTTTACAACTTTATCGTTTATTTTGTGATTTTTTTTAATTTTGCATGAATTTTGATTGGAAATGGTGTATTTTTGAAAACTCCTTTAAAAAATAATAATCTAGGCATTTAGTGATGATACAATCTATGAAATTCGGATAATTGCTTATATTTTTATATCGCTTTAATCATAAGGTATTTTACTCAAATTTTTACATATAACGAATTTTGAAACGCGATGAGTTGTAAACCGTAGGCAAATTTTTAAATCTAAAGCAGAGGATAAATTCCAAAATAGCATTTAAGTGATACGTATAGGAATATTTACAAATATCAGGTGTATATTTTTTAAAATTTTCGTGAGATAAAAATGGTTGCTTTCAAACTTCAACCCGATTCCTGCGAGAACTTTTTTAACGATCCGAAAAAATTATCATATTTTTTATTAATAACTTTTACACGACTATACTATGCCGTTTTTAATATTCGCAAAAAGTGTGAAAAAGTTATAGCCCTAATGCACATACTTAAGTATGAGTATGTTTTTTGAATGACAAATGCTTTATGTTTTTGAAATGTTCATAAAATGCTTGTTTGTACTTATATTAATTTGAAATGTTTGATACTCGACTACTGAAGCCATAAACATTACAATAACTAATATGATACATATTAAATAAATTTAATATACTGTAATAATACTAACAAACTAAAGATGTGTATGTGTTAGCGAGGAGAAAAAATAGATTTCCTTTTCATAATATTATATAATATAATATTTTAGGAATACTAAACTAGATATTGAAAATCACACGATATTACTTAAAAATAATTATTTCCTCTTTTATGAAATACACATATATTAAATATATGAAAGTAAGAAATATGGAGCTCTACTTTTTTAAAGTTAAAAATATGATCTCCAAATACATGATTATTAAATTAAAATCAAAAATATTTAATTAAATTTTCTGATTTTTTTTTTACATGACCTTGTTTCTTTGACAAATATTTTCTTGGCCTTCTTTACGTAAAAATATTTATTTTATTTTATTATTTATAAAAAATATTTAATATGACACTTGTCGCTGATACAGTCTTGTCCAAATAGCATATAATTTTGGCCCCATTTAAGGAGTTTTACGATCATGTTTATACATATTATGTATGAGTATAAAAATACATACATACTAATGTATGTATAGCTATGAGAGTGTGTAAAATATGGTAAGTTTGTTTATGATTGTGTAAAATTCAACTTATGTAATATATAAATACAATATGTAATTGTTTGCTTGCGTACACATTTACTAAATATATTTATATAGAGAATAACTTATGTCTGTGTTGAAATATTTGCAATTATATACACAAAACCTACATTTCAGCATATGGGGCATTTTCAAATAATGGCCCATAAAGAAACAAAAAAAGAAATATATATATATATATATATATATATATATAAACTTTTCAGAAATTTTGACACCATATTAGATAAAAATGTTAGTCGAGAATATAGATATATATATATATATATATATATATATATATTTTTATTTATATATGTATTTATATATATATATATATATATATATATATATATATATACATATATATTTATATGTATATATGTATATGTATATATATATATATATATATATATATTTCGGCATAATAAAATCCCTTGATTCGAATGCATATACAATCAGTTGTATGTACTATAACTTTCGTGTAGGCGACACGAAAGTTATAGCGCTTTTCAATTTAACATATACAAATTTTTACAACGTAGAATTTTATGTATAATTCTTTTTAAAATTATTTATAATATCAAAACTTACTGAGTTCTTCAAATAAAATGTTTATATTTTCAAAGTTTGATGGTATTACTTTAGCATATTTCACGGTTACCTAGTAAAACAATATTTTCAATATTTCAATACCATTGGTTAAGCATATTTTACAGTTTTCTAGTAAAATTTAAAAAAATTTCTTTTTGGTTTTCGGTAATGGCAACTACTTATTAAATTAGTTTCTCGGTAATGATGTGTCATTATTATTTGCCTATTCTCTATTACATAAATAGGTACTCAATAGTATAATAGCACAGTAATATTGCAATCACGCGGATGAGTTAGCTAGAGCGCTGGATTAGCAATCAGAAGGTTGTTGATTTAACCCCATTCTGATGCTGTTAGTTTTTTAGAACAAAATGTTTAAAAAAATATTTTATAGTTTTTGTCACTTATGAAATTAAGTGCAAGATGGCGTACTGAGTAAGTCGTTAGTCGCTAAAAACGAATGGTTAATTTGTTCCAAGTTTAGATCTCACTGACGGCAACATTTTTTTATTTTCGTTTAGATACATATTTTTCAGTATCCCTAGAGTCTAAAAATAACTGCACGAATTTGTAGACAACTAGAAGAAAAATAACTAATTAATCAGACAAAAAATAAGTAGTTTATTTTTGTTTCCAATTATACCTGCTAGCAAAGTTTTTACTAGGAAGTTATTACTCGATTTATTGTACACACAAAGAGAACCTGCGTTATAAAATCAAGTTTATTTTTCTTATTTTTTAGCAAAAATCGTATTTAAAAATTTAACTATGATACGTACTGAGGTATTTTTAAAACAATTATAGAAAGCGATTGATTCAAAAATTAAGAATGAAATTTAAATATGAAAATTCTAATATTAAGTACAAAATGTACTCAAGTAATTGATTAAGTCTAATTTGGCTTGAATTAAGAGAAAAATCTATCTGTGAGAGAATATGAGCGGAATTAAATTTACTCTCTGCTCTCTCACTCTCTATTTGTCTATCGGTATGGTTTCAAGTTTCGTCATGGCGTTTTTTTTTAATTTTTTAACTTCTATTGAATAACGACTTACGCCTGCTCCAACTCCTTAAAGTGTTTAATTTAGAAGGTGATTTTGATTACTTAAAAAGTAAATTCAAATAAAATTGTTTGAAAAATTGAGGCATATGGCACATATAACTTATTTTGAAAAAAAACTAAGTTCTAAATACAATTTTGTTATTTATTTGTTAGCATAATTATAATTAAATAAATAAACAAATAATAACAAACTGTACTTAGTATGTAAACTTATTTCCAAAAATATTTTATGTATTATGTATTATGTATTGTTATGCTAATTTTTTTTCAAAATATACAGAAAATGAAAAATTCTTTCTTCAGAAATTATATCTTGATTTAAGTACAATTTCTACTTACATATTTATATATGTATGTATATTTATATATAATTTGTAATTTTTTATATTAATATTGTGCTAACAGAAGGGGGAAGGGGAAAGCAAATTTTATTCTGCTCTCTTTAAATTTTTTTTGTATTGCTTGTTTTGTTATGTATTCATAAATAATATAAATATGTAAGCAGGACTTGTACTTAAATCAAGGCATTGTTTCTCAATAAATGAATTGATTACCTTAAAAAAAGTTACTTATTTCTAAGAAAGAATTTTTCCTTTTCCGCATATTTTGAAAAACTAAATTGAAAATTAGTTAGAATGCTATGAAAATGCTGTTTCAATTTATTAATTTCATAATATAGTTTGACATCGATGAGGGTACCAATTCGATCGACTTCAAATTTGAAAATTGGCTGATATGCGATTCTTATACTTTAAATAAGGTAAATATTCAATATAATTTTTTTTGTATTAAATGCATGAAAACCTATATTTATAAATTTTTCTTAAGATTTCAGGATTCATTTCGAGAGGCAACTGCTAAAACTTCCGATTTAGTGAGGTTTTAATAATGAGTGTTTAATGAAGACATAATAAACAATAAAATTGAAAAAAATTAATATATATATATATATATATATATATATATATATATTTCAGTTTAGGCAAGTATGAAATTACTGAAAACCAGTTCATTATGTATCAATTTAAGTAAGAACACGACCTTAAACCATGCTAAATTTCAAGTTCAATATTACTTAAATCAAGTGCATTTTGAGATTAATTTTGATCCGGTTATTTTAAAATAAATCCTTTTTATGCTCACTTTAAGTATAAACTTAGGCTTAAAACAAGCCAAGCCAAAATTTTAGGTTAATTTAATCTAAAATAGGCTTAAATAGAGATAATTCTTCACTTAATTCGCACTTGGTTTAAGAATATCCATATTTACTGTACTTTTAACACCATACCGGATTTATTTTTTGAGTGTACGAAAATATATTTTATTAGAGTTTATTACAAATGAAATACTATTTTATGGAACAAAAATGTTTTTTGGTCCACAAAATTTAGTGTTTTTCGAAATTTTTTTAAAAGCTTCTACATTTCCGTTAAACATTACACCTCCATATACAAATTATGTCAATTATGGTAAATTTCTTGCTGACCATGTGTGTTATGCCAAAAGTTTCCTGTTTTCAACTACCAATGGCATTTTACTTAAATTTATGGTTCACTTTACTTAAATTTATTATCCAATATTCATGTAAATTGCAATATGCCACATAAAAATATAAAGGCAGAATGTGAAATTTTTGCGTAAATTTCAAAAAGTTTACAAAATTTGTTTATTAAATTTATTTTTACTTCTCCTTCGATTTTATTACGTAAAATAAAAAAAAAAGAAAAAAACTAAGTTTACACAGTAAGCTATAGTATTCCATTAGAAACTATGAATGTGCCTCGTAATGAATTGATTTTTTTTCAAATTTTTCGCTCTTGTTTTACAAACTTTGAGATTATCTACTACGTTGGCTATTTCGGGCACATCAGCGAGATATAGCGCAGAATTCTCATAATTACGATAAGTATCAGTCCCTGTTTCAAGATTTGTATTCCGTTGAGGGAAAAACAGACCTTGCGCAAAAAAAAAAAAAAAACACCAAAAAATTTTAAAAATTAAAAAAATTTTGTCATCAGAATTTGTATATAATGTAGAAAGTCTGTAAAATAACAAAGAAGGTATATAATTTATCGATAAGTTAGTTTATATTAGATTGAGTGAGATCAAATTTTTTTATAGCCTTTTGTTAAGTTTTTGAATTTTGAACAATAATCATGATTGCAAAATGAAACCTATGGCTCTAAAATTTTGCAATATTTTAGTCTTGTAAGTTCAGATCTGTAACCCATTTGTTTTAAACGGTATTACCACAAAACTTATTAGGGATTAAATTCAATTTCAGCCGGGATAAAAATTTTTGGTAATTGCCCATATAGAGGATATAAAGGGACATGTAAAAGGTAGTTGTGGACATGTGATGCTTTAACTATATTTGTTGTTTATGTACATGAATATACAAATTGTAAAATCTTTGTTGTTGCTATTTTTGTTGCTGCTGCCGTTTGGTTACAAATGTCCAAATTGCTTTTTTTTTTGCTTTTCTTGTTGCTGATATTGTTGTTTTATATTGCAACAGCTGTTTATACTGGGTATATAAGTATGAAACTAACTGTTGACTTTTATACATGTACGTGCGTTTATTTAAGCACGAATAAAAATTAATTTATTTACAAGGATATTTTATATAGTGTCATACACACATACATATACATAGTACATTACAGATACATAACTATACTTTGAAATTTAATATTTTATTTGTTAATTGAAATTTAAATTCATCAATATCATGGCACTCAAAGATATTGTTGAACTGTTAAATGTATTCTATTGGTATGTTTTATATTGTATTAAAATATAAATTTTATGGTAAAATATTTGTTGCTCATAGGATTCATGATATGATTTATGACAGTAACATATTGTTGTGTTCTTTTGATATTGGTTCAATAATTTCAACATTTATTAAATACTCTTGTCTAAAATAAAGCCATTTTGAAGAACTCGGTATTTTAGTCAATGTTGTAAAATAGATTTTATTTGATTTTATTCTTATAGCAAATGTAATATTTGGGGACGGGATGTTTATGCATTTAAAAAGTGTGTTTTAAGCGCTTAAAAAATGTACCAAAAATGTTAAAATATGTTCTGAAGACAAATAAAATATGCACTTATTTCTTAACAAATTTAAATTTTTATTATTAAAAACTCAAAAAGAAATATGTGAATATTGATTATGAAGAATTTTAAAAAACGTTGTGTATTTAAAATATTAAAAGATTTTAAAATATATGTTATTTTTCCAAATATTTTTTTCAATGGAAAATTTTATATAAATTTTAAAATTTAAAAAAAACGTTAATTCTTCAAAAATTTTACTACCCCTGTGAGCTAGTAAAATTTTATTTTCCTTATAACTATCAAAAATTTACTAATGACATACTTTTATACTACAAAATTAAAAATAAATATAGAATAAAGAACTTAGACAGCTTTTGTGCATAGAAAATTACCGTTCGACATCAACAGATATGATGGATGCATTTTTAAATAATGTGGAAAGATTTTATTGTTTTTCCGTTTGAATCTAAAATTGTAACAACTGCATTGGCAACAGTTCTTTCAACGGCTCTTGTCTTAATGATAGATCGATATTTCTAAAATGATATTAAGGGTGGCTCTATATAGCTTATTGTGCTCTTAGACACAATAATATCACAGCTTCTTTAAAAAGAATTAATCAATTATCGATGTTTAAAAAAAAACCTATGAAAATCAAAACAAATATTTCATGCACATAACTCGATATATAACGAACTTGTTCTGCCTTCAGATAAATGACTGAAAGTTTGATCCTGAAAGTCCGTATTTATTTCTATGTTTTAAGCTGTCAAAGGGCTGATACACCAAAAAATTTTTTAAGGACAATACTTCTCCCAAACGAAATTATTTATTTTGTGTAATTTCTTATCTTAATACGAGATGAATCAGGAACCTTTTACAAAAATCAAGGTCATTTTGTGATTACTAGTATTGGAGATATGACTTACCTTTTAATAATTTGTCAATGGTATTTTTAATATTTTAAAACATATTTTAGCTATTCTGAAAATTTTGTTATTTAGACTTAAGTTGTTTTTTAAAAAGTCCACAAAATTATTTTTTTCTACACAAAAAATAATTTTAAATTTGAGCATTACATTAAATATGATACAAAAATATGCTTTTATGACAAAATATGCAAAAAAAAATGCATTTTATAGAAAATATGTATAAATATGCACTATTAAACCGATGCTATTTTAAACTAAATTCTCTAATTCGCAAAGATATTTAGCTTAGTCACTTCTAGAAGTAAATACAAAAAACATGCATTTGCCTGAACTTCCGTTCATTGGTAATATTTATAGAAGTTGAATGATAAACTTCTCAATGAGTCCAATTTGCATAAAAATTACAAATTTTTCACTATAATCTACTTTAACCGAGTGGTTTTATGGAACTTAAAGTGCAAGTGTGGTTATTTTTTGCTCATTTTTTTTATCTATTAACAGCAAAAACTTTTTGGTTTTCGGTAATGGCAACTACTAATTAAAGTAGTTTCTCGGTAATGAGGCGTGATTATTATTTACGTACTTTGTATTATATATATAAGTACTCAATAGTATAATAGCATAGTAATATTGCAATAACGTGGACCGGTTGGCTAGAGCGCGGGATTAAAAATCAGAAGGTTGTTGGTTCAAACCCATTCTGATGGTTTTTTATAACAAAATGTCTAAAAAGATATTTTACATAAATTAGTGCACCATATTAAAACATTAGTTATTAAAAGCGAATGTTTAATTTGTGTCCAAGTACAAATCTCACTAACGGCATTTTTTTTTTTTATTTTCATTTAAGTACATATTTTTCAGTATCCCTAGAGTCAAAAAAATAACTACATGAATTTGTGGACAACTCGAACAAAAATAACAAAAAGTAAGTAGTTTATTTTTGTTTCCAATTATACCTGCTAACTTACCAGGAAAGCAAAGTTTTTGATGGGTTGTTAATCTAAATCTTGATATTGTTATTTCACTCTAAAAACTCATTATCTTGTCATAAGTAATAAATCAGTTTCTTTTCCATTTGAATGTTTATTGTAGCGATTCTTTAAACTACTTATTCAAAATAACCATGAATGTTAAATCTTTTGTCTATTGAAATAATCTTGTTACATAATATAGAGGATATATATTTATATTAGAAAGGCTTTTAAAACAATGTTCACATTTGCAATGTTTTATCAAAATTACAAATGATTTTGTACAAAGCAGTGTCTAACAAAATTCAGTAGGATATATGTTACGAATTATTTAAAGTAATTTAAATATTGTAATTTGAAAAAAAAAAAGAATGGAAATATTTAATGTACCTTAATGTAATATACCTTAAGTGTATTGTTATTTATTTGAACGAGAATAGAAAATTTTTTTTAAAAACTTACGCGGGGTAGAAGGGGGTCATTGGCTACGGAGGCTCGTCTGCCTTGTCCAATTATCTTTAGAATGAACTAATCATTTTTCGAAAACAAATTAATTTTATTTTCTTTTACTACTGATATCTGATCTTTCACATTTTCAATCTCTATATGTTGGAGACGTTATAAATTGTATTTTCGAAATTGTTGACATTGTTAATGTTCGAACGAATATTGGCTCTCCGGCGAACATTAATATTTGGAAATTAATAAATGCTTCTATTTTTCAAAATATATACATTTTGAAAAAATAGAAGCATTGGTCTACCAAAATTCTATTTATTTTAAAATTATTTTCTTATGTAATTACAATTTTTTATAAAATGTGCATCTGAACTATTAGAGTGAATATATTGAATACTATACTTAAATTGTATTAAGAAGAATATCGTAAAGTATTTTAAATACTATTAAATTTATAAATAAAAAAAATCAATTTACGATCGTGTACTTATTTCCAGCAAAAAAGGAACTGGAAAAGAGCTGAAAAAGTCAAGATATTAACATTGTGTTGTCATTGGAAATAAGTACTTAGTGCCGTAAAAGAGTTACAGAAGTTCTTTTTTAACCCATGATTGTCATTTGAAATACTTTTCTTAAAGCTATGTTTATAAATTTTTAGAAGTTTTCTTTTCTGTTTTAGCCTTACTAGAAGATAAAAAATATCGTCGCAAGAATTAAAGAACGCTGTAACTGACAAAAAATCGAAAATACGTTTTTTTGCATCATTTTTATTAGAAAAAAATACTGCGTCGATTGGTCCCGGTCCCATATTTATATGATGAAAAAAATTCACTTACACCGTCTGCGTTTTGAAAAATACCAGTGTCTTCTTTGTCGTAAGCCTAACAAAAACTAGTATTTTTTTACATTTGTTGCTTACGACACTTTTGCGTCAGCAAAATTTTTCAAAACTAACACTTACACCATTCTTTGCGTATGTGATTCATTATAAAGTATCAATTATTACAAATAAATATCATTTATTTTAAAAATTATTCAAGATAACACTTTTTGTCAGTAGTAAAGTTTTAACAGTGTGACACTCATTCTGAAGGTGCCCGGTAAAATAATTTGTTTACAATTTTAATTTTAATCAATGTAGTTTTGAATTTTTTGTTTTAGGGTAAAGAACAATTTTTATTAAATTTATTCATTCCAAGTACATACGAGTATATCTCTATCAAGTGCAACGGAACTCTTCGTGACTTAATCATTTTGAAATTATAATAATGGAAGAACAAGGAAATTATGGTTTAGATCTCAAGAAAAAGCCGGCTGAGATTAAGAGTGAATTTATTTTCAGGCAAGATGCATCAAACAAAGAGAAAATGAGCGTCCATCATAGTATAATAAATAATGCTGACAACGTATGTGTGATGTGAGTGTCACCCAAAGTCATATGACTCCATAAAATACAATTCTCCAATATCTGGAAGTCGCAAATAATATAACAACGATATAATACAGTCTTACAGTAGTGACAAAATTGAACAATCCAAAAGATCGCAATGGACAGAATTAAAACGCAAATCAGATTTCAACATATCTTACTTAGACTTTATGGATGAAGAAAATTCTGAAGACATTTTATTACTAAATGAAGCATATTCATCTGAAAATTCTGTCAGTTGGGATGAATTAGAAGATGAGTCTAGTGAAATGGAAGAAGATACTAGTGAGAAAAAGAACAAGAAGCAGAAAAGTTTGAAGACAAAAATGATAAAAAATATTTTTGCAGGAAGTGAATCTGAGGCTATAAGTATTGAAAAAGGTAAAACAAAAAAAAAAATTAAATTGCAGAACTATACATGTAGACAGAAGGGAGAAAGTTACACCAATATAAGAGGCAAAAATATAGAGGGGAAAAAATTGAAGGAAAATACTTGTATTGAAAAAGAGTGCCATTACAAATGTTCTGAGATCACAGAAGAGCGACGTAAAGTTTTATTTGCATTTTTTTGTGGCCTTGAAAGCGCCCAAAGACGTAAAGACTGGATTGCTCAAGCGGCGTTAAAGAAAATTACCAAACGCAGTAAGTACGGTTCACCAAAGTTGACCAAAGAGGAAAAGAAACCCTCCAGAAGTAATTGAATTTACCAAAAATTTTGTTTATTCCTTACCTCTGTTGCCCTCTAATTATTGTAGAAAAAATAATAAACAGTCATACCTTCCAGAGGAATTTAAAAATATTACAAATTTATACTCTATTTACGCTGAGAAGTGTAGAGAAGAAGACCAGAACCCTATGTCATTTAAAGTGTTTTCGGTATATTTTAAAAACACATTTAACATTGGTTTCCACGTACCCAAAAAGGACAAGTGCCCCATGTGTTCTTGTAAATCATACGATGTACTGATAGCAGAGGACACAGACAAAATAAATAGACATTTAAAAAATAAAGACGATTCAATGAAAAGATTTCTTTTTCAACAAAATTTATATGAAAGATACAGAAGCGTTATTTGTGCAAGTTTTGATTCACAAAAGGTATTGAAGAGCCCTCACGGCACTAGAAATATGTCCCTATACTATTCACGTAAAATTGCAGTTTATAATTTTACAATTTATGAGAGTGGAACTCGAAAAGATTTTTGCAATGTGTGGACGGAAACCGATGCTCGCAGAGGAGCAAATGAAATATCAACTTGTTTGTTCAATTACATTATAAATGATGTTGACAAAAGGGGTAATGTAAAGACATTACTACTTTATTGCGACTCTTGTTTTGGCCAAAATAAGAACAAAATCGTCCTAGCCATGCTTCATTATGCCCTTTTCACAATGCGAAAACTTAAAAGTCATTCAAATAAGTTACCCAATCTCAGGTCACACATACATGTCAGTGGACAGTATGCATTCAGTTATAGAAAGAGCGGTTAAAAATACAACTGTGTGAGCTCCTTCTCAGTGGCCAACTATCATGGAAATGGCTAGAAAAAACCCTTTTCCCTACGAAGTTCATGTACAAGGTGGAAACTTTTTTATGGGTTTTAACGACATCGCAAACAAATTCTTTAAAAAGAATGTAAATATTCATATTTCTACCATAAATACAGTACTTTTAAAAAAGAGCAAACCTAACATGATATTTGTAAAAAGATCTATGGCTGATGATACTTGGAAATATGAATAACGCTAAACCAAATGAAAATTTATATACCACTAAATTACCGATTTCTTACCAAAAATACAATGATTTAAAAAGTCTTGTAAACAAGAAAATTATTCTACATAACTACGCAAAAGAATTTCTGGACCTGCACCATAGCAATAAAGTAGCAGATTACCTATCACAAACCGATGAAAAAGACTGAATATTTTAGAAAAAAGGCTTATCCTGTTGATATTGATGTTGATTATTAAATAAATGTACTCAAATCTTTGCGTGTTGTTCAAAAAATATTTTTCCCACTTTATTCACCTTAACTTACAGCTATTAAGTTTTACTTAAAAAAAACCAAATGTGTCACTTAAAGCGTTTTAAAATTCTAAAATTTTATTTTCATAAAAAAATAATTGTAATTACAGCATTTTATAGGTCTGTGTAAGAAAAATCGTTTGCTGTAAGCCGCAGAATCACTGAGAATAATAGACTTGAGAGGAAATGTTTACAGCCAATATATAAAGCTAGAAAAAATAAAAATACGTTTTTAAAATTATGTTCCTAAGTTGTATAGTTTTTATGATATGAATTTTTTTCTACTTTCATAGAGGTTTTTTGGCTCTGGTGAACATTTCATGTTTCGTCAGTTACAGCGTTCTTTAATTCTTGCGACGATATACTTTAAAATTTATGAAATTGTAATTTTCTTAGAAATTATTAATCTTTTTTCTACTGATAATACATTTATTTTAACTTTTTTGGGAAGTAGATATTAATAGCTTCCAAAAAAACATAAAATACGCACTTAGTTTTACTTCTGAAGTGGTGAAAATGTTCTTTTTTGGAAACACTTGATCATTTTTTACTGTAATATAATTTCACTAATACGAGGGGTGCTATTTATGCTTTTCGCAATATACATTAAATCTGATACCAGAGTTATTAATTATAATGCTTTTAAAGGCTTAAAATCTCAGAAAATTTTTTTATATAAAGGCTATTTATGTTTCCAAAAGTTGCTTAAAAAATCGTCTTCGTCAAAAGATTTAATTTTATAATTAAAAATTTTTATGAAATTCTTTTGCATAAATTTCGATGTGGATTAATTGAAAACTAATATATTTTTACACTCTAATCAACCCTTTAAAATTAAATTGCATACGGATCGCTGATAGGCAGAATCAAGTCATGGACACTGTTGGCTCCATAATGAAGTTTGTGAAGGCCTTCTAAAAACGGTCGTTTTGCCAAAAAGCTTTAATGGTGTATATGCACTGATTATGCAACACCAACATGTGACATATCATGAGATGGAAAAATTCTTGGGAATTAATTCAAATAAAAAGTTTTTCTCTCTTAACCCTATATAAGTTTACAATTGTATAAAAAAATGCTTAAAAACGTGCTTATGAGAATGTTACAGATGACGAAATATGGATCTATGCTTATGACTTCGAAACAAAGGATCAGTCAGCAGTATTATTCCATCAAAATTTGCCCAACACCACAAAAGTTGCACCCATTCGAAGCAATTATTATCAAACGTAGATTGTTTATTAAGAATTTGCTAGAGTAATGTTATTTGTGAATAGTATGTACTCATTTGTTTGCCGAAAGCGTTCCAAGAAGTAAGGAAAATTAACTGCCGTACTCGGATCATTCTCCATTAGGGCAATTCTAGTCTTTATGCATTGTTAAAAAAAACGAAAGTTTTATCAGCACAAACATCGAATTGTAAATTGATTGATTACATTAATCAATATCAAAATAAATTTCGTGGTCAACTTAGAAAATCGGAAATTGTAACAAAAATATATGTTTTTAAGATGCTTCAATCAAAGTGAAAAAACTGTCTTAGATTTGTTTCAAAAGTATCAGAAAAGATATTGGCCATCATTAGTAATACTCTAGTAAACAATAATGTCGTTTTTAAACAGAAAGTTTATCTTTTTATAACTTTTTTGCAAAATATATATGGCACCACTCATATTACTCATACGCCTACATGGTAAAAAAATAAATAAAATACTATTTAATACATAAACACTTTTATATAAAATTCTGGCAATTTTATAGAAATTTCTGATTATAAATAAATTAATTATTAAAAAAGTTATTACACGTTTTAAAAATTTTCTTCAAAAATTTAATTCCTTACAAAGCAAAAAAATTATTGGAAGAAGAGCCTTTTTATATAAAGAAACACACTTAAAGTCCCTGGTAGTATTTGTTTTTAAGGGGAATGTGTGTTAAATTGTTTCACGATGTAATTCTTAAATTAATATTTATAATAATTTAATTTTAAAAATATTTAATATTTATTTTGGCATATCAGATCCTGATTAAATGAGCGTGACTCTTTGTAGTTGCAAAAATAAAAATTTCTCTATATTTCGCTTTAATTTTTAATCAATAGGTAATAATTAAAAATTAATTATAGTAAAATTAGAAGAAAAAAGAATATGTTTAAATTATTTTATATTAAACTAGCTGAAAGCCTCTGCGTTGCATGAAATTTAAAAGTTGAATAAAAAAATATTTTAAAATATTTTATTCAAATCCTAAATTTTATCATATTTTAAATACAAATTTAATTTTTAATTAATAGCTAAAAATTAAAAATTTATTATAGAAAACATAGTATAACTATATTATTTTATTCCAAGCTGAATGCTCCTGCATTGCATGGAATTTAAAAGCTAAACAAAAAAAAATATTTTAAAATTTGTCCAGCTGTTCTCAAATATCGACATTTCCCGTAATGCTTCTTTAAAACTTACAGTTTTATTGAAAAAGTAATAAAAAGTTATTTCAAAAAACTGCAATATTTTCGCCATTTTCATCCAAGTGCAATTAATTTATACCCTATACTTCCTTACATTCTAAAATTCATCTATATTTAATATACGGCCATGTTCTTTATTTCAAAGTGATTTAAAATCGAAAGTGAAAATGAAATAGATCTATTATGCTTAATGTATTCCGTAATTCGAGTGCAATTATATTCAATTTCATTTTAACTGACAATAAATATTTTTATTAAAAATAAAATATAATATTAAAAAGAAAATTTATTCATTTTTTTAGAAAATCCTGTCTAACATAAAATTTTTTAAGTTAGTTATTTAGAAAAGGTTCTTGTGCCATTAAATTCCTAACATCTTGTTGGCTATTTATGTCGAACGTTTGGATAGAAGATGTTCTTTCAACCGATTTATACAAACTATATACAGTTGCAATTTCTTCCATATTTTCCAATCTGAAAAATCCTCAATAAATTTCAATCTTATAAGTAAATGGATACTTTTGTCTTGATTAAATAACATGTTTTGTTTAACCCGTATACACCCTTTGAACGATAACCTATACTATTTATAAAATCAGAATTTTTGAGTTGATTTAACGATGTTCGTGCGTTTGGCAGACTGCCTGTTCAAATGAACCTTAAAATATCTCGTCTTAAATATATTACCATTTTAATAAAATTTCCATAAATAAGTTTTTTGTAATCTAAATCTAAGCACCAAATTTCATAAAGTTCGGTCCATAATTGACCAATAAATTCTATATCCAAGGACCACTTTAATAAAGTGCATAAATTAATTAATATTTGATATAAATAAGGTTTTTAGAAGTAGAAACAACAGGGAATTCTTTTAAATATATATGGAATATATATATATTCCATAATAAACCAATTTTGTTATAAATTGTTATATACAATAAAAGCATTTTGTATTTCTAGATTAAAAAAAATTCCTAAAAAAATTACGAAACAAAATGCAATCGAATAAAGCTTAATTGTCGAAATTCATAGCACAAACCATAGATTAATACGTAGATATTTATGTAAGAGAAAAAAATCTGATTCAATTGTCAAAAAAATAATTTATGCAGCAATATAATACATATATTCACATATATTTTGTTTTTGTGTTTTGAAAAAAATTGAGTAAGTTTTTGAAAATTAGTTTGTAGTTTATTGTTTAACATTTTCATATAGTTTTTTTTTAGAATTTTTGCATGTTTGGCTTTAGTTCATTAAATAATTGTAGAAGAATACAGTGTAAAAGTTTTATTGGACACTAAGAAGAATGGAATGCATTTTCTTGCCCTCCACATTTTTTGTAAATTTAGTTCGAAGTACCTCTCACATAAACTTCTAGTTGTATTCTATGGCATAAACTCAGTAAAAAAATTTCATTTTCACATGTAAATGAAATGTAGAACTTGGCCGATATATTTCTAAAATACGACAAACCAATATATTCTAACTTTAGAAAATTTTATCATTTTGTATTATAATTTAAATCCTCAATAAATTTTTCATAAATATTTTATTTATTCACTTTAACATGTATGAGTATAATTTTTAATAAATTTCATATGAAAATATATGTGTCTAAAACGCGTTCAACGTTTCTATTTTCTAAACATAAACTTAAATAAAACAACAATTTTTGTTCATTTTAATTTATAACTCTTGTTGCTAAATACTCGTATCCAGCTAAAAAGATAAAAGGCAAAACAATTTTAATATTCATAATAACAAAACATTAATAAAACACTTGAAATTTAAAATTGTGCTTTATTTTGTGCATGTAATAAAGTCATATTAATAATGATTGCAATAAAGTTTTTTTTTTGCTTTTTCTATTTTTATGCATAAATATAAAATAACACAATAGTGGTAAAGGCGGCAACAGAAGCCGACTTTGATTTAGCTATACAGACATGTTGCATATTTTATTATAAAGCTTTTGAGCAAATATGCTCTCGCGAACACACATATATAAAAATATTTAGTTATTGTTTTCATAACCATGAGTAACACATATCGTACTTATAACAATATAATCATACCCATATTAATAGTAGTTTTTCTCTTATGTTGCTGCTGCTTTTTTTTCATGTGTGTATATTTTATTTATGATCTTAAACTGTATTGCCATACATAGTGTTGCATTTGTGTATGTGTGTAAATAAAATTTTACATAAACAAAAATGTTGCATATTGTATATGAGAAAAGTATTAGAGAGCCAGTAGAGATGCTCAGCCATTGAATGAATGTTAGTGGCCGGCTAACCACTGAGTCTATGACCAGAGCATAATAAAAACCATTAAACCAGCTTCATTTACAGGCATAATTGTTGCTTCATATAGCAACAGCGCAACTAGATATTAGACACACATAACTATAAACTATAATAATAGAAATAGAAAAAAAAAAAGAAAACAATAATGTTTTGTCTACTAATGCACACAAAAAATATGGGCATTTTATTTGACCAAGATATTATGCAACATATTTTCATGATATATTTACTTATGCTACGAGTAATAAGAAAAAAACTTAATTAAATATTAGAAATATTTAAAGCACTAGATTCATTTAGAAATGAGGAACTATTTCGTAAAAAATTTATTCATTACAATACAAAAAAAAAAAAAAAAAATAAGTAAAAATGGAAGGGTAATCCTAGACTTACAAAATTTTATACGGGCGTATAATTATTAAAATTTATTATTATTAATCATACGCTTTTGTAGTAAAAATTAAATATGTATTTAACACACACTTAAAGCTTCGGTTGCCATGAAATGAATTAAAATGCTAATATAATGGCTCTCCACTACTTACATATAAGCAGTACCTATAACTCATTATTTTAAGATGATGATGTCATTGGAGGCAACTACTTGCCTAACACTATTACAAGTAGGCATTTTAGAAAGTCATTAATTAGATGCCATTACAAAAACTAATTATTTCCAAGCAGTTCAATAATACATTAATTTAAATTTTATTAGTAAAAACAATTGAAACTAGTTATATTACCGGTTACAAATAACTTCTGAAACAAAAGGATTCAAAAAGCTATTTTACTTTTCTGTTTTTTTTTTTAATCGTAAAAAGATTTTGAAAATTTAAATTACATATAACATTGGTCCCAAATCGATTTTTTTTGGCAATAGTGCTGTAACTTGTGAACCATTGGCAGTATCTAAATAAAATTTTACATGATCTGAGCTGAGATGTTTTCGACTTGACTTGGTGGAGTACAGGTCCCTAGCATGTCAGGTAGAGGTCACCTCGGGAATGTAAATGCGATGAAATAAATTTCGCCACATTTAATTGAATTTCGCCAAACCATGACCCGAAAAATTTTACACTTAGATTTTAAGCCTATTTTTGAGAAATAGTATTGAATTTTGAAGCTAAATTAAATTAAACTAGTAGAATGAAATTTTGGCTCAATATAAGTAAGATTGTTTTAGAATCAGCGAATTAAAAAACACTCTCACTTTTTCGTGCCAAAATGCTTGAAATCCCGGTCTGCAAAAAAATTGTTTTGACCTTTTCATTAAAATTATTACCTAGTCGTTGTAAAAGTCGTGGCTCATAAAACTGATTTTGTGCATTTAACTGTTTTTGTTGATTTCGGATTTTAAATTTTAAAATTTAAAAAAAGATCAAAATTTATAAAGTTTTGAAATACCTTATGGGGAAACTATTGCCAAAAGTCCCCCAATTTGCTTTGCACGTATTTTCATTAAATTTCTTCTGAATACATTAAAAAAATTCTTTAGTCCATAAAAAAAATATTTTATAAGTGAATGGATATTACCACCTTTTTGGAACATTACCCAAAAAATTTGATTTTTTTTTTAAATTCAGATTAATATAACTTTATATCGAATGGATATACTCATATGATTATCAAGAATTTTGTAAAAAATCTGGTATTTTGGGAACTACAAGTTATAAAAAAACTTTACAAGTACGAGACCGAAAATTAAAGTAAAATTTGCTTAGAACTAAATATCTCTTAAACTAAAAGAGATAACCTTCACGTGTGAGCACGATCTTTTAGAGATTGACAATGGCTAACTATATGTACTTTTTTTTACATTTAAGTCATAAATTAATTTTTGTCGAATTTTTAAAAAAAATTACATACCCGAGGGGACCAAATTTGGAGGTATACCCTTTACCCCCATGACCAGCTGGGATCATTTGCTCCACCAAGTCAACTTGAAAACATGTTGCTTATGACCGCGTGAAATTTTATTTAGATATATCCTACGATTCCAAAGTTATAGAATTATTGAAAAAAAATCGTTTTGGGACCACTATGCAGAATTCAGAAACTTAACATTAACCAAAAATTAACAATTTCTAAATACATCCCAGATTAAAAATGAATAAAAACATTTTTAAATTTTTAAAACTTGATATTTAATTTTTATGTATCTAAAAAATTAAAAAAAAAATTAATTTCCTTGAAAAACCTCTTGCTTTATGTTTTTAAATTAAAAAGCTAAACAAGAAATTAATAAATTTTCTCTTTTTTATCCTCCAATTTCTTAAGAAAAATAGGAAACAAAACAGCATTTGGAGAAAATTATTTTATTTAATTTCTCAGCAAAAAATATGCATTTACTTTTAAAGGAATAACAGTTTTACTACATTAAATGTAGAAATAAGTTAATATTTTTTACTTTAGTGAAAGTTATTCAATGCTAATATCAAAACTAATGATTAGGAATTCTGAAAACACACGTTCTTAAAACCACACTAATATTTTATTATTATTTTTAATTAATAACTTCCTTCTAATAACATAAGTGCATTATGTTTAATACATTTCCCTTGATTATTTATTTTATGGTAATCATTTTTTCAGTTCTTTTTTTCTTTTTTTTTTTTTTTTTTTGATAGTAATTTTTGCCGTAAAATATTGCTTTTCAGATAGAAAATTGATAAATTTTAAAAATATTAAATTGAATTCATACACTAAAATAATAGAAAGCAATTAATAGGAATCATAAAAGTATAGTATTCTTATAATGACAAAAAAATCAATGCTTTTGTAGCTATTTTTCAGCACATTTCAATAATACTTTTCACTTTTTTGTATTTTTTTTTTTTGTTAGATTATATTTAAATTTTACGTCTTTCCTTTGCTTACATCAATAAATAAAAAATAAGAAAATATTATTAATAATGGTAGTAATTATAATAATAATAATAATAATAATAATAATAATAAACGCGTTATTGACTTTTTTTGCCTAAAAATTTGCACATTTTTTAAAAAAGAATCATTTGTAAAATAGTTTTTTTCTCCATTCTTTTAGGAATTTGAAGAAGTTTCTTTTTCGGTTAATAAATTAATGTTAAACTAAATTTATTAAATTAAAAAAAAAAAAACTAAATTGCCACCTTGATTTAAACAATTTTTAAAAATTTTAAAATTACTTGAAAGATGTAAGGAAAACTTAAGCAAATGAGCTGTGAAATAGAAAAGGTGTTGATGCAAAATATTTAAAAATTAACAAAATTAACTTATTTTGAAATATTTTTAAAATTTTATATTTTATTATTTTTATTTTATTTTCAATAAATACTTTTTAATGAACAATTTTTAGAACTTTTGTATCATTTCGCCTCTAAGTGAGCAGAATAATACCAGGCCTTAGTATTTATAGATTTTAATAAATATATATTTGGATTTGAAAATACATTTAACACTAATTGTTTAAAATATGAAAAGTATTAAAGAATTTTTGAACATGTATTTTATTGTAATACACTATATATAGGGCAAGTATATATATGCACGAAAAAAAATAAATATGCGCTTGAAAAAGAACGACAAAAATTAGCAGACTGATTCATATGTTTTCTTTTATGAATAATCATAAGTATGTTTTTTCTAACTTTGATAGTTTTCGATTTTTTTCTTAACAAAAATATGTTAAAAATACACTGAAATAAACTGTGGCAGTCATATTTGATACATCTAATTTTTTTTTCTTTAAAATTATTTATGGTATATTAAAACAAATTACAAAATAATTTATGGTAGGCAGTTTAGCAAACTTCAAAAAATCACAAAGGATAGCATTTTTGTTAAGAAACCTAATTTTTGTATTCGTTATATGCAAATTTATGCAAAGATTGAAAAAAAAAATACTTGTGAAAAATGTAAAACCTTATTTTTCAAGCTAGAAACAAATCCAGAAAAACTTAACCTGTTTATATACTCCATATTTTATTGTACACTACTACTACTATTATATACTACATTCAAAATACAATTAAAAAATATAATTTTGACGTGCTACAAAATTTGATACTGAAAATTTAACCATTCATGAAATAGGTTGTCCATTTTGTAAAAAAATTTACAATTTAGGTGTTGCCAAAAAAATTGTCAATACATTATTTCGAAATATATTAGGAATCACACGACATTTTCATAAAGTTTTTCGCTTTTATTATGCATGAAAAGTTATGAAAAAATGCAAAAAAAAAATTAAATTCTAACGCAAATATCTTTTCAGTGGACGTGATCAAATTCTCGTTTTATAAGAGGATGACTACGAGATAATTTTTCTAAAAGCTTAGGTTCTCCTCTGCAGTCTTCTTGTACATCTTAATTGTATTCGAACAATAGTTTAAGCATTTACAATATCAGAAAATGTTTAGCTATTTTTGTGCTAAATAAACTTCTTTTATTAAAAAAAATCCATTTCAATCAATTTAATATTTTATTTTAATAACTCATAAAAAGGGCAACCAAAAATATGCTTTAAAAAATGTGTTTTATGCTCATAAAAGATGCTATTAAAATAGGAAAATAAATTAAAAATATGGTCTTAAATTATTTTTTTGTCTAACTAAACTTTAAACTATCTACTACTCATACTAAAAATTACCTTATTTTTTTAAAAAATTGCAATATATGTTTTTTTCGCGCTTAAAACATTCAAAGCTGATATATTGTATCAGAAGATCACAAAATTTGTAACTATTTATAAGATGAAAATTATTATTGTATCGAATTTGAAAAATGTATGTGACAGTTTAAAAAAAAAGAATTTCAATAAAGGAAAATTTTGTAAAAAATTACGCAGAATATTCAGAATGAAGCTCTTTAGTGTAATAATGCAAAATTATGATCTTAAAATATGCAGTTACGTCCAAAATATGTGAAAATATGCTGTTGTGAGTAAAATAAGTAAAAATATACTATAACAAATCGATAGAAAAATTTTGAAAATATAAATATAAATAACTAACAGTTTAGTGTATTCGAACTCAAAGAAAAATACGATTTTGCACATTTTTGGTTTATTAAATTTTATCCCAGAGGAATCGTATAACAGCAGTAAGACCTATACAAAAATAATAAAATCTCTCTCAAAGAAAACCCTTATTTTCTAAAAAAAATTTTTATTAAAAACATTTTTCTTGTTTCTTTACTTAAACCTCGTGTAAAATAATTTATTCCCTTTAAAGTATACCATCACAAAATTCACGCTGGCCAATAACCCTTCTCTCATAACCAAACCATAACTGCAGCCAGACAGACAGTTTAATTTCCTGATCATTTTTCAATTGAAAAATCACAACAAGCCAAAATGAAAAACAAGAAAAATGAAAAGACTACAGTTTAGCAGGACCTATTTATAGGCGGAGTTAGTAAAAAAAAAAGATTTAATCAAAATTTCATCGCATTTAAGGTATAAATATATTTATACAGTTTTATAAATGCAACAAGGCAAAAATGGACGAGATGAACGTGCAGTAAAACATTAAAGAATAAATAAGTGTTATTTCCATGATGACAGCAGGTTTTTGGAAAACAAGTTACTATGATAGAAATAAAAAGCAACAGTAGCCAGAACAGCATCCTGCTGCAACACAAGCAAGTGATAAAGTTATTTAGAAATTTTGTGTTTGCTATTGCTGTTGTATATTGAAGCTTATAAAACAACTAAATTCTAAATGACAACAATTTTATGGCTTTGGCTATAGACCTGGTAAAATAGAGACAGAGAGAAAAAAAAAACTAGGAAACAATAATTGTTAAAATGTACAACGTGTCCAATGACAATCATGATGTTGTTACTGTTTACTGGGTGATGAAAATCAATTTATCTATGGCTGATATGGATAAGTGAAAGAATTTTTATTTTCAAATTTTTGTAGTTGCACCAACATTAGTATACTTGAATTTGATAAAATAACCTATATCCATGAATCATCTATGCCATATGGTTGTGACAGTTAGCCAGAGAGATGATGGTGGTTACCTAACAACGAGAGGTACTATAACAAGGAAAAGAGTAGCAGTATTAAATTCTTTTCAATCTACATGTACATAAAATATTAATGTATGAAATCTCCATGTGTGTTTAAAATTTGGATATTAGTATTAGTGTAATATTGTGTGTGTATATAGAGAAGTGTGATTGGTTTGCTGTATTTATAAGTGTAGATGAGGTTTTGTTTTGAAACTACAGAGAGAAAAATATATGGGTGAAATGTTTAATATCATAAAATTAAGTTTTTCAATTTAAAAAAATTAGTCCATAGAGTATAAAAGCTAAGGAGGATGTTTCATTTTACTATTCTTAAGGTAAAAATCATTTATGGTTTCTTCTTATTTTTACCTCAAAAATTTGCAAACAAATATTGCTTTTTTTTGTTTATACGCTAAATAAAAGTTTAATTTACAGTCTAAAAAAATTAGCATGCTGAATATTTTGACATGTACAAAAATGTTTGCCTAAAATTGTTAAATAAAAAAGAAAATTGTGAAATTCAATCTGACAAAAAAGTAAAAAAAGTACATTTGAAACATGATATCAAATCTATAATATTGCCGCTGTAAATGAAATGATGATATTTTCATATAGAATTGTAGCAGTATTTTATTACTTTTTTCCTCAGCCCCACAAGCCGAATCATATTTCTATATACGTATACATTTGATTCTGAATTTTATTTTTTTTTTTTGCATATATTAAAAATAACTACAACACAATATAGACGCCAAATACATATATCCATAGAATACAATTGAAAATTTTTGTGAGAGCCAGTTCAAACAAAATTATCAAAAAATTTACTAATTTTTTTTTCAATAAACAAAAACAAAATATATGTGGCTACATGTATTTTGTTGTAGCATGAATTAGGTTCTTAACAACTGAATTTGGTTTTTGTCTCTCACATAAACTTTTAGTTGTATTCTATGCACATATCCATCTACAAATATTGTTCAATCACTTTCATGTTCATGCTTTAATTTTTTATTTTCAGTTTTGAGTGTGAGTGTGTCAGTGTATACTGAATGATTGAAGAATTAATGGTACGAACATTGTTCGAAATGTTTCATTTGACAGTTTTTTGACAGTTTTATTAGTGAGCAGAAGAAATTTCAAATTATAGTGTTGAAAATATGTTGCATAAATATCAATGTATATGTACATATTAGACTGCACCAAAATTTACCTACTATATAATTTTGACGGTAATTTCCTTAGAATCGTTCATTAAGTTGTAAAAAGATATTATGTGAAAGATTAGTGTAATCGCTTATTGTTAACCCGTACCATATCGGACCTAAAGTTTGCATGATGCATTATATGGGGAAAATATGGCTTTTTACAGTCTTTAGAAAAATTTAGTTATTAGATATTTTTCTTTGTGATAGGATATTAAAAACTGGTAATCTACATATAATTACCTATCAAAGAAGATATAAATTAAACAATCGGTTGAAAAATTTATAAGTTATTATGAATTCCTCAGACCATTAATATCTTTTAGACAACTTGTGTAAGGGGCGTACAAACAAATTTTTAATTTTTTGATATATGTTTAAATGAATTGCTATTTTAATTAAATTTGAATCATAATAATTGAAAATGTGTTTTTGTTTCTCCAGGATAATTTAAACCCTTTTTCATGCTTAATTATTAATATGCCATATGAAGCCCATAGAGAAGTAGATTATATGTGCTGAATTTTATTAAATTCGGTGATGGTCAAAATTCGAGCTGGGCCGAAATTTTTTTAAAATTACTCTTTACAAAGAAATATTGAAAATATTTCCTTAAAACTTTATTTTTTATTTTTATTTTTTGCAAAAATAAATTTCATTTCATTAAAAATAAAACGAAACTCAAGCTTTCAGCTACCATTATACACTGGTGCGTATTCTTATAAACGCACTTAAAATTTTTATTTTTCTTTGAGATGTATTCGTTTCTCTTAACTAGAAACAATGCTCTCGATATAACGATACTTTTTTATGTAAGAAATATTGTTTCTTGCATTTGTTGTTTTCTTTTATTTAGCAATCAGGACATATTGGCAATCGTTTCACTGGAATATTCCTATAAACGCAGTTGAGAAAAATTTGCCTAAAATATATATATATATATATATATATATATATATATATATATATAGTTATTTGTTTCTGTTTACTGGAAATATTTTTGTTTGAATTGGGAAATTTCATCACCTTAAAGGATGGACAAAAGAACTTTTCTTATAGAGTAGGAAAAAATTCGGATTCAATATTTTCGTGATCAACACTGTTCTAAAAGAGTAATTGGATGAAAGATTAACCATTCGGAAGGAGTTATTCGACAACAAAAGGTAATTAAAAATTAAAAATAGAAAAATTAATAAAATAAAAGAAGAAGTCACCCGCAATAAATTAAATGCTACACTAAAAAAAAAAAAAACTTTACCTTCATGTCACTTCCAAACATGATGCACACATTTTTCGAACAGACGGAAACATAAAATGGAAAAAACCTAAACGAAAGTCAATGTTAAAACAGCATCATAAGGAATTTTTTAAAAAATTTGCGCGAAAGTACGTAAAATGAACATATGAGTGGCATAAGGTAATCTTTTCCCTTAAAAATAAATTAAATTTGGACAGTCCCGATGCATACTCTTACTATTGGCATGAATTGAAGTTGAACGAAATTAGTATGTCGAGTCACAATTTCGGTGGAGGCAGTGTTATGGTGTGGATAGCCTATTCTGCTGCAAAAATATGTTTTGTTCCAACTAAAATGAACAGTGCAATTTATAGTGAACTGTTGGAAGATGTTCTTCTCTCATTTATGGATTAAATAAATTAGTGAAGATTGCATATTCAACTGAATATACAATCCAAATCATAACTTAATGAACATAGTGTTGTACTATTGGACAGCCCGGCTTACGGTTCAGATTTGAATTCAATGGAGAATCTGTTTACGTAAGATATGCACAGAACGAAACTGTAATGAAAAGAACCAAATTAAGACTAAAAACTTAGCAAGCCTGGAAGGAAATTAACAGTGAATTTCTTAAAAAATCAATGGTTCATTAGCTTAAGTGCATGTATATAAGAAAATGTCATAAAAATGGTATTAAACTATGAAATTACATTGAAAAAATTTTAATGTACATTCTAAGTTTTTTGTTATTAATTTTCTAACTGAAATCAATAAATAATTAAAAAAAAAAATTTTTTTGTTGCACCTTAATTATTTTTTAGCCCCATTTTTGTTAAATTGATTAAAAAAATTTATGTGCGTTTTCAGAAATATACACTAGTGTATATGTGCTCATGTTCCCGTTCATATCAATCACTTTAAATGTACATTAAACTTAAATGCATTATACTGCTCATATAAAAACAGATAAAATATATTTATATAAATTTTTACCTATTTATTTATTCATTTATTTACTTATTTATTTATTCCTGGAGTAAAACAAAAGGAATCAAATTCATTCAATATTTTGCAACTAAATAAACATGAAATTAATTTGCATGAATCTTTTCTTCTTTATTAAGGAATTAAGGCTAAACTGATACTTTGAATTTTGAGAAATTTAAGCCTTTAGTAAAATGGGATATAAATGGAACAAATTAAAATAATATTGTAATGATTTTTTAAGGAGATTTTTCATTAAGTATATTGACTTAGAAAACATTAATTCTTTAAAAATAAAGGTGGATTTTTATTCCAGTTGAATATACCTAGTAGCTTTATTAAGCCGTAATGAGATTAAACTGGTAAAGGATTTCCAGGAAATTATTTTTGTTGCTTTATTTTTATTACTAATTTAAGAAAAATAAATAAGAAATAAATAATTAAATAAACAAATAAGGAAAGGATAAGTTCAATATTACTAAAAATAATTTCATGAGATATTCGAAATTTTCCAGTAGTTATAATTAAGACTGAAATGAAAGAAAATTAGTTTGATATCGTAGAATTTAGCAAAAGGGCAAAGTTCAGCTTATATAAAGCATTGCGTGTAATTCAAAAGTCTTTAATTTAGATATATTTTAAAGTTTATATTTTGAATGTCCCTGATCTTAAGTTGTCACCTTTAAAACGGTTATTTTAGTAACCCTAAGTAATGTATTGGATAGTCGGTTTAAGATTTGCCAAAGTTTAAAAACTCAACAATTTATACCTAAAATATCGGGTCCAAAATAAAAGGCTCATTGTTAGACTATTAGAACTACTTCAAAAAGAGAACTTTTCTCGTCGCTATACATTCATCAGTCATTTGGAATACATGTATACAGGGTTCTGATAAGATTCTGAGTTGATGTCCGTCTGTCTGTCTATTGAAATCATAATAGGGTTCGGGGAGGACCAACTAGGGGTGTAAACTTTAACTCAAATATTAGACTTATATAAAGTTCGTTTACTATGGGAAATGAGCAAAATCGGTTTATAAACAAAAAAAGTTATGGGCTAAACACATAAAAAACACAGAGTTCTGCCGTAAGTACAGTTCGAACTTTTCCGCCGATATCTTTTCAATAAAAGCATATATTACAACTAATTTTGTACACATAGTTCGAAGAACGATGTAAACTCGGAAACCAGAAGTCCATTTTTCCGTCTACTTCACATATAAGAAGATATTTTAAATTAAACATGTTTCAAAAGGCAAGGTTTCAAGAATGGATAGCTAGGATACTTTTTTTTTATTCCAGCATTGGTCTAAAATAGTGAAATTTTGAATGAAATTTCAAGCTCATCGGGGTAGAAAACAAAGTCATACAAGATTTTGTAAATCTAAAATATAGTTTTAATAATTATATGTGGATTTACTTGACACTAAAGTGATTATCGTCCATTTAAAAATATAGACGTAAGAGCATATTTTATGAATATAGTAAAATTTTGAGAATCATATTTATTAAGTACATCAAAAAAAAAAAAAAAATTAGAATTATTTGTTTAATTATTATTAATGTAGTATATTAGAAAGATAGCGATATTTCTGTGTACCAAAAATCATTTTGGTGGCTTTAGTGGGCAATTTTTTATAAATTTTCAAATATAAACAATTAAAAAAAATGTATACTATCTTTTAACCATAACTTCTTCAATTTGTTAAGTATGTGAAAATATAAAAGTAATATAAAACTAGAAATATTCAGCTATCCACACGAATTACCTAAATTTTTGCCTTCGGCCCTACTGTGTGGCGAGAGTTTTATAAAATATTTTTTTGAATGGACTAAATATAGTTTTCCATATAAACTTTCATATGATTTTCTTTTTTTAACGTATCTCCAGAACAATTTTCCTGATTTTGTTTAATAAAAAGCCTAAAAAATTCACTTTTTTATTTGCCCAATAGTTTCGGAAATATTAAAAAAATTAAGTCGAAAAAAATCAAAATTTCTTACAACTTTATAAAATTTTAACATTTCATAAATTTCGTAAATAGTTTAAAATTTTAAACTAAACGCTTCTTTCTCGTCGATCATAAAGCCGCATATGTTACATATAAGTCGACTTTGGTCATAATAAAATTTTACTTAAATATTTTATTTTATTCTTTCTGATTGAGATATTCTTATTTCAGTGTGATAAAACTCGATATTTATGCATCGATTTTATTAAGATATGGTCATTTTTATTTCTAATATCACCACTTTATGAACAATAGGAAAAAGCACATTTTTGATAATTTTCGTTTTTTTTTTGAAAAGTTAAAATTTTGTAATAAATTTGATTTTTTTCGACATAATTCTTTTATATATTTTTAAACTGTTATTCAAACTAGAGCATATGTCGTTTGTCTCAATTGTTATATAGAGTTATAAATTTCTGTTTACCACACATTTTGTGTTAATAAATGATAAATCATTGAATAGCTGTACAATTTACGTAAATATTTTTTTATCGCCGAAAATAAAGTCGTAAACTGCGTAAATGAAGCCTTAAACCCTAAAAAGCAGTTAGCTAATGATAAATTATGTCTGTTACAAAACTCTTGTTTGTGAGTATTTTTTTTTCTTTTTTAATCGCTTAAAATTGTTTTGTTACCAGCGCTTTTTTCTGTACAAGTGTATGCATTTGTTTGTGTTTATAAATCAACCTTAATATTTATCTAATCTAATCAAACCTTTAATATGTTTGAAGCTTCCTTTTCTAAAAGTGATTTATTACAGTAAACATTTCAAATGCACACAAGCTATTACACCTCACACTCACACACAAATAGACCCATATTAACACCACCACAATATAAGCAGCCAACCAAAAATCCAATCGAATTTAAAGCAAACAACCTTGAAGCGTGAATGGTAACATAAATCAAACATATGTCTAAAATAGATCCCTACTTAAAATGACATATGTAATAAAGTCAGTTTGAACAGAAAATAAAAATAAAAAAATAAAAAATTGTTGAAAAATGATTTCTCATAGCAGAAAAAAAAAAATAAAATAAAATACAGTTCCATAATAAAAACGATTTAACATCAAAATAGCAGAGAAATCATCATCATTGCCATCATTTATATTAAATGAATGAATAAACTGAATGGATAAATTACTTTGTTGCCAAACATATACATATAAATATAGTAAATGATGTATAAGTGTATATTACCACTAACAGTATTAACAGCACATCAATACAAAAATATCATTGTAGTAGCAATTGTAGTTGTGTTGGAGCTGTCAATAATGTTGGTAGTTGGTAGTTGTATCATTACCATTATAATCAATGACCCATATATAATTTGGACTGCAATCAATTGTCAACATAAATACAATCTCTTTTCCTTTTAACTTTCTCTTTTTCCTCTAACACTACTTACTTACTGTGTTTACACATACAAAAACACAGTTTATATAATCTTGTGCATTACCCAGTTATGTAATAATTCTCATACTTACATATACATATATTTTATTTGTATATCTATATATATATACACACACACACACACACACATATGTATATATATATATATATATGTATATATATATATATATATATATATATAAATATATATATATATATATATATATATATATATATAAATATATATATATATATATATATATATATATATATATATTTATAATATTTATAATTCACATGTTCATTCAGTAAATAAAAATGTTTTTCATAAACACAACTTTATTTAAGTGTGAAAATATTTTGAGCGAAAAGGAAAGAAGTGAAAAATTCCAAACATGAAATGAAAGAAGATGTCAAAGACAAAACAAAAAGGAAATAAAAGGTGGAGAACAACTGAATGACAGCTAAGAGCCACAGACGTGTAAAGAATTGAATGGCTAAAAGGATTAATGGTTGGGAAAATATTTATGAGGTTTGTTAAAAAGAAGTGTGGATTAAAGAAGAGATAAGGTATTTGTTTAGAATGAGATATTAAAAATAATTGGGTAAAATGTTTGATTTATTTTGCAAAAGATTAGAAACGAAATAATAAAAATTTCATTTAGTAAAAGTGTTTAATATTTAGAAGTGCTTTGTTTATTTTTTATTTGAGTCTTATGCAAAATAAAAAACAAAGTAGAAAAAGTAAACAATTTGAGTTTTATTTCTATTTTGATACCATTCCTTTTGCCAAAAATTGATAAAAATCGCCTAAACGGACAAAAAAACGCTAAAATAAAAAAACGCTAAAGCAAAAAAGTCAACGAATCGAGAAAAAAAAAATAGCAAAAGGAAAAAGATCGGAAAAAATTGTTAAATCGCAAAAACAAAAACAGGATATATATATTGAAGTTGACCACGGTGCGTATAATTTTTTTTTAAATAAATATTTTTCATATATGAAGTGGTGTTGATAAAGAATTTTCCTACAAGAATGTTTTTTAACACTCGAACGATTCATATTGATGAACAGATTACAGAAAAAATTTAATAAAAAAGTTCAAAATATCGCCAAGAACATAATTGCGTCGTATGACCGTAGAAGCGTACTAATTATTTATGTTGTCAAATTAGTACTTATATATTTTTATTGAAAAGCACACTACAATAGTCGTATACATTGAACTTATATTTATATATAATATATAAATTATAATTTATAATTCTTATTGTTTTGTAATTTTTATTCTTTTTGTGAGCTACGTTTATTAATTGGTTATATCAAATAAAAACTCTCTTTCAGCACCCCCTCTTTGCCTGATACTTTCTCACGGGCATGCATGGATTAAAAGGGAAATTTTTAGTCTTCCTTAGGGCTAAATAGTTCAAATACTATATTCTTTTTATATATTTCTTCTCTATAAAACATAAGATAAATTAGCTCTTACAAAGATAATAATAGTCTTTGGGAAGTATAGTGTCTTTGGTCGTAAATGGGTTAAAATTGAGACCTTGATCTTTTCTTATTTTTTTTATTTTATTTTTTTTCTTAAACTTTTCTTAACCAGTGCGATTTTGATTGTTCTATCATTTTCGCAATCCGCCAGCAAAATTTTTTAAAATTTTTACACTTTGGTAAAAAGGAGTATATATATTTAGCCAATTTGATGATCTGCCAGATGAAAAGTTAGGTTAATTACGGCACTAAAGTTTAATGAAATTTAGCTACCTTAATTTTCCCCTACAATTACGAACATGCTTCTTTAAGGTCGTCAAAGTATTAAAGCATGAAAAGTAATGGAGTATCAACATTTATATTATAAAGTATTCGATATTGCTCAGAATTGTATCCCTAAATAAAATTTAATCTTATTTTCAACTAATCGCTTCGTCTTAAATTTTGATAACTAAATGAAATTTGAATAGTTTTATCATTTAATTTGCAATATTATAATATTTGTATATACAGATAAAATCAAGCCTTTAAGTTTACTCTTTCAACAAGTTCTTTAGCTCTTTGTTAACGAGATCTCAATTCCTTAGCAGAGACTTACAGGAACTTTGGACTTGTGGCCTACTTTCCATTCCAAAATAAGCTTAGAATTATCTTCGTTTTTATTTCGAAATAAATTTTTTAAAATTACTTTTTACATTACTCTAGCCAATTTTCTCTATAGTCCGCTTCTGTCTTTAAGTAAATAGTTCTATAAAGTGAAATTACACTCCCACACATACACAAACACATTCAGATATAAAAATATTTAAGGACATTATATCAACATTAAATTATTATATCACTTATAACCCATTCATATATGACTTCTTAACACACTCCAAGATGTCCATCAAAGTTCAATGAATTTGAGATGACATAAAAAAATAATTTATATTATATATCCAGAAACATGTTGGTTCAACAAAAAACCGAAAGAGTATAAAAAAAATAAAGCATAAAAATAATATAACCACACTTAAATAAAATAAATGAACCAAAAAAAGAAGAAAAATAAATACCTATAAGTGGAAAAGGAAGCATGCTGGGGTGGGGGGTGGAGGGGGCAAATTGGAAGCAATTTTTACAATAAACAAAAGTTTAAATACATATTTATGTGTAAGTGAATTGGTAAGTATATTTGCAATAGTGACATATAAAAAAAAAACTACTTACTCCCACTTCTGTTAAAGGACAATAATCATCCGCTGTTAAACTCTCGCTCACTTGCATACACTCACACACTTATACAACATATATAAATTTATAACAATACATTTAAAGACTGAATGTAAAAACATAAAATTCAGAAAGAAATTTTTACATAGAGAAAAAGAATTAGGAAAAAATAATTTAAAATCCTTCTATGGACTAAAATCCATATTTCGCATATCATTATTATATTTGTTTAAAATTCACAAAAGAAATAATATTAGCTTAAAACTGTGCAACATTTCTTTTTTTACATATACAGTTGTAGCTAAAATAAATAGGGTTAAGTATATTTATTTTACATATATTTATTATACAATACAATTTTTAGAGCTAAATCATTGTGAATACATTGAGTTATAAACCTATGAAAAAAATAATGTCCTTTTACATTATTCCAATAATGGTACATTAACATGGTCAGCTGTAAATTTATCAAAATAATTTTAAATCTTTAAAATTTTTTTTGTAAAATGTCGAAAATTTATTTCTTTTAAGTCACGATAACCATATTTGTTAACCTAAAAAAGAATTTTTAACTCCGAGAACTATTCGTATCAAAAAGAATCTATAGAATAAGGGTTTTAAAATATGGAGAAAAAGCAAAGTTCCATATGAATGCCTAGTACCGAAAACGATCATTATAGTTAAATAATTTTATTTTGAATTAAAAGACAGCACTTAAAATCAATATAAAAAATTTTGTGTAAAAACGTTCTTCGGGAACAGAAAATTACCAACAAATTTTATCAGGTCGGTAAATTATAATTCCATTATTTCAGTTCAAAATCTACTAGGAATATAATTTTTTTCTGGGAATATAAGAAAACAGTTGGAGTACACCTAATTCTATTGTAAAATCATTCTAAGTTTCCCCGATGCTGAGATATCGAAATTAAAATTCACTTTGATAGTAACACTGTTTTATTGCCCTCACCATTATACTTATTTTAAAAGGAATATAAAATGTTTCAAACTCCTATGAATGCACAGAAAGAATTATTGAATATAATTTTTAATAAATTTGTTTCATTATTTTAAATTTGAGTTTAATAAAATTGTTAATTAATAATTGATTAATTACTTTCTTGAGAACTTATAAATTAAAATGGAAAATTAAAATCTGACAAGCCTATGAAAAATTCAAGTAAAAAATAAAATAAATATAAAAAGCTTTGAAAAGAAAATTGAACGTAAAATCGTACTTGTAATAAAATTTTAACCATATCCGACTTCCTACTACTTTATAACCCAATTGGACGTTATATAAAGCAAATAACTAGTGTTTTTTTTACGCTAAGCATTTGGTTTGAAAGTTTTATAATATGTTTAATATCTTTTTTCGGTATTATTGCAGATATTCCTATCATAACTAGAAGATAACGTCAACAGCATTTTACTGCATCGGATGATCTAATTTAGCAGACTTTTGAGAAATAATACCCTGTAAGTAAACATTGTTAGCATTTTGATAATTTTGCATAGTAATATTTAATATCCTTGACGTTACATAATCTTACAGGATGTAAAGGAATCTTGTAGAATTTGAAGTCTCTTTGAAACGTCCTGCCGAAAATGTGACTTTATAAGATGACTGGTTTTGCCATAATGAACCCAAAAGTTTGAAATATGTGTATTTGTTATTATAATTTTTTTAATTATAAATACAAATAAATTATTAATACAATTGTAAATGCTGTTTTTATATTGGAAAAAATAATTTGCAGTTTGTGATTAGGATAATAAATATTTTAATTGATTTTAGGTAAAATTTGAACCAAAATAGTAACTAATTTAATAAAACTGTTGCTTGAAATTATAGAAAGGAATCAATTAATTTCATTTAATTAATATTATCATGTTAATGCTTGGAGCAAAATCAATTAAAATTTTAATTGTTGTAAGCAATTTCATAATTATAATGAATTTTTATTTTTTTTTTCTGTGTGTTTTGAGATGAAATTTAATATTTGTAGTTCATCAATATAATAAATAGTTTTTTTTACTTGATATTACACAATTTTTATATATTTGGTTACATGAAGATACTATTTGAAGCCTTTCGTGATCTTCATTATAAGATCAGGGCTTCCCGGATGGAATTTTGAATAAATTATATTTCTCATATTATGAGAAGAAATTTATGTTCCTACGAAGTTTTGGATCGACTTAATGGCAATAAAGGTCCCCGTCTTGATAAAAGTTTTAGAAGCTTTTTTCCCCGCAGTACTTTTTTTAACCCGAATATCTTCAAATTACTTCCGAGTGCTGTATATCATTTGCAAATTTGGCCATATTTTTAAAGCCTTTAATCTATGGATCCTTTTTAATACAAATGGTACTCGAAATTAGAGATGCTTATCTTTTTTCAGCATTTAATTTTTAATATCGTTATCGAGATAAAAAATAATAAAGTTTCGACAAAATTTTATAAAGAATTAAGGAAAAAAAAAACACGAATTTACTGCTGACCCCATTTATTTGTACGCACTGAAAAAAGACTATTTACGCTTGAGACGATGTACCGTTATTGAGATAATGTTAAAGAATATTATTTTTTTACAGGATCATAATTCGATGTATTCGCAATGATTTGGCACTTAAAGTTTTATTGTTTTGCGTATTAAACCCCAATGTTCTTTATTAGCAAAATAACTCTTTCCTTATATAATGTTAGCAAAAATATATTATAAAATTTGCTTCAAAATTTCTCTCAGTGTGTGTCACACATGCATATTTAGTCAGAAGCATAAACTTTTCTTATATGTCAGACACAATCACAATCAATAAAGCAAAATGTTAAGAAAAGAAATAAAATGAAAAGGAGAGAAAAAAGAAAACAATTTCTTACACTCAATATAAAACTATTGCTGCTGGTGTTCTTGTTGTTTTAGTCGTTGGTTTTCTACTGTCTTTGTGTTTGTTTGTTTGTTTATGTCCCTGATTGTGTTTCTGTAAGTGTTGGTGTGTTTATGTGTTTGAATTGAGTGTATTTGTATGCAACGATAAATATTAAGTGTCAATGTGAAATGGCAAATGTATGTATGAATTTCTAGTTGTTGTCATTGTTGTTGGAGTTGTAAATATATAAAGAGGTATAAGTGTTTGTTGTTGTCTAACTGTCTGTTTGTATTTTTTTTAAAGAACGAGGGTGATGAGCAAAGTACTTAAGAGAGTAAAATTTTGTTTCATTAGATATATGTAAGTAAGTTAGTATGTGTGTATGTAGATAGGTATGTATGTATATATATATGTATGCATGTAAGTATGTATATATATAGTGTATCAAACCCCTTTTGGCTTGATTGGTATCTGCGCTTTAAAACAACATATTCTTGTATCATATTGGGTCTTAAGAAAAGTTTATAGTTATGAGTCCATGAATTATATAGTTCAAAGAGTATAAAATGCAGGAAATCTAGGTAGATATTCAGATAATATTTCAAATCATGAGTTAATTGACATGAATTTTCAGTCAAAATATTGAAGAAAACTTTTTTTTCACAAATTTACATATACATTTTAAAAGTCTAGCTTACTATTGTAATACACAAAATATTCCCAGTATCGTACAAATTGTACCAATGAAATTTGAAGCTATTAAAGCTAAGGGTATGGAGCCTAATCAAGAACAAAAAAATTTAATTCGAATTAAAATTTTAGTGAAAAATCATATTTTTTATGAAGCTATTTCCCTGTAGCATATGTCAATGACATCATTCGATATACAACATAGAGATTGCTGCTATGTGTGACTCAATCCATCTTCAATGATTCTTAACCGCTACACAGTCAGATATAGATAGCTCGAAAAAGTGTGTAAAAATTTTATTTAAATGAGACCTTCAGACGTACATAATAAGTTCATCATATTGTTTTATAATAACTGATATGAAGTTTGTATTATATTCACTCCCCTACAAATCACAGCATAAAAGAACTGTGTGACTGTGGCTACATGTAAAGAAAGATATCGAAATATAGAAATGTATTTTGATTAAAATCAACATATAGTACTTTATTTCTATTAGTTACCTCATTTTTTACATATAGCTGTGACACTATTGTTATATACTGTACCACGAGTACTCGCAGTGATGACTCAATTGGTTTCTGAAATACATATTTTAAGTAAAATAATTTAATAATTTAATAATCGTATTATAAACTTTGTGACAATGACAAAATTATAACAAAATTATTATTATTATTATTATTATTATTATTGTTATTATTGTTATTATTATTATAATTATTATTATTATTATTATTATTATTATTATTATTATCGCTGTTATCATTATTATTATTATTATTATTCTGAGATTTATACGTATTTTTTTTAATTTGTTTTGCTATATAGTCATAAAGTTCAGAATACGGGGATAAGTTTAAATTTAATTTTTATTATTTGTTTATTTAGTTATTTTTGTGATTTTCAATTGAGCGTATTGAGTTTTGAAATATGTTTACTAATAACTCAGAAATTTATCGAAAAATTAAAATGACATGACTATCATAATAAGGAATCATGTATGTACATTTCGCTTCTTCGCCATGATCTTTAATGACTTTATAATTATATCCGTCCATATGTCCGGTAAATAAAAAAAAAATTATATAATTGTTTTTTTTATATGGTGACTATAAATACATAAAATTTTGGAAATTCCCAATAAATCAAAAAAGCTTTTACCCTGCATTAATATAGATGTAGAAAATATACTAAAATTAATTTTACATACAAAATATCTCGAAAAAAAATCTGTAAAAGAATTCCAGTGCATATGACAAAAGGCAAAGCCTACTCTAGAATTATGTTTCTCTTCTGATGAGGCGTGACTGAAAAATACGTGCCTTTTGATTTATTTGGGAACTTAAAAATTCATACAAGATTGTCATTAGAATGATAATTTCAGCATTCCTTCAAAATTAAATTATCGTAAATATACACTTTTACCATAAGTATACACTTTCTAATTTTTTACAGCAGAAGCAAAAAACTTCATGAAAATGCAAAAGTCCGTCACCATCATTTTTAATTTCTTACTTTAAAATTTAGTAGTTAAGCAAAATTTTACAATTATTCTCTAAAAGTACAAATATATAGAGTATAAAAACCTCTTGAAATCAAAATTTTCTCAAATGGAATTAGTTTTATGGCTGTTTCGTTTATAAAGTTTATGTCACGGCCTTTTGATTTTTGTTAATATTGATATTATTATGAATATAAAATTTTTTATGCAAGTGTATTTTGAATTAATGCAACATAATTCTATAAAAAATTAACTTTCAATTTTTTTGTGTTTTCGATATTTTGCAATTTAGGTGACGATATAGACCTCAGTATTTTCAAAGATTTGTGGACTGAAAGTGAACACATAATATCTATCTAATTTACATATCATACCGGGCATTAGACTTTCGATCTTTTGGGCCTGTTACCACGAAAATAGGATTTAATCAAGTTAGCCTTTTTTGTGTCATTAAATAACAATATTATTTCAGATTTGTGCAAAAGATTGTCTGCTTTAGGACTATTTTGTAGTGTGTCTTTTAAAACTTTATTATAATTAAGAATTGAGAAACTAAATAAAAAAAAAAAATGAAAACTAGATAAATTCTTCCAAAATATATTACATTTGCATGGTTTTATAAAATTACTTCTTAGCCTGCCCTTTTGTGTAAGGGTATATCTATACACATATGTATGTGGGTCTATTTCTCTTTATGTCTCTGCCAGAGTGTTTACGAGCTTGAAGAGAAAAATGTGTGCCAATATTTTTTTAGTTCTTATTTTTCTGATTGTCTATATAACTATAAGAAATGATTTTTTGTTTTCGTTTGTTTATAAACAAACGCATTCATACATATATTTAAATTCATATATACCTGCCCGAATTTGGAAAAGATTTTTTTCATCTATCTACTAAAAAGTGTCTTTTTTGATACTCTTGGATGTTTAAAAGTAGAAAATATACAAATTTGAAATTACATATATGAAATATATTAGTATCGAATTTTGATCTAAAAAGCTTGACTTGGGAAATTTTTTACATTCCAGAGTAAAGAAAAAGAACAAGCGCAACATAATTTCGCTTAGTAAATGTAAGACTTTTAAAGTTATCAATGTTGTTTTTTTATAGTGTTGAATAAAAAATGTACTAACATAAAAATTGTTAGTTTTTAATTAATGATTTTTTTTTTAAATATTTCACATTTAATTTAAAATTGTAGTGAGTTATTAAAATATGTTTAGATTTAGCTCAGTTTTAATTAAAAATATTTACTAGAAATATTCCAGCTGCATTGAAAACATGTTTATTATACAACAGCGATTATATTTAGATACTTTTTTAATGCACTTTTTTATACTTTTAAATGATAGTATTTCGACACCCGAAGAACTAGATAATGTCATCTAAAAAGTATTAGAACTGCAGTGACTCTTCTTCGATAAGAAAATGATATCAAATTCGAGTGTTATTGACTACATCAAGTGTAGCTTTAGTTCAAATTTCGATAGAAAATGTTGTCAGGGTATATACTAATATATAAAATTGTGTGTTTGTATGTTTAGAGTGTATGTGGTTTTACTCCCATAGTAAATGACAGTTTTATACAAACTACAAACAATTCAACTTGTGACTCGTATTCAAACCTTCAGTATTATTTTTTCTTTATCTTTTCTTTTTTTGGTTACTAAACAAATGTGCATATAAGTGTATATATGTGTATGTGTTTTGCAGCTAACTGTAAGTATATTTGTATGTCATTATCCAAATGACCCACTTTGTGTTACAGCCAAGTCTATTTATCACTTTGGTTTTGTTGGTATACAAAAAATAAAAAAATGTTGAGAAAAAAAATTAAAAATATGAAATAAAAAAAGTTGGCTTAAACTGTCACAGACATACTTTTACATTCAGTTCGTCTAATTTTTTTTAGGAATGCAGCTACTAAAACAAAAACTACTACGGCGACGACTGAGAAGAAAAAGACTACAAAACCACTTCTATATCCATTTACAAAAAATTTGTTAAAACGATATTTTTTTCTATTTTATTTGCAAACAACATCTTTGATATGAAACTCTTAGACCGCCTTTTCCTTACTATTGCTTTTTCTCCCGTTTCACTTTTAGTGGCTCCTGTATATATTTCATTTTCAAGTCATTGTTTTATTACCGTTTTTAGAGTTTTGAACACAGGGCAATAACAACCTCAAATGAAACTAAACTAAACCAAACCACAGTAAAATGAAAATGAAATATGCAAAAACCAATCGAAATAATAAAAAGAAAAAACTAAATATTCATAGAAATTGTGTAGAAATTTTCCATTTTAATTTAAAGAGATGTTTGTTTGTTGACATCATATTGAAGAAGAGAGAAAAGAAAAATCGGAACTAAAAAAATATTGGATATTATAGCAAGATATTTCAAATAATATTTTTTTTTTTCAGAAGAAAAATTTATATTTTATGCTGATTTTTATGTTTCTCTAGAACACTAACATACATATGCACATGTGCTAGTGTTTTTTTGTATGTTTGATAAAGGTTCATCAACAGATTATTACTATGCAATCATTTAGTGAAGTTTTTTTCAAAATAATTCACTTCTTCGCCACTCTTAGAAGTGCAATAGAAGATTTCTCTCCATTTTTCAACAACAACAAAATATATCAGTATACGAATTGAATCTTCTAAACGTAACTTCTTTAATCACTATTAGAAGTTGTTTGGATAAAAGTTACAGTTATCCAAAAACGTAAACGCTATTTTTTAACACCTTTGCGAGCATTTGGAGGATTGTCTTTTATAAATCCACATAATCCGTCGAATTTGGCACCCTAAGACGATTAGTAGTAGAACGTGCAAAACTTTACAAAAACAACACACATTAGGTTCGAAATTTTATCATAAAATCATGATTTTGGCGATTGTTTAAATTTCTTAATGAGGAAAAGAACAAACAGAAACAATATAATTTTGCTTAGTAAAAATATAAATTTTGAATTGGTTAGAATGAAAAAATATTTATTGATTAACTAAACTTATTTATGTATGCTGATAGTGAAACAAAAAATTCATAAGTTTTACTTATAAAAGGAAAATTAATAATTTAAAAAAATTACAATATTTCAACTGGTTCTGGGAAAGCGAATAAATTTAGGAAAATATTTTCAATTTCTATATAATTAAAATATGTTATTAACAATTTGAGGGTCAGAAAATGGACTGAAAAAATTTTTTTTATATAAAATTCTTAATAACTTAAACAACATTTTTTAAAAGTCGCTAATTTTCAGAATAATTTTCTATAGAACAAAATATTAAAAATATATTAAAAATTCTATTTTACAAGTTTATTCTGTGGAAGATTAAAATTTGTGTGTACAGCAATCAAAATTTTGGGAATGCATCATATTTTAGTGGAGCTGAATTTTTGCATTTTAGATTTGAAAAATTTGTCAAAATTTTAAATTAAATTTTTTTAAAATTTTGAAAAGAATTCAAACATTGTTGTTATTAAATATTTCTAAGAAATTGTTTTGTTGTTGTAATGCTTGAAATGTATAGAGTAGACTGTCGTAATTCCTGGTTAAGTAGCGGTATTTATTTCTAAGTTTCAAAAAACTTAAATGTTGGCAAAAATAATTGAAAAAATTTTCAGGGTCATGATGAGATTTAAATAATGATTTAAAATGATACATTTAAAATCATTATCACTAAAATTTGTAATAGAGTATGGAAATGGGTTAAAAGACCACGTAATATTTAATAAAGGGAATCCCCTCTATAAAAATTAAAACATTTGAAAGAGAAATTAGAGAAAATTTATTATAAATATTGTTTCAAATATTTCCAAAATTCTTAGTAGTCAGCTATTTATTCAGCGAGAAAGTATGACTTTAAGAAATTATATGGTGTTCGCCTTGTAAAAAGTGTAATACATTTGTTTTTTAATTGCTTTTTTGTAGTAAAACTGGCTATTTTAGAAAAAAATTAAATAAAAAAATTTTATTTATTTTAATCACATAGAAAATTCAATATAAAATTAAATTAAAAAATAATGTAGTCTTGTAGTATTTAGAAATTTTACAATTGTATTATTGAAAAACATTGCGGAAATATTGAGTTACACTTTTTATAATGCGAACATCATAACCTTTCTAAAAAATATACATTGTCGCCGAACATACTAATAATTGCAGATAATTTTGGAGATGTTCTAATAGATGTTAAATGTTCATTTGAATTCAACATTTTTTGTGAAATTAATTTAATTGTTTTCTGTAATAAATACAAGGGAGAGTTCTTTTTGTTATTTAAAAAATATATTAGAATATTAATAATTATTCTTGATTCTTGATGATGATTATTCTAGAAACAAATATTCATTTCTAATTTTGTACTTTTTTAATGTTAATTTAAATTGAAAATATTAATATCGTGATTTAAAAAATTTTAATATTTATACTTTTCATAATTTTATTTATTCCCAACCCTTCATTTTAAAATGTAAGTATTACTGGCACTATTATTTTAAAAAATTTTATGCAAAATAATTTTAAAATTCTTTAAATATTTTCTATCGAAAGTGTAACTACATCCGCGCACCGGAAAATTGATATGTACCGCTCTTACTATCGAATTCTGATATAGTTGGGGATAGCATCTTTTGATTAACGCTTTAGTGGGGATTGGAAGATTCGAATTAGGATAATTTTATTGGATACGTCCAATATTCACTAAAGCGTTACGAATTCTGATCCAATTAGTAACACCGTTCGGAAAGAAATGTGTCACTAAGAGAGTAACGCTGTGCTTCATTGTGTGTTTAAAGTTATTGTGCCATCACTTTGAGTTATATTGAAGTATTTAAATTTGTGGTCATGTTTAATACAAAATAGGATGTTTTTATAGAAGAAAATCAAATATTGAAGATTTTGGAAATAAATATTATTAAAATATTGATTTGTTTACCACAAGACTTTTATTCTTGAAAAATCAAATTTATTTTCCTTGTAACTTAGACTTTTGCCACTTAACCATGTGGAAAGATTTGTTAACAATTGTCAACAAAGAAAACTGTTGTACTTTATGGAATTTGACGTGCTTAACAAGAAATTGCTTTCAGTTTTTTCTGTCATGTACTGATTTTTTAAGAGCATAACTAATATGCCCACACCAGTAAAACTCATGAACGCTTTATCCAAATTATATAAATAAAAATCTAATAGATGCCGACTTAAATTACCTTCAATTTGTCTTAATATTTTCCTTTCAGCTCAATTTAGCCTTATTCGATAATAAATGACGAAAAAAAGACATTTTTCATGAGCAATTTTAATTATTTTAATCCTTGCATGTTATTAAAAAGTTGAAAAGATAGCTGTGTTTAATATTTTACCATAAAGCTATGATTTACTGCAATTAAAATAATCCATATATTATTAAAATTGATGATTTTTTCACAATTCACTAAAGCTACCTAAAGCAAAAGTGTTATTCAAATTATGTTTTTTTAAGTAATATTTATAATTTTTGCTTTACGTAATTTTAAGTATACGTAATTTTTTTTATATACGAAAATATTTTTATACTTTTTAACTGGCCGAGCATTTCACTGGTCGAGCAGCGCAAATAATAGAAAATTAGAAATAAAACGGACGTTATTTATATAAATTAAACAATGAATCAATTGAATATATACTCGAGTTAATTACTCTAAACTAAAACTATTTCAGCTCGATTTTTAATATATTGTTAATGCAATACTAGTTAACTTACTTACGGAATTATAGTAATATTTTTTGCTAGTTTAAAGTTATGTAATTTAGAGTTTAAAATATATTTAATAATAAAACCAATAGTTCGAAATTTTAGTTTTAGCTTCTAAAGAAGTTTCTTGCGATATGAAATTTTCATGTATTTTTTTTTTTTTTTGGCAGAAAAGTGAAAAAAAACTGAAAAAGGTCCTTTCTTTATTTTGCTCCAGCTCACTAAAGAATAATACCAGCACAACATTATTTTATTATCTTTTTACTTTAAGTATATAAAATTTAAATTATATACATATATTTATCCATAACAACAAATATAATTTAAAATACTCCCTTTAACAAAACACATTAAATATTAAAATATAAAACTAAGTACGTATAAGTAATAATAATAAATTAAAAATAAGTATACGTCTTAGTAAACTAATGCTGTTAAATTATAAATGTTTAAAAGTTTTGGGTTTCTTTTAAACAACTTTCCTTTTATAACACATTTATACGCATATAAACATAAAAAATATGACCTTAAAAACATTAAGAAAAAAGAAAAATAATACTAAAAAACAACTAACAATAAAACTATGTAAAACTTAAGCAACAGTAAATTTTGGTTTAAATTAAACATTATACAATCCCTAAATATGATAAATTTCCTTTTGTTACAAAAACCTAAATTTAAAAATAAGTAAAATGATTTTCATAACTCTCAAATTAATTGTAATTTTATATTTGTAACATAAGAAAATTACCATGAAAATAACATAACATTAAAATGAAATCTAATGAAATTACATGCTTTATAAATTCCTATAGGATAAACATAAACATGTATTCATGCATGTGTCTGTGTATGTTTGTACAAGTTATATGGGTATTTTAATTGTTGTAAGGACAAAGGACGTTGGCTTCTACTACTATAGCAATAACTACAGCAACAACTAACTAATAATATTACCTTTGTTTTATTGTTATGCATTCATTAACAAGGCTAAAAGTAAGCATACATTTACATACCTACATAAATACATACATATAATATGTATTTGTTTGCATGTTTTACATTTACACAAGTATGTATGTTATTATTTTATTTGTTATTATTGTTGTTGGGTTATAATCATAAATATTAGGGTAGCTCCGTTTGTATAGAGGGAAAATAAGATATTGATTTACTTCACTCTAAGATACCGTTTCTCCACAATATGAAAATTTAGTATAGCAAGGAAAACCTTTAAGACGCGTATTTAATGACATAAAAACAGTTTTGGTTCAGGTCCAAATGAGTGTGAAATTTTGTAATTTTTCACAAAAAAGTGGATATTTGATTTTTTTTTACATAAAAATTAATAAAAAAACAATTAAGAAAGGTATAGTCGGTCAAGGCCGAACATATGATACCCCACACCATTGTGTATGTCCGTAAAAATTCGTGGAGCGGTCTTATATTAGACATGTGGAAAATTGTGAACTGATAGTTTTACTAAGTGTAAAATAAATTATTCGAATAAAGAATATTAATTTAGTACTAATAATTATATGAATTTATGCACTTTAGGGTGATTCCGGAAAGTGGTATTATATGGGAGCTATGGTAAAAATACTCATAATTATATGAATTCATGCACTTTAGGGTGATACCCGAAAGTGGTATTATATGGAAGCTATGGTAAATTACGGAGTGATCCTCATAAGATTTCTTACTCTGATTTCTACTTATATAAAACGTATAAAATATGATACTAACATGTGTATGTGATTTAGGTACATTAAAGTTATTTTCGGAAGAGGGTTTTATATGGGAGCAATGGTCAATTATGGACCGATCTTCACGATATTTGGCATAAGGACTGCTACTTATATAAAACTTCTTTGCACGGAATTTCGTTAAAATGTCGCTATATTTAAGGCATTTATAATCGTTAAACCCATATTCCGGGAGGATATTTGTATGGGGATTAGGTGAAATAATGGAACGATTATAACCAATTTAAATAAGTCCTTATGTCATGAAAGTCCCACGTGCCAAATTTGATTGAATTATTTTTAAAATTTCGACCTGTACTTTGTGCAAAAGGTTTACATGGACAACCATCCGTACCGCCACCCAGTCGTCTAGCCAGTCAGACTGACGGAAGGACATCATTAGATTGACTCAAAAAGAGATTCTGATTCTAAATTAAGGTGGGTGTTGGATGATTTTTTCTGCCTTACAAACATCAGCACAAACGCATAATACTCCAACCATCTATGGTGGTGTAGAGTATAGTAACATAACAATATAATCCCCTAGCAGTTATTCCGAAATGATTTTTTCGGCTATTAAAATTCGACCTCGTTTGAATTTTATTCGATTTTTTCGAAACATATTTTTCTTCATATACACTGCCTGTCACTTGAATAAGGAATCACATTTTTTTAACTTTAATTAATTATATCTCCTAAACTAAAGTTAAAAGAAAAATATTTTTTTGCGTAACCAAATTTCAAATTATTGGCTTTAGTTTCCTGAAGAAATAAAAATATGCATATTTTGTTACACTAAAATTATGCATTTATTTAAAGACATGTATTTCTGTGGTACTATTTTGTGTGGCACTTGAATAAGGAATTCTTTTAATATTAATCAGAAAGGCCGTGATTTGAATTTCTTTCAATATAAACGGCTAGAGAATTTTTAATTTGATAGTTTTTCAATAGCTTTTATTCAAAATAGGACGTGGTAAGGCTTTTAATAACTCTGGAAAAGAAAAAATTCTGATTTTGAAATCTCAGGGTCAGAATCCGGTCTAAATAGCCAAAACCAGTAATAGAGGAAAAACAGTTGTGTACAATTATTTAAATAAGGTGGAAAGATATGGAAAAAACATGAAAGGGCGGAAGAAAATCGCAACAGCTCCAAAAGAAAGACGAAGAATTCTTAGAATTGCATCAAATTCTGCTATGTCGGTACCACAAATACGTGAAAAAAGTGGAGTCAATGCCAGTCCAAGAACAGTGCTCCATACTTTAAAGTCATGCCCATATAAAGGCCGACGAAAACTGCAAAAAACCACCACTTAATGAAAACCGCAAATCACAACGTCTACAGTTTGCCAAAAATGCAATGACATGGTCCGACAAATGGTTTAAAGTTGTATTTTTCGATGAAAAGAAGTTTAATATTGATGGTCCAGATGGGTATAACTATTACTTCCATGACCTAAATAAGGATGAATTATTATTGAGCCGCAGACACAGCTGAGAGGGCGGAATAATGGTATAGGGACCATTTCGTATTATGATACTATGGAATTGGTTTTTGTATCCAACTTGCAAAAACATTCTGGAGGAAGCATTTCCAAAATTTAGTGATTTCTATGGACCCATACCTTGGAAGTACCAACACGACAACTCTCCGATTCATACCGCCAGAGCAGTAAAACAATGGATTAATCAACAAGGTATTCAACTTTTGGATTAGCCCCCATATTCATCAGACCTAAATATAATGGAAAATGTCCGGAGTTGGCTTGCAAGAAAAGTTTATGAAGGAGAAAAACAATTTGAGATGATAGAATCCTTAAAGGATGCGATAACGGAAGCATGGAGTTCAATTTCGCTAAATTACTAAATTACGCATTTTTGAGGTTATTTCTAAAAATGGTGGCAGTACTCATTACTAATTGAATGCTAGAAGATAATAACTTTTATTTTTATAACCTAAAATTTAAAAATAAATTACAGTTTGCTTAGTTTTAAAATATTCCTTATTCAAGTGACACACGAAAAAGTACCACAGAAATACAAGTCTTTAAATAAATGCATAATTTTAGTATAACAAAATATGTATATTTTTTTCTTCAGGAAACTAAAGCCAACACTTTGAAGTTGGGTTGCGCAAAAAATTATTTTTTTCTGAACTTTAGTTTAGGAGATATACTTAATTAAAGTTAAAAAATGTGATTCCTTATTTAAGTGGCAGGCAGTGTACAAATGTTTCTATAAGAGATAAAATTAAATGAATTTAGCATAAAATAAAATAAGTTATATTTTATTTTTATAAACTTTCTAATGATATATACTACTTCATACTTCTGTTGACAAACAACGAAATAAATAAAAATATAAGGACGAAAATTTTGAGAAATGGTATCTCAAAATAAAATAGATTTTCATTTGAGCTGGCAACATCGATACTTTTTGTTTTGGAGCCACCTTAATAAACATATTTTTGCATTTGAGAATATTTTTTATTAGCAGAATAAAATAATTTTATTGGTTGGTTGGTCAAACACTTTATTTGATATTTGGTAGGTGATAATATTTTATGCCTGCTTAATGTGTGTGTTAGGAATTTATTCTTATAATTATCTTAAATTTATTTTTAATTGTATATGATTTTTTAAATTTAATAAATAGCTTCAGCTAAATTCTCTATAATTAAAAAATAATTGTAATCATGCAACAAATATGTTGAATCAAGGCTATACATATGTAGGCGAACTGTTTCGAAAAGTTTTATATTAAGTTTCTTGCCTTATAGTTTTCTACCAAAAAAAAAAAAAAAAAAAAAAAAAAAAAAAACACACATAATAGAATAAATATATCACTCACTCACTCATAACTCAAAAATCATATTAGCTTTACGTAGCTTTACATAGTTTTTTTTTGCAATTTCTATCCATATGAAGTTCTTTTAAAAATGTAATATGGGCTCATATATTTTTTGGTATATTTTGAATTATTGTTTGCTAATAAATTTTACCTAAAAATGTAAATATTCATTGTGACGCTTTGGAGAAAATTACTGATATGAAGGACCTTAAAGTTTGTTTTGCATATTAGGAGTAATTAAGTAAACCTTCTATTTATATGCTATCAAATTTATGGCTTTAAATATTTTCATATTTTCTATTTTAAGCCATAATCCGTATCCGAATAGTATATAAATATCGAAAACTAGGTTCAAGAGTTCAAGATGAATAGTCTGTTTCTCATTGTCGAAAGAAAATCTAAGCAAATCAAAATTTAAAGCAAATCAAACGAATTCGAAACTATTTGGGTTTGTCTATTTCTTAAACTCTTAAGTAATTTCAAGTTGGTTTTGTTGTATTTTGTTCTCATACTAATGTCAAATGAGAAAGTTTTCTGTTTTGTAAAATATATATTGAACTTATTACTAAATTTTTTTAATATAAATACAAACATATAGAAATACAAATCAAAAAATTTAAACAAATAAAAATAAAAAAGATAACCAGAACCAAAGTTTTATTGTAAGCTTTCAATTTAGTTTCACGATGTCGATGCATTTCCAAATGGATACCCAACATCATGATACAAAAAAGAAGGTAGTTTTACTTTTTGTTTTAGTAGTCATTATTAACCATTTGACATTTATGGGGATAGCAAAACTATTTAAAATTAAAAAATAATAATAAAATTTTTAAAGAAAAATACAAAACACTATTCAGTAAGAAATAAGGCTGCATCAGTAGCCACTAACGGCAATTAATCTATTTAGGTTTGAACGAAACCAAAACCACGAATGCTGATGAAGAGTGTAGCGGCACAGTAAATACGTATTCCATTCTGCTGGTGTCTAATTATAGTCCTCTGCTTTGGTACTGCCAAACAGAGGCAACAAGGTAATTTATGATTGCAAACTTGTTTATGGTATTTCGAGCCGGATATCGTCTTACGACATTACTGTAACCACATCTATAACAGCGTTAACGATGCTAGGTTCAATCTCTCTTTTACTGGCCCCAAACGCCTGGTGCTGCAAACTGAGTCCCTCAATGCAAAGCGGGCGCCATAATTAGGTTTTAACGAAACCAAAATGGATAAGACACCACGAATACTGATGAAATGTGTAACGGCACAGAAAATACGTATTCCATTCTGCTGGTGTCTAATTATAGTCCACAAACTCTGCTTTGGTATTTACAAACAGAGACAACAAGGCAATTTGCGATTGAAAATTTGTTTATTATCCATGGATATTTATATTGATGTTGGACATTAATATATAAAAGATAAATATAAATTTATAGGTTGAATGAATTCTGAAGAAGATACGTCCAAATTTGGTTTACGTAATAAGTATACGAAATTTAAGACAAGAATATCAATAATCCATGCAGGCGCATTTATGTAAATGTTATATATTTATTTATTTAATAGCCAATGAAATTAAAATTTCTTACAGGCTAGCATATATATTATTCTTAAAGCTATTTACAGTAAATTTTTTTCCATAATTATTCAATAAGAAAATCTAATTATTTAACTAAGTTACTCCTCTTAATGCGGATTGGATTTACTGGGAAATAAGTATATGGATAAAAACTGTTGAATTGATTGTATATACGTCTCATGTGATCAAAGTTGGTATAATTGGTTCGAAAAAGGAGTATAATTTCTACTTAGAATATTTAGGATTACGAATACGATCTTACGAAGCAGGAACTCAAAATTAATTAAACCGTTTACTAAATTAATTACAAATGAAATATTCATATATCTTCTCCTACTTTCAAGAGTAGGAAGATCAGTAAGCTATAATCGAATTTCATATGATGGTAAATTAATATTAAGATTCCATGGAAGATTACGAAGACAAAATATGAGAAATTGTTTTTGGATCGATTCAATTTCCTTTATATGAACTTCGTATTGAAGATCCCAGACCACGGAAGCATATTCCAGGATTGGTATTACGAGAGATATGAATAATTGCTTAGAAACGTTACGATCACTAAACTCTCTTCCCCAACGCTTGAGAAAACCTAGAACTCCTTTTGTCTTATTATCAATTTGCGAAACTTGGGAACTAAAGGATACTTTGCAATCAAGTAACACACCCAGATCAATAAATTCTTCAACTAGATCAAGTTGATATTCATTTATTCTGTATCTACAGAGTACTGGGCTTCTTATGTAGAACATCACGTTTTTACACTTTTCTAAATTCAGATCCATTAGATTCATCATACATCAATCATAAAGATTGCCAAGATCTGATTGGAGTAAAGGATATTAATAGGATGTCGAAAGTGTGTTTTTTTTGTTATTGGACGGCGAACATGTCCAAGCATTAAATCAAAAATATATTTATGTTTATTTATCCCTATAAAAGAAATTGTGCGAAAATTCGCGAGACTTTATATTCTCTTATTTTAGGCTTTTTCATCATTTGAAAAGATCACTTTCGAAATCAATAATATTTACAGATAGTGAATTATTAGCCACATTAAAGAATAGATACTCAGCAATATATATTGGAAGTTGTTCAAAATTCACAACATTTTCATTGAATACCAATTAGCTAATATCCTGAGTTAATTATTCCAAATCAGTTCTTTTGAGCAATTCATAAATGTTTTAAATAAAAGTAACTATAATAAAGTGGTTTGAATTTAATTTTCACAAGTATTGAACAAATTTATTTTTGTAAACTTTTTAATTAAGCTTTGCGTATGAACTTATTAAGAATCACCTTGATCGTTACTGAAATATTTTAAAATTTATGATTTCACTAATAAAATTCCAATAACAAAAATACAGTCTTTCTTAACATGCTTTTCAGTAATTTGTATCATTTTCCTCCTATGACGCGTCTTAAATTCATTGATGTTTCACTAAAATAGAAACTAATTCGAGTTCATTACTATAATGAAAACTGTGCTTTTTTTGCTGCTTATATTTAGAAACGCTTTTTAACAAAAGAAAACTGAACATTCTAATTTTTGACTCCAATTTCTATCATTGCTGTTGTTTTATTATAATATCAAGATCGCTATTTTACAAAATAGAATTATAAAATCATGAAGTTGCATTAAAGTTGAAAATAAAGATAGATTGAAAAAATTTAGAATTAATTTAAATCAGTTTTTACTATTTGCAAATATTTTACTTTTCTACATTATAATATTGCAAAATATTACACATTAAAAACAATAATTTCCCTGAACGACATTTTTCTCCTTTTTTATATGTGGCAACGTTTTTCTTGTTTATTTGAAAAAGTAAAACTTCAGAAAATTCCTATAAGCTTTAATTTATTTCCTGTAAAAAAGAAATGGAACTACCTTGTTTTTTATATCATGCCCAACATAATTGAAGAACATTCATAATACTCTGGCAAGCAATTTTATAATTTAAATTAAAAATTGCAAAATAAAATGTGAGCAATTTTGTAGAAAAACAAATATATTTTTATTCGATTTGTCGTTGGAGTCAATATTTGCTTGGAAATGTGTTTAGAGAAACCCAAAATTTCGTTCGCTTGGAAAGTGAATGAAAGTATTAGTTCGACATAGAGCAATATCCTATAATTCCTGGAACAGCTACTATCTCTATCAGTTGTTAGACAAATATAACAGTTTTGGTATAATTGTTACCAATTTAATTTTAATCTTGGCATTTTTTTTAAATGAGCAGGCAATGTAATCGATTGTTTGTTTATTAAAAAGAAAAAAAAAAAAAATAAAATAATAAAATAAAAAAATAAAAAGATGGAGAAAAAATTATATTTTTTTTTTACTTGTTTAAGTGTTTTTTTCGGTTTGACAACTTTTTTTTAGTTTTAGCGATATTTCTGTCTTTTGTAGATTTTTTTTGGGTTTTGGAGATTTTTTAAAGGTTTTAGTGTCTGTTTCATTTCAGCGATGTTTTGACTTTAGCGATTTTCTTTTGTTACTTTTAATTATTTTTTCTTGAATATAGAAATAGTAAAAAAATAAACAATAATATGAAAATGTTTGAGCTGAAAACTCTTTTATTTTAGATTCGTTAAAGCTATTATCTGGAAGCTTTTGAAACATAAAAGCGTAAAATGGGTTACTCCTTTGTAATGCTAAAAATATCTGATTTACTCTTAAAATGCGTTGATCCTGTCCCAATATTCTTGCTATTTCTCGTTTGTATGGAATATGCAATTGTCTAAAATTTAGCCGAGATTTGTTTTGTTTGTTTGTTTACTTGTGAGTTAAATGTGTCCAATATATATTAGTGATAATTTAGTTACAAACGTGCATATTTTTCTTTTAATATCCCGTTATATTTCTTTAGAAAACCTAAAATGTTAATTAGATTTAAGCATTTTAGAGAAAGAATAAAATTTATACTTAAATTCATATTCAAAATGCATATTGTTTTATTTTAACTAAACCCTTAAATCACATAATCCTAAAATTGCTGCACTTTTTAAATTCTAAGAAATAATTAATTATTCATAATGCTAATAGAAAGCAAACAATAAGAAAAAAAGAAATGAATATTAAAATAAAAAAAAAAAAAAAAATACAAAATGAATAAAATTATTAAGCAAAAAAAAAAAAAAAATAGAACTTAAAAATTTTGTTGCAATAATTAAATTAAACGTATATATATTAAGAAATAGATATTAATAAAAATTAATTCCTGTCTGACTAAAAATAAAATTAAAAACTTATAATTTCAAAGTTCGAATAAAACTACAAAAAATTAAAACTTGCCAAAAATTACCAAAATGCTTATATCATTTAATTCACTAATTTTTCCAAGAACAATTAAACTGAGAATTAAATTTTAAGCTTAATTATATATTTTTTGTTAATTTAATAATTTAATTTTCATCAGAAATGGATATTAAACTAGAAAAAAAAACATTTTTCTTTTCTTTTTATTATCTTTCAAATATTTCTCCTTAATTTCCTTACTTCCTCTTGAAGAGATTGGATTAAAAAAATAAATTAATTTCACATTTTTTTGCGCACAATTTTTTTCCGAAATTATGGTTATAATAAAATATCCACAATAATCTTTGTCATTTGTGATAATGCCAATGTAGTGCCATATCATTTGTGTATAATACGGAAGAGAATAAAAAAAATCACCAAATCTTAAATGAAAATGTACAATATAAATTGTACAAAATGACTAGAGATTTGTTTGGGAAGAATAAAAAATACTAATACTACAAGATTCTAAATTACTTTAGATGAGAAATAACACAAGGTAACAAAATTGAACTTTTTTTGTGCGGTCTGGAACTTTGTTACAAATTTTTACTAATTTGAGGTCGATGACTTCAAATTTAATCTCCATTTTTCTCTATCAGCTAGACTTTTCGAGATATACCCTTATGTCCAAAATTAAAGCACTTTTACTACATATATTGGAATAACGGTTCACCATATGCAGTTAAAAAAAAATCCGAAAATCGGCATCAATATTATCTTTAAGGCTTGTTTACATTGTTTTAAATTTAGTTGAACATATTTCAAATGAAATGAGCTTATTTTTTATTTATTTTTATTTATCTATTTATATTTATTTCATTGCAATCGGTGTATAACTTTTGATTTTATTTAAAATTTACTGAGAAAACTGAATTGATAAAAATTGCGATTTCCATTAAAAAAAACATTTTTTAATGTGTATGTTAGAACAAAATTGAACTTTGTTTGTGTTGACTGTATATATATGCACACACTTAGAATTTATGACCTAATAGTAAAAAGATTATCCTAAAAAGTGATTAGTAGGCTCAGTCCATATCATCGGTACTCCAAATTGAAGCCATTTACGGCTTCCTTGACTCCAGTATCGTAAAGATTCTACATAAGTCTTACAAACGATATTGGGTACCAAATATTTATTCTTGTTTGCAAGCTTTCTCCCAAAGTATGCTTCATAGGTCTTTATCACAACCCTCGTGATCTTTTTTCCTTGCTTTTGTATATAATATTTGCCACATATATAGCAAAAACTGTTGGGGTTGTTAGTACACGAACTAATATTTTTCAATACAAAAAACACTTACAATATGCGGAATCTAGGATTCAACTGAAGTGTTAATTTAAGTAAATGCAATATATTGCAAAAAAAAAGCAAACCAAAAATAGTTATAAATATATATTTATAACTGTTTTGACGATAAAAGGAATTTAGGGAAAACAGAGGTAAAAAACTTAGTAAATGAAAAAAAAACATTTTTCATTCAGGTGCTTTGAGCATAAAAAATTATTTTAATCGCTCAGGTCAAAAACTTTATAAGTCGGTTAAATGCTCAGGTCATAAAACTTTATTCTTTTTTAAAATTAACTCAATTCGTAACTTCTTCATTAAGGTCAATTAGCAGTCCAGAAGTAATAAAATTAGAGCATAGGTCATATAACTTTTTTGGGTAATTTTTTTACTATTAAGTCGTAAATTGTAAGTATATATATATATATATATATATATATATATATATATATATAATCAACACAAAGTTCAATTTTGTTGCAATATATACATTAAAAAATGTTTTTTTTTATGGAAATCGCGATTTTTATCAATTCAGTTTTCTCAGTAAATTGTGAATAAAATCAAAAGTTGTGCACCGGTTGCAATGAAATAAATAAAGCTCATTTCATTCGAAATATGTTTATCTAATGGTTTTAGACCAAAACTGTGATTTTTTTCGCATTTTTATTTTTTATGAATTTTTAAAGAGCAAAAAAAAAAAATTTTTTTTAAATTGTTATTTTTTTTTTTCAAAACTTCAAAGAAATCTCTGAAACTACTGGGCAAATTTAAAGAAAAAAATGTAAGCACGGCTTAAAGATAATTTTGTTACCGTTTTTCGGATTTTTTTAACTGAATATGGTGAACCGTTTTCAAGTTATTCCGACCTATGTAGTGAAAGAGTCTTATTTTTTGACATAACGCTAAATCTCAAAAAGTCGAGCCGATAGAGAAAAATGGATATTAGATTTGTAATCAGCGACCTTAAATTAGTAAAAATTTTTAATTAAGTTTCAGACCGCTGTAACGTACAGTTACAAAATCGTTTGCTAACACTAATATGTTTACAGTAGCTTTAATATTCATATTGTAATTGCCATTCAGTTTATAAAAACATTTTCTAAAAGGTAAAAAAAATTTCAGAAAAGGCGAATAATTACCAATACTCTTTGTGCTGTATATTAAAGTTCGGCGCTTAAAATATATCCGAAACCTTTGGTAGCTCATATATTACTAACCGATTACAAGAACTCCCGAATTTTCCTTATATTCACTATAATCCCAATCGACAGCAAGTATATTGTATTTTAGTGCAGCCGAGTACAAGTACCCACGAATTTTTCTTACACTAGTTGTAACCAGAGTTGCTGTTTTGATTATTTTTAACCAAAATTGGTTATTTTATTTGCCAATGTGGAGATGATTACTTTTTTCCATTTTGGTTATTTTTTTGTTAAATCAAATTTTTATATTTATTAGTTTTCAAAAAGCTGTTTACTCTTTTAGTCTTGCCAGCAATAAAAAGAGATATTAATAATCATACATTTAAAAACTAAAGTTTCCTATAACTTCTCATTCCAATTTTAACTGACAATGAAGAGAAAAATTTAAATCAACAGAAAATATAAAGATTTTCTAATATTTAACCAAAAAGTGAAATGGATTTAGAGATTTTTGTGAGAAAGTTGTAACGATGTAACAAACAACCTAAATATTTGTAATTACAAAATAGATTCTTATTATAAAGGAATATTCGGTGAAGATCGACTATATTATATCCTACGCTGTTGCGTATGTTTCTTAAAGTAATGCATACTTGAGAGAGAGCATTTTATGGGTGCTAGGGTTAATCTTATTTGAGCCAAATTTTATTAACATACAAACTTTTATGTGGGGTTTAAATACTTTTAACTGATTTTTGGAAGAAAACCCTCTATAGAAGCAACAATTAATTTTAAAGCGATCGTTTTGAAATTAAATGCCATATTATATTTAGGTACAAAACAAAATTTTTTATAAAATGTTTTTGCAATGATTCTATTATAATTAACGTAACTATAATTTTAACATGGCTTTTATTAATAGTTTCTAAATATAAACAAAAGCCAGATGATTTATAAATGCACAGTTAAACAGCGCTAGTACGCCAGACTAAATAGTCGTGCAAAATTATAAGTCTTGTGCAAATGATTTTCCAAGCAATTTTTAACAGTTTATTTGCAAATGTGCAAGCTTGCACACATTACACAGTTTGCGAGGGTTTTGCACGTTTTCATGAGGATCTTTAATAAAAATTTAAAAAGGGCACCACATTTGTTTTACAAATAACTACAATAAAAGTGTTTTATAAATCTCGATGTATTTTCAATTGGAACACAATTTTATGCACAATTTTCAACACATTTTAAATACTTTTTTCTTCTAAAGACTAATTAAAGCTTATGAATAATATGCAAAGCATTTAAAACCTTAATACATATATTAAGGTTATTATTAATTTTTATATAAGTTTGAATTTTTAAAATTTGTTTATTGTGTTTCCTAATTTGGTTGTCTTTTCAAAAATTTTGGATAGAAAAAAATTTGTTTCCTGGCAACACTGGTTGTAACCATAATTGCTATTGCGTCGTATTTTCGTGTAGAAGTGTACGGGAATTTCCGAATTTTTCCTTCTCTCATAGTGTAGCTTCTGATTTTTTCTTGCATCCGTTGTAACTACAGTACGTAGCTATTTCATTATATTTAGTTTAATCGAGTTAGGGATGGAAAATTAAAATATTTTTCGGTATCAAGAAAGTTTTCAAATGGTATTTTTTTCATTTTATATAGATATTTATTTTTTATATTTTTTAAACTCAAGCAATGTTTATAGAATTTGTATACTTAAAATAATACTATAATAAAATATGAAGATTTTTAGAAAATAAAAACAGGAAATTTCAAAGAACAATTCCTTAAAAATTAACTCTCTATCTATTTAGCTTTTTTTATTTTTTTAATTTCGGAACACATTTACTTTCATATTTGATTTACAGATAATAGAAACTTGATATTTGTGGAAGTGATTATTTTAGAGTGGTTCTCGTTTACAGTTTTGAAAAGAAATGAGTTACTTTTAGTCTAAATTAAACTCGTGAACACCAAGTATAAATTAGAAACGTAAGTCTTTATATAAAAATTACATTAGTATAGGTTTTTGTATGAAAAGTAAATATGAAATATCTTCCAAAATATTGAATCGAATTGTAGAATAATTAACTAATTGTTTTGAGAATATCAAATTACTCTTGGAATTACTTTGGAAGTTCTCGGAAGTATTTTGAAGGTACTCGGAAGTATTTTGAAAGTACCTCGAAGTATTTTGAAACTACTCAGAAGTTCTTAGAAGTACTTTGGAAGTACTCGGAAGTACTTTAGTAATTTCGAGTATTAAATAGTATGACAAAGATTACGATCGTATCAACTTTTCCTTAACTTACTATAAGAACCGCCGAACTTTTTTTGTATTCGTTATAACCATAGTTCGTTGCATCGTAATCTAGTGTAGCCAAGTACAAGAAGCTCTGAGTTTTTCTTGCACTCGTAACTTACCTAAACATCAGAACTGGTTCGTAGCTTAATTTTTCCTCATTGCAACTGTTTACTTATTTTTGTCTCTTTCTTCCAACATCAGTATTATTCTCAGCACACACTTGTTAGTTTCCTTATGTCAAGTTTAAGTTTCTTTCAATAAAACTGAGTTTCTTATCATTATATCAACAAATATCTTTGAGTTTCATTTCAAAGATTGCAGACCTTTGGTAAGAAGAGCATGGATAAGCTGAGCCATACACCGGCTGGAAAATATAACTGCATTACATTATTCAATTTTGGTATGCTTTATATTAGTATAGAATTGGTCTGCACCAAACTTAAACAGGAGTTAAAAATTTATTTAATTATTAAAGTTTTTATTTAAATAGTAATTAATTTCACACAGAAAAAAGTCACCAAAATAATTCATAAGATTAAAAATTATTTAAATTTGCACCTTTCAGCAAAGATTCTATTAATTACTATTAATTGCAAAAAATTGAAAAAAGATAATTTTTCGATTAAAAAATTTATTAAATAAATTAAATAGGTGATTGACGGAATTAGAAATTTAAATGAGAAAAAACTCTTACTTGAATTTTATTTTTTATTACTTCTTTTATTTTATTTTTGCTTGAATATATTAATTAAATGTTGATGATGAAATAACTGTTTTAAATTGAACAACATAAGCTAAAATATTTTTCTGTGTACATCTTACTTTAAATAAAGCTTTAAGAATTAAAATAACAAATTGCTAAAAACTAAAGAAAAAATATTTCAACTTAATCAGTTTGTCCCTTTATTTTTTTCTTTTTTTTTGCGCAATATGTCACACATGTAACATACAATATTAATACAAATTTGTATCTTCAAATAAAACTCTATCTGCAATATTACCAAAAAAAAAAAAATAAATAAATAAATAAAACTGAGCAAAACATTTGTTGTTTTTAATAAATTTTTATATATTGTTAACATTTTAACTATTTGTACGCATGAATAAACCTTTGCCAAAAAGAAAACAAAAAACTAAATGTATCTAGTAATAAAAAACATGAACGAACCTACCTCAACTGTTAACTTTAACTAACATGTGATGACAGCAACATGACATCTCTAAAGGGATTGTTTTTCAAATTTTCTCTCCATGTTTTCATTTCATCTTTTTTTTTTTTTAATTTTATTTCGATTTTTTTTTTTTTTTTTTGGTTCTTTACCTTGTTGCCCATTTGATTTTGTTATTTCTTTTGGTGTGTTTTTTCTTTCTCTATATTTTTGTTGTTAAACAATTTACAAACTACAATTGTTGATGTAAGTAAAAATATTTATAGCCAAATATTAACATTTAAACAAAAAACAAAATCATATTTGTTTATGTAGTTGTATGTGAATGTACATATGTATATGTTTACATTTTATTTTTTCCATTGTTTTTATTTTATTAAATAGTAAAAAATCATTTATGTTAAGAAAAAAATAAAAATTATATGACAAATGAAATTGTTGCTACTGCTATTGTTGTGTCATCCTCTGTCGTAAAACTTAATTGTAATTTGATTTAATTTTTTTTATACTTTTTGTTTTTACCTTTTTATAAAAAAAGACAAAAAATGCAACAATTGCAAATATTTAAAATAAAGTAAATATTGGTGACCTAAATTTAATATTTTTGAAATAAAATAAAGAATATTGCAGCTGATTTATATAAAAATTTTCAATGGAAATTTAAATATTTTAGGCCTTATTCATGATGAAATATAATTGTTTATAAAAATTCTATAAGAATTTTGCTTTATTAAAAGTTTCAAAAATTTTAAAAGTTTCTAAAAGTAATAGTAAATCAGTGGATCAAAATATACAGTTTTCCAAAATCTTAAAACTTAAAATATATTCAGAAACAATGAATTTTAGCCATTAAAAACATAATTATAATTATATTATTTTCCTAATATAATTCCTTATTTAACTCTATTAAAGATTCTAAAGTAAAATTATTTTCAAATTTGTTTTAATAACCTACTGTTTTGCAATATTTGTATTTAAATACTGTACATATAGCACGTAACATTAAGGTACAGTAAAGGTAAAGATGTGAGCACTTTTTCAATTCTTCCTCAAGGATTATGAGTTAGAACTATTATTCTTATTTTTTTTTAATGAATAAGTTTTCCATCTCTTGCTGTTAAAACAGATTATTTATCAATTCAATTTTTATTATTTTGTAATTTTCGCGATCTATGACCATTCATTATGAAAGTTCTCCCTCCCATCCATGCGAGTTAAAAGCAAAAATTTTATTCTTTTCAACTTTAAAAGCTCATGTAGGATAAAATGAACTTTGACGAAAAGCAATGTCAATCAAATATTCTATGCCCAAATAAGTAATTTATCGAAAGGAAGAACTGTAGCACAATTATACGATAAAATTAAAAACTGGAGAACCTTTTTACCCAAGCTGTTTCTAAATAACTTAAGACCAAAATTTCATAATATGAAAGGCATAGAGTTCGGAAATGTTGAGTACATCTAAAGAAAGCCGAAAAGCACGTAATAATTTTAATGTATTATTTGTTATTTATTGTATTACTGACATAATTATGGTCCCTCTCAGCAGAGGTCTTTTTCGCTAGGTAATATTTCCTTTAATGTTTAACAAGTTTCAAATATTTTGAACAATTGAATTTGCTCGTGCTTCATCAGTTTTATGGCCTCTTAAAGATCGAATTTTTGGAATCGTTTTTTTTTTTTATCAATATGATTGGAATTAAAAAACATTTAAATTATTTAATCTAAATGTTATTATACTATATGATTTGTTCTTCTATAGACAACTAGAAATGTTACACTAGATTCTTACTGGATGTTGCGCTCTTTTTTTTAATTTGACTACCCTCTAAAGTCAGGATTTCAAGTCAGTATTTACCAAGTTTAATTGTAATGAAATTATATGCAAGTGTACAAGTGTCAATCTTTGTACCAACCCCTCTTCCGAAAATCACTTTAACGTGCATAAAACCCATACGAATGTTAATGTCCGACACAAATAAGTTTCGTGAAAGTGAAGACAGCATTTCCAAATTTTCTTTCATTAAACCCACTTCCAGGAGTGGCCCTAAAGTGCATAAAATCATCTTTTATTTTACATTTAGTAAAATTGGCCACAGGTGTAATATAAGTCCCTTTTCCGAATTTTTATGCTCGTACACAATGTTTCTCCCTGAAAATTTAAAATATATAAATCTTTCTTCCAACCGTACACGCTAAACTTATAATTGGCTCCATTTTAAATTAAACTATAATTTTTACCCAAAATGTCCTAATTTTTTTTTCTCCTTTCTTCCTATATATGCAATAGCTTAGTAAATGCTGCACCAACAAGTAATATATTTTACACATATTTTACTTGGACTGGTAGTTAGGTTGTGAAACAATTATGAAAATATATTTATTAGTTTCTAAATTAATGCATTTTGAAAATGGCGAAAAGCTCTTCGGAGCACCCTTTATGCCACGCTTACTTTTTTTTAAAGGACTGCTTTGCTCATTTGAACTTTCAAGGAAAGAATTGCTTACAAAAAGTAGGCGTGGCATTTTGGTTAATATTATGTCCTGTATACTCTTTCGGTGGATGTGCGATATACATATATATATACAAAATATCAGTTATATTGGTTGAATATTGTGAAAAATCATAAATTGCGAATAATCTTATTACGAAAAGTGGGTGTAAAAAGGAAGGAAAATTTTTTTATAAAAAGCTCACATAATACCTAAAAGAAGCTTTGCATTTCATAAAGCAATAAGTTTCCAGAAATAGACTAAAATTTACTGATTTTTATGTTTCTATTTTCACACAACGAAAAAAGTTTTCCAAAATATCTATAGCTTAAGAGTCTCTAAAATTGAAATTCGAAATAACTTAGTAAAACTTGAAGATTTTTGTTAATAAATAAATTAATTTATTTAATTGAATACTTAATAAAAATCTCCAATTAAATAACTAATTAATTAATTATTTATTTAGTTAATTATTTATTTAATTAATTAATTATTTATTTATCTAATTAAATATTTACTAAAAATTTCCAATTAAATAACAAATTAATTAATTATTTATTTAGTTAATTATTTATTTAATTAACTATTTAATTAATTGCTTGATTAATTAATAAATATCTCCAAATAATTAATGTTATAGTATTCATTAGAGTTATTATTTAAAGATAAAACATTTGTCATATAGTTTTATTTTATTGAATGTTACTTTATTGAATTATCTGCTTTACATTAGTTTAATTAATTATATTATAACTTGTTCGTTTTGTCAATTGTTTTATTAAGATGAAATAATAAATACCACATATAGGCAAACATTTTCGCCCTAAAAAAATAAATAAAAAATGGAAAAGAGACAGTAGCAAAAGGAAAAATTAAATATAATTTTTAGCAATCAAATTTGTTTTAAGTTCCAAACGGTGGTGCTTTATTTAAGCGATTTCTTTATAACACGGTTACCATTTTTTTGAAATATACGTTTTTATTTAACCCGAATATGATATAACGCGTGTCAAAAATAATGTCACTTTAAGAAGGTCTTTGAAAATATCTTCAATTGCTAGAAAAAATCAAAGCTTTTGATAGATAAAAAAAAATCAAAAAAAAAAAAAAAAAATATATGCAACTAAATCGGCAAATCGTTTAATCTAAATCCAAGTCAGTTTATTTAGAAAAGATTTAAATGCACTTATAATTTGAATACAATGCAAGTTTTTCAATAGCAATGCAATTTTCTTCAAATTTAATATTTTAATAAAAATCTTATGCAGGTGATTTGAATGCCACTAAATAATTTACACATGACTTTCATTTAAATCAGTTATTAAAGGATGGTATGTATCATCTTCATTAAGTATTTAACGCATCATATGATTCAGTTTTCAATCAGCAAGGAATATAAAATAAAAAGTAAATAATTTTATGTGTTTTAATTTAACCAAATTAGTGTTAGTGCAAAACTTAAAAGTGATAGTCGCAAAAGATAATTTTGTACCTATTCTGATCCTTGTTTTATAATTTTATGTGTTTTATTTTAACGCGGTTTCAAGCTTACAAAACAGCATTTTTCATTTAATTTGTGTTTCAGTTCACGCGATATGTAAAAATAATAGTCCCAAAAATAATTTTATACCTATTCTTAACCTTGTTTTATGTGTTTTTTCTTTACGCGGACGTCCCAATGAGCCGCTTAAAATGAGAGCTACCTGTATTCGTATTTAGTTATAAAAATTTTCAAAAATAATTTTTGGTTTTGTTTATGATTAAATAGCTATTACTTTTAGCTGAAATATACAATACATCTAATACATGGGCTATTTATTATACCAAAACTGTTGCCTCAACTCAGCTTGTAAGCAGTAGTCAGCAGAGTAAAGATTTTTTTAATGTTATTTGCTATTTGTTTACCTTTACTAAAATTAAAACAACAACTACTATAGTAGTAACAAGAAAATAACAAAACTTGGTTAGTAGTAATATTACTTCTGTTGTTGTTTTAATATTATTATTTTCTTTTTTTTTTTTGTTGTTTCCTTTTTTTTTCCTTAACCAAGCTTTTAAAATAAAATAACAATGTCCCTTCTTCCTACCATAAATTGTGCATTTATTTCAGTTTGTTTTTTAGTTTTTTTTTTAATTCTCCTTTTTTAATGGTATTTGAACGAGTTTTTATAATATTAGTTAGTAGCGTTGTTTGTATGGATGTAGTTTCTTAAACAATGTTGTTATTGCAGTTTTCAACATGAACATGAATGAACGAATACTTAATGGCAGGAGTTTGTAGGTGTATGAAAATTGACTATACATGGAAATTAGTATGCTTGTGTGAGTATATTATTTTAGGTAGGGAGAAAGTAGTTAGAGCGGTTGGAGTTTGAATGAGTAGAGAATATTGTAACATTAATGCTTCTTTCTATAATTAAAACGAAATAGCCTGCATAATGTCGAAATAATTAGTAGTGTTACTGATGCCTTATCTTTTTTGTCTTTTTATGCTGCCACAGCTATTGTTGTTTTTGTTATTGTCGTTGTTGCTGTATATTACGTTGTTTTTTTTACGTGTATTATACCCTGAGTTTTCATTTAGCTGCCATTATCTTTGTCTGTATTCGTTGGGTATGATGGCTGTGCTGCTTTTTTCGCTTTGGTTTCCTGTTACTTTTTTCGGCTAATGGAGGTTCTTTCCTATTTCTTCTTTTTTTTTTTTTTTTTTTTTTTGGCACGTGGTATATATGTCTACCAGGGAGTGTATATATAGTTGTTGTTATATGTTACAGCTGGATAATATTGGATTCTGTTTTTTGCCTGCAGCTTACTTTTAGTGAACAGAAAAAAATAAATAAATAAATAAAAAAGAAGAAACTCAAAAATAATTTCTATATAAACGTTGTTGTTTTCGTGCTCATTAAAATGTAATGTTTGTAATTAGTTGTTATTTTCCCTTGTTTTGTGTCTGTCACTTTGACTTTGATGGCCTAGATTTGTTTTTTTTCTTTTCTTTTGGAATTCCTTTTGTTTTATTTTTTATTCTTTTTGGAAGTATGTTAAAAAATCAAAAAAAAAAAATATATATATATATATATATATAATATTCAAACAATTGTTTTTAAGGTTGCACTTGACCCGCCTGCTATTGACAGCTTCCAATTTTTGTTTTATATGGTGAAAGTAGTAGCAACACCCTTAAAACTTATGTTGGTTTAAATTAATGCATTTTCTGTTAAAAAAGTGGTTCAAGTTTGAAATAATATTCTGTCATATTTAATAACTTTTGCTTTTTGTTTAACTTTTTGTCATTATTGTAATATTTTGATGGAAAGTTTATTAAAAGTTTTTGAATAAATTTCAATATACAAAGGTTATTTACAATAACAACTTACCCATGGAGTAATTATTGTTTGATAAATTACACAAGTCAACAAAATTGAAAAAAAACAAGTAAGAAAGATACTGTCGGTCAAGCCCGACCGTATATTACCCCGCACCATTGTGTATATCAACAAAAATTCATGGTATTATATTAGTCACGTGAACAATTGTGAACCTATACTTTTATTAAGTGTAAAATAAAATATGCGAATACAGAATATTACGTTAATACTAATACTAATATGAATTTATGCACTTTTGGGTGATTTCCGAAAGTGGGATTATATAGGAGCTATGGTAAATTATGTAGCGATCTTCATAAAATTCGTCACTGTGATTTCTACTTGTATAAAACTTATTTGTGTCGAATATAAACTTGATTTTCGGAAGAGGATTTTATATAGGCGATATGGTCAATTATGGAACGATCTCCTATATTCCTATATTCAAGATATTTATGATCGTTGAAATCTTCGGTGAAATAATGTACCAATTATAATCAATTTCAATAGGTTCGTCCTTGTATCATAAAATTCCTACATGGCAAATATCATTGAATTATGTTTAAAATTATGTACTTGCGCACAAGGTTTACACGGAGAGGCAGTCAGCCGTCCTGCTAGCTATACGGACGGACAGATATCGCTAGATCGACACAAAAAGTGATTCTGAGTCGATTGGTATACTTTAAGGGGTGTTCAATGATTTCTTCTGTTACGAGCACTTACGGTGGTGTAGGGTATAATTACATCGCGAGTGATTCTGCAAAATACTTATTCTTTCGGCTTGATACGAGTATAGTGTGGAAAGTTAAATAAAACTTTCCATGACGTCACAATTTTAACCCATTAATGACCAAAGAAAATATGCTCTTTTGTAAAGTTTTTAGGTTGTATAATTTTCTAGGCAATAAGTGCAGCAAATTATTAATTCACATGTGATAGACAAGCAATGGTGCTACCAAAATGTAATATAAGTAAGCTTTACACTCATAGTCCCTAGAAGTATTTAAAGTTGTAAAAGTCAAGAATTTCTCAATTAATCTTAATACATCCATGAAAAAAATGAGATGCAAAGAGTGGGTGTAGAGGAGAAATTTGTATTTGATATAACTAACACATGACCGATGATCTCAAAAATAGAAAAATTTTCAAAAATGCATAGTTTGAAAAAATAAAAATCCAGAAAAATAAAAATCTAGAAAAAAATCAAGTGAATAACTTCGCTTAATTCTTACACCTTAGAAAGTTAAATGAAACATCTCTATCACGTTGCAATATTAAGAGATATAATGTTTTTAATTTCAACTTCAATGAAAAAATTTATGCACTTCTTTTCTTAAATTAGGATTTAAAAAAGTTCTACTTTTAATTTTTTTCTCATACTAAGAAGCTGCAATAGTATGTCAGCATAGTAGGATTCCATATACCCTGATATAATCTCTCAGTAACAGCGTTTTTGTGAAAAAGCTCATCTTTTTCATTGCTTGTTGCTCCCATGCTTTCGGAGATTTTGACAATATGGGCTAAATGGGAAAAGTGTGCGACATGACATGTTCTATGATTTGGTTGCAGTATTCTTTCTCTATGAAACTTAGGCATAATTGTTTTATAGAAAACAGGAAATTATATAATCTAAAAATTTCTTAGGGGTACATGTTTCCTTTGATCATCAATGGGTTAAAAGTGTGACGTGATGGAAGTCTTTCATTTAACTTTCTTCACAATATTTTGTTATGGGCCAAGAATTAAGTGGTATTTTTGAAGATGTAATTTTTTTTTATTTTTTTTACTGTTATTAAGGTTTTATATTTAAAAAATTTTACCATTTTTAAGATCTACGGTCTTGTTTTAGTTCTACTAAATACATGCAGAGGATAAGCACATAGATTTATGAAGGTTAATTGAGAAATTGTTGATTTTTGCAATTTTGAAGACTTCTAGGGGCTATGTGTGGCAAGTTCCATGACTTGATTTATACTACATATTTGTAGCACTATTTCTCTTCTATGAGTGAATAATTTTCTCTATCTATTACCTAGAGTCTTGAAAACTCCGCAGCGAAGCATATTTTCTTTAGTTGTCAATGGGTTAGAAATGTGACGTGATGGAGGAAAACCGAAATGTTCCTGGTGATTGGAATGACCATGTATACAATTTCTGCGACATATTTTCACGCTACTTTTCAGTGTTGACCTGTGTTATTAGTAGAAATATAAGACTTACCTAAAAAGAGAAGAAAGGAAAAACAATTAGTATTTAATATAAAAGACATAGAAATGTAAATATATATATATATATATATATATATTTTTTTTTTTTTTAATTTATATCTAAATTAAAATATCAAAATCTTTTACCTATGTCCATATTGTGCTTACATAATAAAGAACATCCAACTAAACCAATATTAAGAGTTTATTGATCTGATCAATGCGCAGTTAATGTTGTGGAAGTTAGACTTTCACCATTATCTTATTTTAATGAAAAAATATCGGAAAATTAAGCCAGTTTTGAAGTCTTCTAAATTTAATCTTACTTACCTCCGGGAGTCTTCAAATTATGTGTATATCTTCTTTTTGCCTTTTGTTTTTTTTTTTATTGAATCTGTCATTTTCTATCTTTTTTTTGCTTTTCTTTTATTTATTTATTAATTTTTTTGGTGTCTATGTCGATTTCAAAATTACTTTACCTAATAAAACAAAGTATTCAAATTAAACATTTTGTAACAAAATTTTTTCCAGTCAAATAACGATTTAATAAAAAAAAAAAATATTTTTCATAATTTTTTCCATATATAAGATATTTTTTACATTAACAGCCTTTCCTTGATATCTGTCCTTTTACGTATATTCCCTTTCAAATTATAATTTTAGATTTATTTTAGTTAGCTCCAATATATCTTCAGATACTCTTTCAAAATCTACTTTTGACTGAAATTTTGCGAATTTTTTAGCTACCACTTTATGTTACTTATAGCAATGCAAAACTAGTACTAGTCAAAGTACTAGTAATAATATCGCTGAATTTAAGTATCGCAATAATTTAGCAATACGTTCCAGAATATATACATAAAAGGATTGATTGAATATTTAATGTTCTAAACATTTTATCAAAAAATAAAACTAGATAATAAAAACCTGCTCTAAATAATTTTATATTTAGTATGAAACTTCAGTATTCGAAAAAAGTTTCCTTTAAAATCTAAGTTGATATTGATTCCTTTATCTTATCCTATGTTCTTTTTTTCGAAAATCTACTAAATTATGCTGCAAAAATATAATTTTCATAAAATAAATAACATAAAATATTATTTTTCTTCAAGAACTTTCAATTTCTTTTCATTTTCCAGAAAATGTTTGAATTTTTTTTACTAAGATAATTTCTTCTATCATATAATTTTAAATTAATGACATCACTAGTAATACGGTGTCGTTTCTTGGTTTGTTGCAAGAAAATAAAAATTAAATCTTGTGTTCTCTTTACAAAATTATTAATAATTGTAATTTGAAATTATTAAAAAAGAATCAGAAATAATTTCTATTTCTGAGAAATAAAATAAAAATCAAAAACTAAATTTTATTATATAATAGCTTAAATAGCCCAGTAGCAAATATTATGGTGTATTCAGGATATTTTGAAATAATTTCCTTCACATTGATTTTTTTTTATACAAAATTACATTATATTTGGTCTGTGATAAATATCCAATCTTAAATGTTTTTGCTTTTTTTTTTGCCATCGCTAAGCTTGTGTTTGTTTATCTGTGCACTACTACATATTACCTCAACATAGGTACTTATCTTGTACTCCTACTATTGTCCTAATTCATCTCCACTTGACCTACAAAAACGTATAGCGGATGCCCAAATAAGGGAGAAAAAAACGTGAATGACTCTAAGGTGGTCGTTTATAGCATTCAATAAAGCTAAAGTATAGCGTGATCAAAAAAGCTTTCCAAATTATATTTGTTAATCGTTGTGGCACGATAAAATATTAAATTGCAAAAACGTTATAATCCCCTAAAGTCGATCTAAAATTTTTCGTACTTTATATTAGCATTTTTTATATTTTATATGAAATTATATTTATAATATATAATATATATAATATAAGATATGCTATATACACAGAAAAAAGTTTTTACATAAATACAAAAATTTACTTTCATTGATTTTAGTTCATAATATTTAAGCATAATTTCTTAAGCATTAAAACTTTTTTTATATTTTTTCAAATGAATCAAATGTCATGAGAACTAAAAAAATTGTTTAAATTTTTATTTATATTTTCAATTTGTAAAAAAAAAAAAAATTTGAAATTTTCTTTGGAAGAAATTTTCAATGATTCTTAGCTACATTTTGAGAACAGAAGTGTTTTTTTTTATCAAAATGATGTGCTGCAGAATGCGAGCAAAATTATGCAAATTTCTAAACGTTATTTTTTTTATAGATTTTCTTTGGAATTGTGCAATTTTAAGGTATTTGTTTTTATTATTTTTATGTATCATTTGCAAACAAATTTTATAAAACTAAACCAAGACTTAAAAAAAAAAAATTTGCAAAATTCCTAAAATTTTCATTATGAACAAATTAATAATATCTATGAAAAAAATTTAATTTTTTTATGAAAGGGGTTTGGGAAAAAATAGTCATGCGCTATTCATAATATTTATGAAAAATATTTTAAAACATATGCATTGTTTTCTCTCTGTGTATAATATATAATATATAATATATAATATATAATATATAATATATAATATATAATATATAATATATAATATATAATATATAATATATAATATATAATATATAATATATAATATATAATATATAATATATAATATATAATATATAATATATAATATATAATATATAATATATAATATATAATTTATATTATGTTTAAGTGAAGCGAAAAATAAGTTTCAACAAAAAATTCATAACTTGAGATCGATATGTATTTAATATTTCATAAATCGTCGTCGCATACCCAATGCGCTAATTGAAATCGATGAAAATGTATACCAACCTGTAGCTGTTATTATAGCTTATATCGGAATCAAGGGGCACTCATAAAACGCTTCTGTTCTATTCTCAAAATGTTGCTAAAAATCATGGAAAACTTAAAATTTTCCAAAGAAAATTTCAATTTTTTTTTCAAATTGAAAATATAGACGAAAATTTATACTATTTTTTTTAGTCCTCATGACATTTGGTTCATTTGAAAAAATATAAAAAAAGTTTTAATGCTTAAGAAATTAGGCTTAAATATTATGAACTAATATCAATGAAAGTAAATTTTTGTATTTACGTAAAAACTTGTTTCTGTATATATAATATATTGTAGATTATATATATATTATAAATCTAATTTCATATAAAATATAAAAAATGTTAATATAAGGTACAAAAAATTTTAGATAGACTTTAGGGGCTTATAACGTTGTTTGCAATTTAATATTTTATCGTGCCACAATGATTCACAAATATAATTTGGAAAGCTTTTTTTATCGCGCGATATTTTAGCTTTATTGAATGCTAAAAACGACCCCCTTAGATCCATGCACGTTTTTTTTTTCTACCTAAGTTTAGGCACCCGCTATATTTAGGCACCTTTGCTATTGAGGGCATATTAACGAGATGCATCTCAAATTTGAGCTTAATGCAACTTTTAAGATTTTGGAAAGGCATTTTTTCATTGAAAGTTTTAATTTATAGTTATATAATTAATATTTTCAATTTTTTATTTGACAATATCATTTAATGTTTTTTTTGTAATTAGATATGAAAAATACATCAATAAATTAAATGCAATTAAAAAAGTATCAAATATTCATGCACATGTTGGTTTTTACGCGATATTCTAAAAGTAGATTAAATTAGAATTATGGTAAAACGCATTGATTCTCCTTTAATTTAGATTTGGTGTACCTCTCTGCAGGTTACATATGTGCATTTATTTTTGATATCGGACTTAAAATGGAATTTTTGCAATTGTTTCAAATTTTAAATTTTTATCTACAACTTATCTAGATGGTAATTTCTTGTCCATTAATATTATTTATTTTTTTATTGCCGCATAAAAATGCATTATAAATTACTTTTTTGATTAAAATTTATTTAACGAAATTTTAATAAATCGCTCTGATCGTAACACAGTAAAAACTTTGGCTTTCCTGGTAAGCTAGCAGTTATAATTGGAAACAAAAATAAACTACTTATTTTTTGCCTGAATAACAGGTTATTTTTGTTCAAGTTGTTCACAAATTCATGTAGTTATTTTTAGACTATAGGGTGAATTAAAAAATATGTATCTAAACGTAAATAAAAAAAAAAAATGCAAAAAGATTTTGCACTTAGTGAGATTTGAACTTGAAAACAAATTAACCATTCGTTTTTAATGACTAACGTCTCATTCAGTACACCATCTAGCACTTAATTTTCTAACTTTTTTTAGTACAAAATATCTGTTTAGACATTTTGTTTAAAAAAAAAAGAAACTAACAGCATCAAAATGGGGTTGAACCAATAACCTTCTGGTTGTTAATCCAGCGCTATAGCCAACTGATCTAATCAACAGATTTATGTAATGCAGTGTAGGCAAATAATAATAACGCCTCTTTACTAAGAAACTACTTTAATAAAGAGTTGCCATTACCGAGAACCCAAAAGTTTTTTCTAGGGATTATCTTCCTTGTCATTAACAATGTCGCATCACTTTCAATTTATTTTTTAGACATATTGATGTGGGTAACACACATGATAAATTTTTACATATTGCTGAAAATAAAATTTTGCAATTTTTTTTTTTTTTTTTTGATAAAAGTCAATCACGCGTACAGATTTATGTTTCATTAAATCAGCTAATATTGGTACTAAATTGCTTTGACAGTAAAAAAATTTTCAATTTATTGTTTTTTTTTTTTTTTTTTTGGTAAAGTAAACAACGAGTTTGAAGAAATGCCTATATATAAGTAAATATGAGTGCCAATAAAATATTTTTATTTATTTATATTTTCCAATTCAATTTGTCAATGTTATCAATTTTAAAATACCCAACTTTTAAATATGTATGTATTTTTATACATAAAATTTGCATATATTTAAAAGGACGTATGTAATAAGACCGTTTCTTTGTCTGTCTGTCTGTCTTACTATTTGAGTATTGGAGTTGTTATAAATAAAACTATAAAATCCAGTTATCATCATCAACAGCAGCAAATAGCACTAACGTTTCGTTTAACAAAACTGCATTTCATTCTTGTATTCGTAGTTGTTGAAAATGTTGTCGTTATTGTTGTTGTTGTTGCTGTTGTTGTTGCTGATGCGATTGTACTTGTATTTCTCTGTATTTTGTTTGCTTATTTCTTTTCTGCATCTACAAATATAAACTTTCATTACATATGTATTAACTGATGCTGTCGTTGTTGGCTTTAGTTTGTTGTTGCTGCATTTCATTGTGAGACTTGTTACACTGACTACTTGGCTTATTGGCACCACTTGTTTATATACTTGCAACAAGAGACAGATGGGAAGCTTAAGAGTGTCAGAAAATTTAAAATGTAAATAATTTAATATTATTTTTTTCAAATTTTTTCCTTAGTTTCTTCCCCTTTTAATTTTTTTGGTATGCGTTAGTTGTATTTGTATTTTTTACTTGGGGTTTGTAAGGATTTTTTAAATTTAATTTTTTATTTTTATGTTTGCTTCGTATTCTTTGTGGTTGGTTTTGTGTGTCATTTAAAAGAAAAAAAAAGTAAGTATTGAGAAATAAATCAGTATTGTATTTGTTTAACTTTAAGTTTGATTGAATTTAATGTTTTGTAAAGTGAAAATACTTTTAGTAGCTTATAGAGCATTTCAATAAAAAGTGGTAATTTTAAGAGATATAATATAAAAGTTTAATATGTATATAGTGTTGTAGTTTACTGGGAGTTTTTCAATGATTTTATACATTTCTTTTGAATAGAATTGAATGAATAGAAAGAGAGAAAGATATCGAGTGATGGCTAACCAACTATAAATATCTTAAATTTCAGCCAAATCACTAAAATTTTGTACAGAGAAAATCTCCTACAAAACATCTCTTAGAGACTAAAATATTTCCAAGTCGTAGTAAAGTTAACAAAAAGATTTCCAATTAGAAGTTCTCATATATGTAACCAATTGTCAAGATTAGGTTTATATAAATTTTATTTATGTCAAATATATTTATGTGAAACTTTGTCTTGTTTGTAATACGTATTTAAAATTAATTTAAAATTTTTAAAACTTAAAATGGTGTACATATCCATATGATCTTGAAGATTTTTTTATTTTTCTTTCAGATTTTCTGAATACCATAAAATTTTTTTGTTTATAAAAAAATTACGCCTTCAATGTTTTTTCTTGTTTATTTAATAGTAAAATAAAATTAAAAAATTTTCGTTAGAATATTATTGTGTTTTATAGAAAGATATTGCCTTAGAGAAATATATAATTTTGAGGTACTAAATTAGCAGCGTTAGGCATTTTAGTAAGAGAGAGGTTGAACCAAGAGTCGTAAAATCTAAAATATTTTATCGGTAACAAAATGCTCTTTAGTTGAGATATCATAAAGAAATTTGCAGCAAATATTGAATGTAAAGTTTTTTACAAATTCTTAAAATTTACATACACGTAGAATTAAAAAAAAAAGAAAAACAGAAAGGAATTCTAAAAATGCATTTTTTTGCAATTATTTCCATAATTTTCAAGATTTAGAACATAATAGGGTTTATGAAACTGCATTTCATTTATTGATCCCGTGTTAGATATTTTGCAACAAATATACTAACATCAAGATGCTCGTACATAAAAGATCAAATTCAGGAGATATTCGAACTAAATACTATTAGCTAATTTAACCTGATTTACTCAATAAAATATCTCCATAAAATATCTTTTTAAAAAGTACAAAATCTTAAATCTTTGTATTGAGTTAAGAAAAAGATCTTGAAAAAAAAATTTGAAAAAGAAAAAATAATTTTTCTGAACTTCAAATTCCAAATTGTGTATTTTGGGAGTCGGGAAAGGTAATGACCCTGGCAATCAAGAATATGCAAAATTATATTTTTTTCGTGGCTTCAAATGAACCAAACTCTTAGTTATTTATCCGTTTCAGACAATTTTAAAAATTTTGCCATCGATTTTTTATAGCATATTTTTGCATATTTTTGTCATAACAGCATATTTTTACATATTTTGAACTTAGCAGCACATTTTGTCATAATTTCATATAAAATTCTTATTTTAGAATATATTTTAGCAATTTAAATGGCACACTTTTACATCTTATTTACTTAAGAGCATAATTTTTCAGACTTTAAATTTAAAAGCAAGATTTTGCATATTTTGCACCTAATATAATTTTTTACATGTTTGTAAAAATAGAGAAATTTTCTTTTTAGTGTCAGAAACGTTTTGCAAATACGATTCCCTCACAGTCTTTTTCTGACCGTGATCTGGTACAAACGTACAAAGTTTTTTGAGTTCTCTAAAGTGCAAATTCAAAATAGAATTGAAAAAAAACTATTGTTTTGTTAAAATCTGAAAACAATAAATAAAAAGCAATAACAAATTGCATATCCAAAATTCTTATAAATAAAAACAATTTACATTGCTATCATAATGAGTGATAGCAATGATAGTGAAGAGGATGATATGTGCTGGCAGGTTGTCACCTCGCCTAAAGCAGTAAAACGAAAACAAATTGATTCCCCAAAAATATTAAAAAAAAGACAAAATATTAATAACTTCAATAACAATAACAATGCTCTAGCATCAACATCACAAAACAACAATACTGGTACTAATTATACGAGTACCCAAAAGAATGCCAACAACAATGCTATGAGTTCCAAAAATAGTAAAAACAACAACAATAACGTAAGTGCATTTAGTAAAGCAGCAAACACAAGCATAAATGTAAGTCAAAATAGATTTTCTAGTTTATGCAATGATAAAAATGATAATGACGAATCTGATGATGAACAAACGGCTAATGATAATGCTCCAAAACCTCCACCAATTATTATACCTAATGTAGTAGATATTAGCGCTATGATAAAAAGTTTTTCAAAATTAATACAATATAATATGTTTCACTATAAAACTCTAAGAGATGGACAAATAAGAATCTCAGTTAAAGATATTAAATCATATAGAATGTTGGTTTCATTCATAAACGACAAAAAAATTAAGTTTCATACATATCAATTGAAACAGGAAAGAGCCTATAGAGTGGTCGTGAAAAATTTACATCCTTCAACATCAAACGTTGAAATCAAAAATGCAATTGAGTCTTTAGGACATAATGTAAGAAATATTACTAATATAAGAAGTAGAATCACGAAATATCCCCTTCCAATGATTTTTGTTGATTTAGAACCAAATTCTAATAATAAAAATGTGTATGACATCAAAACTATTTGTAATGCTATTGTAAATATTGTACCGCCTAAGAAAACAAAAGATATCATTCAATGTCACCGTTGTCAAGAATTTGGTCACACAAAAACCTACTGCCAGAAATCGGTTAACTGTGTTAAATGTGGATTGGGACATTTAACAGCTGATTACACTAAAGATAGTAACACTCCACCTAAATGTATAAATTGTTTACAAAACCATCCAGCAAGCTATAAGGGTTGTATTGTATATAAGCAATTGTTAAAGAAAAAACTTAACCAACATATAGTAAATAAGCGTACTTACACAAATTATAATTATAATGAAGACGAACATCCTTGTTTGAGCAATAATGCAATTAATCCAAATATTAATCAAAACAACTATTCATATTCTGAAGTCGTAAAGCATAATCAAACAAATTCATTTGAAAGATTAGAAAATTTAATTCAAAATCAATTAGAATTAACCAACAAGCTTTTAAACATGATGACAGTTTTAATTGCTAAACTATGCAACTAAATATAAATATTGCAATATGGAATGCTAATGGGCTTTCTAACCATATACAAGAAATTGAATTGTTTTTAAATCTTCACTATATAGATATTATGTTAGTGTCGGAGACACACTTTACTAGTAGATCCTTTTTTAAGATAAGGGGATATGATTTGATCACAGACAACCATCCAGATGATAGAGCACATGCTGGTGCTGCAGTATTAATAAAATCTAAAATTAAATACGAAATAATAGACGAAATTAGATAAACATATCTTCAAGCAGTCTCTGTTAAAATCAAATGTGATCTAAATACTATTTCATTCAGTGCTATTTATTTTCCACCACGGTTTTCTGTTAAATATCAACAATTTCAAACCTTCTTTCAAAGTTTAGGACCAAGGTTTTTCGTAGCTGGTGATTTCAATGCTAAACATCAATGGTGGGGATCCAGATTGGTAAACCCCAAAGGAAGCGAACTTTACAAATGCATTGTAAATAATAAATATTCTGTATTGTCTACGGGAAATCCAACTTATTGGCCTACTGATCATAGAAAAATACCAGATCTCTTGGACTTTGCAGTCTACTATGGAATCAGTAGTCAGTTATTGCACATTACAGATGTTGATGAACTAAGCTCTGATCACACACCTTTGTTAGTTTGTTTTAATACTATTATGCAATCACATACAACAAAACCAAATATTTTAAATAAACAAACTGACTTGAAGTCATTTGCCATTTGCATTGAGAGAAATGTAAACCTTAATTTGTCTTTAAAATCTCCACAAGAAATTGATAATGCAGTGGAAAATTTCAATAATATTATTCATGAAGCAGGTTATTTATCAACACCCAATAATCAGATTCAAAGAAACTATAATCAAATTTTAATAAGATCTGAAATCAGAGAACTTTTAAGAAACTAAAGAAGACTAAGGAAGATATGGCAGAATAGTAGAAATCCTTATGACAAGCAAATCTATAATAGAGCTACTAAAGACCTTAAAATAGCTCTCTTTGAAATGAAGAATAATCAAATTGGTAACTTTCTCAGTAATATCAACACTAATAATATTAAACATAATGAGTTTTCCCTTTGGAAGGCTACAAAATATATAAAACGACCAAAAAAGAGAAATGTACCAATAAAAGATGTTAACAACTCATGGTGTAAAACTGACAAATCTAAGGCTGAAGCATTTGCCTGTCATCTACAAAACACTTTTAAACCCCACTCAAATACAAGTTCCTGTTTGGATGAAATAGTAAAATTTCTAGATAGTCCTTGTCCTATGGAATGGCCGATCAAACATGTAACCCCACACGAAGTCAGAAACGAAATAAGAAAGCTTAACTGTAAAAAATCTCCCGGATATGATGGCATAAATGGAAAAGCGGTTCAAGCTATACCTGAAAAGGGAATACTATTTTTAACATATATTTATAATGCTATACTAAGATTAAGTTACTTTCCGGCGCAATGGAAGTGTGCAGAGATTGTAATGGTAAACAAACCTAACAAGCCAGAAAACAGTGTTACATCTTACAGACCGATAAGCCTACTGGTTTCATTCGCCAAAATATTTGAAAAAATATTTCTGAAAAGATTATTACCAGTTCTATAAAATCTTAACATCATTCAAGAATACCAATTTGGCTTTAGGAATAAACATGGTACTCCAGAGCAATGCCATCGTATCGATGCATATATAAGGAATACATTGGAAACTAAAAAATATTGTTCAGGAGTATTCTTAGATGTACAAAAGAAATTGCTTCCGACTCCATTATTCTTACTATTAAAATCATATCTAACAGACAGAAGCTATTATGTTAAAGTGAACAACGAGTATTCTGAGATATATGATGTTGAGGCCGGTGTTCCTCAGGGTAGTGTTTTAGGACCAATTCTCTGCACTATATTTACATCAGACATGCCAATTACTGAAAATACTTTAGTTGCAACTTACGCTGACGATACTGCAATCTTGACGTCTGATACGTGTCGAAACAATACATCAATTTTAATGCAAAGGCAACTTAATATAATAGAAGAGTGGCTCAATAAATGGAACATTAAAGTCAATACCGAAAAATCTTCGAACATTACGTTCACTCTACGTCGTGGCAACTGTCCCGAGGTATTTCTTAACAACAATGCAATTCCTCAAAGTGACTGCGTTAAATATTTAGGTATACACATTGACAGAAGATTAACTTAGGAATCACATATCAAAGCAAAAAAACAACAACTAAATATTAAAACAAAACGTCTCTATTGGCTATTAGGACCAAAGTCACAACTAAACTTGAGAAATAAAATAACAATATATAAAACAATTCTAAAACCAGTCTGGACTTATGGTATTCAACTATGGGGAACCTCCAGCAACTCGAATATTGAAATATTGCAAAGATACCAATCAAAAACTTTAAGACTAATTGTCAACGCTCCATGGTTTGTATCCAACAACTCAATTCGCAATGATCTTGCTATTCCAAATATTGCAGAAGAAATTAGAAGACTTAGTGGAAACTACATAGAGAGGCTAAGTAACCATATCAACCCATTAGCTACAGCTCTACTTGATGAGACTCAAATAACTAGACGTCTAAAAAGACCTCATATCCTAGACTTGCCAGTCAGAATCTAATAACTTTACATTATTTTTATTTTCTTTTTATTTTCACATATGTAATTCTATTTTCTTAATTTTATTTTAATATGTATATCAAAATTTTGTGTATAATCTTATTGTTGTTCTCAATGGAGTTCAACATTAAATGACATTTTTTTATTATTATATCTCATTTACTTATTGTCCTTAAATGGATAGATTGTAAATAAAGAAATTAAATTAAAAAAAAAAATACGATTCCCTAATAATTTTCATCTTATACATTGCACATAGGACCGGCAGACCAACTTTTTGATCAAAACTATATGCTCATATATTTCGCATTGAAGATTGTATTTTTATCAATTTCTAATAGGTTTATGTCCATTTTATTATGTTTTTTTCTTAACCCTTTTGTGACCAAAAAGTATAGGTAAGAATCACTATTATTTTTTTAATTCAATTAATTTTGTAAATAATATAATTTTTTTTTCGACGTCCTTAAAAAATATATTGACAAAAAATTAAATTTTTTTTCCATTTTCGACCTTTTAATCAAATTTTAAAAAATACATTAATTCTGAGATAAAAAATGCCTGTAGAAAAAAATATTATTCGAATGGACAAGTTTTAATAAAATATTATTGGTGAATCGAACGTCTAACAAATGATTCTAATTTCGGTTTATTGTTTCCAGCTGGAATGTAAACATTTTTGTTTTATTTTGCAATTAAGTTTGTATAGAAATTAGAAAAAAAAATATGTAATTCTCAAAGTATTTGGATTTTCTTATATTTCGCTTTTAACGAATGGAATACGCTCTATCATCTTCGATTTTCATAATAAATATTTGATGGTATTGTGTCCTTAATTACAAAAAAAAACTATCTAAAAAAATTATTATTTTTTTAAGGAACAAAATTTTTTAGCGCTTTCTTCATTGCTGGCTAAAGCAAAATTATTTCATCAAAAAACAGAATGCTATTTTTGCTTAATTGAAGTGTCTATTACTGCTTTAAAAAATTTATGTTTGCGCGATTTGAGATTTGAGGTTTGGTAAAAAAGCTGTTTTTTGGGAGCTATGAACATTGGTAGGAATTTTGTAATTTCCTGATAGAATGTATTAGATGTGAGTATTTTAAGTGTAAAATAAAAATATTTTTTAGCCATTGCTGATAAAAATCAAATTATTTTTAGCATGAATAGTAACTAATGTAAATTTTAGCAAAAAAAAAAAAAAAAACATTTTAAGGGCATATTTTTTAATTTTGAAAGTATGCTTTTGATCAATTTAATACTTTTTTTTTAGAGCATATTTTTGGTTGCCCTGATAATGACTTTACTAATGTGATGATAACAAACTGCTATGGTGAAAAATTAAATAGCATTTTGATAGGTTTCGGTATAAATGAATCTCTAATACTGTTATTCTTTGTTGATTTTTTCTTTTTTAACATTTTGGATGGATCTGTATTTTCAGTCGTATATATATATATATATATATATATATATATATATATATATATTTATATATATATATATATATAATTTTATAAATTATATAAATATAATATACATATAAATATAAAATACATATAAATATATGTAATAAATAAAATGTTTTAAGCAGACGAAAAATACATATGTAATATGATATTTTATGATGTAATGTAGTGATTTTTTACTTAATTTTAGTTTTTTAAAGATTATAGAAACTTAAACATAATTATCTTCTTTGTTAAACTTTGTGATGGGCATTTAAACTCTCACTGCTGAAGCATTTTTTAATTTAACAGAAATAGGGGCTTCTAATTGTTTGAAAAAATGTCGTAAATAAATAATGTATATTTACATTTTAAGTTAAAGCATTCCTCCTTATACTATTGGAGTTTAGTATAAATTCAGTGTTAGTGTTTCATACATATATATAGATAGAAATTAGGCGAAATTTATAACCCCGGAATGAGCGGATCAAAAAATGTCCATAAAGTAGACCATTTTTTTTTAATTAAAAAATAATTTAAAAAATTCTACACAACCTCCAAGATAATTTTTCGAACGGTAGCCAAGACTTCAGAAGGTGAGCAATATATTCATTATGTCAAATAATTTAGTACGATAAAATCATCAAGCTCATAAAAGTTGATGTTGCGAAAACGTATCAGCGGTTAATTCGGTATAGTGTGTTTTAACTTTATTTAAGCAAGGTAGCGCACCGCAAGCATGGAAAAGTTATGCAAATTAAAATAGAAAATATCTAGGGAAAATGCTGTTGGTAAACGAATATAAAATTTTTGGAATTAAGGAATTAAGGCAATAACAATTCTAATGCTGTAGCCTTAAAATATTTCATTATTAAAGATTATTAAGAATAGATTTCCAATAAAGAATCGTAGCTAGCTGAGCGCTATAGATGAATAGTGACTGACTGGGTAAGATCACTAATATTCGAAGAGTTATCTGAAATATGCTAAAGAGGTATGAAAGAAACCGCTTGAATTTTATTGCTTATTATGTAAATATAAATTTGCTAAGAATTAGTGTGAATAGGTATATAATTTCATAATTTTTTAAAATAATTTCTCCTAAAAAGTCCGTGCTCTAAACTCTAAATGTTAGTTGAATTTTATTTTTCAACCATATAGAATTTTAATGGATAACAAATAATAAGAAGTGTTAAAGGTGTGCAGAATACTATACAATCAATATTCAAAGTATAATGGAAAAATGATCTGATAAGGAATGTTCCGAAACAATAATGTTCCTATTTTGCAAATCGTGATCCAGTTGAAATGCATTAGAATATATGCCACTGCACTTGGTGCTTCGCTATAATCTATAGCATGAAGATTCCTTCTTCAGAAGTACAACAAAACCAGTTTATTTAATATTTGCATTTGAAGGCAATCATATTGGTGGTCATTATGAAATAATTTATCAATTCTACAGTAGACGAGGCAAAAATCATTGGATAATTATAACTGCAGTTAACATTCAAAATTAATTCTCTAAAGGAAAACTTTGCATCAATTTGGGGCGCCTATATAAAGGACCAAAAGATGACAAGGTTCAGCGTTCCTGACCACCATATTTTAATTCTAAACGCGAGAGATGCATAAGCAATACTTCAGTACTCTTAAAAAAGCTTACTTAGGACTTGGATATCGATCGAAAAAGCATTTTGATACCTGTGTAAATAATTGGCCGATCGATTATATTTTTTCAGAAAGAAAATTCAGAAAAAATTTTCGATTTTGTTTTGTAAAAACTAAGTCCCTATCTTATATAGGAGCTTCAGAAAATCGAAAAGCGGTTTGAAAAATCATTTTGTTTTAAATATCTCCGCTACTTTTGAACAGTTTTTTCTGCATTTTCTATAAAAAGTATGAAAAAATTTCAGACCTTTTGATATATATTATACATCTATATTATCAAAAGGCTTTACAAGCCATTTTTAAGTGGAAAACACCTAAAAAACAAGTTTTTAAACATATTTATTAACCGATGTAGCTGAATATCAAAAGCAAACTTTTCGAAAGATTTTCTGATATATATATATATATATATATATATATATTATATGTCTATATATATATATATATATATATATATATATATATATATATATATATAGAAGTTATTGGTGGACAGACAGAAATTGTCTTATCGACATAATTTATATAAGGGTCCAGCAAATATAAACTTTTTCGGTCTCCGTCAAAGATTGTGGAAATTGCAAACTGAATGACAAATTTATATATACCCATTACACCTGCGGTGAAGGTTATAAAAATTACTCAAAGTACTTCTTTTAAAAAAATTTTGTTACACTCCATTTTTTTTTTTTTTTTCAGGTACCCTTTTTTATATTATTATCAGTCATCCGCTAACAATAAATATTATATCCATTTTGTCCCAAGTACACATACAACATCTAGCAACTCGATAAAAATATTATTTTTCAAAACTAATTCTAAATGACGGATTTTTAAGAGAAACAATACTGGTCATCAGTGTTGCCAGTTAGGCCTCTTTAAGGCTAAATCTAGACTTTTCACTTATAACTTTCATTTTAGCTTTAGCTTTATTTCTAGACATTTTTTTGTTCTTAAAAATTATCATCAAAAGCCTAATATTTTAATATATCAACACAGAAGAAAATAATTTCGTATTTGCTTTTACTAATTTAATTTTACAGAATCATGCATTTAAGTATTTTGTGTATTAAATCGGGCTGCTCACAAAATGACTCAAAACAAGTTCGCCCAAATCAAAATTACCCAAAAGAAATGAAAAATTACCCAAAAATAAAGAATTGAAATTTTGCTAAAAATATTTACGAAAAATCACCCTCATCCATGTTTATTATGACACTTTCTGGTGTGAAAATTAATCCATTATATCATAAAATTTTTGAACAAGATCAGACATATTCAGAATGAAATTAATTTTAACTTTGGTCTGGGTAGAATTCTAATCTAGATTAAAACGGTTTTCTATACAAACTCTTTTGAATAGAATGAGTTTTTACTTTACTTTCTTATGCATATTGTGAAAATAAATTAATAAATAAATAATAAATAAGAGCAAAAAATCACTCAAAATATCAAAATGTGTTATTAAAAACAAATTATATCACAAAAATGCGAAAAATCACCCCAAAATTATAGGTTATTTTTCATATGAAATATGACCCGCAATTGGATGTAAATTATTAGGTGATATTTCTATATTTGCTTTGAGTCATTTTGCTGGCAGCTATTAATTCGCACAAGAAATCGAGATTATTTATATTTAACAGAAATATAACATAACTCATTTTATTTTGCTTATTTAATCCAATTTTGTAGTTATATTTTTTTAATAATCTTCGTTAACCATATAAAGAAATTCCTCGCATAGTTTTAATAAATATAATTAAAAAAAAAACTTATAAAAGCGAAAGATCATCCAGAAGTTTGGAATTGATTAATCAAAAAGGATTTTTTATTCAAAAATAAGGAAAATATTAGTTCAAACAGAACATTTTCCATATGAAATATGAAAATTTCTTACGAATTTTTCATTGCAATACTTTGCTGACAACCGTTCTTTGTTTTATTTATAAATAAAAAAGTATCAAAAGAAACAAAGAACAAAAAAAGGTTACACTTAAAGAATTAAAGTATTAAATAAATATGCGGGAGAAAGAATGCTATAGTTTTTAATAAATAACTACATTTAATTTTAATTAATACGTATGAGATTTTATGTTAGAGCTCATATTACTTATACGCCTATGTTGGTATGAAAAAATCTATTACAAGCTTCAAGGTTTAAATAAAATTAATTTAAAATCCCTCTATAGTATTTAATTTATTTATAAATATTGCAACTATTTTCTACTTAAATAAAAAATAATAACTTCATTGTACTTTTCTTTATTTTTAATTACAGATTTTGTTAAAAAGCCCAACGGTAAGTAGCATTCAACATTTACTTAAAAAAAAGCTTGCAGTGTTTTTTTATATATATAAAAATTATAAGATTTATAAAAATAAGCCTCAATGCATTTACATTTCAAACTTTTTTTACTAAGTATTTTTATAAAGAAAAAACTAAATAAAACTTCTGCGAAAGTAAATAAAACTTTAGCCAGACATAATATTCTTACTAAAATAAATAAACCCAGGAACCAAAAAACAAAAAAACGTAACGAAATAAAAAAAACTCCACAAATTCAATTTTAAATAAACACTGGAAAAAGGTAAATAAAATAAAATGTTCCCTCTAAACCACATTTAAATAAAATGAACAATTTACTGCAATATACGATGATTATATTTTTTATAATATTTTGCTTTTTTTTAAATTCTTTTTATGCTGCTCTTCTTGTGTAAACAAACGATATTTGTCTAAAGGTGTATGAGTGTAAAAATAAAGAGAGTCTAAACTGCTTCATTTAATTTAAACCTACAAACTAAATGACCGTCTGTCTATTTAAATAGTCTGTCCGTCTGTCTGGCTTTCTGTCTGCCATATAAATATATTTCACATAGTTTTGCATATAAAAATTTAATTGCTGGCAATTTTATTTTAATTACCATATTTTTGTTTGCTTTTTTTTTCTCATTTTTAATAAAAAGTAAATAAAATTCAGTTGCATAAAGGATTTTATTTTTGGGGGGAAGTATTATATTACATATCAATGTCTTTTTATGTGGGTTTGTAATGTGAGTATAATTTTAAATTAAATTTAATTAAATAAATTTAAAATAGGATAAAATACGAATACGATATTAGCTTAATGAAATTATGTAAATTAGTTATAAAACATTTATGAACATTAAGGGTATAATATTTTTAACAAAAACAAAAAAAAAAAAAAAGGTTGTACTGATACTAAAAACCGTTATCAAAAGTTATTTCGATGAAAAAAACTTTCCGCACCGAAAGCAATTTTTACAGCCATTTGAAAATTTGTATTATTATTTTTTTAATATAAAAAATTTTCTTATTTTTCATACTGGTAATGAAAATTGGCAGTATCAAATGGTTCTTAACTATTTCTTTAATAACTATTATAAAATAAAATATAATATCACACTTCTTAATATTTTTTCCTGTCCTATAACGTTATGCCATTTGAACTTTGATAATCGCCAAAAATTGCTCAAAGTTATATCCCTAATGAACATATTTAAAACAAAGCATTTTCGTTTTTGTATTTTTTCAATTTAGAAAATGAGGAACAATTTAATAGAAATTATGAAAATGAAAATATTTGTAATAAAATTAGGTAAAATAAAATAAGCTTTTATTTTTCAGTTTATTTCTAATTATTTCACAAACAAAGAAAATCATTTGCAGCCAAATTTTATATTCTTTTAATAATATTTCACTTTAAAATTTTAAATTTCTGTATAAATTTTCAATAACAAAGATAAACATTCCATTATAATTATTTTTTTAATTTAATTGATTTCAAATTTCTAAATCCTAATTTTCATTTTAACAATAATTGCAAAGTCAAATCATTCTTCAATTTTAAACCAACAAAACAATCATGGTTTAACGCCTGAATTTGCATGTTCAAAGCTTAATTAAATTGCACAGATTTAAAAAGTAAACATTTACTATTCATACGAGTGTTACATGAAAACGTATTACAACGAATATTTGTTAAAAAATACCATTACGAAACTCCATGCAGAATATTTATTTAGATTAACATACAAACATCAGCAGTAGTAACAGTTTTACAGCTTTCATAAACTCGTGCTTATTTAATGCATTTAATTGTTTAAATAAATGTTATTTGAGTGTCAGTTTTTATGGTTATAATTAATTTTGACATTTAGAAAATTGCCAAGCTAAAAGATTTAACCCTGTTATATGATTTTGTTTTTCTGACTATTTTATTATAATATTTTTTTTTAATGTGTTTCAGGAGATTTACATTAAAATTTATGTAATTGTTAGAAAAGTATCACCATTCACATACATACATAGATTTAATTCTCAACATGACGTATACAAAAATTCATAACTATTATGCAAATTATAATAAATGTCTATTTAATATCAAAAACACAATACGAGTATATGGTTGAAAAATATTATATTACAAATAGTTGGCTGTAAATTAAGTTATAATAACTAAAATTGTCGAAATAATAATAATAATAATAATAATAATAATAATAATAATAATAAAAGTACCAACAAGGAGCTTATAAATTGCGGTGTTAATGATAATATCCAGGAATGCATATAATTTTGTTAACGATGTTATTCATTAAAAGTTAGTTTACGGAAATGTTTAAACGAAAAGTAATATTTACAATAATTCTACTTGTGCAATTTTTTTTTTTTGCAAAATTTTATAAAACAATTATAAATAAAAGTTTTCGGAAGAAAGTTGTAAATAATATTTGTTAGTGAAAAAAAAAAATAATCTTTTGATCCTTATTTTAATATTAACTTTTAGTTTAACTTTTGTGCTCCTTTTTACATAATTTGTAAACTTATTTAAATACTAGATATGCGCCCCAAAGTATGCTATAGTTTTTAATGATTATACTTTTCTTTATTTGATACGTATGATCAGTGTTGCCAGTCTAGCCTTTTGAAGGCTGTATCTAGCCTTTTTATTTTGTTTTTAGCCTCAAAATTTTTGCTTTAGCTTCTATCTTTTTCTAGCCTTTTTTGATTCTAAAATTGCCTTAAAAGGGCTAAGGTATTTCAGCAACGAGGAAACCAATTTTTTATTTGCTACTACTATTTTTTTTTTTTTTGGCAAAATCATCCATTTAAATTTTTTTTTGTATTTATTCGCACAAAAAATCGAAATTATTTATATTTAATAAAAAAATTTTGCCTGCGGAGCTTCAGTCTACAAATCAAAAGTGCATTAACTTTATGTGCGTTAGCTTTATTTATATTTATACAAATCATTTATGAAAGTAATTTAAAAAAAATCTTATTAATGCGAAAAGTCATTGAAAATTTGGAACTGCTTGATCAAAGAGGAAGTATAGTTCAAAAATTATGAAAGATCATTTTAAATCATTGGGTAATTTTTGACATTAAATATAAACCAAATTTCTAGGGAATTTTTTGGGCGGTATTTCATTCAGTCACTTTCCTAGATGTTATTTATGAATTTATTGCAATTTCTTAAAACATAACAAAAACTAATGAGAGCGAAAATAAATATTCTTTTTTTTTAATTAAAAGAAAAAAACTTTTTCCGGGCTTATTTTTTTGAGGCACTTAGCCTTTATCGACATTTTAAAAAATCTTTTTTTCTCACCTCGTGGCAACATTGCGTATGAGTTTTTATATTCTAAAGTTATAGGCTCTACGCACAGTGTTTGTCCCTTAGACAAAAATTAAAATAAAAACATTTTTCAAACGGTGATAAAATATATATATTTTTAGAAAGGTAGTTGTATATTTAATATAATTTTAAAATAACTTTATAGGAATTATTATTTTTGTGGCTGCGAGAGATCGATAAGTTCAGAAAATTTAAAGCAAATATTAATGCGAAAAGGCGGTTTTAAATTAACTCAGGAAAAAATAAAAAATCAAAAATTAATTTTTGGATAAAATGCGTCAAAGTTTCGTTTTTTCAATACTTCGGTATATTTTTCAACTTTCATTGTTTTTTGAATATAATGATTCGAATGTTGTTGAAGGATATAAAAAATTTAAAAAAATATGGAACCTTTTTTTATTGTTTATGTATTTTTCTATAGCTATTCAATAAATTAAAATATAATTGTTTCCTATTTTCTGTCACAACTTAAAAAAAAGTTAAATTGAAAAGGTACCTGATTTGCTGTCTTTACTTCAATTTCAACGAGGTCTTAATGTTAATGTAATTTATTTTTTGTTATATTGAATAAAACATTAATTAAAATTTTTTCGAAATTTAAAGAACAATATAAATTTTTACTCACAAGCATTTAATACCAAAAATACATGAGTTTGATGGAGTATCAAAAAAGACTATACAAAATTGTTTCTGTAATTTAGTATTGTTTTTTTTTTTTTTTTTTTTAAGAAGAATCACTTTCAATTTTGGGTCACAAGTAAAAAAAAAGAAATAATTAAAAAAAAATCTAAATTGCTTTTTCTTACATAAAAGCCTATGTTAAGATATTTCGTGATGTTAAATCAATATAACTTTAAAATTTAATACAATATTTAAAAGTAACAAAAGTACAAAATTTGGGCCGCTAAATTAACTAATTACTGAAGAGAAAATATAGTTTCTGAATCTCAATAATATTAGAATATGGCAGGGTTTGGGCTAGATAGATATGGGTCTTCTTGCTCCGATTAAAATTAGAGTTTGGCAGACTCATAAATAATCTATGTCTAACTGCAATCAAATAAGTTGGTAAAATTTTAACCAGTATTTTGCTAGTAAATCTATTTTTTATTTTCAGGATATATAAGGGGTAGGCGTGTCCTTGAACTAATTTTTTAGAACTTCGCGTTTATTAGTATCAATTCTAAACTATTATACGTTCCAAGTTTCAATTTTCTACAACAACTCCTTCGATGTTTGTCGCTATATTGATACAAGGAACTGTGCTACGTTGACTATTGGATGGTTCAAGATTTTAATCAAAACAATTGTAAAAATGTGTACGATTGTTAAAGTAATAAATATTTGTATGTTTTGCAAATTTTAGGAAATTGAATATTGCCACAAAGATTCTAATGTGAAATGAGAGCATACCATCAGATTAATTGACTCTCCAAAGAATTTTTCGAAGTTAGTTCGAATTTAAATTTTATGTACTCCTAAACTCTGGATATTTTGGAGCACTTTTTTAATGTGTGTTAATAAAGAATCATTTACATCAGTATATTTCAACGAATTTATGAGTTTTTATAGTTTTGTAAAGTGTAAAGCTTCTTTAAGATATTATATTATATTAGATTTTTTTTTAAATGTCACGCCCTTATTACACTCACTCTTCATAACCAGATTGTATGCCGCATTATTGAACGGTTTCAAAAAAATATATAGGATATTAGATTAATAAAAATGCCACGCCTACTTATTACAAATAATTACCTTTTTAAAATTCAATTAAAATTTAACACATATGTAAGATGTTCTTAAAAGAAAACTATGGGCTAAAATTTAAATTGAATACCACACCCGATTTTTAGCCCATTTTTAATAAAAATCAATTTTGCTAATTTCTTGATACCACTAAACAAATTCACATAAAATTTGATAAACACAAGGATTATTAAATACTGTATATTATGGAATTTAATGTATATGCGTAGCACCCTTCTTTTCCAAAATGTTTATAAAATTTAAAATTTGCTTACTAAGAAGCAAAGCAATCCTTTCCTAAAAAAGTGAGCATCGCGTCCAATAAATATCTTATTCAAGGATGTTTCGTTGTTATCTGTTCAGTAGCTTAGACAGAAGTTCAAGTCAAATAAAGTAAAAACAATATTATGACAAAAAATGGGGGTAAAAAAGGAGTATTATTTAGCAATAAACTTGTATAATGATGTTAGTGGTTAATAAAACAAAAACATATAACAGTATTTGAATTTAATAATTTAAACGATATTTATTTGAATCATATTAAAAAACAGCTCGGAAAAATTTGAATTGCCAGAGGCCATAAAATCGAAATTTCAACTGACTTTGAAAAACCTTTTAGGGGTTTTTCTAGATTATTGGTACTCCTTGATTTTGTTTTGGAATTATTCAGACAAGTTTTTCTTGTTGTACTGTGTTCTTATTGTAAACTAAATATTTTTGTTTCGATTTTTTTGGGTTTTGTAAAAAATAGAACTATATGAAAAAAAAAAAAAATGTGAAACCACGTAGTCGTAGAGGTTGCAATACAATTCCTCTTAGGATATGCCACGTAGCTAATAAAGTAATTAATGATGTCATAATGCTATCGGTCAAGTAACTAGTTCGTAACAGCCACCAGAAACTGCTGGGATTATATTTATATTGATCAGTGTTGCCTTTTTGATTATTTTTAACCAAAATTATTTATTTTATTTTCCAATGTGGAGATGATGACTTTTTTCATTTTGGTTATTATTAATTTATTTTTATTTTTATTTATTTATTTATTTATTTATTTATTTATTTTTTTTTTTGTTAAATCAAAATTTATTTTTATTAGTTTTAAAATACTATTTATTCCTTTAAGCAATAAAAAGAGAGTGTGCTAAAAATTCATCACACATTTAAAATTTTAATTTTTTAATTTTATCTGATAATGAAGAAAACAATTATAAAAATATAAATTTTCTAATAAAAAAAAAAAATGGATTGGGAGATTTTTGTAAGAAAGTTCTAGCGATGTAAAAAACAACTTAATTACTTGTAATTACAAAAAACAAATTACTATTAAAAAATGAAATTTATATTCGGTGACGATCGACTATATGATATCCTACACTATTGTGTATATTACTTAAAGTAATATATAGTTGAGAGAGAGAGAGAAAGCATTATATGGGTGCTAGGATTAATATTATTTGAGCCAAATCTTATTAACATTTATGTAAGATTTAAGTACTTTTAACTAATTTTCGGGAGAGCTCCCTATATAGAAGCTACAATTAATTATAAAGCGTTCCTTTTAGAACTAAATAAATATATGTAAGTACATACAGTTTTTTATATAGAATATTTTAGAATTAATAATGTTTTATTTGTGCAGAATTCAGTAGAAATATGCTTATATGTATTTTAGATATTTATGCTTCAAAATATCGGTAAAAAAAACATTTACTTGGGGACTAGGTGAAATATTGAACCGATTTCGACAAGTCAGGTAGATTCTAAATCGATTTGTATATTTTAGGGAGCTTCCCAATATCGTACTGTAGAGAGTAAAAAAATGAACATTGTTTAGTTATTAGAACTGTGAAAGACAATATAATTAAATAATAACGGTACTCATTTAAACGTTTAAGTATCCCATTTGTGAAATTGTGCAAATTTGCAAATTTGCATGACATGTTTTATGAACCTCCTTTTCAAATGCTGTGCATTATTAAGTAAATAATTAAAAAAGTTTGTTAAAATTATTAATACATGCAATAATTTTATTATAATTAACGTAACTATATTTTTTTATAACACTTTTGTTAATAATTTTAAATATAAACAAAATCCATGTAATTTATAAGTGTGAGCATTTTGCTTATTTTAATGAGAACCCTTAATAAAAATTTCAAAAGGGCACCACATTAATTGACAAATAACTGCATTTTCAATTGGAACACAGATTTGTATACAATTTTTAGATTAATTTATTAAAATTTAATATATGTGAGTGCTTTGGTATATGAACAATTCACATTGAATCCTTTCGCCAAATCTCAAAATTATATACCTCTTACTTTAAATCTTTAGATTTTGTAAATCATATTGCCGAATGAGATTGGCTAAGTCAACCTTATTTTCCATTACTGCTCGACCTAGCTGTTTTATAATTCTAAGTTTATTACAATTTGGTTTATTTTCGACATTATTGCGCAAGGAAGTGAAAATAATTAAATTTCGTTATTAAAATGTATATCCCGATCTCCTACAAAATTGTATCAGGTACCAAATTTTGATAAACACTATTCTAATCATTTAAATTTTAGATACTTTTTTGTATTAACTTTAAATTTTATGATTCAGTAACATCATTTATGATTAAAAATCTATCGAATTTAACAACAATTGTGCTATCAATAATTTTTAAAGCGATCTTGAAACTAAGAGTCATTCCAAAATTTTGGAAAACTTCTACTATAGCATCTTCATATAGAACTATTAGCTTACTTTTTTGCTTGTCGAAGCTGTTCGAAAAAGTATTTAAACAAAATTACCATTATTAGATCATGGAGAGATCGTCTCAGTTCAATAGTTTGGTTTTCGTGAAAAACACGGAACTATAGAAGAAATGAATCGTCTAACTGGAGAGATAAGGGAATGTTTTGAATTAGAGAAATATAGTTCAGCTAATTTCTTAGATGCCGTACAAGCATTCGACAATGTTTGGCACAAAGGCCTAATCTGATTTGCCTACATGTGATGAACTGACTATTTCAATATTTGTTGATGTTACTGCAATACTCAGTTCTCATGAAAACCCACAAATAGCATCTAGCCAACTAGCTTTTTACCTCCGACGTGTGGAGACATGGTTTTTTTCTATTTACGCGTATTCGCGCAAATAAAGTGAAAGGTAACCATGTTACATTCACCCTGAGAAGAGGTAATTGTACTTTAGTTAGACTTAATGATATAAGTATAACCCAGTCAGATCATGTTACATACCTTGGTATTCATTTTAAGCGAATAATTTACCATCGGCATCCAGCTATGGGGAACAGCTAGTAATACGAGTATATATATTGTACAGATGGCCCAATCAAAAATTCTTAGGACCATGACGAGTGCACCATGGTATATAAGAAATGAGAATATCCATACGGACTTAGAGCTAGTATTTGCAAGAGACGAGTTAAGAAAGCTCAACGAAAAATACATTCTCAAACCCACTCGTAAGACTGAAGTTCAATTAATTACACGGCTTCGCAGAGCCGACTTTCCACTCCGTTAATAATAAGACCATGAAAGAATCCTAAACTCGATAGAGATTGAATTGTGTTTAATTTTTAGTTTTTAAGATTTTTATGCATATTGTGAGGTATAAATGAAAACAGATACAATATACGTATAAAAGAAGATACTTTTTTCTCCTAAAGACTAACTAAAGTTTATGATAATAACTTTGAATTTTTAAAATTTGATAATTTTTTCCTAATTTCGTTATTTTTTCCAGAATTTTGATTAGAAAATATATTTTGCCTTGGCAACACTGATATTGATGATCCCAGAATAAATATTCAAAAATATATTTTTCTAGTATTAATGATATACATATATAAAATTAATAAACCCATGTAAAATATATTTTATTAAAAAAGTAGTAAATAGTTTATTTCATTTTTTCTTATTATCACAACCTCTACTTTATCTACAAGCTTTATCTGCAGAATCTATTATTTCTTTAGTCATTTTTAAAAGCGCCCATATGGGGACTGAGTGGTTAGTTCACAAGCCTCTAGTTTGTACTAGTCATTCATTTTAATATACCTATGTAACTTAATACTCATAATAAATGTGTTGTTACTATTGTTATAAAATGGTAGTTCTCTAACATTTAATATTTAATTAATTTACCACTCATTTTAAATTTACTTTTTTCCTATAGTCGATAATAATGAATTCACTGAGCAAGAAAGAGAAATACTAACAATAAAATATATCCAGCAAACGTGCAAAAACATAAAAAAATAAATTAAATTTTATGTTGAACATTAAATATTACAACAGGTATTAAAATGTGGTAATTTAAATTACATGATTTTATCTAACAAATTGTTCATTTTTATATACTCATCAGCAGGGTTTCCCAAATGGGGACCCCATAATAACGATTTTGGGAGTCCGCGCAGAAGTCCTAGATAGTCTATAAATTAATTTGTTTTGTAGTATTAAAATATCTAATAAATTCACTAAGTCTTGTATCTATTATCAAGTAGTCGTGACTTAGAATAGAAGAAGTCTAGGGTATATGGAGAAGCTTTACATTTTTTTGGAGAAAACACGTCCGGAAAGCTATTTTATTTTCTTGTTTTAGTTAAGACAACTTATTGTGGGTGATTTAGATGATTTAAAGGTAGCAATTTCGATGTGCGAAAATTAAGTATTGGAGGCTTTGTTGGAGTAAGACTCGTGCAAAATCCAAGAAATGCTTAAATAATTATTGAGAAAAGATCAAGCAATAATTTCCAATTTTAAAAGCACTCAGATTCATCAAAAAGCAAGAAAATTTTTGATTATCTGAAATGATGTTTCTGAATGGAAAAAAGGCCATAATATGCGAGCAGAGACTCTATCATGACAATGCTTGGTCTCATATTGCGCGACTAGTTAAAAACTATTAGGAAAAAAATATTTTTCTGTTCTATTTTAAATGTCATAGATAAATACGCTTAACTGCAGACCAAGATACTAAAAGATGGGCTAATTCGTTTCCTTCCTCAATAGTTAAAAAGCGGTTTTGGAATGGAATCAATAAATTGCTAGAAAGATGAAAATGATGAAAAGGAATATAAATTCCTATAGAATGCATATAAAAATATTTTTTTTTGGAGGCCCTGCAATCACTTTTTTTTGACTCATTTTGCATTTCGTTGATGCACTGACGAAAAGTCCTATGCGTTTTTCAACAAGTTTTCAGGAGAACCGAAAAAACAGTTTTTTTTTTTTTTTTGTATGAAAGCTATACAAAATTATATGCCAATCCGTGTTATAACTTCGGAACTAATCCAAATATTTGATAATAGATTAAAATTGAAAATGGACGATCAATAAAGCTTTCAGATGGTCCACTAAACAAAATTTCGTAATATTGCACATAGGTCTTTTCGCCAGCGCACCAACGATTGATATAATTAAAAAATTAAATTATGTCTAGGGATCCGCGAAAAATTGAAATTTCCTGAAAGGGTCTACAAGGTAAATTATTGTGGGAACCTCTGTAGCTCTATAGCTACAATAACATACAATATCTATGTATGTGATAAACAGAGTTGCATAATATTAGAAAAATATCAAGTGAATTTCGCATGCCTCTACTTATTTGTGGTAAATGACCAAATGTAAATGACTCTAATTGTTGATGATTTTATTCTGTGGCAAATGTTAGAGAATTAAATTTTTGAACATTTTTAATCATTGCTATAAAATATTTATTTATACACCTATACATTCATTTTGTTTGGTGCCGTTCCATCTATTGTAGAATTTTTATATTTTTATTATTTGTTCAGCTGTATATGGCCTAGTGCCATCAAGAAAAATGTCAAAATATTTTGTATGTACCCAGCAAACCATGATACGACACAATATCATTAATGATATCATTATTTTATTATTATATGATAAAATATAGAAATTATATTTTACTTAGTAAAAAACTTCAAACATTTTCAGCAAAATAAAAATGAATAGAACATTTTTGTAGAAAAAAAATATGTTTCGTATTACATGACAATTATATTTTTACAGTATAATTTAGTGGAATTAGAAAAAAGTAAGGGAGGCAAGATAAAGGCGTCATTATCAACTTGTATTTTAAGGGGAACTGTGTTTGGATTACTGAAGTTTCGTATTATATATAAAATTATTTGGAGCAGGATGTAATTTAATTTATTATAGTCTCGTTATATTTTTGGATAAAATAGTTAGAATATTATATATTAAACCAATCTTGATATATATTCTTTAATGATATGGTCTCCCATCTTTTTGAAAAATATGTACCGGTAAAAATGAAAATAGTTAAAAATTGCTGAAATCCTTCGTTTAACATCAATATATGTAATTTACTAAGAGAAATAAACTTAGCATACGAAAAATGGAAAAGGTATAAAACTCCACAATCATGCTATACTTTCAAATCTTTAAGGAAAATAGTTAATCGTGCCAACAAATTTGCCAAGCAACAATACTTTGGTAGAAAATTTAACTCAAAGTTAAACGGAAACAAAATATGAAAGGAGATTAGGAATCTGGGATTCAAAGACTGTATAAAGGTGGCAAATGTCTCTGAAATGGAATGAGCTAAATAAAACTTTTGCCACACCGACCATCAAATATTTCATCTTCTTACTATGATAACTTACCAATACATAACCTGGGCACTTTTCTGAACTTTCACGTCATTAATTAGGAAGATGTCCTGGAGGTTTTTCTTTCCGTAAAGCCTAACTCGGAAGGTCTGGATGTCTTATACGCAATTTTTTTAAATTTTGTTGCAAAAATTTTGCCTTACATCGCACATACATTAAATATAATATTTATGATATTAACTTTTCCAAAATTATGGAAAATCGCAAAGATTGTTCCATTGCCTAAAAGTGATAAAGAATTTAGACCAATAGCCGTTCTTCCTTATCTATCTAAAGTTTTTGGAAAACTAATGTATGCTCAAATTACCTTAGCACAAATAAGTTATTGTATAATAAACAATCAGGCTTTAGAAAAAGAAGACGTTAGATTACTACACTAATCGACGTTTCAGAGGACATTCGAGACCATGTCGATAAAGGAAATATAGCTGCTTTAACGCTTTTAGATTATTCTAAAGCGTTTGATTCCGTGAATCATGCCATTTTAATCAATAAACTTGTTAATGTTTGGTTTCTCTACATACTCCACTAAATTGATCTTGTGTTATCTTCAGTTTAAACACAAAAAGTTGTTTCAAATTTAAATTCATCAACCGCAGCTGGATTGAGTTGTGGTGTTCTACAAGGATCTATTCTAGGCCCTTTGTTATTCTCGTTATAAATAAATGATCTACCAAATGTAATAGAAACCTGCCAAATCCATATGTATGCCGACGACGTTCAACTATACGCATTTTGTAAAAAGAAAGATATTCTCAGATGCATTTCAAATATAAATTCAGATTTAGAACATGCCTATAAACGGGCATGCCGGAATGATCTAATTTTGAAGCCTGAAAAATCGCAATGGTTAGTTATCAGTCATAAAAAATTTGATACAAGCATGCTACCGGTGATTCATGTTAGTGACACTAATATCGAGTGTGTTAAAAATGCGAAAAATCTTGGCATAATATTTAACGATACTTTATCATGGAGCGACCAAATTAACAAGGCATGTGGCTTAAGAAAATATGATCGTTTATCCATGTACACTAATCGAATCTATGGAATCTCGTTTGAAAATTTTTTAAAATTTAGAACATTATTATTGATTCATAAAATTATTTTTACTAAAGAACCTGATTATATTTTTGAAAAGATAAAATTTACCAGATCAGCACGTAACAACTTAGTTGTATCTTTGCCCTATTCTAGATTATTATCTGACAGACAATTTCTCATTAAAGAAACTAGACTTTGGAACTATTTGCCTTATTATTATCATTTTATTTCTAATGTGATAATATCGAGCAAGTGGGTTAGGGTGTACTTCAAGCTTCCTCAAATACAATTTTGCGTGTTTTCTTATTTCATCTTTGACAAGAGGAACACTAAGGTCCTTGTGAATGTTTTCATTTTTCAAATACCAGGGAGATGCAGTTATCATTTGTAGTATTTTATTTAGAAGTCTTCGAATTTTTTCAACATTTGAAGCTGAGGCCGTGCCCTATGGTTGGATACCATAGCACCATATTAGCTTTATAATTGAGTTATAGATCAACAGCTTGCAGCATAGACTTAATTTTGAATTTCTACCAAGAAGCCAGTTAATTTGAAGTGATTTAAACTTTATTTGGGTTAATTTTGTATCTATATGTGATTTCTATATAAGCCGTCGATCTAGATGCACATCAAGATATTTTAATTCCGTTTTTTGGGGTATAATCTGATTATTTATTAGGATTGGAGGGCACGAATTTCTTTACAACGTGCAAGTAATATATATACATTTCTGTTCATTCACTTTGCTTCAGCTATTTTCCTAGATAGAGTATATGATCATGCAAGAGTTCAGATGCTTCTTGGGGGTTTTCATGGTCGCCTAGAATAGCTGTGTCATCTGCAAACGTTGATATATGGCTTCGACTATTTGCTGGCATATCACAAATGTATATTAAATATAAAAAAGGACCCAGTATACTGCCTTGGGGTACGCCTGCTTCAATGGACTGTCATGAGCTTATAAAGTCTCCCTTTTGAAGAACAAAATTTTGGATAAATTAAATAGCCTTCCAACAGCTTACGCGTACTTGTGAATAAATATTGTTTAATTTTAAGTAATAATCCTTCGTGTCATATTTTATCGAAGGCTTGAAAAACGTCAATGAAGAGAGCTGAACAATATTTTTTTCTTCAAACATCTTAAATATAATATTTATAAGTCTGTGAATTTGTTCTGTGGTGCTATATTTTTCTTTAAATCCAAATTAGTGTGTTGGAATAAAATCGAAACGATTCACTATTGGTTTCAACATTTTCATTAATAGCTTCTCAATTATCTTTGATATATTAGATTTAGCCTGTTGTCTAATATATCAAATATATCATTTTCCTTCAATTTCATTACTATGACCTTTTAATTGTCATGGATTCTATTGAATGTAATTCTACTGGATATTTTTATATTATTTCATAAAGATAATTTTTCCATTTATATCACCAATTGTGCTTTATCTTATAAATACTGTTTTTACAACTTCTAAAACTCCAGCTGCATGGAATCTTTGTAGAGTTGTACCTATTATGAAAATGGACGTTCTGCTGTGAAAATTTAAGACCAATATATATTTTATTTTACCGTCAATATCAAAAATTCTTGAAAATATAATGAAACCGCAAATATTATCACATTTACTGTCTCGAAAATTATAATTATTATTTTATTTCTTTTTTTTTAATTCTTAATTATATTTGAAAATTTTTAATTATGCTAATATCTGTTTCTTAATTGTATAAATATTTATGTTTATTTTATATAACTTTTATCAAATTTCCGTAGTTTCTATTTATAATGACTAATGTTGTATCCATAAGATTTTATATCTTGTAACATTGGGATTATCAAAAAATAAGTAAATAAATAAAAATAAATATGTATATATTTTGGAATATATTGGTAAATTATCGCGCTTATTAAATTCGACGATATCATTAGTAATATCGTTATTTTCAAAAATTATGCTGTCATTTTCGAGTGTGTATTTTAGTAACCGAAATGATATCGTTATGATATCATTGCGATATCATTTGGTTTGTTGGGTATTTTTGTGTAAAGTAGAAAATAATGTTGCATAAAATTAATTTTTAATATTTAATTAAGGGTGATTGCAAAAAAAAAAAAAAATAAATTATACAAGATTTAATTATGTTCAGGAAATGCATTCACATGTTTGTGTAACAATTTGTGTATCTTTTATTATGACATGTTTAGATTTTTCGAAAAATTTTGAAATATTTATGTTTCCTTTAGTTTTTGGTAAAGCAGTTCTCTATTGCGTCTAATAAAATCGTATCAAAAACAATATAAAAATAAATAAATAAATAAATAGGTAAATAAATAAAAAACAAAGATTTGGCAATTTGCAATGTTTTGCTTAATGAAATTTTATTCATTAGAAAAAAGGAAAAAGAAAAAACAAATGCAAATCACATTTACAGGAACGTATTTCATAAATTTGAGTCTCAAAAATTTCAAAATAATTTTTGCACACTTTATAAAGTCATTAATTTTGATTTCAAAAATAAAAGTATATATATATATATATATATATATATATATATATTTTGCTTATTGTTGAAAATATGTTGTTTTTTCATAAAACTGCTTTGTGTAATTAAATTTAAGTTTCAGTAATCGAATTAATTTTTTTAACAGCTGGAAATACCAATTGTAAGGTTGTGGCAACGGAATTTTAGGATAGTACATGCAACAGACTAAATTCGATTGGCAAAAAATTTGGTTGTCATAAGGAAACTGTTTTCAAAATTGTAAAGTATTATTCTGATTGAAAGATTTCGGTAAACATTCCTGATCAGTCTATTCAATATTTTTATCCTTGAAATACATAGTCAAAAGGAAAATGTTTTCTCTGTATAACATTTCAGTTACCATTGTTTTTTAAGAAGCCACCATCTAGCTCGAAGGACCAAAAATGTAAAGTATTATTCTGATTGAAAGATTTCTGTAAACATTCTTGATCAGTCTGTACAATATTTTGTATCCTTGAGATACATAGTCATAAGGAAAATGTTTTTTCTGTGTAACGTTTCAGTTACCATTATTTTTTAAGAAGCCACCATCAAGCTCGAAAGACCAAAAATGTAAAGTATTATTCTAATTGAAAGATTTGGGTAAACATTCTTGATCAGTCTGTTCAATATTTTTATCCTTGAAATACATAGTCAAAAGAAAATGTTTTCTCTGTGTAACGTTTCAGTTACCATTATTTTTTAAGAAGCCACGATTCGGCTCGAAGGACCAAAAATGTAAAGTATTATTCTGATTGAAAGATTTCGGTAAACATTCATGATCAGTCTGTAGAAAGTTTTGTATCCTTAAGATACATAGTCGTAAGGAAAATATTTTCTCTGTGTAACGATTCAGTTACCATTATTTTTAAAGAAGCCACCATCCGGCTTGAAGGACCAAAAATGTGAAGAATTACTCTGATTGAAAAATTTTGAAAAATATTCCTGATCACTTTGTTCAATATTCGGATTCTTGAGATATACATATGTGTTTTTTTTCATTGGCTTTCATTTCTTGTCTCAAGAAATGTCTTTGCAATAATTTGAAATTGATAATTCAACATAAAGATTTTATGCAAATTAAAATTAAATTAAATTCGTTTCTCTTCTCTTTACCGCCAAATGAAATAAAAGTTTTACTCGCACACAGGGAAAATTATAAATATTATAAAAAAGTAAAAAAACACACGCACAGACACAAACGTAAAACCATAAGGGCCAATCATTAGCATCATTATCAACTCCATCACCGCCATCATTATCAACAACATTTTTATCATCATTACGTCATCATTATCATTACAGCTATTAGCTAAAGTTTGTTATTTACTGTTGTATATTTATCTTTCTTTTCTTTATTCTTGATGTGATGGTTTCTGTTTCTTTACACTTTTTTTATCTGTTTGATTTTTGGTTACTTTTTCCCCATAACAGAAATTATTTTAGTTTTAGTATGAGTTTATATTATTTCCATTTTATAAAATAAAATGTTATAGTGTCATTTGTTGTTGTTGTTTCTGGCATTAACTACACTCTACTCTATAGCAAAAGTTCCACTAACTTTGTTAGAATAAATAAACGAAAACAAAAAAGAAAATAACTAAAACTAAAAGTAGAGAAAAAAAATTTATTCCATATTCTTTTGACAAGCAAATGATTAATTAAAATGTTGGTTTTATTAAGATGGTGTTGACTAAATTTTCTTTTATTTATTTATTTATTTTTTTTATAGAAACTAAATCGAGTTTGTACTTTGTTTTAACTAAACACTAGCAAGGACCCTTCTCTTGCTCAAATTGTTAGTTTTATTTTTGTTTATTTCTTTGCCACTAAAATTTTGTTGTTGTAAATTTCTATTTTGATTTGAATTTTAACGAAAATCTTTTGAAAACACATTATTTATTTTTTTTTGTTTCTTAACATTTAATTTATTCATTTCACTTGTCGCTAAATTTAAAATATTTACTCATTAGTAATCATGACTTAAATACGGGTTGTGTTGTTCATTTTGTTTCATATACATATCCTTGCTTATATGAATGTAGTAGGAGGTTATAATTTGTCTTGAACAATTTAGGTAATTAAGGATTTAGAGTAAAAGTTTAATAACTTAAATTACGTATTAGGAAATAAAACGTTTCAAAATATATTTCCTATATTTACAAGTAGCAATGGGATGGTTTACTATTTACCATCAAGTAAAGTTTTTCGATTGAACTGAAGCACTTGTAATAGGTCTTTATAGTATAGACCGCATTAGCTATATGCTTTTGTACAAAACACGCTTTTGACCAAAATATTAAAAATTGTGCATTAGAAAGATAGTTTTGTAGCAAATCATGAACCTATAAATAGTGTTACTTTTCATTTGTAAAAATATAATCATATAGTTAATGCATATAAAACACTTTTTTAGAGCATATTTGTTGTTTCACTGGTAATGACTAATTTAACATTCTAAAATTTATTTTCCTTTTCTTTTTAAAAATTTTGAAATTGCAGTAAATTTTGTAGAATTTTTCCTTTAAGACCAAGCAAGTTTAGAATGCAATTTTATTTAGAATAAAATGAAATATCCGTCTTTAAAATCACTTAAATATCGAAAAAGTTATTGAACATTATTTGAAGTTGATCAATAAATTAGGCCCAATTTAATGTACATCAATTGGCTTAGAGTTACTAGCTGAATCGATTTAACGATATCCGTCTCACCGTCTATCCGTGTGTCTGTGTAAATAAAACGTGTGCGTTTAAATAAAACATAACATTTTTTTAATAAAAAATTAACAGAATAAGTTAGGATCAAAACTAAATCAATTACTTATAGCATTTCTTCTCCAAATTTTTCTAATGTAATACTTTATATAAAAACTAATTGCTAACTAGATTATTTTTAATTTTTTAGTTATGACTTCTGATAAACATTTTAAAGTATTTTGAAATTTTTCGTGGTATTTTTCTTATAAAAATTCAAAAATAATAATCACAATTAAGCACTGCTGGGAACATAGAATACAACTAGAAGTTTATGTGAGAGGCACTTCGAACTAAATTTTCCAAAAAATTACTCATTTTTTTTCACAACACAAAAAAAAATTGTTATTACATGTTTTTTTTTTTTTGTTGCATGAATTAGGTTTTTGAAAATTGAGTCAGGTTTTTTTCTCTCACATAAACATCTAGTTATTAATCTATGGCTGGTGCCTTATTAAGTTCGCTTTTATCTTGGATCCAATTACTTTACAATTGCCAAAATTCTAGGTAGTTTAAATAATTGATACTCAGTGGGACTAAAGTATCATTCCGATTTCTAGGTGCTTTTTCTACTGTAATGAAAAAATTCTAAATCATGTCACGAGTATTATTAATGTCTTTTTATGACATTTTTGTTATGATTATTCGAGTTTATTCAGACTAAAGAAGTAAACCAATTACATATCTTGTCGCATTTTGAGTAAACTTGCCATGCCACAAATTTGTTTGTTAATTTTTGTTGTTCAAGCCTTATATCCTGAAATATAAGAAAAGTCAGCAATAATGTGTGTTTTCCAGGCTAATTCAAAATATTGAAAATAATTTTATTACACCATATACCACTATAGGTGGTTGGTGTATTATCTGTCTGTGCAGAAGTTGCAACGCGCAGAAAAAATCTTCGGACCCAACATTAAAGTATACCGTTTAACTCCAAATCACTTTCCGAGTCGTCCGTTTGGTCGGCTAGCTGAGTGAAGCTTATGCGCAAAGTACAGGTTGCAATTTTGAACATAATTTGATGAAATTGTTGAAAGTTTTTCCTGTGAGAATTGAGTTTTAGTACTCATAAATGACTTAAAAATATTTATATTTTATTTATATATAAATCTCTTTGCAAAATTTCATGAAGATCGGTACATAATAATAATAATAATAATAATAATAATAATCCCATAGGGACTCCTCTTCCGAAAATCACTTTAACATGCACAAATTCTGTAAAAATATTAGTATTATGTGAATAATTAATAAAAAAATTTGGTTTATATGAGTAGAAAATACAGTGGCAAATTTTGCGTGGATCGGCCCATAGTTGAGCATAGCTGCCATATAAAGTCTTCTTCCGGAAATTACCCTAAATATTTAAATATCATATAAATGATAACATGAATATTGTATTATGTATAGGTATATTTTATAATAATATAAGTTACACTTAATACAAGTAGCGCTGCATATTCGACACATATTCCATATAATACCCCTCCTTAAAATGATTAAAATTACAATAGATTACATTTTCTGACTTGGTTTTTATTATTGAGGAGTTTTTCTTTGCTCAGAGTTTTTCTTTTGTTATTTAATTGTTTTTAGCTTAGATTGACTTTAGCTTAGGCTTGGCTTTAACACGGCTCATATTTGATTTTGAAGAAGTGAACATAACGTGCCGTTACGCGGCCGAATATATTTAATATAGCTCTTAGGAGCTTCTCTGCTTTTTAGAGCTTGGAATTCTGAACCATTCCTTAGCTCCCTGCTTAGTTTTTTTTTATTTCTCTGAAATGAAATACATTTGTCAAAATTTACTTAATCAACATTTTCTAGTAAATTCAAAAGTCTCTTATATCTGACATGTCTCTAGGAGATATTATATAATAAGTTTATAAATATATTAAATTTGAAAGGAATCGATCAATAATTTATCAAGATTCCTATAAGTTTTAAAATATTATAAATCATAATTATAAATTATAATCAAATTTTTTAAGACCTGACCTACAATTAACCTAAGGACCCATATAAGACCCTTTACGAAAATCTTAGAAATCATTTTAAAGTACATAAGCAATGGATTAGGGTATAGATTAACATAGATATGAAGTTCCGTTGTCAAAAAAACCTAAGTCTAAGAAGGTGTTAGTAAAAAATTTAATTCATTCATATTTATATTAGTAATCTATTTTTTAGGGTATGACATGATCGAGCTTAAACAACTATAGCTTTCTTAATTATCTATTTTATGTTTTATTTAGTGCATACTTTTAGGGACCAAATGAAAAATTTATGTAAGTTTGAATTAAGTTTTTCTGGATAAAATCAAATAAGTTCTATAGTTTTTGTCGAATTAAAAAAAAACCTAAATCTAGTCTAACTTGTTTACATTGTTGTATAGGTTTTATAATAAATTGCAGTTAAACTCAAAAAATTTAGAAAAAAAAATTATTTTGTTTAAACGCTGCTTAAAAATTTCCTTTAAATAATTAACTAAAACATAAACAAATGTAAACAGATAGGAAGCCTGATTTCTCTACTTCTCAAAAAAGTTTAAAAGAATAAAGTCAACAAAATAAAGGAGTATATTTAGACAGGAACCTATCCATAAACAGTTTTTTGAGCATAAGCCAAACTTTAGGTGATTTATTAAAATTTATTAAAAATGATTTATGATCAAGAGGAGATATAATATGCACTATGTATTTTTCGAGAGATTTTTTACTGTAGCAAATTGCTGTTATTTTATATTAATTCTTTTATTTTTTTTTATTATTATTTTTTTTCATTCATCATATATTTGTTATGTATGCCCTGTCAAACCAGGGACGATTGTGTTTTGTTATTTTACATAAAACATTCCATCATTTTATAGCAGCCATTTGAATGTCCATAAATTAAATAAAACAACCAATAAAAAATGTAAATGTAAACATGAAATTTGTTATATTATACAACATTAAAATATAATAGGGTGACATGTTATTAAAGACATGCTAAAATTAAAATGTAATCATCAACGACAGCAAAAATAACAAAAACTTAATGAAAACTAGAAAAGGGGGTGTGAAATCAATTATAATATGCTTCAAATGCAAAAAAAAAAAAAATAACACCTAAAAGTAAAATCTTAAATGAAAGACTAGAAATGATAACAACTACCAAGACCTTCATGACAACTAAAACTTTAACAAAACTTCTAATTTCAATGAATATTTAAGAGTAAAGTTACTCGCACATGCACTCTCTTCTTTTAAAGCAAACAAAATATTATTTTGCACGAAATTATTTAATTTAGGTCAATATACACCCATACACAGATATATATATACAGAAAGGAAATTGTAGCAGCAAATAATTTTATAAAGACCAAAGGAGGAAATTAAATAAACTGTTACCTTACAGTACTCCGGCTTAAATTTATTTAGTTAGATACTAGATTGTTCCTATTAAATATAAAGGGTGATCCGAAGTGCCATTTTCAAAATGCAATAACCCAAGAACTAATTAATATATTTTCATAATTCGTTTACCAGCAAACTAATATGAGTCGAGGTAATATGTGTGTAAAATATTTTACTGACCGGAGTCACACTTACTAAGTTGTTACAAAAATAGGAAGAAAGTAAAGAACAAATTTAGATCATTTCTGGTAAAATTTACGGTTTAATTTAAAATGGAACCATTTATAATTCTTACGTGCACATTTGGGAAAAAATATTATATATTTTAAATTTTCAATAAATTTGACCATTAAATGGAAAAAATTATTAAGTTCTAACTAATTGTGCAATTAAATAATTGATTATATAACTTTATAGAATTTTGTTATTGTTAGGAAATTAAGATTTGCGAAATATTTTTGCACAAAATTGAACTAAAACATAATCATGAGATTACTATAATACAAATAAAAGTAAATTATCTTAAAAACTGTACACATTTGTATAATAATAATAAATGCTCATCTGAATGCTTTCTAAATATTGAACATTATTGAAAAATATTGTATTGTAAAAAAAATTATTCTAAGCATGACAGCCCAAATTATTATGTTATTTAGAGGAACTCAAGTCTCAAGATATATTTGGACATATTTTTTTTTAATTCATTAAAAAGCTGATATCCTTTCGATTAAAAATATTGTACAAATGTTTTGAATTTACCTGAAGATCTCTATGATGCAGATACATTATTTTGTGTCTAAATGAAAAAGTGAGGTTATGAAACAAAATCGCAATTTATTCCAAAGTGGATAAAGCTCAGTATTAACTTTTACTTGGGTCAAAATTATAAAAATTGCCTTTACTTTGGTATCATTAGTTTTTTCATAGTGCAAAAACTAATCATTTTATAGCGTTTCAAATATGACAAAAAACACTTTGGACCACCCTTTATATTGTTAAGCTGAATATAGGAAAGTAATAAAAAAATTAAAAAAAATTTGTATTCATTTCTCTGCCAGTGACTGCGTCTAGTATATTTTAGAAAAACAAAAAAGTTTCTTTTGGAAATGTATTTCAAATAATTTGTAATTTTTTTCCAAGTATTTTCAACAGGGCGATATATTAGACACTATTTTGAGTTGTATATAATGCAGGGACGAACCAATTGCCTAATTTATAGTCTGAAGTAGGCTAACCAACTTCTCTTTGCAATCTATGTAGAGACAACTGACTTTATCCTTGAACAAGTATGTTTTAAAAAAATTACCAGCTCTTCCAAAGTAACCAGAACTTCAAGGTAAATTTATTTTACCACAACTAGTAGAATAGAAAAATATAACAACTGTTACGTTTTATGTATTTTCTTTTTGTTTCTTTGTACAAAAATATATTGGGTTTTGAATAATTTAAGTTTAACCAATTAATGACAAGAGATTTTTGAAATAAATTTCCTAAGAAGTTTAATTAATTTCTTTAAATGATTGTGCGGGCTTTTTAGAAAAAAAAAAAAAACTATGAGAGTTTTATATATTTTGATGAAAAGTTGTAGCTTTAATTGAGCAAATAATGATGTTAATTAAACTTAAATGAAATAATCTATTAAACAAATTTTAGAGACATGTTTCAATTTTAACATACATTTTGACAAAGACAACAGTATTCACAACGCTACTAACACATTCACCAAATTTAAAGATATGATTCTTTACTTTTTCGATTAATAAGCACTCAGAAAATTGCCTGTATTTATTAAATATTTTGTTCAGTAATAGGAAGAAAAGTGTACTAAATAGGGTATTTTTTATTGACTTCTGCAGATATTTTATTTCACATAAAAACAATATATATAAAAGGAAGAATTTTCCCTAAAATATGTAGTACCATTCATGTGCTAATCTGTAATAAATTCATTTTTTCTTCTGGATAAAGATGTATTTCGATACTTTCATCACAACATTGTAGAAACGAAAGAATAGATTTGGATACTCGATCTCTCCGGTACGCGGTCGAAAAGTTCCAGAACAGAATTAGAAGCCCTATAGCGCAGTGTCTATGAGACGATAAAACCGACTCTGAATTATGCTGCAACTCGTTTTATGAAATCCCATCTATATCATATTGCATAGTGGGGTCTCTGAGTAAGTTTCATATAAACCGAGAGAAACAGTTACCGTTAACAAAAACTATAATCGAAAAGATCGAGAACCACTTTTAAACGATACCATCCTTCCTGTAGGAAGATTAGCAGCCATTTAGTGCAGCGATCGTGCTGTGGCACAGTGGTGCCAAACTCAAAATTTTTGGTAATAAATTTTATCTCCTAAACTACTGTTCAGATTGAATTGAAAATAAAAACGAGAGGGAAAATTGTTTTTTTTACCCCCCTTAAAAATTAACCTTAATATGTTTTATGATGTTTCTTAAAATATTGTAGTTCTACTGACGACGTTTTTAAAAAACGTATTTTTTCAGTTTCTAAAAAGCAACGCATAAAAAATGTGGTATCATTTAAAAATTATCTAAGACTTACATTAATATTTTTATATTTTACAAAATGTCATATTTTTCAAGATTTTTTTCACATAATTTTTTAACGAAAATTTAAATCTGTCTCTTAAATTCCCACTTCAATATTCTTATGATTTCACAATTTATCAGTCAATATGATTTAACATTTTACATAGTCTATATCGGTATGGAAATTCTTCTACTAAAAACTACTCGTTCATTTTAAAAAGGGTCATCAGCAAAAATTTTTGGTGTAATATCATAAAACATATTAAGCCTAATTTTCAGGGGGATAACAAAAATATTTTTTTCCGCATTAACCGCATTAGCCGCATTAACATAGATGATAAAATGCTATATTTTTAGTAAAAATGATGTAACGTTTGATGCCTTTGAAAAATATTGGTTTATTTTCTTTAAATATATCTTTGTGGACTCTTTTGCTACAATAAAAAGAAGTCTCTATAATTTTTTTTAATTCATATACATGTTATTTATTTACACCTTAAAACACATTTCATTATATTACACACTATGGTAACTTCACGAATCCAAACTGAGTTTATTTATGAACTCAACGTGTAATTTCATATCCGCTTGTATACTGTGTCTAGGCTCAAAAATTATGTTCTACAATCTCCTGGTTACGTTATGACCCATTGAGTGCTTATTTATAACAGCTTATAACAAACACACTATGTTTTTCACTTAAGCATAAACAAGCATTATATAAGCTTTTATAACACAAGACACATAAACAATCATTTATGACTGTATATAATACAAATTGTTCACCAACACATAAACAAGTTAACATAAAGCTTTCTTTATCATTATATTAAACAGAACTCTCTTAGATAATTAAGATAAACTACAAAAAAAAACTCTTTCATTTAAATTCAAATAAATAGACGTTATAAACTGGAAACATGCATTACATTACAACTAGAATACGTTACAAACTAGAAAGTTTTTTATTTTAAAACAACAAAAATCAACAATTTTTCTCACACTTGATAAGTTTCATATATATGTGAAAACATATACTTAATATAGTATAATATAGTTTTCAGTTTTTTTATTTCATGTTAGTTTTTCCTTTTTAAAGGACTTTAAAGTTTAGAAGCGGTTAATTTTTTGTTTTGGTACTTTGCAATAGCTATTATTAAGCTATATGTATTATCAAGTAAAAGAATTTTGGCATTATATCAAAGTATATTTTGCAAAATAATCCAAGTAAAAAACTGTGCAAAAAATGTCCTTCAGATAATCAATCCTTTAACATCCTTAAAGTTCCCAACAAATAATTTCCAAAATAATATATGATAAACATGATAATATCCAGTTTCAAGTAACAAAGTTAAAACCCTAAATAACTTTGTTACTTTAAACCACACCAAAAAATTACAAATTTATTTTTCGGTTTATTAAGACTTTAAGCATGCAAGACCAATATAGCAATTTTTTAAGCTATTGTATTTAAATCTATAGTAATTCTTATCTTAAGTGTAGCAGTATTATTTGGAAGACTTTAAGGTATATTTGAAAGTTTAAACGACGATAAGTTGAATATTTATATTTATTTAACTTTAAATTCATTACATGTATTTTTAATCTGCCCAAACACAGTTGGCTATGCTTTTTATATTATGAATGCATTTGCGGGAGAAGCTCTTATATAGAATCTCTGATCATATATGGAGCAATTTTTGTTAAACTTCATACTGCGGTTTATATACTTATCTTAAACTTATTAATGCCAAATTTAATGCAAAATCTAGCATTTATATGAAATTTGAATGCTTGAAATGATCTTCTGGGGTAGATCTTATATAGAAACTATATTTAATAATGGACCGATCCCCTTGAAATTTGGTATAAATTTTAATTGTTGCACATAAAATAACACAAAATAAATTATTTATATTCAATTTACGCGTATTAAAGTAACATTGTGGAATTGATGTTGTATGGGAGATATGACTAATTAGAGGCCGATCTTTTCAAAATTTAAAAGCATGGTTTATATTTAAATACAAAGTAATCATGCCAAATTTCATTTCGATAATAATATTTTTATGGTATATAAATTCATTAATATAATTTTCGAAAAGGATTCTATACGGAAACTATGGCCAAATATGTCGCCAAATTCTTGAAATTGGATAGTATGTCTAACGCCGATAAAAATCCTATCTACCTCGAATTTCATATAAATATGTGCATATTCAAGACAATTATGATCACTAAAGTATATTTCCGGTAAACATTTGTATGGGAGCTATGTAAAATAATTCACCGTTTTGAATCATTTTCTATAAGCTTGGTCTTTAAGTCTACAAAAGGACTGTGTAAATTATTAGTAAATAACATTTTAAATTATAGCATATATTTAGAAAACAAAATTTACATAAACACTGACAGGATATTTTTAAAATTTTATACAATATTGAAATGTGGGATTCAGAAATTCCATATTTTATATTTTAAATTTTTTTTTAAATTAATATAGTTTCGAATTAATTTGTTTGTTATGTAAAGGACATTTTTGACACTATAAAGGACCGAAGGATGAAAATAAAAAAATTTACCGGAAATTCTAAGCAATATTCTATAATTCATATCGGCATTTGAGAGCAACTAATAGATTTTAGAATAATTTATAAAAAAATTATTGATTTTGAAATTTCAAAGTCCTTTTACAAGGATATTCGAACACGAAATGAAAAACTGAGTACGTAGTCTTATCATATAATGTCATTACATTCATTTGTGTATATTTTGATACACGTGTGAAAAATGTTGTTGTGCGGTGTTATAATTATTTTTAGTTTTAAGCATAATTAAAAACGTAATTGAACAAATTTTTAATATTTCTTAAATTGTAAATTAACAATATTGTTCCTGTGTTATTTAAGTTATTCGCAAACGAAGTTCTCTATTATATTAAATTCAAATTCTACACAGAAATATATAAAATCCTGTTTAAATTACGAAAAGTACATATTTAATTAAGGTACAACACGTTAAATAAATTATTAAAATTATCACTTAATTTTTAATGGAAACAGAGTCTTTTGTTTTTTGAGTAAGCAATTAATTAATATAATTAGAAAAATAATTGAAATCCTTTTTAACGTATGATAAGTTATTCTATTCTATTATTAGAAAATTAAGATTTTGAGCATTCAAACAATTGATATAATTAAAAAAGAAATTTAAACTATTTTTAATATTTGATAAATAGTTTAACTGACAATACTTTTCGAAGTGGTAGAAGGCCTTTTTTAATATAATTTATATTGGAGGACTGATATATTTTTCTGCTGAATGCATTTAATTATTATCTGTCAACAGCGAACATACACACACAAACAAAGCGTATGCTACCCCAGCGGGAAAAGGAATTACAAAAGAACCTTTCGAAAATATTTTACACAGCGTGTCATTTAAGGCAAGGTCTTGCCTTCTCCCTGAAAAAGAAACGAGTAGATGGGTCTTAAATAAATCGATTCTCTTATGTATAATGTTATTTAAAAAGAGTTTGCAAATTCATTGTATTAGGAAAAGAAAAAATAACGACACCTAAATCAAAACTAAATGATTTTGAGTTCTTTAAGTCTCAGCTTTAAAAATATTTTTGTATTAAATGTGAGCGTTTCTAATGAAAAGAAAACAGGAAACATGAATTAGTAATGGATATTTTGGAGAAGATAAGCTGAAGCATTTTTTGAGCAGTTTTCATAAAAGTTTGCGTTCTACGGAAAAAACATTTTTTTTTTTTTACTTTATAAAAGGACTGTTATAGCTTCCCGCTGGGATATACACATTACAACGACAAACTTCTTAGGTATTGTTTGGATTGTGGTTTAGCTAAATAGCATAAATGTTATCTTGTGCAGAAAAAAGTATTTTGATTTATCTTATACAACAAAAGTTATGGCCATTTTAACATAATATTTAATAATTTAGTTAATTTTTGTTAGGAATTAGGTTTGAGCACTGTAAAAAATACTGACTACATTTAGTATCTATAAATATTTGCAAATTATATAAAATTCCAACATTTTGACATGTTTGTCCAGATTTTGTTCCATAAGAATTTTTTTTCTGAGCCAGAAAACTCTAAGTGAATTTTATTGTATTCGGTTTATTAATTTGGACGATAGAATGTTTCCCAAAGACAGACTATAAAAATGTTATATTCTAATTGTTAATTTTCTTTTAATAACTCTGTATTCATGATAACAATGTTTTTGTTTAAATTTTGTCATTTAAAGTTTACACGTAATAAAAATTTTAATATGGTTGTGTGAAAAAATGATATGTTTTTAAATACTGCCATTACAGGGTTTAGTTGAAAAATATATCTGGCATTTGAGCCATATATGATGAAACACGTGAATATAATTAATGAACAACTAACATTTAAATATATTTTTTTTTTCTATTATTTTCAATAGAAAATTTATAAAAATAATTTTTTATTAATACGTTTTATTTTAATATATGACAAGATGGAATCATAATATGACAAAATGATATATGATAATATTTGATAACTATATGATAACGTGAGACAATAATATGATAAAATGAAATCATAATATGATAATGTGGTATAACAATATAATAAGATAGAATAGTAATATAATAATATCAAATTATAATCTGATAGAATGAGATAATATTCTAGTAATAAAATCTAGAATCACAACATTAAAAAAAAACGAACTATAAAATCGGACACAATATGATAAAATGAAATCATGATAGTTATTACTTATAATCTTTTAAATTTTTCGCAGTGATCATATGTTTCAATCGTAATACGTTGCTCTTAGACTATGTAGGCAAGGAATATATAATTTATGTGATTTTAAATGATTTTTGGTATATCCCACTTCTAGTGATGATGAAAGAGTATACGTATATCATTATTACACCTTCATATTTTGCTAGGTAAAAGCTAAACATTTTATGAATTTATTGTCTTTACCAATTTTACCTTTAACAAATTTTGAATGAAACCTTCTTAATTTGAATAGAACAAAAACGCTACACAAAGGAACAAATAACAACATTTTAGTATTAAAACATATTTGATTGCTTTTGAAATCCTGTCAAAGTTTTTATTCTTTGAGACTGCAACATTGAAATGTAGATATGAACACACACATATGAATTTATACATCAACACACATAAATTTATAACAAAACTATTTGTATGATGAAAATTCGTGTTATAAATGAAAATAATATGAAAATATTAAAAAAACTACATTTATACGGAAATGTAAAGCGCAATCATATTTATTATGAATTTGTATCTTCTGCTGGGGTAAAATGAATGACAGAAACATCAACAACAATCAGAGAGAAAAAAGAACATATAAGGTGTACGTTCAAATAAAACATGACATATTTTTTTTAAATAAAAAATGAATGAAATAAGTTAGGATTAAAACTAAATCAACCACTTGTAACATTTCTTCTCCAGATTTTATAATTTATCATTTTATATAAAAATTATTTATATAAAATAATATATCTTTAATTTTTCTACGTATGACTTATGAAAAAATTTCAAAGTACTTTTACGAAATTGTTTTTCTCTACAAGAATTTAATATTAATAATCACATTTAGACACTGCTGGGGTCTTCTTAAATTCGCTTTTAAGTTGGAGCCTATTCCATTACTATTGCCAAAATTCTGGGTAGTTGAAATATTTAACACTATGTGGGACTAAAATAATACTCCTAATTCTGTGTGTTTCTACTGTAATGGCAAAATTCCGAATTTGGCCAGAAAATATCACCAGTGTCATCAATGTGTTTTTATGATACTCTTTGAAATGATTATTCGAGTTTATTTAGAAGAAAAAAAAAGCAATTATATAACTTGTCGAATTTTGAGTAACCAGGACCAGTCAGGACAATTTTCTAGATTATTCGGTATACAAAACTTGTTTCTTGAAACTTAGCAAAAGTAAACAATAACGTATGATTTCCAGACTAATTCAAAATATTGAAAATATTTTTGTTATACGCAACACCACCAAAATCACTTTCTGTGTTGATTTAACGAAGTCCCTCCATTCGTCTATCTGGTTTGATGGTTGGCTGTACATGTAAAGCTTGTGCACAAAGTACAGATCGCAATATTGGAGATAAGTTGATGAAATTTGGTTCATATATTTTTTTTTACACAGGGACGAAGCCAATTGAATTTTGTTATGAACGGCCTATTATTTCACCTATTCTCCATAAAAATATCCTTCCAGAATAGAGTGTTATTACTTATAAATAAATTAAAAGTAGAGTTATTTTAACGAAATTTTGTGCAAATAAGTATTGTAAAAGTATAAATCTGTTTGCTAAATTTCATGAAGATCGGTACATAAATATATATATATATATATATATATATATATATATATATATATATATATAGTTATCAAAGGAACTCCTCTTCAGAAAATCACTTTAACGTGCACAAATATCAAAAAATTTTTCCATTAACTAATTGTAGTTTATTAAAAAAGATTTAATTTAAGTTAAAAATTAATAAAACTTGAGTTATTTAACAAAGCAATATGTTTTTTAACTTTTATAGTATGTTATTCAAATAACAAGCTACCAACAGAAGATGTTTTTAGGCAAAGGTTATACAATTATTATTCTATAGAATACAACTAGAAGTTTATGTGAGAAATAAATTTTCCAAAAAATTAAACATTTTTTTCAAAACACAAAAACAAAATATATGTGATTACATGTAATTTGTTGTTGCATGAATTAGGTTTTTGACAATTCAATCAGGTGTTTTTCTCTCATATAAATGTCTAGTTATTAATCTATGATTCATATTTTCTAAGAAAAAAAGGGAATGAAAGCTTTTAATGTCAGAAAATATAAATATTAGGAAAAAATTCTAAACAGATAAAATTTTATCAATATTTGTAAGTATTTATTGCGAAATATATTATATAATTGTAATTATAAATCCTTTTCTATATATATATTTATATATATTGTAATTAGTTCAAATAAACTATAAATATTTTTCATAATAGTTTTATTTAAATTATATATACATATTTTTATATCTTGAGAACAATTTTAATCCTTACATAAAAATATGTTAAATTAATAATTAGTTAAAATAAGTAAAAAGAATTGCATTTAATATTATTTTTGTACGGTGTATTTTCGTTTTGGCAATAGAAGACTTTTCAATAATTCTTACTGAATTTATAGGCGTTGAATTAAATTAAAAATCAGTAATTTTTAATGGTTTTTAATTTGATTTTTGTAAGTTATTTTAGCAGAAAATGTAATTATTTTTACACATTTTGTTGGTTATTAAATTAACAGTGAAAAATAAAAGTAAAACTTATTTGTTTCAAATGAAATGTAAAGGACCCATTTTTTAAATAGAATTATGGTTGTTAATAATGATTTTTTTTGTTAGATTTAACTAAATAATATTCTGAGTGTGGTTATTATATTAAAATAAGTAGAAAAGTAAGTACAAACTGCAATGACCATAGTTGCCATATAAAGCCTACATTCGAAAATTAACCTCAATGTATAAATGTCATATAAATTATAATATGGACATAGTATTATATATGCTTATGTATTATGGCAAATATACGTTACATTTAATACACACAGATACAAAGATAATAATAATAGGAACCGAGATTGTATTATAATTAATAAAAATTCAAAACTGTAAAGATTTTTCTTTGTTTAGCATTGTAAAAACATTTTTGGGATTCAATTAAGGTTCTTCAAATTTAAAAAAAAATGTGTCAATAGGTTTTTGTCGTTAAATTTAATATAACTAATTTGAAAATTACAAACGAATTTAATTCAGCAGCATTTGTTTTATTTCCAAATATTGGTAAGAGGAACCGAATAATTTAATTGCATAAAAAAATCTATAAAATATTCCAAAAAAATTGGCAATCAAGGTAAATAAAATAAATTAGAAAAACAGAGATAATTTAAATATTCTGTGTGAAAATATTTAAAAGGAATTTTAAACATTACTATTGTTCCAAATTTTTTTCAATTTTTATTCTATTTACATAGATAATCATAATATGTTTTGGGTTATTTTGTTTTCCTCAACTAAATCTCAAAAATTTAGTTCTCTTTATAAGGGCAAACAAGATTTATAAAGACTAGGTCTTCGCGCTAATTCAAAGTAGACCTTTGTGGGAAACCTAACTACTTATGTACTAAACACGGATGCTATTTTGCACAAAATTGTAAGTATAATTTAATATAATAGAAATGTATGTACCCATTATGTAAAATATTTTTTCTCGACGTTTCTGGACTAATGCTATTACTGAACTTGAAGCATATCCACAGATTGATCTCAATGAAAAGCAATTGAAAACGCATTTTCTAAAGTAAAACATGGGCAGATTTAATGGTTTTACTATGACTTTTCCAATGCTCAAATATTTTTTTTAGTTTGTGGTTGAATTTTTGCATTTTTAATGCTAAGTAATTCCACTTTAAATTTAAAAATTTTGACCTCTCTGAAATTTTATCTGTAGCACACACAAAAAATTATGACTAAAATTTTTCTAAATAAATCATTATTTTTTCAATAAAAAATAATATTTAGTTTTAATATTCTATTTTGTTGCACAGAAAAAATTATGACTAGAATTTTTTAAATAAATCATTATTTAACCTTAAATAAAATTTTATAAAAAAATTTGTTTGATTTTAATATATTATTTTATTGGTTGTAAATTCATTCAAAACTAATATGAAAAACAATAACAATTTCTTATTTTTTGACAATTAAAGATATAAAAATAAAAAAAAAATTATAAAAATGTTGACAAAAAAAAAAAAAATATATATATATATATATAAAATGCATCATTTTCAGGATTCTAGAGGTAAGTTACCTTCATTTTCGTATATATTTCATTATTAAATATGTTTACTGATTTATTTTTGTGTAACTTCTAGATGAATCAAAAGCATATGAAATATTCATGTATGTAGCAATATATCGCATAAATGATGGGGTCTATTGTATATTGCTGTATAATCCCCAAGTCGATTAAACTATGTCCTTTCAATTGGTGCCTGAACATGTAGCTCCCTCTCGTGATATAATTATGCGAAAGTAACTGGACTTCTTGAAGATAATTTAATGTGTTTTCATTTTTGTATTTCAAATCATTTAAAAGTATTTTGCCGAAATGGTCTTTAGCGGAAGTGGTCCTTAACAAAATGATACATGTTTGCCATCATAAATTGCCCTGGTTTTGGCGGTACCAAAGCAGAGTTGTTTGGCGCATTTGTTATATCCTATATATTTTGGTTTCATTGAAACTTAGATTTTTCACACCGTTGAAAGGTATATAGGTTGAAATGATTTAGAAAATGCTTCAATTGATAACGATTGCGTTTCTATTTTAGATGGTTTTGGCCACTAACGAAATTTGTCATGTCTTCCTTTATTTCATATATATCTTTATATTCATATATGTATATTTTATGTACTACTATACATGAATACATAAACTATTAGTTATGGCACTATTATTTTTCACCATTATCTACATACTATGCACTGTGTATTACCGTTAAACTATATTTTATCTAAAAAAAGTTTCCATTAATTTGTTAATATTATATAAAAGTTTCGCTTCTCTACACCAAATTTTCATACATGCATTTGCATGATAAAATATAATACTAACATTCAATCCGAATTATTGTATATATTATAGAAAAATTGTTTGAAAATCTGCAAAAAAATTAATATTGTTTTTATTGATTTTAATAAACCATATTATTGAATTTCTTAAGAATTTTCAAAAATTAAAATTTATAAATAGTAAAAATATTTTAATAAAAAAAAAAATTAAAATTTTTTCAATAAAATATTTACGAATTTGAATATTTGATTTTACTAATTCAGTGATAGGTCCGATTTCAGTAAAAAATATAATTGGTTTTATGAATTTAGTAACAGAATATGAAATTGAAATTTTTCTGTACACGTATACCGAAAAGGCTTCCTACCAAAAAAAAAAAAAAAAAATATATATATATATATATATATATATATATATATATATATAAATTAAAGATGAACTCTTTTTAGATACAATTCGTTAAAGAAAATTCTTACAAAAAAATATGCAAATAAAAATATTTTCAAAATCTTTATATGGCATCTTAAAAGACAAACCTTGACAAATCCACTGCAAACATTTATTTTATATAACAAAAGTTATTTTATATAACAAAAGTTATGTTAATCACCTTCAAAGTTATAGTTATAGTTCTCAAAATAAAACTGAGAAAAATTCATTTTACATTCCTCTGTATCCTACTCTACACATGCACCAAAATCGGTAATCAAGAGTAAAAATTTTTTAAATTAAAAATTAAAATTTGGAAAGAAAAATAAAAAAATTTTATTGATATGAAAAGAAGAAAAATTAAATTAGTTTCAACAAATACTTTCTTTTATCATTATCGCATTATTTTTTATAAATAAATTATGCGTGTTCAGCAATAGAAAGATATTTGCAATTCAATTGGTGAAAAATTCGGTTGCTACGACTGTTTCTTCTGTGTACAAGTATCGGTGCACAATTAGACACATAATCTATATTACTCCTTAAATTTCGATGCGCATATACAATGGACTATATTTTCCGACTTGGTTTTTATTATTGAGTAGCTTTGATCATTTTTTTCTCAGAGATCTTCTCAGCTTTGTTATTAATTTTATCTTTTTTTTTTAGCTTTGATTGACAAAAGCCTAGGCACATAGCTAATAGTTTATTTTGAAGAAATGAACACAATGTACCATTACGCGGCCCAACATGTTTGGCATAGCTCTTAGGAGTTGCTTTACTTTTTGGACTTGGAATTCATTATTGTAACCTTTTCTTTTTGTGAGTCAATTTTCAACTTACTCCTTAGGTCCTTGTTAAGCTTTTTTATTACACTTAAAAGTTACGCCGTTGTTAAAATTAACTTAATCAACATTTTCTAATAAGTTTAAAAAAAAAGTAAAAAAAAAAATCAGATTTTATTTTGTACATTTTTCTCTGACTGTCACCTGCATGCAGTTAAACAGCTGGATTTCAAGAATTCAATCCGCTGTTCAATTTTACATGTTTCTAAAAGTTATTTGAAATTAACGACAGTAAGTGTTATTACAAAAATTTTGTGTTATGCTTTATTTGAATGCACACTTTCCCATACAAAGTCTCGTAAAATTACATATGTCAAAAGTTACCAAAACTGAAAATTTGTGTGAAATAGTGCAGTAAAATTTATTATGGCATTTAGAAATTATTCGATTACAATTATTAAAAAATAAAATATTAAACTTTTGTGATCATGTTAGTTTTTTAGTTGTATTTTGAAACATACAATAAGTTCAAATATAATTTTATTGTGTTTTCCTTTTTGGCCTGTTTTTCGTTTGCCAATATATTTTCACACACAAACACTTTCTAACTAAAAAATAAAATTTTTAGACAAATAAACTTTATGAATAAATATAATTTTATACGTAATTTTTAATTTTTAGTTTTTAAACTATTTGACAATTTTTACAAATTCTTTTTTTACTAAAATTACTAAAAATGTCTTCCCTGTATGTTATAATCAATAAATAATTAAAAAATTCGAATAGAGATATTTTTTGGCCTTAAAATAAATGAAAAAACAAATCATTTTTTTTTTGTGTTTTTTGGAGAAAACGACTTGTTGTTAAAAAAAACTCTATATGTGAACATAGCATTAAATAATACAATAAAAATTTAAATATTACAATTGAACAGTTATTACACTCTATTTAAAATTACTTACTGTATAAATTTTTTGCCTCCACTCTTTACTGTAAATATTAAAATAACATTTTTTTGCGAATAATCGTTGCAAAATAACCGCTTCTCTAAAACCTTAATTCCAATGAAGACTCTGAATGAAATGTTGCTGCCATTCATTGATGCAACACGCATTTTATTTTTTTGTGCACAGGTACTTTGATTCATACATTCATTTTATTATTATTTCGTTTTTTTTTCTCCTTTTTTGGTCGGATACAATTTCAAAACGTAGCTCTTTTCTTTGTTATTATATATAGTTGTTGTTGGTGTTGCACTTGTTGTTAATGTTACCGGTTAGTTATAAATTTATGGAATGTTTTATGTGTTATTCTCTATAAACGTTTTCTTTTATAAATTTAACCTTTTGTATGAAATTTTCATCTTTTTTTTTCTCACAATTTATTATGAAAGCAAAAAGCTCTGTTAGATACAATTGCTAAGAGAAATTGTTTATTTATTTTTATTATTATTATTTCTTTTTCTTTCACTTTATGTTGGTATGATGAAAAATAGTTTTTCGGTTATTTTATAGATTCCTTTCCCTATGTTCCCTATGTGTAATAAGCATTTCTACATATATATTGTTTTTGTTGATCATAATATTATCATAGAAAATATTTCTTTTAGAACAAAAATTTATATACAGTTATGGATAAAGAAATAGAGGCAATTATATCTATTTTCTATATATTTTCTAATAACATTGAGTTATAAACCAACTTAAAACAATATCATTTAACATTACCCAAATAACATCGTCTCAAGCGTAAATAGTCCTTTGACAGTGCGGACAAAAAAAAAAAAAAAAAAATTATCAGCAGAAAATTCATCAAAATTTTTCTAAAAATTTCTATTTTTTTTTCTTCGAAATTTTACTGTTTTTAAATTTCGATAACAATATTACACAGAAAAAATTATGACTAGAAAATTTTTTAATAAATCACTTGGATTGGATTTAAGTTCTAATCTAAAAAAAAAAAAAAAAATAAAAATATTTGATTTTATTATAAAATGTAAATAATTTGAAACCTTAATTTAAAAACAAAACAAATTGAAAAAAAAAAAAAATATAAAACCAAAGTATACATAAATTATTTATCAAGAAATCAATGAAAGAACGCCCGAAGAACAGTATTTTTTTCCTGGTGTGTTTCAATTTCCATAAAAATTTGTAAACATAAAATCCATTAAACCATTTATCGATTCAATTTTTTAGTTTTGTGAAACTGCGAAAACTAGCGATTTTATTTCGCCTTTTAACTTTCTCAAAAATCAAAAAAAATTCAAAAGTATGTAAATTTAAATAGCAATATCTCTGGAAAGGTTTTCAGAATTTTAATGACTTAAATTTTAATGATTTTGTTTCTGTTGGCATTTAAACAAACATTTCAGAAATAAGAATGATTTTTTAAAAATGCGTTTTAATGCAATTGCATTTTTTATATGAATTTTTTACTAAATATGCTATTTATATTTTTTAATTTTTGAATTTTGGAAATTATGTAATCTTTACATTAATATAAAAATTTACAATTTTTGGTATAACAATTATTTATTTTATAAATGAAATATAAAAGTTAAATTTGATCGCAAACTATCGTAGGGATCCAAAAAAACACTTTATACCCCCTATACAATTAAGCTTAGCGGTGTTGGTAATATAACGGTGGTGGTTACTACGATAACAAATTGTCAGGTCTATATATCAGTATCAGGGAACTCCAGAATGATCTGAAGAGAAATAACGTTTCTTCCAATTGTATTCTCATATTCCTAAAAGAAAATTATTTTCTTAGAAGATTTTTATTCAATTTGATGGAAATAAAAATTCCTGGCTTGATAAAATTTTTTTGATGATTTTCTGTTCCAGAAGAACTTTTTTTCAATAAACTTTTTTAAATTATTTTTAAGCGCTGCCTTTTAATTGGTAAAAAAATTTTTTAACTATAGTTAAATAATTTTAGTAATTTAAAGTTGACACTCTAAGTGTTTTGCACAGAGAAAAAAATGTATAAATTTTAAAAAATTTTCATAAATATTATGAATCTTACATGACGTTTTTTCCCAAACTTTTTTCATAAAATATAAAATTTTGTTCATAGATATTATTGAATTGTTCGTAATGAAAATTTTAGGAGTTTTGCCAAAGTTTTGTTAAATCTTTGATTTAGTTTTATTAGATTTTATTGCAAATGTTGCAAATGGTAAATGAAAATACTTATACATGAAAATATTAACAACCAATGCCTTAAAATGGAAAAATTCCAAGGAAAATCTGTTAAAAAAAATAATGTATAGAAATTTGCATAATTTTGCTCGCTTTCTGCAGCACATCATTTTGATAAAAAGCGCTTCTATTCTGTTCCCAAATGTAGCTAAAATCATTAAGCACTAAAAATTTTCCAAAGAAAATTTCAAATATTTTTTTACAAATTGAAAATATGAATGAAAATTTAAACAATTTCTTCAATCGATTTCGATACTTAGCGTTTATTTAAGAATATTTTTGACATTCCTATCTAAAGATCCTTTTTTATAGTTCTCGAAATTAAAAATCATCAATGGTTCTTATTTTTTTCAGTTTTTAATTGTTAGCATTATTATTGGGATAAAAAAAGTAGTTTTGAAAAATTAAGCAAATAACAAAATATAACACAAAAAGGTATACTGACGATATACCATTATTAGAAAATTGTTAAAGGATATTGTATTTTTATAAAATTATAATTCAATGCATTCGGAAAAATTTTGACACTTAAGGCTTTATTGTTTTCAATAAAATTTTGTCGAAAATTCACAAAATTCACAAAATTTAAAATAAATATACTTGACCTCATTTTTTTCTCCGTAACTATATACATTTCATTTTATGTGAAATATAGAAAGACTCCTATGAAGGATTTTTATGCTGCAAACACATTCATATTTGCTTGGTATTAATGTGACAGATTTGTTTTCTTTGCTCTAGAAATATAGAGTGTTGTATATCTTGATAAAATTGAAATACTATTGAGTATTTTGTGTAAAAAAAAAACTGAATATTTTGTTGATGACTCCCTCGTATACTTGCTATATAATTCAACATATTTCCTGAGAATACCCTTTGGTATTGTCTGTCACGTTTGAGTTTTATTTATATTAATTTTATTGAATGACAACAATTACTTATTTTTTTCCACATTTCAGTTGTAGTTTTTGCAAACAAATAAAAAATAAAAGAAAAATTTTTAGCTTTATTATGAATAATATTTCGAAAATGAAATTTTTATTTTATTACGGCTGTTGGTTGAGCCTCAAAGCGACATTGATTGAAATTGAATGAGTGTAGTGATAGTAGAGAGACTTATTTAAATGCATTTATAGACTAATGAATTTGGTTTGCTTTAAGTCATGTATAATATTGTAGTTGAAGTGTGTTTTTTTTATTAGGAAAAATTAAATTAAATTAAAATTAATATGTGGAGTGATGAGATTTTTTGCTTCTGATTAATTTAGTTCCATACCAGAAATTAAACATTATAAGTTTAGTAGATTTTTTCCAATAAAAAGTTTTGAGTTTTTTCTCGAAACTTCTAGGAGGTGATCACGGTAACTACAAATATGCAAAATCATACTTTTTCCTGGGCTTTAAATAAACCAAACATTTAATTATTTATTCATTTCAGACAATTTAAAATATTCTGTCATCGATTTGTTTTAGTATAGTTTTGTATATCTCAGTCTTAATCGCATATTTTTTCATATTTTGGTTTTAGCAGCATATTTTGACACATTTTCATAGTAAATACTTATTTTAGAGCATATTTTAGCAATTTAATTGGCACATTTTATACTAAAGAGTATACACGCAGAGAAAAAACTGTAACCATGTTTTTTCTCTGAGTTATCACTATAACAATATTATGTTCTCATTGTTAATTTTCAAAATTTTGTCATTTAATGTTTACACTTAATTGAAAATTTTAATATGGTTGGCTGGAACAATTATATGTTTTTAAATATCTTTACTAGAAACAAAATTTAATTAGTATGAAAAATATTATTACTTCTATACTCATTAAATATTTGCAGTATTTTTCCTTGATTTTAAATCATATTCTGTTTTTAAACCATATTAACATTATTATTCTCATGAAAATAAAATGTTTCATATAAATAAAAAACTTATCATTTTCACAAACTTAATGGAAGAATTAAATACTTGTTTGGTTTTAAATATATTTTATTTTTAATGTTTGTTTGTTCTTTCCTTGTTATTCTCATTTAGTTTATATATGAATAAATATAAATAGATAAGATTTGATTATACTTCAAGCAAGATATTGATTAACTACCATTAAAGGGTTTATTAAAAAAATATATCTTGAATTTGAACAACATATGGTGGTATAAATTAATATGACTAATAAAGAAATAATATGAAAATATTCTTTCTCTATTATTTTTTTATTTCAATAAAAAATTTATAAAAATAATTTTTTATTAATACGTGTTATTTTAACATATAATAAGACTGAATAATAATGTGACAAATTGAAGTAATAAATAAATTGAAGTAATAAATTATATATTAGTATGATAAACTATATTATAATAAAATGGAATCATAATATGATAATGTGGTATAATAATATAGAATAATAATATTATATTATATTATATTATATTATATTATATTATATTATATTATATTATATTATATTATATTATGTTATATTATATTATATTATATTATATTATATTATATTATATTATATTATATTATATTATATTATGTTATATTATATTATATTATATTATATTATATTATATTATATTATATTATATTATATTATATTATATTATATTATATTATATTACATTATATTATATTATATTATATTATATTATATTATATTATATTATATTATATTATATTATATTATATTATATTATATTATATTATATTATATTATATTATATATAATATATAATATAATAATAATAATAATAATAATAATATAGAATAATAATATAATAACATCAAATCATAATCTGATAGAATGGGATAATGATGTAGTAAGATTGTTCAATTATATTTAAAACTATAATCATAACATGAAAAAACAAACCATAAATTCGGAAACAATATGATAAAATAGAATCATAACAATTATAACTTATAATCATTTCTATTTTTCGCTGTGATCGTATGTTCATATCATAATATGTTGCTCTTAGATTATGGTCGCTACAACTATATGTTTTTTCTGCGTGCAGTTTTGTATATATTACACTAAAGAGCATAATCTTGCACTCGATTTTTCGGCCAATCATTTTAACTGGGATTTTTATAACATAATAGTAATAGTAATAGTAATAATAATAATAATAATAATAATAAAAACGTCACGTTTTCATTTTACCATAGAATTCTAATATATGTATTTTGTAAAAAATTAGAAAGCAAGTAAATTAGTAATTTCACCAAATAGGAAATGTTATAAAATATTACATATAATAATAATTGATAATTTGGTAAAACATCAATTTTACAACGCAAAAAATTCAATAAAAAATTCAATAGGGTGGGTCGAAAAGAAGTTGTACCAGTCACCCTCTAGAATAAAAGAATATTTAATGAGGTTTCAAAAAATGAAAAAATTATTTTTTTGCAACGCCCCAAAATACCGCCCTTTTTTGTGTACAGCGTTCCCATTTTAAGTCCGATTGTAGAATGTTATATGTCGTTGTTAATGGTTCGACAACCGCTTAAATTTTTTCTTAGCTAATTTTTAAATCCGACATCAAATTCTCGATGTCACTTCTGTTATCACGAATGCATCCAGTCTTATGTCCAGTTAATTTCATATGTAATGAAAGCCCTTTGTTAACCTTTTATATATGGTTTTTAAAATATTGCATCTTATGTGCAAATAATAAAATTGTAAAGGTTTAAAAACTATTTAAGTTTAAAGCAATTTCATTTAACAAAATTTAAAACATACTGCAGTTAAAATAGTTTAAAAATTTTTTTTTGGTGAGACAAATGTTTCTTTTTTACCTCATTCCATAACTTCTACAACTATTAGCCAAAGTTAAGGCATCATCACAAATAAATTATATTTTTTATATGAAAGAAATTTGTTTAATATAACTTAATTTTTTCAAAAATTTTGTTAAGTGGAAAAGACTTGAGCTTACAAAGTTTTTTGAACCTTTGCAATTTTAATATTTATGCATAAAATTAAATACATTAAACCCCAAAAATAGTAGGTTTAAAAAAAGGCTTTTATTACATATGAAAATAATTGGACTTTAGGGGGGATGCATCCGAGATACCAGAAATGACATTTAGAATTTGATATCGGATTCAAAAATCACAAAGAGAAAATTTAAGCGGTTTTCAAATCATTAACAACGACATACCACATTATACAATCGGAGTTAAAAGGGCGACGCTATACAAAAAAAATCAAAAGGGGGATCATCATGAACTATTATTTAATTCTAAGGGGTGACTGGCATAACTTATATTAATTTATTATTATTATTTTTTTTTTTTTGTATGGAGACCGACCTGATCTTATGTTCAACCACTACTTAATTTGAGAAAAAAAATATCTAACATTTTTTTTTTTTCTAATTTAAGTACAATACTATAGTTAGAAAACTACATCTGACCCATTTAGGTTATTACATTTTTTCTTGTAGAACTTAAAGTGTGAATTAATTTTTATAAAACGTTTGCACTTACCAATAATTAAGTGAAAATTTTCTGTTAAAAGTGATTCCCGGAAGCTGGCTATATAATCAATTATGGACCAGTCCCTACTTTGCTTTCTACTTGTTAAAATTTGTTTTTGTAAAATATAATTCCTAGTACTAAGTCTGAGTTCACACAAAGCAATTTTTCTTGTTGAAATTCTGATTTCTTGCCTGTGCTTCGAAATTCGTTTTGTTTTTCATTTTCGTAGTTCAAAACAAAAACAAATCAAGGCAGTTAAAGCAAGAAATGCTGAAGTAAAATTATTGTGTGAACGTAAATGTAAGTTCAAAGGAAAAAATAATTCAGAAAGAAAAATTGTTGTGTGTGAACTTAGACTAACATTTATTTATATATATATGGGTTTTATGCACGTTGTAGTGATTTTAGAAAGAGGGATTTATATAGCAACTATGGTCAATGGAATACAAAAATAAATGGAATAAAGATGTATTATTAAGTAAGGTAGAATGGGAGAAGTCACCACTTGGGCACATATCTTGAAACAGAAGTAATAATTTTTGTGTTATTAATTGATTTTCTTTTCTTTTATCGCATATCTTTCATCGATTAAACTTTGATATTTCACTTGATCGCAGTTAGATGTGATTAATTGTGTTTTTAATATTTTCCAAACAGCTATTTTAATAAATTAATTTAAAATTAGAAAAAATTATCATTGATGCATAAAACTCCTCTTTGGAAATATTCATCAAACTCCTGATAGACCGGACACAAATAATCCTCCAGGAACGTAGCAATGAGCTACAAGGTTTAGCGTTTACAGAATTTAAACAAAAAGACCTTTAATAATTTGTATTTATTTTATATGAGCTTTAATTAATTATATTATCTTTTATTTGTTTTCTTAGTTCCAGTATTAAAATAAAATGGAAAAAATTCATATTTACTCAAATGATTCTGCCTTGATCACTTGGCAAATTTGCCCCATGGGTAAATAAAAAAAAACTAACAAAACGGGGAGATAGTCAGGATCAAAAGAAATTAAATAAAAGCCAACATATGAAAGTCTTTAATAGAAAGGAAGTTTTTAGATACCGTTTAGGGTTATGGGAACAGAGCACTTTCACCCAGCAAGGTTACACTTAGTATTTCATTTTATTAATAAAGCATTATTTTATAACCTAAATTTATAACATCAAAGTAAACCGAAAACATACATTCATATTGATTTCATTCATATCGAGGTCCTATATTCAAAACCCTCTATCTCGAAAAACATAACTTCAAGAAAACTTTTTATCTTTTAAGTATTTAAAACATTTTCTTTTATAATATTTATTTAAAAGCACGACTAAATTTTACATTTAATTTGTTTTTAATATTTTGCAATATTTGCACTTTTAAAATATTCAATGTTTATTTATTAAATAACTATATAGAGGGTTTTGTATTGTAAAAAAATATTTTTTTTTTTACAATTTTAAAAGTTTTTAAACTAGTTAGTAATTTCAAAAGCAGCATAGTTTAAAAACATTACCTTATTTTTTTGGGATCAGAGTAAGGGGAATGTACCCCCTTTTCATACAAAATAATTATCTTATATCTAAAAAATTACTACAAATAAAGTCTTAACATTTTTTGGCAATAACATTCCCATCAACTTCCACAATTGACATGAAAATAGGATATAAAGTAAAAATTATTTATCGCTTAAATAAATAACTATTAGAGAAAACGTTTTAAAATTGTGTGTGAATAATTTTCATATCAAGATTCATAACAGAAATAAAAATAAAGCGGGCAGTTTTAGGGGAAATTTTAGCCCCCATACAATGAAAATCGTAATTGTTACAGTGAAAACCTCAATATTTTGTGAAAATAACTTTTTCATCAAGTTCCACAATTGAGTTGAAAATAGGTAGGTAGGATTACAAGGGATAGTAGCCGCCATACAAAGTGAATATTTATTATTGTATATCTAAAGAACTATTCAAGCCATTTAATTTTTTTGGTCAGATTAATATTCATGTATAAGTTAGTCAAAAAATGATATATGTGTTAATATTATCAAAAAATAAGATAATTACTCAGAGGAATATAAGGTTTTGCACTCAATAATAAATTACTTATTTTGCAAGAAAGAGAAGTACAAAAACGTTGATAAAATTGGAAAAATTAGGAATTTTCAATTGAAATTTATATCATAGATGAGGGTTACTATGGGAAATATAATGAAAATCTCAGATCGATGATTTTGAATACTGGTCTTCGATATATAAAATAAATTATTCAAAAAATTAAATTTTTGTCGGTTCCACAACGTGTAGTTCTTTCGTCACAAAAATTAATGCAGCCTTTCAAGGTTGAACAAAAAATTGCCGAATGCTCCTCCTTCTACCCTATATATAACTTATTTGTGCCGAACTAAAATATTTTTAAATTTAATTAATTTATAAGCATTAAAACCTTATTTCGAGATTACGCTTTTATAGGGGCTAGGTAAAATGATGGACCGATCATAACAGATTTAAGTAGTCTTGTATCAAAATTATTATTTGTATCAAATTTCACAAAGCTATTATTATAATTGTTAAAGTATTATATATACAGACAGCCAGTCGACCAGGTATAAAGACAGGCGGACATCGCTAACAATACTTAAAGAGTTACTATAAGTATAAATATAAGTAGAAGTATGCGTAACAATAGGTTACCTTGAAAATTTTCTGTTGTAATTATTTGTAAAGTAATTTAATTAATAATATAATTTGCATCCAGCAACTAGCTAAAATTCCTTTTTAAAAAATATCATTATTATTATTACAATAATATATGACTCAACAGAAGAACTTATTTATAGTTCATATGAAATTTAAATTTAAAAATTACTTTTTAAATAAATTACTTTTAAATTGTATATTAATTTGATATGCTTTTTTACATTTAGTCCTCGCATAAAAAAATACACTTAGAAAAAAAAAGACAATTTTTTCAACAAATTTGATTGAATGAAATAATTGCTTTTATATTTTTCATGTTTCTCTTTTTTCATTCATTTAGTGGAAAAATAATTACATTTATTTAATAGAAGATAAATGAGTTATTTTAAGTCATTTATTATGTAGTACACAATTTTTTTCAGCTTTAATAACGAACATAGCTGCTGCAGAAAAATATACAGTGGGAAAAAATAAGAAAGACACTATTAAAAATGGAATTTTATTTTCCAACAGAAAGGAAAAAAAATATGTTGACACAATAAATTAAAAAATAGATCCACAAATTACACAGCGCGAATAGTTCTGCAAAATTATTATTCCTTGGACTTAATATAGTGTGGCAAGTTAAATGAAACTTTTCCATCACATCACAATTTTAACCCCTTAACGAGCAAAGAAAATATGCTTCTCTGTGGCGTTTTTAGGTTATATAATTTTATATGTAATAAGTGGAGCAAATTATTCGCTCATATTTTGTATATAATAAATCGTGCTACAAAAATCAGTATAAGTTTAGTCTCCAACTTACCACGCATATCCCCTAGAAGACTTTAAATTTGGAAATACCAATAATTATTCAATTAATCCTCATAAAAATATTGAAAATAAATTGTAAAGTGTTGATGTAGAGGGGAGATTTATATTTGATATAACTAAATTATGAGCGCAGACCCCAGAATTGGTAAAATTTTTGAAATTGCACTGACAACAAATGCGTCGGCTTCAAAGTCCATATATAAATAACAAGTCAACAAAAATTATAAAGAAAATTACATCGTGAATAATTCCGCATAATTCTTACTCCTTAGACTAGATATAGAGTAGAAAGTTAAATGAAACATTTCCATCACGTCATAATTTTAAGAGATATAAGGTTTATATTTTCAACCTCATTGAAAAAATTTATGGATATACTTTTTCTTTTAAATTAGGTTTTAAGAAAGTTTTATTTCTAATTTTTGCTCATATTAACAAGCAGCAATAAGCAGCATAGTAGGCATGCAGAGATAAAAACTTGGTTACTTTATTGTCACTACACCAATACGACGTTCACATTATTAATTTGTATAATTAAGTTAATTAAGTTGTTTACAACAATTACATGTTTTTGAATAATTTTACCAGAAACTAAATTTTATTAATATGAAAAATATCATTATTTTTACAACTATTATATATTATAAATTTTTTTCCTTGTTCTTAAACCATATTTTGTTTTCAAACCATATTAATATTATTATAATAATAAAATGTTACAAATGAATATGTCTTTTACAAATACGGGTTTTTACTAGTTTTAGTATATGAAAAGAAGGAATAATATGATATAATGGAATCATAATGTTATAAGATTGGACAATAATATGATAAGATGGGATAATAATATAATAATATGAAATCATAATCTGACAGAATGGGATAATAGTGTAGTAAGATGTTATAATAATGTGAAAATCTCCAATCATAATATGAAAAAACGAACCATAAAATCGGACGCAATATAATAAAATGGAATCATAACAATTGTTATTTATATTCATATCTATTTTGAGCTGTGACCATATATTTCAATCATAATATGTTGCTCTTATATTATGGTCACTACTACTATATTTTTTCTCTGCGTGAGTGTTAGGGTGAAAAAGCTCCCATTGTTCAATGCTTATTGCTCCCATATATTTCATAATTTTAAAGAATCCTGCGGCTATGGAAGACATGTTGGAGATATTGTATATTTTATATTTACTGCAATATTCCTTCTTTATAAAACATGGATCCCTAATTTGCATCAGCTATTACCCAGAAAATTATATAATCCAAAAATTTCTTTGCGTTACATATTTCCTTTGGTCATCAATGGGTTTAAAGGGTTTGATGTGATGGCAATTTTCATTTAATTTTTTTTCACTATGTTTAGTCTAAGAAATAAGAATTAAGCAGAATTATTCGTGATATAATTTTTTTCTAAGTTTTTTTCTTGTCTTTTTTGTTTAAATTTGGACTTTTATTTTTTCAAGCTTATGTTATCTACGCATTTTCTATCAGTGCAGTTTTAAAAATTTTACCATTTTTGAGATCTACCGTTAAGTGTTAGTTATATCTAATACAAAATTCTCCTCTGCACCCAATTCTTACACCTCATTCTTACATGCCTTTATAGGGATTATTTGAAAAATTCTTGACTTTACAACTAAAGATTTCTGGAGTCTATATGTTTCATATTGGAAACTTGACTTGTATTATATTTGTAGCACTATTTCTTGTATATAAGACATGAATTCCTAATTTGACCTACCTATTGTCTAGAAAATTATTTAATCTAAAAATTCCTTAGGAAAAAATATTTTCTTTGGTCGTCAGTGGGTTAAAAATGTGACGAGATGGAGAAAAATCGAAATGTTATTGGTGATTGGACACATAATTTTTTATTTATATTTTTAAATATTAATTCATGAATTTTTTAATTTAACCACACTGTAAGTCTGTACACTTTAACATATGTGTATGAATGCGTATATGCAGAAGTTAATGTAGGTTATTTTTTCTCTCTTATTATGGTGTAGGAGTTGTTAATCTTTGTGTATTTATATTGGTATAAAGAGTAAAAAATCTCCATCATGTTGTTGGTGGTTTACAAATAAATGATATTGGCTTTTATTTATAAATTGTGTTTTTTCCTTTACTTTATATTTTTCACAATTTTCTTTTTTATTCATTTTATTTTTCAATAATATTAAAGAAGATTTAAAAGAAATTAAATATTTTTTTCCAGTATTTATATTTGCAGAATAAAGACATTTATTGTGTATAGATTTGTAATCGTCTTAAATTCTTAATTTTTATATGAAAAATAATAAAAATTTCATATTTATGAGTAATTCATATACAGTCCTAGTCAAATACATTTACATTTTTTTAAATTTTTGAAAAATTTGAAATGAGTTTAAATATTGTTGTTATTAGAATATAATTTGGAATTATTATTTTGTTGTTGTAATTTGTGTATTCAAAAACCGAAACCGGAAATCGGTTAATCAGTTTTTAGTTTTTAAAAAACCGACCGGTTTCGAATAATTTTCATTTTTGAATAACCGGTCTTTTAGGAAATGCTCCTTCTTTTATTTTGATTCACTAAATTTCCATTTTTTATATTTCCTAATTGAGCCTTATTAAATTTATTATAGTATTACGAAATTGTTTAGAAATACAATTTTTATAAAAATGTACCATTTTCTGAGTAGTTTACATACAAATTTTATTTTTAAACAATTCGCTTGTTGTACTGAACTAATAAAGTTTTAAGGCAATTTTTTTTCTTTAATTTCTAATTTAAGATTTGAGTATCAGCAAACGTTGAATTGAGATTTGTATATTTTTAATAGATTTTAACAAATTTTTGGTAACATAATCTAGGTAATAAGTAAATTTTAGTTTTATGGTTTGTCACAAGAATAGGGTGAATTTCAATAAATACGTTCATAGGTATAGTTGGATCAGAAAAAGCATTACCAGAATTCAAGAATTTAATTTAAAAAATACAAAATTTGAGCACAAATTTGAGCTGCAGAAGAGCTATATGACTTTTTATTTTTATATTACTTGTCATCACAAATGACATTTATTATAAGCATACTTTCTATAGTAAAATGAAATAAATATTAACATTTTTAATAAAAACCGGTTAAACGTTTTTTTTTACGTAAAACCGTATTCGAATAACCTGAAATCCGGTTTTGTGAAAATGTCGTTTTTTAAATACACTAGTGATAATGCCTGAAAAGTGTAGAGTAGATTTATTTCTGATATTAAAAGAAAAGTTTTTATGAATTTTTCATTTCAAAGATATTTGAACACATTTTTTTTATATTTCAAAATTATTTACACAACTTTAAAAATTAGTTTTTTACGTTTTACATTGCTAAAAATAGTCAAAAATTTTGTTTTTAAGATAGTATAAAACCTTGTCATCAGTCTTGCCAGGAGGCGAAAATAAAAGAGGTTAAATTGTGCTTTAAAAAAGGCTAAAGGCCCTCAAAAAATAAAGCCAGAAAAAAGCCAATATTTCTTTTTTAATTTTTTATTAGTATTAGTATTATTATTGTTATTATTATTATTATTATTATTATTATTATTATTTTACTATTATTATTATTATTATTATTATTATTATTATTGTTATTATTATTATTATTATTATTATTATTATCAATATTATTATTATTATTATTATTATTATTGTTATTATTATTATTATTATTATTATTATCAATATTATTATTATTATTATTATTATTATTGTTATTATTATTGTTATTATTATTTTACTATTATTATTATTATTATTATTGTTATTATTATTATTATTATTATTATTATTATTATCAATATTATTATTATTATTATTATTATTATTATTGTTATTATTTTACTATTATTATTATTATTATTATTATTATCAATATTATTATTATTATTATTATTATTATTATTATTATTATTTATTTTCATTAGTTTTTGATATTTTTTAAAGATACAATTATTTTCTGATTTTCCATTCTTATAAGAACTTTTTAAAGTTATTTTCATAAATAGTTCCTGAACTAATACTAATCTTTACAATTAGATTGGGAAGGCAAAATGAAAGATCAATATATATGATGTAATAAAAAAAGGAAGAAATAAAACTTGGCTTTTTGACACAGCTGATATATATATTCTAGTTTTTCCTATTTTATAATATAAAATATATGTATATACATTAGTGCACCAATATTTACTTACTTTTGAATTTTGACCGTAACTTCTCTTAGAATCGTTCACTGGGTTGTTAACGATATCCAATTTCACTAATATTTAACGCAATATCTTTTATGTTAAATATTAGTGAAGTTGGATATCGTTAACCCGAGCATCATTATGAATTTATATGAGTAAAATATGGCTATATTACAGTTTCTAGTATTACGAATTCCCCAGACTATTAATTTGTTTTAGAGCACTTGTGTCAGGAGTGTACAAAAAATTGTTAAATTTTTTAAGAAATGTTTAAATAAAATGATTTTAATTACTGAAAAACAAGTTTTTATTTCTGCAGGATAATGGAAACCCCTTCCCATGCTAGTTTAAAAAATTCTGCTTTTTTTAAGACTTTCAAAACTTTAATTTAAAACTTTTAAACATTTTGGTAAACAAATTTCAAAAAAGTTCCGATAAAACTATATTGATATATAGACAATTCTACAGAGAATAAAATTAAAAAAATGACGTCCATACTTTGTATGACTAAGCTGTACCTGTGATTAGAATTATGTGGATTTCGGCAAAAAGGCATTTTTTGTAGTTTTTTAGTTATAACGTAATTTTTTTTTTTGAACTGATATTCAGACTAAAGAAAATTATAAGACTGTAAGACAAAAAATATATTTCAAAAAAATATACTCTAAAGTCTTTAAGAAAATTGGACAAGGATTACTTTTAAAGTAAGAAGGTCAAAAATCAAAATTTTAAATATTTAAATTCTTAAGGAAATTTATCACGAAAAATTATTTTTTTTTACTGCATTTGGAAGCAGTGATTTCTGTGGGAATTTCTGAAGTTTTAGCATGACTTTTCAGAGAAAGATAATTTTATCGTTTTATTTGTACATGATATTAATTAATAAAATTTACTTTACAAATATGTAAAATATGTGCGTTGAAAAAAATGCTATCCCCAAGCTTACTTGAGAGTTATTTCCGCAAAATTTTATCGAAATTTAGATAAAAATAAATATATTTAATTTATGTATTCCATAAAACTTTTAAATATTCCAAATTTTGACTTTTGACTTTCGAGTTTTAAATATTATCATTGACCTATTATCCTAAAAACTTCAGAACGTATTTTTTGAGACATGTTTTATCTTGTTGTGTAGTAATTCTGTTTAGTCTGAATATCAGTTCTAAAAAATAGACGTTATATCTAAAAACCCACAAAAATATTTTTTGTTTTTGCCGAAATCCGTAAAATTAAAACAGCAAGTATTTCTTATTCTTTTTGAGTTTATTTCCTGTGGCGTTGTCTATAAACCTACATAGTTTTATTCGATTTTTTTTTTAATTTTTTTTTAACAAAATCTTTAAATGTTTGAAATGACAGTTTTTAAACCTTAAAAAATCAATACTTTTTAACCAATCATGGAAAGGGATTTCAATTCAGTAACAAAACCATGTTTTTCAGTAATTATGGTTAAAGTTTTATTAAAAGTAGCATTTTATTTAATAATTTCTCAAAAAATTAAAAAATTCTTTGTACACGCCTAACACAAGTGCTTTAAAATACATTAATGGTCTGGGCAATTCGTAAAAACTGTAAAAATTTTTAACCGATTTTTACTTAGCATATAGTTACAAAGCAACAAAAAAGCAATTTTTTTTAACTGCAAAAAAATACACATTTATCCCACTTAAACGCACCTTACAAGCTTCAGATCCGATGCGACACGGGTCAAGGATATCCGATTTCACTTATATTTCACACAATATCTTTTTCCAAAAAAGAGAACAATTCTAGGTAGTGTTATGGTCAAAATTCAATAGATATTAAATTCTGGTAGACTACATAAATAAAATACTTTGTTTTATGAAAAAAATAGGTTTTGTTTAAAAATTTAAAGTTTTGATTTGTTTTTATAAGAGCATATTTTCGTATTTTTGGAGCATATTTTATGTTTTTTTACTGCATATTTAATGTGCATAAAATCTTTTTTTAGAGCATATTTGTAGTTTCTCTGATTATAAGAACAACAACAATATTTGAATTCTTTTTCAAATTTCCAAAAATTTAAAAAAAGTGTAAATATATTTGACTATGATTGTATTTTAATGTTATTTTCGGTATTGAGAAAAATATACATAAATTGTTTTTGGGCTTCTAGAAAAATAGAATTATTTAAAAAATTTGAAATTAAAAAAGATTTAAAACAACAAAACAACTTCTAATAATTTTCCTTAAATATACATATTTGTGTGTTTATACTTACTTATATATTTCTATTATTTTAACTATAAACTTCTGTTTAAGTAAAAGTTAACACCACTTACCTATAAGTAAAAAATGAAAAGAGAAAAAATTATTAAAATTGAGTTTCAAGGAATTTTACTTTTAACTTTTTATTTTATTATACAATAAATTTATTTCATAATTTTTAGCATATTTTCTGCAAGTATAATTACATTTGCAATTTTAATAGGAGTGCTGCAAAATAAAACTATTTCAAATAGTTTTTTTTTTCGCCTTGAGAAAATTGTGTTATTAAACAAATTTTGAAATTCTTAAAAATTCGTTGACCTAAAATTTTATATTTGTTAGGTTTTTGCCTTGTTAAATATTATTTAGCAGATTTTTATACAACACAATTTGAGATTTTCCCTTTGCCTTTTGCATTATATTTCTTTAAGTATTTGTGTTATAATATTTTTAAGTTTGTCAAGCTTAGCATAATATCTAAAGAGAAATCTTATTTTTTTTTACATACATTTATTTATGTTTTTTTCCCATATTTCCTTAAAGTTAGTTAAAGTGCCAATTCAATTGTTGCCTACTTAAAAGCAATTTGAATACGCGTTTTGTATAAGTAATAATTTACTCCAAAGTAACAAAAAAATATTCGTATATGGGGAATTCTATTTTTAAGTTTACCTTTAAGAAATTGACCTTAAACCTCACATATTTTATTCTAGTTTAGATTTTTTAAACTTACTTTTAATACAATTATGTTACTAACACTTGGTGGAGTAAAATAACAAAAATTCAAGACCTGAAATGGTTCCATGTGCTATCGGCAAAAAGTGAAACTGAAAAAGTGCAAAAAGGTGTTTGAAAGTTGTTTTTTCTGAGATTCGTTTTAGATATCTTTAGATTAATTTTAGATTTCAGCTTGTGTGTCTAATTACTCTATTGTAAACTACAAACACTTGTTGAAATAGGCCAACTTTCGTGGACAAGTGGTGAAACCAAAATTTTCAAAATTTAAATTTTTTGCAGTTTTTCGATTAAAAAATTTGCTGTGTTTCGATTATTGCAAAATAAAGTATTCAGGTTTGTAGCTCTTGCAATTATGAGTCGTTTGAGATACATCTCACTAATGTGACCTTAATAGCAGCGCTATAGGTGGTGCTCAAACTTGGGGAGAAAAAACGTGAATGGCTCTAAAACGACCCCTTTTCGCGAGTCGTACTTTCAATGAAGCTAAAGTATCGTGTGATTAAAAATGGTTTCCAAATTACATCGTTGTGGAGCGATGAAATATTAAATTACAAAAAAAAGTCATAACTTTTTAAAATCGATCAAAAATTTGGCCACTAGAACAATATTATATTCATTGTTAATTTTCATTAATTTTCATAATACTGTGTTTGCCATAACAATTTTTTTGTATCAGTTTAATCATTCAATGTTTTTTGAATATTTTTAACAGAAAAAAAATTTTTTATTATGAAACTATATCATAATTTCTACAACTATTATACATTATAAATCTTTTTACTGGTTCTTAAAACAGTTCAACCATTTTTTTTTTTTTTTTTGCAAATATGGTTGAACATTTCATAACTTGTCTTTTTTCATATATTTGGTTTCTAACGTTGGTTTTCCACCTTCACTATAATTTTCATTTAGTTTATACATGAAAAAATATAAGTAGATAAGGTTTTGTTATATTAGATGTGATTCAAGCAATATAAGATATTGATTAATTACTATAAAAAGATTTAGCTAATAAAAAATATCTTGTATTATCTTGCACAATATTTGATAGTACAATATATTACTCAATAAGCAATGTATAAAAATAGTAATTTTTAATTAATGTGTTTTAGTTTTTAAGATATAATAAGATAGAACAATATGATGAAATGCAATTATAATATGTTAAGTTTGGATAATAATATGATAAGATGTGATAATGATACAATATGAAATCATATTCGACAGAATGCTATAATAATGTAATAAGAATTTATAATAATATGATAATCTAGAATTATAATATGAAAAAACGAACCATAAAATCGGACACAATATGATAAAATGAAATCATAACAATTATTATTTATAACCATGTCTATTTTGAGCTGTAGCCATATATTCAGTCATAATATGTTGCTCTTAAATTATGGTCACTAAAATTATATTTTTGTCTCTGCGTGTAGTTATATAATTAATATTTATAACTTTTTATTTATTAACAACATTTGAAGATTTTTTTTGTGGTTAATTGTGAAAAATACATCATTAAATTAAACTCAATTAAAACAAAATATCAAAAATCTATACACACTTTGTTTTTTACTCGATATTCTAAAGGTGAAATCAGAATTATGGTCCCGATTATGTTTACTATTATAAAATGTATCGATCCTCCTTTAATTTGTATTTTGTATAGCATTTCTAATATCAAAATAAGTGCACATATGTAACCTACACATATGTGCATTTATTTTGATATTGGAATTTTTAGAATTTTTTTAAATTTTTGATTTTTAACTATCATAATATAAGCTGCCATTTCTTGTCCATTATTATCATTTTAAAAATTTTTTTGATTGTCAAATATTAAAAATATATCGAAAAATTTCTATTAAATTGAAAAACGTGAAAATCTATGCATATATTTGTTGATTAAAACTTCTTTTATGAAATGTTAAGAAATTACTATGATCGCTATTATCTTCGGTGTCATCAACAATATCGTATCTCTTTTAATTTATATTTTAAATATATTAATGAGGATTATGTGAGGTAATTTTTTAAATATTGTTGAAAATTTAATTTTGGTATTTGTTTTTTTTAGTTTTTCGTCTTAAACCACCATAACACTAACGCCATTCGCTAAAAGTCATTCACTCGAACAGATTTGTGTTTCATTAAGGCCAGCTAATATTGGTGATAAATAGCTTTAATGCGCCACTAAAAAAAAATTTAGAATTTCTTTTGAAGCCCAAAAGTAAACGAGTTAAAAGAAATGCCTATATAAATTTGTTAGGCGAAAATAGAAATCTTGTTTCTTACAAATATTTTGCATTTCCTTTAGACATCAACAATCGTATTATAATGGGTGAACAGAAATGGAAAGAAAAATTTAATATGTACAAAAAATGAAACATATTTCAATGTTGTTAATGTCAGCAGCAGATAATGTAGACTGAGTTTCAAATGGAGGCTGGAGAAAGGGAGAAAAAGAAAGCAAAATATTCTATTTATAAAGGAGAATAAAAGCCCAAATGTACAAACACTAACACAATGACAAAACTTAAAATTTGACAAAAAATGAAAATGAAGACAATGAAAAACGGAAATGTAAAATAAAAAGTTTATGAGTGAATATATTTCATGCTGGGTACTTTTAGAAATAGTACTTTAAAATTGTTTTGTAAACAATTATTTCGTTTTTATAATAACATAATATATAAACGGCTGGAGTAAAGGGTCGGAAGTAAATCGAGTTAGAATAAATCTAATACTTTTATACCAAGATGCTTTTCAACTGAAATTAGAATTGGAAAACAAATCTATTGATTTTTTTCTATACATATAAAAGATTTTGATGCAAGAGAGAAATACATAAGATAGAACTTTTATTCCAGCAAGAATTTCATAGGCCGGAAGTGGTGCTTGCGATGAAATAAAAAATGGTATTTGTAGCATATTTTATATTTATGGGCAAAAACACAAAAATTTAAAAATCAATGAAACCGATTTAACTTTATAATAATTTTGAACAAGGTTTTTTTTTTTGGAAAAATGGCTAATAACATTGTATTATTAATACTATAAGCAATCAAATAGCAAAGTTTTGTGGTCCCTGATTAGCTAAAGTTCTTTAAAATTGAAAAATTTGATTGAAACTAACCAGAGTTTTTTTTTATCTTTTTGATTTTTTTCGCACAAGTTAAATTTTTTGGTATTAGGGTTGTATAAGAGAACTACTTTCCGGACAAAGAGGAACAATATTAATTTTTACGTTATGACTCTATCGCTATTCGGTCAAAAATTATACGATGGCAAACTTTCAAATTCTGCTTCGTTCAGTGCTTCCAAAACTTTTCTGTAACATGTGAACCGCAGAAAATATCTCAATAAAATTCCACCTAACCAGAGTTGTGGTAACACCTCAATTTGAAAAACACAAATTCCTAGCAAGTAAGGGAGGGAGTAGGTAGACCTTCAGAGTTTTTAATCTAGGGTATGCAATTAAAAAAAAAATTTCCAAAAATTCATTTATGACTTGATCGAAAAAAAATTTACGTATAGAGAGTCCTTGTAAATCCCTAGCAAAAATGTGAGGGTATATGTAGGTTATCTCTTTTAGATTAAGATTTTTAAGTCGAAATAAATTTTTCACTTATTTTTAGCCCCGTTTTTTTAAGTTTTAATTTTTTTTTAACTAGACGAGCTCAATATTGGCCCTAATTTGGTTTAATATATTCATTGTATTCCTCACGGAATTGTTAGTAATATGATATATATAAATTTATAGATTAGATAAAAACGTATAAAAAGTTATATTAATCTGAATTCGGAACTTTAAGAAAATTTCACAATTTTTTGGGCAATATTATATATATGTATTTATAATACATATATAAAAATATATATATATATATATATATTTATATATATATATATATATATATATATATATATATATATATATATATATATATATATATGTATATATATATAGTACATTTTTATTATTTTTCGAATTTGCTTCCATATGATACTTGTTCCAAAACAATTTACTTAGTTTCTTGTTCTAATAGCAATGGTTTTAAATACAGAGAACTTGCAAATATGTAAGTAGATTTCTCAGTTCGGAGATTATTTTCTTCTAGTATTTTAATGAACTGTTTGGAGTTAATAATGGTAAACAGTGTGCATAGAAATGTATTCATCTGACTATATATTTGCTTGATTATGGTCATTCAATATTTTTTTTCTTTTTACAGAATTTATAATTTATTAAAAATAATAAAAAAATCCGTTTTTGGTAGTTTTTAATTCCCAGGATTCCCGAAAAAAAAAATCCCTGGAATCGAGTAGTGAAAAATTGACAAAATTTCTGAAAATTTGCACAGGAAATTCTCGAGATAAAAACCCTAGTTACACCAAAAGCTTCAGTTAATAAAAATAGAAAAAGTCCTGTTATAAAGATTTATCCAAAATTATACCAAGATCTTCAGTTAAATCTAATAAAATATTATAACAAAGTTCAAACACATTTAATAAGCTTCGATTTAAACTAATCAAGGACTATATCAATTTCTTCTATTAAAGCTGGTCTAGTTAAATAAAAATATCTAATTCCAAGGTTTATTTTTTATCTTAAGTAGTTTTACTTAACTTTTTGAGCACTTCTTAAAGTTTTCTTGTAAGTCAAAATTTTATAAATTTTTAAAGGTTTTGAACAATTTTTCCAACATTTTACTCTCAATTGCAAAGTAGAAAACCAACAAGAATTGACAATTTAGTATCTTTTTACATCTGAAGTTAAAAAAAATGTTGCATTTTTTAATTCATAAATACGATATTCTTCCACACTTTTTCAAAATAAGCTCCCCTTTCCTTAATTTGCTATTGTAGGACCTTTAATGATTATTATTGATGAGCTCAGTAATGTATAAATAAAAAACAGTATTCTACTTAGTCTCTAGTTAGCTGCCTACCGTTAAATTTGCTAATTTAGTATCTCTTTATAGTATTTTCACGCCTAATATTGGTTAAAGAAAATATTATTCTAATTCTAGACTAATACATGTAACATTATTAATATTAATTTATGTTTTATTTTTTTTCCGTTATGTAAAAAGTACCATTTTCTTAACTCTATTAAAAAACAGTACTAAATCACTGCTAAGCATTTTGCCAAATTTATATAGATTTCCAAAATACAAACAAAAAGGAAAAATAGAACGCTGTAGAGGAAACATTTAAATTGCATTTCCACTTAAAAGCCAGCCACAACGAAAATCTGTTCCTTTTCTTGTTGCTTCATTGTGTTTTCCTATTTTTCTTTTTTTTTTGCACATTTTATATTTCTCATTGCTGTTGGAGCCATCAAAGTTATACAGCTTAAAATAATATTATAAAATACAATGGAACACAGTTTCTTTTAAAATTTTTCAAAATTATATTTTAAGGCAAAAGATAAAAGGCTGAAAGGCTGAATACATTTTCGGTGGATTTTTTGATTCAAAATATTTTTTTTAAATAAAAATATCTGCAGTTTTTCATAGTGAAATACTAGTGAAAAAATAACGTCGATTATCATTATTTGTCCGGTGATGAACGATCCTTAGCTGCATAAGAGTTATTCCGTTTGTTCCAATTAGACTATTTAATGAATTTAAAAAAGCAATCCGTGAGATACTATATTAATATAATTTCATATATTTCTCTAAAAGCTACAAATGAGTCATTCTATTTAAAAGCAAACAGATATTTTCCTCACCTTCTCCGCATTTCATGATATTTGACACAATTATTAAACTCATCAAATCTAAGTCTGGCGCAAAATTTCAGGTAATTTTATTAAGTGGTTTACGAAATATAGCTACCTGAAAGTGTAAAATAACTAAAAAAAACATGCAAAGTTATATACACAAAATAACAAATATCTTTCAAAGTATTTATGGTAAAAGATTAATTTAGGTGTCACATTAAAGGTGTCAAAATTACCTTTAAAATGATGTAAAGTGTGTCTTCTTGTTCAACAATAAAATGGTTCATATCTCATTATTTATAGTTCGCAGATAAATATCTCAAAAAATATCTTTTTAAAAATTTAAAAAATATACTTGTATATGTTAATGGTGAAAATATTTTCTATACCCATGGAAAGTGACATGATGGGACTAGCTATAGTTGAATTATTAAAAAAAAAATCATATCAAACACGAAATATTTATTTCAATTTGCATTTTTTCGTTTATAATTAGACATAAAAATTGCCAATTGCTTCTATAAAACATCCAAGTGTAATGAAACTTGGCAAGAATATTAACATCAATACTAATATCGCAAATACAGAGTTTTAGTATGATTTCCACAATAGTTCCCGATTTAAAATACTTCTAAAATAAGTTAAATTGTCTTTATAAAAATACGAATTTCTGCTAAGATATAGATTTATGTTACAACGTTCATTAAGGACTATTATTAAAGGTAATATAACTACTTTTAAAATAATACCAAAACATATCGTTATGTTAAAGTTGAATGATCGATAATTCGCGAATTAAGTTTCACGGTCGCATATCTCAAAATATGGTATTTTTAAATTCGTGAAAAATATCAATCTAAACGATGAAGCCCTTGCGTATATTCTCTGAAAGTAAAATAAAGTGCCTCTCAATAGTTTCTGAGTTATTGAAGAAAGTCACACTAGATAAAGTGAACAAATAGTTATTTTTTGGTTTTATACTGCGTTTGATATAATAACTCAGAAGCTATTGGGAGTTCCATAATGATGCTTAGAGAGAATATTCAGAAAGTCTTCATCAGATAGATTTATATTTTTTACAAATTTAAAAATACCATTTTTTAATGTTTTTGCCAAATTGCATTACATTTAAATGATTTGTTGAAGCAGTTGGCAATTTTTTTCTCTTTCATTATAAACGGGAAAATATAAATTGAAATAAATATTTGCTATTTATTATGACATTTTTTGTGATAATTCATAAACTATTACGAGTACCAGAATGCCACTTACCAAGTGTATAGCAAACATTTTCACCATTAACATAAGTTTTTTTTTTTATTTTTTAATTTTTAAAAAGACCATTTTTCTTAAATATTTACCCGCAAACTATAATAGCGAGATATGAGAAAAAAGCTACGTTGTACGTCATATTTAAGGTATTTTTGACACTTTTAATATGTAATATCAATTAATCTTTGAAAGATATCTGTAATTTTGTGTATATAACTTTATATATTTTTATGGTTTTAAATAGAATGACTCAAATGTTTTTGTCTTATTAGCAGTATTGCCAGGAGGTAAGAAAAAATGAGAAAGTGCTCAAAAAAAGCCAAATGCCCCAAAGAATAAAGCCAGAAAAATGTATTTTTTTAACAACTAATTTTTACTCATTTTTATTAGTTTTTGATATTTTCTTAAAGATATTGTAATAAGTTTATTAACAAAACATAGGGCGACTGTATATATATATATATATATATATATATATATATATATATATATATATATATATATATATATATATATATATATGAAAAACTACTCAATATTTAGAAGTGATTTTGAAGTTATTTTTGAACTATAAATGTTTGTCTTTTTACAAGAGTTTTTTTTTAATAATATTCATAATTGGTTACTATAATTGCTGAAGTTTATTAAAAAATAATTATAATAATTTAATAATTTATAATAATAATTTTTATTTGTAGAATGAAGTGCGGCAGGGGAATTTTTTTTTTTTTTTTTTGTTAAATATAAATAATCTAGATTTTTATGCGTACACAAAATTGCTTAAATGGATAATTCTGTCAAAATAAAATTATTATGTAATAGCAAATACGAAATTATTTTCTTCGTTGTTCAATTACTAACATTCTAGCCCTTTTCAGGTAATTCTAAAAATTAAAAAAGGCTAGAATCTAAAAGGAATATTTTGAGGTTAAAAGAAAAACAAAGTGGCTAGATTTAGACTTTAAAAAGCTAAACTAGTTATGCCAGTTATTAATTAGGAATACCTTTGGATATGGTGTAAGTATTTAAAACTCTATAAAGATGTTAAATAAAATATTCAACTTTATTTTCGGGGTTGTGAAAATATTTCCAACTGTTTTGTTTAGCTAAGAAAAAATAAAAAAATGTATATATATGTATTCATTTACAGGACAAGTGAATTTTCTCTTGTTTTTTGCTACCGTTAAATAAGGTGTTTGTTGTTGGTCTTGCCGCTTTTAAATGAGTATAATTTAGAAATCGTTTGTATATTATTACTGTTTTGCAAAAAAAAAAAACTAAATAAAAGGAAATCCTTTAAACGTTTGTCTTATGATACTTGTTTGAACATAAATGCACTAGGTTTTTTTTCGGCTAGAAAATTTATTAAAGCTTTGTTAAATTAAAAGGAAAATTTTATTTTAATTAAGTTTTAAATTGTTAAAACTTTTTGTGCTGGGTTGACTATATTAGTAGCAATTGGATTTTTAAACTTTAATTAAAAAATTTTCCACAGATTTTTGTTTGCGTTTTCAAAATATCAGATAAAATTTGAGAACGATTATTTTTAAACTTTTTTTTCATCGTACCAAATTTTCATTCATATAACAATTATTGTTAGTTGCTAATCTATCCGAAATGAAAAATTAATCGGCTTTGAATTGAGAAATTCAATAGCTTTGAACACATAATTATTTTATTCTTTTATTAAAGGCATACTTTTGGAGAAAATCATTAAGTAGAAAACAAAATCTTTTTATCGAGAATGCCTGTCTATGCACTTTCGTATCATCATCAAAATTTTGAATTCGTCTGAAATTATCAAGCCACGCTTTATAGAAAGAAGTCGTTTTAGGAAACTCTAATGAATTATAGATCTATTCTTATAGATTTATTTTCAAGCCTAGGATAAATGTGAACTTTAGAGGCATATATAAGAGATATCTCCAACTTTGGTATTTCTGCTTCTTTATTTAGGAATTTTTAAATTGCCTTTGTTCCACTCTAAGTATCTTGTACATTTTACTATAATTATTAATAACTGAGCCTATATATACTGAAAATTTCATTAATGTGGGATTAAAAAAAAAAATCATTAAAATCAGATAACAAACTAAAATACAGTAAGCGTTTAATAAAAAATTATCACACAGGCGACTGACTATGAAACAATATATCTCAGCCCTGAAGGGTCCATGAGATCCGCTTTCAAAATTTATATTCATATCTGTGCGAAATTTTATACAAATCTGATCAAGCGCATGTAAGTTACCCATTTATTTCTAAAATATTTAAAAAAAATTACACTCATTTCCACTAATTTCCATAGAAATACATGGATGACTACAAATGTAGTCAACCGACCGTCTAGGAAAGTTGAAACTTCCGTGCACATGAACGTAAAGAATTTAAATTATTAACTAAAAAACATTCTATTAAAAATTTGTGTTAGTTATAAAGTGATGATTTCAATGCCTTTGAAAGTTTATGTAAAAAGAGGAGGAATTTTTAATAATTTATTGTCAAGATGGTGAAAAGAATGTCATCTATTTTATGTATTTATGAAATATGTAATTCTAGTTTATGTCCATTAATATCCAAAAGTTTCTAGTCACGCAAATGACGCATTTTATTTTATGTGTTTTAGTTATATACTGCCTGCCACTTGAATAAGGAATCACATTTTTTAAACTTTAATTAAGTATATCTCCCAAACTAAAGTTCAGAAAAAAATAATTTTTTGCGCAACTAAATTTCAAAGTATTGGCTTTAGTTTCCTGAAGAAATAAAAAATTTCTATATTTTGTTATACTAAAATTATGAATTTATTTAAAGACATGTACTTCTGTGGTACTTTTTCGTGTGTCACTTGAATAAGGAGTATTTTAAAACTAAGCAAACTGTAATTTATTTTTAAATTTTAGGTTATAAAAATGAAAGTTATTATCTTCTAGCATTCAATTAGTAATGAGTACTGCCACCATTTTTTGAAATATCCTCAAAAATGCGATTTGGCATCGACTTGTATAATGACCCTAAGTAATTTAGCGAAATTGAATTCCATGCTTCCGTTATTGCATCCTTTAAGGATTCTATCGTCTCAAATTATTTTCCTCCTTCATAAACTTTTATTGCAAGCCAACCCCAGATATTTTCCATTGGATTCAGGTCTGGTGAATATGGGGGCCAATCCAAAAGTTGAACACCTTGTTGATTAATCCATTGTTTTACTGCTCTGGCGGTATGAATCGGAACGTTGTCGTGTTAGTACGTCCAAGGTATGGGTCCAAAGAAATCATTAAATTTTGGAAATGCTTCCTCCAGAATGTTTTTGTAAGTCGTTGCAGTCATTTTATTGGATACAAAAACCAATTCTATGGTACCATAATACGAAATAACACCCCATACCATTATTCCGCCCTCTCGGCTGTGTCTGCGGCTCAAAAAAAAAAAATTCCTCCTTATTTAGGTCATGGAAGTAATAGTTATACCCGTCGGGACCATCAATATTAAACTATTTTTCATCGGAAAATACAACTTTAAGCCATTTTTCTCACCATGTCATTGTATTTTTGGCTGTAGACGTTGTGATTTGCGTTTTTCATTAAGTGGTGGTTTTTTTGCATTTTTAGTCAGACTATGTATGGGCACGACTTTAAAATACGGTGCACTGTTCTTAGACTGGACTCTACTTTTTTCACGTATTTTTGATACCGACACGGCAGAATTTGATGCAATTCTAAGAATTTTTCGTCTTTCTTTTGAAGTTGTTGCCATTTTCTAACGCCCTTTCATATTTTTTCCATATCTTTCCACGTTATTTAAATAATTGTACACAACTGTCTTTCCTCTATTAATGTTTTTGGCTATTTGGACCGGATTCTGACCCTGAGATTTCAAAATTTGGTTGCGCCAAAAATTATTTTTTTCTGAACTTTAGTTTAGGAGATATACTTAATTAAAGTTAAAAAAATGTGATTCGTTATTCAAGTGGCAGGCAGTGTATAGTAAAGGAAATTAAATGTTACAATACTGATATAAATTGAAAACAAAAGATTCGACTAGAAAAAATTTATAAAAATTACAATGTCATACAAAAGTGTATATGGTATTATTCATGTTCTGTAATATGTACTTAATTTTTAATATTCTTAGAACACTCATACGCCTAGTAGCACTTTTTTATAATTTTTTTCATTAAAAAATTTACATTTGTATAATTCTTAATATGCATTAGATTGCTTTATATGCATTTGATTTCTATAGAAACAATAAAGATTTTTTAATTTACCAAGTATAGAACTTGTATAAATTTTCAAATACCCATAACCATTTGCAAATACTTTTAATCAAATATATATATAAAATGATAAAGATTTAGTAAAACTAATCAGCATTTTGTTATTACATTTTACTTGTAAAAATCTAGCAACAAAAAAAGCATAAGAAAAATGTAAAAAAGATTAATTCAAGCTTATAAATGTTAAATTTATTTATACTTTTCATATAAATAAAAACAAACAACTGTAAGCTAAGGGTAACTGTATGCATATGAATGTAAGTGTGTCGGTTGTATTTTTTGTTTCTCTTCATTCCTTGTTTATTTTTTATTTTTCCTTCTCTCTTTCCCTTTAGTTCTCTAGTCATGATTCTTTAACATATTAAAACATATGAGCCTACTTTTTTATATCTGATTGAAATTCATTAAATTTAACTCATACACACATACCTAAATAAATCCAATTGATACAGTTACATATACAGACAGATATTGATAGACTTACAATTACCTTAACAACAGCAATTGTTAATACTAAAAAAAAACGAACTAAAAAAATTAAGAAATAAATAAAATATATGAAAAAAGAAAAATATTCAAATGAATAAATAATTGGAAAATATAATGCCTATGTCAGTATATATTTTAGTATGTTTATTTTTGTATCTTCGTATTTATTTATTTGTGGTTCAGCTGTTTGGGAATTAAATCAGGAAAATTTATTTAAGTCTTCTTCTTATAAAGCAAATGCAGATTAAGAAAATGAATGATATGAGAAAATGAGTTGGTTTCATAATACGGGTATTTCCATATTATTTCTTAATGCAAATGTATTCAAAGGTTAGTAAAAGGGATTTGTTTTGTAAAATAATTGTAATATATACAAAAGCTATATATAGCTTTTGTATATTTTACAATTATAAGAATCTTTGTAATAGGGCTTGATCCGTATAAGTTATAATTTGTTTCATACTTTTACATACAAGAGTTGATCAATTCTTGCATCCTGTTGCTTATCTCCTATTAACTTTTCTGTAAGCTTAGGTCCTCCTCTACGACTCTCTCATACATTTCATATCGATGCGACAATTACTTCATCTTTATTACCAAAATTACCTCCTAATAACTTTTCTGAAAGCTTAGGTCCTCCTCTACAACTTTCTCATACATTTCAAATCAATGCAACAAGTACTTTAGATTTATTATCAAAATTTTCCTGATTGGCCTTACTCTGTGTCGTAGACTAATTAAGAATGCAATGGTAGTAAACAAGTCAATTTATAATACACCAAAATAAATATTAAAGTTGAATATACATTTGACTAAAATGCATCTATAAATTGCATTTGCATTTTGCAAACATTTTTGAACCAATAGAATATTTTGAGGATGCTTACTGAATTACTCAAAAAGAAGATAATAGCATTTTGTATGTTTTTGAAATTACACAAATCCGTCAACAACTTCAAAAGTTATTCAAGAAATATTCATCTCTGATCTCATAATCCGTATATACTGGGTTCTCATGAAATTCTAAAACGATATAGCTATGTCCGCCCGTCTATCTATCAGTATGTTGAATGAACAATAAGGATCTTTTCGTATCACCATCAGTTCATAAACGAAGAAGTTATAGGCCAAAAAATCGGAAAAAGTCATTATCTGTAAAAATTTGGTAGAAATTTTGCTCCGATATAGGGATAATTTTAGATAGATGAAATTTGGTACAAGGATGTGTTATTAATCGGATATAGTATGACTAAAATTATAGAATTCATCTGGAAACAGTTTTGGATAGAGAATTTTACACTGAGAGTGGGTTCGATTTATTTAGGTATTATAATCCATAGAAATGTAGCAAATTCGTTTTGCACTCAAGAGAAAATACTTTGCTTTCTTGGTAAACAAGCAGGCATAATTGGAAACAAAAATAAACTAATTATTTTTTAACTGTATAACTAGTTATAAATAACAACTTCATATAGTTATTTTTACGCTCTAGGGGTACTCAAAAATATGTAACTAAACGAAAATAAAAACAAAAAAACAAACAAATTTTACCGTCAGTGAGATTCGAACTTGGATACAAATTAACCATTCGTTTTTAATGACTAACGTCTTACTCAATACACCATTTCACAGTTAGTTTTCTAAGCAAGAAAAAGTTTTTTGCTATAAAATAATATAGAGTAGGCAAATAATAATGACGTCTTTTTACCAAGAAACTACTTTAATATGTAGTTGCCATTAAAAAAAAAGTGTGTGCGGGGTAATATATGAAGAAAAATATAAATTCGAAAACCAAATGTGGGCGTGATTCGTCCACTTCACTGCCTACCTTCTAGACAAGGTGAAATTTTTAATTAACATTCATTTGTATAAATTGATAAATTTTATTGATTTCACTAAAAGTAAATATTTATTCAATAGAGAAATTTTGGACCAATGAAATATAAATCCCCGCAGGTATTAAAGATTCGGCAAATTTAGCATTCTTACGTTCTTTTTTTTATTTGAAGTGACAGTTTTTTTGAAAACTGTTATTTGAGGTATTTATTTTGAAAGTGGCCTAAATCTTTTCATAAAAAAAATCGAGTTAGTCATAAAAATGTTTAATTTTTTTTACCCAGATCTAAGTTTTTTCCTGTATTCATTCAGATATCTTAATAAGTCTAAATATAAAAGATGAAATAAATGGATCTTTTTTTTTTCAAATTATTATTATTTTTTCAAATAATCTTGTAGGAACTCTATCCATAAAATATCAGCTTCGGTTTCAAAATTCAATAACTCTTGAATGACTTAACATTTTTGTTTGCAATTTTTTTATGTTGTTGTGCACAAATTTAGCTTCCACCGACAATACAATAAGTATTGCTTATTTTACAACAAATAATATGTATTTTATGGTTAACGTCATTTAAAGCTTTTGCATATAAAAATGTGCAGATCGGCATTTTTTCTACAATTTATGCATTTTAAACGTCAACTTAAGCTCATATGAAAAATACTAATGGAATGCATATTGAGGTCAAAGAAAGATAATTATCAAATGACGTAGATGGGAACATGATATTATTAACTATTAAAACTTCTATATGTTTATAATTTTTCGTAATATTTTCTTTATTTACTCCTGAGTTTTAAATATATAGGTGTTTTAATGAATAAAAGATTTTTATAAATTGTTTATATTTTAATTCAAAATTAAATTTAATATTTTATTTAAATGAAACTTCTTACTAGAATTATTAAACATTAGGATTTTCATCAAGAGATTCATCAAAGGTTGAAAAGATTTTTGTGATAGATCATTTGTTTGATGTCTTCAATGAATAAATGTCTATTAAGAAAATTTCAGACAGATCAAATGTGGGCTTCAAAAATATGTTTTTTTTTTTGTTTTATTAAGAATTATTTGAACTACATTTAAGGATAACATTTTATATATTTATATAAATTTTGGTCTCAAAAAATACTGTTAAAACTATAGATAGAATGGTGAATATATTATTGCTTTTTTCAATATTTTGTGAAGCGTGATATGAGTAGAAATAAGGATATCAATTTCTGCATCGCGGATTGATCACCAAAAATACTAAATTATTGTATACTATTCAGAACTTATAGTCCGTTTATTTTTTCCGGAAAAATATGCGATCAATTGGTAATCTATGGAGAAGATAATTTATTCATTTTGTTTTAGAAAACGCAATTAATTTTTGGCTCCGAACTTTTTTTTAAAACAATACGTTATAAACCTTATGAATTTGATATCAAATTTGAATTCTGGTATTTATTGTAAAATTTGGTTCAAAAGTCATTTTGAATTCATTGCAGACTGTAGAAGGCAAACATATAAAGCCTAATAGTGCATTTGATTTATTTTTTTACGATTCATGTATCTTTTCATAATTTCTGATGAAATCAAATAGCTTCGAGTTCATTAGAAATAAATTTTCTTTATTATCTTAGTCACCATTTTGTACTTAATTTTATATACACATCTTTGCTTAAAATCTTTTATCTCTATATAGACAACTGAAACTTCTTATCATATTTTAAATTGGAAATCCTTATTTAATATAAAATATTTTGCATGCAAAATACATATATGAAAATAATTGTGCACTTATATATATTTATACCAGTATAAAATCATGGCAAAATAAAATGAAAATAAGAGAGCACACTTGCTTTATAATATTTTCTGATTCTCTAATTACAAATTAATTTTATGTTCATATTAATTAGTTACTATTTTTGAAAAGATTTCTATAATGATTTAGAAATGGTATATATAGTATATATTGTATATAGTATATATTAAAACACTATACCACCCTAATATATAGTATACAGCAACAATAAGCTACAAGATATTTTTTTAAAGCAAATAAGAACTAGGAAAAGAAATAGCTTAAATTGTCTTCCTAATATACATAGATGATGACGATGATGAAGATGATGAAAATGATTGTTTCCGCAACCATATAAAACATGCATATGATTTTATATACACACAACAAACTTTGTTATACTATATAGTAAAATATTTATGTGTCTTAGAGCTTATATATATATGATTCTGTATGTATAATCCTGCATATGTGGTTCTGGGATTTAAACAAGTAGAACATAATAAAAAGAAAAACAATAAATTTTCTCAATTTCTTTATATTTATATGAGTATTATGCTTGAGGTTTGTACTCCTTTTTCTCTTTGCATATGAATTTCTATTTTCAACATTTCATATATTTATCAAAGAGTTTTCTAAGGAAATGTTTCAAAACCAATCAGACAACCACTCGGTATTATAAGGAAGACAATGCGTTCAATGCATTCGAATGTTTTCTTAAATATGCAAGTCTGTATTTACTTTATGGAAACATTTAACAAGCCTCAAGTATATATATATATATATATATATATATATATATATATATATATATATATATACATATTTGTAAGAAAAATATATATATACTCGTATAGAAATTTAAAATCTAATTCAATTCAAAACCAAATCCAATAAAATGCAATGCAGCGTAGCACAAAGAAAAATGATTTTATTTAAATTTAAGAATGTATGTTCCTGAAATATCACAACAAAATATTATACTGGTACTAAAACAATACCATGAAAACAAAAATGTAAGAAACAGTTAGAGAATAAATTATAAGAGAAGTAAGACAAGATTGCAAGTTAGAGATAAATAGATTACTGCGAATTTAGTTAGTAATAGAAATTAGTAAGAAAATATGTAGTTTACAATGTGAGATCTATTAGAAGTGATAGCTTCTAGCTTATATGTCTAGATTAAACATAAATATATTTAAATCTATTATATATGTATACTAGATTATATGTGGGATGCTCCACTACCCCCTTCGTATTAAAACAGAAATGTTTAGTGCAAATAACTTTTGCTATACAATGTTTTTCAGAAAATATTAAAAATCTAATAAAAGTATGGAAATGTTTAACGATTGTAACTAATCAGATACCGAAATTGTATTCTGAAAGGTAAATAAATATTTTTCAAATATTTTGTTTCAATTTTAAAATGCTATAGATCCTGATTTTTTCTAACAAAAAAACTGCGAAAATTTGTAAAAATAAAACAATCAATATCAAAAAATAACGACTAAATACAAAAAAACCCTTGAGAGCTTAAACAATTCCACTTTTTCTTCTCTCCTAAAATTATTTAAAGAAGAGAGGGCGACTGTAATAATTTCCATTTTGAGATTTTTTTCATATTGATTATTTTTTCCAATTCAGTTTTTTTTTCGTTCCATAATTTGACTCAATTTGGCATCTTTTGCATTTTGCCGTTTTTTTATAACCTACAACTTCATAGATGGTTGGGCTATTATGCGTTTGTGCTGATATTTGTAACGCATAGAAAAGTATAGCAATCGACTCAGAATCGATTTTTAAATCGATATAACGATGTTCGTCCTTCTGGCCGGCTGTTCATGAAAACCTCGTGCACAAAGTAAGGGTCACATTTTTAAAGATAATTCAATGAAATTTGGCACGCGAGACTTTTATGAAATAAGGACAAAGCCTATTAAAATTGGTCGCGATCGGTTTATCATTTCACCCAACTCCCATACAAATATAAACCCGGAATAGAGTTTAAATAATAATATTTCAATGAAATTCAGTGTAAAGAAGTTCTGTATAAATATCAATCTTTGTACCAAATTTTATGACGATCAGTCCACAATTGACCATAGCTCCCATATAAACCCCTCTTCCGAAAATCACTTTAACATGCATAAATCCCATACGAATGTTAGTATCAAGTTAATATTCGATATAACTAACTTGTATGTAAGTAGAAATAACATTGCCATATTTTATGAGAATTGGTCCATAATTTACCATAGCTCACATATAAACCCACTTCCAGGAATCGCCCTAAAGTGCACAAAATTATCTAAATGTTAATATCAACGCATTATTTCGTATTTGTATGTTTTATTTTACAGTTAGTAAAATTGGCCGCAGGTGTAACTTATATTACACCCTTTCCGATTTTTTATGTTTGTACAAAATGGTGTAGGCTATCATATCAACTATCTTGATCAACTATATCTTTCTTTTTCGTTTTGGCGATTTTTTCCATTTTCAAATGATTTTTCGTTTTGTCGTGTTTATGTTGAAGCAATTTTTTTTTTCATTATGTGGATTTTTTATTTTGCGTTTTTGTTTTTTACTTAGGCGACGTATTTATTTTGTCGATTTTTTCATAAAAGAATAATAAAATGAGCTCATCTTAATAATGAAAGTAAAATGTTCAATTTTAAAATTGAAAAAAGAACTATATAAAAAAAAAATATATTTCAAAAAGGAAAATCAAATTATTTACATTTGCTAAACTGTTTCTCATTAAACACAAAAGACAAACAAGCAAACAAAAAATTTAACAAGGCAATTCAAAATATTAAAACTCATTTTTTCTTTATTAGTCCCCTCTTATAGCTCTCATAATTGAAAGTGGATAAGCGAGTTACTTCTCTTAAATCATCACAATCTGTTTAGTTTGTTTATATATAGAAATAACTACAATGACACTGCTTCGTATTGAGAGAGTTGTCTGGTAGGCATGAGAAATAAAATAGAGAAAAGATTAGTAATTTGAGTCGCTCTTTAATTAGTGAGGTACATACATATATGAGAGTATTGTATATAATATCTAGTAGCAACTTTTACCACTTATAACTTAGATTTTTTTTAATTATATTTATATTCTACACATCTATGAGAAAGTACCTTTTTAACGGTGTATTTCTTTAATTTTTTATTTTTTGCTTTTTTATTTTTTTCGGATGTATGCTGTGAGCGTGTAAGGGATAACAGAAAAATATTTGCCTATTAATTATATAGATATATTGGTTTTGTTACCTATAATTATTTCACTTACTGTACTTACACTACTATGTCTTAACACAATATCTAATGTAATATTTTCTCTTACAACTCATACTTTGTCATACATATATTCGAAAACTTGTATAAATTTGAATGTAGTATAAGTTTTGTTTACTGTGTGATGGGAATACATACTTACAATAAAAATATTTTAAATTTGATTTTAATGAAATGTTATTAGAAGAGAAGAATTGTTTTAGGTAAATACAAGCAAACAAACTAATTTACACACATGAACTCACATACACTTTGAACCACATACTACCCACATATAAACAGAGTATTAGAAACAGGTGCTTACCACAAAATTGAAATTATTTAAATTGTTACTTTCTCCCTCACCCTTACTTCACTCTTTATAACCAATAATCATACTACATATTTAGTATATATATATATGTATTTTTTTCTATTTTCATTTATTATTTACACACGAATGAATTGCTAGTTAGGCAGGTAAGTAGACAGACATACAGACGGACGAATGAACAAACTTACAGACTTTATAAGTTTTATTGGTTTAGGTTTATTATACAAAATTTGTATGTTCATAGTTGTTGTTTAAATAGCTACCTAATCGACAATATAAACAATATTTAAATAGAAATATTTGTATGTCTTTACAATCACTCTAATAAAAAAAAAAAAAAAAAAAACTGAAAACCCCAAAAATGTTGCTCAATTGGATTTGTATTTATAAAGCATACTTACACCCATACAAATACATATCTTATTGCAATTGTTATCCTTCTAGTTAGGTATACTTAAGCTCTCTAAATTAGTTTATCAATATATAGAAAATGTCTACAATAAATAGTTTTCATGTCTGACAAATATTTTGAAAATTTTATAAATTTTAGTACAGAAGTATAGTAACTGAAAAGATTTGAATGTTTAACCGAGTTAAAGTTAATAAAATATGGGTTTGGCAGCATTATTAGTATAAGATATTAAATATTTATATTTGAATTGAGCTAAATATATTAATTGTAATATTTGACCTAATTATGTCTTGAAAGGCTGTAGTGATATGGAGATTTTTGTTAACATTGATATTTATTTTATCGTATGAATATGTTATTGTAAGAAACTTGATGGCAAATTTGAAAACCAAAAATAAGGACTGCACACGAAAAATAATGTTCATTATCTAATTATTAATGTCACTATAGTCCAATATTTATAAAATAGTACGAGTGTTGATTAAAACTTGATTTTAATATGTTTAAATTCCTCTAATAGGGCCTCTTAAGTTGTAAGATAGATCATTTTAAAGTTTTATGGAAATGTTGACATACCAGTGTTAAGTCCTTTGAAGGATTTACTGCACTAATCCAATAATATCAATAGCTGTTGAAATGATCTAGCCCTTGAAATTGATCATAAATATATTGTATAATAATTTTAAAACAAACTATTACACATCATTGGATACTGCAGTAAACCAATATGATAAAAATTATAAAATCTTTTTGAAATTTTGATTTTATTAAAGACCGTTTTATTAAAATTTTAAATTTATTTCTTTGTTGTAACTGGTTCACTTAGTTTTAAGTTCTGTATTATTTTTAGTCAGTTTTAAGTACTCTTTAAATTGTTTGACTATGACTCAATATATTCAAAATGACAAGAATTCGGTACAGTTAAGTGGATTGACCTCCTTTGGTATATGCCAACACCATTTGTTTGATACCACTCAGTTACTTATTTGTTGTAATAATGAAAAGAGAGATCTGACCGAACAAATTAAAATTCGTTGTGCTTTCTAATGGTATGAAAAAATATTTCCTAATGGCATTCATTTGTATATAATTTTCCGTGTGCAAAAATGCTTCTTTCTCCACACGGAAAAGGTGTCACTTCAGAACAAAATTTTATTCGACAATTCCCATTTTCTTACACGATATTTATATGGTACATTTCCTATAATATCTGCGATATGGAATTCAATGTGACAATGTAGTACATACTCTTTATCACCCCTTAGGTAGCATTCATATTTTCGTAAAAAAAAATTCTCAGTAATTTGCCTGTTCTCTTTTGCTTTCACAAAAGTTCCTGTTAGGAACTTTTCTTCGTGCGTCTTCAATCTATTGTACACAGCAATTTAAAGAACAAATAATATTCCATCCAGAGATGTAGAAATTTTCTCTTAAATTTCGTATTATTTTGTCTGCAATCCTAGAGTCTGTAAATCAATTTTTTCTCCGATTATTAGGATTACTTTAGATGCTCATGAACACTTTGCATTTTTCGTGGCTCAAAAAAAAATTAATTTCAAAACTCATTAGCTCTTCAGCAGTTGTTTGATATGGTGGATTTATAATTTGATCATAAATCTAAATTATGCGTTTGTATAAATTTTATTGAATTTTCATTTCAAGAAAAATTAATTATGATATTACAACAGAATTTATCACATAGCTACCGAAAATAATAGAAAATCTAAACAAGTTGACGATACGAATTTTTTAATTTATAGTAAAATTTATATGCCTTGAAGTATGCACGGATTTTTTCGTGCGCAGTTTTTATGTATATATTATTGTGAGAATCTTCGGAAATTATGAACTAAATCTGAAAGAACTATAATTTTTGTAAATATTTACATATAAAAATGAATTTTAAAATTAATCAGAATTGGACTACATAGTACAGAATTAAAAGTGATTTAGAACTGAATTAGAGCTGAACTTGAACTGAACTAAAACTGAACTAGAACTGAACTAGAACTGAACTAGAACTAAACTAGAACTGAACTAGAACTTAACTAGAACTGAACTAGAACTGAACTAGTACTGAACTAGTACTGACCAAGAACTGAACTAGAACTGTACTATACGTTAACTAGAACAGAAGTGGAACTGAACTAGAATTGAACTAGAACTTAGCTGGAATTCAACTAGAACTAAACTAAACTAGAACGGAACTATTACTTTATTAGAACTGAACTAAAACTAAACTAGAATTGAACTAGAACTGAACTAGATTTAAACTAGATCTGAACTAAAACTGAACTAGAAATAAATTAGTATTGAACCACAACTTAACTAGAACTAAACTAGGACTGATCTAGAACTAAAGTAGGACTAACCCACTAGAACTGATCTAGAAGTCAACTAAGACTGAAAATTTGTCAGCATTCAAAGCAGTTGTGTATATATTTCCAAATCAATTTGAAACCAACCAACCTTTACTTTAAACCTTATATTAATTAATTTGCTAAAAAGTTTTATTACACTTTAAAAGATCGTAATAGTGTAAAGAAAGCCTTTACTATTTTCATTTCCGCCACAATTAAACAAGTATTTAAAAAATAATTATAATTATTTATACTTAAGAATATTTTATTGTTTATCTTCAGCATACAGAAACCTATATTTTTTTCGTTTTTTTTTTTAATATCAACTTAAACCACTACATTTCCCCTTCTCTCTTCCTCTCTCTGGTAGCTTGCAGAACTTTTAAGACCAGCCAATAGTAAAATTTACTTTTATATTTACTTTTTTTTATATTTATTTATGTATTTTTTATGATTTAATTATACGTTAATAGTAATAATAAAAGATATCCGCGGAATGACAGCCAATATTAAATTATAAAAAAATTGAATTTTATGGTAATAAATATATGTAAACACTTGCCGGGCTCAAAAGGCGTTGTATGAATTTTTTAATAAATATTTAGTAGTCAAATTAAAAGGCAAAAAAGAGTAAATATTAATAAAAATAAAAATTAAAAATGCTTATTGTTCTATGGAAATAAAACAATGAAACTTTAAGTGCAACTTATTAAATTTAAATACTAAGAGGTTATCGTTAAGGAAGATTAATTAAAATGAATTAATATGAATCAACACAAAAAGAAATTTATAGGTTATGTGTGTTTTTGTCTTTTATTGATTTAATGAGAAGCTTTTTCACTGTAGTAAAACAACAAGGCGTATGATTAATATTTATTATAGTGGTAAATATATGCATTAACATTAATCATATGTTCTTTCTTTTTTTTTTTGCTTTAAATTTAAATTTACTCATTTTATTTCGAAATCCTAATTTTTATGTTTATGTACAAATTTTAATATGTCTCTTCCCATCTCAAATGTAATACACTGACACATTTTCAGCAACACCTAACATTCCCCTGTAGGATAGGAAAATAAAAATGAAACTATTAATTCACTTTCAACTCTAAATTTAACTTCTACTTTAGTAAATTACTAAGTCATAATGCTTTTTACTATAAATTTTGCAGAAAAAAAAACTATTTAAAATACACTCTAAAGAGAAATAATAGTGAAAAAAATACAGACAATTCATTTAAATAAAAGCTGCATATTTAAAAGTTAAAAAAAAATTAAATAAAAAAACTAAATGTAATGTAATAAAAAAAGAAAATTGTAGAAGGCAAAAATAAAACAAATTGTAAATTGCAACTGACAGTCGCACATTAAGGAAAGCAGTGATAAACAACAGTTTCTATTTGAGTGCGCTACTTTTAGAGGAACAGTATATAAAGAAATGTTGGTAGAGTTGTAAATTTAGCAAGCAGGAGTACTCTATTCAATAACGAATTTACTAGTGAAAAATCGGGTAGTATAAAGAAATATATCTGTATTATATAGTGAAGTATATCGATTAACGGATCGATGTACTTTAATAAAAACCTTACGAATTAGAAGCCAGAATATGTGAGCAAATATTGCAAGAAAAGTGTTTCTATTAACAAAGTACCTCAATTGCTTCTTATACCCTTCCAGAACTTTATTTTTAGTTTATTTTAAAATTCGTTTGTTGCATGCAACCAGAGGCAAAAGTAAAGTTCTGTCAGAATTATATGTGTGTATATATGCAAGTATTATATGTACTAAATGATGGGTTTGCTTATGCTTAGAGGGCTGTATATATAAACTGTATTTGTTTAAGTTGAATTGCATTAAGGGCTAGAAATGACAGATGTAAAACAGACATAGCCAGAGTCATGAATAATTTACAAATAATTTAAAGCACACTATTATTAAATATTTATATATATAGAACAAAAAAAAAAAAAAGCGTAAAAGTTATAGGCAAACTAAATTGGTCTATACATTGAAAAATCACCAAAATAATATATTTTTTTTATTTTGTACCTCTCACCAAAATGATTGTATCAATTACTAAAAACTGTAAAAAATAAAAACCGAAAATTTGTTTCAATTTACTAAATCAATCAAGCAAAAAAAAGACCAACTTGAATTGCTTGAATATATTAATTAAATTTTGATGTAAGATCAAAAAATTGTGTTAATTGAAAAATATAAGGTAAATTTTCTTTCTGTGTAGGTTTATACATTTCTAAAATTTGAATTATTAGTTTTTTAGTTTTAAACATAGCCTTGCAAAGCTATTTTAATAAATGAAAATTATTTTTTAATTTAATATAATTTTTGTTATAGCCTTATTCATTAAAAAAAAATAATAAATAATAATATGCAAAATAAATCATTTAAGAAATTCGGTTTAAAAAAATTCTATAAAATATTAGATTCTTATACCAATTTATCTTCATCATAATATACTTTATATTTCCTTTTTTAAGGCACTATTTCTTATTATGTTAAACATTCATACATACTCAAGTAAATAAATGACCCCCAAAATATGCAATAATTATTTTGTCATTTACATATTTTTGTATTGTATGCGTATGAGTAATATTTAATTAAAATTATTTTGTAGTCTAATACACTTGCACAGTTTGTTTATATTAATTTTTGCTATTTGATACTTTCGTTTACAGTAGATTTTTTTATTTATTTATTATTATTATTATTTTTTTTTTTTTTGAAAAACTAATTTATTTTTAATCAAAATGTTTCTACAGCAAACACTTTTATACAAAACAAAAATGTGTTTTAATTAATTACTACAAAAACAGTTTTTAAACTTTTTCCAAAAACACTTTATTATACACGCAAAGAAAACAAAAAATAAATAGAAAAAAGTGGCAATCATAAAAACAGCAAATAAAAATACTACGTAATACAAAGAAATAAAAAAAGCACGATGTAGTAGTAAACGCAAAACTTTTCAATCTGGCATTTTAACGCAATTTAAAACACCTGCTACATAACTGTTACAACAAAAACTCTAACAACTACTCATTGTACCCTGCTAGTGCACTAAAAAAGATGCAAAAAAAAACAAGACAAACTTTTTTTTTTGCAACAAACACAAAAGTGCAATTCATAACTTTAAAATGCTTTTTACAAAATGCCATAATAATATGAAAAAGAACGACAGACTGAGCAGCTCTATAGGGCCAGCAGCAAAAGGTATTCACCCACTTTGTGAATGTGGCGCAGCGCTTGCATACCTTGGTGTTTGTGGAGAAAACTGAATTTCATACAAATAATAAAACGCACTTTATTAGTGTTTATGGGCTAAAAGTGTAAAGGAAAGTCAAATGACTTGAGTGGAAGGCAACGAATTATGGAGGAGCTATATGTAATTTTGTTAACATAATCAAGATTATATGTGTATAGTTATTATTAGAGATTAACATAGTAATTTTGGTACTTTGGCGAATCTTGCTGAAGTTAGAATCAAATATATGGCAATCGCCCGAACAAGGTACGATTGTAAACAGACATTTTGGAGGCGTTTAAAATATATTAATATTAAAAGTGCTCTGTTTTGACACCTCATAGTACCGCTGTACGAAATTCTGGAACACGGCTATACTTATATATATATATATATATATATATATATACATATATATATATATATATATACTTATATATATACTTATATATATACTCATATATTTACTTATATATATATATATATATATATATATATAAATATATATATATATACTTATATATACTAAAGTACATTGATTTGTATGGATACAAAAGATTTGGAAATACACCCCCCTAAAATTAAAGATAGATAATTTTTAAACTAATCCCCAAAATATTTTGGTTTAATTATTTCGTTCGCATGGGAAAGACCATTTTTAAAATATCTCCAAGAATATATTGTTCGATAAACAGTATATATAATTTTTAACTTTTTGTCAAAAGAATTACAACATATAATAGACAAATGACGTTTAATTCATAATGAGTAAAAAAAATTAAATTGCTTTTGATTTTCGCGAAATTAAAATTTTTGTAAAATTCTCTATGATTTTATTTTAAATAGTACTTTATTAAGCTTTGAATATTTTGGATATTTTCCATCGTAATTTATATTTTAGGGCATCATTAGAAAGGTCTCATTCAATACTATTGGTTTATGTATTCATTTAACCCCTTAGTGGTATAAGTAATATTTTGGAATTTCCGGTCCATAATTGGTTAAGTTAATTTATATATCAAATAAATGGTTAGTTAAGAAAATAAATGTCACTAAAAGCATATATTTATCACAAAATATATAATTTCGTGTAAAATAGTGCTTAGATTTCAAAAATCTATATAGCTTGATAATTATCGTGGTTTTAAAGGAATTAATTATATATTTCATAAATTCATTTAAATTTAAATATAATAAATACTTCCATGTGACTTATTTACAAAAATTTCTAATTTAACCTTTTGAAAACTAAATGCATAAAATTTACCGTCTTGTTGTTAAAGGGTTAGTTACGTGTAACCTTCAACAATATCAAGATAGACCATTCTAGCGATACAATGAAACTCAATATATATTGAAAAAAAAAAAAACTGAAATATATAAAACTGTATGTTTGAATAAAGAAAATATGACTGAAAAGAGACATAACAATTATTTAAATGAATATTCCGGCCCTTAATATACCTCTATTACAATTTGTGGTTAATTTTCTTTTGACAACAAGTTTTTTAATGATATTGTATTAAATACGTATTTTTAGAGGTGTTTTGAAAATGTTCCAGCTCATGTAAATTTCAACATTTAGATATAATATTTCGGGAATCATATAGGAACATACCAATATTCATTTCTAGAGGGGTATACTTCGTGATATACATATATATATATATTAAATGCATGCTTCGTAAATTTTCTACAAAAATTTTGTTTAAATTTAGCTAGCAAAAACAAGTTTTGTACCACCCAATGCACATACTTTTTGAAATTTGGTAAAATGTTTATCCTTAACTAAAGTTCAAATGTCGTGTAAAATTGGCTGTAAATATTTCAGAATTTCAAAGAGATAAACTTTTTTAAATATCGACCGAAACTAAAAAAAATAGATTTGAAATATTTTTTTCTTAATTTATTTTGAGTAAGTTTTTAGTTCAGTCTTAAACTGCAAAATACACATAAAATTCAATATATTTTGGGTATAAATTATATTTTTAATATAACATAAATTTCTTGCTCCTTTTAATATTGAATAAGAATATTTTGCCATAAAATTTTCTTCGTGCCAAACGTACGAATGGACGTAATTTTTCTTTCGATTATTTTATTAGTTTCTAACTTATTAATAAATATGTCTATATATATATGTATAAAACAGATTTTCTTAAATGTATAATATTTTCTTTACACGATGCTACAGTTAAAAAATATTCGGAATGTAGCATAGTGCAGTTTGTACGTACAGGTTAGGTTAGGTTCTAAGGGCAGCTGTCTAGTCAATAAGAGACAATTCATTTGAGTCCAATTTGGTACCGTTGTGAAACCCTGAGGTACCATGTGTTGCAAGCTCACATGTCCATAACAGCGTTCGAAATGAACTAACCCGACGCATGTATGAAAGACTTGATCCATCTATTGTGAATATAAAAGAGACCTGACTTCCAAAATTAGCAGTCCTGATCTCGGCAAGAGTGGGAAAGTGGCATAAAAGATGCTTCACTGTTTTAAAAGGGGGCCATAGTCTCCTAGGATGCGCACGAGCAATCCAGTGCCCTGTGACTAGGGCTAGCCGATGCCCTGATAGTCCCATTATGAAGTTAGATCTAGATTCATCATAATAGGGCCATATGTGCCACGAGGTTGAACATATGGATTTATTTCTCCATTTATCTTTTGCAATCCTCCATAAGTTCCTCAGAATTATTGATCTGCAAGTGAACGAGCTCTTAATTCTGGAGTAGTTGCGATTGATACTAAGAAGTCTCTCCACATAGGAAGAGTATGCTATTAAATCATTTTTATAATTTTCAATATATCCAAAAAATCGGGAGTTATTTCCAAAAAAAAAAAATTTTTTATCTCGATTATCTGTTGTCTAATTGAAGTCTTTTTTAATCGGCGTTATTTTTAATAAAATGTTGTAACAAATAAATTCAAATTTTGTTGTCGTTTTCAATACAAATTGTCGAAACGAGGTTTGTTTCATAAAATCTAATTTCAGAAAATCATATTAATTTATTATTTGTCATTATAAAGCTATGTGCTAATTTTATTATGTCCTTGCAAATGTCCTTCCGGAAATCAACCTTTAATCAAGAAGATCTATTGGAAGTTTATTTTCTCTATTCTATTAAAGAATTTTACAATTTTAGTTTATATAATATAAAAAATATTAAATTTCAATTTAATTTATCGAGCTATCCAGCTATCCAGCCCAAAACCAGATTACGAAAATTATTTTAAAGATTATTGGTGTAAAATTGTGTTTATTATTAAAGGTAAAAAATAATGGGCTTGTGTTTAGAAAGTAATAAAAATTTCCCATTGTGCTCGCCTTCAAAACTTAATCTCGAATTCTCCTGTATAAGGCTTATTCTTCCTTACTCTGTGCATTTACATAGAGAAAGCAGTTTCGGTGTAATAATCAAATTATTACCAATCAAACTGTTCAGTTATATTGTAATATATATAACAAAAGTAAAATTTAAATGTTGATACAACCAGCATTACTGTATGGCGAGCTTTGTCGCCAATTAGCCCTTTTTTAACAACCTTTCCACTTTTGGCTCCTCTTTTAAAATGGAACTAAATAACGACTTTTTAAGACTATGTACTAACTGAAGAAAAACTATGTTGTTTGAAATATCTCTACCCATTTTGTATTAATGCCAACGAAGAAATTAATTATTTCGAGATTTATAAATGCAATGAATCTGTTAGAGACTGAAACGTTTTGGCCCGAATTGGGAAAATTAAAAAAATATATGATGAATAATTAATTTAAATTTTTACTTTGCCTAGGCGAAACGTCTTTTTTTTAAATTATCACTAACGAAGAATAAATTGTCCAATTTAAGATCAACACTTGCGACTCTATGCTAGCTGTCCTAAATTTGTTAGATGGGGATTTGTAAGACTAGGTCTTAGTGAAGACCTCATACAAAAGTACAAAAGTACAAAAGTTTAATTAATGAAAAGATAATTTTATGTTAACTCTTTTTATTAATAAATACTTTTTTCAACAATAAAGATTATAAAGTATTTTGTTATTAATAAAATTTAATTTAGTAGTTTTTCTTAAAACATTTTTTTTATCAAGTAAATAAATTTTGAGGGTTTTTAGATTTTGAAGCAATTGACCCCTCTTTTGGACACTTTTTAGAAATTCTCAGCAGTAACGCTGAACACCAATAACAAAATTAAAGAATATGACAGCATGTCGGAATTCGCCTAAAGCAAAAAATAAATTTTCGCAGTACAGATTTGAAGCAAACTGGCTTTCTGGTATAAATGGCGGAACATCTACAAAAGCATAGCAAAGATTATCCCATCCCAAATCCTAAAAACCCGTACTTACCAAATAACTATATATAAATCAACATGTCTGAGGAAATATTTACAATTTCTATATCGCATTATTGTTTTTAAGTGAAAGAAAATGTCGGAAATTTGCGAAAAGTTCTTCTTTTTGCTTTATATTTTTTTAAAGAGCTGTCGATTTTTACGACAAAATGTTAAAGCAATTAGAAATTTAATTACATTAATTAATAATTTAATTAAACTTCAATACAAAATTAATTAAACTTTTTATTAAAAAATGTTAAGGAGTATTATTTTCTGTGCATGTAAATACTACATATGAAATGATATTACAAATGCTGATTAAGTATACTGCAAAGAAAATATGTGTTCTATTCTAATGTTTTGGTTCCACAAATTCTGCACACAAAAAAATCACCAATCACCAAAACAATTCATTTAATTAAAAGTTTTTTAATTTGCACCTCTTATCAAAATAATTATAATGTAAAAATTGAAAAACAGAAAAATTTTATCAATTAAAATATTTAACAAATCAACCAAGTAGATGATTGAATAAATTAAAAATTTAAATGAGAAAAAAATCTTGTTTGAATTTTATTTTTACTATATCTTTTATTTTATTTTTGCTTGAATATATTTTGATGCATAAAATGAGACAACTGTGTTAATTGAAAAATATAAGTAAATAATTTTTTTCTGTGTGATTTTGTATAGCCAAACAAGGAAAACATCGGGTGATGGCATTTCTCGCCCAATATAATAAGTGCTAAAAAGTAGGATTCTCGAAATTGCATCGGTGCGAGGCAAATTTAAAAGCAATCAGATATTTTAAGGATAAGCATATCACCGTCTAAGGATTCAAAATTTTATATTTACTTCCGATTCCTTAGGTAAACTGTTTACACATTGTATTTTAATTATATTTGCTGTAGGGTATTTGAAATATTATAGGAAGTCATAAAAAATAGTTTTACTTTTGTAGTTTTTGTAGAAAAACATATAAAACACACATGTTTCATTGTATTAGTAAGGTTTGTAGCTAAACATGTTGGTATAGGTACTTGTGTATGTATGTGTTAGTGTTAGAGTACACATATATTGATAAAACTTTTCGCTCATTTCGCTATCAAAGTGTTGATGATGATTCATGTGCCATTTTTAAATAACTAAATGGAATTTTTATTAAATTTTGTTTTAAAAAAATATAAACGAAATTTAAAGGTTCTAGTCTCAAATAGCTAAAATTTGTATATTTCGTGATTTGATTCTTAAAGTTTATTATTTAAATTTCTATGATCTTTACAATTTAATTTAAATATATTTTCTTTAATTTCATAATAAATATTAACTCTACAATATCTATGTGACTTTCTTTCAATAGAAAATTTCTTAAAACCAAACTTTAACCATTTTCCCTAATTAAACCATTTTCATACCATAACTAAAATATAAATTGTCAGCTGTCACACTGTCTTATTATAATTATTAGCAACGATATGTTATTTTAGTTATTGTCATTATAAGTATTTGTTATTTTTAATAGTCTTTTTCTGTGTTATGCTTTTCAGCTAATTATATATTTTTTTCTGCCATATTATAGTATGAAAGTTATTTTCCTCTTTTTTTTCTTTTTGTTGATAAGCCATCGAAAATTTAGACAATGTGGCGCCCAAACAAAATAAAAATAAAAATATTCAGATAAAAAGAAAATAAGTATATGAATAGATGTAATAAAGAGATAATTATAGAACGCAAATATAAAAAATGACACCAGCCAATAAAAATGTAATTAAAATTTTTAGAGGTTAATTATATATATGGGGATTTCTTCAAATTCATTTGCTTTTGCGGTTCAAAAAATTTCATATTTTTTTTAATGGCACGTCAACGCTATTTTTTACCAATATTAACTGGCTTTAATGAAAAAGAAATCTGAATGAAATCGCATGAATGATTTTTCGCAAACGGCGTCAGTGTTATGGAGTACAGACGCCGTTTGCGAAAAATCAAGACAAAAAGCTAAAAAAATGCAAAAATTATATTTTAAACAATATTTTAAAAATTACGACATTAATATGATTAAATTACAAATTAAAAGTGATACGGTATAGTTGATGACATCGAAGATAATCGCGATCATAATAATTTTTTAAAATTTCATTAGAAAAAAAAAAAAATTATCAAGAATGTAGCATAGATTTTCTCGTATTTAATTTGATAAAATTTGTTGATATATTTCTAATATTTGACAATCAAAAAAAAAAAAAAAAAAATTAAATGCATATTAGTGGACAAGAAATGACCGTTTATGTTATGTTAGTTAAAAATCAAAAATTAAAAAAAAATTTTTAAATTCCATTTTAAGTTCGATATCAAAAACAAATGCACATATGTAACCTGCACAAAAGTATACAAAAAACGAGTTGAAGGAGGATCGATATGTTTTATAATAGTGAACATAATCGAGACCGTAATTCTGATTTAAACTACCTTTATAATATCGATTAAAAAGCAAAGTGACATAGATTGTTGATATTTTTTTTAATTGTATTTAATTCACTGCTATATTTTTCATAATCAAAACTAAAAATCCAAATTTTTATTAAAAATCAAAATTTTAACTAAAAATCAAAATTTTTAATAAAAATCAGTTTTAAGTAAAAATCAACATTTGTAATAAAAATCAAAATATTTATTAAAAATCAAAATTTTACCAAAAATTAAAATTTTACTGGAAATCAAATTTGTTTACAAAAAATCAAATATTTTATTAAAAATCAACATTTTGTACTAAAAATCAATATTTTTTAATAAAAATCAGAATTTTTATTAATATTCAAAAATTTTTATCAAAAATCAAAATTTGTATTAAAAATCAAAATTTTTTATTGAAAATCAAAATTCTTATTAAGTTAAAATTTTTAATAAATATTAAAATTTTTTTATTAAGAATCAAAATTTTTATTAAAAATCAAAATGTTTATAAAAGTTTCAAAATTTTTACTTAAAATTAGATATTTTACTAAAAGTAAAAATTTTTGAATTCATTGTTTTCTAAAAAAAAAAAATTACTTTTTGTAAAAGATTTGATGTTTGTAAAAAATTTCGATTCTTCGTGAAAAATCCGATTTGTAAGAATATTATGATTTCTATAAAAAATTTTTGATTTTTGGAAAAAAAATTTAGATTTTATGTAAAAACTTTTGATTTTTGATAAAGATTTTGATTTAAAAAAAAAATTAATTTTTGCTGATATTCACACAAAATTAGAGAAACAAAATAAATCTTTTTTACTAAAAATCATTTCGCAACAATTTAAATTTTATTTTGTGAGCAACAAAATATAACACAAAATAATGATTAAAAATTTAGCAAAAAAAAAAAAACTAAAATAATCATTAAAATTGATTTTTGTAATAAAAATAAAAAAAGAATAAATATTATTCTGGATTCTGATAGATCTTCTTATGAGGATTACATTTCTGTAATTAACACTTTTATCCGGTCGTTCCTTGTAACTGATTTTTTCGCTTAAAATTTCAAGAATAATGATTTTACTTGATTTAAGACACCGCGACAATTTCTTAGTTTAAACCCATTTTTCGTTTAATTAAAACGGAATAGATGTACATATTATAAATATAATTTCACATGAAATGTAAAAAAATGCCAATATAAAACGTAAAATTTTAGGTCGATTTTAAAGAGTTATAACATTTTTCCAAATTAATATTTTATAACACCACAATGATTCTAAAATGTAATATGGAAACTTTTTTGATCTCGCGATACTCTCGCTTCATTGAAATTACGCTGTAAGTGTGTCTCGCGAAAAAGCACCCTTAGAGCCTTTTTTCCCCAAGTTTTGACGCAGCCTATAGCGCTGCTCTTAAGGGCACATTAACGAGATGTATCTCAAACGATTCGTAAATACTAGGACAATAAATCTGCATTTTTTATTTTGCAATACTCGAAAAATGCAAAAAATTAAAATTTTGAACATTTTTGTTTCACCAATTGTCCACATATAATTCAAGTTGGCCTATTTCTACAAGTGTTTGTAGTTTACATTAGAGGACACATATGCTAAAATCTGCGGTTACAGTAATTAAAAGAAAGAAAAAAAAACTTGCAACCATTTCAGGTCTTGAATTTTTGTAGATTTTTTCCACCAAATGTTGATAGGATAATTGCATCAAAAGTTGTTTTAAAAAATCAGAAGTAAAAAAAATCAGGTTTAAAGTCGGTTTCATAAAGGTAAATCTAAAAAGAGAATTCCCCATATACATATATACAAATCTTGGGGTACAATATGATTTTTTTGTTTTTAAGTATGTTCTTATTTATATAATTATGCTTATATAAAAATTATGAGTTGTTTAAGTATCTTAAGGCCACAATTATTTACATATTACGATAATACGTATAATTTTAATGTAATTATTCTTTCACGTATCTAAAGAGAAAAGGGAAGAGATATTGGTATATAATTAACTTATAATATATTAAGTATAAAATATCAAATAAATGTAGCTGCAATTACTTATACACTTAACTAAAATTTTGTTATTAAATAGAAAAATTAAGCGGTTAACTGATATTAAATTTTATTAAATTTAAATAAAAGCTAAATCAGCAGATTGTAAATTAATTTTACAACATTTAGTAATAATTTTCTTTTACACCACCTTAATTCATTTTTATATTTTTATTTAAAACCCATATAATTTCTTTAAAATTTTAATTCTTCTAAATATAAATTTTGTCTAAATATTTTAAATTTAGATAAATTGTTATGATTTAATTACATTTTAATTGCAATTATGCAGAATTTCTATTGAAAATTACCCATATCTTTTGTTATACAAAATATACATGTAATTTTCATAAAATTTCATTTTCATTATTTAACCATAAAAATGTTTTTCATTATACATATTAATTGCAATTATTTATTATTAAATTATAACCCCTCCCCCCCCAAAAAAAAGCAATCATTATATTTAACTATAAAAATTTTAAATCATTTAATTGCAACATAATCATATTTGAGATATTGTGGTCATTATTTCTATTTAACTAAATATCTAAAATATTTTTTTGTTTGTTATTATTTGTAATAATTATTATTCAACTATTTTTTTAGCTTTTTAAAATATGCAGTTTTGCATAATGCAGTGCCGGATTATTATTTAAATAGAAAAAATGTAAATAACCTCTAATAACAAATAAAATATTTAGTCTATATATAGTTTTTCTACATAAATAAATAGATAAATTCTATTTAATAACTATTCAAATTTTTTTAGTTTTTCATATACACAGAAAAAAAGAATATTTTGTAAAATTTTTCAATTAACTTTTTAATCATTTTTGTTTTAAAATATAATTAATGTATTAATCAATATAATTAAATTTTTAATTAGTTGAATATTTGTTTCACAACAGCTTAAAATTCTTAAAAATTTTTAAAATAAAAAATAAAAATATTTAGAAAAATCTGCTTGTGTGTAAAGTTTCGAAAATGTCTGTGGTTTTTTTTGGGGGGGGGGAAGGGGGGGCTTCATTAATGCCGAACGTAATGAACTACTTTGATAACAAAGGTAATATTGTACACAATATTCTTCGTTTCTTCAGTAAATATAATTGCTTATGTTCGGTAAGATATTTTGTCGATATATGATGTATGCATTACATTAATGACTAAATCTATATCAAAGTGTTAAAGCTACGTACTGCATAAAGGTAAGTATTTATTTGTTTTGACAATTTGTATAAACAGTCTTTCACATGTTGTTTTATAATCCCCTATATTACATGATATGTGCTATTCAAATGCCTTTTGATAAAGCGTTCTCCAAATTTGTCTCAAATAGGAATTTTTCTAATAAAAAATCACAAGTTTGCATCTATATACTATGTTTAAAACACACATCCATTACATACATTACACACATTACCCATATTTATTCAATGTATACCAAATAATACATTCTGTGCGTTAAAAGAACTACTCGTGTATTCAAACAAAAATAAAATAAGAAATAGTAGAAATAAAATTCAAGTTTTTTTTCTCATTTAAATTTTTAATTCACTTAATCATCTACTTGATTGATTTAATAAATTTTTTAATTGGAAAATTTTTTTGGGTTTTTATTTGTTACAGTTATTAGTAATATGAAAAAATTTTATGAATTCTTTAAATATTTATAAAATTCAAATAAATAACTTTGCGTAACTTTGTTTGTTATAAATTAGAAAAGTATTTATGTTCATTAGCGTAGATTTAATTAATTTTCGTACCGAAAAAATAAATATATTATTTAGATTTATGCAAAATTTCAATCATAAATATAATTGATATAATAAAATAATTAATTAAATTTTTTTTAAAAATTTATTACTTAATTGTAATATTAATAATATTATGTTTTCGATTATTGCAGCAAAATCAAATTTTAATTCATATAAGCAAATTTCGTAATTGAAAAATATTTGTATTTTTTCCGTGTACTCTAAAGTTATTAAATTTAATTAAATAAAGATATTTTGTTATTGTTATAGTTGCTATTAACTATTAGCATTTTTATTATATTTTTTTTGGCTTTGTTTAGTGTAAACTTAATAAACTATAGAAAAAGTTTAAACAAAATTAAATAAGTTTAAAAAACCTACACTCATTAAACTAATTGAGTAAAGTTATGGAAAATTGGATTAATATAATTATGACTCTTTTTGTTTTTAAGTAATTATGAACAAATATCTTTATTACATAAAGTAATGTGTTAACTTTAATTTATATTAAAAAAAATTAAAGAAATTGATTTGGATATTATTCCTAATATGTATTATATTTAAATCCAAATGCAACATTATTTATTTAAATAAAATTTTAACACGCTGCCTAGTGGCATTTTTTTATTTTAATTTTTTTTTAATATTTTTGACTATGCAGCATTATTCTAAATAAAATATTAAAGATGAATACAAAATATTTGTATAAACTCTATAAAATTGGGTGGACACAAGAAAATAATAATAATAATAATAATAATAATAATAATAATAATAATAATAATATTAATAAATATATTCTCAGGAACTAAGGAACTATTATTATTTCTTTCTGAGTGTATTTATTATATTTAAATTTTACAGATAAATATTTTGATATGATTAGGACATTTGTTGTGCAAATATTGTAAAATTTATGTAAAATTTACTATATATTGATTTAATTTTTATTTTAAAAAGTAAATTTTATTAAATGATTATAAATTCATTTAAAAAATATTTAATGAAAGGGATAATTGGCTCATTTTGATTTTAACTACAGAAGTTTGCTAATTAAATACTTAATACTAAATATATTTAAAAAATTAAAGATAACAAGTTATTAAGATTGCTACATTTTTCATAAATAAAATAATTTGGCAAATTCTTATCAAAATGCCATATCCTGGCACGAGCGTCAAGTTGTCACAGGTTACAATTATTCAATACAGTTCATAACATAATAAGTAATAAACATCTAGTTAAGAACTTCAAAACCTTTTGTTATAATTCCCTGTAAATATGTCACAAATCCATTAATTATTTCCTGACATTTGTGAGTAGCAATTTACATCAGTCCTTTAATATTTCATTACATTAACTTAATTAGACATAAGGTATACATATAATACAATAACTATATGGAGAAAGTAAATACAAAAGCTATATTTTTCCTACTATATTTTATTGCCTGGTTAAATCCGAAAAGTTGAAAACTTAAATATTATTGACATAACAATAATAATGTTAGATGAAATTGTGTTAAAGACATTTCAAATGTTTATAATAAAATGATTAAGACAATATTTTCGTTAGAAATTAATGCAAATGCTAGCAAAACATAAGCATACAAACCACGATTTATAAACAATAAATAAAATCTGAGAAAAGTTTGAAATGGAAGACAATATATATGTATATATGTACATTTGTTTGTATTTATGTATATAGGTAAATATTAATGTATATAGGTCTGTTATATCCCAATAAATATCGATTAAAACCTAAGAAAATTCTTGGAATATTTCCTTTATTAAATAGTATATTTTTCAAATTGTATTCAAAGCTACAAAATATGTGTTGCAAAGTAAACATGAAAATAAAACAAACAAAAGCCAATGAAATTTTACTGTTAGGTACTGTAGTTTTTATGTATTTTTTTCTATTGTTATTAAGAAATCATTCAAATGTTTTTCACATTTAAAAAAGCTTTAACTTCGTTTTCATAAAAAAATTTAAAACGTTGACATGTTTGTTCAAAAAATAAAATATTAAAAAAAAAAAAATATTTGTATACGATTACGCCGACGACATAGTTATTTTATCACATTGATTGCTTATATAATTATTGTTCAATGTGTTATTTGAAGGCTAATCTAGATAAATCTAAAATAATGGTATTTCGTGTCGGTACACGAATTCCGTCAAATTTAAAGTGGGCTTTTGGTAGCGATAATATTGAAATTGTAAATAGCTATAAATATCTCGGAGTTTACATCACATAAAATCTCTCCTTTAAGAAACGCTTAAACAACAAACTAATTGCATCAAAATTGGCGATAAACTTTAACTGGTCTAAATATATTAGCAACCCACAGACATCACAGAATAATAAACTTAAAATATTCCAAGCAGTCAATTGTGTTATATGCAATTCTGTATCACGCAAATGTGCAGTGATTCATATTTGGATCAACTGATTTTTCTTATATAGAAATCATAATTGAAGAAAGTTTATATATTTTCTTACGGTGATTAAACAAATCACAAAATATAATAACAAAAATTACTCTTATCTTAAATGAAAATAATATTTGATGCCAATATTGTTTGATTAAAATATAATAGCAGTAAGAGGTGGTTGATTCATATGTGCATTATGGCGCACTAAAGGGTTAATAAAAAAATTTTTTTTTAACATATTTCAAAAGACAACACTTCAAGAATGGATAATAAAGACATTTTTATTTGATTTTTATTTGATTTGGTTAAAAATGTTGAAATAATTACATACATATATATAGATTTATTTTACACTAAATTGGTTTCCGCCCGTTCAAAAATGGAAACAGGAGAGCATATTTTATGAAATTGTAAAATTTATAGAATCACATTGTTTAGATCCACAAAAAAAAAAAACATATTAAAATTAATTTTTATTAATTTATTTTACGTTTAGTATACTAGCGAGATCTTTTTCTGCACCTTAAATCAGTTTTTTAGTTTTTGCGGGTTTTTTTTTTTTTTTTATTTGTAAATGTTAAAATCCAAAAATAATTTTCTTATAAATTACTTTACTAAGCAGCAGTAAGATATCTAAAAATTACGCTTTTAAAAATTACAATCTTTTGACCGAATACCACTCTTCTATAGAATACCTTTGAAACATTAACTTTTATTTCATATTTCTAAGCCAAAAGGTCCCAGAATATAATTATAAAAAACGTAATCATAAAGCACACGATCCACGTATGAGTATGTTAAGTATAACATAAATTAGAATATTAGGAACATTATTGAATGTATTTGTTTTAGGAGTGATAAGAAATTATTTTCTGACAGAATAATGCTTGAACTTATACAAATAAAAAAGTGGGAAAAATTTAAATGTAAGTTAAAAAGTAGAAAAGGAATACCAAGTATGGGGCTATACAAAATATGATGAGATTGAAAAACTATTTAGGTTTTTTATAATAAAGATGCTATACCTACCAAACACGACAGCTAATTACATACATGTTGTATTTAGAGATAAACTTGAGTCACTATACTTATCTGCCTTAAAACTTCACCTCTGCTACATCAATAAAAAGTTGGATATGAATCCTCACATATTACCTCGCATTTTAGCATTAAATATTATAGAACAGAAAATATACTGGGCTAAGGAGTGGGGAAATCTTTGTCATCATGTACAATTCACCCCTAATTACTCACTATTACCACTAAGCAGAAAGTGGAAAATTATAATAGAGCAAATAAAAATTAAAGAATGTAATGATTATATACAATGTGCTACTAGTTCACAATTCCATGATCTATATACAAATCTAGGTTACAATATTTCATCGTTATATACTTCATACTTATCTCCAATTTTTAACAATTAGGGCTAGAGGTGGATTATTAGACTTGAATGCTAGAACATTTAGAAATAACTCTGTTGGTATTTATACAATTTAGAATTTAGATGCTACGGAAAACCTATTACCTTTCATCGGTGTTTGCCCATATATACAATGAATTCCGAATAAAATATTTTGGTAAAACTATACTAAGTTTAAATGATGTTATATGCAAACTAAATGACATAAACCTTTACTCTCTGTATAAATACATAGAAGTTTGTTTAAAATATAAAAGATTAATTTTAAATGAAATGAAATTTGCTTTATAATTTTCCATGAAAATGTAAACTTAAAAAATAGCTTGTAGCTTTATTAAAAATTATATAAAATCAAAACTATGTGAATGTAATTTACTTGTCTAGAATAGTGTCAATGTGGCTTATTATTATTATATCTGACTTATGCCATATATAGATTTGGATATCAATCATATTGTAAATGAGTTAAATATGTAGATACAAAATCTCTTAATAAATAATAATATAATAATGTACGATTGTGACGCAATAAAATGGTCCATAAAATATGCTTAAAATGATGAATGCAAAATTTCATTTTGAACTAATGTAAAAAATATATCAATCTATCATTTATATATGAAAAATTTCAGTTTTAAAAATGGTTTAGCAAAAAATATTTTTCATGTTTAATTCAAGAATACGAGGTCGGATCAATAAGTCCGTGACTTTTTGAATGACAACACTTTGCAAATCAAAAATTTATTTTTCAACATAATCTCCTTTTAACTCAATACACTTAGTCCAACGTTTTTCCAGTTTTTGTATCCCTTCCAAAAAATAAGTTTTTTCAAGGTCCTTAAAATAGGCACTTGTTTGGTCAATAATTTCATCGTTGAAGCTCTCTTTCCACCGAGCCATTTCTTTAGGTTTGGAAATAGGAAGTAGTCACTAGGGGCTAAATCTGAAGAATATGGTGAATGAAGTACCAATTTTTTCGCAAAAAATAATTTTTAATGAGCACTCGAAATTCACTTTTTCCCATTTTTAGAAAAATACACGAGGTTGCATGTTTTGAACAGCTGTTAAACGCAAAGTAAATGACGACACTTTCTCAAAATTTGACAAAGTTTTGAAAATATTTGAGATAAATTTGTTTGTTAAAAAAACATCCAGTCCAGTTTTAAATTATGAAAGCATTTGAAAAATATAATTGTTCTATTAGAACCTCTTTTCTGGAAAAAAGCGTAGTTTTATATTTGAAAATAAAGGAAATTAAAGCCTATTCTCACAGCTTGTATTGGAAATTTGATATAGTTTTCAAATGAATAAATATTAAATATCAAAGGATTTTGCTTAATGGGATTTATGTATTCTTTTAGCAAATATTACTTCTTTGTTTGTTTTTGTTTATAGTTATTACCCAATAAGCAAAAACCTTGCAAATTAAATATTTATTCATTTGAAAACTATTTAAAATTTCAAGTAAAAGCTGTGAGAGTGGGATGGAACTTCCTGTACTTTTTAAATTTAAAACTGTGCGTTTTTCCAGCAAAAAGTTTTTAATATAACAATTGTATTTTTAAAATTCTTTCATAATTTAAAACCGGGTCGAATATTTTTTTAACAAACAAATGTTTCTCAATATATTCAAATCGTTTTTTATAAAATTATAAAAATAAATAATAAATTGATAAATCTTTCATTTTAGCATATTAATCATTATATTTCCTAGAATATTATAACTGTTTTTGTCCATTTTATTGCGACACAATTGCGCACAAATATATTTTTTTAATATAATAGCTTTGTTCTATACTCTAAGTTGAAAGCACGTGGGATCCCAATGTTACCGAAAAGCGTTCTCGTACTCAAAATTAGGCAAATGAGAGCTATTTTGAGATAATAATGTTCTTCTTCTTCTTGCACGAAACAGCCTACAATATTTCAACGAATAGATTTTGTAAATTGTCAAATAGTTAAGAATTGAAAATATGCAATAAAAAATTTAAACGAAAATGAATACAAAATTATTTGTTTCATTAAAAAAAATTAAAAATATTCAAATATGATGAAAAATTAAATCCCTATAAATATTTGGTATATGTATCATAGCTGTTATTTGTGAATAAAATAAAAAAACGAAAATAATTTTTATTTTATTTCCATTTTTTTTCTAATTTATAATATTTGTTAATCAATTTATTAATTTTTAAATACAAACATTAAGAATTTATATTTATAATAAATCAATGAATTGAAGAAGATAAATTAAAAAAGAAAATAATATATCAAAAGTAAAACATACTACCTTATTCATAATAAAGTTTCTAAATTTAACAAGCCTTATAGAAATAATTTCCATATAAATTTGATTAATAAAAAAGTTTATAAATTTAAAATATATTTTTTACAAGAAAATAACCAAATGTTTTCCCTATAAACATTTGGAAGATTTCTTTCTGGTTGAAATTTACAAGATATCTTCTTTTTATTATTTGGACGAAAATCATGTAAGCAATAATATTGCATTTTTAACAGTTTAAAGAAAATTAGGCAATAAACAACTAAAAATATATAAATTTTATTTTTTTTTATTATTTCTATCCTCAAAATATCGCCCATTTTTCAATAAGGTAAATATTACCTCCGCAATAAATTGATTATATCCTGTTAAGATCATCTGGCAGAGTTTAATGCAATACTTTTATTTTTCAGTCGAATTTTTTTTCAGTTGTCGAAAAATTGTTTAAAAATGAAAAAAATATTGAAAAAATTTGTTTGTCTTTTAGCAAAAAATGAATACTTTATGTGAGCATTTCAGTTTTCGTGCTTTATGTTGTTAAGATGTAAAATATTTCTTTATTATATTATTTCAAGAATTATTTAGTGATAATTTTTCTGTATTTTTATTACATCTTCTCGAAAATTAACTGGCGGTATCTTCTTTTTTCATCTAGATGATTATCTAGCAATATTGTCCATTTTTCTTCCAGGCGTATAGATTTCTGATTATGCCTGTGATGCATAATATCTCCCGATGGAAGAAGCAATAAAAGTTTTCTTCTAAAAAATACGAACTCGAATCACTTTCGTATTATTTTACTTGTAGGGATATTCAAATACGAATTTTCAAAACACTTTGATGTTTTATTGCTGCACAGAAAAAAATTAAATTTCGTATTCTATTACTAAATTCATAAAACTAATTATATTTTTTACTTAAAAGCGGATCTGTCACTGAATTTGTAAAATCAAATATTCAAATTCGTAAATATTTTATTGAAAAAATTAAAATTTTTTTTTTCTTATTAAAATATTTTTACTATTTATAAATTTGAATATTTCTTAAGAAATTCAATAATAAGGTTTATTAAAATCAATAAAAAAAAAAATATTAAATTTTTTGCCGATTTTCAAACAATTTTTATTTTTTATTTAATATCTTTTTATTACATTTTCTATAATATATACAATAGTTCGGATCGAATGTTAGTACTTTATCATGTATATGCATGTATGAAAATTTGGTGTAGAGAAGCGAAACACAGTGTATAGTATGTAGTTAGTGTGTAATTATGATGGTGAAAAATAATGGTGTCATAACTGACAGCTTATGTATTCATATATAAAATATACATATATGAATAAAAAGATATATGTATATGAAATAAAAGAAAATACGACACTATTTCAAAATTTCATTAGTGCCCTATAAAACAGAAACGCAATCGTTATCAATTGAATCATTTTCTAAATGTATACAACTTACATACCTTTTGGCGGAGTGAAATATCTAAGTTTCTATGAAACCAAAATAGATAGGACATAACAAATGTACAAACAAACTCTGCTTTAGTACCGCCAAAACCGTACAGCAGGACAGTTTACGATTGCAAACATGTATTATTTTGTTAAGGACCACTTCCGCTAAAGACCATTTCCGCAAAATACTTTTAAATACAAAAATTAAAACTCATTAAATTTTTTTCAAAAGTCCTGTTATTTTCGCATAATTATGTAAAGAGAGGTAGCTACATGTTCAGGCACACAATTGAAAGGACATAGTTTAATCGACTTGAGGATTATACAGCAATATACAATAGACCCCATCATTTATGCGATATATTGCTACATACATGAATATTTCATATGCTTCTGATTCATCTAGAAGTTACACAAAAATAAATCACTAAACATATTTAGTAATGAAATATATATTTTTCTTTTATGTCAAAATTATTATAATTTTATTTATTTTTATATTTTGAATTATATTGTTATTATTATTATTATTATTATTATTATTATTATTAGTAGTAGTAGTAGTAGTAGTAGTAGTAGTATTAGTTTAGAATGAATGTATAAGCAATAAAATAATACATTAAAATCAAAAAAATTTTTTTTATTAAATTTTATTTAAAGTTAAATAATGATTTATTTAAAAAATTCTAGTATTTTTTTTTTTTTTTTTTTTTTTTTTTTGTCCAATAAAATGGAATATTAAAACCAAATATTATTTTGTATTTAATTTAATTTAAATCCAAATAATGATTTATTTAGAAAAATTTTAGTCATAATTTTTTCTGTGTGGGCAAACAATTTGGATTTTTGTGTTCCTGTACTTTTGTATATTGCTGTATTTTTGTAAAGAATAATTAGATTTTTCTCATTTTACCGCATTGTAACCAAATAGTATGGAAACAAACCTATGTATGTGTAATATTTTATTTTTTGAACAAATATGTCTAGGTATTAAACTTTTTTAAGAAAGAAAATTTAAAACTTTATTAAATGTGCAAAACATTTGAATATTGTCTTAAGAACAATGGAAAAATACAAATTAAATTGTATTTAAACTCTTAAAAAAACTTAGCTTTATACTTTATAATCACTTTCAAATTTTTTTAAAATCTAACATTATAATTTATATGAAATTTTTTAAATTTTCTTGTTTATTTCATAACGTATTTCGTAGCTTCGAATACAATTCAAATTTTAATTTAAATATGCAAATTATTAAAGGAAATTTTCTAAAAATGTTCCTAGGTTTGAATGGATGTTTATTGGGTATTAATTAATTTAATATGTTTGGTTTTAATATAGCTTATATTTTATCGTTCATAAATCAATGTTTGTTGTTTTTTTTTTTGCCACAACTGCTGTTTCTGCTTCTGCCCCAAGTTTAAGTTTAAGCTCTGCCAACTATATACTCTGCTATTTAATATTGTTGTTGTGGCATTAATCCATAAAAACGTTGGTAAACAAGAAATAAATAATTGCTGTATTAAAGTTCTTTAGTTATATTTCATCATGAGCACTCATACACACAATTATAAACTCTTATATACATACAAACGAGTATTTCTACCGAAATAATCAAGATCTCTTCTTTTCCCTTCCTTGTTTTGTTGTGGTTCTGTTTCATATTCACTCATTTATTTATTGGTTTTGTTCATTGATTTACTTATAGTTTGATGTCGTACTGAATTCGAAAGTTTATTTATAGCATTTAAGAGTGTCACTGAAGTATAGTACATAAACACACCTACATATATGGGCCATTACCAAACATTTGTAACCTGGAAATACTATTTTCAACAAACGGGTAACAGTTCTAAGCTCACAAGACTTGAAGCTAATAGAGTGCAGAACTTTAGCGCTATAGATTTAAGTTCATTCAAAATTTAAAAAACTTGGAAAAAGGGCTAAAAATTATTTAACTTTTACCATTCTTCTACAGATTTTTTTTTTCCGCAAGTTTACACTTTTTGATCTCATTCGATCTTATATAAACTTATAGACAAATTCCATGTTATCCTTATTTTTGTGCAGACTTTCGAACAATTAAATATAGGGCAGTTTTGATGACAAAATTTTTGGACTTTTAAAATTTTTTTGCTTTTTTGGGTGCTGTCTCTCAAAAAAATACAAAATTTTAAATAGGAATTGATACTTGTTGTAATTTTGCATATTTGGCGCCATATCTGGTGGATGTATCCAAAATCGTCAGCTTAATGGATAGTCTCAAACTTTGGAAAACAAGACAGAAAATTTTTCAAATGGTAAATTTTTCGCAAGGCAAATTCACGGTTCAACATAGCATGAATTTGTTATTTTACATAATAAAATCGAGGGAGCATTAAAAATACTTTTTTCAACGTTTTATTTATATATTGAATCTGGCTTTTTTTTAAGGCTTCACAATATGTATTTAGATCTTAAAACTAAACGCTAAAGCTAGGCGAGTAATTGGTCCTCCTAGTAAAGGAGTGAAAAATCAGTTCTACGAAGTCTTGAGCTTGATTGAACTTCAGTAAGAATTTTTGCAAGACGTTGAAATTTTATAATGTCTTTTTCACTATGCTTCTTAAACTCGTCTTTTACCAATGGAATCTATGTATAAGAATATCCATAGAATTCTCATTTTTTATATAAATTTATTAAAAAATTTTATAGACTTTTTGAAAATTCGCAAAAAATGCACATTTTGTTTTTGTACAAATTTCGAATATACAGATATAAGAACGGCGATAAATATAATTGATCGGAATCATAAATTTAAGTCAAGTGTCGTTGATAGTTGAAATCGGGACACTTTTGTTAAAACAAATTTTGCTAAGGACATCTTATATACTGCATGAAATCAGCAATAGTTAGCACTGGTGGCGCTTGTAATACTTAACGGAAATGTAGAAGCGCATCAAAATATTTTCAAAGATACAAATTTTATGGACCAAAAAATATTTTCTGGAATCACAATATTAAATGGCATTTATTTCACAGAAAAAAAATATTTTCTAAAGTTTTTCAATTCATTTATTAATTGTTCTTATTTTAAAATTTAATTAATATTGGTATTAACCAAATGAATTGCTTTTTAAATGTATTATACATTTGTTTTTCAAAAATTTAAAATTCTGAAAAAAATTAAATAAAAAGAAAAAACATTTTGGTAAAAAAAAATATAATTTCTGACTTGTTGAGCTCCAATGCACTAAAAATCCAGATTGCGATCATATATTCAGATGCAAAAGGTAAGTAAATACAATTTGTTATGTTTCGTAAAATTTTTTATACGTTCCAGTGATATTGTGTATATATTGTGATTTATGCCAATCCAGTACCATTTTCGTCGGCGACTTTCAAGGTCGATTGAGTTAAAATTGGAATTGAAGATTTTAATTTTCGTGTTCCAGATCAATGTTAAGAAGACCAAAAGCCCCTCTGGATTTCGTTAGAATGCTGCTCTTAATGTTGAATTCAAACTATTTACGGTTATCATCATATCATCAGAGTATTCGAGTTTTGCAGATATGCATCCACACCAAATTATATAGTAGATGTGAAATAATTTTTGTATTTGTTTTAAATATGTATTTATAAGTTTGCAATAAATTATTTTTTTTTTCAAATTTGTGCATTTTATTTAGGAAAGTGTTAACAAAGATTCCTTTAATTATTAAATTAAAGCGATAAATAAATTATTCAAATTAAAGCAAAATTTTAATCATAAATATAATTAACATAATAACAAAACTAATTAAAATCCAGTCAAAAAATCAATTATTTTTTCTTAATAAATATTATAATTTTGATGATTGGAGCAAAATCAAATTAAAATTTATTTGACGTGAGAAATTTAGTAATTGAAATTCATTATTTTCTGTGTTTATAATACACTCTAATAAAATATATTTTCATATTATATATGGAGAAACAACTTATATTTAATTTCCGTCTTTCGTAAAATTTAAAAAAAATTGCAATTTTTATTATAAAGAAAATATTTAAAATTTTACTAGGAAACTCTAAAATATGGCTCACTAGTACCATCAGGCATTGAAAGTATCATACATTTTAATTGAGCACCTCAGTAGGTTTTGAAATTAGATGTAATTTTGACCAGAATTATACATAAACTTCTAGTTTGTAAAAATTATTATATGTTCAATTTAAAACCCCTATAAGTTTTGCGCCTCTACACAAAATGATTAATGCATTCTACATGCATTCGAGTCATTTAATATTTATACAAATGGATTTTAATGTGCATCATAAAAGCAAAAATGAAAAATTTTTGATAATGGCCCATATACCTATAGAGTAATTTTTATTTATTTATTGACACAAATATATTTGTCAATAAAACATTTCATTGATTATTTAATAATATGCGCACCAACAAACGTATATACACATGCTTACTCACACATAAGTAAATACCCATATAGTTATTTACAAAGATAATATTAACAACTCTCATAAAGAAGGGAAAGTGTTATTTACCGATATAAACAAATACAATCACACGCATATTTGTGTATTTATGAGATATCCCAGTAAAGTTTTGAAAGATTTCTGTAATTTCGTAAATAAATCAATTTATTTAAATCTAAAGGAATTTATATTATATATTATATATTATATATTATATATTATATATTATATATTATATATTATATATTATATATTATATATTATATATTATATATTATATATTATATATTATATATTATATATTATATATTATATATTATATATTATATATTATATATTATATATTATTTCAAAATACTTGAAAGTTTTTTTTTTTTTTTGACTAGAGCTCGATAACTTTCAATAATCAATTAAACAGGATAACAGAAACTTTTTCTGAGTCAAGGAATTTCTCATTGTAATTGAAAACACGTAATTATTAGAATGTCCTGAGAAACTTTTTTTAGAATCTGATGTATGAAGACCACTCAAATGACCACTTAAATAATAGAAAAATTTAAAGTTTGATCTTTAGTTCTCCAATGGGGAGTTCTCCCAATGGGATTTTAATTCTTCAGAGGACTTTATAGTGCATTTTTTCATACTAGCATAAGATGGACCATAACTACTACAAAAGAGCGTTTTAATATTGTATTCATAAAAGGAACAAAAGTATGAAATTTTTATATGTTTTGCAAAAAGGTATATCGAATTTTTTTCTCATTACGTATGGACCAAAATTTCTGCGAACTTGTTTTTTTATATTTCTACCATAACTTTTTGACATCCATTTCGAAAGAAAATTTTATTTTTTCGAATGGTTATATTTGATGAATTGAAGATGAATTCGTAAAATTTTGTATTATTTTTTCTATATTCACCTCACCAATATGCATCGTTTGAGTAGATTTCTTCCATTTTTTTTCAACGGAACCTTTTAGTGAAGTTTTAATCTTAAAAATCAGTATTTTTAATTTTCTCTAGTTTTCGAGATAAAGGGTTCTATAGATAATTACTAAGGTTACATCACATGGTTCAAAATACCTCGAAAAAAATTTATCCTATTTAGTTCAGTGAAATGCTAACAAATTCGTATTCAAATTACCTTTTTGTCATGCCATATAGGAAATAAGAAACAAATACATAAAATTTTTACGAAATTTAAAAATTTTGTTAAAAAAAAATCGCAGAAAGGCGATATTTCATATTTTAAAAAGTTAGAATGATTCTTGAATTTATTTAGTAATTTTTTAAGTCAGTTAGCTTTATTTTTTTTAGCTAAGGATTCGCTGGTACTTACCTACTTCAGTTTTTCTCTCTAATATGAGTTCAGGAGTCCTTCATTTTCTTTCTATTTTGCTTTCTTCCTTTTTTTTACTTTTTCATCATCTAAGTATTTATACTATCGGCACTCACTCTTTACTGGGTTTAATTTAATAATATTTATTTTGCGTTTAAGCAGCATAAGTTTATTTATTTATTATAGTTTTTTTTTTCTCTTCATTCTTTAGCTTTTGTTCATAAATATTATTAACTAAATATAATTCATAAGCCATTTAATACACTGGCATTAAATTAAAATAAGCCTTAATACAACAACAAAAGTAACAACAAAAACAATGCTAATAAAATCCAATAAAAATACAGAGACCCACTCACTATGCAATGAAACTGTGACAGACGCTTTAAGTAGAGTATGAAAAATGAGATTTAAATGTTAAAAAAAGATTAAAAATAGATTTCGCTTTTTCAAAATTTAATACCGTTCAAAAAGAGTTTTATGTTATTATTTTTAGATAAAGTATTTATGTTATTTAAAGTAATTTATTATTAGTAATTAAGTAGTTAAATTCATAAATCTATGAGCAGCTGCCTATAAGCCAAAATCTAATATTGAATTATACATATGAAATTATAATAATAAGGGGTAATGAAAAGTAATTAAAAACACTGGTAACTAATTCCAAAAGAAAACAAAATATTGGTGAATTTTTATAAGCAAAAAATAAGATAATAAAAAATAAGATAATAAAATTAAACTAAACTAGGTTAAAAGCCAATTTTTATAATTTTTAGGCAAAAAGTACCATTTCCATTAGAAGCTTTGTCATATTTAAGTCTTCGAAGCTTTCATTTGTTACATTATTTGATCCTTATCTTGTTAATTCGTCTTTGTCTTTTTGCCTTAAGAAATAAATCATACTTTTTATTTTCTTAATAAAAGTATAATTCAAGAAAGCCATAAATCTTAATCTCTAGGTAAAGATCTTTAAACTCAATTTCAATTGGCGCCATGTTGACGTCATAAAAATTTTTGTATTTAGTTATTCTGTTTTTTTTTTTTAGAATTGAATACAATGAAGTTAATTTGTTTATAGCAGCAATTTAAAAAATATTTTATTTAGTTTCTATTTTACACCGTGCTACAAAAAATTCCAACGCAAGATGAAAGCATGCCAGAAGTCTAGCCCCCGAAGGATTTTTCAGAATTAGTTCGAATTTCGGTTTTATGTCCTCTTTTTCCCCCTTTTTCAATATTATTGAAAAAAAAAAGCATTTAAGTTATTTAGTCCAAATGTTTCTTATCGACTACAATCATTATTATACAACACTTTTACTATATGTCACACCCTTTTTATGCCCATTTTTGTCATAATATTATTTACTTTATTTAAGCTAAACTTACGTTTAAACTACTGGTCCGATCAAAATGAAATTTAATAAATATGTATGTCATTGAATGATACCACGCCTCCTTTTTAAAAAAGGGATTTTCTTGTTTCTTAGTAAGGAAGTTTCAAAATTAATTAAAATTATGATGGCAGAGGTAAAAATGTATCACAGTATAATCAAAATAGGAAAAAAAAGAGGCGTGGTAGCCATACAGATTAATTTTTATTATTCCTTGGGTATGTAAAATTTTACATGAGTTCAAGGAAGTAGCAAAATTGATTTTTACTTAAAGTGGACTAAAAAATGTTCTTGGTATCTAAATTATGTTTAAGTCCATAGTTTTATTCAAAATATACTTGATATATATGTAAAATTTCATTTGAACTTTCAAAATAATAATTATTTACTAAAAGTGGGCGTGGCATTATTATTTATATTATTTCGTGTGTCAAATCGTACAAAATCAGTTAAATCGGTTCAATAATGTGACGTATATAATACAAACAATCTGATTATGAAAAGTGGGCGTAAAAAGGGAGGAGCATTTAATAAAAATCTTGAATAATATTTAGGAGAAGCTCTGTGTTCCATAAAATAATAAATACCTATAAATTTGTTGAAATTTACTAATTTTAATATTTTTTATTTTCATTAATCTGATGATGTACTTTCATTTCACATTAGAATCATTCAGACAATATTTGATAACTCAAAATTTGTCGCATAGTGCTAAAGTTATTTATTGCACAGTATGTTAAAATTTGTTTAAGTTTTTATAATAAAATTTGTCAACATGAAAAGTAAAGGTTATATAGAATTAGTTGCATGTAACACGCACCTACAACATATGCAACTATACATATGTATAGCAACTCTGTTGACAGTTTGAAAAGTGAAATTGTATGTAATGAATCGTTAAATTAGTTGGCAACTATTTAATCAAATAATTGTATTTAATCGAAAATATTTTACTTTGGTAAATAACGTTGAAGATTAGAAAATAAAAATTGACTTGAATTTAGTAGAATGTATTAAATATAGAAATAAAATGTATTAAATATATTAAAAAAATTGTACTAAGAAATATTTACAACCATAATCGGTGAAATATAAAGGATATCTAGTACAAGCTAAAATAAAAAATTAAATATTTTCTCTATAAATTTGTTTTAAGTATCATATTATTTATATCACTTTTTAAATCTTTTTGTAAAATTTGTGCAAAATAGCCCCGTTTTTGTATTTAAACGTTTTAAGCACTTTTAAGTACTATGGTGAGGTTATTTATACCTCCAAATATTCTGGTTTTTTACAATTCTTACCAAAATAACACTGCTCTAAAAATATTACTGTATTCGCATAATACTGATCAGAAAAAATAGCAAAAGTGCACTATCTTAGGAAAGATTTTTTAATGACCATCTTTAATAAATTTATTAGGCTCAACATATGAAGCATGGACGCCTATAAGGACGTATAAGCCACAAAGAAAATTTTAGAGGACACGATAAAAACTTCATAAAACCATAAAACTTTATCATTTGCATAACTTTCTTTCAACATTTGGTAAGATTTATTAAACATCTATCTGTATGCAAAGTGCAGCTAAAAAACTTGGATTCCAGCATGAAAGATTTTGCAGCTGAAAATAGCTAAAAATGGAATAAGAGCTTATATTCATATATTTTTGTAGAACATTAGTAGTAATGATTGTTTATAAATGATTTATATTAATCACGATTTCATTAAAATTCAGACCAAGTGGAGATTGGTAGAAAACAGACCATGGCTTTCATATAAGTCCACATTACCAAAATCACTTTAAAGTGCTTAAGTCCAGTACTAATACTAGCATAACAGTAATATTTGATGGGAAAAAGTTTTATATCTGTAGAAAACCTGCTAAAAAGTTTTATCACAGTCAGTCAATAATTGACCATAGCTGCCATATAAAACCTACTTTCGGGAATCAGACGCATAATAAATATAATTTAAATGATAATTTAAAGAAATTAATTCCATTGGCTAAAACTCCAATTTTTTGTTAACACCGATTTCCAAGATTTCAATGCCATTCAATAATAAATATATTGAAACTATGATGGCCAAAAAATTAGATCAAAACATTGGTAATTGTGGGCGTGGCATGCTGTTAAAAACAAATATTTTATGTTATTTTATAAAAAATGTGATTTTTGTAAATTTGATCAGAAGTAAATTATCATTACTCGCAAACCATTATCAGTAATTGGCCGATTTTTTTTTATGTTGGTAAATTAATAGTCTTTAAGGACTGTTACAGTGTCACTGTGTTATTAAATGTTTTATCATTTACTCTAATTTAGTCAAATTTGAATTTTACTGTAATAGAATATTTGAGGGTCAAAAGCGGTTAAACAAATTTTACTACCAGAAGAAAGGCGAAAGTGTCTTCTTTGTACCTTTCTAGATTCGTACGCAGAACACTTTTTCCATTTGAATGAAATTACTCCAAAAATTTTTTCATGAAACTCATACTAAAAATCAATTATGATTTGGATTTTAAACCTACAGGATCAATAAGAAACAACGACACCAATAAGGAGTCAAAAAGTTAAAAAAAACATGTACAGGAAGAATTTCTTAAATATGGGTTGATTATAGATCAACAAAAACAAGGATCAGGCAATACGATTTATGAAAACACAAAAGGAAGGTTCTCTACAGATGCCGAAAGAGCATTTGAAATAACAGGTGTTGATATAAATCTTATTTCAAGATTTAAAACAATTATCAATGTACTTGTGTGAAATGAACAAATTGATGTTATGGGTATGCGAAGAAAACTGCACGAATACATATAAATAAATATCCATGAAGAAATATGTCTGCAAAAGTTCACAAATGCCTTTATCATTCAGAATATGTCATTAAGCATCATTTAGTACCACTTGGAGATCTATCAAAGGAAGCCCAGAAAAAAGGAATAAGGATTATAGATTTTATAGAGAACTCAATACCAAAAAAATATTACGAAATTCTACAAATGAAATTCTATTTAATATATTACTAGCAACGTCAGATCCGCTCATCTCAAGCATTGGAAGTCAATGGAAAGTAGAACATCAGAACTTAGATGTAGAAGCCAAAGGGCTGCTTAAGGACAGAAATAATATAGAATTAAATATGTAATAATTGCAGGCTATAATAATTTTCTTTTATTATTATTTAAGTAAAAAATAAACATTAAAAATTTTTGTTCTTAATGTTATTTAAATAAAAAACAAAATAAAGTAAAAGATAAACATTAAAAATTTTCGTTCTTAATGTTATTTAAATAAAAGACAAAATAATCATTTAAAAATCGTATTTTTTTTGTCCAAAAAAACAACCGATTCTAGTGGAACCTGTTTTAGAATTGATAAACTGGGAATTTGTTCACAAAATTATCCTGGGTATCATTAAAATGTGTTTTTTTTTATTTGCTTATAACTTTTTTTATAAGTAAAGCTGATTCAAAAAACAAAAAATCCGCATTTTCATATTAAATGCAAAAAAGAAATTAAAAGTTCAACTTTAGCCTTAAACTTCCTAACAACTAACAGATTTTAATGAAATTAAAACTGGAGAAAAATTCAAGAAAATATCTATCCATCATAATCGGATAGGCGATTGAAAATCATTTAAAAAAACTGTATTACTTTTTCATGGTTATCAAAAAGGTTGATCCACAAAACGCGACAGAATTTGGAATTCATATATGGAATGTGGTATAATACATGGTTTTCAAATCATTGTTTTAATAAAGAATATTTCGCAGCTGTACAACAATGCTTAACACAATTTAAGAACCGGCATGCATGTTTTGAAAGACACTGGGTTAAAGAAGCCTCAATAATCCCAATGCAGCAGCGAAATAGTACAGGAAATTTATCCATTATGAAAAACAACGCGCACGTTAAATTTAAATTTTATATCTTTTTCATTATTATTAAAATATTTCAAAATTTTTTATTTAAAAAGAATATACTTCTTTTTGAAGATTTTAAAGAACCTTTTCTTTGGGAGGTTTATATTACAAAATAACTTGATTTTTCATAAATAATATAACATTCGCCGTCGCATGGTTCTAGGGTCAAAATTCGATTATAACCCCAATATAACCTTTGTAAAAATTATCTGAACAACAGTGTAAAATGGAGTTGTGAAAGATATCCTGTTATTCAAGTATTTAGGCAATAAATTTTTTCTCTATAAATGTCTATGATTTTTCTCGTTTTTAATCCCAAAAAACAAACCTTATATAAGTTAAATGTTTGAGCCAAATTTCGTTCCGAACACTATCTTTCTTTCAACAGACAAACGGACAGACATATCTAAATATCTAAAAATATTTTATAATTTATTTCAAAATAATATGAATTTTTTTTATTTCAAATGTCCAAAGTCAGCACTCTGAAATTAGCATGAAAATTTATATTTTTTTTAACAAAAATAGAATACAATTCTTTCCCTTTTTCTCAAAGTTTTTTTATTAAAAAAATTTCAAATCAATTTAGATTTGCAAAAATGGTGAATTTTAGAAGAAAAATTATGTTTATCGATATAAAAAAATATAACGCGAGTGTTTTTGTTTTCAATTTGTTGACGCTGGGGATTTAAAAATATATTTAAATAAAATTTATATATATATATAGATTTGGCACTAAACTGCTTCCCGCCCGGTCAAAAACGAAAGCAGGTGTTCAGATTTTATGAAAAAGTCAAATTTTCAAAAGACATTTTTTAAATTTCAAAAAAAAAAAAAAATATTAGTACAATATTTTTAACATTATTTCTTACGTATTATATGAAACAAGTATTATTCTTTCATTCCTTAAAAAAATTTTTTAATAGCTTTTTTTTGTCAATTTCTAAAAAAATAAATAATATTAAAAAAAATAAAAACAAAAAATAATAATAATAGTAATAATAATAATAATAATAATAATAATAATAATAATAATATTTTTTAAGCAAAACTCGCCTACTTTCAAAAAACTAATGAAATATTAAAATAGTGCAATTCACTGATATATAATACGTCTATATCGGTCGTTTTAAAAAGATAATATAATAGCTTCAAAACTTATAACTCGTGTCAAAACTTACTAAATTCACTATTTTTTGTTGTGTAATAAATTAATATTCATAATAATCGATTAAATTTATTAAATATTGTTTATTTTTGAAAAAATTAACAAAAATTGTTTTCTAAAGCTTTTTAAATTTTTTTCGGAGGCATGAATCACTGCTATTTATTTCTTAGAACATATAAGAAATAAAAGTAAAAATATAATGCTAAAATGCTTTTTAATGTAACTTAAAAAATTCTTTTGAAGGTTGACTAACCAATCCCCATTTCATACAAGCCCCTTTATGTTTAAAAATTTATCAGAATTTTAAATTAAATATCCCGTTTAATTACCGTAAATAACTTTTATCACAACATATGTATAATTCACTATGCATTTTACAAATTGTTTTTAACCTTTATTAAATACTCAAATATTTGCTAATTCATTTATTAATTGAATTCTTATTAACGCCAAATTTTGTAACATTTGCAATTGTCATCATTAAGTGGAATTAAAACGCCTACTTGTCAGTTTTGTGGTCATTTGACAATAAATATTTGAAATATATTTCTCTTTAGTAGAATATCTAACCCTCTGTACTCATTTTCAATTTAAACGTTTTGCAAAAACAAATGCAAAATACTAAAAAACACCTCTTTCCCTTGAATATTGCCATATCAGGATTGTTATTGTTGGCTTTTTGATTGATATTTTCTTCATGATTGTTTTTTTTTTTTTTTTTTTTTGTTTGGCAAATAAAAGCCACAACATTTAACAAATTACATAGAAAAAATATCGGAAAAAAAGACAGTCGTAATTTCTGGTCTTTGTGTGTGTGTATAATAAACAACAGAATTTCAAGTGTTTTTAATGCACAGCCAAACATATTGTTGGACAAATACCACAGCAAGACAACACACTCGTGCATATTTATAGTATTGCCTTTAACCAGCACTTTAGGCTTACCACCAGTGTTGCCAGTTTAGCTTTTTAAGACTAAATCTAGTCTTTCTATTTTACTTTTAGCCTCAAAATTTTCATTTTAGTTTCTAGATTTTTCTAGCGTTTTTTGATATTTAAAATTACTTTAAAAAGGCTAAAATATTATTATTTGAACAGAGAATTCTTTATTTGATATTACTAATTTTATTTTTTATAGAATCAACCATTTAATCATTTCTTTTATTATTATTATTATTTATTTATTTTTTTTTTTTTTTTTTTTTTTTGTATTTGCTTACACAAAAAATGAACTTCATTTTCATATAACAAAAATTTTGGCCTGCTGCGCTTTATTCTCCAAATCAAAAATAACGAATTTTATGGAATTACTAAATCGATAATTATAATGATTTAATAATATACTCCATTAAATATAGAAACCAATGTGGCCAGTTTAGCCCCTTTAGGGCTAAATCTAGCCTTTTCATTTTGCATTTAGTCTCAAAATTTTCCTTTTAGTATCTGGCTTTTTTTCTAGCCTTTTGCTTCATAAAATTGCCATAAAAAGCTAAATTTTAATATTTCAACAAATAAGAAAATAATTTCTTATTTGCTTTTATTAATTTTATTTTTACAGAATCATTCATTGACGTCGCGCTCATTTTATGGATTTATTTAATCAATTATTATAATTATTTTATAAATATAATTTACAAAAATTCTTTTAAAAGTGAAAAATTGTCCAAAAATTTGGAAATAATTAATTAAAAACGGTTTGTGATTCCAAAAAAAAAATAAAACATTAAGTTACTTTTCACATGAAGTATAACTTAAATTTGTATGAAATTTTGTGGGCGATTTTTCATTGGATCACTTTGTTGACAGCCGTTCTAGTTTTATTTATAAATTTATTACAATATCGTTAAAAAAAAATATTGAAATTTAATGAGAACAAAAACAAAAGGCATTTTTAAATAAAAAATATTAGCTATTTTTTGGCTTTACTTTTTGGGGTATTTACCCTTTTCTGACCTTTTTTAAAATCCAATTTAGCCTCTTTTTTTCTCACCTCTTGGCAACACTGATAGAAATTGTTTATTAACTGCCTGTTTCTCAAAATTTTTTTTTGTTTTAAATGTAAGTTAGACGAGTCGTTTTTGCGCTCGTGTTATAAAAACAGGCAGTAATATTATTAAAAATTCAAGAGAAAATTAAGAGAAATCACTTCAAAGCATTAGTTTTTCATATGAAATATAACTCGAATTTGTATGGGAATTTTTTGGCCGGTTTTTCATTGGGTATTTTTGCCGGAAGCCGTTCCATATTTAATTTATAAATTTATTAAAGTATCTGCAAAAAAAAAAAATCAAAAAACTGCACAGAAAAGAATATTGGAATATATTTTTTAATAAATTGTTTAATTGGTAATGTAAAAAATAAAAATATAAACGTAACAACTCTTCAAACAAAAAGGAAAATATTTAAAAAATTTGTACATATATTTTCTATTACCAATAAAAGAATATTTGACGCTAATTATTAGCGATTTCCAACTAGATTAACTTTGAAAAAAATTAAATTAGGTAAAAAATTCTGCTTGTCAATTACAAGGATTGTTTTCTATACATGTTAAAACTGTTTTATGATTTTAAATTACAAAATGCTTGGCTCCCATTTCATCGTTCTTTTTTTTAAATTTTGCAAACCAGATTCCGATTTTAGGAAAATTCCTTTAATTTTCGATTATTCTCTAAGTACGAGTGCGGATCCAAAAGTCCGCGACTTTTCGAACTTCCCTCGTAGTTATATGAAATGCAACACTATTCCCAACAAGTACCACCTGTTAATAGAATATTTTTAAATTTTGAGCAAGTGTCGTCATTTACTTTGCGTTTAACAGCAAAAACATACAACCTCGTGTATTTTTCTAAAAATGGAAAAAAGTGAATTTCGAGTGCTCACTAAACATTATTTTTTTCGAAAAAAAAAACCGTCAATCAAACCAAGGAAAAGCTCAATAAATACTATGGGGACTCTGCACCATCGATTTCAATGGTAAAAAAGTGGTTTACTGATTTTCGTTGTGGTCGCACAAGTGCAAATGACGTGTGTGGTTTTGATTTTAAATGATCAGCTGGGTTTAAGAAAGTTGTCTGCAAGATGGGTTCCGCGTTTGCTATCAATTGACCATAAACATAAACGTGTGACAACTTCAAAGGATTGTTTGGAGTTGTTTAACCTCAATCCGAATGAGTTTTTGCGGCGTTTTGTAACTGTGAATAAAACATGGATTCATTACTGTACTCCGGAACCAAGTAGCAATCTAATTTTTTTGTGTTAAGTCAATTAAAATTTTAGTTGATTGTGCACAAAATTTCAATTATAAATGTAAGTGATATAATTAAAATTTTGCTTGAAATTCAAAATAATAATAATAATAATAATAATAATAATTACTTCATTTAATTAATGTTATCATATTGATGACGAGAGCAAAAACAAACAAAAATTTAATTAATATAAGCAATTTCGTAATTTTTTAATTTTAATTTTCTCTATGTAAAGAGAAGGAAAAAATTTTTGTTTTATTAAAAAAAATGTTAACTTTCTTCTAGCCTTTTTTAAGGATCCATATAGCTCCCTTTTATCTCAACCACAGGCAACACTGCACATCAACCACGAAATTAAAGAAGGCAGCAAAAATTGATGTAATCGGCCTTTCTTTAAGCCAATTCTAGCTAATAAAATCCAAATAACAAAAAAAAAAAAACAAAAAATTAAAGGAAAATTAACAAAAACCAAAGCAAAGGACAGTTAACTGAGCAATAAAACAATAATCTCCTGGGGTGTTTTAGGGGCAACAATGCTAGGGTATGAGACGACATTTGTATAAATCTTTTAAATGCCCTTTTTTATACAAACACATACATGCATACGTATACCCTTATACTAGGAGACATGTTAATGTGACTTCTTCATTTCCACCACCGACTAATACCAAATATATGTATGGCCAGACCATAAGTGGCCTGACTAAACTGTTTTGAGTAACTGCTTGGTAGACTGTTGTATTGGTCTTTCAATATTGGTTGGTAAAAGTCACTCGTATATCATTCATAAGTCAAATTTAATTGGGCATTTAACCGAGCATACAAAATAGCAAAGAAAGGAAATAAAAAAATCTTTTTCAGAGATGTGTAGACGTCAGGCCAAAAGGAAGAATATAACAACATAGAAAAAAATCTTTAAAAATTTACTTGAAAAAATAGTAATAAAGAAAAAAAGCCAATGCTCGTTACAACTCAATTGTCAATATTCCCTTTTTGTCTTTTTCTCTTTAATAAAAAATAAAAATTATTTCTTTTTTTTCGATTACCAAATAATTGCTTTAGGAATATTGTCTCTAGACGAAATTGTAGTAAGAATATTAAATGTTTTATCAATTTTAAATTCACTTTATTTATCATATGTATAAAACGTTTTAAGTTTTCTTTTTTCTGGGAATATCTTTTAAATCTTCTGCTGGGTTTTGTTTTAACCAAGAGTTGCTTAGTAATAAAATCTCATTTAATATTGTAAAAGGAACTGAATTTATTTAATTTAATAAAATTAAAAACATAAAATATTTGAAAATGTTTTTGTAGGTAAACATTAATTCCTATTGTTTTTTTAATAAAAAATATTGAAAATATTGTCCATCGTAATCTAAGATGTTTTCCTATCTTTTTTATGATTTGTGGACGCTATTCCAAAAAAGCTTTTCATCTTTTAAGGTTAGTAACGAGTCAAGTCAATTTTCTATACCTCGTTATAAAGTAGAACGTATTTCAGCAAGGAAAAAAAATTCAGACGTAGTTAGAAGGGCGAGTGTCTGGCACAGTGGGGTAGAATCGCCAGAAATGGCGTTTAATTCAAGAAATCTGCATAGGACTTTGTTTATTGTAATAATTATAATGCAATAATTATCACATTAGTTCTAAAGGATTTTTGTATATGTATTAATGTGAACTAACTTTTGTTCATCCGGTAAATAAACATCACTTGTGCTAATCTCTAGGTCGTAGATTTAAAGTAATTTAATGAAATTTGGTACTTGAACTCTATTTTAGAACAATTATGCAACGCAACCAAATTGCCCAAATTAAATCATTATTTCGTTCAGCCCCTATATAAATTACTTAAATATATCCGTATTTATATAAAAATTATGACAAGTGATTTTTTATAAGCTAAAATCACACTACCAAATTTTATGAAGATCGATCCATAAGACCCCTGCCGGAATTACTTTTACGACCACAATTCTTATATAAATATAAAAATTTAGTAAAAACCTCTCTTATGAAACTATAAATCTTGCAGCCAAATTGCACAAGGATTGGTCCATAAATGTCCATAGTTTCCATATGATTATGTTTGTGCATTGTCACTTTAATGCACAAACATAATATGGAAAAAAATTACTCTAATGTTACACATTCATTAATAGAAATATATGAATGCTTAGAAAAGGATAAAGATTTGCTTAAATTTGGGAAATGTGGCAACCCTATTAAAAATAAAAAAATATTTATTAATTATTTTTATAAATATATTTTGTGTATAGATATTAGTAAAATTATACAGAAATATTCATAATTTTCTAAGTAATTATTCACGCAAAGCTAAAGGCAAAAGTTGCAAGTTTGTAAAAATATAGTCATATATACAATAAATTGGAAATATAAAAGTTAAAAGGCGCATATTTCTGAAATGAGGCATGATATTGACTTGAATCTTTTTGCAGAAGATCAGAAATTATATGTGCTAAAGAATACATATTTTTAAAATTTTTTCTGCTATTTAGAAATAAATCAAAGAAAAGGCCCAATTTGGGGTTTTTGCAGAAAATAAAATTTTTTTAATTGTAATAACATATTTGTTTATAAAGATATCTTAATGAAATTTGGAGGAAATGTGGATCTCATTAATGTAAATAAAAGCGCGTTAACCAAATTTCAGTCAGGGGTAGGGTTTTCCTGAATTACCAAATAAACTAATCAAAATTCCCAAAAATGGGATTTTTTACATTTTTGGCTATAGAATCCACATTTTTCCGAAGTCCCGTAGATTTTGATTTAAAACTTTTAACAATATATTGAAGATTCTTAAAATATATTCCGCTTATCGATTCGTACTTTGGGATTTGAGAAAATATGGTCTAAAATCAAAACTTTCATATAAAATGGGTCGAATTCGGGAGGGTATGTGCCATGACCAGTTGAGTTATTGGGCTTGTCTTTTATCTTAAAGTCATCTCTGTGAAGTTACCTTTCAGAAAAGTGCAAAATTATTATATAGTGCTAAAGAAAATTTTAGATAAAAAAGAGTGTAGATACTTTTTCGGCTAAAAAAACACAAAAAGTCGTCTTTTTTGGAATTTTCAAATTCAAAATCGTTTATTTTTGGCTTCGGTAAAGATATCGACTTCAATTTTTTTTATTCAATAGATAATTTTGTTCTTTAACTAGATAGGAAAAAAACTAATGAAATCGGTCGGAAATACTAGGATATATGTGAAAAAAACTGGACCAAGAACATACAAAATTATGGTGCTTAAAAATTCAAATGCAAATAACTTGAAAACTATAATTGATAAATATAATATGTAAGCATGTTTTTTATAGGTCTTATCAGGGCCTATAACAATATATAATATTGAAATCGGATGAGAAACAAAAATTTGGCAAACGATTAAAAATTTTTTATGTCAGAGGTACCTAAGTTTGAGCCCCCTTAGTTCAGCCCTTAGGGATTTGTTGTGCCCCCCTTCCAAACTTAACATTTTACACTCCTCCGCTACGCCTATACCAAATTTCATAAAAATCCAACCTGCCGATCAGAAGTTACAGATTTATTTCCAAAAAATTTCGATTCTGCCCCACTGTGCAATGTTATCAACTGTTTAAAATAATCTTTTTTTTTTCGAAAAAAGGCCACCCTGGTTTCTTTCATTCAGTAAACTTAAAGTTTTTTAAGTGTTCATAAGTTTTTAACTATGCGCCGGATTTTTATAATTCTAAAGTTTATTACAATAAATGTTGCAAATGATATTATATAACTCAAAAATAACATTTTCGTTAAAAATGTATTTGTAATAATAATGCAATTTACAATTTACATTTTGAAGAAATTCCTACCATTTGTATTTTAAACATTTTTGCTTAATATTGCAGAAAAATATGTTACTACACTGCATAGTGGTGCAGAATCGAAATTTTTTGGTAATAAATCTGTAACTTCTAATGGGCTAATTAAATTTACATAAAATTTAAAACAGACATAGAAAAGGAGTGTATAATTTTATGTTTGGAGAGGGGGCCGCACAGGCCCCTTACGAGCGAAGCTATTAGGGATCAAAATAGGGTACCTCTGCTATTTTGCAGCTTCTTTAAAATTTTTATCAAAATTTAGAGTAGCGTCGTTTTGGTTTTATAAAGTATATTGGTTTAAATTTTTTGGCATATAACTGAGAATTATTTAAACTAGACAAAATAATTTATTTGAAACAATAAAGTCCATAGTTTTTCTGAGTTTTGGAATTCAAATAAATTTTCTGTAAAAAAAATCGTGGTTTGTTAAATTAGGCAAAAATATTTTGCTAAGTATTGGAAGAACTTAACCAAGATTTTGCAAAATTAAGATAATTCATATTTCAAATGCAAATAGCTTGAAAACTATGAGAGATAAATAGACACAAAACATTGGAAAGCGTTTAAAAATATATTCTATGCCAGAGGTACCCTGGCATAGAAATAAATCTGTAAGGATTATAAGTTACGGATTTATTTCCAAAAATGTTTGATTCTGCCCACTGTGTTCCGTACATTAGTAATTATTCTGGAACAAGAAGGTTTTATATCACACATAACAAATTATGAAATATGGTGAATGTTTTCCAAAAAAAAAGTTTTAAAAATTGTGGATTTTTGCAGTTTTCTGTAAATTTAAATCTAAAATTCGACTAAAAATTAAAATTAATTAAGCATTACAACTTTTATAATATTAGTTGTGTACAAAAATTAAAATCGTGAATAAAGCCGTTGAAAAATAAATAAATGAAGATATTCAAAATTTGAAGACTTAAAAATTTTTTTTGGGTGTTCTTTTATGGAAGTAATGATAATTAAAATTAAAATATTTTTAACAGTAGCAACTTTGAAAATCTATAATTCGTGCTATAAACATTTTTCAATATTATAAGCATTTTTTTAATAATATATGATAAGTTTATTAGTAAATAAATGCGAGAAAAAATTCAATTACTAAGCATTTATTTTCGTATTTTTGTTGTTCTAATTTTGTTCAATGTGACACTGTGTATGGGTTGGTTGTAACACTAAGCTCCCTAGTCAGGTACATCTAAAACTACTCTATCCCTTGATTAGCATGGAGTTCCGATATTAATTTTTTAATTCTGACATAAAAATTTCTTTCAAATATTTATGTGTTGTATTTCTTAATCTCATACTACAAAATTTAAATATTCGCTAAAATTTGTTTCCTATACAACTATTTAAAACTTAAATTTACATTTTTAAATCAGTTTTATAGAAGCTTTCCGTATTATCAATCAATATACGAACAGTTGAATATTTAAATGTTTATTTAAATTAAATTTCAGATTTGTCGATTAACTTTTATAAAGCTCGTAAATAAATTCAATTATTATATTGTAGTTTACAAAATGTCATAAAAGTGGGATGTATGTGTATGTGTGCTTATGTATAGTTATACTAGTACTAAGAGTATAAAATGATATTTCCATAATCTGAAATCTTCAACTAATTTACATTCATATATTCAAAAACTATTAAACATAATTTGTCTAGGAGTTTTATAGCCGCTATGACTCTGTATCTCATGCTTTGCCACTACTTAACTTTTAGTCATAGTCATTGTCAGAGTCCAGTCACTGGCACTGACACACTCGCACACACCCTTACATTGGCTTTTGCTGTAATAGACTTGCATATAAATTGATTTTTTTGCTTAATCATTGGCAACATGACGTTTGAACATAAAAAAAACAAAACAATGGAAAAAAATTGGAATATAACATTGCTATCATTATTATCATTATGAAACCAGTTACCAATACAAATATACTAAAACACACATAAACCCTCATACTTTCATAGAAATGAATATAACCAAGTGCAAAAGAACAAGTGGATTTTTTTGTTTAAAGTAGAGGGAAGAGTAGTTGTAAAAATGACTGAATATTATGTATTAAAGTTCTTGTTGTTGTAGTTATTACAAGGATAATAAAAGATAGACAAACAGTAGGATGGATGAATGGTTGAACGGACGTACAAATGGATGGTCGTTGTATGAAGTGACTAACTAACCATTCACTCGTTCAGCTAACCAATCGACCGTACCGTGTAAAAATTTTAAACAGCAATACCAGTTCATGACACACTCATACATACATATATACATATATTGTGTGTGATTGTAGGTATATGATTGTGTGATAGTGTGTTTGTGTGTTAGTGAACTAAGCAAATCAGCTATCATTTATTAAGGCACATTTGCATTTTTAGTTTGAACCTAAAATGACCCAATTATTTTTCTTATATTAAGCTTTCCTTTTTCTCATTCAACCTCTCTCTCTCTCTCTCTTTGATTTTCTCTTTAGTGTACTGAAGCGGGTATATGGACAAAAATATTCGATTAGATAGAAAACGTTTGTAAAATAATTTCAATAATATTTTGTAAAAAAGGAAAGGCAACTGATAACAATGCTACCTAAAAATTATCATAGGATTTACGATGGTTTTAACCTCTGCCTTTGCCCGGCTTTCGGTGACCTTCAGCATCCCAAGTTATTGTATGTTCACAGATAAGATGTATCTTTGATCTGGGTTAACAGGTTGGCTACGAATATTATTGGACAAACGTTAAGATTTGGTTGGGATATGATGTTAGCTTATTTTGACACTACAATTGGATCTAATGAAGAACCCAAATATAATTGTTCCAATATAACCTAACTTAAGCTACGATGGCCTTAAGGTATTTATGTAATGCAACTCAGATAATGTTATAATATTTTTAAAGCAACTATCCGAAACTATATTTTCTCTCACCCAATCAAAACAGCTTAGAAATATTTGAAATAAATATAACGCATTTTATAGCTTTATTATCATGTAGTCATACATATTTTTTGTGGTAAGTAGTTTATAATACTTGGGGTTTTCCTATAACCCACCAACCATTATTCTTGTTCAATTTCAGCTTTTTTCAACAACAGCAACAACAACTACAACAATACTAGCTCTTACATGAACAACAACTTTAGCAGCAGAAACAGAAGCATCCTACATTAAATCACCCCAACCATTTATGTGAAAAATAACCTCTAATATCCCTTAACATTTATATAAACTCCCATAATCTGATTCTATTTCTTAAAAAAGAAAAAAAAAAAAGAAATTTGTAACTTTTTTTTTTTTTTTGTAAATGGCTTAAGCTTTTTATTCCTATTTGTTTCGGTTTTGTTTTTCTTTTAGTTAGTCCCTTTTTCTTTTTTATTTAGGCTTTTGTATTTTATTTTTTTAGTTAGACATTTTCATTTCATTTTGGTCTCATCAATTTGTCTTTTTTTCTGTTGTTTTGTAGTATTGTTAGGATTTTTATTTAAGTAATTTTTCTCGTAATTTTTTTCCATTTTTAGCTTGCCTTAGGCTTAGGTGCTGTTTGTCTTTTTTTGCAATGGATTTTTATTATTATTTTTATTTTCTTTATAAGTTTTTTTTACTATTTTTGGTTATTTTTTCGGCTTTTAATCAACACCATTAAAGTAACCAACATTATCCTCATCATCACCACTACCTTCATCATACTTTGTAAAGAAATACTGATTTTGTGGTCATGTATTTAGTTGTTGTTATTGTTAGGAATTATAAAAGAACACTCATAGAAAATTTAATGTAAAAATTTCTATAGAAAATTGATTTAGTTGAAACTTCATAAATGTTTTTTGGGTGATTTTTGGCTTTTATATGTTTTTTATTTTTTATTTATTTTTTTTTTAATTATACTCGTGAATAGTTTCTATGGTTCATGAAATATGCATATAAACAATATAATAGTCGATTTAGTAAGTCCGTAAAAACATTTTAATCATTTTTGACTTGAACAATCAAGCACTGCAGGCGAAAATTTTTATTGCATAAAAACAACCTCCATTTTTTACGAATAAATATACAAGTTTGCTTAAATAGATGATTCTGTAAAAATAAAATTGGTTATAGCAAATAAGAATTTATTTTCTTCGTTTTTGAAATACTAACAATTTAGCCCTTTTTGAGGCAATTTAAGACTTTTTAAAGCTAGAAGCTAAAACGAAATTTTTGAAGCTAAATCAAAATAAAAAGTCTAGATTTTGCCTTAAAAAGATAAAATTAGCAACACTGTATACACAACATCGTATACACACTGCATATTACTTCATATTTGAAACTAATATGCTCAAGGTTTTAAAAAATGGGTAGAAGGAAATGCCCACCTTCCATATATTCTGAAATTAAAAACGGATTTTTTACTAAAATGCTGGTGAGAATTCTATCAAAATTTACGATTAAATATAGATTAATAATGAGTCTGACAATTTTTATTTGAATCAGAACAAGAGCTTGCCTACATTCCATATGTATATCGTGAAATTGAAAAAAGTATTTTAGCTAAAATACTAGTCTGAATTTAAAAAAAAAAAAAGAAGGAGGTAGTAATTGACATTTTTCAGCAAAAGTTTTTTGGTTCTCGGTAATAGCAACTACTTATTAAAGTAGTTTCTTGGTAATAAATCAGTAGTCAATATTATAACGGCACAGTAATATTGAATTCACGTAGATTATTTGGTCAGAGTGCTAGATTAACAACCAGAAAAAGGTAAGTATAATTCAGTCCCATTCTGACTCCGTTAGTTTTTTAGCTGCATAAACAGAAATGTTTAAACATAACGAAATATATTGAATAATAAATCCTAATCCTACAACTTCCACGTGGCATAGTTTAAAAATGGACCGCTTGGAAAAAAATATAATTAATACAGTTCAGTGTAAAATTATGGGAGTTGATGCATAAAGGATTTATTTCTTTAACAACCACTTTTTCTATAAAAATTATTACAATAAAAAAATCTTACTATGAAATATAGTTTCCATTAATAAGTACTTCTTATACAAATTACTTTTTCCATTGTGGCACTTTTTTGATTTGATTTATATGTTTTTCTACTTAAAGGTACCTTTTTTTCTTTGTTTGTTATACCCTATATAGGTGGTAGGGGAATCATGCCTTTGTGAGGATGTTTATAACGCAGAGAACAAATCTTCCTACCAAACCTTAAAGTATGCCATTAGACTCAGAATCATTTTCTGAGTCATAAGGCTATCCACCTTGAAGAGTATATCGCAATTTTAAAGATAATTTGAAGAAATTTGATATATTATATGATACAACGGACTATTGAAACTGGCTATTTCATCTAGCCCCCATACAAATACACTCTCTGGAATAGGGGTTTAGCGCTCATAATTACCTTACATATATAGATATATTTTTAGTTTCATATAAGTGTAAATCAGTAACCAAATTTTATGAATATCGGTCCATATTTGACCACAGATCCTATATAAGGCCCTCTTCAGAAAATCACTTTAACGTGTTCAATTAATCCTCTATAAATGATAGTATACTTCAACCAAATAAATTTTATGTAAGTAGAAAAAGTAGTGAAAAAAATCGGCTCACTTCCATGAATCACATAAAAGTGAATAAATCTCATAAAAATAATCGTAGAAACATAATATTAATTTACGTAATATTTGCTAGAAATATAAATTACATTTTTGCAACGATCTGTCAACAATTGGCCACAGATCCCTTATAAGAACTTCCCAGAAATTATCATGTTGACGATCTTATCCGACTATAACTTTTCTAAATAATTGTTTCTTGAAAGGTTTTCTTTTTCCTCAGATGGGTACTTTTTTTTGTTAAAAAGCAATTATTTAATTAAAGGTTATTTTTTTTTTTTATTTAAACCTATTTTTCATAAACAACTATATCATTTTATTTCCTCAAGTGTAATTGCTTAATTTTTATTTTTTATTTCTACTAATTTTTTTCGTAAATTTGTAATACATTGATGTAATATATTAATGTGTGCTTACGTATTATTTACGTTTTGCTCTTAAAATGTATTGTTCTCCAGTTCTTCTCATCTGTACACCTATGTATGTAAGTATATGTAGTCTACGTGTTGTTGTTACTGTTGTTTTTCTGATTTTACTTTGGCCTATAGCCAATTTATTACGAGTGTTAAGTAGTCTGAAACAAAGTATCAAATTTTGCTTTTTCTACTGCTGATTTTCTTGTATTATGAAATCAATGAAAGATTTCTGTTTCCTTTTCTTGCGGATCTCTTTAAAACATCTTGTTTGTATTATTCATCCTGAACTAATCCCTTAAATAAGAGGTTAAAGAAATTAACCAGAAATGAGATAAATAAATTCCCTAAAGTATAAATAAAAGAAATTAATTGCGCAAAAGAAAAATAAGAAAACAAACTAAATAAAATACAGAATTTTTGCAATAAAGTAACGTTAAGAAATATATACATAAAAAAGATCAACCACAAATTTTTTTTATTTAAGTTTTGTTTTGCAATTAGCTACGCGTTTTTCTTTTTTTTATGTAATTGGCTGTTTTTATAAAGCTATGTAGTTTTGGTGTCTGTCAAAGATTTTTATGATATTTTTTTTTTGTTTTATTTGTTTTCCTTATTTGTTTAATGTGTCTAAAGTGTTTCCTTTTGTTTTTAGGCCAAAAGAGCATATATTTAGCCATATTAAGTTTTTGGCTTTAAGCTGTTTTTGTATGGTGGTAAATTTTTTTGTGCTCCTTTCAAAGGTCTTAAACCATGTGCACTTTTGTATCTTTAGCATACAACTAATATGTATAATGTCCCAAGGATAATTGTTTTTTTGTATGTGGAAAAACAGCTGGAAGCCGAATAAGACAACTATATGTATCTCTAAATTTATTTGTATGAGTATGTTTTAGGCTTAAGAATATTTATATTATATCTAGACTTTTGTATAACGGAGAAAGAAAATATTTTACCTAATGGACTCTTATATAAATGTCTAATTTAGAAGAGGGAGAACGTAAAAGAAAATAAATTCTGAGAAAGAAAAACAATAGTTTTCATTAGTACGTTTAAGGAATTTAAATGAAATATAACACGGTGCTACAAAATAAAAAATAATAATAATAATAATAATAACACACTTGGAATGTAACATAGTGTAGTTTGTAGGTATTTGTAGTAGCAGATTATTACATCACGTTTAGAATTTTTAATAAACCTATTTTTCGAAATTTTCAATATACCCACAAAAATGCTATCCAATTTAGATTTTTTTAACAGCATTAGAAAAAAACATTTAATTCTTTTCAAAAAGTATATACTTTTTATCTACAGCAAATCTGTGTAAGATATTAAGTACAAAAACTCATTTTTTTTTTTTAATTTTCAGTCATTTTTGACCCATATCTTGTTAGAAAATATATATTTTTCTTATTTTTTCCTAATACTATATATAATCAGGAGTATCGTGAGTCATTATTTGATTAAATTGGATTAGAGTTGTAGAACATTTTTTTCTTTTGTTTTTTGTAAATTGTAAAACTCAGAAAAAACTGTTATTTTAAATGTATTTTGTTGTTGCCTTATTTATGGTACACAATAATGGTAAAATACACGTAAAATCATAAAAACAATAACAATTTTTCTTTTGTTCTACAATTCTTATCTGATTTTATCAAACGATAGCCCATTTCATTCCTATAAAACTAGAGCAATTGGGAAAAAATTTAAAAAAAAAATATGTTTTCTAACAAAGTGTGGGTCATAAATAGCTGAACAATATATATGTATAAAAAATTAGGAACAAAAAACAAGTTAGAACGCTATATTAAGCTGTGCCGAATCTTTTGTAGCCTCCACCACTTTAACGACAAATAAAAAAATTTACGCCTTAAAGTACGCTCTCATATTTTCACATTTATACTTACAAAAATAATGTACGTTTTTTACACTTAGTCATTACAAAGCTTCTATTTCCAATTAAAAACGTCCAAACATACATAAAAACGTTGAGAATTTTTAAAAAGTGTTCAAAAAAGGTAATTTAAAAAAATGCTTCAAAACCCAAAATCTCTTCAAAAATTTGTTTTTTCGATAAAAAACGGAAACAAAAAACATTGTATTTTAAGTAAACCTACTACATTTAATTTTACAAAATAATTTATAATTTTTATTATTACAAAAAAAAAGTATTTATTCATAAAAATATTTAACATAAAATTATCTTTTTACTGATTAAATTTCTATACTTTTGTACGAAGTCTTCACTCGGACTTCAGTCTTACAAATACCCATCTAACAAATTCAAGACTGAAAGCATGTATTTATATGTGTTGACTTTAAGTTTTTTTTCATTACTAATAATTTAGAGGCACTGCTATGAGCCAAAGTAAAAATATAATAATACAGTTCAAAAAAGATTCGGCATTAATTGTTTTAAACATTTGTTCATAAACTTTATCATTAGCTTTAGTTTTTAACAGTTTCAGTTCATTTATAAATTCTTCGGGGGGGTTTTTTTACAACACTATATTTTGCAACAATCTCATAATTATTAATTTCTTCGTTGGAATTAATATATAATGGGTCGGGTTTCTGTTCATTTAGCACATAGTCTTAAAAAATCGCCATTTAGATCCGTTTAAAAAAATGGCCTAAAAAGTGGCCAGGTGGTTGAAAAAGGGCAATTAGCGACTAAAGTCGCCAAATGGTAACGTTGATTGTGTGCATGTACAATCAACAACTACTGCTTGCTTATACAAAAAGCAATACACTGAAAGTCATTGCAATGTTTTCATACATGTTTGTGTGTATTTTTTTAATAATTTTTTTCAGATTTTTGCATATAACTGGGTGGTTTATGGACCGGCATGGTTAATTCAAAAAACTGAAATTTCAGAAAAATATTTACAACAGATTTGTAGAAAAACAAACGCTTCACAAATTCCAAAAATGCCTTTTGACCGATATCTCAGTTACTAGTGAACCGATTTTATTCACTTCTTCCGCAAAAACATTATAAAAAAAGATTCCGAATTTTCTGAGCAAAAATTAAGTCGCTAGCTTATATAGGGGCTTAGAGAACTCGAAAACAGATACGTTTTTAGAGGCCTTTTCGGTTTTTGGCGATATCTTGGCCATTAATAGACAAATTTTGTTGATTTTTACTAGTCTCATTCTAAAGAATATTCCCTATAACTTGATGTATAACACATAAATATATATCTAATAACTGGGGCTTTGTAAAAAATGATTCAGATTCAGATGGAAATCGTTATATCAATTTCCTTATCAATAAGTATCCAGAAAGTATATACCTTAGATGAATATTGTAGAAAATACAATCCGAATGATAAACTTATATATATCCTTTGCATCTGTGGTGAAGGATATAATAAAAAATAAATTTATATCTTTAATATCTTACACAATTTTGCTATGTATATAATTGTGCATGTATTTTTCAAAAAGGGTGAGGTCTTTTCTTTCCAATGCCGTATAATTGACAGGTATTTGAGATAAAAATTTTTCGTTGATATATCGAAAGTTCTAAAAATAATATAATAATCTACTCACTTATATCTGCAAACTACACTATGTTACATTACAAGTGTCTTTTCACTGTAGCACTGTGCTATTATCCAATATTATATGAGTTTGGAAATTAAAGTGAATTAGGATTTATGGTAACATACGTTCCCAAATATTTGTCAATATAATTTTGTTAGTTTTCAAAACACAAATTCATACTCTAAAAATATTTCTATTCATAAAATAACTTTCAAAAATATTTTTTTTTATTTAGAAACTAATTTAAAAATTTGTATCTAATATTATCTTCTGTCCTTTGTATAGAAATACATTATTTATTTAATCACTATATTTATAATCATAACTACCAGCGTTGCCAGTTTAGCGTTTTTAAGGCTAAATCTAACCTTTTTATTTTGCTTTTAGCCTCAAAATTTTCATTTTAGTTTTTAGCTTTTTTCTAGCCTTTTTTAATTCTTAAAATTGCCTTCAAAATGCTAAAATGACAGCATTTCAACAACGCAGAAATTAATTTTATTTATTTTATTTATTTATTTTATAATTACAATACAATTACAAATTATATTCTAATTCTAACCGAGCGGAGTAACGAAGACCATAGCTCGTTGTAGTGAAGCAGACCAGAGTCTCTGGTGGGAATCGAACCCACAACCCCCAGACTGATAGACTAGCTCACTACCAACTAGGCCATCGGGGCACCCGAAATTAATTTCTTATTTACTATTACTAATTTTATTTTTAAATAATCATACCTTTAAGCATTTTTGTGTTTATATTCACAATAGTATAAAAAATTTCACCTGCGGCGCTTCATTCTCCAAATATAAGTGACTAATTTTGTGGAGTTACTAAATCGATAATTAAAATTATATTTTAATATACTTCATCAATAGTAGAAACTATTTATGAAAATAATTTAAAAAAGATCTAATTAGAAAAATCACCAAAAAATTTGAAAATGGTTAATCAAAAAGGAATTATAGTTCAAAAATGATGACAAATTACTTTAAAACATTTTGTGATTTTTCATATGAAATATAAGACTAATTTGTATTGGAGTTTTTTAGGGGATTTTTTATTGTTATTTTGCTAGTTGTTATTTATAAATTTATTACAATATCTCTAGAAAAATTTCAAAAACTAATGAGATTGAGAAAAAATAAGTTTCTAAATTAAAAAGAATTAACTTTTTCTGTCATCATTTTTTGGAGCATTTAGCCTTTTTTGACCTTTTTTAAAGTTCAATTTAGCCTCTTTTTTTTTCTCATCTTCTGGCAACATTGATAATTATTGCTATCATTGTAAAACTCAATATGTTTTTTTTCTGCATTTGCCAAAAAAGAGCTTGTGTATAAGCTTAAATAATAAATTTTACCATACACATACATTCAAGCTTGTATAATATCCTTCACATATTTAGTAAATTAATTTTAAAAATGAAACACATGTTTTTCTTATATATACATACAGATATAATCTCTCTAAACAAATACGAGTTTTATATGTGTTTAAAACATATTTATAAATTTTTGCGTATTAAATAATTTAGATACTCAAATGATAAAATTGTTAATGAGTTTTTCTTTTATTTTTATTAAAAAAAAAAAAATAAAAACGATATTCTTACAAAAAATCATTAAACAAGAGACCTGACATATGAAAAAGTATATATAATTTTATGAGCTGCTTCCGGGCTGTGCTACCATCAAAATCAAAAAAAAAAAAAAAAAAAAAAAAAAAAATACATACAAAAAATAATATTGCTTTTAACTGAAATTGTAACAAAATGTGGAAAAAATATAAAATGTTTATTTTTATTTTCCAAAAAAAAAAAATAAAAGTTTTTTTCCTGTTCCCTGGTAGGCATTCAAACAACAGTTATATATAAATATAGGAAAGAATAATCGTTAGTACTCGTAGTAAGTTGTGTAGCAGAAGCAGACAAGAAGAAAGCTTTTATGTTGATTAAATTATAAATTGTGTAAATTTTGTTTTACGCGAGCGACAAACAGATAAAATGTACCATAAAATGTATTATAATATTCAAACATAACACTTACATGTGTATATATACAAAATATGTATGTGTACAATTTGAAGAAAATATATGTATGAGTATGTAAAAGCATTGGTATGAGTGAGTATGTGTTAAAGTTTAATATTTGTATAGTTGAGACAATTTGTTATTGTACAAATATTTAAATTCACGTAAAAGGAATAGGGTTAGAAAGAAAATTATTAATTTTATTCAAAAAAATTTCGTACCAGATTTTGGAGTCAACCTTTTTTACTTCGCTAGGATAGGCCAAAAGTACCACAAAAAAAAAAAGACAAAAATACTTTTTTTTTAAATATTTACCTTTTACTTTAAAAGGTACCCTTTTTATTGAAAGACATTCATTTTATTTCAGAATACTAATTTCCTTAACAGATATTTTCTCATACAAATGAACTTTTTTCGTTAAATGTGAAAACCAAAATTCTTGGAAGTTTGACCCACATAGTTACTAATAATAATATTTTGAAACATAAACATAATATAAGAAAATGAAGAATAGATTGGCATTTCATTGGTCGGGAGATGAATTACATGCATCTAGATTGGGTACCAAATTATATTCGACTATGTAACTCTTTTCATTTCAGATTTACTAAATCTGGTAAAGGACAGAACAAGGTGTTCCGGAGGTCGATGTGGTAAAGGTACGAAGAAGCAAAAACATTCACGTCAGGGGCAGGTGGTGGGTTTTACCTTAAATAGCCATGCTAGCCACTTAAGAAGTAGAAGTAGAAAGCAACAGGGAGAAAAGCCGAGTGAAGACGCCACAGCAGAGCAGGCCAGTAGCAGAACTGACGAATCATGAAGGTAGAAATGAGAGCAAAACAGTAGAGAGGAGAAGCAGCAGAGAGAAATACACAGAAGTTTTAGAGTAGCAGCAAACAGAGAAGCAGACAAAAGATTCAGACACAGCAAACAAAAAGGAGACAAAATAATCAAACTAGAAGCCACATACACAGGCAATCACACATAGATCAACTAAACTGTTACAGCAGCGAACATAAAGAAGACAAAAGAAAAGAAGTTTCGATGCAACAACCGCTATCGGTTAAAACAAAGTGATAACAATAATATTAGTTTTAAGAAATTTATATAAGCCAGTATAAAGTTACAGTGGCTATTTCTTTTCTATTTTTGGTGCTGGACAGTGAAGAAACCAGACGTGGTGATTAGAAGGTTAATAAAAAAAAAAACAAAATAAAAGAACGAAGCAGTGCTAGGGAAAAAATAATAAAGTTGGTTGAATTCAACGTAGAGTATGCTGATTTACAATCCGTAAGATTAAAAGCTTCAGCAGGATTTACAATCTGGTTGAAGTGGTGGTAAGTACTGCTCAGGGTCAAATGATAGATTATTTTCTTGGAAAATACAGGAACCAGAGAAATCTCGGAATACATCCAAAATTTAAGAATTAGTAGGTGATAGTAAATAGGAGGTGTAGAACCGGGAAGGTAACACGGAGGCTTCAGGAAACATCACTGTCTCAACCAAGAAGAAAAAAATATAAAGTAAAAAGATAAGTAATAAAGAAACAAAACTAGAATCTAAATAAAAGCGTTGCTATTTTATGTAAGAACTATGGACCCGACTGAGTATACCCCAGCTACAAACCCAGGTAATCAGGAGTTCCTTATATAAAATGAATACCTTTCATTCGATATTTTTTTCTCTCTAAAGATATTTTTACATTAAAAATGCATACATTTATCAAAAAGTTTTTTTTTGCGTTAAAAATATGCTTTTTTATAACAAAAAATTTTATTCAATAAATTATAGTTTTCCAATTAAACCTCATTATTTCATTAAAAAACGTTAAATGTACTTTTTTCATTAAAAGGCATTTTTTTTAAATCCAAATGTATTTTTTCACCAAAATGTACTTCTATCATCATTTTATTGTAAGACAGTATTTTTATTGCCAAATACCCACTTCTGTTACAGAAACACAAATTAACTTTTTCATTAAAATCAACAGTTTTCATTCGAGCTATTTTTTCTTTTCTTCGCTAAAAATATTTTTACAATAAAAATACATTCCTTCTATCAAAAAGAACTTTTTTCGCTAAAAAGGTACAACGTATTTTGTTTATTAAATTATAGCTTTCCACTAAAAAAATTATCATTTCATTAAAAAATTAGTTTTTCGTTAAAATTATTATTTTCTTAAAAGGCAATCTTTTCACCAAAATGTACTTCTATCATTAAAAAGTAAAAAGTGCTTTTTAACATTAATAGTAACATTAACATTAAAAGGTTTTTTTTATCACAAAAACGTACGTTTAACATTAAGTGGTATTACTTTTTATAAGAATGTAGTTTTATAAGTAAAGGCTACTTTTTTATTTATAATGTACTTTTTCATTATAAGACAAATTTATAAATAAAATTTATTTTAAAATTATAAAGTACTTAAATGGTATTTTTTCATTAAAATTACAGTTTTTTCATTAAAAGGCGGTTCTTTTTATTAAAATGTACTTTTTCCTCAAAGTTTACTTCTATCATTAAAAGGTACTTTTTTACGTTAAAAATTATGGCTAAAATCAAAAGACTCTTTCATCAGTAAAACTTACTTTTATCATTTGGAGATACTATAATGTAAAATGTTCTTTCAAAAGTACTTTTTTCATTAAAAGTTCTTTTTTCATAACTTATTTTCATTAAGTTATTTTTTAGTTAGTTTTGCTGGAAAATATTTTTTAATAAATCATATTTTTAAAAAAGTTTTTTTTTTTTATCATTAGACTTTTCTTGAAATGCTATTCTTTTCATTAAAATATACATTTTCATAAAGAGGCGCTTTCTTTCTTTAAGAGATTATTTTATGACTAAAACGTACTTTTATCACTAGAAGGTAGTATTATCAATAAAATTTATTTTCATTGCTATATTATACTTTTGTCACTAAATGTTAATTTTATCATTACAAATTATTACTTTCTCATCGAAATGTTATTTTTTCATTAAAAAATATTTTTTGTCGTTTTTTATCAAAAACTAATTTTTGTATAAAAAGGTACTTTCTCAATTAAAATTAAAATTTTTTATTACAAGATAATTTGTTCACTAAAAGGTAGTCTTTTCATTAGAAGGTACTTTTTCCAATAGAAGTACAGTTTTTTGCTGGAAGATCATCTTTTTTTAAATTATGTTTTTTCCCAAAGTATTATTATTTTTTTTTTTATTAAAATATACTATTTGTGTTAAGAGGTGCGATTTGAATTAAAATGTACTTTTTGTATTAAAGCGTACTTTTTTTATTAAAAGTTAGTTTTGGTATTAAAAGGTATTTTTGGTAATAAAAGTTAGTTTTTGCATTAAAAGGTACTTTTTTATTAAGACGTACTTTTTATGTTAAAAATTAATTTTTGTATTAAAAGGTACTTTTTTGTATTAAAAAGTACTTTTTGTATTAAAAGGTATTTTTGGTATTAAAAGTTAGTTTTTGTTTTAAAAGGTACTTTTTTTATTGAAACGTACTTTTTGTGTTAAAAGTTAGTTTTTGCATTAGAATGTACATTTGTATTAAAAGATATTTTTTGTAGAGTTAGTTTTTGTATTAAAAGATACTTTTTGTATTAAAAGGTACTTTTTGTATTAAATTTAACTTTATGTATTAAAATTTACTTTTTGTATTAAACGGTACTTTTTGCATTAAAATACTTGTTGTGTTAAATGGTACTTTTTCACTATAAGAAATTCATTTTACATGCCTTTTGAAAATCGTGGTGTGTACAGTATGCCCTGGCTTTAACCCTTTGGTATGCTACATCTAAATCTTTCCAAATGCTGATAATATTAAAGTATGTGTTCTATATCATCAAATTAGCCCACCCTTATTCTTTAAACGCTAAGTGTACTTTATCACAATAATTGTATATAAGAGTTTGTGTACATTATACTGATGTTATAAACTGATATGCAAAGTCAGCAGATAAAGAAGTTCAATTTTCTTTATGTACGCGTTTGTACAATAAGTAAAGATCTACGTATGCATGTGTATGTTAAAAAGTATTGTTAATATTTACAAAAGAAATATTTGTCATGTGTGTGTCTGTATTATAAATACAAATAAAAAAACTCACTTTTTTAATACACAATCTTCTAAGTAAAACATGTTAAAGTTTATTGTCGTATTATACATTTAAAATGTTATAATGGAAGGAGTGTATATATAGGTGATGAATGACAAGCTTAAAGCATAAACTTACACATTTAAATACACACACTCACACCGTGACACAGACAGTTTTATGTCAATTTTAATTATTGTTGATTTTGTAGCTAAACAAAAACTTTAGTTTAGTTTATTTTAGAGCGTTAAATTTACATTTTTGTCTTTACTTTAATGAAGCTTTTTTGGTATTTATCTTTTACTTATTTTGATATTCAATTAAATTTATTAGTTTATTTTAATGTTATACTAAACTAATTTAATTAATTAAATATTTATTTTTGTTTTTTCTCAATTTACCTTTATTTATTTGGCAATATTCTAGCAATTTATTTTCTCAAAAAAATAAGAGAGAAATTTATTTATTTCATATTTTAATATGTTTTTAATATTTTAATTGAATTGAAAAATTCCAAATCGGAAGTCAAATATTTTCAATTTCCTCTATGAATATTAATTTTAGTATCCTATATGTGCTTATGGTTATTTTGTGTGAATGTTTTAGGTTTTTGTTTGCTTATTTTGTGCACTTTTTTACAAATTGTTAATTTAATAAATGTTTTTTAAAATTTATTTTTTATAATAATATTATATGCTAAATATTTGTTGTGTAAAAAGTAGGTTTGGTTGAAGTGATTGGCTTTACATTCCGCCAAGTTTATTAAAATGTATAAATTGTGTAAATATAGCCAATAAACTATTTAAAACAGAAGTAGTTGATGACAACTGAGGCGTTTTATTAGATCATATATTGGCATTAACGTATTTCCTCTGTTGTTTTGTTTCACCGGTTTAAAGGAAATTATTTAATCATTTTAAAGTAAAATAAATAATATATATATTTTTTAATATATGGTAAAAACTTTATATCATATAGAGCAATTTTCTGAAATTTTAAGGTCTTTTTTCAATTTACTACTTTCACTAAAAGTTACTTTTTATATAAATTCACTATTTATATTATTATTATTATTATTATTATTATAATTATTATTATTATTATTATTATTATTATTATTATTATTATTATTTTAACTAAAAAATATTTTTTTTTCATATATATTTATATATATATATATATATATATATATATATAAAAATATATATATATATATATAAAATATTTCAAAACATATGTATATTCACATATATGTCATAAAATCTATTGTAAATGATAACACAAAAAAAAACATAATTTACAAATTTACTAATTATAATAATTATAAAGTTATATACAAATATACATATTATTAGTCATATGCCAGAAACAATGCGTCTCAAGCATGTTGAAATTTAAAGTCTGTTGAACAACCTAGAGAACTTCTTTGCCAATGACCATTTTTAGGGAAACCAACAAGTCAACACGACATCTACGAAATGTTTTCAACTCACGTTTATTTGGACTCATGGAATAAGACAAGAAATACTTTTCAATTGAAACAATTGTAATCTTTAAAGAGACATAGTTTTCTATATCGTAAATATAAGAAGACAGAGAATTACAAAACCAATCAATGTTAACAATTATACTCAGATATTTGCCTTCTTTTGCAGCTATGTATTTGTTCACAAAAGATCTTCGCAGAGACTAATTTAAAGAGTCTATAAAATTTTTCCATTTCGTTTGAATTTTTTCTTTTATTTATTTATTTATTTATTTTTTTTTTTTTTTTTTTTTGATTTTTAAATGTCTGGACATTTTTTTAGAATATGTGCATTAGACTGCACCAAAATTTAGCGACTGTTGAAATTTAACCGTAACTACCCTTAGAATCGTTCATTGCATTCAAAAAGGTTTTGGTTGTAATATTAGTGAAATCGAATATCGTTAACCCGTGCCGCATTGGACCTGAAGTTTGTATGGTGCGTTTATATAGAGATAATATGACTTTTTTACAGTTCTTTAGAAAAAATTAACAATTAAATACTTTGTTTTGTATACAATGTAAAAAAAATTTTCCCATTACGGGAGATATTTGCGATCAAAGGGTACAAAAACGTACGTTTTTTGATGTTAATATAACATTTATAAATAATAAAATGTCCTGAAGTACATTTTTATGTATCTTTATTGATTTAAGAGTTATGTTGCATTTTGTGTTTAACTTATTATTTCATACATATATGGTTTCGTATATGAAAATTGATTTCATATGTGAAACCATATATGATAAAAATTTTTAATGTCTATTTCCAAATATGACAAAATAGTTCATATATTTTATCACATATATATTCATATATTGCAAACTATTCTATATATGAATCCATACGGCACCATATATAAACTAACATATAACAATATATCGTCATACATGAGTCATATATAAAAATATATGTTTCACTAAAAGGAGTATTTTTATCAAAGAGTACTATTTGCATTAAAAGGTACCTGTTTAATTATATAACCTTATTTTAATTTAGAGTTTTCTTTTTTATTAAAAATTACTTTTTTACTTAAATGGTGTAACATCTCAAAAAAAAAAAAAGATCATTTAACACCCCATAAATTATTTATATATATATATATATATATAAATATATAAATAAATATATAAATAAATTTAAAGTAGGATAGGGCTCAAGGTGGACCGCTTTGGGGGGTATATATTAGGCCTAAATATTTTTTTATATAAGGTTAATTTGGTATGGGAAAATCCGATAATAAACAAAAAAATTTATTTGCCAAAATACTGGAAAAATTTTGTATCCTTCCCCTAGAGGGAACGAAATTAACCCAAAACATGTCACGGGACTGGTTTTCTTGTGATAGGGGCCGATTCTTGTTCTAACACTTTCTATAAGCCAGATCCTTTTTAACCACCTTGGAACAGGTCACAGAACTAACCCAAGAGAACATGTTAAGTGTCGATTAATATAATATAAATTTGGTAAAAATTCGAAAATTATTTAATTTCTAAACAAATTTATTAATTTTTTTATATTAATATATAGTTTTATATTCTTATACCGAAATGAACCCACTTACTTTTTATTTATCTCATGTCTTATATCCTTACACGCTAACCACTTAGCCACAGATTGTTATTGCGTGCGTGTTGCTAAATGCACATTTAACAAACATGCTAGAAATTTGCTCTCAACTTATACTTGGTGAGGGTTAGATATAATTGGTAATCGACGGGTGCTTTGTAGCCAACTGACAATAATTTCACAAAGGGTGATATCTCCAGTTCATACTTTTCCGCCGATATCTCTTGCACAAAAGCTTACACGTCAACGTACAAATAGTTCAAGGATTGTTGTAAATTCGGCAAGCAAAGGTGGGCATGATCCGCCTACCTTTCATTTTTCACTTAAAATTTCAAATTAGAGTGACACAAAAAAGTTGCAGATTGTGGTTATAATAGATTCGGCCAAGTCAAAAATAACATTATTAATTGTTTATTTCCTCAAAAATCCACTTTTATAATAAAAAGTGTTTTAGTTCTTGAATGCTACTTTCTTTTTTCACCTAAAGGCACTTTTTTCGCATAAAAAATTTTTGGTTACTTCAGAAAATCATAAATGATTAACAAAATGGAGAGATCGTTAGGATCAAAAGAAATCATATCTAATTCTTTTGTACATAAGAAAATTTAAAGAGCAGAGTAAGAGTAAGAAAAATTAAATGAGCAGTGTTGCCAGTTTATGTTTTTTAAGGTTAAATGTAGTCTCTTCATTTTTCTTTCCAGATTTTTTCTAGTCTTTTTTTTTATATATTTTTTTTTTTTTTTATTTGATATTACTAATTCTATTTTTAAAGAATCATCCATTTATGAATTTCCATGTATTTATTCGCACAAAACGTAGAGATTTCTTATACTTAACTCAAATTTTCGCCTGCGGCGCTTTATTTCTCCAATCGAAAATAACAACTAATTTTATGGAGTTACTTAATCGGTTCTTACATATTATACGTCTTTAGTCGTACAATATATTTGCGAGCATATTAAAAAAGAATATTATAAAAGCGAAGAATCATCCAAAAATTTTAAAATGCTTAATAAAAATGGAATTAGAGTTCAAAACTACAAAAAATCACTTCAAAATATTGGGTCGTCTTACGTACAAAATATTACCCAAAATTGTATTTTGGACGGTTTTTTATTGGCTTATTGTGATGGCAGCCTTTCTTTGTTTAACTTAAAAATTAATTACGAGATCTTTGAAACAAATATAAAATAGAGTTCAATTTACCCATTTTTTTCACCTCCTGCAAAACTGATCATAAGAAAACTCCACTTAAAAAAAAAAATATCTTTTCTTATCGTTCCACTTTACTTTTTTCTTGAATTGTACTTTTTTCCTTAAAAGGTATTCTTTAACAAGAATTACTCTTTTGTAAAAGTAAATTTTTCCTTAGACAGTACTAGTTTCTTAAATTTTAACTTCTGAATTATTATTTCTTAAAACACCAGTTTAAAAATCTTAAATAAGTGGATCGAAATGCCATTCCCATGATTTATTTTTAGTGTCTTAAGCTTTACTTTCCTGCCATTAATTAAATCTATTTACATTGTGTAACATTATTTAACTTTAAATCCTAATTTAATCAAAACAATTTCAAATTCCTTAATTAAGTTAAAAACAATTTGCAATATGTTTGGTTTTTACTTAAAGTTTCTATTGTTATTGTTGTTTGGATTTTTGCACTTGTCCCTATTTTAAAAGTTTTTTGTTTTGTTTACACTTTGTGTTGTAAAAGTTAATCTAAATTCAATTGTAGTACTTAGTACACGTTCTCTCTCCCTATTTATTTTTTATATTATCTAAAAAGTTCCCGTTATATTAGAATTTATATTTTTTGTGTATGTGTAGGTGGGAGTCAGTGTTTATTTATTGTTTATGGCAGCATTTTATTAAATCATTATGTTTTTTTTTTGTGTGCTCTCTCTTCTAGTAAACATAATCTTCTTAACTTATATAGAGAGCGAAACTATGAGGAGTATAATTTTTACAGTGTGAGTGCATAATATGTAAAACCTCGACATTATTAATATGTTAAAAAAAATACACTAAAAACAGAACAAGTTTTGTTTGTTTATTTAATTTTTGTTGTTGGTTGCTGTTGTTAGCAAGGACTCTCATACCCCTTAATATATATGCAAAAATATATATGCAAATCTATCGCACATTTACTTCAAAAACGTCATAACTCAAAGAAACTAGTTCTAAAGAAATCGCACTCAAAGTTTTCAGGTGCTATTTACCTTAATAGAAAAATCATCAAGAGAATTTAAGAATATTCGATATTTTTACAGAAGACAGAGATTGATATAATGCGCATTTCTACATTATTAACTCAAAAAATTCGTTTTTGGAGTTATGACATTCTTGAAGTAAATGAGCGTTATATTCTGTGTTTGTGTATATATGTAAAAGCATATCAAGTGAAATAAATAATTTGCCATAAATATATTGCAGGCGTTAAACATTTATTTTCCGTTTTTCTAGTTTGTAGTCTTTCTTTTGTATTTTACACTGACCTTTACTCTGTTTTTTATTCTTTTGTATTTAAAATTAAGTTCATGCAGTTCACTAACTCTGGCAGACAGTGTGTGTTAAAGTAATTAGTACCGGATGATATTTTCTTTTATTAAATAATATTAAATAAAATAAATGAAGTGATTTCAGAAAATATTACAATTTGTTTGATATATTCTGAAATATAAAGATGTAGCTTGAACTCTCCACAACGGTTGTGGTCAGACTGATAATTTAAGGTGTCGGCTTTTTCACATTTGTTTATAACTTTTGAACGCATGGAACCAAATGTATAATTTTATTTAATAGTTCGACACTGATGTTATCAATTCCTCGTTGTTGATTTTTGAACGCAACATACACTTTGAATACGTTGATATACTATTGCTACTGAATGGTGTCATTTTGTACACAGATAAATCTTTGGGTGTACCTAAAAGGTTACGATATCGATACGATATAAATTTAACCTATCCCAATACCATTACCCTCAACTGTTCACACCACAGTACAAATATCATAAATACATACATATAAAATAAAATGAATGTTTGAGTATATCTGTTAACCTAGTCTTTTATCCTTTTGTGTTTTGTTATTTCTATATATGAGTGTATAGATATAAAAGTGTTAAAGTATGTGTGAATGCTCTTAATTTAATACAAACAATAATAAAAAAATTATGTTTGTTATGCGTGCAAAGAGTTTATTAAATAAATTGAAAACAATAGAGTGTGTTTTTAAATTATTATATTTTTCATTTATTTCGTTTGTTAGAAAAAACATACAATTACAAATTAAATCATTTATTTATATTTTTGTTTAATACACAAGAACAATAAACAGATATTAAATTAAATTTTATAAAGTTTTTTCTAAGTATTTATAGATTGATTGATATTATAGATAATGATATGAAATGAATGGTAAGCACAGATAAGTATTTATTTGTGAAAATACACACATACACAATTTTAAGGATTAATATATATTAAGAAAAGAACTTGATTTTAACTTAATAATATTTATTTTAAATTATTAAATTAAATTTAAAATAAAACAAAACGGGTATTTAATATATTGATTTATAAATCACATACAAGCTTAAATTTTATATAAAAAAATACTAGCTTGTTAAAGTATGTTTTATATTAAAAGAAATACTTTATAAATTGCACTCAGCTATAGTGAAAAATCACTCAAATTTTTTCTATCAGTAAAATTTGTTTTTCATATTTTTTTCACATATGTTTTTCAAATCTGATTTCCTAAAATTTTTCATCTTATAGATTGATTGAAGTTTTGTAATTTCGTGACACAATATATTCGCTTTAAATATTTTTAAGTGGAAAACCAAAATATTTTTTAGCAATTTCTTATAAAAATCAGGTTATTTTAAGCATTAGTAGATAATTTAGATTTTAGACAAAACAAAAAAAAAAAAAAAAATAATAATAATAATATTTTAAGAGCATATTCCGTTTATAATAGAGTATTTGTTATGTTTTTTCCTGGCATACTTTTGCTTGCCCTGGTTGTTACTACTTTTTTTTTTTTTTTGTTAAAAACTTCAAAAGTAACTGATATTTTTGGTCCTCGCTTAAAATACATGAACAATTTATTGATAAACCCTTAAATAAAAAATGCAACAAATTTACATCAAAATCCAAACATTGAAGAAGAAAAGGAAGTCTAAAATTGACTTATCATTAAGGTAACTAAGAGGTCTTTAATGCATGAAGTACACTCAGTATGTATTTCTTTCGAAATAGCTCAAAATTTAGAGGGTGTTTTGATTTTTTTTTTTATATGATATCCTCGAGATGGTCGTTGTTAGGTAGTTTTATGAATCAAAAGGAAAAAGAACATTCTGTAGCAGTGTTATCTTTAATTTTTGCTTTTTATTTTTTTAAAACCATCAAATTGTTTTCAACATAAAAAGTCAAATATTCCAAAAAAAAAAACAAAATATATTTAACATTTTGAAATTAAATCGTAAAATATTATTCGTAGTTCCCTCAACTATAGTTTTTCAAATAAAACTAAAATTTATCACCAAATTCTGACATTCATGAACAAATTCTTTTTAGTTATTATACAAAATTTTGCTCTAAAGTCCTTTAGGTCATCATAGCTAAAATATATCCAAAAAACACACAATTAAAATAAATTTATATTTTCACTTGTTGCAAGTGGAAAAATGGTCAAAAAACTTAAATAATATGAAATAATTCTCCAATGACAATCTATGGTTTTAAGTTGCAGCCTATGGACACAAACGTTGGCCAATTTGTAAAAATTTACAAAAACGCACACTCATACACACAAACATATTTTTGGCCACAATTTATAAACAAAAGTTTTACACATTTTACTCGAACATTATTAAGAGCGAGAAAATATTTTTCCATTTAAAGCCATCATCATTGAATGAAATAAATTCAAAATGTAAAATGAAAATTATCAAATATTTTTTTTATGCTCACTTGCATTCATGCAACAAATGTTTATGCAAGTCCATTGTATGTTGCATGTAATTTCATATAGATGCCTGCGTTTATCAAGAGAGTTTTAAAATGCTTTTGTTTAAGTGGGTTAGGGTGGCAAGTACTTTATTTTGTTTTGTTTTAAATGCTATATTATTTTAGATTTGGTATATAGATCGATAAAGTTAATTGAAGAGTTGTTTTGTTATGGTATTTTTGGGTGGTAAAATGAAATAAATAAAAAAGGAATTCAATATTGTTTTTAGTGAAATATTTAAATTAGATGCAAGAGGATTTGAATCCTAGAGGAATGCTTTTGTGTTAGTTTTTAATGAATTTTCGGTAAATTTTTATCTAAAATATTTGCAGATGAGTGTAATTTTTAGTTGGTTTTCAAATACTTCGTTAAAATTTATATATTCTTTTGTGTAAAAGAAATAGACTCTTATAAGAGTATGTGTCTTTTTTTTACGTAAATAATATTATATCTATAAAATTGATCACTCACATGATTTATAATATAACTGAGAGACATGAGCTAAATATTATTTATCCTTAAAATCAGAACTTCAAAATGTTTTTAATGAATTTATAAAAAGTTTTAAAGAAATATTTTTGGAAAATTCATTTAAAGTGCTTTCATGCAATGTTTTGCCACAAATTTGTTTATCATCAGAGTCAATTTTTTAATTTATGGAACTGAGGATTTATACTAAAAAATTATTTATTTATGTGAAGCAATTTCCGCAGTTTACGTATAAATTAGTTATCATCGAAGTGCTAAATATTAATTTTATTATGCTGCGTAAAGGATCGAATCTCATTTTCGCAATTAGCAGTTAATAAAATTACTTCCCAAAAAGTGCACTTAGTTCTATTTTTGAAGTAGTGAAAAAGTTTTTTTTTTAATCAAGCACATGCTGTTTTTTTTACTGGGTGTACAATAAAAATAAGAAAAATAAAGAAGTGGTAACATTTTTAAATAAATTAAAAATTTAAAATGAATATGTGTACAATTTTTGGAGAGTATGAAATCTGTACGGGATATGAGATTCTAAAGATGCTAATTTTTGTAGTTGTTCATAAATAAAACTATTTAATGTTTGTTAAGTTAAAAATTGTTCAGAATTTTAGTATCATTATGGACTTATTTTATATTCAGATGCTTTTTGAAGAATAAAGGTAAATATTCTTTGATTATTTTAGACTTTTTGTGAAATCAAAATTTCTGATGTCAGTTATTGTTCTTTTTGTTGTGCAGATTTTGAAGATTATACTAAAACAATTGAATCTTATCCACTTTTTGCAATATTCCTAAAGGATAAAAACTTCTGCCTTATAAATTCCATATAATGAAAACTTCATTTGTGTATTTCATATAAAAAAACGAACAAAGTTCATTCACTAAATACATTGAAATTAGAAACTAAAGAGGACCACAATATTCCTTTTTTCAAATTTTTGTTTCCTTATACACATTATAATCCGTAGTAGATAGAAGATCCTTTTATCAATTCATAAATACAAATACTTATGATCACGAATCCAACGAGGCTGACATTTTGAAAAATTATGATAAGGCAGCAAACTAAAACATCACATTTATTGAGGCTTCCTTCTGAAAGAGGGAACTTCTGTGAGCTTAGCACGGCCACCGCTTGGCTGGCACAAGATGGTAGCACATCCCGCACATACAAAAACGCCTTGAGCGTGAGTGAAGACAGTAGTGATTCTGTAGCAGCCGGGGCATTTAACGTTCATGAAGTAGGAGTTGGAATGTTTCACCAAGCACATCAACTTGTGTTTACGCTTCTCTTGAGCGTGCAAAGGATGTAATATACCTTTGGCTAGCGTCATGTTTATACATTCACAGTCAACACGGAAAAATAGCATTGAAAAAACATAAGTATAAATATACTTAATATATTATATATTTTAAATACATATTTTTTGTAATAAATATTTTAATTGAAAGTGCTGAAATTTGATTATATTTTATTTTATTTTTTGTAATGGATTGGAGCTTCAGTTAACAATTGAGTTGATTTAACTAACAGTTTGATAACTATTAATAAAAATTACAATAATAAATCTTGTTAAATTCATTAAAAAATAAATTGATATATATATATATATATATATATATATATATATATATATATATATAAATCAATTAATTTCACTTAAGTAATATTATATTTTTGATGATTGAAGCGAAATCAAATAAAGTTTTAATTGATATAAATAATTTTGTAATTGAAATAATTTTTTCTTTGTATATATTTTTTTATGTAATTGTGTAAATCATAATTTCTTCATTAATTTTCATGATACATATGTTAATTTAATCGTAATATTTGCATAATATTTAATTTGTCACGAAAAATATCAAAAAAATTATGGATGTTAAAAAATTATAAATAAATAAATAATTTTTTTTCTGCAGCCATACATATTAAATTTAAAGGTGGCGTAATATTTGTTTTTATGTGAGAGATATTGACTGCAATCTTTTATATATATAAATATAAGAATTATATCAGCTAGATCTGTATAAAGTAGGTCAAATTCGGGAGGATCTGTACTTAGTCTAAATGAATGTTTAGACTTTTTTTTAATTATAAAATATGTTTCGGAAAAGAACAAAATCATTATATGTTCGAAAAAAAATATTTTACAGAATAAATTGTATGGACACTTTTTCGACCAAAAAACAAAAAAACTCCTAATTTTAGCAATTTTAAATTCTTTTTTTTTTTTTGGACTCGTAAAAGTTATTGATTTAAGTTTTTTTTTATTCGCTAGACAGTTTTGTTTTTTAAATGACTACAGAAAAATCTAATCAAGTCTGTTTGGAATAATGGGCTATATGTGGAAAAAACTAGACTACGATCTTGCAAAATTAAGATAATTTAAAAGTATAAGAGATAACTAGCATGTTTTTCGTAGGTCTTGAAAGGTATTGAAAGCTTTAGATGGATATAAAAATATTTGAAATCGGGTAAGGTAAATATTTTTTGAATTGCTTTCACTTATCTTTTAACAATTCTTTGTTGTACTGAATCACGACTTTAACTGGTTTATCAATTTAAATTGTTTTTTAATATTTAAGAAAATTATAGATTTTTATGTGAAATAAATTTAAATTTTGCCTTTATTACAAAATAACCATCTAAAATATAACATATTAGGAATGTGTTTATTTTTGTTTTAAAATTTCATAATAAAAAACTCATATTACATCATTAAATAAAAATCAATTTAATAAAAGAACAAGTGAAAATGTTATATTCACTTGTTCTTTTATTATGTTATTCCATAAAATTTTACATTTATTAGATTTTGCTTACTGTAAAAGATGCCGGATTAAAAGTATAAATTGTAATTTAACTTTTTTTGTTTAAAAACCAATTTTGCTCATTTTCAATATCAAGCAAACCTTTTATAAGACAAATATTTGAGCTAAATTTCCAAAAGAATGTCCTTCTCGAGCCTTGTCCTGCTTTCTAAAGACAAACGGACAAACCCAATACACAACCATCATTTTTTGATGGTGGATATAAAAAATAAATTTGATTTATTTTTAAATAAAAGTTAAAAAATAATAAAATTTTAATATGTATTACAACAGAATATTAAATTAAGTTTATAATCCACTAGTTGATTTAGAGTTGTTGGGGTCAAAAAATAACCACTATATCCATATGTGTTTGTATATATGTTGTAACATATGATTTAGAGTTTGTAATATAATTCTATATTTTATTTAGTATTAAAACTGACCTGTCTCAACATCATTACAACTGTAGTAGTTATTTTTGTTACTGTTATTTATTATTGAGGTTAAATTGTTTGTTATTGGGATTTAATAATTTTAAATTTTAGTTTATATAAATCCAGACTGAACAGGCTATGTCATTCCTATTATAAATTTGTTGCAGTAGTGGTTTATTATTTTATAAATAATGGCAGTGGCAGTTCTTTGTGAGTGTGTATATGTAAATCCCAGTGAAATTTATTATTTTAATAAAAATCCAATAAACAAGTTAAACAAAATTTAAGAATGGTATTGGATTATTCATAATATTAAAATAAAAAGGCCCACAAAATTCTATTTATATCTAATAAGTGTCGCTTTCCCAAAATATTTTTTACTAGGTTATATTTTTTTCCCAATAAGCAAAAACATTTCAAATTGAATATTTTTTCATTTAAAAACTTGCAAAATTCCAGCAAAAGTTGTGAAAATAGGATTGAATTTCTTTTGTTTTCAAATTTAAAACTATGCCTTTTTCCAGCAAAATTTAAAAATTTAATTATTTTATTTTTTAAAACTAAGCTGGACAAAAAAACGTTTCTCAAATATTGTCAAGACTTTTTTTTAATTTTAAAATATAATTGAATTAAACATGAAAAATATTTTTTTCTAAACAATTTTTAAAATTTAAATTTTGAATGCATAAATGTTAGATCGATATAGTTTTTACATTAGCTGAAAAGGAAATTTTGCATTCATCATTTACAGCATATTGTTAGTCATATTTGTGAACCATAATGCCTGTCTTTGTCCATTTTGTTGCGACACAAATACGCATAATTATTTTTTTAATATATGTAGAATTTAAAAAAAAAACGTTTTGTTGAACACTTTAGATACTTCTGCTTTTCTCTCCAATTTAAAACACAGTTCACTCTAAATTCATTATAATATTTATTCATACACTAATTATCTATTTTACAATATTTACACATTTTTAATACTTAAAAATAACATTAGCAAGATTTTATTAGTTGTTAAACGTTCGCCACAATAACTCAAAACACTCTCCCCCTTTTGTCCGTAACGTCGGTCTTTTATATCACTGTCCCTATTCCGTCATGTTCCTTTCGTCCTAAACCCAACCTACTAAAAGTCAATCCCTAACTTGTCAATCTAGGTGATCTCCTCCTACCTTTCCCCTCATTTCCTACACTCGGCCCTCCTGACCTTACATTCGACCCGAATGTAGAACCCCACGGCTTCATGTACTCAGCGACAGATGTGCACCTACTGGAACCTTCAAATTCACCAACCTTCTCGACCTCGTAACGTCCGTGATTCAGTTTCTTGATGACCTTATATGGACCTAAGAATTTAGGTTTGAGCTTTAAGCCGGTACCGAACTGTGTGCGCTTAATGGCGACCAGATCATTGACATTATACTGCCTCTCTAAGACACGATTCTTGTCGTAATTTCGCTTATTCTCCTGCTGTATTCTTTGGATGTTCTCCCTAGCTTCTTCTCGTAAAATATCACGTTCTTGTTCCAATTCATAGACCGCTATTTCTTCTAGAGCTGCTCGAATATCAGGATTTTCTTTAATTCTCATATTTAAGCCAGTTAATATTCTAAATGGAGTGTTTCTTGTACTTCTCGACGTTGTGTTATTTATAACTTGCTGTACACGATCAACATACCTGTACCAATTTTGAGGACGCTCGATACATAATTTAGTCAACATTGGCACAATAATTTTGTGGATCCTCTCAACCTGACCATTTCCTCTAGGTACTCCCGTTGCTATTAGTAAGTGTTGTATACCTTCTTCTTCGCAATATTCCTTAAACATATTTGATGTGAATGCTGTGCCCCGATCTGTAATCATCCTGAATGGATTTCCAAATATCACAGACTGCTTCCGAAGACGATCAACAACCTCTTGAGTTCCCGTACTTTTTGTTGGATACAGCCAAACAAATTTGGAAAAAGCATCTACCACCACTAAAATATGATTATACTGCTTATGAGTTGTCTCCATTGGCCCAACATGATCCAAGTGATACGTCATCAACGGTTTATCTGTTTTATCTATAGGGTTGAGAAATCCTTCTTGACGTCCCGCTTTAGTATTAGCCATAATACATTCTATACAGCTTTTAACTATATTCTCACACTTTTTACTCAAATTAGGAATATAAAAAGTTCTCTCTACCAGATCTTGAGTCTTCCGTGCTGCAAAATGCCCTTGTCGATGCGCCATTTCTATAATCTCTTTCTCCATATTTGCTGGTATCACTATTAACTCTTTACCAGAGTCCTTGTGCAAAATATCGTATTTTAGGTAGTAGTCTTCATAACAACTATTTTGTAGAATTTCACGAACTGCTTTGTTCCACTCGTCTTGTAGTTGTGCCTCTTTTATTCGATGTCGCAATGAGTCTTCCATCAGCAAGCATGAAACGCGACTTAATGCATCTACATGACGCATTTTTGATCCAGATCTATGCTCAATTACGTAACCAAATTGCTGTAGAAAAAGCGCCCACCTAGATACTCTTAATGGAACATCTTGTTTTCGCATTGTCATTGTAAAAGCGTTACAATCAGTTACAATTTTTATTCTTATACCCATCACGTATATTCGCCATTTCTTCAAAGCCTCAATTATGGCCAAAACCTCTAATTCATACGAATGGTACTTCTCTTCAGCAGGGGTAGTTTTGCGACTCATAAATTCTATGGGATGCCATTGTTGGTCCTCGGAGTTCTTTTGTAGAAGAACACCCCCATAACCATACATACTAGCATCGGTGTGTATCTCAGTTGCTGCCTTAGGATTATACAATTTCAATACAGGAGCACTAACGAGGGAAGATTTTAATTGTTGAAACGCCACTATTTGTTCATCACCCATCTTGAATTGAACATTCTTCCGTAATAAATCAGAAAGCGGTTTAGCCACTATGGCATAATTAGGTATAAACCTTCGAAAATATGATGTAAGACCAAGGAACCGTTGAATAGATTTTCTATCTCTCAGTAATGGAAAATTTTCCACAGCTGCTGTCTTCTCCTCTGATGGTAGTATTGTTGAATTCTCTATTATATAACCAAGGAATGTTATCTTCTCCATTAGAAACTGACATTTGCTCCATTTTATATCAAGCCCGTTTGATGCTGCAACTTGTAAAACTTTTCGTAACTTCAAAAGACCTTCCGCTCTGTCCTTTGACGGTATTACCATATCGTCCATATATACAACAAGTGTTCCATCCCTTATCAAATCATGGAAAATTGCAGAAATGTAACGACAAAAAACAGCTGGGGAATTGGATATACCGAAAGGAACATACAAAAATTCGTACTGGCCATTATGAGTAACAAAAGCTGTGTACTTCCTGGAATCCTCTTCTACAGGCACATGGAAGAATCCATTTCGCAAATCCAGTGTTGTAAAAACCTTGCACTCTTGTAAACGTTGCAGAATGTCATCTATCATTACCATTGGGAAATTGTCTCTTATTATCTTCTCATTAAGTCGGCGATAATCACAGCAAAGTCTTTTAGAACCATCTTTCTTCGACACTAGAACCACAGGAGAAGAATATTGGGAATAACTTGGTCTTATAATACCCTCCTTCAGCCATTCCTTTACTTGTTGGTCTACGGTCTGCTGATCTACAAACGACATCCTTCTTGGGCTGTGCCAAACTGGAACTTCATCGCTGAGTAAAATCTTCATCTTGACTGGAAATATGTCTGGCTTCTCAGGTTTGTAGTTCTCTAACATTTTCAGTATCTGCACTCTTTCTTCGTTGTGTAAATGACCCAACTCTATTTGATCATATACTTTTAAGTCACCTATTTGGCCTATGGTATTAATATTTGCTAATTCTCTAAAGACATCTTGTAAGGTTAAATTATTGTATCCACCTTCAACTTTAGACTCTGTATTGGAGATTGTTGAGCAGAATTTCACATTATCACTTGTAATGGTCATGTTCACGTATTCTAGAACGTCATTACCAATAACAGCAGGATATAAAATGTCCTGATCCTCAACAACATGAAATGTTATAGTAACGAAAATTCCGTCAAGATTAACATTAGTAGAAAAACAGCCAAGAGTCGTTATATCCTTTTGGCCTATTCCCGTCAACGTTTTGGTTTCAGAACTCAACTTAACATCGCCCATCATCTTCCATAGCTCCTTGCGTAAACAACTTATGTCGCTGCCAGTATCAATAATTGCCATGATTTCACGATCATGAACAATGATGCTTTTAAATATCCTATGCGAAGATAATGATGACAGTGTCTGGACATTATTTTCTTCCTTCTTCATAACCTTTACATTTCCATCCTTTACGTTCTTCTTGCATTCGAAACTTTTATGCCCCAACTCTTTGCACTTGTAGCATATTACACCATCAGTTTTACATTTATTCGCCAAATGTCCTTTGTCACCACATTTGAAACACCGCTTCTCACCTTGAGGTTGATTTAATATATTGGTCTGCTCCTGCTTTGGACGGAAACCTTTCGAAGCTGATTGATGCACTGACCCATTTATCTTTTCGTATACCTTTATTTTGGCCTTTAAATCGTTTATATCTATAGCTTGATATAAAATCGATTTATTGACCTTTGAGTCCGGGATACCCTCGATGAAATATTCTATAGTGCTCTCCTGATCCAAGCTAATTGGTGCACCAATCTCCATCAGAGCATAGAGGTATTCGCGGAAGCTCTCTGTTGATTTCTTTCTACGGCCTTTCAACAATCTATGTACTTCTATCGAGGACAACTGCACCCCAAACTCGTTGCACAATGAAGTTTTCAGAGATGGCCAATCACGAACAGAAATTTGGCTTCGAACAAACATCTTCGCAGCACCTGTTAGTAACTGCCTGGCGTAAATATATTTCTGCAGTTCGTTCCACCTCACTGTATGGGCACAATCTTCAAAGTCACGGAGCCACTGGTTAACCTCCGGCTGGCCTTCTCCTGAGAATTTCGACAAAGTTTCCTCAATATCCCTCAAGGTAAAGGTTGACGGCCCATGATGATACACCTCTGCGCGCTGACCACCTGAAGCCGCTTCTCCGTACTCAGAATTATCATCATCCGCAGTACTAGGGGTTTGGAAGTATCTAATCAATCGTTCCTGCAAACCAGATTTACTACCGTCCGTCGAAAGTCCTAATTCACCCAGCTTTTCCCTCAGCCCCTCTATCGTCAATGTCAAAATGTCACTAAGTTCCATCTCAAAAGAAAAAAAATAAAAAAAAGGTTTATAAAAAAAATAAAAGTAAACAAAAGAAATTAAAGCCTTAAAAAAATAAATTCAAAAATAAAAATAAAAATATATAAAAATGTACACGTAACAATATGTATCCATACAATATTGCACGTCGCAAAATCCCAAAACTAAAAATAAAACCCAAATAAAAAAAAAATGCACACAGCAATAACACAAACAAGTGATCCTGATACGCAATTAAATATGCAAGTAAACCCTTTTGTATCAAAACAAAAAAAAAAAAACTAACGGACAGATGTCGCACGTGCGCACAAGCCACAAAATATAAAAACAAAAAACGGACAAAATTAAAATATCAAAACAATATGCACACAAAATCCCAAAAACAGACAACAACAATTACACACAATTAATAAAACAAACTACGCAATTCTCGACCCTTTTACCAAAAAAAAACAAAACTGACCTAACGGACCACAGACAACACAATCAAATACTTGCAGCTGCAAATTCCACCAAAAAAAAAAAATCTTCAACAACAAACACAAACAACTATATGCTGAGCACAATGCACAAAAATTGACCTAACGGTCTTCCAAAAAAAAACACACACAAAAAAAAAATTAACAAGTGCGTACACAATCTGCACGTGCACTTCAATTCTACACAAACAATTTCCCTGCGAACGATATGAAATTAAAACACGATAATATATCACAACACAAAATTTCTCCTCTGGGCGGTACTTCAGATACACTCACGCTTCGTTGTAGCAAAACGTACTCTCTGCTTTCTCACCCCTTCACTCAACACACCATAAGCGTATATTCTGCAACTCTTTCTCCTATGCTCAGCGTTCATAGGTCGCATACACAAAATACACCTTCTTCACACGTTCAGCTCAGCAGCGCCCTCTATTAATAAGCATATAGCACCCAAACAGCTCATTAAACTCTATGCGCCATCTATGCAGGAAAATTTTTTGGTCACAACACTCACATCTATTGCAAATCACTTCTTAAGTTGTTGTTGTACAGCATATCGTTCACCGTGATGTTGTTGTTGGCTTCCCCTCTTCTGTGTTGTCATCGACAGTTATTTTTCACTTTATCAGCTGCAACTCTCTCTTCATCTCACTTTGACTCACTGTGTTAGTATACAATATTTTGCCGAATATTGTAGTAATCAAAGTATTTTAATGAATACTTTTTATTTCACTGGCTCAGTGAGATCATCCCGGTTGAGCCCCCAATTGTAGAATTTGAAAAAAAAACGTTTTGTTGAACACTTTAGATACTTCTGCTTTTCTCTCCAATTTAAAACACAGTTCACTCTAAATTCATTATAATATTTATTCATACACTAATTATCTATTTTACAATATTTACACATTTTTAATACTTAAAAATAACATTAGCAAGATTTTATTAGTTGTTAAACGTTCGCCACAATAACTCAAAACACTCTCCCCCTTTTGTCCGTAACGTCGGTCTTTTATATCACTGTCCCTATTCCGTCATGTTCCTTTCGTCCTAAACCCAACCTACTAAAAGTCAATCCCTAACTTGTCAATCTAGGTGATCTCCTCCTACCTTTCCCCTCATTTCCTACATATATATAATATATATATATATATATATATATATATATATATATATATATATAAAATCTCGTGTCACGGTGATTGTAATGGGACACCTCCGAAACGGCATGACCGATTTTTATGTAATTTTGTATGTTGCCTACTTTGCTAGAGGCTGCAAAGTAGGCCACAAGGGATAAAAGCTCCCCCTCTCTATATCTTCTTCACTAATCAACCGATTTTCTTGAAATTTGGCAGGCAAATATTGGAACATCTGGCAGGAAATATAGCCTAGGTATGAGAGTAGGTCGAAAAGTATATTTCATATCGCTAGAGGCCGCAAAGTAGGCCACAAGGGGTAAAAGCTCCCCGTCCCTATATCTTCTCAACTAATAAACCGATTTCCTTGAAATGTGGCAGGCAAATATTGGAACATCTGGCAGAAACTATAGCCTATAATTTTTATTATTTAGGACTAGAAATATCTTCTTAACTAATCAACCGGTTTTCTTAAAATTTCTTAAAATTTGGCATGCAGACACTGTAACATGTAAAAGAAGCTTAAAGATAAACATTTTTAAGAAATTCCAACAAAAATCCTCCCTACCCATGTCTTCTTAATTAATTATCCGATGACAGTTTTAAGTCCTGATGGAACTAAAGGCTTTAAATTTTAACATTAAAGGTGTATAATAAAGCAAAAAGGGTAAAGTCATATCCACCCATTTCCACACACTTACAATACATTCGTTATTTTTTAAACAAAAACCAAAATATTCACTAGAAATAAGTTATATATTTGAACACACTTAGACATGTTTGTTTTAAATTTTCATTTATGAAAAAAATTATATTTTTTTAAATGTGAAAAACATTTGAGTATTGTCTTAATATAAAATAAACTTTATATAAAAAAACGTAGCTTTATGCTTTACAATCACCTGAAAATTATATAAAAACTTAACACTAGAATTGTATAGGAATTTTTTTTTTTAATTTTCTTGTTTATATCATAACATATATTTTGTAGTTTCGAATGCAATTTGAGAAATGTGCTATTTATTAAAGGAAATTTTGCAAAAATATTCTTATTTTTGAATTGATGTTTATTGGGTTATTTCTTTTTAGCAAAATTATTTATATTTTGTTTGGCGTTTATTTTTTAAAGTTTTTATATTTATAATTCATTTAAAATCCAATAAATGTGCGGAAGTGTCACATAAATTTATTTTAAACGTCTCTACCATAGAATACAATTAGAAGTTCAACTCTTTTAATTCGCTCACCAAAAAAAAAAAAAAAAGGCTAGGTTATAAAATATTATTCAAAATAAATAAATAAATATAATACTCTCTTCTACTAACACATACAGAGAGATCATTTTTCTTTTTTTGACTGCTGAGTTACATTTATTTAAAATAAGTTGGACTTCTAGTTGTTTTCTATAGTCTCTACCGCTTTTTCTCTTATTTTTAATATTGTTCTCTTGCTGAAATTACTGTTGTTGAAATTGTTGTTATTATTTTGCCAAATTGTCGATTATTATGTTTTTATATTGTTATTAAATGTTAAAAAGTTTTTATATATGTTTAACTCGATTGCATGTAGAAAAATATTTATTATTGGTAATTTTTCAGTTTGGCTCTTGCACGCACTTTAGCACACTTCTGTGCTTTACTCTCATCTCTTGGCTATGGGGTAATTGATTACTTTTTGGATATATATAGAAATATATGAAATATGTGTTTGTAAATGTGACGGGTTATGAATGAGCATTTTTTTGCTATTGATTTCAAACAGATTTTTTTTTTTAATTTAAACCTTAATACTACAGATTTAATAACATATTTTGTTCAGTTTAACATAATAATTGGGAAAGTATTTTATGTTTACTTATATTTATTTATTTATTTATTAATTAGCAGTGTTGCCAGTTTGGCCTTTTTAAGGTTAAATCTAGCCATTTTATTTCGCTATTTAATTCAAAATTTTCACTTTAGCTTGTAGCTTTTTTTCTAGCCTTTTTTGTATTTTAAATTGCCTCAAAAAGGCTAAAATATTAATATGTCGACAGCGAAGAAACTAACTTCTTATTTGCTATTACTAATTTTATTTTTAAAAAGTCATCCATTTAAATTTATTCACAAAAAAAAAAAATCAAAATTATTTATACTTGGTAAAAAAATTTTGACTATTGCGCATCATTCTCCAAATTAAAAGTGCCTTAACTAAATTTTTGGAATTACTTAGGCGATTATTACAATATTATTTTAATATACTTCATCAACCTTTGGAAAAATCTTATTAATGCGAAAAATCATTAAAAAACTTTGAAATGCTTAATCAGAAAGGAAGTATACATATGAAAAATTACTTTAAAACATTGGATTATTTCCATATGAAATATGAACCAAATTAATATGGAAATTTTTAGGCTATTTTTCACTGAGTCATTTTACTGGGTATTATTTACAAATGTATTACAATTTCTTTGAAAAACACCAAAAACTAAAAAATAAGTTTTTAAATTAAAGAAAAAAACCTTTTAGGATATTTTTTATAGTTCAATTTAGCCTCTTTTTTCCCAACTCATGGCAACACTGGACATACAAAGATAAATATTTAATTTTACTTTCTTGGCACGTATGAGTAATATTTAAAAATAAATGTCTTACTCTATATTTTACTTTATATTCATATATTTAGGATCACTATGGTTGCATGTATCGATATGTGTCTTATTACTGGTGAATTTTTTCATTATTTATTTTTTTTTTTTTTTCAATATATTGGACAAGGTTATAAGAATTTTTGATTTCGAGAGTTATCGAAAATGGTTCATAAACGGCGGGTATATAATATAGAAACATTTTGCGGAAAATTAATAATTTTAAAAAATTGAACTCAAATTCAAAATGCATATTTCATATAAAGTATAAGTTTTTAAATTAATATTAATTTTCTAAAAATTCCAAAGAAAAAGAACTCAAATTAACATTAAATCAAAACAGTTGTCTTTTTCAGCATCATTTTTTTTAACGCAGATTGAAAAAAGTACAATTTTTAAAAAGTTTGCAATTGAAAAAAGGACCTATTTTACACAATAAAGTGAAGAAAATGTTTTTTTCCAAAATTTTAAATTTACAGTTCAATCAGAAAAACATGTCATTTGTTGTATGTTATAGTAGTCTAAAAAAGTTCGATTGTTATTGGCCCATAACTTTTATGTTTATGCATTAATTTTGCTCTTCCAAACCCCCTATCATACTTTTAACAAACAGACAGATAGACGGACGTAAGTAGATGGTCTTACTCTCTTCACGAGAGCCCAAAAATAAATAAAATTTTATTGGACCTTAGTATTATTTTTCAAAGAATGTACATTATTAGATTAAAGCATTAATTAGTTATTGTTAGTTTAAAGTACCCATTAAAAAAATCCAAAAAGTAAAATTTGTTCACAAAATAAATTTTTATAAATATAGCAACAACTATTAGTTTACAAAGAAGCTTTTAACTAAAGCACAAAATGTTCCAATAAATACAAATCCATAAAGTACCATTTTTTGTAAAAAGATGTGGTAAAGGAAATTAGTAGTTTTTTTTTTTAATATGTGGGCGGTTCAATAAGTTCGTGACTTTTCGAACTTTCCTTGTAGTTATATGAAATGTAATACTATTTCCATCAAGTACCACCTGTTAATAGACTACTGTCATATTTTGAGCAAGTGTCGTCATTTAGTCATTTGAACATTTGTTCAAACATACAACCTCGTGTATTTTTCTAAAAATGGAAAATAGTGAATTTCGAGTGCTCATTAAATAAAATTTTTTGCGAAAAAAAACCGTCAATCAAACCAAGGAAAAGCTCGATAAATACTATAGGACTCTGCACCATCGATTTCAATGGTAAAATGGTGATTTACGGACCTTCGTTGTGGTAGCACAAGTACAATGACGCTGAACCTTCTGGACGGCCAATTGAAGTCAGTACACCTGAAAATTTCGAAAAAATCCACGATGTGGTGTTGGCCGGCCGAAAAGTAAAAGTGCGTGAGATTGTTGATGCCATAGGTATTTCATATGGTAGTGTGGTTTCGATTTTAAAAGATCAGCTGGGTTTAAGAAAGTTGTCTGCAAGATGGGTGCCGCGTTTGCTCTCAATTGACCACAAACGTTTGGAGTTGTTTAACCGCTATCCGAATAAGTTTTTGCGGCGTTTTGTAACTGTGGATGAAACATGGATCCATTACTGTACGTCGGAGACCAAGAAGCAGTTTAAACAATGAGTTTCTCAGGGTGAATCTGCCCCCCGGAAGGCCAAGGTAAGTTTGTCGGCCAATAAGGTGATGGATGGCCAAGAAAAAAGTTCTTTTTCATTAAGATAATGCACGGGTGCACACGTGTGCAGTCTCAATGGCAAAACTCTATGAATTGGGCTAAGAGTTGGTATCTCATCTGCCATAGTCTCAGGATTTAGCCCATAGTGACTACTTTCTTTTTCCAAACCTAAGTAAATGGCTTGGTGGAAAGAGATTCAGCTCCAACGAAGAAATTATTGACCAAACAAATTGCCATTTTTAAGGACCTCGAAAAATCCTATTTTTTACGTAAAGTAAATGACGACACTTGCTCAAAATTTGAAAGCATTCTATTAACAGGTGGTACTTGATGGGAATAGTGTTGCATTTCATTTAACTACGAGGGAAGTTCGAAAAGTCAAGGACTTATTGTAAGTAAAAAAAGTAAAAATAAAAAAACTAACTTCCAAAACGTTTTGAAAAGGTTTCTTATTTCTAAAAATAACAATTTTCAAAAGAAATTTTTTAACACAAATTTTCAATTAAAGTGTAATATGTCAGAAGCAAAAAGTACCCATTTTCAAAAAATTTCGATTAAAAAGATAATTTCCAAAAAAGTCGAATTTTTAATTAAACCAATATACAAAAGGTACCAAATTAGTAAAAGCAATAATATACGAACAAGTTTAAATTGTTGGAATTGAAGTTTTTTTTTCGAAAAAAAAGAAGATTTTTGAAAAGTATTATCAAATATTTAAATAAGTAATTATTTTCAATTACATAACGTTATTTTAAAAGGTAAAAACATTATAAAGGTAATAATATTATTTTAAAAGGTAAAAAGTTTAGAGGGTAATATTTTGAATACCAGTTTGAGGAAAAGTGTAGTTTAAAGGCATATTAATTTTCGAGACAGCTTATATTTACAAATTCCACCCAAAAAAAAGTTCTAGATATTATTTTTTAAAAGCAAAAATTGCCAATTTCCGAAAAATATCAGTTTTAGAAACAAAATGTAAATTTTAAATATTCAGCTATAGTTTAAAAATGAAGTAAAATTTTTTAATCAAAATAAGGATACATTTTCAAAACACACCCACTCAATTTTTGCAAAAGTTTTAATTTTGCAAAATGTAAAATTAAGGGTTCAAAAATTTTTTAAATGTTTAAATTTTCTTTTTAAATGTTAATTATTCTTTCTTTTTTAATTTCCAGAATATAAATTTTTAATAATTTGCACAATATTGAAAAAGTAACGTATTTGAAAAATAATTTACAAAAAGGTGAGTATTTAGTGTGGTTGTTATTTGTAAAGAATTATCAAAGCAAAAAAAGTATTATTCGCCCAAAGGAAGTAAAATATTCTGTTAAGTCTATTTTTCAAAGCAGGAATTGTCAAAAAGTAGCAAATTTGAAAGATGTTAAATTTTTTGAAAAAAATAAGATTTAAAAAGGGTATTCTTTTTTTCTAAAGTAAAATTTTAAACTAATATAGGAGCCAGATTTCAAAAAGTACCAATTTTCAGTATCAATGCAAAAAAAAAAAAATAGAAATATATAAAAAATGTTAATAAATACTTAAAAGAAAATAAATACAAACTTTAATACTCTAGTTTTTTCAATGACCTAAGAATTCTATGCATAAATTTCAACACAAATTTAAGTTCCTCAAATATAATTTGACTTTAGTTTATAAGATACATTGATTTGTTTCATTTAAAAAAAATATATATATAAATAAAAATGATACATTCATTATCACATTAACTTTAAAACCACTCATATATTTAGAAAACAAATACCTAAACCTTTATTTTATATTTATTTAATTACTTATGTATATAACAACAAAGAAAATGTAATCTATTTTTTATAGTTATATTTTATACTTTTTCTGAAGACTAAAGTAAATACATACATATTAGGGAGTGCCCAAATTAAATTTTTTGGTATTTCATTTAAACCAGAATATGAAGAAAAATATGTTTGGAAAAAATTTTATAAAATTTAAACAAGATTGAATTAAAAAAAAAATCGGAAAAAATCGTTTCGGTATAACTGTTATAAGGTACTTATTGGATTGTTTTGGTCTTATTTTTTTAAATAAGAACAAATGTGTAAAAAATTCAAATATCCACATTTTTTGTGAAAAATTGCAAAATTTTGGACTTGTTTGGTCCTGGTGCAAAACTTTTATTATGTCATTAAATCCTTCGCAAAAATTGTAAGTACCAAAATTCTTTGAATTTTGAGCCACTTAATTATTACGAACAACTTTTCGAAATGTAAACATAGTATAAGAAAATATAGCATACATTAACGTTTTATTGGCAATATAGATGGATTGCATCCATCTATATTGGGCGCAAAGTACATTAGCCTATGTAACTCTTTTTATTTCAGATGTTCCGAAGATCGATGGGACAAAGAATGGAACGAAGTGTTCCGGAGGTTGATGGGGTACACAGGAGGAAAAGCACTCAGGTCATGGGCAGGTGATGGGTTTGATCTTAAATGGCCATGCAAGCCATTTAAGGATTAACTACGATAAAAACGCTGTAGGCAGAAATAGCAGTAGAAAGTAGCAGTGAGAAAAGCCGAGTGAAGACGGCAAATACAGCTGAGCAGGCGAGTAGCAGAACTGACGAATCACGAAAGTAGAAACGAGAGCACAACAGTAGAGAAGAGAAGCAGCAGAAAGAAATACACAGGAGTTTGAGATTAACAGCAAGCAGATGAGCAGGAGAAAGATTCAAATACAGTAAGCAAGAAGAACACAGAATAAACAAACAAAAAGCCACATACACAGACACTCACACACAGATCAGCGAAATTGGTACAGCAGCGAACATAAAGGAGACAAAAGAAAAAGGTTCGATGCAACAACCGCTATCGGTTCGCAAAAAGTGGGGGAAAACTATAGATGTACTCAAGATTTAAGTGGGTACCTGCCTTTTCGGCCCAACCCCATGGTAGTCTTAGCACCTGGTGAGGTACAATGCGCCTACCAACACCCCCATGTGCCTGCAAGGAACACACAGGTGGCAATTAGAGCGACTCATTGTCTGGATAAGTTCAATCTCCCTTAAATTAGGATTTGGAGTTATCTAACCTCCTGCCGCACTGTTGGCGGCGTGTGTTGCCATGCACCACCACATCGGGAGAGTAATCCCCTCCCTGCGATTTAGGTTTAAACCACAGCTACCACGAAACTGCCAGAAGGGCCTCACCAACAGCCAGTCCAGTACAACAACACGGACAAGCAGGTGTTGTTGTACCAGGGGCTAGTGGCTCCCGTGGTACCAGATTGTGATAGGTCATGCCCCGAAGGTATTTTTCTACCAGTATAAACCCCAGACAAGTCCAAGCAATAGCAAACCTATATATACCTGCCAAGCTGATAAAATTCTTAGACCGAAAGGCTAGCCTTAGAGCGTAGCATGACAGGCTTTTTACTCTACCATGTATGAGCTATACATCAATGAAGAGATTTTTTCAAAGGAGACAAGCCGCCGTAGCGGACAGGAAAACTATTTAAGTTTTAAGAAATGTACATAAGCCAGTATAAAGTTACAATCGATCTCTATTTTTTTTTCTTTTTGGGCTGGTGAGTATCCGGTTAATAAAATAAATAAAAGAACTAACAGAGCAATGTTAGGGAAAAAGTAATAAAGTTGTTCAATTGAATATATTAATTCAACATAGGCTATACTGATTTACAATCAGTAAGATTAAAAGTTTCAGTAAGATTTACAAACTGTTGGAAGTGGTAGGAGGTAAGCATTGCTTAGGGCAAAGTTAAAGAAAATTCTCTTGGAAGTTTTCACTCAGAAAATACAGGGACTAGAGAAAGGTCGGATTACAGACAAGATTAATGAATCAATAGGAGATATTAAATAGGAGGTGTATTAACACAGAGGTTTCAGGGAACGGCAGTGGTCTCAACATAGAAGCTTTTAATTAACCAGTGGCTCAATAAATAAAGTTTGTGAAAAAGAAAATACATAAAAGTGAAAAAAAAGAAAATAAAGAAACAAGAGTAGTATAGAAAAATAAGAACAGTGTTATTAATTTATGTAAGAACTCTGGACACGACTGAGTTTGCCCCACAAAAAATATGAAAAAAAAATCCAATAACCCCAAGAAAAGGAAGTTTTTTAATTTTGATCTAGTTCACGAAAGTATAATGTCAAGATGAATATTTTGAAGAACGGTACCTTAGAATGAAGAAAATTTTCATTTGAGCTGGAAACATCGATATCATATTTTCTAACCATACAAACGGGGCCACCCTAACACAAATACCATGTTAAAACAAATATTTTACAAACAAAAACAAACATAATTTGTTTATATTTATGGATATTTAAAAAATCATTAAATTTCCATAAATAAATAATAAAACTGTCATCATTTATTTGCCTCAAACAACAAAATGTTAAAAAATATATAAAATTAAATTCATAAAAAAACAAAAATTAAATAAATATTTTTTACACACAAATACAAAAAAAATTAATATTATTTTAATTAAAACTTTATGTTTATATAAGAAAAAAATTATAATAATAATCATTTACATATGTTGATTTTATAGATTTTAATTAATAAATTACAAACTAACTTGCATGTTATCTGTCAATAATCTTGACAGCTTATTGACATTTATGAAATGAGCAAACGAAAAAAGTCACATACTTTTTTCTCTTTCTCTCTCAATTTCCTAAATGTTTCATAATTATATGAATTTATACTTTTAACTTATGATATCATATTAAAGTTTTTAAATACGAATATTTTGTTGTGTATTTTATAAAAGTTTTTTTAATGATAATTTTAGCATATTATTGCCCTAAAGTTATGACTAATTAACTTTAATATTTATATGATTTCAAAGTTTTAAATAAATATTAGATTTTTGACACAAAAGTTATATTTATTTAATTTTAAAAGTTGTGTAAATTTTATAGTTTTTGTTGATAATTTTATTATAGAAAGGATAATTGGAAAACATAGTATAAATTTTGAAAAGAAATTTGGCAACTAAGCTTTAAAATCGCTAAATGTTTATATAGATTTAAATAATTTACAAGAACTAGAGGTTTAATTTGAGTTTAAAGTCTTGTGGTCAATGATTTAAAACTCCATCTCATTATCTTTTAATTTCCAAAATTATTAACAGATTTAACTAACACACAGTGAGTAAAAATGTGAAAAAAATTGGTAATAAATCTGTATTTTATAAACTACTGGTCGAGTTGAATTCAAATATAAAGAAATTTTGTAGAGGAGGACCTAAGCTTTTGCAAAAATTAATTTCAAGTTATACTGTTATAAAGTGGTAAGGCTTAGTGCCCATAGTCCAATTATCTTTAAAACGAGATATTTAAAGATTTGCATTTTAATAAATTTAATACTAAAAATCTTGGTATCTAAAAACAAGAAACTGTAATGTTTTTTTTTTCTAATTGATAAGCCCATCAGCATGATTAATATTTCGTTCCAATAAATATGTTTTCTTGGTCCTCAAGTGGACTTAGGCCGGTATCAAAATTAGTAAAACAAAGTTCATATTTTTAAAATAAAACTAAGTCCACGAAATAAGTTTATCGGAAATTAAATGATATATAATGATATATTTAGAGCATGGACGCATATATGGTCGTATAAACCATAAAGAAAATTTTACAAAAGACGATAAAAACTTCATAAAATCATAAAATTTATTTTTTTTTCTTAACTTTTTTTCAATATTTAATAAGATTTGTTAAATATCTATCTGTATGCGAAGTTTCGCTAAAAAATACGGATCAGAATATTAAAAATTTTGCGGCTGAAAATAGTTTAAAATGGAATAAAAGATTAAAATGGAATAAAAGATTATATCCATATTCTCTTTAGAAGATTAGGTGTGAATGAATATAGAGTGAATATTAATATTATTTTTTAAAACAAATAAAATAGATATATAAGCTTCTGCTATAAGTACTTACTGTATGTTGATAAAAATGTAGGAATAGGTATTATAATAATGTTAAATTGAAACACATAAAATTTTTTGTATTGATTTAAATAAACTTAAAGTTTTTTAGTTAACAAAATAATGCAGTTTTTTAAATTGAAAAAAAAAACAAATAGGAATTTAATCATTAGTATAAAAAAAAAAACAAATTTAAATTTAAATGTGAATACATTCATATGATTAATTCTGAAAATTTAAACGCCCTTAAAATGCACATATTGTGTATGGAACTAAAAAAATATTAAAACAAAAACAAAAAAGTTATTTTCTATATTTTGCCATTTTGAATAAAAATTTAAATAGAATTATAAAATATTTGAAGCTAGAAATTATAAAAACAAATCCTAATGGTAAGTGCTTAATTATCATCCATATTTTACAAATAATTTGATATTTAGCTTCTTCTAGATTATTTAAAAACTTATGAAATATGTGGCAAGATTTAGCAGTAAAATAGATAAGTAACATTGTTGCTTTATCTCCTACCAAACCTATCATCATATTATGGATCAATTTAAGAATGTTCGTACGGATAGCTTTCTGCAATGCTAGTTAGTTATCCATATAAACTCTATACGTTAATAATACTACAATACAAAAAAATCCTCCTTTGAAGAAAAATATATCATATATGTATATCACGAACAGATTTTTTATGGACATGATCCCCTCAATATAACGATCACACTAGTATAACACGTAAACGGTTTGTCCAATTTAGATAAATAAATATAAATCATGAAAAAATTATGTCTAAAATTACCCTCAAGTTATCTTAACTTTAAGAAAAGTTTGATAATGCTCCGTTATTATATATATATATATATATATATATATATATAGCAGCAAATAAATATACGAGTTTTACAAACCCACCTCTGAAGCAAAATTATGGGATCTCAGAATAGGTCACTACTGGCAAACATCGTAAATCGGATCAGCCGATAACAAATTGCAAAATTATTTCGAACTAATCATAAATAACACCTTTTCAATATTACTTGTTTAACTGCAGTTTAATCTCGTCTATTCTCATCGACATATGTGTTGAGTAGTTTTAAAGTCTTTAGCTAAAGGAAACATAGAGAAAGACTTAATAACGTCCAAAAAACTTTGTAAGTTATATTCAATTAGAACTTTCCTCCAATTTAGTAAAGATTCTTCTTTCTTTAAAGTCGATTTGGTCATTCAGTGAATATGGAAGATTACAAGTAAAATGTAAATGGCTAAAATCATTTACTTATTTTTACATTATTTTGCACAATTGTAGTTAAAAATAAAATATATAATAATTGAAAATAAAAAAAAAAAATAATTAAGTTTTATACAATAATTTTTATTAAATTTTTCGATAATTCAAAAAGTAAATATTGTTTGTAAATGAATAAAAAACTAAATATTATTTTTACTGTTTCATTAAAAAGATTATTGAATTTTATCAGAATTTTCAAATATTCAACTTTGCAAATAATAAAAATATTTTATTAAGAAACATTTTTTAATAAATTTTTGAATGTTTGATTTTACAAATTCAGTGATAGGTCCGATTTCAGTAAAAAAAATATATTTGATTTTATAAATTTTGTAATAGAATACGAAATTTAATTTTTAATGTGAAGAAATAATTGAACAGTTTTTATTAGTATATTGACTGTGTAAACACAAAATCATACTACATCAGTTACACTCATTTTCTCATTTATATCAATACTCACATGTATTTGTTTGTTATATTTATTTTGAGTATACTTTCAGTACAACTCGTGCATGCCTTTAGTATATATACATAAATCAGTGTGTAAAATTTCATAAAGATAAGTAAAACTTTGCCCGCGGCTTTTATATAGGTCTATCTTCCTAAAATTACTTTGAGTATTTTTTTGTATTTATTCGAACAAAAAAAAAAAAAAAAATGGAAATTATACTCAATAAAAAATATTCGCCTATGGCGCTTCATTCTTCTAATCAATAATAACATTTTTTGGACTTACTAAACCGATTATTATAATTATTTTTAAATATACTTTATTAACCAAAACAAAAAAAACTATTTATGAATATAATTGAAAAAAAAAATATAAAAGTGAAAAATCACCCAAAAATTTGAAAAAGATTAATCAAAATGGAATTATAATTCAGAAATGACAAAAAATCACTGCGATACAGTGGGTAGTTTGTCATATGAAATAAAACCCAAACTTGTATGGAAATTTATGGGCGATATTTCATTGGGTCATTTTGCTGACAGCAATTTTATATTTTATTTATAAATTGATTACAATATCTTAAAAAAAAGTTTAAAAGACTAATAAGAACGTGAGAATTAAGTTGTAAAATTAACAAAACAATTCCTAGCTTATTTTTGGTTTTATTTTTTAGGACATTTAGCTTTTTTAACCTGTTTCTAAATTCAATTCAGCCTCATTTTTTCCAATCTTTGGGCAGTACTGATTGTAACGATCTTTAGACATAGATAAAAAATAAATTATGTTTTCATAACAATATCTTTAAGCTCTGAAGTCCCTATTATTGTTGTCACAATACACTGAATTACAAACTCATTTGTATTTTAATAAAGGCTTGTAGCCTTTATTATTAGCAAACTTGCCTGTACTTAGAAATTCGTTTTGTTTTTCATTGAACACAAAAACAAATTAAACAAATCAAGGCAATTAAAAGTAAAATTTTGTATGTAAATATAAATGTAATTTAAAAAAATATCAAAAAGAAAAAAAAATTAAATTAAAAATTTACAAAAGAAAACTGTGAAAATTCTATAAAAAAAACCTGGATGAAAAAATAAAACTATTGAAAAGTTGTAAATATTATTTTATATAAGAATGTTTGGCTGTAAATCAATAATTTTTATTAGTCAAGTATTTTAAACCTTAATGTTGGCAATATTAAAATGCGTTTCAGTATAATTTTTGGTGCTTCCAAGGACAGAAGTTTTTATAAAATTACCTTGCCAATGTTTTATCAAAATTTTAACTAAAGCGACACCCTATGTAGATAATAACTTTCGTATATGATATCATTTTCTTATCAAAGAGGAGTCACAGTTCGGAAAGAAATGTCCCGCAGTTCTAATACTTTTTTATGACGCTATTTAGTACATCCTTTGGGTGTCGAAATACTATCATTATGAAGTGTAAAAAGGTGCAATAAGAAAGTATCGAAATATAATCGCTTTTGTATAAAAAACATGTTTTTAATGAAGTTGGAATATTTCAGGCAGATAATTTTAATTATAATTGAGCCAAATAAATACTTACCTTATACTTAAACACGCTATAACAAATAACTCATTATAACTTTAAATTAAATATGAAATATTTAATAACAAAAATTACTAATTAAAAGTTAACAATTATTTATATTAACAAAAGACTTTAACAACAATATTAATCATTCTTAAAGTTATATATTTACTGAGCGAAATTATGTCATGCTTGTTCTTTTTCTTTGCTATGGAATGTAAACAATCGCCCACGTCAAGTTTTTTAGATTAAAATTCGATACTTGTATGCTTTTCAGCATCCAAGAGTATCAATAAATTCATCTCTTAGTGGATGGATGAAAAAACTTCATTTCAAATGACAGGGTATGTGTAAAACTATATATATGTATGTGAAGCTAATTATACTTTTATGATGGTAACACTTTCGGTACAATTTTATATTGCGGTGATTTTTTATATTATGTTCATTCAGATATTTATATATATATATATATATATATATATAATTTTTTTTTTTTTTTGGTATAATCGAAAAACACAAAAATAGTCTTATCTTGAAGTAATTTTTTATGCTAAATATTAATACAAATTCATATATTTAAAAAAAAATTCATATATTTGAAAATTTTTTCATAAATATTATGAAACGAATATGACTTTTTCCGTAACTTTTTCATAAAAATTAAAATTTTGTTCATAGATATTATTAAAATATTATAGAAAATAGTTAATAATAACAATATATTCTTTAAATTGCAACTTTACAATAAAAGGTTTTTAAAAAGTAATGTTTAGAAATTTATATAAATTTGCTGCCATTATATAGCACATGCATCATTTTGATAAAAAAAAAACGCTTCTTTTGTGTTCTTCTGTTCCCAATGTATGGTTAAAAATCATAAAAAATTCTCCAAAAAAAAAATCTCAAACATGCATACAAAAATTGAAAATATAAATGAAAATTTAAAAAAAAATAATTTTTATATTTATGCACAAACTGTTTTCTGTATATACACTTTATATCTTTTTTTAAAAATATTACTAATTTTTGTCATATTTATTTGAGTTTACCACAAAATACAAACACGCATTTTTGATACATTAAAAAATCGTTTTGAAACCAATACTTTTTTGTAACACAATATTTTGTAGAATGAAGATAAAAAATCTAAATAAATTTATATAGAAATTATAGCTGTCATTGAAGAATACTAAAACATTTGATACAAAAATCCTCTCAAATCCTGTCATTTTACCAAAAAGTGTCACGTATTCATATGAAAACAATATAGCAAAAGGGTAACTGTCATTTTGATGTACATATGTATTTGGAAGATTACTAATATTTTATGGGTATGTAGAGATTAAACAATTTTAGAAGTTTTCTTAACAATCTAACACTCATTATTTCTTTGTAATTACCTAGATTTTAAAAGGCTACTTTAGTGTCAGTTTTTTCTTTGTGCACCTTTATTTCCAGAAGGATTTTCAATAAACTATTCACAAAATATAGAAAAAACACATTCCACTAGTTGTTGTTTTAATTTATACACTGCCTGCCACTTGAATAAGAAATCACATTTTTTAAACTTTATTTAGGTGTATCTCCTAAACTAAAGTTCAGAAAAAAATAATTTTTTGCGCAACGAAATTTCAAAGTGTTGGCTTTAGTTTCCTGTAGAAATAAAAAAATATACATATTTTGTTATACTAAAATTATGCATTTATTTAAAGACATGTATTTCTGTGGTACTATTTCATGTGTCACTTGAATAAGGAATTCTTTTAATATTAATCAGAAAGGCTATGATTTGAATTTCATTCAATATAAACGACTAGAGAATTTTAAATTTGATAGTTTTTAAATAGCTTTTATTCAAAATGGGACGTGGTAAGGCTCTTAATAACTCTGAAAAAGAAAAAATTCTGATTTTGAAATCTCAGGGTCAGAATCCGGTACAAATAGCCAAAAACATTAATAGAGGAAAGACAGTTGTGTACAATTATTTAAATAACGTGGAAAGATATGGAAAAACATGAAAGGGCGTAAGAAAATGGCAACAACTCCAAAAGAAAGACGAAAAATTCTTAGAATTGCATCAAATTCTGCCATATCGATATCAAAAATACGTGAAAAAAGTGCATTCAGTGCCAGTCTAAGAACAGTGTACCATATTTTAAAGTCGTGCCCATATATAGTCCGACGAAACCTGCAAAAGAAAAACCACCACTTAATGAAAAACGCAAATCACAACGTCTACAGTTTGCCAAAAATACAATGACATGGTCCGACAAATGGTTTAAAGTTGTATTTTTCGATGAAAAAAAGTTTAATATTGATGGTATCGACGGGTATAACTATTACTTCTATGACCTAAATAAGGAGGAATTATTTTTGAGCCGCAGACAGAGCCGAGAGGGCAGAATAATGGTATGGGGTGCCATTTCATAATATGGTACCATAAAATTGGTTTTTGTATCCAACAAAATAACTGCAACAACTTACAAAAACATTTCCAAAATTAATGATTCCAAAATTTAATGATTTCTTTGGACCCATACCTTGGACTTACCAACACAACAACGCTCCGATTCATACCACCAGAGCAGTAAAACAATGGATTAATCAAAAAGGTGTTCAACTTTTGGATTGGACCCCATATTCACCAGAACTGAAGCCAATGGAAAATGTCTGGGGTTGACCTCCAAGAAAATTTTATGAAGCAGGAAAACAATTTGAGATGATACAATCCTTAAAGGATGCAATAACGGAAACCTGCACTACAATTTCGCTAAATTACTTAGATTCATTAAACAACTCGATGCCAAATCGGTCTCTAAAAATGAGACTTAGATCACTTTCAAAATAAACAAATTTAATAGTTATGTTAGCTCATAGTTTTTCAGTTTCGAAAATATTTGGAATTTTTTTACAAGAAAGAAAAATTTAAATTGGCATAAAATTGTTACGTAAAAATATAACAATTGCAATGTCTAACACTATTTTTTTGGTAAATGAACTAAAAAAAAAAAAATAATAACAATAACAATAATAATAATAATAATAATAATAGTAATAATAATAATAATAATAATAATAATAATGGATCATATATATGTGTATAGATAAAATAATAAAAGAAGTTTTTAAAAAAAAATTATTATAGATTTGAAAATGTATAAACAGTTCTTCGCTTAAGATGTCAGTTAATTTTGAAACACGGAAGAACTGTTATCTTAACTCAAAACCCAGCAGAAACTGCGGTTGCCATGTAGCGAGTTAAAAAGCCAATAAAGTGGCTCTTAACTACTTACGCATTATGTGAGTAACCTATTATTTGAACACGTGATGATATTAAAGGCAACTTACCTCATATTAGTACAAGTAGCCATTTTAAAAAGCCTTAATTGAGATGTCATTACAATAACTAAATACTTCTATGCTATTCAATAAATCATTGATTATAAAGTACCACAGAAGTCATTATTAGTAGAAACGATAGGAACTAGTTACATTTAATGTTACAAATAACTAATTAAATGTCAGAATATAAAAAGAAATTTTTGTTTCTTTTAATTTTATTTAAAACATAAAAAGAAAATTTTATAAACTTGAATAACAGATTTAAAAAACTCAACAACTATATATATTTTTGGCGTACCAATTAAAGTTCCTAAGTTGCACACGCAATTTTTACCTTTTCGTATATACGTATATAAAAATACATGAAATTAAATGAAAAAAAAAAATCATTAAAAAGTAGTATTTTCAAAAATTTGTATTCAGTATGAAATCGACTTATATATATGTAGAATGAAGAAAAAAGCATTTTCAAAGTTTGACAACCCCAATAAAAATAAAAATAAATTATATAATATTTCAATGGTTTTAAGACTACCAGAAATAAGCTATATTGAGTTTATTACAGATTTTCCAATTTCAATAAATATTTCAGCTCTTACTTTATAGGGTCAACGTTTGTTGGTTAAATTAGAATGGAATCAATAAAAAATCATTCCGGATATATATATATATGTTAATTTTTTATTGAATATTCTTTAGTTTATATTATTTGCCTATGGTAATGCCAAAAGTCATTATAAATATCAAGCTTCTTTTTTTGGGCAAAATATTTTTTGATGCTACCCCAATGTGGCAGCAAATCTAAAGCTTATGGGCTATAAAATGAAAATCGTGTTGATGCAAAAAATAAAATTTTAAACAACTTTAATAGATTTTGTGTTTTTATTTATTTTTATTAATTTTCAATAAATATTTTTTAAGACGTCACACTTAGAAAAAACTCAAGGGATGGAATAAGAATACTTAAGTTTTCAGTCATAAAATAATTTTAAGAACTTAATTACGATTTTGCCACTAAGTGAGCACTATAATACCGGGCCTAGGTCCTCTTTTATGACTTTCATTATTTATTCTTTATTATTATTTTTTTTTATTTTTTATTTTTTTGTTCCACTGTGTAATAGTTAAAAATTTTATTCATCTTTTTCTTAACTATTTTTTTACTTGGACCTATGTTTGTTTTAAAATTTAATTCCATATTAAGTATACGCCTCAGGTAACAATTCTTATTTAATCATAAAAACTAAAGCATATGTTAAAACTGCAAATTTAATTTAATATTTCCATTACAAATATATTCTTGATTAATTTAATAATAATAAAAATGTTTGCAATTAAAAAAAAAAAAAACTAAAAAACTTACCAAATAAACGAGCTGCTAATGTATAAGATGTGGCTGTTGTCAACAGCAGGAGACCGGTGAAACCATATATAATGAGTCCTAGATTATTTTTATATTTCGCTGAAATACGCAAAGCCATCTTTTGAGGTTGATTTTATATCAATTTTTACAAGTCTTTTATAGATTATTAAAATTGTTGTTATTATATACGCGTTTCTATTGCTATTTTCCGTTAACGATTTTATTGCTGGTAAACAATTTACTTTATTTTCTACAATATTTTATGATATTTATTTATTTTGCTTTATTACAGTTACGAATAATTTATATATATTTTTTATTTATTTTATATTTTTTATATACAAATATATCTATATAATTTTTGTGTATGTATTATTTTTGGTTTTTTTTTTAATATTTCGGTGGTTAAGTTACAATAAATTTGTTATTTTGTTCTGCAATTTCTATATTGTTTAGCAGAATCTTTGTTTGTTAGTTTTTTTGGTTTTATTTGTTTGTCGATAAAAATCTTTTGTTTTTATTGTGACAACAATACTATTTTTCTCCTATCTCTCTCTCTTTTTAAAATATTTAGTTTATTTATTTTTTTGTTATATTTTTTCCTCTATTATTTTTGTTGATTTTTATTACATGATTTCATATCAATTTTCATATGTATATGCTATTGTTGTAGTTTTAGCTATAGACTTAGTTTTATTGTATTAGTCATTTGTTTACTAAAATTATTGTTGCTGTTATTTTTAGTAAATTTCATATAAAATTGCATTTTGTTGGCAATTTTTATTTGTATTTCTTGTTGTATTTTTTATGTTATTTTTATTTGTAGATTTTAAATCATAAATTTGTGTGACATTTCATTAATTTAGAAAAGTATATAAATTTTTTTTATCTATTTTTCCTTAGGTTTGTCTGCATATCAAAATCATATACATATGTATATAGTATTTTTGTTGTTATTGCTGTTGTTTGTTTAGCACCAATTTAATTTTACTTTCTTTCTCATTTTAGTAGCAAATTCATTTCATCTGAAATAAATTACAAAAATATTTAAAATTGTTAGAATTTTTTTATGATATTTTTCAAATAAAAAATTCTTTCTTAATTAAGGTTTACATAACAAATAAAAGAAAATTTAGGTAAATAATAGAGTCATTATATATATATATATATATATATATATATATATATATATCTCAAGAAATGAGAAATAATAGTATCTGTTATATATAAAATGAAAATGAAAATATAAAAATTTTAACTTTATGTTCTTTATTTTTTTTTTCTTTTTAAAAAATTTAAAAAAAAATCTAGAACATTCTTCTACACAATATTTTTAACCTCTACCCGTAAAATTTGATTTTCATTAACACAAAGTTAATTGCACGTACTTGAAAGAAAAATCAAGCAGAAATTTCCAATTGATTAAGCACACCAGCAAACAACTGCACAGTTTTTGGAAATGTAATTAATATTGTGTAGAAAACATTAATTCTCCAGGTTTTTAAATGAAATATTTTTTTCAAGAGCAATATACAAGGTATTTTGTTCCAGGATTTTGCACAATGAAGGCTATGACTGTTTTTTATCTTTATGGATTCCATCCCAAAACTACTGCATTAACTTCGAGGCGAGAAACAAATCAAGTCAATTTTGTTATGAATTAATGCGCACTTAATCAGAATCGAACGAAAAAAATAATGGACATTGTCTGCGCTATAAGGCAGGCGGAGCAAAACTTGCCATCCTCTATTTTCCAAATAGATTTTAATTAGTCGCGCAACACGAAACTGAACATTGGAAATTTTATGTAGAAACGATTTTGTTTTCTGTGCTTTTTAGATATAAAAAATCGACTTTTAGATATCTTCTCTATTTAGTTAGACTAAATTATAGTTAAGACAATAATATAGAATATAGTCAGGACTATAGAATAGACTATAGCCAAAACCATAGCCTAGACTATTGTGTTGACAATGGTCTAGTCTACTATCTTGAATATAGTCTAGTCTGTAGTCTTGACTATAGCCTAGTCTAAAGTATTGCCTATAGTCTAGTCTGTAGTCATGACTATAGTCTAGTCTATAGTTATGCTTATAGTCTAGTCTATAGTCTTGATTATAGTCTAGTCTAAAGTCTTGACTATAGTCTAGTCTAAAGTCTTGACTATAGTCTAGTCTATAGTCTTGACTATAGTCTAGTCTATAGTCTTGACTATAGTCTAGTCTATAGTCTTGATTATATTCTTGACTATAGTCTAGTCTATAGTCTGACTATAGTCAAGATTTTAGACTAGACTATAGTATAGTCTATAGTCTTGACTATAGTCTAGTCTATAGTCTTGACTATAGTCTAGTCTATAGTCTTGACTATAGTCTAGTCTATAGTCTTGACTATAGTCTACTCTATAGTCTTGACTATAGTCTACTCTATAGTCTTGACTATAGTCTACTCTATAGTCTTGACTATAGTCTACTCTATAGTCTTGACTATAGTCTACTCTATAGTCTTGACTATAGTCTACTCTATAGTCTTGACTATAGTCTACTCTATAGTCTTGACTATAGTCTACTCTATAGTCTTGACTATAGTCTACTCTATAGTCTTCACTATAGTCTACTCTATAGTCTTGACTATAGTCTAGTCTATAGTCTTGACTATAGTCTACTCTATAGTCTTGACTATAGTCTAGTCTATAGTCTTGACTATAGTCTAGTCTATGGTCTTGACTATAGTCTAGTCTATAGTCTTGACTATAGTCTAGTCTATGGTCTTGACTATAGTCTAGTCTATAGTCTTGACTATAGTCTAGTCTATAGTCTTGACTATAGTCTAGTCTATAGTCTTGACTATAGTCTAGTCTATAGTCTTGACTATAGTCTAGTCTATAGTCTTGACTATAGTCTAGTCTATAGTCTTGACTATAGTCTAGTCTATAGCCTTGACTATAGTCTAGTCTATAGTCTTGACTATAGTCTAGTCTATAGTCTTGACTATAGTCTAGTCTATAGTCTTGACTATAGTCTAGTCTATAGTCTTGACTATAGTCTAGTCTATAGTCTTGACTATAGTCTAGTCTATAGTCTTGACTATAGTCTAGTCTATAGTCTTGACTATAGTCTAGTCTATAGTCTTGACTATAGTCTAGTCTATAGTCTTGACTATAGTCTAGTCTATAGTCTTGACTATAGTCTAGTCTATAATCTTGACTATAGTCTAGTCTATAGTCTTGACTATAGTCTAGTCTATAGTCTTGACTATAGTCTAGTCTATAATCTTGACTATAGTCTAGTCTATAGTCTTGACTATAGTCTAGTCTATAGTCTTGACTATAGTCTAGTCTATAGTCTTGACTATAGTCTAGTCTATAGTCTTGACTATAGTCTAGTCTATAGTCTTGACTATAGTCTAGTCTATAGTCTTGACTATAGTCTAGTCTATAGTCTTGACTATAGTCTAGTCTATAGTCTTGACTATAGTCTAGTCTATAGTCTTGACTATAGTCTAGTCTATAGTCTTGACTATAGTCTAGTCTATAGTCTTGACTATAGTCTAGTCTATAGTCTTGACTATAGTCTAGTCTATAGTCTTGACTATAGTCTAGTCTATAGTCTTGACTATAGTCTAGTCTATAGTCTTGACTATAGTCTAGTCTATAGTCTTGACTATAGTCTAGTCTATAGTCTTGACTATAGTCTAGTCTATAGTCTTGACTATAGTCTAGTCTATAGTCTTGACTATAGTCTAGTCTATAGTCTTGACTATAGTCTAGTCTATAGTCTTGACTATAGTCTAGTCTATAGTCTTGACTATAGTCTAGTCTATAGTCTTGACTATAGTCTAGTATTTAGTTTAGTATGGTCTAGTCTATAGTCTTGACTATTGTCTAGTCTATAGTCTTAACTATAGGCTAATCTATTGTCTTAATTATAGTCTAGTCTATATAATCTAGACTATATTCTTGACTATATTCTAGTTTATAGACTTGGATATAGTTTAGTCTATATTATTGATATAGTGTTGTCTGTAGTCTTAACTATAGTCTTGTATATAGTTCTGGCAAGGCTATAGATAAGAGTATATTCAAGACACTATTCTAGTATATGGTTTTAAATATAGCATTGTCTATATTCTTGATTATAATCCAGGCTATAGTCTTGACTACAGTCTAGTTGATAGTTTTATCTATAGTATAGTCAAGACTGTAGTGTAGATTAGTCGATATTCTTATCTGTAGTTTATTCGAAAATCTTAACTATAGCTTGTATATAACCTTGTTTGTTGTAGTATTGTCTATGTTCTTGAGTAGAGCCTTGTATATAGTCTTGGTTATTGTTTTATTTATATTCTTGTCTGTGGTCTAGTCTATAATTTACTCTAGATTTCAGTCGATATTCTAGTGTTTTTATAAATTTTTACAAGTAAATTTTAAAAACATAATTTCCTCCAAGACCCGTTGTTCCACTTCAATAATGCCTCTCTTGCCTTCTTTTTCAAAAATCCTAAATTTAATACAATAATAGCATTAATAATAATAATAATAATAATAATAATAATAATAATAATAATAATAATAATAATAATATGTATACTCACATTACTAATAAAAAGCAAAAAATTAAAAGTAAAATGAACTTTAAATTGCTTAAAGGAAGCAAAATATAATTAAATAAAAAACAGTACAGAAAAAGTGCTTTATTTAAATGCTCATTATTTCATATTTAATACATCTGCTTAAACTTGATAATCATATACACTTGTTACCGTATGAGAAAACGTATGAGTAAAATAATTATAAAAAAATGAGAACAAGAAGTAGAGAAAATTAATTCATTTTTAATTAAAATGTCAAGTTAGTGTAAACTGAAAATGTGTAGTGAAATGAAAGCAGATTAAACAATTATCAATAAAATTATATAAGTATATATGTATATGTTATTTTAAATAAAGTGTTGCATATTTTAAGTTGTTGCACATATTGTTAGGCGAACTTAAACATGAAGTTGGTTTACTTTTAGTTTTTGTTAAGCACAGAATGTAACATTTAAGATATGAATTTATTTATTATATGTTGCAAATTAAAAACTAATTATTATGTAGCATTTGTATTTTATAATTTTTTGAATTTTATTTTTAATAACTACTTCCCCTTAATTATTATAGAAATTTACAGCCTAATATTTTATGTGATTTAGCTCAGTCTTTTAATTGCAAAAAAAAAACTATTAAATATAGAAAAATTTAAAAAATGATTTACTTATTGCCTTTGAAGAAAAACTGAAAATTTTCTTCTAAGTTTTTTTAAAAGCTAAAATTAACTTTATTTAAAAGTAAGACTAAATTAGTTTAAAACCTGTATTCTTTTCTGCATTTGCTGATATGTTAATTCATTTAGATCTGTATTTGAGGTGATACGTATTAGTGAAATCCTTTATTTTATTTTTTTATTTATTTTTTCCTTAATGTGTCATATCTGTATTTATTTTATGTAAATTCTTTTTTAAATGCTGTGTTAAACATTCATCATCAACATGTTTGTTTTTGTATAACTTTTTTTCCTTTTTATTTTATTTGTTTTTTTTTTTAAGAGCTGCATTCCATTTAACTTAGTTTTTTTCTTCAACATTATTGCAACATACACATTTTACACAACTGTATAAGATTTACTTTACAAATATTTATTCATATTTACAGACACATTTATTCACAGAGTCACATTTATTTCACTTAAAAAAAAAAAGAAACATTTCATACATTTGAATGTATATTGCACAAATGGTGTCCTTTTCGACATGCATATGTGCGTCTTTTATGCGTTTGTGTGTATGTGTACATGACTTTTTTTCTGTTTGAATTGTGTGAGGGAGGAAGGTTGGTAAATAAATGCGTTTGGGTGTTATAAATATGTGTGTAGATTTTTGTATATCTGAATATTTTATATATGAATGTTGTCATTCTTTTTCTATAAGAATTTTTTTTTTTTTTGTGAGAATTGTATATATAATTTTATTTTACACAAAGAAATTGGAAGTAAAAAGGAAAAACTCAAATAAAAAGGCAAATGTTGTTTGCCTTTAGCATTTTTATGTATAACAAGTAAATATATGAGAAGTGCATTTAATTTTAGTGTATTTGAATATGAGAAAGTTTATTATTTCTTTTGTATGCTTTTTTTATATGATTTATACAAAAACATTTAAACTATTAAAATAGTTTATAAACTGCTTCATATATTCATAGCAAATAAAAAAAGAGAAATGGAAAATTATTAAACTTTTAGTTTTAAGTTGATAATTAGCTTAAATGAATACTTTTTTGTAGGAAGAGAGAGAAGAAACTGAAAATGTACAATAGTTGGGAAATAGTTTAAAAGAAATTAATTTATTTATATTAATGAAAAATGGTAATATAAATGTAAATTAATCTTAAAACGGTTAATATCCTAAATTTCAAACTTTTATCACTTAAAGAAAAAAGGCAAATTTTTAAAGGAAAGTTGAGATAAGGCTTTATAAGATTTTATATCCGCATGGTTATTTAGTAAACAATACCATCGTTATTTAATGAAAAATTAAAATTTATTTCAAGATAGATTTATTCAAAATATTTCTTCGTAAACTCTCACTTTTTCTCATCTTTCTGGTAATTCATAGATGTCATGCCAAAACCATCTCTCATTTTTTCACGCCAATTTTTTATACATTGTTCTGAAGCGAAGCGTACCCGAATTAGGATGTAAAATGAGCTATCTAGTAGGAAAAGATAAAAAACTAATTTTGGAATTTAAAAAAACATGTAGATATGACAATAAAGCCAAGACCTTCACCAGGACAGATATGATTATATTTACTGTTGCGCAATTAGTACGTTTCCAATAAGATAAGAAAACTTAAATTTGAATGAAATATAAATAGGTACTATTATCACTTAGGCGTATTAAGATCTGTATAAAAAAATTAATTTAACAATAATGAAGACCATTCAATACTACAATTTAAAAAACACCTATATTTTAAGATAAAATATACAATATTTTCTTAAATACTGTCGACTATAATGGGTCAGAGATAACAAGCACATAGCAAAGTGTATCCAAAACGCTTTTTTCTTTAGATATAGTTCTGTAAATTGTGAATCATTAGAGATATCCCCATAAAATTTCACACGAGCAGAGATGAAGTATTTTGGAGTTTATTTGGAACAGTACAGTTCAGGGGGGAGTGAGTAGACCATCAAAGTTGGTCATCTTGGGTAAGAAACTTTTTTTAATTGCTAAAAATTTATTTTTTATTTGACAGAAAAACATTTTGCATAAAGATAGTCTTTCTAAATCCCTACAAAAAATACGCTTACATGTGTAGGTAATTTTTTTTTTTAACTTAAGAGATATTTTGGTTCAAAAAAAATTGTACACTTAACTTTAGCAGTCGTTTTTTTTTAACTTGGCATGCTTAACATTGGATACCTTACAAAATATTGCTGCAAGCATTGTATAAATAAATAGATCAGATAAAAAGTTATATTAATCAGAAAAAAATTTCATATTTTTTGGATTTTTTTTTTTTTTTCAAAAAAGATGTCAATATTTTGTTTATTTATAAAATTGGTTTTTATTTTTTCTGACCCACATAAGTTTTTTTTAACGTTTTTAAAAGAAATTTCAACATAGATGCATGTAAAGTAAACCCAAAGGCGCTGGGGTAACGGTCTTCCCACTAGCCTTGACCAACCTTTGTTAATTTTCTAGCATTTTTCTAAATTTGTTTATAAAATTCTCATCCAGAAATGATCCTGCAAGCTCTCCTTGAGTCTGGCACTAGTATTGATCAAACAAAGCCTCCAATTTTTTATCTACAATTTTTTTTGGATTCTATATCATGTGCATCGAGATTGTTTCTTTTAAGTCGGTTTCAGTTCATGTGGCACCCAATTTCCTTGCTTTCTTTTAAAGATCCAAAAATTGTTGCTTGATCTACTTCAAATGATTCTGCAAGCACATCTTAAGTTTGGCAAACCTTAAATTTTTTTATCTATAAACTTTTTTCGTTTGCTGTGACGTTTCTTATCATCCACAATAAATTTTTAAATCAGTTATGACAAGTGGTCTCAGCAAAAACATAATCCCCAATAATATCTGCCGAAGTGCAATGGCTTTCCACAGAGGTTTTCTTAAAAAGATAATCATGAAGTAAAATTTCCCGCCAATGTCAATTTTTTTCTTTTTTATTCGAAAATCTCAATATATAATACTTCCAAAAACTATGTTATTTACTATACATCAGATTGACATATACTGAATAAGAAAGCTTAAAGACAGTCCTTTCACGTGACTCTGTGACTGCTAGGAAAAATTACTATTAATGCAATCTACTGTTGGTAACTAATATGTACACCTCATATAATTAGTAAAGCAACCAAAAATATGCAAAATAATATTTTTGTTTAGGAATTTCAAATGAACCAAACTGTTAACTAAATATCCGTTTAGACAATTTAAGAATTTTGGCATCAATTTGCTACAGTATATTTTTGAATAGTTTACTCTAAACGGTATACTTCTACATATTTTGGATTTAGTAACAACCATGCAAAAATAAATATGAATAAATTTTAAGGAAGTATTTTTTCAATACTTTCAAAGTTTCAGTAAGTGTTTCTTGTACTTAAGAGATTATATAAACATCATCCAAAGATGTTATTAGAAAGCGATTCAGGTATTCAAAATATTTTTACACATTTTAGTCCTAACAGCATATTTTGCATATTTTGATATTTAAATAACATATTCTAGCAATTTAAATAACACATTTTTGCATATTTTTTACTTAAGACCATAGTTTTGCATATTTAATACTTAAGAGAAAATTTTTGCTTACTTTTTTTATGTAAATTTTTATATAATTAGTGAACTTTTCATTTTATTTTTACATAAGTTTTTCAAATCCAATTGTTTAATAATTTTCATACTACATATAACTTAATAAACAATTTATAATTTCCTGATCCAAAAGAATGTTTTAAGTATAAAAATAATATATTTTTTAGCAATTGTTAATAAAAATAAAGTTATTTTTAACATGAATTTGGAATTTTACTTTGGTCCAGATATTAACATTATTTCTAAAAAAATTAGTGAGATATAATATAAATAAAATAATATTTTAAAAACATAAATAATATCCGATTTTAAAAAGATATTTTATGTGCATAAAATACTTTTTTTAGAGCATATTTTTTGTTTATTGAAAATAGGCCAATTTAAATTTTTTTTAAATTCTAAAGATACTTTCAAACAAATTTTTTTGTCAAATTTATTAAATCTTTTATTTTGTACGATATATTTTATATTTATCTTTTATAATGTTTTCTATTTGTCATTTTAAATTTATATACCTTAAGGACTAATTTATATTACTAACAAATGCTATTTTAGTTACCCATTTTCTTTACTACTTTTGCTTGAAATATTTTTCATAGCTATTATCTTTACAAGTCTGCCAATCAAGTGCTTCTGTCTGTCCTTTCCTATGTTTTTTAAGTAAGCGTCTGTCCATCTTTTTATATGCCTGTCTATCAGTCTGCCAGTCATTTCGAGTCTTAGTTGTGCTACTTAAAAGATTTTCAAATTGTGCTTGAATAAATTTTACTTATATTTTTCACTATTCTCTTATTTTTCCTTAATTTTGTCTTAAATTTTTTTGTTTTCTTTAGCTCTAAAATAAACTATTTCTCACTATTTACTTTTTTCGTTGTTTCTTTAAAAAAAAAAATAGTTTTTTTCATACTAGAAAAACAAAACTCATTTTCAAAACTGATGTGTCAGTTGTATACAACTAGTATGATGATAAACTTTTATCATATCATATATTTTCCTTATTTCTTTTTTTTATATATTTTCTTTTTTAAAGAAAATTGTGTATTCTATTTAAGAAAAACATACGAGTATTTTGTTGTTGGCATAAAATAAGTAGTAGAAAGGAGAACGCTTAGCAAAAGAAGGTGGTAAATAAATGTTGTCTTTACACTAAGTCATAGTCGTCGTTCGTTGTCTAACTGAGTAGACTTAATGTCTGTTAAATTGTTGCTGCTGTTTTTTTATATTAACAAAAGCCTACAATGAATCTATTCTTAGCATTCTTATATATTTTATTTTTATTTTCTATTCACTTCTTATATCTTTTCCTTTAGTTACAATTATTTCTATATTATTATTATTATTTTTTTCTAAGTCTTCTGTCTTAAGTTTAGTTGTTTTGTTTAATGAAAATAGTAAAAAAAAGATTACAGTAACTGTGTAATGTCTATGACTTTACCTACAATAAAAAGGTATTTGAACTTTTAAGTGTCATATTTGTTGTGTTTTTTGTAAAAAAAAAAAGTTATTTTGTTTTTTTAATTGTTTTTCTTAGAAAATTTAATCGGTCATTGGTTTTAAAAGGGACATTTCTTTCGTATGTTTGTTGGAAAATCAGTATTTTATAGAATAAATAAAAGCTTTAAAGAACTTTTTTAAGAAATTTTATAAACAGTCTTGAGAAATGATTATAATACTATAATGTATTATAGTACGAAAAATTAAGTATGAAATTAAAGAATCACGAAAATTTTTTTAAACATTTAAACAAGTTTGCAATCGTAAATTGCCTTGTTGTCTCTGTTTGGCAGTACCAACGCAGAGTTTGTAGACTATAATTAGACACCAGCAGAATGTGGTCTTATCCATTTTGGTTTCATTGAAACCTGAACATGGCGCCCTCCTTGCACTGGGTGAAATTTTGAGGAACTCAATTAGCAGCGCCATGCGTTTGGGGCAAGTAAAAGAGAGATTGAACCTAGCGTCGTAAACCCTGTTATAGACGTGGTTCCAGTATCTGGTTCGAAGGACCATAAACAAGTTTGCAATCGTGAATTGCCTTGTTGTCTCTATTTGGCAGTATTAACTCAGAGTTTGTGGACTATAATTATACACCAGCAGAATGTGGTCTTATCCATCTTGGTTTCGTTGAGACCTAAACAACATTTTTTTTTAAATAATAAGTGGTCTGCAGAAAAGACTAGATATATAAGGAATTAAATGTGCTTAATAAGTAGCGCGATATAGATAAAAAAATGCTGATTAAATTTGCTTCCAAATTATCATAACATAATTTTTTTATGTTATGATAACACAATAGTTTCGGAAATATTTTAAATTAGTGGCGAAAATAATTGTCATGAGGAATTGGAAAAATTTTACTCCTTAAAAAATAAACAAAAATCTTGAGGATTTTTTTTATATTGAGACAGAAAAAAAATATTACTTAAAGTTTTTCAATCAACTTAATAGTTCGATTTTATATAGAAATTTAAATAAAGGATTAATTAGTTATACATGTTTAAAAAAAAATACTAAAAAGTTTATCATTCTTAACAAGATAAATTAAAAAACAAAAAATATATATTTTAAAATATCTTTTATTTACCTACCCGCAAGAATTTTATAGTTTTGAAAATCTTTGTCTCAGTAGACTTAAGGCGACTGCAGTGACTATATATGCACATAGGTTTGTATACATAAATGCGCTTTTATATGCGATATGGGACATTTTTTCAAACTTTTTTTACTTTTGGGGTTTAAACGCACATCCACGCTATTTGGCTTTAATCAAAAACAAATCTGTTCTCGTGAATGACTTTTAGCGAACGGTGACTTTGGAAGTGTAAGACAAAAAGTTAAAAAAAGTAAATGCAAAAATTATATTTTTAGCTATATATGTGTATTACCTATATCAACATATCTAAAATACAAATTAAGTGTGATATGATATTGTTGATTACATCAAAGATAGTGGCGATTATAGCGATTTTTTAACATTTCATTAAAACAATTTTTAATAAGTGTTTCTGTTTTTTCAATTTTATAATATTTGCTGATATATTTTTGATATTTGGCAATCAAAACTTATTTACAATAATATTAATGGACAAGAAATGAACGTCTGTGTTATGGTAGTTAAAAATCAAAAATTTTAAAAAAATTGCAAAAATTCCATTTCAAGACTGATATCAAAAATGAATGCACTTATATAACCTGCAAAAACTATATAAAATACAAATTAAAGGAGGTTTTATAATAGTGAGCATAATCGTTATCATAATTAATTGAGGTATTTTTCACACCTAACCACAAAAAAAAATTCTTAAATTATGTTAATGAACAAAAGTTAAAAATTATATAATTATGAAATAAATTTTTCAATGACAAAAATACACACCCAAAAATGTTAAAAGTTGCAGTACCACTTGATTCCGATATAAGCTATAATAGCAGCTGAAGATTGTTATACATTTTCTCACCCCAAAGGAATTTGAAAATAGTCTAAGAACTAATCGCCCAAAGCGATTGAAATATTAAAAATTATAATTTTTATATAGTTTATTTTTAATTTTTTATTTGTTCAACCGTTAAAATTTAATTATAAGTGATGTTATTTATCTTGGTTTATATCTTTTTGAATTCCGATTTCTGAGATGGAAAAATTAGAAAAATTTACCAAGTAGCAACGAAGTAGTTAGTAAAATAAATTTAAAGAAAAAAACATAATTTTTACGTGTAATACCTAAGTAAAATAAGAATTGATCTAAAATATGAAGGAAAGAAATGAAACTTAGCATATTGTTCCGTCTTCATGTCCTATACATCATCAATTTCTATTACCGCCTTGGCTGTGCCTCAACGATTTATAAAACCCTAAAGACACCGCGGTCTGAAGCCATAAATATTTTTTAAACAATTCTTTTGTTGAAACCTCTTTTTTGCTTAACTAAAACAGAATCGATGTACTTATTATAAATATAATTTCACATAAAATGTAAAAAAAAGATACTAATATAAAGTTCTTAAAATTTAAGATCAATTTTAAAGGTTTAAAGCGTTTTTGCAATTTAAAGTTTGATTGGCCATAATAAAGCAAATACATTGCTTTGTACCCAGTTCGATAAAATTAACTCTAAAGAGTTTACTAAACTACCAGAAAAAAATTTTCCGAACTAGGAAATACTGAAATGACAAAACTACTTAAATATTTGTTTAAAACCACAGATGTACGAGACAGTTTTGAAAGATTTTTCATTTTAACCTTTCAGTTTCAACAATTTTCGCACATTAATTTTCTGTATTTAAAACTAAAAAAAGAATATAAATTTTTCTGAGTTAAATAGAGATTTCCATATATATATTCTTTAAGTTTTTGTAGTCGATGATGATACCCAAATAATAAAACATTGTTTTTTTTTTTTTAATAAATATAGATATGAACATATTTTTTTAATATAATCATGAATTTCCAAATAAGCATTTTTAAAATATTAAAACCCGAATTCACAAACTATTTTTGAATTTAAAATGCCTTTGAAATAAATTTTTCATAGAAATTTTATATTTAAAATGTATTTTAAATTTAAAATATGGTTGTGAATAGAAGCATAAACGTATATTTTATTTATTGCCTAACAGAGACATTTACTAAAAACTTGTTCTAAGTTTTATTATAATTTATATAGTTATATTAAAAAAAAAGCCATCTTCAAACATCTATTTTTATTTTAATTTATATTGTTACATTTTCATGCAAATTATATACAAAATGTAGTTTTCTATAATTTAGTTTCCATGCTTTTTAAATAATATTGCACATTTCGCAAATACCCGGGAATGCTTTAAATAAAATATCGATTATCGGGCTTTGCAAAATATTTAAAATATAAAAATCCTAAATATATCCCTTCATCATATTAAATGCATGATTTTACGGTTTTCAAATACAGTGAATTCAGTGTCTGAAATACACCAAAGTTGAAAACCCCAGAGTCCGGACGTAAACTCGATGTTCAAGAAAGCTTTAAGTCTATATCGGAATCCTATCCAGGTTAAAGTTAGGACCCTTTTCGTCCTAAATAACGCGGGAGCATTTTCATCCTTTGCATATGAATGTAATCCAGTAGCTGAGAATAACACGATCAATTGACCAACATAATTCTAAAATGTTAAAAACAAGAAAATATTCAATTTAAAAAAAGTGTTAATAAATAAAAATAAAATTAAAATAATATATATGTATATATATATATATATATATATATATATATATATATATATATATATTTATTTATTTATTTTCAATTAACCCACTGATTCACATAATCATCTACTTATAACATATAATTAAAATACCGATTATTTATTTAAAATATTTATTCATTAAATCAACACGTTGTTTAAAGTCTGTATTCTTTTCAAATTATTATTTTTTTTTAATATTTAGAATTTTATTTCCTTACACTATGGTTGTCACACAATTTACATAGTTTTAGTTATTTAATAACTTTTCATCTAAAATAAAAATGTATATATATATTATATCTTTAAGTTTAGATTTTAATTTCAAATATAATTTTTCGGAGGAAAATTGTATAAGAAAAACCTCTGATATAATTCATTATTAGTATAACTGTATACTATAATTAAATACTATAAGTTATTCTTTACATTCATGAGTATATTTTATGATATATACTAAATCAAGTAACAAAAATTAATTAAAAAGACTACAAATTATTGGGTTATTAGATTGCCCACATACTAGTATTAAACGTTCTGTCATGATGCGTATTCTGACGCGGATCATATTTATATTGTTTTCGTTATGGATATTGTTAGTGGAGAAATGCCAGGATAAATTTAGCATCATAAATAATTTGTTTTGACAAATTTAAAATTTACTAATGTGGGACCTTGCGCATACCCCCCAAACAGGACAAGCATATAAAATAATGGATTGGAAAATTACTTTAGCTAAAATTATTTTATTATTGCCACTTAAAAAAGATTTTCGCCCTATTAGCGGATATAAAATATTTTTTGCTAAGTTAAATTTTTCTATTTGCCTTTGGATATGTAAGTCAAGAATTAATTTTCTATCAAAGGTAACTCCTAAATATTTTACATTGCTACACCACTGCACAGAAGAGCCATTGATTCTCAATTGGTTTGAGGGATAAAAATAAGAATTTCTAGGACTACGACTAAAGAAAACTGCTTGAGTTTTACTTTCGTTAATTTTTATTAAGGCGGTCTATTGCAAATTGTAAATTATCTACAATATTTTGGACGAGTTTATGTTATGAAAATAGGCATGTTCCGGCAGCATAGGCTGCACATTCTTCAACATTGAGTTATCGCATATCAGAGCAATATTAATTATAAAGTAATGGTCGCAAAACTGAGCCTTGGGGGACTCCTGCCGGTATTTAATTAATATCAGAATATTCATCATTTAGATTTACGCAGAAAGATCTATTTTTTAAAAACAATTCAATAGTTCTTATAAGATAAAATGGAACATTGTATTGGACCATTTTGTATAATAGACAATTATGCCAAACAGTATCGAAAGCTTTTTCGATATCAAGTGCGACTACAACTATAGATAGTCCATTCTCAAACTCTGTATTTATATGTTTGTATATACGTTTAATCTGGTGAAATTATTCTTTTAATTACAATTTTAAAAGTATTTAATTGGAAAAAATTGGTGTTTGTCAGTTTCTACAATTCTTAGTAAATGATATAATCATTTTGGTGAGAGCTGCAAATTTAAATAAATTTTTGATTGAATCATTTTGGTATAATTTCTTACTTATTTCTTCGTGTCCAATATGAACTAAATCCATTTGCAGTTTATACGATAATGTTTTATTTAAAGGTAGTTATATTAAAAAATACATATAAAATTATTTTGGAACTCTATATAATTTAAATCAAATGGTGAAAGGTGTATTTAGTCCTTGGCCTAAAGTACCAGCAGATAAGGGGGTCAAAGGAAAATTTAACAGAAAGCCATCCGGACAGACATTAAAAGGTAATTATATAGATTTGTTATAACCCATAATAAATAATTTTGATGAAAACTCAATTGAGATATTGATACAGATAGAATATTTAGATATTTTTTTATAAAAAATTAAAAATATTTTACATAAAAAATATAATATATCAGAACATTTCTATTACTAACTCATAAACAAATTGAAAATTTATGTCCAAAATTTTATCTTTCTATGTTATTTCAAATTTTCAAGATGATACAATTACGGCCGTCCATATATCCGGCACAAAGTCAAATATATGTCAAATATATGTGTTTTTTTTTTTAACACTTGACTACATAAGTAGATATCCGCAGAAGAAGTGATAGAAATTATATATAGAATAAATCAAACTTTCGTCTTATGTTAAACTAAATTTAATATAAGATGTAGTTTTAATAAAGTATGAATATTTTACGAAATTTAAAAACATTAAAAAAAACTATTTATGATTATCTCTTGTTGTCAAATTTCTCACAGTGAGTGGGAGGTTTAATTTTTTTTTTTAATTGTTTTTACCCAATTTGTCTATATAAGGGGGTCCTGGCAAGTCCAAAGATGCGTCTACATTGTTCAAATTCAAATTCATGAAGTTTTGTTAATATCAAACTATCTACTTAGGAACTACAAATTTATTTCCATCATATTTTGTATTATTTTTAATATTTTTCTTTAATACTCGAGGTGAGCCACTGGCGCCATTTCAGATGCGTTTAAATTAGGTTAGGTTAAAGAGGGCGGCGTATTCACGCCTCCACGCAGAGACCATCCGGTCCATTGTAATCCCTTTACACCAGAGAAAGTTAATAAAGCGAAGATAGAGTAGATCCCTAGTAGAATAAGGCACAAGAGTATGAAGAAAGTATAAAGAAAGGAAAAGTAATATCAGAAAAGAAAGGTGTGGAACCCAAGACCCATCAATCAACCCCGACAACCTCTAAGACACTTTATCCCCATTACGAACCATATAAGGTTGTCGAATTCACTACCCGAAACCTCCTCCATTTCGTGTAGAATATGGCTTCCAAACCACTTCAGTCTACTACGCTGAAGCCCTACGCAATGACAGAGCATGTGTTTCAATGTCTCTAGCTCCTCCACATCATCACACGTCTTACAAAAATCTGACGTGCCGGTGTCCCACTTACAGGTCATATTCTCTATAGCGAGGTGACCGGTAATCATACCAATAATCAGCCTTATATTCCCACAATTCATGTCCAAAAGATGCATCGAATCGGCTGGTTCAAGATAACGCTCTACATACCCTGCAATCCATTCTGCTCCTCCAAGCATGATTACTTCTTCCTAAAGTCCATTCCCTTACGTCCATGAAATAAAACCCAATTGGAATCCTAACCAATACCTCCACAAAAGACTTGTCCACCTCCGAGCCTCTACGAGCTATTTCGTTGCCGAGAATATCGCAGTGACCAGGAACCCAACAGAGTCTTTTTCTGTAGGCATCCATTAGCCTTCTAAATTCCCTCCTACACTCAAGCACCAATCTGGACCTGACACAATAACTTGTCATTGCCATTAGTGTTACCTGACTATCCACCTCAGTGTCCCTCTCAACATTCTCCTCCAGTAATCCTGGGGCCTTGTAAATACCTAGAATTTCTGCCTGAAAAACGATGCAACTATCAAGCAATCTAAAAGATCGTCTGATATCTGTTCTCATGAAGTAAACACCCGCCCCTGTGCCTACTTCCATTTTCGTGCCATTTCGGGTTTTTCCGCTCCAGTCCAGGGGTCCCTGCTAGGTATTTCAATAACGGGAGTATCCTGGAAGTTAATGCGTTTACATTAACCAAATTTGAAATTTTAGATCAACTATACCAGCCATGTTAAATTTTATTAATACCGAACTATTCGCTTAGAAACTGCAAATTTATTTTAATTTTATTTCTAACGATCTTGAAATACTAACATATTTTTTTATAGTTTCAGTTCCATTTTCGTGCAAGTTAGAGCTATTTTTATATTTGCAAACATATAAAAAGTTTATAGTCTTAATACAGACACATTGATACATTCAGTGCAATAATAAACTGTCGCTATTTTTGAAGATTACCTGGCTAAATATTTAAATCAGATTATCTAATTTAAATATTTAAAATTTTTGATTAAATTTTTTAATTAAATAATTTATTCCACCTCATTATTTTTTATATTTTTCCTACTTAATATCTTTTTTTTAAAAAACAACCATTTAAAAAGTCTCTTAATTCATTTACTTCCTAAAACTTTTTTCAAACAAAAGAAAAAAAATTCCACCATATTCTTATAAACTTTTTTTAAAAAAAGAAATCAAGAAGTAAACTTGAATATGAGTATATTCTTTATCTTTTACTTTTCAACTAAAAAGGATCTTCCAAACAACACAAAATTTTAAGAAGTTGATAAAAAGTTACATAAATAAAAAAAATTAATAAGACAGAAAACTCGTTAATATTGTCTAAACAGCAAAAAATAAAGAAAGAATGAAAGATAAGGAAAGAAATCAAGAAAACAAAACGTAAACAAACAAAAGCAAAAATAGAAAGGAACGCGGAAACGGAAATACTCTCAAAAAACCCACACCCTACACATACACAATCGAATGCTTACTCACATAACATTTCAAAATAAGAACCACAAAAAAAAGAAAAACAATTTTTCTTAAGAACAACAAAACACATGTGTAGCAAACAACGTTTAAAGCTTAGATTTTATAAACAATTTTGTTTTTGTTTATTTTTTATATATTTTTCTTTTTCTCCTGCTTATGCCAAGAAATCGCAGAAGCATAAGATAAGCACAAGCTGCCGGAAAAAGGTGCATTTAAGGAAAATAAAAAGAAAAGTGCAGAAAAAACTTAAACTCATATGATAAAAATATAAAAGATTACAACAAGTTAAAGATGAAGAAGACTAATATTATATTTTATAGGACATAAGACAAGAAAGAGAAAACAAAACTATTATATTTTATATATATAAAAAAAAAAACAGCAACACCCAACAACAACAAAGGTTTTCTGACTTTAAATAGATTTGCTGCTTATTATTCTTATTTCTATGTTAGTTACTTGGCCTGTATATTTACCGGAGCTACTTATTTAAGGCTACAACTACAAAAATGTTTATACTAACAACGGAATTATGCTAACATAAGTATAATAAAGCTTAAGTCTTAAATATCATAACAACAAGGAAAACTAAAAAATAAAAATGATGACTTGGATACAAGCTACAACAAGGAAAAAATAGCGAACATAAAAATATTCAGTAAATAAATTAGTGTTATTGGAGAAGAGAATTAAGTAAAATGTCCTTCAAAAGTCGTTTGTTGTGCTACTTTCTTTAGAAAGGGTATAGAAAGGTAGAAAGGAGGAAATGAGGTAAAGTGTTAATATGTGAATAAAATGGAGTGGGTAATTTTTGGGTATATAAATTCTTTAAGAACTATCCTCTGTGGGCTTAAATACTAGTTAAATACTAGCTGATTATGAATATTTTTTAAATACTCTTGCACAGTGACTTCGAAACGCTTTATTTTAGAAATATAGCATATGTCTACTGCTGAGATGTTTTCGAAATGGTTTGGAGAACACAAAACCTTAGCATGTCAGGAATTCAAAAGTTGGTCACCTCCAGTAAAATATCGCAATAATTAATTTAGAATTTAATATATATATATATATATATAGATAGATAGATAGTTTAGGTCCAACATATGAGTATTTTCCAAAATATTCAATGAATTTAATTCAAAAAAATTCACATTTTTGATTTTTCTAAAAAGTTTTTAATATTTTTTGTTCCGGCCTACAATATTTAGTTATATGCGCAATAAAACCGGAAATGTTGTGTGCCATAGAAAAAATAAAAAATATATTTTCCAAATTGTATTGAAGCATATAATTTTAAAAATAGTTTTTGGGAATAAATATTTTTGTGGCTACAAGAAGGCGCTAAAATCATAGAATTCAAAGCAAATATTAATGAACAAAAAATGCGACTTTAAATTTTTTCAGGAAAAAATTGTCATTTGTTCAATACTTCGCTATATTTACCAATTAAAACTATGATTATTTTTTAAATATACGATTTCCAATATTTATATTTTTTTTTTTACAAATTTACACAAATTTTTTATTTAAAACCTAAAAATTACTTAAATTTTATAAATGATATAAAAATTTATAAATTTTATAATTTTTATAATTATTTAATAATTTAAAAAATAATTGGCGCCTATTTTCTGTCACAACTTTAAAAAAGTTAAATTCAAAAAGCGTTTCCTGTTTTGTCTTCAATTTTAAAAAGTTCTTAATGTTAATGTATTTTATTTCGTTAAATTGTAATAAAAAATTAATCTAAATTATTCCGAAATTTAAAAAACATTTAAGAAGGGGCAAATAAATAATTCACTCAAAATCCACAAGGTGTCGCTACTTATAGATTATTTTAAAATTTGTATACAAAAATTTCATATGTTCGATGGAGTATTAAAAAAAATATATATGAAAAATTTTTACACGTTCTTTTACTTGATTCTGTAACTTAATGTTGTTTTTTAATATATAGAAGAATAATTAAGTTTCACTTTTTTACTAAAACTAAAAAACAAAATTAGTTTAAAAAATTTCTAGATTTCTTTTTCTTACACAAATATCAAGAATTGTTTAAGTTAAAATATTTCCATGATGTTAAATCAATAATGCTTTAAACTTTAATATAATTTAAAAAACTAATAAAAATACAAAATTTGAACCGGATATCGGAATGGAAAAAGTAGTTTTAGAAGTGAAGAAAATATTAGATAACGGGGTTTTTTGGGAGAGAGAGAGAGATATGCCCTCGCTGCTATTAAACAAAATATTATGTGACTTATAACAACCCTATTTCTAATGGCTATAGTAAATTTTGATACTGTTGAGATCAGCATTTTAGAAGAAAATACGTTTTATTAATTTCACTCTTATAATTCGTATGAAAATCGATCCAATGTTCCAAAGTGATTTTTCGTCATTTTTGAATTATAATTCCTCTTTGTCTAATCATTACCAAATTTTTAGGTGTTTTTGTTGCTTTTATATGATTATGTTTTTAATTATATTCATAAATAGTTTCTATGGTTAATGAAGTTTATTCAGGATAAAGGAGATATAAGAGTGTTCTTGCTCCGATTTTTCCAAATTTTTTTTATATATTTACTTTGGATCCTTCTATTTTTATAAAATTCGGTCTAGTATTTTAGGTTTTTTTTTTTCAATTTCACAATATATGCGAAATAAAAATTAGCAGGCGCATAAATATTCCACATTTAACTGCAATCAAAAACTTTATTAGAATTCTGACCAGCATTTTAACAGAAAATTCCTATTAGAGGTAGGCGTGTCCCTGCACCAATTTTTTAAAAATTTCGTATATATAAATTTTATGTCTAAACTAATATGCGTACAAAGTTTACATTTTTTACGACAACTTCTTCTATTTTTATCTTTTCGTTATATCGGAATTGTATTGCATTGTACATTGTGTACGTTGTCTCTTTTAGCTAAAGAGATATTTAGGTCGAAATAAATTTTTCACAGATTTTTAGTCTCGTTTTTTAGTTTTTTTTTTTAAATAGGCAGGCTCAATATTGGCCGTAATTTTTTTTTAATATTCCTCGGATTCCTTAAATAATTCTAAATTCACCAATATTATTTATAATAATATAAATATACAGATTACATGAAAAGTTTTATTAATTTGAAAACGGAACTTAAAAAAAAATTTCATATTTTTTGTTTTTTTTTTTTTATGTGACTATACTTCTTTACTTGAAAAATTTGTTTTTCTTCTTGCCTATATAATGTTTTCATGTTTTCGAAACGAGTCTTAAGTTAGATGTGCGTAAAGTAAACTCTCCACAAACCCTATCCAAACTTCGTCAATTTTGCACAATTTTTTTTTTTTTTTTAATTAGTTTTTAAAATTCCGGAATCACAAAGCTGGGATCAAACAAAAATTATGTCAATTAAATACCTCCATACGTAGGGTAAACACTAGGTAAAAGCTATTTTCTGACGGACACCTCTAGTAACGACAGTGTAATCATTTTAATCGAAAAAGTCAATTTTTAAAACACGTTTTATCCATTATGGGATTTTGGATATTTTGGAACAAAAGAGTGGGTGCATTTTTAATTCTCTGATTGTAAGCTAAATTTATCTATATTATATCAAAATTTCATTTGCATATTTTTACTCGTTAAAGTTTTATTTACATCCAAATATTAACATTATATCTAAAAATATACTTAAAATTTAATTTTAAGTTTTTTAGTTCATGGTCTCAAGAAATTTAATCGTATTTAAAATAATATGATAGAAAATTGACAAAGTTTAAATACGGCTAGTAGGGAACAGTTGCACCAAGCGCTTTAGGGTTTACTTTACACGTATCTACATTTTCAGATTAATTTTAAGACATAAAAAAATATGGGCCAGAACAAAAAACGAATTTTATAAGTAAAAAAATATTGCCCTATTTTCGGAAAAAAGCCCAATATATTTTATTAGAATTAACGTAACCTATAATTTTTTTTCCGTCGTCTTTATTAATAATTTTAAAATTTTAACTAAACACAACTGATTTATAAATGTACAAAACAGCCCAAGTTTCGAAAACTAAATAGTCGCGCAAACTTACAAATCTTGTGGACATGATTTTATATACAATTTTTGACAGTGTGCAAACATTACACAGTTTTCAAGGGTTTTTCGCGTTTTCATGAGGACCCTTAATGTTAATATTTGGATTGAAATGGTAAGTTAAAATGATAAGTTCCGCTTTGGGAAATTATGCGCGAAAATATATAAAATATATTATATTAAATATTATATTAAAAAGAAATATTTTGAATAACATTCTATTAAACTAAATATTATTTTAACTTTATACGCTACACAAATTTTAAAAACATCTTAATCGGCTTAAGTTTGTTGAAAGCTATATAGCCAATATCTCTCCCTCTCTACTTAAAGTTTATAAGTACCATTTCCATTCTTTATATTTTTACCAGCTTTTGCTTTTTTTTAAGTAAACGTTTATAAATATTCCAACTAACTTTATAAATTACTCAAAATTGCTGGCAAATACTTTGCTTTGAAATACATAAAATATTCTCTAGCACACTTCAGTGTCTAACCATAAAATCCGATCAAAGACTTTTTCTCTAATCCAATTTATTAAGAAAAGATGGCTATAAATGCGAGTATTAAAACAACCAGACTTCCATCTAGTGGTAGTTGCCTAACGACGTATAATGTTTTGTAGAACAATCTTACTATCGTTATTGTAATTGTTGATGATGTTTTTTTTTTTATTTTTTATTTATTTATTTATTGTATTTTATTTTTATTATTATTATTATTTTTTTTTTTTTTTTGGTACAAAACAAAACAAACAGCGACAACAAAATAAATAAATAAAAATGATGAAGGATAATTTTGTTAAATTTTTTTAAGCTTGATACTACTTGTTTTACTAAAAACATTTCTTTTTTCACAATTTTTCTATTTTCTTGAACTCTTTAGTATAAAAATATGACACCAAAAACATAACAACAACAGCTTTTCATAGACACATACATATACGCGTACATACGAGCGCTAAGAGGGAGGATAATAGATATAAAAATAACAATTTTCAAACTATTATTCTAAACACGTACAAAATGAGCAGGAGAAAAAAGAAATCATATAAAAACTTAACGCAGAATAATGTTTTTTATTTTATTTCTTCTCCATGCTCTTCTGCTATTATTCTGCATTAAAAAAAGAATAAAAGAAACAATAATACAAAACAAATAAAAAAATAAGAACTTCATTCCTAAAAATTGAAAACAAGGCAAAAATTGTTGTACTTTTCAGCAAACAAATGAAGCAACAACAATAACAAACTTTGAAAAAATATAGATTTTTTTTTCATATTTTAACAAGAAAAAACTGAGATAGAGAGGATGAAACAAAAACTGAAGCTAAAACACTTAAACAACCAACAATTGTATGATTATTGTTAGGTTGTTAAAAGAAAATGTACCCAATTACTCATACAAACACCCACTTTAATATAACAAATTCCTTAACACACACTTACAGATATTTATACAGACTTTAATATGAAAACTACAATAGCAACAACAATGATAATAAAAATATAATGGTTTTGAATGGTTTTTGTTTGTCCTGCTGAATAAGTAGCAGTTTGGTGCTAGTAGTGGTGGTGTAATTGTGGCAAAATAAATCTAATATTTCTTTCTTTTTTTATTATTATTTTCATATATAAAGGAGAAATGAAAAAATGCTAACCATCAATTTTTTTCACATACCAATTTTAGTATGAAAACAAATCACAAAACTATAAAATTTGAAATGAATTTTTCGGATTTTATTAGAAGTTGGTATAACGTGCTTGCAGGGGTGCTCTACATTAGGTTGTTTAAATTTGAAAAGTTTTTTTCATGAATTAGAACAAAAAAAAGTTGTTTCATAAACTGTTTCAGATACTTTAGGCACACGAAATGAAATATGTGCAAAAATAGCATATCCCGGGTGCAAACATGTCAAGAGCTAAATAATACGTTTTATCATTCCATGTGTAACATGTTGAAATATTTATTTAAGACCCTATCCTGCTTTGAACAGACAGACAGCCAGACGGACATCGTCTATTTTTCACGAAGACTATATATATATATATAATATATATATATATATATATATATATATATATATATATATATATATATATCCGTTTTGGTTATAGACCAAATACTAGAAAGACATGGTGTTTGTCGTAACTCCAGTTTATAACAAAAAAGTATGTACATTAACGAAATTTTGCACAAATAGTTCAAAGAGCTATTTAAACTCGTAAACCAAAAATAGGCGTGGTTCGCCAATTTTACCGCACACCTACCATATAAGGTGAAACATGAACGAAATTTTGTACAAATAGTCCAAGAACCAATGAAAGCTGGAAAAGAAAAAATGAGCTCACTTTGCCGCCCATCTCCCATATAATTTGAAATTTTAAAAAGTTACAGATGCTAGGTATGTAGATTCGTCCAATCCGAATATAACATTGTTACTTGTCAAATTGGAATAATTTCCCAAATCTTTTAGGTGAAGCTGATAACCAGTGTTACCAGTTTAGCTTTTTTATTTCGTTTTAGCTTCTAGCTTTTTCTTAGCCTTTTTTGACTCTTAAAATAGCTTTAAAAAGACTAAAGTTTTAGCATTTTAAACAAAAAAGAAAATAATTTGTTATCTTTTTAAACATTTTCGTCTGTTTATTCACAAAAAAATCAATGTTAAAAAATTTTCGCCTGCGGCGAAGTCAAACAATAATTATATTAATTTATAATTAATAAATTAGTATAATCATTGCTTAATAAACTTCATTTTTATGAATATAATTGAAAACGTAATCGTATAAGAGCAAAAAAAAAACACCTAAAAATTTGGTAATGATTAGTAAAAAAGGAATTATAATTCAAAAATGATGAATAATCACTTTGAAACATTGGATCGGTTTTCATATGAAGTACAACCCAAATTAGAATGGGAATTTTTTGGGTTCTATATTCCATTTATAAACTTATTAAAATATCTTTCAAAAATATCAAAAACTATAAAATTTTTAATAAAAAAAATATTAGCTTTTTTGTAACCTTATTTTCAGGGCCTTTAGCCTTTTCCGACTTTTTTGAAGGTTCAATTTAGCATCTTTTTTCTCATCCCCTGGCAACACTGCTAACAATAATACAATTTAAACGTAATTTGAATTGTCTTGTTCTGTCAAGTAGTCTGCCAGATACTGTTGTTGTTTAAAATTATATACTTTTGCGATTTTTTAAGCTTTTTTAAGATGTATTTAAGTATTTGGTCATTTTTTTAAATTAATTAAATAAAATCGCTAATAATAAGTCGAAATTTTTAATGTTCTTTTATACATGTAAGAATTGTTTCATACAAAAAACTTTAAAAATGTTCAAATTGCTACTGGAATAAATAATTTTCTTTTTTACTTAATGCGAATTTTCTCCGCGTCCTCTCATGGTCCCACTTTAAGTTTTTTATATGTTATTGGCAACACTTTAGGGAACTTTTTAAAGAAAATTTATAAAAATGGAAGATAGCTTTTTTAAATATACTTGATACGAGTACAAGGACAAATATTAATTTGATTGTTCTTTTCATTTCAAAAATTTCGTTTATTAAAATACTTAATTAGAAACTATATTTATATGGCATTAGTTTAAGCCAAAGTTTGCTTAAATCGGGCAAATTGTTCCAAAGTATTTGTTTTTTCCCTTATATTATACAATTGTATGAAAAAAAAAAATTTTAATTTTTTACAAAATTTTAAAAATGTTGTTTTTCAAAAAATCATAAAAAATCTAAAACTAACTAAAATTCAACTTTTTCTTCATTGTCATACAGCAATATACGTTAGAAATTAAAAGAGTCTCATTTCATTAAAATCGATGCATAAATGTCGACTTTATTCACTATTAAGAAAAGATATTTATAAGTGCTAAAAAAACAATAAAGTTATTCACTAAAATAATAAAAACAATTCAATTCGAGTTAAAAAAAATCTTTTTGACCCCAGAAAGTATGCTCTGAATAAAATATAAAATAACATTCTTTGTCTAAAAACATATAAACAATTTATTGATAATTTTTTTAGAAAACTACTCAAATTTTGAAATTACGCTGTGAGTGTGCTTAGCGAAAAGGTACCTCGTTTTCACGTTTTTTCTCCCCAAGTTTGAGCACCCCCTATAGCGCTGCTATTGAGATTCACAACTACAGAAGCAATAAACCACCATTCTTTATTTTGCAATACTCGAAACGGTGCAAATTAAAATTTCGAAAATTTTGGTTTCATCACAATATAATTTAACACTGGTCAATGACACATCAACTGAACACAAATTGACCTATTTATACAAGTATTTGTAGCTTAAATTAGAGGAATTGGACACATATGCTAAAATCCGGGTTTACAGGAATCAAAAGATAGAAAAAAAACTTTTTTTTTAATATTTAAAATTTGATTGTTTGCCGGTATCACATGGATACATTTCAGATTTTGAACTTTCACTGTAAAAAATCTAAATTAAAAAAGTATATATGTATATATTTGAGGTTAAAGTTCGATTTCTTAAAGGTAAACGTAAAAAGGGAATTCCCCATATAAAGCTTCATTCCTTTTATTTTTTATTTTATTTTTTTTTTGTTTAAATTCCTTGATAATAAATTATTAATTTCTTAGTAAAACCCAGTCAAGCTAATTGTTGTGTTACTAATTAAAAGGTTTTCCAAGAAATATTTATATAAAATTCCTTAGAATGAATTAATTGATATCCTGTTTTAGTAAAACATGCAAACCAAGTCACAAATAAAATTCTTTAAAACAAATGCAAACTTCAAGCAAAACTTTTAGATTTATTCAATATCATCACGAATCCAATGTGAAGGCTGTAGGGCACTTAAGTGTAAAAAATAAAAACTAAAAATAAATCTTTGAATACAGAAAACAAGAAGAAAAAAAAAACAAAGAAGAATACCAACAAAATTTGTTTACTTCTTATTATTATGCGACACTTTGTTTGTTATACGTTTCACACATCATTGCATTTATAATTTTATTTAAATAACTTTTTCCTTTTTAAAAATAAAAAATATATAAAACTAAAGAAACTAAAAGAAAATACTGATGAATAAAATAATATACAATTCACATGCTTGAATTCATGGAAATTTTGCTAAGGTTTGTTTATTTTACTTCGTTTTATACCCTGTCTGCCACTCACCTGCTACTGCAAATTCTCTAAAGCTTTATATGTTTAAAAGATACTGGCAAGAAATTCTCTTGCTGCTTTTGCGAAAGGTGTATTTGAGGACATCACCTTCTTCTTTTTTTTAAGGAATTTTTTTTTTTAAATTATTTTCTTATTTTTGTTAGTTATTTGTTTTTGTTTGCTGCAGCAAAAAAAAAGTAAAGAGAACCACACAAAGTAGCACAAAGACTTAAAAAATACTTGAAACACTTTTTTAAGAAACTTGTTTTTTAAAAACCAAAATCCAAAAGACTTAAAAAACTTAATATTTTTTATTTATTTGTTTACAGGGCAATTTAGCACAAAATTTTTTTGCTGTACTAATATTATTATTTCGATTTTCTTAAATCGTTGCCCTGTATTTTAGCATTTATAACCCAGTTATTCATTGAATCTTATTTATTCATGCAAACTCAAAACCCTCTTAGTTTAAATTTTTTTCTTCTTAGTTTTATATAGATACTTTTCTATTCATGCACATGTTCTTTTTGTTTTTCTGGTTTGGTTTCTTTGAGAAACTTGTTTGCCATATACATAAATACATGCTTGGAATTCGTGCATATGTATTGTTAATGCTCCTCTTCTGCATTGAACTTGTTTTAATTCTTAAGTTTCTCTTTTTTTTGGTTTTGTGAAAATTTTTGGCCAATTGAAAAAGAATGAAAGATTTCTTATGAAGAATATGTGGACATACCTTGTGTTTAATGGTTTCCAAAGTAGAGACTAAAACTAAGGGCTTTTAAAAAAAATTTCCTAATTGCTTTTGTAAGATTTAAAAGAAAATGTGAAGATATAGTGGGTTGATGTTATTAATCAAAGAAGTTAATTGAAATTTAACTTTTGAAAATTTATAGGTGGGACTAATAGTACAAAGTTTAAATGAATGAAAAATATATAGGAAATTTTAAAAATAGAATTTAAGCAGTCATATTTTCAGCAAACAAATCCGGCTAAAACTAGTGGTTTGATGTTTTGTCATATTTGAACAATTTAGTTTTGGAAGTGATCCTCCATTTGGATGACTTCGAAAATTAAATTCAAAAACAAAAAAATAAATTGATGCGAATGCAAACTGAGTTAAGTAGGTTTTGAAAAAGTGTTCGGTAACTAAGAATTTTTTTTTTTTTTTGCATGGACGACTGTAACGAGGAAGAAGCGTTAGCATTTGGCGACTTTAATCGCCAATTGCGCCTTTTTGAATCACCTGTTCACTTTTTTGGCCCCTATTTCTAAATGGAACTAAATGGCGACTTTTAAAGGCTAAATGACGAAAAACTATGTTGTTTGTAATATCTCTATCCTCTATATATTAATTTAATTTCAATGAAGAAAATAATTAATTTGAGATTATTCACATTAAAAAAAAAAAACGGAGAATTTCTAAATGAACAGAAATCTAACATTTACTGCAGCTAATGATAAATTTTATGTACAATTATTTAAAAACATCAAATGTCGAATGAATACTTAATTCATATTTTAGATTTAAAGTCAACAGTTGTGAATCAATGCTTGCTGCCACAAATTTATAAGCTGAAGATTCGATAGACTGGGGTCCGAGTGAAGACAAAAGTAAAAGAGTTTATTTAATAAAAAGAGTATTTTATGTTAAAAGTTTTCATGAATTAATCTTTATATTTACAATAATAAAAATTATTATAAATTGTTATTTATAAAACAACATATTTTATCAAATAAACGAATTTTAAGGAGCGGGCCCCGCTTAATCCTCCTCTTTTTTTGGCGACTTTTATTCAAATCTCTTTTTTGGACACTTTTTAAAAATTCCCAATGCTAATATTGCAAGGAAATAATTCTAGTAGTAAGAAAAGGAAAGTTGAAGGAAATGACTGTGGTTACTAAGTCATACACACAGATAAACTTAAAACAAAATTTTTGCTGAGTAAAGCTGGCTTCGAAATATTTGTCATGTTTAAGGGATTAAAAGAAGACGATAATAAAATCGGGTGGTCTTATTTAATTCCATATATTTGCTTGTTTAAATATTTAATGATCTTTACTACTATTATTAGTAACTTTTGAAATTTTCATTACAAAATTTAAGCAAAGTACTAAAAAGTTGGCAAACAGGTGTTAAAACTATCCATAATTTTCAAAAATTTCGAAAAAATTCGACATTTCGGACATCCACATAAGTATTTTTATCTTTTTTTCAAATGATACCTACATTATAATACTAATTTTGTATGTCAAAAATTTGGATCCCTTTTGTGCAATTTTAGTGAAGTTCTAAAGGAATTTTTTTTTATCATGTGTTTAAAAAAGTGGATGTTGAAAATTTTAGGATCTCTAATTCAGTTGTCATATCCAAGTTTTCCTTGGAATTATGTTTAAAATATTTTATAAACTCTCCTCTATATCTTTAAATTAGTCCAAAAATTATTAATCAATTTTAATTTAAATAAAGCTATATACGGATTTTGCCATTAAACCCGTATATCGTGACATTATACCCGGATACTACAGTATGTGAAGATATGTTTATCCTTATGTATTAGATAATATATCAATGTTTATTTATAAGAAATCAAACACAGCATAATATATTACAGTTAATCAAAAAATATTTCAAAACAAAATGTCTTTTATGCATACAAGTTTTTGTATTTATTACATCAATGATTTTATATCTACAAAATAATATTCTTTGACTCCCATTGCCACCAGAGATAAAACCGTATTTTGTATGGAGTGAATATAGTAGTTTTTTTTTTACTAATTTAAAACTTCTCATACTCATATGTTATTTAATTTTAAATTTTCTGCTAAAAACTAAAAAATCTAAAAAAATAAATAGAAGTCATGTATAAGGAAGTAGTTCTTCCTTGCTTCCAAATTATCAATATCAGTGAACAATAAAATTAGTTTCTTCAAGAAAAAAAATATATATTTAATTTTTTTTTTTTTGGAAACAACAAATATATTTTATTATATTTTATTGCATGAGTTATGCTTTTGATAACCGATTTAGGTTTTTAATAATTAGTTTTACCTTCCGTAAAAAAATTGTACTTTAAAAAAGTCAGAAAAGACATTTATCCTAAAAATAAGACCAGAAAAGAATAAGTAGTTTTCTTCTTTATTTAAAAACTTATTTTTATTATTTTTCTTTAATTTTTATTTTTCTTTTTTTTTAATTGAAAAATAAAACATAGCCAATGAAAAATCGCCTACATAATTTTCAAACTAGTTTGGTTTCTATATTATATGAATAATCACTAAAATTTAAAAAGTCGAACCCAAGATAACAGTTTCATGAATTTAAATTCTTGGAAAAAAGCTGTTATGGATGAGGAATTTTAAATAAACATAAAATTTCACCACTCACTTCTGTAATAGAACACCAATTTTAAATTTGATTCGAAATATAATTCACTATTTCTGCTGAAGTTAAAATACTTAAAAAAATAACAAAGACCGACCTTGTAATGTTTAAAATGTTACGCTTAATAAAAATAAGATTTTAATTTAAAAAATGAGCTAAACGGAGCGCTAAATTGAACTAATTCATTTAATTTTGAATCAATTTAGCGCTTTTATTCGCGTTTTGAATTTTTTTTGCGCGTTTTGGTTACAAATAGTTCAAATCGCTGATTTTGGGAATAAAATCAAAATTTATGCATTAATTTGGAAGAAATATGTTTTGTTTTTTTCGCAATAAATTTATCTTTATAATTAAACTATAAAAATTAGCATTTTTGACATTCTCAAATTTTTATAATTTTTTAAATTTTTTTTCTTAATTTTGTACGAAATTAATTTTTTTCACAAAATAGGTTTAATAACTTCAAAACTGTTAAGCGTTTTAAAAAATAATGTGAGCATACTTTGAAGGAAATTTTAATTCGAAGTTTTTGATATTTCACTAAACTAAGCAGTTTTTGTGATATGCTTCAATATATGGTGCAACGTCTTTAATTTTACAAAAACTATTTATCGCGAGAACCAGAGTCAATTTTAAAAAAAAGTGGTTTATGGGTTTAGTACTTCATAATAACGTGCATTCAAAATGACTGAGTAATGCCATATTGTAGAATCGGTATTACTTTTTGTTATTTATAAATTATAATATTTCTCATAAAAAAAATTTTTATAAAGAAATTACAGATGTCTATTTAATTCTTTCCCAACACTTCCGGTTATCTCTAATACTTTTAATCATTTCTTGTTTACACACAAGCCAACAATAAGCCTAAAAGCAATACAATTACATATATAACTATGATTTTCAACTTTAAAAAAAAAATTAAAGAAAAACCTTACAACACGTGAACATGTTCCATATTACTTATGTACATGATGATTCTCTTGTAGTTTACTTAACGTCATTCATATTGTCGTCCTTTTTGATCTTCCTGTTATTTTTTCTATTGCTTTAGGTTTATATCAGTAAAGTCCTGGTTTTTAACTGCTGCTAAATTGATTGTTGTTTGTCGTTGGCTTTTCTTCGTTTCTGTATGTGCTGTCGAGCACGTGACTATTGAAACAGGAAATAAAAATCTTTCATCAATACAATATTACTCCTTTTTTTTATTAGCTGACTTAAGTTTAAATTGTGTAAGAAATACATAAACACTATCATATGGGTATGTTATGCCTTAAATGTTAAGCAAAACATGCAAATATATATTTTCTTCACATTCACTTCTATGGCAGAGCAAAAAAAAAACAAGTAAGAAAGATATAGTCGGTCAAGCCCGACCATATGATACCCCACACCATTGTGTATGTCCATCAAAATTAGTGGAGGGCTCTCATATTAAATATGTGGACAATTGTGGATCAATACTTTTACCAAGTGTAAAATAAAATATACGAATACAGAATATTACGTTAATACTAACATTTATATGAATTTGTACACTTTAGGGAGATTCCCGAAAGTGGGCTTATATGGAAGCTATGGTGAATTATGGAGCGATCCTCATAAACTTTATCACTTATTTGTGTCGAATATAAACTTGATGCTAACATGTGTATGTGATTTATGTACGTTAAGGTGATTTTCGGAAGTTGATTTTATATGGGAGCTATGATCAGTTATGAACCGATCTTTATGAAATTTGGCACAAAGATTGATACTTGTATAAAACTTCCTTACACCGCATTTCGTTAAAATATTGCTATATTTAAGGCATTTATGATTATTAAACCACTTTTCCGGGACGACATTTGTATGTGGTCTAGGTGAAATGATAAACCAATCATAACTAATTTCAATGAGCTTCGTTATTGTGCGATGAAAGTTCTATGTGCCCGATTTCATTGAATTATCTTCAAAATTGCTACCTGTACTTTATGCACCATTATATCGACTTAGAAAGTGATTCTGAGTCGACTGGTATACTTTAAGGTGGATGATTTTTTCTGTGCGTTACAAACATCAGCACAAACGCATAATACCCTAACCACCTATGGTAGTGTGGGGTATAAAAAGAAAAAAAAGGTTTCTTTAAGATTTTTTATTTTTTCCCTACAAGTTTCCTTTTACGTTTGTGTTACGATAAGATTCTTTTTTTGTAAGATACTTTAAATAGTTTACCAAAAAAGAAAACAAAATTGGGTTAGAGAAAGAAAAAAAAATAATTTAATTTAATTTGATTTGTTGACCTTATTACGAAAAATTATAAGAATTGTAATTTATAAATTTAAAAAAATTCTAAATTTCAAATTTCATCTGTACTAGATTTAAAGAATTTATTTATTATCTTACCCAATCTAAATAGTATAGTAGAGTGTTATTGGCATGAAGTTGGCAAAAAAATTTTGTTTTAAAAGTTTAGTTTTATTTGTTTGGGAATTTACTGAAAGAAAACTATTCACACACTTACATACTACTTGTACACGTATTTATGTATTAGTATGTTTATATTTATGTTTGTATTTGTAATATAATTTGATTTCAGTATTTGTTAAGAATATCGATTAAAATAAAATTACTATACAAGATTCTTTCATACCTTTTTTTCCTCTTTTGTCTCTCTTCCTACTCGTACTAGCAAAAAAAAAATAAAATAATAAAAAATAAATAAAGAACCAAAAGAGAAAAACTTTGTAAGTTTTGAGAAAATTGTTGCATGTTGCTGCTAAAACTGCAAGGCTAAGATTGCAGTCTACAAAATAATTTAATATATTGTTGAAAAGAATATCGCACACACACATACATATTGTAAAACGCTTAAGGACATTTATTTGTTGAAAAGATGATTGATACTAAAGACAGTTTTTTAATTAGTACAATCATTTAAAATGATTTTTATGAAAATTAAATGAAAAAACAAAACTAGAATTGTATTAAAAATAATAGTGATTTTGTGTGGAAACTTATTTAGTTTTAGGCATTTTGTATAATGAAAATAGACAAAAGATAAGATTTTTTTTATTGAAATTAGTTAGGAAAATCAATAGTTGGGTTTTTAGGAATCTGTTTGATGGGTTCTGTTTGCAAGAAAAGTATGGAAAATATCTTAGGCTTCATAAAGGATATAAAAAAAAAGAAAAAAACAAAGGAAATTGTTAATAAAAGAAAATTATGCACAATAAATAAAATATGCTGTCAGGCTTTTATTTTTATGTATTAAAGCCGACTAGTATGGTACATTTTTTATATTTGAGTGATATGGAGATACATTCGTACTAAATGCCTGCCTTTGTAGTTCTATCAGATTTTAAGGTCTTTTTGTTGTTTAACTTTTTTTGCTCGTGAACTGAAAATTTTAAATTTGCAGATTTTAATAGAAAAATTTTCTGAAATATGTTTTTTAAAGCTCTTAACCCTAGAATACTAACAATATTTTTTTTATATGTTAGTACTAACGATATGTAAATTTTACGTACACTTCCTCTTCCTCTGACACTTTATTTGTTGTTTTTGTTTTAACAGCATTTTTATTATTTATTTTTCTATAAAAAGACTTAAAGAGAAAAAAAAAACAAATTCAATAAATAAGAATAAAACATTAAAAACCCCTTAAAATATATCATGATGATAAATTATGATCTGGAGTTCACCAGAGGCTTGAGATGTATGACAAACTTGACGGTAGATTATAGCCTTTCGCTGTTTTACACAATGGTTAAACACAATTTGCTCTCTTTTCTATAGAAAGTTATTAGTATAAAGCACACTGGTCAAAACTACCATTTTTTTGACAGAAATTCTAAAATAATAATTTAAGAAATTGCAAAAAGTAAATATATTTTATAAATGATAACAGAGAAAATAATCAAGAACATGAATATATTAAAAAATAAAATGTGGCAATGTTGACTGGCATTAAAATTGGTAAGTTAATACTTTTTTAACATTTTTATTAAAGTGGAGCTAGAATTATAAAAAATGTGTATCAATACCAGAAAAATGTATAACAATGTTGTATAATGTAAGTTGCAGTCTAGTAGATGTATTTTAAGACCTTTATTATAATTTCATATAAGTCGTGTATTTTCTTTATTTTGAATTTTGTGGTTATATGGGTTGTTTGTCAAGGTAACCTATAACGTTGAAACAAGCATGTTATATTTAAGCATGAAATTGCACGAATGTAAAAATATGGAATTGCCCACCAAAGTGTTTATTTAATGAAACAATTTAAATATTGGTAGCATCTTTCGGCAAACTCTAGCAATCGTCAATTTTCTGTCAGTTAAATTTTGGTAAACTTGAGTGGAAATAACTTGGTTTTCACAAACAAGTTGGAGAAAATATTATGTTGTAACCTATTGGGTAGTTTTACTAATTAATTAAAACCTAAAAAATATAAAATTATTAAAATAAAACCAAAAAAGCACAACGAGTTTAAACATCACTGTTCGCATAACATTTTATTGTGTTTTTTCTTTTAGCCTGTTTTTCTTTTGAAAAATATTCTCACAAATTTTTGATTTAAATAAAAATTTCACACCCATCACTTTTTAAATTAAAAAATAAAATTTTTAAACAAACAAAATTTATAAACACCCAGCAAAAACTTTGCTTTCCTGGTAAGCTAGCAGGTATAATTGGAAACATATATAAACTACTTATTTTTTGCCTGAATAACTAGTTATTTTTGTTCGACTTGTCCACAAATTCATGTAGTTATTTTTTGACTCTAGGGGTACTCTAAAATATGTACCTAAACGAATACAAAAATAAAAAAAAAACAAAAAAATTTTGCCATCAGTGAGACTCGAACTTGGAGACACACTAACCATTCGTTTTTACTGACTAACGTCTTACCCAGTACACCATCTCGCACATAGCATCCTAAGCGACAAAAACTCTATTTAGTTTAAAATATCTTTTTAGACATTTTTTTATAAAAAACTAACAGCACGTGATTGCAGTATTATTGTTTTATTATACTATTGAGTACTTATTAATGTAATACAGAGTAGGCAAATAATAATGACGCCTCATTACCAAGAAACTACTTTAATAAGTAGTTGTTATTACCGAAAACCGAAAAGTTTTTGCTGGGCAAATATAAATTTCATTCATAATTTTTAGTTTTTTTTTTTATTTTCAAACTGTTTGACAATTTTTACAAATTCCTTTCCAACAAATTTTTATGTACTAAAACTGCTAATAGTACTAAAAATTTCCTCCCTGTATGAAAACTTAGTATGTTTTTTTGTGTGTTAAATAATTAAACAACTCGAAACGAGATGTTTTTTGGCTTTGAAATATATGAAAAAGCAAATCAATTTGTTTACGTTTTTTGACAAAACGTCTTGTATTTCAAAAAAAAAAACTCTATATGTGAACATAGCATAAATATCATAATTGAAAAATATATCTGCTGATGTAAAACTATCAATTTTAGAGGTTATAAAATCGGCTTTAATAAATATTATTGTTAATTTTAGACAAAATGACTTCGATACAACCACAAAAGAACATTAACAATGCTTTTTGATTTTATGTTATAAACAGTGTATTTTTGACTAGTGTGTAACGATTATCTCGGCAGCTCATAATTTTGTTCCAATTATTACATTAATTTCATTGAAAAGTTAGCGTAGACTACTACATTTACCAAATTAAGATTAAAACGATAAATAAATTTTACGTAGTAATTTTTTATATTCGCATTCGGAACACGTAAATTTCAAAATGTGTAATATATTATTTTTCATACCCTTGACGAAAGAACTTCTGGAATTTCATAGTGTTCCCAGGAACCGAGAAAAAAAGAGGATAAATTCAGCTTAAAAAACATCAAAAAAGGCTAAATGTTCAAAGAAATAAGGCCAGAAAAAAATTAGAATTTTTGTCTCTAATTTAAAGACTTAGTTTTACTCGTTCTTATTACTTGTTCATATTTTGTAACGATATTTTAATAAATTTATAAACAAAACATAGAACAGCTGTTAGTAAAATGAACCAAATGAAAATTCGCCCAAAAAATTCTTATACAAATTTGGGTTATATTTCATATTAATTGATTTTCTGACACTTTTGCACTATAATTTCTTTTTGATTAAGCATTTTTACATTTCTGGTTGATTTTTCGCTTTTATAAGAATTTGCTTAAATTATATTCATAAATGGTTTCTATGCTTAATGAAGTAAATAGAAAAGTAATTATAATAATCAATTTAGTAATTCCATGAAATTAGTTATTAGTATTTTAGTGTATTAGTTGTTCTTGATTTGGATAATGTAGCGCCGCAGGCTAAAATTTTTGTTGAATATAAATAATATATATTTTTTTGTGCGAACGAATACACAAAAATGCTTATGTAAATAATTCTGTAAAAATAGGATTAGTAGTATATAACAAGAAATTAATTTCTTCGTTGTTGAAACGGTAAAATTTTTGAGTTTTTAAGGTAATTCTAAAATTAAAAAAAAGGCTAGAAAAAAGGTTAAAAGTTAAAACAAAAAATTTGCGGCTAAAAGTAAAAAAAAAAGTATCTGAAGTCAAGAAAATATTTTTGGAAATCTGCAGATAGTTCCTATTGAATACAAGACCTCGATATGTGTGTTATTTTAGTTATAGTTTCTATAACATACATCCCATAAAATATATACACTGGATTCTTAAAAACATGAAATAACGATGTCTGTCCATGTGTCCGTCTGTCTGTCTATTGAAATCGAATTTTTTAACACTGCACAGTAGTTCTAACACGCTTTCTTTGGAAATAGTTATATAAAATGTAAGTTGACTTGGTGGAGCATAAGTTGGCCACCTTGGGTGGGTAATTCTTTTCAAATGTCCCCAAAAATTTATTTATGATTCTTTTGTAAACAAATTTTGAATCCCTACAAAAAATGTGTGGGTTTTAGTTTAAGAGATAATTAAATCGAAATTTTTTTTCCATTTTTTTCCTTAATTTGTGTCCTAAAATTTTTTAAACATCCAATAGAGTCCTTATAAAGTTCTAAATAGTACTTCCTCAAAAATCATATAAATATATGGATCCTATAAAAATTTATATTATTCTGAATTTGAAACTAAACAGATTTTACATTTTTGAGTTTTTTTTTCTTTTTTTATTTTTTTATTATTATTATTATTATTTTTTTTTTTTTTTGTTCTGACAATGCACCTAAATTAAAAGCGGAGGGTTTTTGGTCAATGGTCTTACCACAAGATTTATCTAAACTTTATAAATTCTCAAGAAGTTGTTTAAATTCATTTGTAAAATTCTCGAAAGGCTAAGCTAAGCGATCAAAAAGAAAAAATTTTTTGTTACATATGGGTATATAATAACATAACATATATTTAAAAACCTCTATCTCGAAAAATACAACTTTCAGGAGAACAATAAAACTATTTATTTTTCTTATTTTGCAAATATTCAAGAAAAAAAAATATTTTACAATATTCATTTAAAACTGTGACTAAATCTTACATATAAGTTGTTTTTAATATTTTACAATATTGACAATTTGAAAGAGACATAGAGGGTTTTACACTTTCAAAATTTTCAATGTGTAGAAATAAAATAAAGAATAGAGGGTTTTTGCATTCTAAATAATGCACTTAATTGCCTTTTAATGTATGAATTTTAAAGTTTTTAAACCAGCTAGTTAATTAAAAAATCAACGTTATTCAAATAGGCTACTTTATTTTGGTATCGGAAGAGGGGGGAATGGTATCCTCCATACAAAAAAAATTATAATTATTGAAGTAAATATTATTTATCGCTTAAATGAAAAACTATTAGAGCAAAAGTTTTAAAATTGTGTGGGAATCATTTCTTTATCAGTAGTCATAACTGATATTAAAATAGGTCCGGCAGCTCTAAAGGCAGTCTTAGCCCCCATACAAGATAAATCTTAATTATCGCATATCTATGGAACTATTTTCGAAACTCGAAACTTTATGGGAAACATTTTCTTGTCAAGTTTCACAATTGTTTTGGAAATAGACCGCCATACAAAGTGAATATTTATTATTATATTTCTTGATTACTTCAACTGATTGGCCAGCTTCATATTCAACATGTATGAATTAGCCAGAATTGGTAAATGTTATATTTAAATTGTCAAAAAATAAAATAATTAATTAGATAGAGGGTTTTGCACTAAAAATTAAAAATAAAATATTTATTTTGTATGATAGAGGAATACAAAAACGTTGATAAAATTAGAAAAGCTATGAATTTTCATATTATAATTTCATATGAAAATTGGATGAGCGTTGTTATAAGAAATATAATGACATTTAAAAACGCAGTTACATAAAATGCTGGGAAAAAGGCTTTTGTGTATGCGCCCTCGATATGTTTTTTAAACACACAAAAGTTTATATAACGACGGATTGGTAATTTCAATGAGCGAATACAATTTTTTAAACAAGTTCTTCCCGGATAGGAATTTTGGGTACTTTCCTACAAAAATGTGGGAGTTCTTTTTATATTTCCAGATTTAAGGATAAATTTATGTATATTATATCAAAATTTCAATAAAATATTGTTATTCGTTTAAATTTTATTTCAATTCAATTATTAGCATTATTTCTAAAAAAAAAAAAAATATATACTGAAAATCTAAATTATAATTTTTTCAGTCATGGTGTGAAAAAATTTGACCGAATTTAATTTCTTTTTTTAAATTACGATTCTCTATATTTTAACGTTTCCTATGAGGATGATTCAGGTGAAAAATAACAAGAAAATTTTTCTAAAAAAAAACAGTTTTTCATCAAGTAAAATAAATTTTTCTAAAATATTATTAGCCTTTAGCATTTTCATTTGGACAGAATTTCGCCATAACAATATAAAAAGCATACAAGATTCAGCGTAAATATCAGTCTAGAATATTCTATTCTCAATTTAAATAATTATTATTTTATTGTTACCTTCTACTTTCACATTTACTTCAATCCCAAATAAGTTTTAATACTGACGATTAATTGCCTATAATCTTAACTTTTAAATTAAATTTTTTGTACTTTCTCTTTTTAATATTAAATAAACTTAATTCCAGAATATATAATTTAATTATTTTCTTTGAATAAATAAAAGGATATGCTTCTGAAAATAAATTAGGCTAACTGTAAAAACAAAAGAAATCAATAAAAATTAGTTTGCTTTAAATACAACGTTAAGCTCATTTAAATATGAAATTTGTTTAAAACTTTTTATTTATCTTTTGGTATTTACTTAAACAAACTTTCATCCATCTTTTGCAAAATTTTAATAAAAACAGCTATGTTTTCTTTTTTTGTTTTAATTGTTACCTTCCTGTAGCGATGACTGATTTGAGACTGAAAACGGAAAAACAATTTGTCAAGCAAAAATTTTCATAATAACCATTTTAAATATGAACAAACGTTCAATTATAAATTGTTAGAGGGATTTAAAATTTCAGCATTTTCCTTTTATAATTTTCTATAATTTTGTTGTTAAAATAAAGTAATTAATTTATTTTGTTTACACTTTACTATTAAACACCCACTCAAATTAGTTTCCATTTTGCTGCTATTTTTTTTTTTTTTTCTTTTCTTTTAAGAAGTTTAGAATGAAATTATCTTTTAGTTGGAAAATTTTATTAAACGTTTGCTTTTTGGGAATTGGGGGAATTTCTCGCCATGGAATACTAAAAAATATTGTTCTATTTTTTATATATGTTTTTTTTTATATACTGAACGTTTATATGAAAATGAAAACACAATCTAGTTATAGAGGAAACAGAACACAAATTAAATTTTCCCGCATAATTTACAAACGGATGTAAATGAAAAAAAAAAGGTTTTTTAAAGTAACCAAATGTAAAGAGCTGAAGAACTTTGTTGTTGCAATATAAACTGACGGCAAAAAGTGAAAATCACTGTATTAACTTAGTTGTAGGTCGTGATAGTGTTACTTGCTATTTTGCCATATGTATGTATGTATGTATATATATATTTATGTATCTACTTGGAAAATATATGTATGTAAGTACAGGGAAATGTTTCAAGTTGAAAGTAATTAGTAACATAGTTTTCTAGAATATTTTTGTTGAAATTTAAATAAAATTTCTTCAAAATTATTAGAGTTACCAAGAAATTTCTATGATCAATTATGTTACCAGTGAGAAATTTTGAGAAATGTCCAAAAAAGGGGATTTTATAAAAAAGTCCCCAAAAATGTTTTTTTTTTTTTTATTGGGGCCAACTGCTTTAATACTAGGGTTGTCATTCGAACAAAAATTACTCAATTATTCGAGGAACACATTTTTTATTCTTATCAAATGAACAAATATTTTCAGTTTAGAATAAAAAATTATTCGATCAATTTCTTACTATTAATCGAATAATTTTTTAAAAAGATTTTTTATTAAATTATTATATTTTACATAAATTCTTTTTTGAAATTGTAAGTGTTCAAAGTTTTGTTTAGCTGGAAAACCCTGTCGTAAATTATGGAAAATTTCGTTTAAATATATAAATATGAAAACCACGTGTTAATAGATTCAGGTTAAAGCCTTTTGGGGACACCGAAGTCACAGTATTATTTGGAAAAAAATACAATAGCTTTAATCAAACGTATTAAAGTTAGAATAAACGGGAGACGTATAAGTTATTCTTAAAGTCATCAAAAAGTTAAAAAATGTACATGCATTAAAAAAAAAATATTTTAGCACTATTGATGATCATTGACTTCGTTCTAAATAGAACAGGAAAACTAGAATTGATTTTAATGCTATTCTTACTGCATTGCCACCATCAATTATAAGTGAAAGAATTTCTTCAATATCTGCTTTTAGTTAAAAAAAAAAAAAATAGGAAATAAACATTAATCGTTTTAGAGTAAAAAAGCTATTTTTTATGAATGATCATTTTAAAATAAATTTAATTTAATCACATAGTTTTTCTGTAATTTGAAGATGGTCTCAATTATCAATATATATATATATATATATATATATATTTATTTTTTTTTTTTTTTTTTTGTTTTTTCTATGTTAATGAATTGTTATTTTTAGGTTTATTTTATGCGAATAAAATCAAAAATTGATTTCTAAAATATTAGTTTTTTTAAACTTGTAAATAATTATTTAAACCATATATTGTATTTTTTATTCGTTCGATTTATCGAAGAAAATTCAAATTATATTCGATCATACAAATAATTAAAAAGAAAAATTATAAAACTTTATTCGATCAACTTCAATGTAGAATAATTGACAACCCTTAAAAACTCCTTAAAATTTGTTTTTTTGATGGATACAAAAATGTAGAATAATTGACAACCCTAAAAAACTCCTTAAATTTTAAAATATTTTATTTTAAGGAAAACTACTAAATTCAATTGTACTAATAATAAAATATTTACAATAATAATTTTTATTAATGCAAAAATAAAGAGTTATTCACAATAGTAGTTAACATATTAAAATGTGTAAAATAATTTTAATTAAATTAATGTAATTTTAATTGGAATTTTAATGTGTAAATAAAGCGTGATCCATTTTGAGGTTCCCTACTTTTTTAAAGAAAAAAATACAGAAAATTCAAATTTAATGGGGGAATGTTTATTATCATTTAAAAGAACATTCTTTGGCATTTATTTGTTGAAGATTATGTCTATCAAATGTTGGCCGTTGCTACGTCGCAGATGGTCCATCCGTTGTGTCCAATTTTCGATGACTCGTTCGATCATTTCGACTGGTAACTGGCGAATGACACGCGTGATGTTTTCCTCCAAGGCCTGAATCCTCATAAACTTTAGACTTTACATATTCCCACAGGAAAAAGTCTAATGGTGTGATATCACACGAAATTATGTGCTCACCGAAGTGCTCTCTCAATAAATCCATTGATTGATGCCATGTGTGGGAAGTGACGCCGTCTTGTTGAAACCAAATGTCGCCGAGATCACGAGCTTCAATTTCAGACATCAAATAGTCGGTTATCATAGCACGGTAACGGTCGCTATTGACGGTTACGTTCGCACCGGCATCATTTTTAAAGAAATATGGACCGATGATTCCACCGGCCCACAAACCACACCAAACCGTTGTTTTTTCTGGATGAAGTGGCAGTTCTTGAATCGCTTCAGGTGGCTCTTTGTCACAAATGCGGCAATTTTGTTTGTTTACATACCCATTGAGCCAGAAATGGGCCTCATCGCCGAACAAAATTTGCCTCGAAAACGTCGGATCTTCTTGGAACTTTTCAAGAGCCCATAGAGCGAAGCGATGTCGCTTGGGAAGGTCGAGCGGCTTCAGTTGTTGAACAAGCTGTATTTTGAACGCTTTCAATTTAAGATCTCGACGTAAAATGGGTGATGGTGTTGCGAATAGTACGCTCAGTAGGCCGATTATGTTGACCATAGGTTGAGCGAAGTGCACGAAACACATTCCTCACAGAACGTGAATTTTCGTAATAAAGTTGAACGATTTGTAAACATTGTTCAGGCGTAAGTCTTTCCATTATGAAATGTCAAACAATACTAAACAAAAATAACATGACAGCATGACACGATTCACACGTGATCTGTCAAAAAAAGGCTATTGAAAAAAGTATCTTTACTTGAACCACCCATTATATATGCTTCTTTATAATAATTTTTCAAATATGAGAGTTTACATATGAAGTTTTCTAACAAGTAATATAAAAAATAAATTAAAATAAATTATAATGTAAATACTCATTAAATCCGTTTTTCAGTTTTTCGAATCTGATTCAAAAACATTCGGCATTTGATGTTTTAAATAGTTGTTCATAAACTTTATCGTTAGCTTTAGTTTCTAACAGTTTCAGTTCATATATAAATTCTCCGGGGTTTTTTTTTAATTAAATCACTATATTATGAAAGAATCTCAAAATAATTAATTTCTTCTTCGGAATTTATATATAATAAATCGAATTATTTTAAACAACATAGTTTCTCGTCTTGGTAATTAAGTTCCATTTTAAAAAAGGTGCAATTGGCGTCTAAAGTAGCCTAACGGTAACGCTGTATAATAATTTCAGTTGATGACTCTTTTTCCGAATATTATAAATGTTATTGTTTCTTCGACATATTGATTGATTTTATTACTCTTACTCTGAGGTAAAAAAAGGGACAACTGGCGACTAAAGCTCGCTAAACGGTAACGCTGAATGGGACATTTGATTGAACTTAGAAATAGTCTTTCTTTTAGTTTATGACATTTTCTCCGAATAATTAAATTTTATTGATTTTCCAACTTATCGATCGATTTTATTATGCTCTTGAAAAGTAACTTTCGTTATTATCCACCGATTCAAATGTAGTTCTATCAATGACATGAAATAATAACTTTATTGTTGCTCTTCATACACATTTAACGCTATTATTATGTTATTATTTTTTGTTTTTAATTTATTTATTAAGGTATTTAAGTTTCGTTTTCACTTTATTTTTGTCTTTCTTCTTCATTTTAGTTTTTAAAATATTTTCACATAATAAACATCATTTTTAATTAGTTTTTTTTACTATTTTTTATATGAAAATGCCGGCAGCTAACACGAATACGTACATATTAATTAATTGTAAGTTATAACAAATTATTATTAATTATATGTTATATTTATACATTTATTTGTACATTTTGTTTTAAATATTTTAGTTTATTATGAATAACAGTTTTTATTTTTGCAAAGTATGAGTATAATAAATTTTTGTCTAAGGACATTAGCACAAACAAAGTGAACAATAAATTTTAGCTTTATGTCTGTTAAAATCATAATCAAATATTCCTTTTTTTTTGAAAATATGAAAAATTTATAGAAAACATAATTTATGAGAGAGGAATATTATTCATGTTTAAAATAAAATTAATTGATTGCAAAGTAAAAATTATCAAAATTATTTTGCGTATAATTACTACTGTTGAATTAAGTTTTTATTAAAAAACAAGATATAGCACTTAACTAGTATGTGTAAATGTTTAAAAAAAAACATAACAAATTAGAAAAAATAATAATTACATTTGTAACCGATGTAAAATTATATAAACTCATTTTTTTAGTTTCAGTTAGTGTGGCTTTCCAAAGTAACTAAAAATATTATTTTTTGTCTCTTCTTTAAAGCGCCATAAAAATGTCTCATATTTCTTTCAAAACCACCGCTTCGTTATGTAGTTTTTTTTATAAATCTTTTCATATTTATTGTTAAATCTTATACTCTCGACTATTTTCAGCATTTGGGCGTAAAATTTTAAGTTCTAAAATAACTACCAAACCACCCTACTCTTCATGCACTAATTTAATTTAATTACCTAATGAATTTCAATTTCACTTTAAATGTCTTCTTAATTAAGTTTCAAATACATTTCATTTACAACTTATTCATCATGTCATTATAAAGGATTTGTTAACTAATGAAAACATCACTTAAGTTCTAATATTTCAGATTTACTTAATGTACGATTTAATTTTACAAATGAATACTAATTGAAATTCAAAATTTACAAACATTTAAGAAAATTTTGTGCAATAGTAATAATAATAATTGATTTCGTAGGTGTTATGGATTATAAGAAATGGTAATTTGCATAAATGGTTAAAAAAAATGTTAAATTTAAGTTTTAATATCGATTAAAAGTAATTGAATAAACATTTTTGAGAACATTATTTGTATACACTGCACAGTGGGGCAGAATCGAATTTTATGTGTACAATTATAAGTATGGAAGAGGTTTCTCACATAGCTCTCAGAAGCGTAGCTATTAGGATTCAAAATAGATCATCTCAAAAACAGAAAATTTTTAACCGCTTGTAAAGTTTTTGTTTCGTGTACGATTTCAAATATTTTTACTTCTTTTTAAAGTCCTCGATAAGGCCTTTGAAATACGTTCAGTTTTTTCAACATATAACCCAATATTTTTGACCTGCTTATTAACATTTTTAACCAATTAGTTAAAATACAAAATTGTCTGCCGAATAAAAAAACTTGAAATCAATATCTCTTACGAGTCCAAGAATAACCGATTTTGAAACTGGAAGTTGAAAAACTAAGGTTTTTGTCGAAAAAATGTCCACACTATTTTTTCTCTAAAATAAAATTTTCTTTAAGAGCATATAATAATTTTATACTTTTCTGAAAGGTTTTTTTCAAAAACTCAAACATCTAATAGGACCAAGCACAGACCATGCGGATTTCGATCTATTTGATATCAAAATTTTTAATCTACTCTATATATTTTAATATCTCAATGACTAGTTCTGCAAACCAAATGCAGTTTCGGAAACCATATTGTGTTCTAAAGAGCTTGTAAATGACTGTTTTTCAAACCTGCAACAAATGTGGACTTAATGGGCAAAGAAAAAAAAAAAGAAAACAAAACAAACAAACGCCTTTTGAGAATTGTGAGATTTCTTTTACAAAAGACTGAAATTGTTTTTAAACTTTAACATTTTAATTAAAAAAGTCAACAATCACTGAAAATATCGTTAGGATGTCTTAACGAACAAAAATTTTATTAGCGATAAAATATTTATGAAATATTAAAAAACAAATATATAAATTCAAATAATAAATGAATATGATATATATATCTATTTATTTATTTGCTTAATAATATTTTATTTTTTTAATAATTATTACTATTTTTTAATCAAAAGTCAATTAAGTTATTAAAAAAAACTTCTAGCGCTTAAACAAATATAACGTTTTACTAATCATTTTTAAGGAAAATTCCTTAAAGTTGTATTCACAAACGATGGTTCGCTTAATTTACCTTTAGAAATCCATTATTAACTTTAAATATTTTAAAGTAGGATCGACCGTAATTTAAATCTACTTTGAGATTAATTTCATTATACATATACTTCAAGAAAAAATTTTTTGTATTCGTGCGTAAATTTTTGACAAATAGGTCACGTTTTTAATTTCCGAATTCATTAAAAAATGAGCCAATGTAGCTGTTTAAAAAAGTCTGAACGGAATTCCGGGGCAGGATAATATTTTCTGTGTATATCTTCAATTTAAGCTATTTTGTAATAAAATCATAAAACATAAAAAGGAAAAGTATATTTTTAGCTGCCAAACAAATGTTCGCCACTATAGCATATGTTCGGTTTTTTCATTATTTACTGTTTCCACTTAATTCCAAATAGTACATTAATATGTACGCGTTTTGGATTAAGGTGCCATTAACATAATGTATCAACTCCAGGTTAAAAATTACTCCTTTTAACAGAAAAAAGTTTTTAAAATAGTTAAGTTTTAACAAAATTTCAACAAAAATAATATAGACAAAACCAGATATGAAATAGTGATATTAATTTTATCACAGAATATTCGTTATTCGGATGCTTATAATCATAACTAACAAAAATTAAATAAAATATTTCATTTATGCATAATTATATTTAAATAAGCTAAATAATGATTTTTTTTTTATAAAAATCAAAAAAATCATCAAAACTAGTACGTTTTTCACAAAAATAAAATACTTCAAAAAGATAATGAAATAAAACTGTTAACCAATAATTTATTCTAGCTATTCACAACACTGACAATTCAAACAAAAAACAGTTTATTAGTTAATGTAGACTGCTAACAGTTTTTTGAATATGATTTTCTTAATAAAAACTTTAAGGGATAAATTGTGTATGAGTTAGTTTGTAATTTAAATATGAATTGTTAATTTTTTTATTTTTATTTTTTTATTATTATTTTTTTTTCTAATGAATACGGTTGTTTGATTTTAACAATTAAAATAAAAAAATATTCTTATATTAAAATAATTTTCATTTTTTGTAACAGTGGAGTAAGGAATTTGTATACAAAAATTACGCTTTAAAAAAATATATTTTTAATTTTTCCCCGTAATTTAAAATATATGGGCCATTACCAAAAATTTTTACCTGGCTGAAATTGATTATAGTCTTTAAATAGTTTTGTGGGAATACTATCTTAAACAAATGGACGCAAGACTAGAAACTAATAGAAGGAAAATTTTAGCACCATATGCTTGATTCCATAATCATAATCGTTGCTCAAAATTCAAAAACTTAGAAAAAGGTCTAATAATTACTTAACTTTTTTCCAATCTTCTACAATTTGATCCCATGCTATCCTATATAAACTAATCGGACTTTGTAGATAAATTCTATACCTTCTTTGTTCTTGTACAGACTTTTAACAATTACATATAGGGCAGTCAAATTTTGATGACAAGATTTTTTAATTTTAAATTTTTTTTATTTTTTTATTTTTTTTTTTGGCGGCGTTTATGCGCCTTGTACTTGAACTTGTAATGTTTAATGGAAATTTAGAGCCACATCAAAAAATTTCGAAAGAAGTATCATTTCTTTGTAATAAACTCTAATAAAATATATTTTCGTATAATATATGGATAAGTAATTTAGACTCGATCCGTATTTTTTGCAAAATTTTTAAAAACCGCGATTTTTAGTGTAATGAGAATTTTTTTTAATTTTACTGGGAAACCCTAAAATATGCCACACTGATACCATTAAACACTGAATATATCATACATTTTATTTGATTAACTAAGTAGGTTTTAATATTACGTGTAATTTTTACCAGAATTATACGTAAACTTTTAGTTTGTGAAAATGTTTCTATATGCAACTTTAAACCGCTATAAATTTCACGCCCCCTGCGAGAAATGTCAACCATTTAAAATAATTGTTAGGAATGCAGGAGTATTACCAAATATCGATTTTTTAGCCATAACAAAATAAAGGGAAATCATGAGCACTGAAAAGAAACCTGGTAGTTGCAGCAAAAGTGCATTTTAGATTGTGGAACTGAACGAATTTAAAAAGAAAATCCCTTTATCTGTGGAAAAAAGCTACTCATTTAGAAAATTTTAAAAAAGCCAATCTGAGGGCCCACAAAATAAAAAAAGTTTCTTGTATGAACGCTTGAATAAATGTGGCAGCAAATGAGAGGAAGAAAATTATTGTGATTTTTTTTTTTTTTTTTTTTTTTGAAAATATGAATAATGTTTAAATAAAAGGCGAACTTTTTACAACATCCTGGTGAGGAATTCAATAATAAAGAAAGTATGAGAAATGTCGCAGATAAATATCGTACAAAAAAATCTAAATTATCAAACAAATTTTGTACGTGCGGAGAAAAAATACAACAAATGGCACTTTTAGGTATGGTGTTATATAAAAAAGGAGGTCCACTAAACTGTCTAGAACTCATTCCATTTAAAAGGTATTGTGTCATAGTAAAAAAAAAATATTAAAAACACGTAAAACTGAGTAAAAAATATAATAGCTTTAAAAGGGAGTGAACCCATTCCAACAAAAAAGCAACCGAAAACATAATAAAAATCTTATGGAGTATATTCCAGTAAATATTAAATATTTTAATAAAAACGAATAAAAACTTAAGTTTTCTTTAAAATTTAAATCTAGCGGTCTTTAAAATAATAAATATATTCAGTTTCTTTAATATACAAAATATTAGATTTTGATATTATTAATTTTGTTCAGGCTTTTTACTCGAAACTACGAGTTTTAAATTTGTAATTTGATCATATTTTCCTACTTATTTGACTACTAAGACTTGTATCATTTCGTTATCAAAAAATATATAACATTCTTCATTATATAAGTAGAAACTTATTCAAATTCAATTTAATTTAATTATAACACAAATTATTCAAATTCATTTCAATTTCAATTCAAATTATTCATGTATGAAAAAAAAAGATTTAAAAAACTTATTTAAAAATGTTTAAAAATTTAAAGATTTTCTGCAAGAAAAATATATTTTTAAGCAGTAAAAATATATTAAATTCCTCAGTGAAAAAAAATTTTTTTTTGTCTTGAAAAGCAAATTTTTAAAATTTCATTAATAGCACCAATTGCATATCTGGCTGCTGTAGTAAAAGTTTGTTTGTTAATTTAAACAATTTTCAAAAAAGTAAAAAATATATTTTAGTAACTACTATAAATAAGAAATGTGTTTATTTTCAAAATTGAAGATTTCAGTTTTTTTTAACACAATTTTTAACAAGTTAGAAAAAGAATTTAATTTATATAACAAATCATTCAATAGTGAACAAAAAATCAGAATTTTTATATCTTGTTAAATTAAGGAAATCGTAAATTTAGTTTATTCTTGGTATTTCCGGAAGTCTATAAATTTCTATTTTTTTTTTTTTTTTTTTTTTTTTGTTTTAATTTTCTTCTAATGATAATTTTGAAAAATATATGTTTAATAATATTCTAGTCATGTCTTTAGTTTGTTTTAATAATATTTAATCCTTTTTAAATAGTTTAATTATTTATCATTAACATTCAAGTTGAAACTGAAGGTATTTCAAACTTTGAATCCAGTGCCAAGCATTGACTTGTTTAACACTTCAACTCAATAGCGTTCTCCAGTGAAAAGAAATTTTAAATACAAATCAAATTAATTTTACTTAAAAATTTTAAATTTTTTTCAATAACATTTCTTGACTAAAATATTTTCTTATTTGAATTCATGTTAGATTCCAGCAAAATTTTCCAAGGCTTGAATTCTTGAAGTTTAGGAAAATAAATTTTTTATTTTATTTTATTTTATTTTATTTTTGTTTTAATTTTTTTTTTTTTCTTTTCAAATTCGATTCAAAATTTAATTTTCAAGTTTTGATTAAAATGTTTTATTTTGATAAAACAAAATTTAATTTATTTAGATTTTATCAAAATTTAATATTTCGAAATATTTTAAAGAAGCGTTTATTTTAAAATTGGTTTTAACAAATATGTGTTAGTTGACAATTTCAATATAAATTTTTGGTGAAATTATCAATGCATCTGTTTATATGTATTCCTTAAAAATAAAATCCAAAATCCAATAAATATTTCCATTAAACTCTTAAATTAAACTATAATAAATGCACATTTTTGGAAATAGTGTGTATTTTTTTTTTCTTTTTTTTTTGCAGTTAAACTAAAAAATTTGCATCCATTTTACTTATAAAACCACGCGCAAATTTAGCAATTACAATCTAAATTAAAAATTCTCTTTCTCAAAATTAATTTATTCAGTCCAAAATCTGTTCAAACTGTAAAGTAAATGCTTGATGTATAATATACGTAGCTTAAAATTACAACATTTTTGTTATCGTTACTTCACAAAATATTTGGGTTGGGGGTGGGGAAGCTTGAGAATCAGTAACTGTATGGGTTAAATTTGGTGCACTAAAATCCCAGCAAGAAAACTAGCAGGGAGTAGCAAGTAATACACATTTGATTTATTTTTTGTTTGCTTCTTGCACAACTGCTTTATTATGTCAGTATAACATGCAAAAATTTGTAACATTTTATATTTAATACTTGGGAATGTAACAAGAGTTATAAAAAATATTTTCATTTTGTTGTTGTTGTTATTATTTTTAAGGATTTTTAAGATTTTTTAGGTAAAAATTATATTTCATTTTTAAAGCTTAAATTTTATTAACAGCAATTAAACTTAAAAAAAAAAATTTGTCTTAAATAACATATTTTTTTTATTTTAGTTATTCATATGTATACTCCAAATATGCAGAGATTTGTTATCATGAAATTACCATTTTTATTTAGTTGATTTAATAAATTTAAAATTGCAGTAGATTTTTATTAATTTATTTTTAAACACATGGAAAACACAAAAACAATTTACAATATTTTGTAATTGAATTTTAAGCTTAAAAATTATTTACACTTTTTTAAATTTAATTTTTAAATAATTTATTTATTTATTTATTTTTATATTTCTTTACAGAAAATTTTTTTAATATTTAAAATTTTATTTTTATAATTTTTTCACTTTCTAATAAATTTTTAATTTTTGAAATTTCTTTACTATAGGTATTTAATTTTTTTTATATCATCTTGTTTGTTATTATCATTCTTTTTTCATGCATTTCCTTTTCATACATTCATTGATAAATTTCTTATATATTTTTTTCATTTCTTTCAAAATCATATAAAAACACTCACGTTGTGTGTGTTAAAACAAAACGCGCCCGTTTTATCCGTTTTATCACATCCATACGAGCGCACTATAAACACGAAACTGAACAAGTGTCGTCCTCGAATGTAATAAATTGTGTTTCAATTTCACATTGTCAACCCCCTCAATGACAACAACAATAATGTTGGCAAAATGTAAACTACAAAAATGTTAAATTATGTTTCATGTCAACTCTTGTCAATGAAATCGTATGAGCTAAAGGAATTTAACAGTTGAACAGTCCTTAATAGTATCCTTTGTGTAGTTGTTAAAAGGATGTCAGTGTTAAAAATATAAAACTAACAGCATGTTATCGTAAAAGGAATATAGTGATAAATGAAACAATAATAATTATGTTATGTTTATTAACATTTCACCACTTTTCGGTATGAAATGTTAAGACATATATGTATTTTTTTAACAGGGATTTAACAACTGTTAATTAGTAACAGTTGATGAAACTTAGAATTTGTAATCCCTTGAAAATAATCATAATGATAGATATAATACATTTAATGGTTAACAATTTATAAAGTTTAATTTGAGAGTTACGTATTAAGTAGGTACTTTCTTTTTATAATAATAAAAAAGCGAACATTAAAATAATCAAACATTTAAAGTAATTCAATATAACATTTAATTTGAATTTTTAAAAATTAAGTTTATAATTAGTACATATTGTAAAACTATAACTTTTATTAAACATGAAAAATATTAGTACCGCACAGTTGTTCAAAAACTCATGTTTTGGAAATATTTCTATAACTTGTGAGCCGTTGGAGATATCTAAACAAAATTTCACAAGTCCAGAGCTGAGGTGTTTTCCAATTGTTTTGAAGGCACACAGTTCCCTAGAGAGTCACGCGGGTAGAAGTTAGACCAACAAAATTGGTAACAGCTGGTAATTTTTTAAAAAATTCGCCAACAATTCATTTATGTTTTGAATGTAAAAAAATGTTACACATAGGTTAAATCTGTACAAAAAAAAAAAAAAAAAAAAAAAAAAAAAAAAAACATGCTTACACGTGTAGGTTATCTGTTTTAGTTTAAGAGTTATTAAGGACTAAGCAAATTTCACCGCATTTAATTTATCTACACTAATTATGATTCTTTATATTCTAAAGTTACCTATGGTACCAAATACTTTCAAAAAATATTTATACTTTGGTTTACAACTAACAAAAACTTCGTCTTCTTAGGTAAGTTTTAACACTTTTCCCATGTACTTTATGAAAAATGTAAACACGGCACGAGCAGCAATGTAATGTTAAATTCTTCTGTTATCTTTACATTGCGCTTGTACTTATAACTTTCTACATTTTTCATACAGAACTATTTAGTACCTTTGAACTCCTATGATTGTGGAGAATTACAACTAATAGAAACAATTTAAATTCTGTAAAATTTCTCCAGGCCATGTCCTGAAAAATTTAAAATTTGGATTTTAAGCATTTTTAAGAAATAATGTTAATATTTGGACCTAAATAAAATCTAAAAAGGTAGAAGTTTTCTAATGAAATTTTTGCGCCAAATAGATTAATTTGCTTTCAGATAAACGGATTTAAAAAACTTCCAATTTTTTAAATCAAAATAACTAAAATCCCAGTCCGGGGAAAACTTGACTAAAAAAGATTACATTTTTCATTAAAATGATCCCTCTGCCGTTGTAAAAGATGCTGGTCAGAAAATATTTATTATTCGTTTAACCAACATTGGGGGTATATAGTCAATATACTCTTTTCTTGATCTCGGCTCTGATAATTGAAAATTTTACAAAAAAATTAAAAAACTTTTTGCCCAAAAGCCTTCGATTTTTAAATAAGATTAAGATTTCTTTTGAAATCACTATACAAAATTCTGTCTTCCGGAACAAGAAAAATATTTTAGAAGTAATAGAATAATACCATCTTTTTGGAAGATAACCCTAAAAATATGAATATTTTTTAAATTTTGAATTTCATATTAATATAAATTTTTATCCTATATCTTATGCAGTATTATTTAGAATTCTGTGAGATATGTATTGGGTGTTTTCAAAAATTTTTGGGCTTTAATTAAAAAAAAAAACTTAAACAAACGAGCCCAAGAAGTGGGGTAAAATAAGCTTCGGGCGTAGTATCTCTTAAATAAAAAGCGATAACTTACATATGTAAGCATGTTTTTTGTAGAGATTTACAAGGACTACCTATGTTTATTTATTTTTTTTTTTTACATTCATAAATTAATTTTTAATTACACTATATAGCCGAAGTGACCAACTTTGGTAAGGGGTCTGTGATGCTCCAAGTCAACTCGAAAATACCTCAGCTCTGACCATGTGAAATTTTGTTTAGATATCTCGAACGGTGCATAAGTTGCAGAATTATTTCCAAAAATAAATTTTTTTGGGATCACTGTGTGCTGTCAGAAAAGTTGCCTTGCTATATATTTTTTTTTTTTTTTTTTTTTTTTGCCTGACCTCTATTATTATTATTACAAAAAAATCTAACAGAGTGGTATCAAATAACTGGTGATATTATGTATGGACTAAATAGTCAAGAACTCTGTCCATTTTAAATCATCGTAGTAAAAGGGAGAATGAAAGATATAGTCGGTCAAGACTCGGCAACAGTGTGTATCAGTATAAAAAATTCAGGAAGGAGACTTACATCACACCTGTAGGCAATTTTACTAAATATACAATAAAATATACAAATACAGAATAATGCGTTGATACTAACATCCAGATGATTTTATGCACTTTAAGGCGATTCCTGGAAGTGGGTTTATATGGGAGCTATATATATATATATATATATATATATATATATAAACTGGAAAAAAAAGACACCCAAAAATTTGGAAATGCTTAATTGAAAAGAAATTATAGTTCAAAAATGACGAAAAATCTTTTCATATTAAATATAACACTCAGTTGTACAGAAATTTTTTTGGGCCATTATTATATTACTAAATTATTATGCTGTATGTTATTTTTAAAGCGATTACACTTTATTTGGAAAAATTTCAAAAACTAATGAGAACGAGAAAAAATAACCTTAACTTCTTCTGACCTTATTTTTTGAAGTATTTAGCCTTTGATGACTTTTTTTAAAGTACAATTTCGCCTCTTTTTTCCCATCTCCTGGCAACACTGGTGGTGGGAAATGTACCTTACAGAGAATACAATTAAAAATTTATGTGAGAGGCACTTTGAACTAAATTCTCAAATAAAAAATTTTTTAATTTTTTATTTGAGAAACACAAAAACAAAATATATGTGACTAAATGTATTTTGTTTTACGTGAATTATGTTTTTGACGATTGAATCGGGGTTTTTTTCTCTCACATAAATATCTATTTAATAATCTATGGTACCTTATTTATTTAAAAACTTAATATAACATAAGAAAGTTACACATCTCAGATATTTATTAACATATTTATTTATTTATTTATTTATTTATTATCTAATTATTTATTTATTGAACTTTTAATCGATCAGAAAATTTTTTAATTTTTCAAGGGACATTCGGACTGAAAGACGTATATCGTTATTTAGATTCCTCTTCTCAGATAATATTTATATGGGACACATGATCAATGAAAAAATAAAAAAAATTAATTGAGTTAAAAAGAAGTGGACCAATTCCAACAAAAAGCAATGGATAGCACAATAATGGTCTAATTAATGTTATTCACAAAATATTAATTATTTTAAATAAAATGAATAAAAACTCAATTTCGCCTTTAAGTTTAAAACGCGAAATAACAATCTTTTAAAAGATTGATCAATTGTTTTCATTTTTATAAGTTGTATTTTATGCACTAAACTGGCAACATACAGTAAAAGGTCATAGGCCAATTTAAATAATTTTAAATTGCACTAAACAACAGGTACTACAATATTCTTAATTTAAACATTTCGTGTTGTTATCTTAGCAATTTGACACTTGAAATTTATTTTTTTACTATTTTATATCTTCATTTTTAATTAACTAAATAGACATATCTCTTTTTTTAATGAAAACTTTATATTTCGAAACTCAAATAGTTAAAATGCAAAAGCACAGTACACCATCATTCAAGGAGTTGTGAATATCACTTTCTACAATGCACAATGGATTGAAATGCAATAAAACTGTCACTTAATTCGGAATTAAAATTGAAAAATTTGGTACAGAGATTGATACTTATACAAAACTTCTTTGCACCGATTCATTAAAATATTCTTGTTTTCAAAGCACTTTTGAGTATTTAATCTCTATTCCGGGGGGACATTTTTATGGGGGCCAAATTTCATTGAATTATCTTCAAAATGCGACCCGTATTTTGTGCACAAGTTTTACATGGACAGCCAGCCAGACGGACGGACAGCCATCGTTAGATCGATTTAAAAAGCGATTCTGAGTCGATTGATGTAATTTGTTGGATAAACTTTTCTATGCGTTACAAACATCAGTACAAACACATAATACCCTATACAACCACCACAGGTAGGTAGGGTATAAAAATTACGTGATTTGATATCACACGACTCACGTGTCATGTTAACAAGTGCTGGAACATTAAATTCGCTGCTCACAAATAAACCCTTTTACCAATAAACCCTTTTTATTGCGCGCTGTATGTGCGAATTCATTCTAAACGAGAGGCCGAGATGTTGAGCAAAGGGTGTAATCGACTGGTCACAGTTTTGATCCACACTTTCCATACAGCTGGATGTAGACTATTCGGTCATGTTTCATCCATTAACGTACACTGGGAGTCAAATTTTCGGATTTTGTTGGCAATAGTTAGCATTGGAAAATGTGATAAAAAATTGTACCTTCTGAATAAACTACCTACAGCATACACTCGGTCAATATTTGAATAAAGTTATCTTTAAAAAATAAATGTCAGGTAATGTTTTTTGGATCACAATAGAGATTTCGACATCTAGTTATATTTGAAGCGTTTTATTTAAAATTAAAAAAGGGTCTAATTCGATAACCCTTTATTTTAAAAATGTGTATTGTACATATGTAAGTTGTCATTTATTTCATTTTAGATATTTTTAAGACACATTCATTAGTTAGACATTTCCTGTCTACTTTTTTTTAAATTTTAATATTTAATTAACTACTAATATATAAATATTATAAATGTATGTCAACATGTTTAAACTCTGTATCTGTAACTAAATTTTATATGTGTTAACAAAAAATCAAAAAGGAAAATAAAATAAAAATATTATATCCTGAAAGCTGTAACAATTGCAGACCAAATACTATTGTACTATACAACACTAACAATTCCAAACAAATAAAAAGTTATAGAGAAGAAAAAAGTAAAAATAATAAAATTTAAAAATGTAAATTGCCAATATTACAATTATAAAATAATAAAAGAATGTAAAAATGAATGATAAACCAGTTTCAAGTTTAAAATTGCTCATAAAAATGTTAAAGTTTATTAAACCTACCAACTTTCCTGTCCACACTCTGGCCAAGTTCACATAAAATATGCCACAAAACATTTGTGAGTAAATGTCAATTACAATTTTAGAAAGTGAGGAGAATAAAAACTTATTCTTTTCAATATTTGAAATTGTTTCATAAAGTTAAAGGAATCTAAAAGAAGTAGTCCTGTTTTTTTGTCACACTCAAACACATACACACATACAATTGTTTTTATTGAAACCCTTTTGATTAGACAATAATAAATGTTGTTAACAAACAACAACATCAACAACATATAAAAATAATTTCAAAGAAATAAAACAATTATTTGTAAATGACTTCCAATATTCATGATGTCAATTTACTTCATGCCACTATGACTACAAAGAATACATTTACAGGATCAGGGTTCTACTGTAATGTACAAAAAGGACACAGTTTTTTATAAAGGACTTTTATCTATCAACTGTTATTATTTTTTCAATATCTATTTTGTTTTTGTTGTTTCAGTAATTGTTGTTATTGCTACAAAAGTTATCACGTTGACAATTTAACATCCCATTCATACATACACATGTGTGTGTGCGGTTGTGTATAAAATTGTAGAAAAAAACTACCCCTAATAAAAAAATGTCAAAAAACACAAACACACATAAGTCAACCTAAAGGCAATTACAATATTTTGAATAAAAATTTTCAAATCAGATGAAACCAAAACTAATTCACATAAATGAAAACATACAAAATCTGGATAAAAGAATCTTCAGCGGCACAAGACGACCATAACAAAATGCTACTTACCACTCGTCATATATCATAGATAACAATGGATAAACCATAAAAAGAACAACAATTTCCCTTAATTTTAGAATGCGGGAATTTGTTAAGGATTTTTTTAGTTTATTTCGTATATTAGAACTTGTAGTGTTAAAATATTCATATCATTACCAAAATGTAAAAGGCCGTAAACACTGAAAAATCAAATTTTTTACTGAATAATATATCTGCACAAAAATTTTCATATTCATATGTTCAAAATGACATCAATATTAATAAAAAAGCAAGAGGCCGTAAAGTTAACTTTATAAGCGAAAAAGTCGTGAAATGTATTCCATAAAAAATGATTTGAAGAGTATTTAATGTTTTATCTATTTTTGCTTTAAGTTTATTTAATTTCTTAATTTTTAAACAAAAAATTAACAGTTGTGATTGCGGTCTTTTGCATTTTAATAATGTTTTTTGCTTCTACCTTAAAAAATTAAAAAGTGTGGTTACGTCTTTTTGCATTTTAGGTGACGATATGATTATGGTAATTAAAAAATAAAACTTTTAAAATATTTTTTCGTGAAAAAATTGTAAAAAATATTTTATCTTTATTCCTCTTTTGCATACCAAAAATCTCAAGTGTAGGGTACTTTTTAACGAAAAAAGTACAGACAAGAACAAATCTGTATTTTATACAGCATAGAAAATTGGTCTATTTTGCTTTGCTTTTTTTAACCCAAAAATTACAGATATGATAGCTGAAAGCATACTCATACATAAAATCAAATGCAACATTTTAAATACAACACTAACCCACTAAAACACTCCCTGCAGAAATAAAAGAAAAAATAAAAGTAGAAAAAAAATCAAAGAGTGTAAGATAAAAACGCAAAAAGAAATAGAAAAACAAAAGAATTTATCCCAGTTTTAGTTTCGAACACAAAAGAATGCAATTACTGTTTAGGTGACGTGACGCGACGAAGAAAAATTGCAATTATGACCCACAAAAGTCAAACCGGAAGCCAGAAATATACACAAATCCTCACACATGCTTACATTTATATACTAAAAATCAAGCAAAAGCAAATGAAAATTTATACAAACACTGGCAAACCCACACGCGAAGTTATATGGTTAAACAACAACTCAACTGGAGTTGAGACAAGTCGACTCAATAGATTGCGATTTTTTCCTAGTTTATGCTTCCCTTTTGTTTTACAAATTCAAACAGAGAATTGTTCGCTGATGACACATCTAAAAAGAGCTAGTAAAATAGAGTTTTTTTTTCTGCAAATATTTGGTTTAAAAAAGGAATACGGGGAAGTTTTTGAATTTATATAATTGTAAGCTCCGTTTTATTAGCAGAGAGGAAAAGAATGATACAAACAGTAAGTCTTTATAGCACACTTGAAATTAAAACGAATTTAAAGAAATTTATCTATATTTTTCATATAAAAATTTTAATCAGGTCACTGCCAAAGATGAAAATCTTTATTACTAGAAAAGTATTTTGAAAGCGGCATGTTGAAATAAAATCCTTTATATCCTTCATTATAAATATAAATGGTTTATACATATGAAGAATTTAAAAATTTATAGTTTTTTTTAGAATTTATGTATTAAGTTCATTGAATAATAGTAGAAGAATACATTGTAAATTGTAAAAGTTTTATTGGACACTCGGTAGAATGGAATGTATTTCTTAGCTTCATTTGCTAATTAACTGCACAGAAAAAATTATGGCCAACATTTTTCTAAACAAATCATTATTTGAGTTTAAATTAAATTTAATAAAAAATAATATTTGGTTTTAATATTATATTTTAATGCACAGAAAAAATTATGACTAGAATTTTTTAAATAAATCATTATTTAACTTCAAATAAAATTATAAAAAAAATTGTTTGATTTTAATATATTATTTTATTGCTTGTAAATTCATTCTAAACTAATACGAAAAACAATAACAATTTCTTGTTTTTTGACAATTAAAAATATAAAAATAAACAAAAATTATAAAAATGTTGAGACAAAAAAATATAAAATCCATCATTTGCAGGATTCCAGAGATAAGTATATATTCGTATATACTTCATTACCAAATATGTATAATGATTTATTTTTATGTATCTTCTAGATGAATCAAAAGTATATGAAATATGCATGTATGTAGCAATATATCGCATAAATGTGGAGTCTATTGTATATTGCTGTATAATCCCCAAGTCGATTAAACTATGTCTTTTTAATTGTGTGCCTGAACATGTAGCTCCCTCTCGTGATATAATTATGCGAAAATAACTGGACTTCTTGAAGATAATTTAATGTGTGCTAATTTTTGTATTTAAAAGAATTTGGCAGAAATGGTCTTTAGCGGAAGTGGTCCTTAACAAAATGATACATTCTTGCAATCGTAAATTGCCCTATTGAACGGTGCCAAAGCAGAGTTTGTTTGTGCATTTGTTATATCCTATCTATTTTGGTTTCATTGAAACTTAGATATTTCACTCCGTTAAAAGGTATGTAAGTTAAATTCATTTAGAAAATACTTCAACTGATAACGATTGCGTTTCTATTTTAGATGGTTTTGGCCACTAATAAAATTTGAAAATAGTGTCGTATCTTCTTTTATTTCGTGTATATCTTAATATTCATACATTTATATTTTATATACTACTATACATGAATACATAAACTATTAGTTATAGCGCCATTACTTTTCACCATTATCTACATGCTATACACTGTGTTATGCCGTTAAACTATATTTCATCTAAAAAAAGTCTCCATTAATTAGTTATTATTATATAAAAGTTTCGCTTCTCTACACCAAATTTTCATACAAGCATTTACATGATAAAATACAATACTAACATTTAATCCGAATTATTGTATATATTATAGAAAATGTAAAAAAAATATTAAATAAAAAATAAAAATTGTTTGAAAATCTGAAAAAAATTTAATACTATTTTTATAGATTTTAATAAACCATATTATTGAATTTCTTAAGAATTTTCAAATATTCAAATTTATAAATAGTAAAAATATTTTAATAAGAAAAAAATTTAAATTTTTTCAATAAAATATTTACGAATTTGAATATTTGATTTTACTAATTCAGTGAAATGTCCGCTTTATAGTAAAAAATATAATTGGTTTTATGAATTTAGTAATAGAATACGAAATTTATTTCTTTCTGTGTGGTAGCTTTAAGCATATAAACAATAATAATTGAAAAAGTAGAATACAAAATAATTATAAAAGGCTTTATCGTAAACCATTCGTCTTACTTAATAACATATAGAGAAAATCAGTTACAGATTCCATTTCCCGAAAAGTTGTAAGTTAAATAGATGATATTTACAGAGAACACTACGGTGGGACGCTGAAGATTGCTGATGACGGTTGTAGCTGACCAGAAAATGCATTCCATTCTCCATTCGAGTGTCCAATTAAATTTTTACAATGTATTCTTCTATAATTATTCAAAAACTTAACACTGGAATTTAAAAAATTTTGAGTAAAAATATTTTCCATTTTTTTCATGTCAATGAGATATACCTCAAATTATAGAAAAACACTTCGTTTTTAAAATTCTATCCTCTAACCTTAATTTCACTTATGCTCGCAAATTTACAATAAAAAAACGCGAAATTTAAAAATATAATTTCTGTCACCTCATAACTTTTAATCAGATATTAACATGGTAAATAGTTATAAAACATATGAATTTGCTAACCCTTATCTCCCGATTTGTTAATGGTTTAACTCTTAAGCATGTAAATTGCGAGTGGAAAACTAAAATGATTCGAAAAGAAAAATGCTGGTAGATTTCAACTTAGTTTTTTTTTATATATATTTTTCAGCTGATTTAAAATTTTGGATTTCTTATTTATTTTGTAAGGTCTACCAAAATCTAACAAAACTTTTTCTATTTTTGTATGAAACTTTTGAAACACAAGATACATAAAATAGGTTTCAAAGTGTTTCGAAATTTTTCAAAAATTCCTCATATAGGTTTGCAATACCATTCATAGTTTTTTACACCTAGGACCTTAAAAACGAAGTGTGCGTTCGAATAAAACATAACACACAAATATTGATATAAAAGTTTATTGGAATGGGGTGCAATTATGAATGAAACAATATAGTTTAGGGTTTTTTATACATATTTATTACATATATTTTTCTTTATTTTATTTGAAAAACCATGGATTATTTTTGGAACTAGCTGCCTACTTGTGTTTAAATTTCTTTAATGTTTTGTACGCAGCATTAGCCTTCCTAAATTTCTATTCCTTAATTTACCTTCTTTCAATTAGCAGAAGTTCTGGACAGTTTGGATAAATTTTGATTATTTTTTGGTGCGGTACGTTTATTTCCTCTAACATCTGCTGTATAATACTTTTGTCCATTACTGGTGTCACACAATGTGAGCACTGAATCGCCTGTGAGGGCGATTGTTGATTGTTTGTAATGTATTTGTTGTCCATTTTTGTTGATGTGTCTTTTGTGTACAGGTACTCACGTTAAACCTTCAGAAATGAGGTACCATTCATTATCCATTATACAACAATTAAACACAAAAAAAAAAAAAAAATGTTTTAAGTCCAGAACATTTGACACATCTAGTCACTTCACGTCTGGAAATGTTTGTAATACTTTTTAAGAACTGCTCCAATTCTTTGGTTTTTCCTGTTCCAGGTTTTCGATTAGTTTACTGTTTAAGGTAAGATCATTGTTTAACTTTCTTACCACTGCAGAGACAGACAATAGCTACTTTCCATTTTCTAAAGTACAATTTGGATGAGTTTTAATAATTGTTTCGATAATTCATATTATCATCAAATCTGAAGTATTTTTAAAAGATATATTAATCAAAAAAAAAAAAGAAAAAAAAAGAAAAATAAGTTATCAGCAGACAAAGTTATAAACAAAAATATGTGTTACATTTTATTCGAACGCACAATTTATATAATATTTATATTCTGAGACCGAAATGGCAATATCCAACTGTCCGTCCGTGTGTCCCTTGATATGGTGTTTATGAGGGCCAACGACATTTTAAATATGTGATATATAAATTTTTTCTATATATATTTTTTAACTAAAGAATTCAACCAACTCGATCCATAAGTAGTTGAAATATGAACAAAAAACTTTTCTAATATAAAAATGATGTTATTTTTTCATTAGTAGCGATAAAAATGCAACAACATGCTAATGTCTACTCATATTTTAAACAGAAATAATCGCTAAAATGGAAAGAAAGCCACAACGAAAAAAAATCACCAAAATAAAAAATTGCTACATTTAGAAAAATTGCTAAAGAGAAATAAAAATACCGACACGAAAAATATTAAAACACCAAAATACTGGGGAAAGGGGTATATCCAAATTGAAAAAAAAAAATCACCAAGGCGAAATACAATCTTCAAAATGGAAAATCGCCAAATTTCTTTATGAAAAATAGCTTGATTGCAAAAAAAAAAAAAAATGGATAAATTTTTTTTTTTCAAAAAGGTAATTTTTTGAAAAAAATATTTTTTTTTAAATTAAAAAATTTCCAAAACAAAAAAGTCATCGAAATGAAAAAAGGATCGCAAAAACTACGTAACCTCTAAAGCGAAAAAAATATATTTTCATTACCCTGTGTAATATGATGAATTTTATAAAAATAATATCAAAAATTGTTAACACGTAGACTACTATCTCCAAATCTAAATGCACGTTGTTACAAAATGGCACTGATTATTTTCACTCTAAAATAGTGTAATGTAAACTGTAGATTTTCTCGACTATATAAGAAATCATTTGACAAAAATTTCGAAGCAACCTTTACATTTTGAGATATTCCGAAAATACTGGTTTGGAGATTTACTAAATTTTAAGTCAATTTTAGATTTTTCAATCAATTTAGAGATTGTAAAAAAGTATTAAAATAATGTACACAAACTCACAATGAGTAATGATTTCTTTAACATTTTTCAAGTTATTTTTAATTTATTTTTTCAAAATTTCGATTTAAATTCAAATTTGTTGATTTTTTTCATTAAAATGAACTACATTTGTACACGAAGTTTTGAATTCTATATTATGGAGAATAAAACGAAGTATCAATTTTAAAAATCGCCTAAAAAATCAAAAGGTAATTAAACATTTTCTAAACTCAATCAAAAATTTCTTCATATATTTTGACAAATGGTTGAAATGAGAAATGTATTGAAAGTTTAAGTTATACCAGATAAAATCGAATAAGTTCCGCAGTTTCGGTATTAAAAGTGTAAAAAAGTTTTTGTATATTTATATACAGTACAAAAATATATAATAAATTGCAATTAGATTTGACCAATTTTTTTTTTAAATTTTCTGTTAATATTTGACCAAAACATAAAGAAATATATATAGCTAAAAAGCCTTATTCGTCTACTTCCCATAAAAGTTTAAAAAGCAAAAACTAACAGAATTAGGGAAACATTAATACAGGAAAATACCCAAAAACTATTTTTTTGAGCAAAACTCGAAAATTTTTTATACCTTAAGAGGGCGTATTACGTACGCTATGTCATTTTATGAGTAATTTTTCACTGTAGCAGTGTGTAATATTATATATATATATATATATATATATTTTTTTGTTAAAAAATAAATTGATTTATATAAAAATTAAAACTAGTTTTCTTGACCATGACTTCCTACTTAGTGAATAGGTATCAAAAAAGGGAACATCATCAAATGACAAGCCTATGTTAAATTCATTGTAAATAATTAGAATTTGCACTACTTCTGGATCAGAAGATCAGTTTCTTATTAACTTCTACTTATGTTCTTTTCAATTGAAATTTAATGTAAATTAAATTTTTCGATAGTTAAAAGGCAAACTAAATGTATTCAAAATATTTATGCAATAATGTATAAAAAAAAGTTATTCGCACAGTTTGTAACATCGCTATTTCTTATACATAAACAGAAATATATTCATGTATGTATGCCTGCATATATTTATACCCTACACCACCTTAGGTTGTTGAGGTATTATGCGTTTGTGCTGATGTTTATAACTCATAGAAAGAATTACTCTACACCCAATTTAAAATATAGCAGTCGACTCAGAGTCACTTCTTAAGTCGATCTAACGACGTCCGTCCAGTTGGCTGAATAGCTGGCTTGCTGTCCATGTAAACCTTTTGCTGAAAATGCAGGTCGCGATTTTTATGATACAAGGATAAAACCCATTGAAACTGATTATGATCCGTCCAATATTTCGCTTAACTCTCATACAATTGTCCTCCCGGAATAGGAATTTAGCAATGAAAAATGCCTTTAAAATAAGAATATTTTAATTAAATTTGGCACGAATGAGTTTTACATAAGTATAAATTCATATGCCAAATTTTGTGTAGATGGGTCCATAATTAACCATAATTCCCATATAAAGACCTCTTTCGAAAATCACTTTATCGTACATAAATTCTAAACTAAAGTTAGTCTAAAGTTAATATCTTTTTTTAAACGTTTTATTCATATATTGAATTCGCCTTTTCTTTAAAGCCTCATAATATGTATTTAAATCTTAAATTTAAACACTAAACACTAATTGATCTCTAACGAGAGCATAATAATAATTGATCCACCTAGTAACGGGTACGAAACATTGAATTTGATTGAGTTTCAGTCAGAAGTCTTGCAAGAGGGTTGGGGTGAGTCTCTAGTTTTATAATGCAGTTTTCACTGGGCTTTTTAAACTCGTCTTTTACCAATGGAACCTCTAAGTCTCTATGGATATTTTCATTTCTTATATACCATGGTGAACCCCATCATGGTTTTAAGAATTTTTATTGGACCCTATTTATAATATCGATATTCGTATTACTGGCTGTTCCATATAATTGGATGCCATATGTCCAAAATGGTTTTAAAACGGTTTTATACAGGATGAATTTATCGTCAAGGCTTAGTTTTGATTGATTTGATCATGTGGCGACGCCAAGTTAGCCGCCTATATAAATGAATACCAAGGTAACATGATTTTCAATTCATTTAATCGTTTTTCAATCATGTCTCCATAAGTCGGAGGTAAGTATCAAGTTGGCTAGATGCTATGTGTGAGTTTTTGCGGGAATTGAGTATTGTCATATCATCAGCAAACGTAGAAGTAGTCAGTTCATCGCATACTGGTAAGTCATAAGTATAAATTAAGTACATGGTAGGTCCAAGAACACTTCCCCGTTGCACATCTGCTTTTATTTCAAATTCTTCTGTCACAAATTCGTTATACTTTATTCTAAATTAAAGGTCAGAAAAATAGGATTCTAGAAATTTGTGGATACATGCTGGTAGTAAAAATTTAATTTTATACATTAAACCTTTGTATCATACTTTATCGAAAGCTTGCGTGACATCTAAAAAAAAATAGCTGAACAATACTTCTTTAAATCAAAACATTTCCTTATCTCTCAAGTTAGAGGATTCACTTGTTCTATGGTTCCCTGTTTTTCACGAAAACCAAACTAGTGAACTGGGACGATATTTCTGTCGTTCAACAATGGTATAATTTTCTTTTAAAATACTTTCTCGAATAGCTTCGACAAATACGATAGTAGGATAATAGGTCTATAAGAAGATGGTATAGTAGAATCCTTTCCTGGCTTCGGTATCATTTTAATGTGAGATGTTTTCTATATTTTTGGAAAACTCCTAGTTTCAAATTGGCTTTGAAAATTACCGTTATTATCACATTCGGTAGGTTTTTAATCATGGATGGTTTTATTTAATCATATCCAGGTGATTTTCTAACATTTATATTTTCTTTGATAACTTTATTAATGTCCACTGGGCTAACAGCAACGAGTCTCTCACAATACAAAATTATTTGTTTGGGGAATCGGTTGAAAGACCAAGCCCAAATAGCATGGCTTTATCTTTTGAACTATGGACCCAGGTACCGTCAGCTTTCCTTAAAAAACTTTGTGCGTTTACCGGTGGCTTAATGTCTTTCGCTACTTTCCATAAGGAAAAATAGCTTCTTTAAAAAGAATTAATCAATTCTCGATGTTTTACAAAAATGAGTAACAACAAAAACAAATGTTTCATATACATAACACGATATTAAATGAACTTGTTCTGCCTTCAGATAAATGACTTAAAATTTGACCCTGAAATTCTGTATTTATTTCCACGTTTTAAGCTATTCAGGGCTGATATATCAAAAACTTTTTTGATATTGTTTTGTCGAATATTTTAGTACAATACTTTTCCGAAACGAAATTATTTTCTCTATGTTATTTCATATCTTAATACGAGATAATTAAGGAATTTTTTGATGAGGCAACTTTTACAATAATCAAAGTTCTTCTATGATCGTTAGTTTTGGAGAAATAGCTTACCACATATTAATTTGTCCGTGGTATTTTTAATTTTTTGAAACATTTTTTAGCACCTCTTAAAATTTCTAAATCTCAGCTTAAGTCGTTTTATTAAACATCCACGAAAGTATTTTTTTCTACACAAAAATAATTTTAAATTAAAGTATTGCACCAAATATGATACAAGAATATGCATTTGTGGCAAGATATTCATTTTCAACAAAATATGCATAAATATACACTAACAAATCGGTGGCAATTTAAGATAAGAATTTAGTTTACTCTGTTAATAAGAATTTAGTTTACTCTGTTCTATGTGTAAAGGCAAAAAACATGCATTTGATGTACTTCCTGTCCTTGGTAATTACATCATGCAATAATATTGTAATATTGCAAAACTATTTTCTCTATTTTTTACATTTCCTTTTAATCTAATCCTTGTTTTCATAGTGATTCCTTTTATCCTCCTATTTTTTTATTTTACAGATTTCTTTTTCTAAAATGACTATTTATTTTAAGATATTTACAGTTTATAAAAATCACATTAATTTCTAAGTACTATTATTTTATAAGGAAAAAAGTTTTTTTTTATATAAAACATGCTTGAACTGTTGCATGAATAGGCCAATAACAAAGTACTCAAAACAATAACATTTTCTAAAGACCTCAAAAACACTTGGAGAGTGTGTATAAATAACTTTGTAGCAATAACTTTAGTTAAGACTATATGTACACTTAGTTATTGAATTAGTTTCACCAGGGGTTGTTCCCAAAACAAAATTATTTTAGATGTTAATCTTTTGACTTCCTTCAACAGAATTTAGCACGTGCAATGAGCCATAGATTTTCTAGCTTTTCTATTTTCTCAAGATGATTTTTCTTTGATTGTAATTTATATAACTAAAAATATTCATAGATAGTTTTATTTATTGGCTTAACTTAATGTGTTGAGTGTTGTGTGGCAAGAGGGGAGTTGTATGTTTGTGATATTTTATTATAAGTATGTATTTGTAAGTAAATTAGTATTTAACAGAAAAGAGTAACAATAAAAGAATTAGATAAGGAGTAATAAAACTTAACTCAAGAACTAATTACAACTAAATAAATTGAGGGTGGCGATGGGAAATAAGGGAGTAGAATGTTGGAAAACAAAAGCATAGGCAGTGTATTACTTAATAGATTTATTAGGATATCAAAAAAAAAAAAAACAACTAATTTCGTAGGAAATATTAAAGCCTCGTTTTCCTTAAATAATAAAGAACTATATATCACTGCTAGTTTTAAAATTATTTTATATGTTTTGTATTTCTTTTTTTTACCAAATTCTTTGAATTTGAATATTTCATTTATGTCAAAAGATAAAATGAAAAAAATATATTTTACCGGCTTTTCTTGATTGTTATGTTACTTCTTGACTTTTACTATATATTTATACTCGTATCATATACATTAACTCTTTAAAATGACTTTTCCCCGCTCTTTAATACAAAAGTGATGCCAATGACATTTGACAGTGATTTATTAGTTGAGAGAGACGCCAAAAAGCAAGCTACAATGCATCACTTTATAAAACTCATATATATACACACACACACACATACAGACCAACAACAGCGATATTATACCCATACATAAATAAACAACAACTTACATTCATTTACTCAAAATAAAAAAAAATAAAAAAATACTAAATAATACGAGTGCACTGGCACTACTACACAATTTTTACAAGGATTCTACTACTTACTTGGAATTGTGCCTTAGAATGAGTGTATGTATTTATGGGTTTTTTATACCCTTTAAACATTTGCAAGATAAATTTGTTGTTAATCGTGCAGACGCCACTTCTTAATGACTTCTAACTGATTGTCGGAAGATTGTTCAAAATTTACAAAAACAAAACACATTGCTATTGTTCATTAACCCTCCAGATGTCACTTCTTCCATAAAAATACTTTGTAGTCTCTTCTGGAAGGTAATATGACGATAGTTTGATTTTAACAAAAACAAAATACATTACTATTGCTCATTCATTTTCAGTTTTTTATGAAACGAAAACAACACAAACAAGAACCAAACAAAATCTTCATGATTTTCAGTGAAATTTTTATTTAGGTACATTTTGGCTGTAATATGTTGAAGAATGAAAAATGTTCCTGATAATTAAGTGTTTTTGTACAGTTTATTAGAATAATATTTTGTAAACAATCAGCAAAGGATTCTTTATAAATGTAATTATTATTAAACTTTTATTTAGTAATATTGGATTTTTCTCACAATTTTAATTTATTTTAGGAAAAACTCCATCAAACACAAAAGTACAAATTTGTAAAAAGGTCTTATCGCGTTTTTTACACAAAAAGTAATATAAATATAATTTAATTCTAAAATTTTTTATTAATTTTATTTTCTTCTTTTCAAAGACACGAGAATTCACCAGCAGTTTCTAAGAAGGATTTTATTTGGAGTTCTCTAAGTGCAAAAGTAATTTTAATTAATTTTTATGCGAATTGTTACCTTTGTAAAGTACATGTGTGAAGTAAAAATAATTATTAAATTTATAAACAAAACGTTAAAACCATCTTTTAGAAAAAACTTAGGCGACACTACTCTGTGCATTATCCGGGTGTCGTTAAGAAGACTATTTTACGACTCTTCCGAAAGTGGAAGATGATACTTTCGCAATAGTTTTGACGATGAATTTCAACTTCTGGAAGACATTTCTCAGTGACTTCCGCAATAGAAAAGATTTGCAGGGTATGTATAAAAAATTACTTATAAACACACACACATACACAATCTCATTTATTTAACTCTTACTCTTATAACATTCTCATTCTCACCTTTTTACCATTTTCACTTACACTTGTATTCACCCACAGAAAAAAAAAAAGTTTGGCTAATACGTAAATACTTACAAACACACACACTTTGGCACTTTTACTAACACATATCGAAAGTTTAAAAACATAAAATATTTTTTGATAGCAAAACAAACTAAACAGCTATGAACAGTTTTCCAAAAAAAAAAAAAAAAATGAAAATAACTTTTATAAAAAGTCATTGAAAAAAAAAAAAATAGAAGAACTTGCGAAATTTCGATCATTCATAGAAAAATATCACAAACATTATTTTAATGGTTTTTGACATAAGAAGGGCGTCATAGTTCCATGCTTTGGTGTTTGATGTATATTTATTTGTAAGCGAGTGCATGGTTGTGTCTTATATCAACATACATAAAGTAAAGGTAAAAAAGTTAAAATTATATCTTTTTTTTTCTCATAGATTTAGTATATTTATTTATGTGTTAAATGTACAATGGGGCATATAGACGTTTTTTTTTTTTTTTTTTTTTTTTTTGTTAATAAGTTCTTTGATCGTTACAAAGTTACAAACACATTCTCCAAAAAAAAATTATATAATTTATGGGCTTTTTCTGTTAAACTCATTAGCAGGGCAGCCAAAAATGTGCTTTAAAAAAATGTTTTATTTGCATAAAAATGCAGTTAAAAAATAAGAAATTATGCCCTTAAAATTAGAGAAAAGCTCTAAAATATTATTTTTTATTGTTTTTTTTTAGGCTAAATTCTAAACTATCTAATATTTATGCTACAAAATAACTTGATTTTTATTAGCAATTGCTAAAAAATACTTTCTTTTTGCATTTATCATAATGATTATCATCTTGGTCTACCCAGACCAAATTTGACTTGGAGTCGAAAGTCTTTTATCTGGAGTAAAAAATCAAAAAGAAAAAAGACGAATGAAATAACAAGGAGAAAAAGTGTTCAAAATTGACCTCTTGGTCTGAATTGACTAATGTTTATTTTTCTTTTTGTAAACAAGTTTATTTTCATTTCTGTTTGCACGATCATGCTAAAAACATTCATGTTATGATTTTGAAAGTATCAAATGTCAGAATAAAAAATAGTGGACTAAAATTTGTGAGTACAGAGTAGTTTCTAATTCATTATAAAAATGATTTTTTGATATAAAGATATATATTTCGGTGGTGAACATTATCGTATAATTTAAAATAGGTTGTCTATATTTCAAAGCCTTGCACCAACTGAAGTGGAAGAGGATGAATAAGGAATAATATCATGTATTTGATATAACGACAACGAACAACTGTCATTTCCATGATAGTGATGATGAGGGCATCGTATACTTTTGTTGTAAATTTTTCCATGTATATAAAGCTCTTTTATTATCTTGTACGTATATGATACACAATGTACATTACATTAGAATTACCTAAATACGATGTAAAGGTGTGGTAGATATGTTATGCAAAGACGTCTTATCCCCTTGTAAGACAAAATTATAGAAATCTAGTTCAATTTAAATATCGAAAACTTATCACAAAATAATTTTTCGATGTAAAATATGCGACATTGACTTTATTGAAAACTTTATAAAATAATTAAAATAATTAATAAGACATGAGAATTTAATTAAAAGTATTACAACAACTAACATCTAAATAATTAAACAAATATCACAGTTTTAAGGAAAAGTTGTCAAAATAAACGTTGTACGTATGTACTTACTATGAATCTTACACATTGTAAATATAAAAAAATATAAAATATAAAAACAAATAATAAAAAATATGTAAATAAATGTTTAATGCAAATAACAATGGTTGTCCACTTTCTATACATGTCATTAAAAAATAAACATAAAATTGCCTTTTATTTGAAAAAATGCAAATTCATGAGCTTTTTCATCTTTGCATTGCAGTAACCGTTTTTATAAGTCTCGAGAATCTGTTTATGTTAATAGAAATAACTTATACGAGTAAAAACCACTACCAACAAAATTAGGAAAATAGTAGACCAAGAGGTAAAGTTAGTGCTCATAACGTTATCGATAATCCCAGAGTTAAAAACATTCAAAGCTAGTATAGGCAATAATAATAATAATTTCTAGAAATACGCGTTTTTATTTAACGTGAACTTGATACAACGCATTTAAACTAGGGTGATCGATGCGGGTTTTCAACCGGTTTTAAAACCAGTTTTTACTGGCTAGATGTCGTTGGTTTTTTCAAAATCTAATTTTTTCGAATTTCGAATAATCCGCTTTCCTTAACCCAAAAATCGGTTTTTTTTTCGATTTATTTAATTTTCAATATTTTTTGTTATTCTCCCATTGCATTTTATTTAATAATTTTGAAGATGACAAAGAAAATAGTATTTTTGATTTAGGCGATAATCTTTGTTTAAAAAACAATTATATAACGATGTTAAAACCTTTGATAAATCGCCCGAAAAACAGAAAAAGCTACAGACTTACGTTAAAGAAAAGGAAAAGAGGGAACTTAAACTAATTCACGATGTGAAGCACCGTTGGAATTTCATGGCGAAAATGATTTCTCAACTCTTAAGAATTTATAAGTGTGTAGATCATACACTTTTAGACTTGAGATAGTTACATTTTAATGAAAAGGAAATTAAAATATTAAGAGAATTAAATAATATTCTGAAGCCTTTAGAAATTGCAGTTAAAGAGTTATCTAAAAATTCAACTACCCTTCTAGAAACTGAAGGGATTCTTATATTTCTCTTCAAAAGCCTTTTAAAAATTGAAAACCCATTGGCCGAAGATTTACTTGAACGTTTAAAAAAGCGGTTTAACGTACGTCGCAAAAAAGTTTTAAATACATTATTGCTATATTTAAATACAAGAAAACTCTTCTGTGACCGAAACCAAGGAATTTGCTTGTAAATTATATGGTCGCTTATTGAACGAAGAGGATTGTTATTCTGATGAAGAGGACGATGTAACATTAAATGATTCCGAGAATTTGGAAGATATATTAAATAATATCATTAAAAATATACAGAATCCTAAAAGCAATAAAACAAACCATATATTTATACAAATGAAATAAAAAGTCTGACGGACCACCGAAAATTATATAATGCTTTAATTACTGTATGTCTAACTAGCAATTTAAGCGAAAGATCATTTTCTATGTGTAGTCTTATAAAAACTAAAGAAAAGGACAGATACCCTCCAAAGAATTTAAATTGCATTTTATTTTTAGGACATCATTTTAAACAAAATACCTAAACTATAGTGTTTAATACATCCTATAAGCAATATAGGTTATTACCCCATTTATATACTTTTATTTATTTATTTATTTATTTTTTGTTGAAATGATTTTTCTAAGTTTGAAATTAATGTTATGTATTATTAATTATTTTATTGTAATTCTTGAGAAGAAAGTTGAATAAATTGTTGGTTTAAAAAAAGTAAAACACGTATAATAGTTGTTTTTTTTTTTCGTAAAAAAACCGGTTATCCGGTTTTTTCTGAATTTCAAAAAGTGCAGTCGGTTTTTTTCAAAATACTAACTATTCGAACTATTCGAAAACCGGTTTTTTAAAAATATATTATATTAAAAAAATGTTTTAAAAAAGGATTCAAAGCAAAAGCATTTCGAGACAATTTAATAGAAAACAAGTTAGAGTACTATATTCGGCTGTGTCGAAACTTCACCCGTGTATTATATGAAAATGAAATACCTTATGTTGGATATAATTACAAATATTTACTTTACTATATCTATGTAAACACTAAAAAATTTAAATAATTTGGCTGAAATATAATCAGGATTTTATATATTCTTATACCCTTATATATATTAAATAAAATGAGGTGTAAGTTTTTTATTTATTTGTTTGTTTGTGTATGAATCACGTCTAAACGCGCGAACCGATTTTCACGAAATTTGACGCACAGATAGTACCAGTACTAGAGGTAGTTATAGGCTTTATCAAATCTCGATAGGACATCACACCCACATTTTACGCCTAATTAAAAAATATCAATTTTTTCAATTTTACACGTTATTAATGAAGTTATTTACATGAAAGAAAAACGTTATGTTGAATCTTGATCGGATGCCACGTACATATTTTACTTCCAATTTTATTTTTTTAACCTCAAACGGGTGAACCGATTAGCTTAAATTCGGAGCAGGGGGTGTAGTATCCCCATATAAAGCAAATATTCATTATGGCAAATCTAAAGAACTATTACAGTAAGAGCCCTAAAATTTCATGAGAATCTTTATCCTATTACACCACATCGACGAAATGAAAATAGGACGGATAGGTCCAGAAGGAGAGGTATCCCCCATTCAATGAAAATATAAATGTTCTCATCAAAAGAACTATTACAGTGAGTCTCAAAAAAAAAAATTAAAAGTAATTTTAATATCAAATTTCGAGTAAGGTGAATAAGTCCTGGGAGTAGTAGCTCCCATATAAATTAAATATTAGATATAGTTTAGTGAAGTGCACCGGTAAAAGCTAGTAAATAACAAATTTAATACTTTGGAATTTTACAAAAGTTCGTACATATTTAAGAAAGATGTAATGACTTCGGTGAAAGGCAAATATTTAATAAATAAATACGAGTAATAAGGCAATATTAAATTTAAAAAATAATAAAATTTAAAAAAATATTTGTGATAGATTTATGTAAGAATGAGGCCCATAGCTTATATAGGAGCTTAAAAAAATCTAATAATGCGTTTTATCCTATAACTCAGTTAATATTGGATCTGCTTAGTTCACTTTTTCGACACAAAAGTTCTTAAAAAATTTCCGATTTATCTGTGAAAAAGCGAAGTTTCTACATATGTGTTTGAAAAAATTGAAAAAACCACATATGCCTGAGCTTATTGTTGTTGTTTGTCAGTACCCATGACAACAACTATAAATAAATAAATAAAAAAATAGAGTTGCTAATAACTCGGTTGTTTATAAATCGATTTGTTTGATTCAAAAAAACCGGATTTCAAGAAAAATATTTGTGATCGATTTATATAAGAACCAAGGCCGTAGCTTATTTAAGACTTGGATATCGATCAAAAATGAATTTTGATCGATAACTAATGGACCGAAGAAGTTTATTTCTTCATTTAAACCATTTTTAAATCGAAATGAAATGGCTTCATAAACGCCATTTTAACCGATGGACAGACGGAGGGACGGACGGACATTCTTCTTTATTATAAGTATTCATATAATATAAAATTTTTTGCTCTGATTGTAGGTAAACGGAATACTTTAACTAAAATATTTTCTTGAGAATACGTGATGAAGACGTCAAGTATAATGGAAATCCTGGTTGCAAAACTTCTTCAACAGACAAAGAAACGGCAGAATTCAGTGGCGACGAACTACTTCTTCAATTCTTGAAACAAATAAATAAATTAATAAATTTTTGTTTATTTGAAAGGTGAGTGTAAAAATAATGTCTTACAATGTTTATGAATACGAAGAAAAGGAGTCGTGATTTGTGTAAATAAAATTTAATTGGAGCTGGTATATTTGGTAACGGCCTTTGTGCCTTCACTGACAGCGTGCTTAGCCAATTCACCGGGTAATAAAAGACGGACAGCGGTTTGAATTTACCGACTGGTGATGGTCGAACGTTTGTTGTATTGGGCCAGACGAGATGCATCCGCGGCAATACATTCAAAAATATCATTAACAAAACTGTTCGATACTGAAGAAATGAAGAAATACCAGTATCAGGATATACTTGCTTCAACACTTTGTAAATGTAGATGGAGTAACTTTCCTTGCGTTTGCGCTTACGGTTCTTATCACTTTTCGTAATATTCTTTTGGGCTTTGACGGCCTTTTTAGTTGCTTTTCCACTGGCTTTAGGAGGCATTTTTCACAATTAGACATTATTAGACATTATTATATGTAATTATTTTTTATATTCTTTAGCCGCACAAGTGACATTTAAGAGTTTTCCTTATTTAAGTATGAACGACATAAGAGAGACCTGCGATCAAAGTTCGGAACAAAACTTTTTGCTTGGAAAAAAGAGGTAAAATTATAATTATGTTTTATTTAATAATATTTGTAAACTTTTTTATAATAATATTTATAATAAATTTATATATATTTATAATAATATATAATATATATTTATAAAATAAATTTCTTTGATTTTAATTTATTTCAAATAAGGCTGGGTTTAAAAAACAGATGGTGAGAATTCGATACCAATTCGCTTACAGGTCCATACAGATGTGGTGTGAAGTTCAATCACTGCCGTGTTCATTTCAGCACAAATTTTATTTAATTTTGATACCATTACTTTACCCAATTTCCGTTGCAGATACGAACACGCCATTTTCAAATTTAACACATATATGTCTACAACACTATTGACACTGAATAGTATCATTTTGAACATAGATATGATAATTATTTCTCTGGATGTATGTTTGAAATCACTGCTATTAGAACACGAAACATAGAAAATCTCGCCAATTTTAAATGATTGTTTCTTTAATTTTTTAATGTCGATGCTCAATTTACGCTTAAGTCTCTATTTTTTAATATAACAGTGAATTTCCAGACAAAAATATGATGAAAATATTAACATACATATTCACAAACAATATGGAAATTAAAAAGGTCGGGAAATTAAAAGCCCTTATTTTTTTTTTCTTTTGAAAAAAAAAACATTTTTAAATATTGACTTTTTGCCAGATGCAGCGTAAGCCAAACGCGAACATGAACAAAAGCTTTTCTGCTATACTAAACATTCACTTTCATTATATTCTTCATTTTAAATCTCTCCTGTATTTGCCTTTGATCATTAATTGATGTCCGTTTTAACTTAACCTTTTTATGACCACAGAATCATACTTTTTTTAGAATTCATCCACTCATATTGTATAATTTCTGTGTTTTGCTGGGAGATAGCACAGCAAGCCACTTATTCTGATTCTTTCCAGAACCTGGCCCACATGATAAGGCACTCAATAATAACATTAACCCATTATGGCTTCAAATTTATTGGGAGATAAAATTGAGTTGATATTTTAAATTATAATTTTTTTATTTTTTTAATTTATGTTTCATATAAAGCTAAAAAATTTCTAATGAAATTTATCGCTCTACGACCCATAGTTATTTCTATGTATTAAATACTCGTGTAAGAAGTTGGCTGGAGTCATAGTTTATTTGTTTGTGTTTATACTTTTGTTGTTGATATGTGATTTATACAATTATACACACACAAACATATTAGTATAAAAAATTGCTAAGAGTTAGTGTATTGGTGTGGAATACCAAAGTTAAGCATAAAGAACATAAAACTGACAACATTTCCTTTAAATGTTTGTTTGTATTTAGTATGTCACTGAAGGAAATACACACAAAACAACAAAAAATATAACTTAAAGTTTTTATACAAATTTATATCCATCAAAGACATGTGTACGGGTGTTTATATAAAAGTGTCTTGTTGTCTGTCCTTTTAGTAATATAACTCCTACATTTTATGTATTTCTATGTTTGCCTGGGTAATAATGATAGTTTTCTATTTTTACCCATTTAGTAAAAATTTGTTATCCTTGAGTTTTAAACACATGGTTTTTATTTGGTATTTATGTTGTAAATAAATAAAAACCTTTCGTTTTTTTTTTTTTTTTTTTTTGTTCTTGTAGTTTTCCAATTTTATAGCAGAAATAAAGAAATAAAAAAATTGTAAAGAAACTTCTAAATTTTAGTTTTAATTTTTTGTTATTATTGTTGGTGTTTCTTGTATCAATCATTATAGTGTTTATATATATTTTCGTTTAGTTTTTATCTTTATCATTTATTTATAAATTATTTCAATGTGTTGTTTTTCTATTCATTGTTTTCTCTTTATTTCCTAAAAACTTTTATGTCAACGTGAGTTTTATTGACTTTAGTTTTTTATTATTATTTTTACAAAGAATAACAATAAAACTGTCATTTTCAATGAGTATTAAATAACTGAGGTAAATAAATTAGTTAAATTGATTAATTAAATCTATAATATTAGAGTCTATGGCTCAGAGGTTAACAGGAGGTAGGAAATGATAATATGTTTTCAATAATTAAGACTTCTGAGAAGTATTATATTAGGATAATAAAGATTAAACTAATTTGAAAAACTCCAAATTTAATTCCACATTTAATTTTTGGCACTGACTACAAATTTTTCTAAATAAAATTGTTTAGATTTTGAAAGAAATTTTATTTTTGCCGATTTGTTTTAATATCTTCAAAATTATTGAGCAGCTTAAGGAATGATGTAGTTATAGCTTGATGATAATTTCGATTCGAATTTATTCATATTGTATTCAATCAAATCAGATAAATTATTCTGAAGTTAAATGTAAATTAAGATGAGTCAATTATTTTCGTCATAAGGCGTAAAGAAAAAGTGTAATTTACGAAGAATTCTAAGAAAATTTCTCCAATAAACTATTAGTCCAAATAAAAATTCATAAGAATTTAAAGCTTTACTTTAAGTAAAGAGATAAAACTCCAGATTTATGCCTGAAACCAATATCAGTATTACACCTCATTCTCTCCAACAGAGACGCATATAAACAAAGGTGGTAAGGATACATGGATTATTTTATTTATAGTATTATCAGATTCGTGTTAAAAATATAGGAAGTATGCAAATATGCTTCAATAAATGCACTAATGACAAAATGCTTTTAAGTGTAAAATATCTTAACTTAAAATGTTTAAAAAGCTAAAATATGTCTTAATATAAGGATCATGCTTATAAAAGTAAAATATCCAGATATAAGCTCTAAGAAAGCAATTCCAAAATTTTTTTAAACGTGCAAAACGAAACGCAGTCAAATATATGATATTGCATATTTTTGCTTGTTCTGGTAAAAACCGGGCCATTTATTATATGTTGTATTTTAATCGTGTTATAAATGATTTTAAAAATTTAACAATAAATATACTTATTATGGAATAAAAATAAGTGGAAAGTTAGATTTTATTTAAAAACAAATTTTGCAGTAAAAATAAAAATGTTCGGAAATGTGTAAAATATTCTTAATTCAATGTTTATGTATAATGTTCTATCTTCTCCGTCTCAGTAGCTCCTGAGGAATATATTGCACATGAAGTCTGCACTAAATAGTCCTCTGAGGGATCAAAATCACATAGTGAAAAATTTTAAGATATTGCTAAGTTTTTGAGACCTATTTCGGGAATAAAATCAAAACTATTTATTTGTCTAAATATGTGAGACCTTTGATTTTTAATTTTAGATCCCTATTCTATGAGAGTATTTTTACATAATTGTTCATAGATTTCGTTTTTGCTATATGCCTTTCGCTTTTTTTCCCACCTGAACAATTTGACCTACCTTAATGTACATTAAAGTGCATTGATTTATATGCAGACAAAAAATGTTACAAGTTACAAAAAGTTGAAAATTGATATGTTTTAAACTTATCGCCAAACTCTTTTGGTACAATTATTTCGTACACCAGAGCTGAGCCATTTTTATAATGCATCTAAAGATATAATTTTCGATCAAGACACTCTTGATAATATTTAACTTTTTATGAAAAAATTACGACATATGATAAGCAAATGACGTTTAATATTTTATGTATAAAAAGAAATTTAAATTGGTTTTCGCTTTCATGAAACAAAAATTTTAGTGAAATTTTCTGTGATTTATTTTGAATAATATTTTATTAAAGTTTGAATATTTTGGGCATTTTCAATAGTAATTTATATTTTAAACCATCATTGAAAAGATCACATTCAACACTATAGATATATGTATTAATTTAAAGCTTTAGATGAACAAGTAATATTTTTGGATTTCTGGTCCATAATTGGTTAAGTTAATTTTTATGTCAAATATATGGTTAGCTAAGAAAATAAATGTCACCAAAAGCATATATTTATCATAAAAACTATAAATTCGTATAAAATAGTGATTCAGTTTTTAGGTGTAATATTTTGGGAGTCATATAAAAAAAGACCAATCTTCATTTTTGGAGCGTTACTTTTGTAACTTTTTTTCGTGAGGCTCTTTAATGTACGAGTACATATTGCAATATGTAGTGAAACCTCGATAAATTTCTATGTGCATAACATTTTATCTCAAGAACTAGAGTCAATTAAAATTGAGTGATTTATAGCCATTCAACTCCACGGTTCCTTTATCTAAATTGACTGAAAAATCTTCTGCAGCCCGTCTGTGTTACAATTTATCTGATCCTATTTTCTGGGACAGGGGTGAGAAAACTTCTTTAAATTTGATGAATGACTCGGTGGTGGGGTTTACTATGAATAATTTGATTTCCGCCTACCGTTCCGTCTATACAAACATTGCAGTACCCTGTAAGTGAAAGTGATGTCTAAGGTTGCTCGATTCCTTGTAGGTAGGAAGATACCTTATACATGTGTATGTTAATTTCTACTTGGATAGCCAAGCGTTATTAAGACCTTTGCTGCCAATTTTTTATAATCTAAAATAGTCCGTGACTGTCACAGGTCTTTGAACGAGATCTGCCTACAGTCAAATCTGCTGTTAATTTCGGAATTCTTCCAGATAAGAAGAATTTAGGTATACCAATGATTACGAATAAGCTACATGGTAGGGAACTAATTCTTCGAGAAGCAAAAGATCTTTGAAAAGGTTTGAATACTTCACAAGCTGCCAAAACTCATACTCTCAGACTCTCAGACTTGATGTATAACGTATTCTTCAGGAGCTACTGCTACGAAGAAGAGTATATCACTTACCATCGTTGTTTATGTCCGGCACTGTCGGAGAGAATGAGGTGTAATACTGAACTTGAACAAGGAAATGCCAGATGATTTAGGGCATAAATCTGGAGTTTTAGTTCTGTACTTAAAGTACCACAAAACAAGCTAACTTAATCTATTTGAGCTTTAAATTCTTATGAATATTCTACACTTTTTGTTTGCGTTTTGAATCTTATATATATATATAGACTAATCGAACTTTGGGGTTAAGTTCTGGACCTTCTTTATTATCGTGCAGACTTTCCACAGATACATGCAAGGTAGTTGAATTTTGATATCAACATTTTTAATTTTTTTTTTTTTTTTTTTTTTGTGCACTCCTCAGCGGATTATAAATATGGAAACAGGGATTGATACTTGTAGTAACCAAGTATATTTTGCGTTATATTCCCTTGATGTGTCCTTAATAGCTAGTGTGGTAGACAGACACGTAAGTCGGAAAATATGTGCAAATATTTTTAAAAAAATCTGTTTTTCGAAATGTACATTTGCAGGTTTGTATGGAATAACACGAATTACTTCATAAACTTAATTTTTTGCTGTTGAACACTATAAAATCAAGGGCGCACTTAAAATAGATTTAATGCAAATATTTTATAGAATTTTTGAAAATTGCGATTTGAACAAACGATGATAACGGAATTTGTATAATCGTAGTTTTTTGGATATATAGGTATAAGAACATCTAATTGAGACTATAAATTTAAGTCAAATGTCAATGAATAGAATACTTTTATCAAAACACATCTTGCTAAGGCACATCACGTTCACACATAGAAAAGTCTTCTTCACAACATAATTGCCGTGTCAACACTATTGTTACAATACTGCAATGTTACATTGTTGTCGCAAATATCTTTATTGTTGAATGAACTTTATTTTAACAATAATTTGGTCACTGGAATAACAGTTTTGTTATTAATTTTATAACAACATAATATATTTAGCAATGTGATTGTTTAAGGAACATTTTATTGTTGTTAAAATCCTAACTACAAGAGAACAATTTTCATTACACAAATATATAATGGCTGTGATTTAATAATATTATTCTCAAAAGGTCACATGCTGGCGTTTAAAGATTATATTGCAAAAACATTTCATAAAATAGATATTGAATTATATAAAACGTTCACATTCGTGCTTTATAATAAAATACATGTATGTATATTCGGAACGTACAAAAAAAAAATATAAATGTTAATTTATAAAAATAAATTAAATTATTATTAAATTATTTTAATAAATTGTATAATACATTAATTGCATTAGTTTTCTAGTAACAACAACGTAAGGTGAAAATTGGTTTCTGTTCATTTAGTGAATACAAAATTTACCCCAACCATGTCAAGGCCGTGGGCAAAGTTGATGACAAGACCTTTACTTCCTTGGACAAGAAACGCGAGCGCTCTTACTTGATGAAGCGTAATCGCCGTAAGTTTATCTGGATTACCACAATCACCGGAAGAATATCGAGAAAGAAGCTATCAATACAAAACTGTTTAATTTGCTTGCTCCACTGGTTGTTTATGGCAGGTGGGGATAAAAAAAATAACATGTATGCAAAAATTGTGGTTTTAAAAGTAACTAAAACTTTTATTGCGCAATAACTCCTAAATTTAACATTTTACGAAAAAAAGCTATATAAGCTTTTTTATTCAGAAGAAAAGGCAAAAACTTTTGACATATAACTTTTCAGCCCACTATGTCTGCTAGTAAACAAAGTAAACATTTATATATGTACTTTTTTTAAAGACCCCCGTTTTTATATAAACCTAGTCTGTAAGCAATACTTATTCCAGTGATTTAAAATTACACGGTACACTCTGCATTTAATGCCAATATTTGTATGATAAGAAAATTCATATCAAATTCAGATTTTGGTCCATCTACGTGAAAATAGAAAAGATATGTTCCAAATTTTATTAATTTATAAAGATAAAAATCCTACTCTGCAAAATAATAAAAACCGTTACTTACAGGCCCCCATCTACCAGAAACTGCTAGTGGAGCACTGTATAAGGCTGTTCGATTATGATTTCCCCAAGCATATTTTGTCTCTGCGTGTGGACAGTACGAAATTAACTATAATTGGCATAGTTAGTATATTTTGCTCGAAATGATTAACGAGAACAGATCCTATATGCTGAGTCACTTTATATTTGAACAAATGAATTTTAATGTGCCATCAAATAATCTCAAATTTAACCCAAAAATCAAGAACATTTTATAATGGCCCATATTTTTATTTCTTAAAGATTTCCTCTACAGGCTAGATAGACTAAATAATTTTTATTATTATTATTATTATTATTATTATTATTATTATTATTATTACTATTTTTATTATTATTTTGTATTACGCATTTATAAATTTCAACAATATCTCCCTGTTCTACTGATTATCGCACTCAAAACTCAGCATGTATGAAATTATTACATTATTAAATTCTTTCATATTTTTTTCTTTCAATTTACCGCCCATAATCATCACTGAAACATGATTGTTAAAAAGTGGCTGCTTTTATTTGTTGTCAGTACATCCGTTGCATGCAACCTTTAGCATAATATCACAGTTAGACTAGTGTTCGGCAATAAAGCTAATTTATTACAACAAAATTGCCAACAACAACGAAATATGTAACAATAAATTGTTAAACATCTGTCACAATCTTTTCCAAAAATATTTTTATATTACCAGTACTTTTATCCCGTATTCAATAATTTCCTATTTATTCAAACCAACTTTACTGGGATTGTTTGATTTGTTTTGTATGCCTGTGTGTGTGTGTGAATTTTTTTAGGTTTTATTATTTTTTAATATTTATTTATTCAGATTTAAAATCAACAGCTTTAAACTAACATTGAAAGCTTCTGTTGCTTTGCATTTGATTTTTTTATCGCTTCTCCATTCAACCACAAATGTTGTTACAAAAAAAAAAAAAAAAAATGAACAAAAATAGAAGAAAAAAGTGTTTGCGTGTTTTTTAAGTTACGCACAGTTTTTATGTGTTAAATAATTTTTCCTTTTTTTATCTTCAAACGTACGTGCTGTGTGCAACCCCGTGAATTCAATCACAAAAAAAACTCAAAAGAAAATTACCAACAAGAGGGAAAATTCATGTGTAAATAACCTGTGTCAACCCTTTTTGTAATGGGTTAGTTACTTCAGGAAACGCAACGCACACATATACATCATAAAATTAAAGCTGCTCAAAGTAGAGCAAATCAGATGCCAGACAAGAACAAAGTTGTAATATACATTTTTAATTCATTCACATTATTATTGCAAGAGCGGCATCCTACTGATATTACTTCAAAAAAAAGAATTATAACAATAAAGTAAAACACCTTTGTGAACATATTTTATGAAATATTTTTATTTACATTATTTTTTTATTTAATAAAAAAATATTACAATACATATTTTGTGAATCATGTTCCAGCACATAATTAATTAACCAGTTTCTGATTTCATTATTTGAATAGTGCAATGGATGATCTGGTTTTAGAAGAATAGAAAAACAAATAGAAGGATTTTTTGTTGGCATGAGAGATATTCTATCACGTTGGTTTGCACGCATTTACATTAAGATTGCTTTTGAAACCATTAAAAAAATTCTATAGTCCGGAACAAAAAAATATTTTAGAAGTAAACAAGTATTACCACCGTTTTTGAAAATAACCCCAACTCCATAAAATTTGTTTAAAGTTTCAACTTCAGATTAATATAACTTTTTATTGAATTCATATATTTATATGATTCTTGTAGAAATATTATTTTCAGAAACTGTTGGGACACAAATTAAGCCCCCATATGTGTAAAAACCGAGGCCAAAAATGATGTTAAAATTTGCTTCGACCAAAATTGAAAGTGATAACTTACACTACATACATTTTTATTTCGCAAATATTTACAAGGACTATCTATATGAAAAATTGTTGTGTATTCAAATCATAAATTAATTTTTAACGATTAAAAAAAAAAAGCAATTACAACCCGAGGTGACCAAATCTGGAGGTCTTCCCTCTACCCCGAAAACCTGGTAGGAAACTGTGTTTCTCCAAATAAACTCAAAAATATTATTTAAATATCTGCAAAGGTTCAAAGGTTACGGAATTATTAAAAAAAAAAGTTATCGGAATATTGTGGGATGGACGTAGCTAGATTTTCATAAGAAACTAGAATACATATATAATTTTTGGGGTATTAGATACAAATTTTGATGTTTTACACAGGGACTGGGAAAGCCAATATGCCAGAAATCGTTTTTGTTTTTTTTTTTCTTGGAAAGTATTTTGACGTTATTATTCGAAATGATGAAAAAAGAAAATAATAACAATTTAAAATATGGGATTTAAAAAGAAGGGATTTTTGAGAATTCTGCATATAAAGTCCAATTTATTGCTGATCGGGAACAAGATTTTATAAATAATCTTAAGCACATTAAAGTTTCTGAAAAGGGTATGTTTTGTGTTAATCCCAGTTTTGGGATGGTAAAATTTTGGTTTGAGTTAAGTCAAATTCATTTCTTTTAAAAAATACAGATGGTATCTATCCATCCAACGAAGGCATCTTTCAGATAAATGTATTAATAGTTATAACTTTTTTAAATAATTTGCTATTTAAAAAGGGATGAGTGATGTAGCCTTTTTGGCAAAAAATACTCTGAAATCCTCTGTACATTTTTTGGACTTTAAATAGGTAATGACAATGCGTATGAAATTATATGAAAAATTAATCCGATACTTTGAAGAAATTGGGCCAAGCTTTGTAAAAATATGAAATTTTAAATTTTGAATGCGAAACTATGAAAGAATAATCAAAATCGATCAAACCCGACCATGTGATACCCCACACCATTTTGCATATCCATTAAAATTCGTGGAGAGGTCTTATATAAGACATATGGACAATTCTGGAACGTTACTTTTATTAAATGTAATACTAACATTTATTTGAATTTATGCACTTTAGGGTGACTTCCCAAAGTGGGCTTATATGGGAGCTATGGTAAATTATGGAGCGATTCTCATGTGATTTATGCACTTTAAAGAGACTTTCGGAAGAGGGTTTTATATGGGAGCTATGGTCAATTATGGACCCATCTTCATGAAATTTTCCACAAAGATTGAAGCTTATACAAAACTTCCTTACACCCCGAATGTCATTAAAATATCTTAAAAATTGAGACTGCACTTTGAGCACAAAGGTTACTTGGACAGTGGCCAGCCGTCCAGCCAGTCAGAAGGACGGACGGAGATCGACTCAAAAAGTGATTCTGAGTCGATTGGTATACTGGGTGTTGGATGATTTTTCTGTGCGTTATAAACATCTGCACCAACACATAATACCCGTATCATCTATGGTGGTGTGGGGTATAATAACATTCTTCTAGTGACAACCATATATTAGCACTTTTTCAACACCTCCAATAACAAAACTCAGCTAAAATCACTGCTTTTAAAGCTTTTGTTGGGTACTAATATTACCTATTGGGAAAACATTCCTTTCAAACTTTTCGTCTATATTATCTAGTATTTACGGAAAAAATTTATAATCAAGTTTTTAAATAATGGCAGTGGCATTTTCTCTAAACAGTTAATAATGAATTTAATAAACTTTTAGTTCGATTTATCCTTGTAACAGGGAATTTAGTTTTTACCTTAAAGAATATATATATATATATATTTTATTTATAAATTTTTTAAGACATTTGTCCAAGTTTTTTCATTCTATATATTCCAAAGAAGTGTACTTTATTTTATTTTAGATTCTTTTGAATCTAAGCATACATATGTATTTGAATAAATTAACTAAATACAAAAAATATTGAATTATAATTAAAGAATTTTAATCAAAAATTCTTGTTGGCCAGGAGTAGGGTTTGGAATTCCCATGATATTTCTCTTCCTGGGAAACGGTAATGAAAACATTAAATTATAAGAAAAACCACTGATTTCTTATAAAGAATATTAGACAACAATAAAAATCATAATTATTTAACAAAAAATAAATAATATTCAAGTATAATTTATCTTTCAAGTTTTAAATAATTTTAAATATTTCATACAAACAAAATAAGCACCTATTGGAAGTTATATTAAAAACTGTATGTCTCAGACTAGTCAATTAGTTTTTCATGCTAAATATTAAAAATAAAAAATAAACCCTAATCCATGGTACTATATTTAAATTTCAATATAAATAATTTTTCTTATCGTTTTATTTCCATTTTATCTTTATCCTATATTATTAATAAATTCTTTCTAATTTAGAGATTTAAAACAAAACTCTGAAAAATATTTAAAATTGTTTCTATTAATCTTTTTAAAATCCTCAAATAAGTTTTGAAGCTTTAACATTTACATATATTTCTTTAGAGATTCATTGCTTGTATAAGACATGGGTCTCAAAAGGACTGAAACATGTTGTGTTTTCAGTGAAAAAACTCTCAACTTAATAGTTTTTTTTTACAATAGTAAATATTGTCGAAGCGCAACTTATTTAATATTAATTTTCTCAAAAAATTTAAAAAAAATTTAACTTAATAAAAGTAAAATTGTTTTGAAATTTCATTAAATTATTAAAACATTCTATGACAAGAGGTATTAATACTTTTGAAAAATAAAATATTTCTTATTTTATTAGTATGTTAAAAGATTCGATAGGGAATACTTCAGACGGTAATCAATTGATTTTATATTTAATTTATAACTGTATTCTGAATTTTGTGACAATGAAAAAATTGTAACAAAAATAATCTATTTGACATGAAAATTGTCTTTTTAATTGTCATTTGCTATAGTTTTGTTATTAGTTCAGAATATTTTTCTTTCAATATTATTTATTTTTAATTTTTTTTATATCTTATTTTTTATAATGTAGAAAAAATACTTTATTCAAATGTTTTCAAATGTTTTTGAATAATTTAAAATATCATTCTTATATCGAATATTTCATAAATCTTAATATTCAGTATTACCATCTAAAAATGACTTTAATAAATAGTGTAACGGTTAGCTTTTTTATGTTGTTTATTATTTTTGTTTTCAAAATAAATTTCCGTAGAATATTACCTAGATAGCACATTGTGCAAATTAAATTATGATAGAGAAAGATTTTTGTTTACTTTATCATTATTGTAAATATACATCAAATGTTGCTGTATATATTTGATGTTCTTATCATAGGTACTAAGGGAGTTTGTAAGTATTACGTATTAGGCAATATATAAGGTGTAAATTACATTTAATTTATTTATTTATTATTTTTTTCGTTTGTCTAAGCTCTTTTTAAGAGCTTAATAATACATAAGCGCTAAGTATTACGATCGATCTTGAAAATTTTACATAAATTAGAATTCATCGTGGCAATTGATTAAGTCAGAAGTAATTACTATTATCATGTACTAGTAGAAAAATAATTAAAGTGATCTTCAAGAAAAGGCAACATATCCCTTTTTTATTTATTACTTTCAGTCTATGGATACAATATTATCCTTACAGACATCAGTGATAATTTAATATTCATAATTAAATTAATTAATAAAATTAAAAAACTAACAAATTTGTAAATTCAAGGTTTCATATACTTAGGTCTAACTCATTAAAATATTTATTGAATAATCTCATAGTTTTTATTAAAGTTTCCTTCAAAGCATATGTTGTTCTATGAATATCTATATAAAAGATATAATTATTTTGCCTTAGAGGCCTAGGAGGTACATATAGTTTTATTTACGTCTTGTTTCTAAAGTTTTCATAGAAATCAAGCCACACTTATCAGGGTATGTAGGAATCGAAATTAGAGTGTTTACAAATAAAAAATTTAAAAATGAAAGAGCAAACTTTATAAATTTTGATTGAATTTTTTCAATTCTATTTATGTGTAATTAAATACAAGGACTCCAGATAAATGAAACATATTCTAATCTAGATCTCACAAAGGATATATATAGAAATTTTTTGTGTAATGGTTAAAATTATTAGAATTACGGATTAAAAAACTTAACATTGAATAAGCTTTAGGCATAATATAATTTAAGTGATTATTGAATGTTAATTTTTTATCAAATAATACCCCTAAATTTAAATTTCATCCACGGATGATAGTAAATGTTGATGTATTCTATATCGGGATATAACACTGTTACAACATCTATGATAAGTCATAGAAAAACATTTGTTTAAATTAAAAGGTAAACCATTGCAGACTGACCAAGAACTCACCCTATCTAGATCCTCCTGGAGATTAAAACCGTCATTGGCGTTAGAAATTGTTTTAAAAATTTTTAAATCATCAGCATGCAATAAATAATGAGACTTTCTGAAACATAGGTCAATGTCATTAATAAATATATTAAATAACAAAAGACTCAAAACACTACCTTGTGGAATACCAGAAGTAGGAATAAATGATGTAGAACAAACACCATCAAGAGAAACTACGGATTGTCTATCCGACAAGTAATAACGAAACAAAAATAACATTCGTGAATGAACGCCCAATAATAATAAAAGTTCATGTGGTACTTGGTCAAATGCCTTAGCAAAGTCCGTGTAAATTGCATCAATCTGCAATCGATCTTCGAAACTATAAACACAATACTTGGTAAAAACAGCCAAATTAGTACATATGTCTCCTTACATTAAAGAAAAGCTTATGATAAACAATATGTTCAAGAATATTTGAAACATTGGCTAATTTGGAAATTATTTTTATCACCAGATTTATAAATAGGCAAAATTGTAGTAAATTTCCACTTTTTAATAAAATAGCCATTGCTTAAAGACTTATTAAGAACACTTCTTTATAAAAAAGCTGGAAGCTGGCAAACCATCATTATCACCCTTCAATGAATTAGAAAGCCTAACAATACCTTTTGCAATATCTTCTTAATATTGTTGCAAATTACCTAAATCCATAATGGTGTTTATTTCATCACTTCGGGAGCTAATTCTTAGTTAGCAGCGACATACTTGGACCTGGCGACCCAGAATCCCGCATACAAGGGAATGAAAGCTGTTTGTCTTGAAAATATAACATATAAGTACAATGGTACATCAACCGCCTAGATATACGAGAATATATTAACATCTATCAACGACCGATGATTTAAAATTTTGCTATGGATTACCTAATTGAATTGATAGATCTAAATACAGTAATTTATACATTAATAGTAAAAAGAGCCAAGGTTTACAATGTAAAATATTTTTAATAGTTTCTTATGGTAACAAAATAAAAGTAATTTTTCGACACCATCATCATCAACTAAAGTTAAATCTTCACCATCTGAAGGAAAGAGTGAGTATGTACCAAAATATCATCATATATTTAAAATAAAAATACCTAAAATTTTATTGAAAATAAGAAATCTGTAATTTAAAATATTAAAAGTATTTAACACCCCACTCTTTTTACTCGTACTTTTACATTTAAAAAATTTACATTTCCAAATACTTTAGAATACATTTTTTACATTTCCCAACTCGATTACATACATTTCAACTTTTATAATTCTAAATATTGCATACATTACGTAAATTATAAATTACATTACCAAAATTATCTAAATATGTATGTTCACTTAGTTTTAACATCCTGTTAATTTTTGCTATTACTATTTATGTTATGTTATATTTTTTTGTCTATGAGATAACGAATGAAACATAATTAATATTACTGTGACGTCATAACTTTTGATTGTTATGAATATTTCTTTGCTTTCTCAAAAAAGCACAAAATTTATTATTCTATAAAATTATTCTTTTTGTTGTAAATATGAGTCATTAATTTTTTATTTTCGACTTAAACCGTTGATCGTTGTTGTAGGGGATTCTCTGTTATCTGTATTTATGCAATTTGTAGGATCCAAGGTAGGGAGTGCAACCATTTCAACAGGGTCGCATTATCTGGCTTAGTTTATGTATTGGGTTAATTTCTGTATGACGGGGAAATTTAGTTTCACAAGTTAATGTGTCTTTTTTTGTCTTTGGCACTTACGGCTGGGAAAGGAAGATTGCAAAGACTCACCCCAGTTGCCGACGAGCTAGGTCCTTATGGCTCGAAGATGTAAGTAGGCACAGGGGCGGGTGTTTATTTCATGGGAACAGATATCAGACGATCTTTTAGATTGACTGATAGTTGCAGCGTTTTCCAGGCAGAAATTCTAGGTATTTACAAGGCTCTAGGATTACTGGAGGAGAATGTTGAGAGGGACACTGAGATGGATAGTCAGGCAGCACTAATGGCAACGTTAAGTTATTGTGTCAGGTCCAGATTAGTGCTTGAGTATAGGAAGGAATTTAGAAGGCTAATGGATGCCTACAGAATAAGCCTCTGTTGGGCTCATGGTCACTGCGATATTCTAGGCAATGAAATAGCCGATGAGCTAGCTCGTAAGGGCTCGGAGCTGGACAGGTCTTTTGAGGAGGTATCGGTTAGGATTCCAATTGGGTCATATTTCATGGCCATAAGGGAATGGACCCTAGGAAGAACGAATCATGCTTGGAGGAGTAGAATGGACTGCACGATATCTAGAGCGTTATGGCCTAGTCTTAAACCAGCAGATTCGATACATCTTTTGGGCATGTGTCGTGGGAATCTAAGGGTAATTGTTGCTATGATTACCGGTCACCTCACTATAGGGAATATGACCAGTAAGTGGGACACCGGTACGTTAGACTTTTGTAAGACATGCGATGATGTGGAGGAGTTAGAGACAGTGGAACACATACTCCGTCATTGCGTAGGGCTTCAGCGTAGTAGACTGAAGTGGTTTGGAAGCCATATTCTACACGAACTTGAGGACGTTGCAGGTAGTGAACTCGACAACCTTATAGGATTCGTAATGATGATAAAGTGGCTTAGAGGTAGTCGGGATTGATTGATGGGTCTTGGGTTACACATCTTTCTTTTCTTATATTTCTTTTCATTTCTTTCTACTTTCTTTCTACTCTTGTGCCTTATTATACTAGGGATCTTCTCTTTCTTTATTTTATTAACTTTCTCTGGTATTTACAAAGAGAGCATAAGGACCGGATGGTCTCTCGGTCGATGCGTGAATACGCCGCTCGTTTTAACCTAACCTAACCTAACCTAACCTAGACCGTTATCAGTATGTGCCGAATTCAATTCAACTTTCCATTGTACGGCAGGTAGTCCGTAACGGTAGTGTGTGTACAATAATGTAAATTTTTTGTTGAGGCGTTAAAAATAGTAATATTTTTGTTATAGGATTTTAAAACCACATATTAAATTAATATTAAATTTCCATTTTCCCGAGAAAATTAAAAGAAAATCCTGGGAATTCCTAACGATATTTTGCCGAGAAATCCTAAGATTTCCCGCTCGGGAATTTCTGGACCCTAAACCCTGGCGAGGAGCTATATGTCCTCCTATAAAAATAGTCTAATATGCTAATGAGTATCAGTAACTGAATAATGAACTACAGATTTCATAAAAGCCGCTAAAACAGAATGATCGCTATAAACTTTCGACTACGATTCACCCTTTAATTTATACATTCCTACTGTTCATTTATCAGGTATAAGGTATGCGTACAAATAAAACAAAACATATTTCTTTAATAAAAAAAATGAAGGGAATAATTTAGGATTAAAACTATATCAACTGCTTGTTTCATTTCTTCTCCAGAATTTTCTGATATATCATTTTAAATAAAAGCTAATTGCAAACTAGATTATTTTTAACTTTTTTGGTATGACTTCTGAAAAAAAATGTTAAATTATTTTTACAAAATTTTTCACGGTATTTCTCTATAAGAATTTAAAATCAATAATCACAATTAAATACTGCTGGAGCCTTCTTTAATTCGCCTTTAACTTGGATGCAATTTCTTTACATTCCCAAAATTCTATGTAGTTTAAATAGCTAATACTCTGTGGGACTAAAATAACATTACTGTAACGATAAAATTCTAAAGCTGGCCAGAAAATTATAGAAACAATGTTGAATGTCACTAGTGTCATCAATGTCTTTTTATGACAATATTTCATATGGTTATTTGAGTTTATTCAGATTAAAGAAGCAAAACAATCACATATCTTGTAGCAATTTGAATAAACTTATCATACGACAAATTGTTTTGTAAATTTTTACAGTTTTTAGTTCGATACTATTCAGGACCATTTTCTCGGTTATTCGTTATACAAAACTTATACTTTGGATCATGACAAAAGTCAGCAACAACGTATGTTTTCCAGGTTAATACAAAATATTGAGAATGTTTTTCTTTTTTTTTATTATTGAGGAGCTTTGATCATTTTTTGCCTTCGAGTTCTTCCCAGCTTTGTTACTTAAATTTTTTTGTAATTAATTGGCAAAAACTTAAGCATAGCTATAACTTGGCTAATATTTGATTAGCCTTAAGCGGCCGAACATGCTTGAAATGTAATAATTTTGACAGTATTTACTCAATTAACATTTTCTATTAAGTTAAAAAAAAATAAAAAATAAAAATCAAATTTTATTTTTATGTCCTGCATGCGGACAAATGACCTAATTTCAAGAATTCGGTCGGATGTTAAATGTTGCATGTCTCCAGAAGTTATTATAATTAATCAGGATATTTAAAATTAACGGCAGCAAGAGTTATTACAAAAATTTTGTGTTATGTTTTATTCGAACACACATTTTACACACCAATTTATAAATTTTAAACTAGTTCTTAAAAAATAAGAGCAGAAAAAAGAAAAAACTTTTCTTTTCTCCAAACTTATTTTGGTAAATGTTTAATACTTGTCCTTTTAAGCGTTAATTTTTAGTTTCTGTTGCTGTTTTTTCGTTTTTGTTTAATTTTTGTAGAACAAATGTTAACATGTTCATTTACGTTACTAAAAATAATAGTTTTTAGCAACTAATTAAATTGTTTAAAACAATAGTTGTGTTGTGTTGAAAACTACATTTAACTTTAAAAAGCTCGAAAGTTATAATTTTCTGATAAACACATACAACTTGCACGCACATAAGCACTCATACTAATACTACTAAATGATATAACAACTGAAACTGAAACACTAGCACACTAAAGAAATGGCACAGTTATTTACCCACCTAACCAAACGTCCACATGCGGGAATTTTGAAAAGACAATTTTAAAATATGTCCGCAAAGTAAGAAAGTTTTTTTGATTCATATATCTGTGTTTGAATATAAAACACATTTTTAGATTTTGAGTATCATTATTCAATAACCCCGATCAATTGGGTTGTCTAAATGTCACCATAACCCAACAAACCAAAACAATATATAGTTTCGAGGACATTGATTGAAATTTCTAAAATTATATTTTAAAAGTTTTAAGGGTCTAATACGACTACCCCCACTAACACCCTCTTCATTCTATATGCTTTTTAATCTGTGTACATTTTTATAATCTTGTGCCTATGTGTATCAAAAAACATATCCTTATGAGTACTGCAATGACGATAGCCATGTTGTTGTTGACGTTATAGCTGATAACTTTGTTTTTGTTGTTTTTAAGTTTAAAGCATACATTCGATAGCAATGATGCCGACAATGATAATGTTATAGGTTTTTGTTATTATTATTATTGTTGATTTTTTTTTTTTTTTTTTGATTTCATTGTTGTTGTTGCAATTTTAAACCGCACTAGATTTTTGTTTAAAAATAGTCCGTGTTGTTGTGTGTTATATTGTAGACAGAATGTGGTTGTTGCTATTTTTGGGGTGCTACTTAATGTGTGTGATTGTTGTTGCTGCTTCTGTTCTTATTTTGATTTTCAACATGTTGGTCATTTCATTTTGTTGAAAACTTGTTTTTAGCATGTTGCATGTAAAACTCTTTCATACGATGTGAACCGAATACTATGGGACGTACTTGGAATAAGGGAAAAAATATAAAAAAAGCTAAACTAAGAGATCCAACTTTTAATGATTCTGCTGCATATATCCGAGTGAATTCAGGCGAAGGTCTTAGCTATGTTGTCTATGAGGAGATCCGGCAATTACACATTATTTGCATTGATCTATGTATTGACAAAAAACCACAGACGAAGTTTAGAGGAGATTAATCGCACGATCTTGGTGAAGTAAAAGAACCCTCCAATTGTTTAGAAACATGTTCATGTCGTCCACGTACATATGGTTCATTTTGGTCTAAAAGATATTGCTTAATTTATAGCGTCTACCTCGACGGTGATGATCTTGCCAATGTCGTTTTTGAAAAAGTTTGGATTAATGATATCTCTTGCTATTACTCTGAAGCCAAGAAAGGAACGAAATATGTGATCATTAACTTTGAGTTTAGTTGTCAGTTGTATCTTGTATGGATACATTTCCCGATAAAAATTATCCAAGTTAAAATTCTCTTGCACATTTTTACTGACAGCATCGATATTCTTCAAAGATTTTAATTTTGGAATTTAAAGGTTTTGGCTTATTGCTTACAGAACCGTTTGTCCCGAATTTTTCCGTCAAGCATTAGAGAGACTACTTGTAAACGGCTTTTCAAAATTGTGTTAACGTACGTTACGGTTGCACTAAGGAACATTCGTTTTAATAATAGACATTTATAAATTGAACAGCAGCACATACAATTGTGAATCCTTTTAAAAATTATATATAACAAACGATTTATCAATTTTTGTACCACTTTTTATACTGTTATATTAGTATGATATTTAACTATTGTACTAGTTTAGGTTGTAACGGCCATTGCACCGAAGTCAAAGTTCACTTAGAAAAAAAAATAGTAACATAAATAGAGAAATAGAAGGACTCCAAATTTATGGTACGAACTTAACATAACCAGATCATCAAGACCATGAAAAAAGTTTTCCTCCTCCTCGTAGTAGCTCCTGCAGAAATCCTTATGCATGACCCCAATATCTTATAGCATGCCTATGGATAAGGCAGTGTCTCGAGAGAATGCTCACCAATAGAGAGAATTTATCATTCGAAAGCGACGATAAGATTCTAAAGTATATTTTAAATAATTATGGCAACTTTTCAAGTATTTAAACTTTTGCCACGATAGTTTGCCTCTCGAAAAATCGGTTTTTTAACATGCTGCCTGCTAATAGCTACTAATTCTTCTTATCCGGAAAAATTTGTATTGCGGCCTCGCCTGCTAAACTATCACCAATGTCTCCTGCAACACTAATTAAATGCAGTCTATCATTCAGAAACCCTCGGCCGTCACGAGCCATTCTTAATGAATTGTTGGCCCTGCCTACAAAAAATCGAGCGAAAATCACTTCCAAATCGAAGATATTCGGATAGACAATCAAGTTTCCTACAAATCCTCCAGCAAACTTAGAGCCGTAAGTAAAGAAGTTTATCTCTTCCTTGTTCCACATTTTCTCGCACATCTCTATTAAAACCTGTGAACTTGAAACCAGTTTCGCAATATAAAATTGGGACAATATAAATCTATGTGCTCCCATATAAATTCATCGCCATAAAGCAAAGAAAACTAACCGAACGTAAAAATTCCTCCTCTGTTCAATTTAAGCCTAATTGCTGTACTCAAAGCCATTTCTGTACTCATTCGGCCAATGGGAATAAGATGTATGAGCGCTTCCAGGAAAGCAGTGTGGGTGGTTCTCAAAGCTCACATAATACACAGCTCTGATATTCTTTGAAATATCTCAAGTAGTCTCCTGATTTTCCATATAGATGGCCACCAGACTTAAATCCCATAGAGATATATATTGCATTACTATACTATCAACAACTATGCGCGAAAAATTTTGTGCCTACAATTCAACTTATAAAAATAAAATCAATGAATAAAATTATGTGCATCTTGATTTTGTTAAAAGCTGTTATAATTAGATTTTAATTCTAAAACAGAAATTAATCTCTTTTTTCGTTTTTAATAAAATATTTTTTGGAATACTCACCATAAGAAATTTACTGTGTCTTCGATTACTTTTTGTTGGAACGGATTCACTTCTTTTCAAGCTTTTTTAATCTTTTCTGACGGCACTCATTTGCTTACATTTTTTTGTTAAAAGTGTCATTTGTTATAAATGAAGTGCTTTTTCCCCACGTGTACAAATGTCTTACCATACAAAAAGTTTATTCAACAATTAAGATTGTTTTGCATGAATTTTATGTGATATATTTCCCATAATATCTGTGATATGAAATTCATGACCGCAATGTTGTAAAGAATCCGCCAATACGTACCTTTTATCACCCTTTTGACAGCATTCATATTTTTGAGAAAAAAAAACTTTTATCAGTAATTTTCTTGTTCTCTTTTGTTTTCACATTTTTTCTAGCGTATATGTTAGAGCATATTTTTTACTTCGTGTTTCTAGACGAAAAATTTTATGGATCTAGGTTAAGTAACCATTATCAAATAAGTTGAACAGATTTCGCTACTCCATCATATAGAGCAAAATTCTATACAATTATATTAAAAATTGCGACTTGCAGTTTCATTAAAAATTAAACATGGATGGACAGACGGACGTACATCGTGAACAAACTGAAACATGTTTTCTCTACGTGTATTTATCAGTTTACTTCTAATTTTATAACTAATTAAATGATTTTAGTAAATAATTAATATAAAATTATTAATATAAAATTATTAATATAAAATTATTAATATAAAATTAAACGAAAAACACACTAAGGTACTCGAATACCACGGGTATTGACTTTATTTTTTTGCGTATATACCGTAGGGTTAATTTTATACAAACCCATAGTGCTCTCTAAAATACTTACTGTTTTGGTCATTATCATAGCTAAAATACAAACTTATAAATTGTATGTCCGTCCCAGCACAAAACATACAACATATTTAAAATATTAGTACTTGTTAGTATTTAGCAAAAGTCGTTGCTGCTGCTGAACACCAAAGAGTTGTATAATGAAAGTTATTTTGTTGTAAGTAAAAGTACTAGCAATAGAAAAAAGTTGTTTTAAGTAGCAGTTCTCAACTCTTTTTAAACATGTTAGTATTTGTGTATCCTTTTATAAATTGTATGCATATAATGTATAATTTTATGTGTCTGTACAAGTAAGTAAGGGAGTGAAATTGTGAGCCTGAGGAAATCAGTTGAATGTGCTTCAATTAGTATCCCCTTATACAAGTTGTTATTTGTACAAGCAAAACTTTTATTCGTTGTTTGTATATAATTATATGTTTTTTAAATTTATATACTTACATTTTTTTAATTATTTTATTTTTTTTTTTTTTTATTTTTGGTAAATAATTTTTTTGTTTAATATTTTTTCACATTAAAATTCACATATTAATAAATGTTCATAAAAAAGAGCAAACCAAAGAAGCGGTAAATGAAATAATTAGTATTTTTTGTGGTTTTTTGGCAAATGACAATAATGACAATTTTTACGTGGTTTTTGAGGTTTTATTAGAAACTAAATAAATGTTAATAACAAAAAGTGAACATTCTAAATAAAAAGCATAAATTATTTTTGTGAGTACTACTAGTTAAACCACTTATAATAACAGTTGCTTTATATATAAAAAAACTATATATATATATATACTTTTCACTAAAACTAAACACCAACAACTGTTTTTGTTTTGTTGTTTAGTGGGAAAAAATGTTTGCTAATTTATTTGTCTAATTGAACCATATTTATGTGTAAATTTGTAGTTTTTTTTTTTTTTTGCTGTTTTACAAATTTTCATCACTTAGACTAATTTAATTATGAGGGCTTGAAAATTTGTTTTGTTTTTTTAATATATTTTAAATATTTAAACACATGATTAAAATTGTGACAAATATTGGCAACTGATTGGTAAACCAATAAATAAAATGATTAAATAATTAAAAATAAATATTTTTAAAATAATATTTTTATTAAATAATTCAAAAAGTAATAACAATCTGTTGCAGTGAAAAAGCACTTGAAAAATAGCATAACAATACGTTGTTGGCCTTCGTGATAATATCATATCATTTTTAAACTTATTTTAAACCGTAATTATACAATAATATCTAGATTAAATATTAAAAACCTACATATAAAACAAATTCAATTTTACCACAGTTTTTTGAAGTTAAATGCAATTTATAATAAATTTTTCTTCAAACGAAACAGTAATTTTTAAAGAATTTTTTTCCAAATATAACAAAATTAGGTTTTTTTCAAATTGGACAAAAACTGCAACTTACAACTGAAATTACTTACATACGCTTTCCATATATATTTTATTTTGCCCCAAAAGGTATGCACCAAATAAAAAATAAAATAAATAAGTTAACACATTATAGTCAGTCAAGCCCGGCCATATATACTACTATACTTTCTATGATGGTGATTTTTGGATGGGTCTTATATGCGACCTGTGCACTATGAGAAATGCTAGAATACGAACTGATAAATATTTTTGGAAATATTTTGAAATTTCATAAAATTTTCAGTTTTAAATTTTATTTTCAAAAACAATAGATCCGTGATTAAAATTCTTAATAAGATTAAATTTAACATTAAAATATTTTGGATGAAAAAAGATTTTTAATGGAATGCATATTTGTTGCTACCTTTACCACCGCAGTTAAATCAATAAAGACTGATTGATATCTTGTGTGTTGGATTTTTAGAAATTTATTTGCGGATATCTGCATATGTAGCCAGAAGATAACTAAAAATTGTCTCTGCGTCAGACGTACGAACAGACGTAATTATTTTACCAAAATTAAAATAAAATAAAATGGCAAACATATATGATGCACTATTATAGACGTAATAGTTTTGTAAATTTTCATTACTCAATTGATTTCCGAGTTACCCAGATCAAGTGCTTCCAAAAAAGAACTTTTTCGCTACTTCAAAAGTAGAATTTAGTACGTACTTCCCAAAAAGTGAAAATAAAATGTTAATAATTTCAAAGAAAATTAAAATTTCAAACATTTTAAAGCATTTTTATTATCTTGAAATTAGGCTAAAATAGAATTTTCATAAAATATGTATAAACATAGTTTCAAAAGACAATAAAAAAGAAGCATAAAAAACATGTTAGCACTAATTACTTCCTTCCAGTGACAACATAATGTTAAAATCATGATCCTTTCAGCTCTTTTTAAGTTCCTTTTTTGTTGGATTATTAATAAAAATTACTTAGTATCTTCGATTTTTTTTACTGAATATTTAATTTTTTAACTAAAATAGAATTACTGCAAAAAAAAGCTTAATTACATTAAAAAAAAAAAGAATATGAAATTATATGATGGCCATATTATGACCATTCGGCAATCTTTCAGGAAAATTAACACTTTACCCCAAATAATTTTCTATAGTTTAAATCAATTGAAGTATTAACACTAAATCTTTAAGCCAAAGGTTTCAATTACAATTTTCTTACCCTCATTCCTCTGTCATAAATTGTTAATAAAATTGAAACTTATGTAATCAAATAGCAAAAAATTTTAAATCCATTTAGTATTAAAGATTAAAACATTACAGACATGATCAGAAAATTACTAATATATCCCACTGTAATGTGGACAATTGTGGATCAACTCTTGTAATAAATGTAATTTACATTTCTATAAAACATATGTTTGAATCATATTATGTTGATATTAACATTTATATTCGATTTATGCATTCTTATAAGATGCCCGGAAGTGAGAATTGTATTATAAGAGGTACGGTTAATTATGGACCCATTTTCATAAAATTTGGCACTTATATAAAACTTGTGTGTATCCACTATAAACTTAATAATAAAACTTTTGTAGAATCTATGCACGCTGAATTGCTTTTCAGAGAGGAGATTTATATAAGAGCTATGATCGATTATGGATTGATATTAATGAAAATTTTGCATAATAATTTACATACACTGCCTGCCACTTGAATAAGGAATCACATTTTTTTTAATTAATTAAATTAGTATAGGAGATATACTTTATTTTTTTCTGAACTTTGGTTTAGGAGATATACTTAATTAAAGTTAAATAAATATGATACCTTATTCAAGTGGCAGGCAGTGTATTACTTATTTGAGTTAAAGTTCATTAAAATATTCTTATATATTAAAGCATTTATGAGCGTTAAATCTCTATTCAGCAAAGACATTTTTATAAAGAATTGAAGAAGTGATCATAACCAATTTCAATATGAATCCATGTCCTCGTTCTTGTGTCAAAATAATCAAATTCCATTGATCTGTCTTCAACAATATGAAAAGTACTTGCGCACAAAGTTTACAACGTGCCAACTATCCAAACGAACGGACACCGTTAAATTGATTCACAAAGTGATTTAGAGTCGAATAGTATACTCTATGGTCGAGGTTCTAACAGCCCATCTACACGTAACAGAATATATAAGATTTCTCTGCCAAAGCGAATCATATTCGCTTTTTGAGAAAATATGTCAAATATTAGTATTATAAGAAGTATTATGAGACAGTTGTGATGAGATTCCTTTATACAACTATCTTATACGATGAACTGTCAAAAAACTACACATATGCGAAAGTTTGTTTGTGTATGTGCATATGTATTTTGGAAGTTAATAAAAAAATAATGTTTTTTTTTTTGCAAAATTGTTTATTTTTAATGATCTTTTTACATATAAAAAAAATCATTCTTATAAAAATTGTCCTAAAAAAGTGCGAATTTCTTAAATAAAAAGGACATTTTTACTCTACAACTGAATGAAAATAATAATAACTTATAGGATTTATTAGTATACGTGTACACCTTATTTAAGATTTAACATAATATAAATAAAATGGTTACTCTCTTCTGCCGGCGTTATCTAACGTTGTAGACCCGGGATAAAATTGTTATCTATGAGTTACAAACATCAGCACAAACACATAATACCGCAAGCACCTATTATAAATAAAATTGCATTTAAAACTTTATACAAATAGGTTTAGTCTTACACAAATTCGAAATTTTTAAAAAAAGAAAAAAAAAACAAATTCAGAAATGTCGAAAAAGTCATTACTTATTTACAATTTATATAACCGATTTTAAAACAGTTAGGAAGCTGCATTCATTTGCTTTCTGAATCAATTTAAAAATCTGATATTTACTTATAATTTAGGGAGATATGAAAACTTACCCTCTAAAAAGATTTCTTCGGAATATTTACAAATTTAGAGAGTGTGCCAAAGTTCTTGAAAAGAGATCGCAAGAAGAGCTACAGTTTATATTAGGCCATTTTTGGAGTGCCAATTTGTATCGATGAACATTTTTTAAAAGTAGTAACATTTTGTATTGAAAGATTATTTTAATTTTTTTAGTTTGACTAATAAACACAGTTCCAATGACGAGAACACCTTCGTGTTTAAACTCCAAATACTCAAGTTGTGTAAAAAGAATATATTTGTCAGAGTTTGTAAAAGAACTTGCATAAACTCAGAACAAAAGGTTCATATTTACCCTAAAATACCCATTAACAGTAAAAAAATAATAATAATTAGTAGTATTTACTCCATTATCTTTTAAATTAATTACAATTATTGCCCTTTGGCTCATTTTCCATTATGGAGTAACATTTTGTATGAATTCCAATTAATCCCATACTAATAATTATAGAAAGCTTTTAAAATTAAAAAAAAAGAAAAGAAAAAACAGTTTTCAGCTTAGATTTGTTAAAATCTCGAATAACAAAAAATAAAAAATTTAAGCTGCATACACTCACACTCTACATATATATTGGTATAAATGTGTACATAACTGATTAGAAACATCTGTCATGTGGTCTTTATAAATGAAACTGGAAGAGAGAAAAAAAAAAACATTTAGATTAGAATAGAATATAATAAAAACTAAATAATCCATTGAAATACCAAACCAATTTAATGAACAATATGGTAGCATCATTGCAAAAAAAAAAAAAAAAAACAGCAGACACTCAAATCAACCCAACCATTCACACATTTATATACACTTGCTGCATAAACGTATGGAAGTTTCAACTCAATTCAATTCCAAATAACAAATCTACATAATAAAACATTTATAATGTATATGGAAAATAATAATAACGAGCACATTGGCGGCAAACAGCGAAATGAACATTCAAAGTAGTCAAAATACTGTGAATAAAATTGTAGAAAAAAAAACCAACCCAATTTTCATCAAAGCAACAAACATTCAACCCTTATATTTACGTAGTACAATAATTGCATTTTGCATAAGTTTGTGTTTGTGTTTTTTTTTATATGTGTTTATGCTCATCCTTTTTATATTTCAAATATATTTTCTATTTTATTATTTTAGTGGAATGGCAAAATAAATTCATTTGCAATCCTCCTTGTTGATTGCAAATAAATTTATTTTGGTTAGGGGGTATGATACAAACAAATCGATTGTTTAATTTTTTGGAATTTTTTATTAACACTTATTAGATTACTTATTTTTGTCACGAAAATTCAAAATATTATATGTATATCCCAAAAAGCCTTAAGCATCAATATCTTTGCAAATAAGCATTTAAATAGAAAATGGGCTTCAATTTGTGCTCACTTATATTTCATTCCAAAAACCTGAATTTTATGTAAAAATCTCAAAAAATCTACAACAATTAATATTTTGCAAATAAGAGTTTAAATAAAAAAAGGGCCTCGATTTGTCATGACTTATATTTCATACAAAAAATCGAAATTTTATATAAAAATTCTAAAAAATCTTTAACCCTTGATATATTCTTAAATAAGCGTTTAAATGAAAAAGGGCCTCGATTAGTGGCTACTTATATTTCAAACCAAAACACCAAATTTTATAGGAAAATTTAGAAAAATCTTTAACCGTGAATATCTTGCTAAAAAAGCGTTTGAGTGGAGAAAAGGCGTCAATTTATGATCAATCATATTTCGTACTAAAAGTCGAAATTTCTAAAAAAAAAAAATTGTAAACCCCGTAAATATCCCCATAATTAAACAATTAAATGGAAAAAAAGATTTTAATTTGTTTAAAGTTTTATATGAAAATCTCAAAAAATCTTTAACTCTCAATGTCTTCGTAAATAAGCGATTAAATGGAAAGGGAGCCTCGATTGGTGATCACTCTTATTTCATAACAAAAATCAAATTTTTTAATGAGAGTTCTAAAAAATCTTTAACTCTTAATATCTTCGCAAATAAGCGCTTAAATGAAAAAAAGGCCTCGTTTTGTGATCACTTACATTTCATACCAAAAATAGATATTTAATATTAAAATCTCGAAAAAATCTTTAATCCTCAATATCTTCCTAAATAATTGTTTAAATAGAAAAAGTTTAAAAATAAAAATTAAATGAGTTTAGAACATACTCGTAATTAGAAACCTGTTAAATAAGGCCTTTTTTAGGCCTACTTTATGTCATAATCTTTTATGAATGTAGTATTTAAATGTGTTTTTTTTTTTAGTCAATGCTATGACGTCGTGGTAAATATAGAACCATTAATTGTCAGTGAATAATACAGATAATGCCAATAGAAGCCAATTTTGACATACCGAATTTAGTATATAAAATGAACACACATTTACGCGCTTAAAAACTCTCAAATACATCATAAACACACATACGTAAACTCATACGGAGAAACTTAAAATACTATTCACACTAGGGTGCAACTGTTGCTTTAGACAGTTAAACCCTGAATAGAATAGACAGCAAACATGACAACATTGGTGGTGGTGCAGCAGTGATTCCATATTTAGTTGAGATGGTGGTGATGATGATTGTAGAGAATGCATTTTAAGGTTAAGTGAAATACAGACACAAAAACAATTGCACACATTCAAGCAGACTAACAGAGGTTTAAAGGGAAAGTAATTGGCAGTAAAATGGAAAATATTTAGAGTGTGAGAGAGAGAGAGTAATGCAACAGTAATTCATATGTGTATTTGTATTTAATTTCTGTCTGTTCGATATCTTGCTATAAATAGTGCACTCTAAATGTATGTGTGTCTGTTTCTTTTTTTTTTTTTTTTTTTTTGACACACGCATTATAAATATTGTCATTTGGCGAGGGTATTAAAAGATTTTAGTCAGATTAAAAAATGATGTGAATATTTTACACTATTTTATCTGTTTTATAAATTTTAATAGTTCCTTTTTATATGTATAATAAAAAAAACATTCGATTTTAAAGGTGTTAATTATTAAAGTATGCAAATTGAAAACAGGACTTAAGGTTGCTAATACTCGTATTTAAAGGAAATGGAAAACTAATATTAATGAAAGGATTATAAAAACATTTATTGATTTAATCATATTTACAAACAATGTAAAATATGATTAAAGGTTTTAGAGATAAATTAGCATAATGCTATTTGGAATGGCGTTATGCAGTTTACAGAACTTGTTTTAGAACAAGAATTAAAATTATTTTAAAATTTTTGTACAAACCCTTTTTATGCAAGTACTAAAATAAAATGTTATGAGCAAAAAAATGTTATATCCGACTCGGCATATTCGGCCGTGTCAAATATTATATATCTCTAACTAGTGTTAGGGTGTATTAACTGTAATTGTAATGTTAGTTTTCGATATTTTCGGTTTGGAGTTTTTATTTATTTTTATTTTACCTTTTTTTATTTTGGTGATTTCATATTTTTTAAATTTTTTTTGATTTTTAACGATCTTTTTTTTTTATATCCTAGCTTTCGTTTATGAACCCATTTCGAAAAGCAAAAAAAAAATGCTTTAGCGATTGTTTACTAACAGATTTGTCTAATTTCTTTAGCTTCAAAAAGTCAAAAAATTCGACAACCATTTTTAATGATTCTAATTTTTTGCCATTTAGAGATTTTGTGTTCATTGCTGTTTTCTTCTTTTGTCTTTTATTTCATTTATTATTAAATCAATATTTGTATTTTTAATGAGTCTTTTTTTTTAACTTGAAAATGTCGATAAAAATATAAAAATAAGTAAACCGATTTTTTTCATGTTCAATTGCAAAATAGTCGAAAGCATTGCTAATATTTTTTATTATAATAAGTACATTAGGATCATAACTTTTTTGGACCTCAAAATATTATAGCTCCAACTTATATCCAATATTTCGCTGATATATTTTTCTATACGTTTTATTTGTATATTGAATATTTACTCAAACCCTAAAAACTAAAAATTAAACACTATTCAAACTCTATCGATAATAAAAACCAGACATTTTTGTCGATTTTTACAATAAACTGTATACTCTGACCGCGTTTTCTAAATTGATTAAAAAAATAATACTTTTATTTGAAAAATTTTTCATTTAAAGTTCTAAATATTTAAATAGTAGAAGTTAAGTATTACATATGGATGAAAATCAATTTGATTTACATTCTTTTTCGTCTAAATAAGAAAAATATTGCGATAAAAGTATAGAAGAAAATGACTTAAGACTTATCGGTTTTAATGTAGGATATGATTTTACATTTAAATTTATATCATAAAAGGTTAAGAAATTTAACAATTAAAGAAATATACCATCAATAAAAAAATAAAAAAAAATAATTGCTTTATTTATTAGATTTATATTAACATCGCGATTTCACAAAAATTGTGAAAATTTTTTGTAAAATTTATTTTATATCAAAGAAAGTACTACTTTTCTTTCATGTAATTTGGCGAAAAATGTAAATTTTTTATTACAAAAACAAACAAAAAATCTACAAAAGGTGTTCATCATGGTACGTGATCTTTTTTAACGATCGCGAAAAATTAATATCATATTTCTTTTATGTATCTTTCCGTGTTCTACAAACTGTTGCTAATGGTACTTTGGTTATTTGCAAAAATTCCAAAAAGTTATAATTCTAACATACATAATTATATTAGACTGTTTTAGTTTGCAAAAACTTTAAAAACAATGAACTCCAGTGTTCCATTCCATAAAAGAAATAAATGATATAAAATTCAGACAAATCCAACAATATTTAGAGGTTGCTATAATTTGACTTAGTAAAATAGGTCCAAATTTTATTATTTTTAATTATTTATTCATATACTTATATAAATGAAAATCTATATACGTCTTCAGTTTTTTTTAATATTAAAACCGTAATTTAATATCACATTCTTAACTTCATATAATATTATATGAGAAAAAGTCGCAAATTATAGCCTACATATTCCTCAATTGATCCAATTTTCAATACACACATTTCTTTTGATGAATGCAAGGAGGCCGGCTTTGTGGAGCCCTAAGAAAATAATTATTATATCTTATTTATCGAGTAACTCCAATAATGATATTTCAAATAAAATTTTTCAAATTTTTCAATTAAGAAAATTTTACTGAAAATTTCCAATTAAAAGATTTATAAAAAAATGCAAAGAAAATTTATCAAAAACCTTCTATAAAAAGAAAACTTATCGAACTTTCTATGAAAAGAAAATGTATTTCTTATTTCCTATAACATAACTATAGAAAGTTTATGGACATTTTTTTATAAAAATATAATTTATCTAAATCGGTTTTTCCATAAAATTAAAATTTTATTTTCTGTTAATAGAAAATTTTCATAAATAAAAAAATTTATCGAAAATTTTTTATAAATGGTAAATTTAATAAGATTGTTTTTTAATTTGATAAATATATAAAAAAATCCCTATATTTTTCGGGAGTACTCATATCCTACCTTAGCAGAAGCTGTCTCTAAATGCAACTTGAAATCCACGATTTGGGAATACATCTCCTATCGATTAAATCCTACGCAGTCTACTGGTTGGCTTCAATTTTAGGGCATTTATATGTATACGAGACCGGATCAATAAATCCGTGAATTTTCGAACTTCCCTCGTAGTTATATGAAATGCAACCCCATGCCCAACATATACCACCTGTTAATAGAATACTGTCAAATTTTGAGTAAGTATCGTCATTCACTTTACATAAAAAATAAGATTTTTCAAGGTCCTTAAAATAGGCATTTGTTTGGTAAATAATTTAATCGTTGGAGCTGAATCTCTTTCCTCACTAAATCGGTTTAATAAGTTCGCATAATATTCGCCGTTTATTGTTTTTCCCTTTTGAAGGTAATCGATGTGGATTATCCCGCGTGCATCCCAAAAAACTGTTGCCGTCAACTTATTGGCCGACAAACTTACCTTGGTCTTCTTCGGAGCATGTTCACCCGGAGAAACCCATTGTTTAGACTGCTGCTTGATTTCTCGAAGCAAAAACTTATTCGGAATGCGGTTATACAACTCCAAACAATCCTTTGAAAAATACCAAATTTTAAGATACGATCCGAGTTGGACCGGTGCGAAACCTTACCGAAAAAAAATTCAGAACACTTTCTTTGATTGAATGAGAGCTTCCAAAAGTACAAAAGTACAAAAGTTTTGTACGTTTTGCGAAAAAACGAAACCGTATATTTTCAATTAACACAGTTTTTTTTTATTCTGCATATAAATTTAATAAATATATTCAAGTAAATATGAAATAAACATAAAACTTAAGTAAAATTTTATTTGTCACTTAAATTTTAATTCATTCAAGCATGTGCTTATTTAATAACTTTTTTAATTTGAAAAATTCTGTTTTTCATTTTTTGCAGCTTTTAGTAATTGACATAATCATTTTGGTGAGAGGTGTAAATTTAAAAAAAAGCTTTCAAATGAATGAAATATTTGCTAATGACTTTTTTTATGTAAAAATATTTGTCGCAAATCTGTACAAAAATGATGTCGAAAGCTTATATGGCGTCAAAAATTCAATAATGCATTCTGGCCGATATCTCTGTTGTTGGTAGATAGATTTATTGTATTTTTTGGCAACAAATATTCTGAAAAGGAGTTTAAGAATTTTCTGTAAAAAAAACGAAGGCTCTATCTTATATAGGGGCTACAAAAATTGAAAAAATCTTAAAAAACACAATTTCTAGCGATACCTCAGCCATATATAAATCTAGGTTAGGTTAGGTTAAAAAGAGCGGCGTCTGCCTCCACTCAGTGACGATTCGGTCTATTCTGATCCCTTTATAGATAATAGAGAAAGCTGATAAATGAAGAAAGAGAAAAATCCTATTCGAATATAGCAAAAGATTGAAAAGAAAGATAGCTAAATATAAGAAAAATAAGGAAGGTGTGGAATTTAAGACCTATCAAATCACCTAACTACCTCTAAGCCACTTTATTCCCACTACGAACCCTATAAGGTTGCCGAGTCCTCATTCGTGCAGAATATGACTCCCAAACCACCTCAGTCGACTTCGCTGAAGTCCTATACAGTGACAGAGTATATGCTCCACTGTCTCTAGCTCCTCCACATCATCGCACGTCCTGCAGAAGTCTGACGCGCCAGTGTATATATAAACCTATTTTTTTATACAAAATTCTCAGAAGTCTGGCAGATCTTTCTATTTTCTATATATCTAATGTATTTTGATGTACGTCTATCTACTTTTTAAAGGTTCGAAAATTGAATGAAAAACTAAATTAAAAAAATCAACAAAGTTCACAAAAATTCGTGTTTCTAGCAAAACCTCGACTTTTCGCAAAAAAAAACATGAATTAAATTTTTTAATAAAATGGATTAAAACCAGGATTTCTGCCAGTTCTTTATCAAAAATTCGGGTTTCTAAACAAGATAATGAAAGTTATTGAAACCTCATTGTAAACATATAGCATCTTAATCCTATTGCATTTTATTCTTCATTGTTCCTACAACTCCCAAATCCATGTTAAACACCTCAAACCAAAAACATTTTTCTATCACAAAAAAATAAAAGTAAAATGTAAAAATTTTAAACATTCAAAAAAAACTTACAATTTACACAAATTCTATATGATTAATTCCCAAAATTAGGCCAAAAACTAAAACAGCATTTATTCAAAAATACTATGGCAAAATTACTTCTACAACTTTGTATGAATTAAAAAAATAATAATAATTTGTTCTCAACATGAAAAACTCTACAAAAAAATTAACATTTATGTCACACTATTTTGATTTTATTTCTGAAGTTTTTTTTTTAAATTCTCTCTCGTTTTCTATTTATTAACAACAACAAACGTTTTAAACTCAATAATTTGTTAGTCGTAATACCTGTCACATTGAATTTAAATTTTAAGTACTGCAGAAATATTTAGTATTTTTTAGTTTAAAAGTGTTAGTGAGAATATTCCCCTCAAACGTTTGGAAGATAAATTTGTTGCCAATCTACCAGACGTCACTTATTAGTGACATCTAGATGATTGTTGGAAGATTGTTCGAAAATTGCAAAAGCAAAATGCATTGCTATTGCACATTAATCGTCTATAGGTCACCTCTTAGTGACTTGTAGATTATAGTCAGAAGTGCTTACGAAATTTATAAAAACCAAATATGTGCAATACTACTGTCCTTTCATCTTCCAAAAGTATACTTTGAATTCACTTCGGGAAGACGACAATTCGAATATAACAAAAACAAAATACATTACTATTGCGCATCAATCTTCTTGGCGTGTGTTAGGAAGGTTGTCACTTTTTTTTCTTTTTTTTTTGTAAAAGAAAACAACACAGTAGAGAGGCAGGTAAAATCATTTATAGTATTTAGCGTATCCAAAAAACCGACTTTTTTAGATAACTGCTCTTAGGTTTGGTGTAAGGAAGTGAAACTTTTATATAATAATAACTAATTAATGGAGGCTTTTTTAGATGAAATATAGTTTAACGGTAATATACAGTGTACAATATGTAGATAATGGTGGCTATTCTTGAAAACGTATCGACGAAGTGAAAATTTCCATTAAAACAAAAACAAAGTTTAAAAAATTGTTTTTGTTTAATGTACATTTCTAAAATGGAAACGCGCTAAAATTCTCACGTTCATTCCTTTTTAAAAATGTATGGTAAACAAACCAATTTTTGAAACTTTATTTTTGTTTTAATGGAAAATTTCACTTCTTCGACGCGTTTTCAAGAATAGCCACCAATGTGTAATTATGCTGATGAAAAATAATGGTGCCATAACTAATAGTTTATGTATTCATATATAGTAGTATGTAAAATATACATATATAAATAAAAAGTTATATATGAAATAAAAGAAGCCACGACACTATTTCCAAATTTCATTAGCGGCCAAAACCATCTAAAACAGAAATGCAATCATTATCAGTTGAAGCATTTTCTAAATGAATTCAACTTATATACCTTTTAACGGAGTGCAATATTTAAGTTTCAATGAACCCAAAATAGATAGGATATAACAAATGCACAAACAAACTCTGCTTTGGTACCGCCAAAACCGTACAACATGTATCATTTTGTTAACGACCACTTCCGCTAAAGACCATTTCTGCGAAATACTTTTAAATGATTTGAAATACAAAAATTAACACACATTAAATTATCTTCAAGAAGATACACAAAAATAAAACACTAAACATATTTGGTAATGAAATATATACGAAAATTAAGGTAACTTACCTTTGGAATATTGCAAATGATGGATTTTATAATTTTTGTGTCAACATTTTTATAATTTTATTTATTTTTATATTTTTCATTGTCAAAAAACAAGAAATTGTTATTGTTTTTCGTATTAGTTTAGAATGAATTTACAAGCAATAAAATAATATATTAAAATCAAACAAATTTTTTTATAAAATTTTATTTAAAGTTAAATAATGATTTATTTAAAAAATTCTATACATAATTTTTTCTGTGCATTAAAATATAATATTAAAACCAAATATTATTTTTTATTAAATTTAATTTAAATTCAAATAACGATTTATTTAGAAAAATTTTAACTATTATTTTTTCTGTGTAATTTATGGCTGATTTTGTAAAACGAAACGAAAATTCGTTTCGACAGTTTATATTAAAAACAACAAATAAATTTCATATTTTTGTCGTTTTCATTATAAATACAGAAATAGTAGAAGTGAATAATCATCTTCTAGATGAGACTAAGGAGACTCTTTTGAGAGCATCGTCCGGGTGTTGTTCAAAAGACTTTTTTTCGATGCTTCTAGAAGACTCTTCTACGAGTAACAGTTCTTTGCGACGGAAGATGATTTTAATGATACTTTGGCAATAGTTTTAGCGATGAATTTCAACTTCTGGAAGACTCTTCTTAGTAACTCCCTTAATAGAAAATGTTTGCAGGGCTTCCATAATTGTAGAAATAAGTTTTTGTGTGTGTGTGCGAAACAATCAGAAATTGTAAAGTAGCTTTCCTAGTATTCATTTTCTAGAGTTGTTAAAGTGTAGTTTTAAACAGTCACTAAAAATTTGCCAAATTATATATGAATAGAAAATAGAATAGCAGGGAGGAAACAGTCAGAAAATATTGCTGCTTATAAAAGAGTGTATAAGTGTTTGAATGCGTGTGTTTAGTTGTTGTTGTTCTAGTTGTTGTTATTGTTACCTGTAGAAAAATTGTAACTTTTGTGCTTTGAATTTTTATTTCGTGAATAAACTGCATAAAATGCAAATGAAGTATCCTGCTGCTCTTGTACTTTAACAAACTTCTATTCTAAGTGCTGTACTTAAAGAAAATGAGTTTGAATTGCATAAAGACAGGGGACCGACCCAGCATTTTACTAATAGAAAATGCAACAAAAAAAAAAATAGTAATAAAACTTTAAATAAGACAAAAAAAAGAAAAGAAACAGTGACATAAAAGGTTTGTGTCAGAACTTAAGTTAACTAGAAAAGCTGCAGGAATCGTAAACAAACAAACATATAAAACCGATGTATATGCATATGTAGACAAAAATAAAATGACACGGTATTGATATAAATAGCTGCAGAAAACAAGAACAACAGCCATACATACATATAATAGATAAACAGTGAAGGACAAATTATAACTCTTTGTTGCGTCTATCTTTTGTGGCATAGAAATTTGCTCTTCACTTACGTAGAAATAGCCAAAATTATAGATTCAAGATCTAGGACAAACTTCTGGAGAAATTTCTCTTTGATATGTATTATTTTAATAAGACCATTAACAGATTTCAAAGTATATTTTTTACTTAAGCATCATATCTAGTTGTAGTAGTGCATTAAGAAAAAAATTAAACTATTTTTGGCGTACGATGTACCGTTATTTATTCATTAGAAATTCCTTGTCAAATATAAGATTTATCAAATTGATATCCTGCTAAAGTAAACTGAATTTCAATATCGATGTTACCTAAAATTAATACCTCAAGTATCTGAAATTTATTATTAAAATTTTATTTTTGTTTAACTATAGTTATACATTGTATTAGTAATTCCATTAATTTTCATCCTTGACTGTCAACAATTTTAAATCACATAAACTCACTCATCACATGCATTTTTAATAATACGACTTCATAGTCACCATTTTTGTTTCATTTTTATTTTAATTTTTTTTTTGAGGACCCTCTCCAAAGACACTTGATTTAAAACTACAAACGAAAGTCGAAAAATAACGTCAGTGACAATAACAGCAACAACGTTTAAAGTTGTTCAAAAAAATGTTAACGACAAAAGTTATAATTGCATAACGTGTGCTCTACGTTTATAAATGTAAGTAAAAATATTCGCTCACATACATAAATACTTATACACCTGCAAATACCCAATAGGAAATTAGATAGTGCTATAAATAAAATTTTATCAAACCATAGTACAAGCTGATATTTTCAACTCAGACGATTAATTTTTGTTTCATTTTTTAGTGTTTTGTTTGACGTTTCGGTCCTATTTAAGATGAAAAAAATGGCTACTATTATTGCATTGTTGTATTTATTGCCGTTAAGCATATACTTTTTAAATTATTGTACCATGCATCAAACTATTACCCTCTTCTCAAATAAAATTATTTATTTTTCGTTTGTCCTCGAACGAAGATTAAATACTTATTAGGCGTAAGTATTTATTTATTTTATAAACTTTTTTTTTTTTTGTTTTCTATTTTCATAAACAATTTTGCAAAAAAAAAAAAATCGACATAGAAGATATTTAATTTTTTCATTCGCGATTTACTTTTAAATTTATGTGTCTAAATACTTATTAATGTGAGAAAAAAAGGGGAACTTTTCATAAAAGTAATACTTTTCCCAAACAACATGATCTAGGGCAGTTCTTTAATTTTTCATTCGTAAAAACATATTAAAGTCTTTTAAACTTATATGTGTAAATATTTGTTTTAGGAATGTGGGAGGAAAAAGAAAAGTTTGATAAAAATTTAACTCTTCATAAATAATTATTTTATTTGTATTTTAAAACTCGCGAAAATAATTTTTATTCTAGCTTTTTATTTTTTCATTCAATCGCGAATGAATATAAAAGACTTTTAAACTTGTATTTATTTTACGAACGTGAGTGAAAAATAATGATGAAGTAATATTGGTGGAAACAAGTTATATGTAAGTCCAATTATTCTTCTAAACCCTCAGATATAATATATTGGAAATCATGTAAGAATAGACCAATCTTCATTTCTGGCGGGATACATTTGCGACTTTTTTTCGTAAAATTCTTTAATGTACAGCCAGCCGGACTGATGGACGGACATCATAAAAGTGACTTCAAAAGTGACAGAGTACTTTTTCTCTACCACATTTAATTTATACGAGTAAGAATGCGATTTTATTTTTACTTAAGAAAACTTAAATGCAATGTAAATTATTGAAAGGAAATATTCTGTTACCTAAAACGCAAAAGGCCGTAGCTATACTTTTATTTTTTTTACAGCAGAAGCAAAAAACTTATGAAAATGCAAAAGTCTTAACCACAATTTTTAATTTTTTACTTTTAAATTTTACAACTTTTTCGCTTATGAAGCTGACTTTTGTTAATATTGATGCATTTTTTGGAAATATGAATATATACATTATAATCCAGTAAAAACCGACATTTGATTTTTCAATAATTACGGCCTTTTGTAGTTTAGGTAACGATATACAACATACTCTATGTAATAAAATCTATAATATCAACACGATTACTACATACTCTAATCATTAAAATTGACGTCCATTTTTAGTGGGCACTTTAAACAAAAATATTTTATTTTTTCACTCAATCGCGAATGAATATAAAAGACTTTTTAACTTGTATTTATTTTACGAACATGAGTGGAAAATAATAATAAAAATTCAATAAAAATAATGCTATTTTCTCAAATAAAATTGGTGGAAACAAGTTATATGTAGGTCCAACTATTCTTCGTTCGTGAATGAATTTTAAATATTTATTTTAGGAATAAATGAACATTAATATTAAATTACTGTAGTTAAAGTATAATATACATAAATGAAAGGTATTGATGTTCCCACCTCACATGAAAATCATCTGCATTCTAAAATGACGTTTCCCAAAATGTCCATCCTGGCATTACGAGTATAATTCGTGAGCCATATCTTTTTTACTCTTTAAGTTTAATATCGATAATGAATCAACAAAACTATATTCAATAAGATGCTTTTAAAAAGTTCCGTAAACTAAAATTTATGCAAAAAGACTTCCTAGGAATTATCTATTTTAAATTTTGTTTAGGTTTCAACGAAACCAAAATGGATAAGACACCACGAATGCTGATGAAGGGTGTAGCGGCACAGAAAATACGTATTCTCTGCTTTGGTATCGCCAAACAGAGACAACAAGGCAATTTACGATGCTTCGAATCGGATGTGACTACTGTAACCACATCTATAACAGCGTTTACCACTCTTTACTTGCCCTAAACGCCTGGCTCTGCTAATTGAGTCCTTCAAAATTGCCCCCAGTGCAAGGCGGGCGCCATTTTTAGGTTTCAACAAGATAAGACACCATTCTGCTGGTGTCTAATTATATTCCACAAACTCTGCTTTGGTATCACCAAACAAAGACAACAAAGCAATTTACGAGGCAGTATTATTGTTTCGTCATCAAAAATAAATCATAAAAGTTTCTTTGAGCTAAAAAACATGAAAAAAACGTGTTAACTTTTCACGAGCTATACCTTTATATTTAAACTTAAAATTTCAATTTCGTGAAAGAAAATAACCAAATCTTTTAAATCTTTACGTTTTTGCCATTCCAAAATATTGGTTTATTTCCCTTAAATAAACCATGGTTCTTTCACTTGCAATAATAATATGACACTACTGTTGTCCATTTAAACTTAAATACAAGGCTCTTTATTAACACCTAAAAACTGGCATTATAATGTTACAAAATTGGACTTTTCTACAAATTAGACAAAATAACTTCCGAACTTACAACTCAAGTTTACTACTGAACTGAATTCACATCCGCTTATAATCGCCTAGAAACTTCAAGAACCGTATAACAGCTTACTCTAAATAGCTTACAATCGACAAACTTATCTTCATATTAACACATTATCAATCATTAGCTGTTATAAGCTTATATAATACAAGTTGCTCACTAACACATAAGCAAGTTAACAAAAAGCTTTTTATATCATTATAGTAAGTAGAAGTTTCTTATATAATTAAGATAAAGCACAATTAAGAGATCTGAACAAAATTTAAATAAACATACGCTACAAAGTTCGAATATTTCACAAATTATAAAATTCCATAATCGTTAATTTGAACTTATAGTTAAAACCAATTTTCGTAAGTATATAAAATAATTTCCCAAACCCTACACAATTGTGTACGCACATTATGAGTATAACTTTTTTATCATAGCTTATGTGGCATTGATACTAAAAACCGTTTTCAAAATTTATATCGATGAAAAACCCTACCGCACCGAAAGCAATTTCTAAAACCATTTGATTTTTTTTTAATATTAAATATAGTTTATATTTTTCATGCTGGCAAAAAAAAGGCAATGTTATCGCTTTTTATAAAAAAATGACAATGTCAGTAGTGAGACAATATAATCTTTTTTAATAAAAATAATGCATTATATTAACAAATTTAAGAAATCATAAATTAATAACTTCAAGACGTTTGGTGAGGAAACTTTTTTTATGATCCCAAGAATTTTATATTGCGTTTCTTAATATTTTTTTTCAAGGCCTATAATGCTATACCCTGTGAATTTAATTTAAAATTGTAAAAATTTATACTCCTAATACACATATTCGTGAGGCATCATATATGGGATCTGTGGGCAATAGTGGCTGGATACTTTTATTAAGTGCAATATATATTTGTATAAAATATAATATATCTGACTTATGTACTTTAAAGTGAATTCCGGAAGTGGACTTTATATGGGAGCTTTTAGCGCTCTGGTTCTTACTTGTAGGCACTTATTTTCAAATGAAGGGTCTATAAGTGATCAAAGGTAACATATAAGGATTTAGACTTATGACATACATATATAAAATTACATATATAAAAATTATTTGTGCAGAAAAGATTGCTATATTTGAGGCATTTACGATCATTAAACCATTATTCCGGGAAAACAATTGTATTGTTGTTGGATGAAGTAGTATACCGATCATAATCAATTTCAGTAAACTACGTTTATAATAAAATAATTATTTGTACCATATTTAATTAAAAATTATGACTTTGTTCCCAAGATTTACATGTACATTAAAGTGCATTTATTTATATGGAGACAAAAAATGTTTCAAATGTACCCCCTAAAATTAAAGATTGATATGTTTTAAACTAATACACAAAATACTTCAATTTAATTATTTCGTCTACGTGAGCTGGTCGATTTTTAAAACACTTACAAAAATTTGGTTTTCGATCAAGAGTGTGTATAATTTTTAACTTTTTGTCAAAAAAATTACAACATATGTTAGACAATATATAAAAAAAAATTTAGTTAATTTTCACTCTCGTGAATTTAAAATTTTAATAAAATTTTCTATGATTTTATTTTAAATACAATTTTATTCAAATTTTAATATTTTGGACACTTTTTATCATAATTTATATTCTAGTACATTATTGGAAAGGCCTCATTTACTCCTTAATGCACAAGAAATATTTTAGAATTTCCGGTCCATAATTGGTTGCGTTAATTTTTATGTCAAATAAATGCTTAGTTAAGAAATTGAGGAAACAAATGTTACCAAAAGCATATATTTATCATATAAAACTATAAATTTGTGTAAAATAGTGATTAAATTTCAAAAATCTCTTTAATTCGATTATTAAAGCGGTTTTAAAGGAACTAATTATATTCTTCATAAACTCGTCTATATTTAAATACAATAAGTAATTATATGTGACTTATTTGCACAAAATGCTAAATTAGCCTTTTGGAACTCTCTTGCTGTTAAAGGGTTAACTGCGTATAATCTTCAATAGTATCAGGATAGACCTTTCCAATAGTACATTAAAAACCAAGATAATTTGAAAAATATCCAAAATATATAAAATTATGTGTTTGAATAAAGAAAATATGACAAAAAACGTTAGTAAAAATCCTTATATTCCGCGACTGAAAAGAGACATAACAATTATTTAAAAGAATATTCCAGGCCTTAGTATGCCTCTATTACAGTTTGAAGTTAATATTCATTTAATGAAAATGTTAATAATTATGTTGAAAGAAATACGTATTTTTAAAAGGTGTTTTGAAAATAATTCAGCTCATTTAACTCTAAATACTCAGATATAACACTTTGGGAATGATGTAAGAACATACCAATCTTTATTTCTGGAGGGTACCTTTGCGACATTGTTTTTTCGTGAGATTCTTTAATGTACAGCCAGGCGGACTGATGGACGGACGTCATAAAATTGACTTGGAAAGTGATAGGGTATTTTATCTCTACCACAATTAATTTATAATAATGCGACTTTATTTTCTACTTAAAAGACAAAATGAAATGTAATGTAGATTATTGAAAAGATATATATATTGTCACCTAAAACTTAAAAGACCGTAACTACACTTTTTAATTTTTTATAGCAAAAACAAAAAACATTATGAAAATACAAAAAGCCTTAACCAGAATTTTTAATTTTTTGCTATTAAATTTTATGACTGCTTCGTTTACGAAGTTGCTGTTACGGCCTTTTGAATTTTGTTAATATTGATGTAATTTTTGGACATATGAATATGAAACATTATAACCCATTAAAAAGCCGACAATTGATTTTTCAATAATTACGACCTTTTGCAGTTTAGGTGACAGTATGCAACATACTCTAAATAATAAAATCTATAAGATCAGCAAGATTAATGCAATTTTACTCTTTTCTTATTTAAATCATTATCTCCAAACTCTAATCATTGAAATTGACTTCCATTTTTAGTGGGTAATTTAAACAAAAATATTAAGTGATCACAGATTAATGTCTTAATCGATATAAAAAGTAAATTCCAAGTCAAAGTACGTTCGAATAAACTACACAAAAATTTTTCGTAATAACTCTCACTACGGGTATGAAAGATTAAAAATCAATAACTTTTGAACGGGACAATATTTTTGTTCGCAATTTTTTTTTTTTTTTTGGTGGGAGAACAGGTAGTGTCTGTGATAACCTGCAGTCCGGACCAAAGGAAGGTGATATCGATGCGATAGAGGATCACTGGAGACAAGGTAAGATGGGCCCATTTGGGGCATATAAGTGACCGGGCATTTTTCCGGCCATGTTACAGAATGTTAATGATATAGTCATCTCATTACTCGTGAAGGTATTTAGGAAATGTCTTAAAGTGAGATATATTCCCAGTGGCTGTGAGATAAGGGTCATTTTCATACCCAAAGCTGGTAGGACGACGAAGCCCAAGAACTATAGACCAATTAGCCTATCGTCTTTTCCACTCAAGACAAAAGAAAGACTGAACGATCTTTATCTGAAGAGGAGTATGAGAACTCAGGGCATCAGCGACGCTCAACACGCCTATCTTAAAGGTAAGTCTGTTGAGAGTGCTCTGCATGATGTGGTGAGTTTTATTGAACAGGGTCCGCTGCATAAGAAAAACACCTTGGCAGCGTTTATCGATGTAGAAGAGGCCTTTAACAACATTAGGATAGGTGCGATTAAGGAATCACTCGCTTCGTTAGGTATTGGTGTATTCCTAATCGACTTGATCACCCTGATTCTAAGCAACAGGGTTATTAACTCGAGCTTGGGGGACACTTGCATAATGAAGCTTGTGCCAAGGGGCACACCGCAAGGGGGGGTTCTTTCTCCATTATTGTGGCTTTTGGCAATAAACGTCATATTGAGACGCTGATGAGAACTTTCCCAATGGGCAAATAGTAATGGATTAGGAGTTAACCCTGAAAAGACTGAACTAGTTCTGCTTACCAGGAGATATAAGTTTGAGACATTTAGTTTACCAGTTCTGAATGAGACGGAACTCAGTTTGTCGAGAGAGGCCAAGTACCTATACGCCAAGTACCTATACTCACTTATAGATGTTCGGTATGCTGAGAGGCATTGAGAAAAGGGACGTATAGGAACCTTCTTTCTAAAGTTCAGAGATGTGCTTCAATTGGCATTACGGGTGCCGCGTGAAGTACACCTCAGGCAGCACTGGACATCATTCTTCACCTTCTTCCAATTGATGAATTCGTGAGAGGTACAGCTGTGCGGGGCTTATATAGACTGAAAGAATTGGGATTAATAGGGAACTTCACGGAGGGGCATGCTAGCATATATAATGAAGTCAAGTTAGATGGTCAAACATTGTCCTCGGCCGCCCAAACGGATTATGTAGGTACTATAATTGACTTTGAGGCTACTCCCGTTATTGAAATCCCTAGTAGGGACCTCTGGATTGGAGCGGAGAAGCTCCAGGGAGGGTGTGCTATCTTCACCGATAGCTCGAAGATGGAAGTAGGCACAGGGGTGGGTGTTTACTTCATAGGAACAGATATCAAACGATCTTTTAGATTATCTGATAGTTGCAGCGTTTTCTAGGTAGAAATTCTAGGTATTTACAAGGTACTAGGATTACTGGAGGAGAAAGTTGAATGTCTATGTGGATAGTCAGGCAGCACTGATGACAATGACACGTGACAGGGCCAGGTTAGTGCTGAAATGTAAGAAGGAATTTAGAAGGCTAATGGATGCCTACAGAATAAGGTTGGGTTCCTGGTCACTGCGATATTCTTGGCAATGAAACAGCTGATGAGCTAGCTCGTAAGGTCTCGGAGTTGGGCAGGTCTTTTATGCGAGATTCCGATTGGGTCATATTTCATAGCCATAAGGAAATGGACTACAGGTAGAACGAATCATGCTTGGAGAAGTAGAATGTACTGCAGGGTATCTAGTTATAGCCTGGGCATGAGGACCATTGTTGACATGATTACTGATCACCTTGCAATAGGAAATATGACCAGTGAATGGGACACTGGCGATTCATATTTTTGCAGGACGTGCGATGATGTGGAGGAGCTAGAGGCAGTGGAACACATACTCTGTCATTGTGTAGGGCTTCAGCAAAGTAGAGTGATGTGGTTTGGGACCCAACCTAACCAACCTACACTATATGCCAAGTATAAGTAAAACTTTTTGTTGGTTTTTGCAATATAATTAAAAACTTAGGTGAAGAACAAAAATTTTCCAAAAAAAAATTTTTTTATAAACCGAGAATTTATATATTTAAATTTTTAGAAATAAATAATTAATTTAATAATTATTAATAATAATTTATAATTAATAATCAAGATAGATAGATAGAAGATGTCATTTAAATAAAAGAGTACAAAATTAAGCGCATAGAACGGTTTGAAAATTATGAGCCTCGAAATACTCATATTAAAAATGTTTGTATCAAAAAATAACTTTTTATTCTGACTAAATTTAGGTGATTTCAAAACCAATAATGTAACTAATAGATATACAATAAAAACAAAACAGATTTAGAAAATTTTGCATGTTTTACATTAAGATCAATGACAATATTCCAAATATTCAATCATTGATTTCCATGTTATGACTTATTTTTGATCACTCATACCCCAAAAAAAGTACATAGTGCATCGTTAATTTTAAATATCTTTCTTGATTACAATATCTTCTAGACACATGTCATATTTAACAATAGGTCGAATACTTGAAATCAGATAGCAGTCAAAGAAAAATGTACAAAATAAAATTTATTTATTTTTTTTTTTTTTTTTTTTTGAATTTACTAGAAAATCTTGATTGAGTAAATTTTGACAATAGTATTACATTTTAGGGTAATAAAAAACTTACGAAGGATCTAAGGAATGAAATGAAACTTCGTTATAAAAAAGAAAAAAATCACAAGAATGAATATCAAGCCCAAAAAGTAGAGCAGGTTCTGAGAGCTATACCAAACGTGTTCGTCAAAAACAAGAAATATACAATTAAATAGCACACGTTTGCGAGACTAAATAGTCGCGCAAATTTATAAGTGTTGTGCAAATGATTTTCAACACAATTTTTGACAGTTTATCTTCGAGTATGTAAAGTTCCACACATTGCACAGTTTGCGAGGATAAATAAAAATTTACACAACAATTTTTCGTAATTATTTTACTTCTTTAGTAATTATTTTACTTCTTTAGTCTGAATAAACTTGTCATAAAAAGACATTGATGCAATAGTTTTCTGGCCAAATTTATAGTTTTGTCGCTAGAATATAACGAACCAGAATTAATTTCACAGAATATTAGTTGTGTAAACTACCCAGAATTTTGACAATTTTAAAGTAATTGGATCCAAGTTAAAAAGCGAATTTGAAAAAGCAACAGCAGTGCTCGATTGTGACTTTTAAATTAAAATTCTTATAAAAATATACCGCGAAAATTTCGTAAAAGTAGTATGCAATTTTTTTCAGAAGTCATATCTACAAAATTTTAAAATAATCTAGATAGCAATGCATTTTTATATAAAGTGATATATCAGAAAAAATTACAGCAGAAATGCTAAAAGTAGTTGATTTAGTTTTAATCCTAGCTTATTTTAATTCATCTTTTATTATTATTTAACAAAAAGCATGTTATGTTTTCTCTGAATGCATACCTAAAATGTAGTGATTTTTAGTGAAAAATGTAATATATTTAATAAAAATGCGATAGAAAAAAAATCCTACTTTAAGAATTCTAAATTTTCAATTGGGTTTCTTACACTTGTGTGGGTGTGGGTATATGTTAAGTCATTATCTATAGAAAAAAAAATCATTTTCTTATATTAAAATATAAAAACGTACTCAGATATATGAAAATAACGCCATTAGCACAGAGTTAAATACATTTTTTCGTACGAAATTTAATATATTTTTGTATCAGCATGAGCTTTTCATATACACAAATGAGCGAATGTAAACGTTTATGAATTTCATTCATTTGTGACAAGAATGTTATAACTCAATATGATATAGTTTTATTTATTAACTATAAGAAATTCTTGTGACTCGACTCTATAGATCAAGTTTAATTTATTTGTTTGAACGTTTTTTTTTTTCTTTTTATTTATTTATTTATTTATTTATTTATTTATTATTAAGTTCAAAAATTTTTATCATTAGCATAAAATTTTCGATTTAACTCGATAACATTAAAAGATTTTAAATATTTGAACCCTTTTCTTTTTTTAAGTTATAACTATCTTGTTGCAAATGGTTAGCTTTGTACGTAACTATGACATCCCATATGCCAACCGGAAATGAAACGTAAATCAAATAAATGCAAAAAGAGTGAGAAAAAGACAAGAATATGTTTATGAAATTAAAAAATGCACACCTTGTCGTAATGGATGGAGAATTCTTAATAAACTAGGAGATAAGAGGAAAAGTTCTCAACTTAGTCTTGAAAAAAAAAGAAAAAAATAAATAAAATTAAAGTAAAATTTAATATGTAATATCCAGGTAAGACATATAAATTTTGAATTTTCGATTTATCTATTTATAATAAAAAAAAAACAAAATAGTTATATTTTACAGGCAAATTTAAGCAGTTTTAAAATTGAAACATTTATTATTTCTGCTTAAAATTTGTTTTCATAAACTTTAGCTTCTGCATTTTAAATATTGGAAAGTTTTTTATTTCAACAAATTAATTTTTTTTTTCGTTCATTTTACCCAGCCATTTTTTTAAAAACTTTTTCCACTCAACTAGCGATTTCTTTTTAACTTCTTTCTTTATTTGTAACAATTTGACACATGGAATGTTACTCTGTTGCTGTTTTCAACTGATGATGCCCTCCTTTGCGCTACTACTGTTTGAGCTGTAGCCAACACTGCCGCTTTTAACGAAAACGAAGAAAAACTGTCACTAGCAGAATAAAGTGCGTTAATCAAATTTAGTTGGAAAAATGTGAAGATATATTGTAGTTACTGTTGTTGTTGTTTTTTCTATTATTGTTTTTGTTGTAGAAGTAAATTTTCACAGGAAATAAAAAATTGAAATAAAAAAAAATAAAGGAAACGCAGAAAAAAAAATCGGGTGGCTATAAGTGAATTAATAATAAAGTTTTATGCTTTTAGAGCGTATTCAATGTTGCTGGTACTTACTGCCAGTGTTGCCAGAAGTTTGGAAAAAAAGGTCAAAAGGTATAGACTTATTTTTTGGCTAAATGATCAAAAAAATAAGGCTAGAAAAAACTAAAAAACTAATATATATATTTTTTTTTATTTATTTAAAAAAATATTTTTTTCTTCTCATTAGTTTTTGGTATTTTTTAAAAATATTATAATAAATTTATTAATAAAACATAGAACGACTGGCAACAAAATTATCCAGTGGTTTATATTTCATATGAAAAATAATTCAAAGTTTTTACGTGATTTTTCGTCGTTTTGATTTATAATTCCTTCTTGATTAATCATTTCGAGAATTTTATGTGATTTTTCGCTTTTATAAGAATTTATTTTTTATATTCAATTTATCAAGTTTATTAAAAAATAATTAACTATAGTAATTAATTGATTCCATAAAATTATTTAAAATTAGTTACTTGATGTAAAAGTAAATAAGAAAGTATTTTCTTCTTTGTTGAAGAACAAAAATTTTAGTCCTTTTGAGGCGAAGATTTGGATCATTTTTGGGGTTAAAAGCAAAATAAAAATGATAGATTTAGCCTTAAAAAGGCTAAACTGGCAACACTTCTTACTACTTACACACCACACAATATATATATATATATATACATATATATATATACATATATATATATACATATATATATGTATATATATATCTATATATACATATATATAGTTGAAGCTCTGATATCAGCCACGTCCATCAGCAGTGGTGGCCTTAAGCTTTTTGTATATTTTTTATTACTTAGCTAAAATAAATAAGTTAGAAGATATTAACAAGGATAATGGTCGACTAGTTGAAATTGAAATGGATTCCAAAAAATATTTTAAAATCTTCCTAGAATTATATAGATATAACCAATAAAATGTAATTGTTTTTAAAAATATTTTTAACGTTTAAAAGCTCATTAAACCTTAGATAGGTAATGATTACCTTTTTATCTCAAAGTGGTGAAGGTAGGGTTCAATATATATCCAGTTTATAATGCGTTTTTAATGCCCAATTTTGGTCTTTAAAACTTTTCATTTTTTTTTTTTTTTTTTTTGGTTTATGTCTGGTGTGAGTAGCGAATTTGTACTATTTCCCGTCTTTTTTTCCTGCTCCTCTTTTATTTTAGTTGTATGTGTATGTTAAGTCTATGTTCTGGCTATGATTAAGTTGGGGGGTAGTTTACAATTGAATAAGTTTAGTTAGTGAATATTTTGTTGAAAGAAAGAACACATTTTTTTATTGCTGTAAATAAAACAAATTTTATTATTATTTTTTTACTTTATTTTAAATTTTGATTTTATATTCCTTTATTATAGAATTAAAGTATGTTTGAAAATAAAATCTATTTTGTATTCAATTTAACTTGTAAAAACCCAGTTTGAATTATAATTTACACAATTTATGTGGAATTTCATGGAGTTTTGATTACACAATGTCTTAAACACAAAAGTACTCGTCACAATGAAATTAAATGTTATAAAAATTAATGGTTTTACAGACCAAAAAAAAAAAAAAAAAATGGTTTTACAGTTCAAAAAAAGCGAAAACAGTTTAAATTTAAATGGATAGTAATAATTTGCACAGACACTCGCTAAAGTAAACTGGTTCAATTTAAATGTTGTAGAGAGCTGAAGAGAGTTTTTTTTATTATTTGAAGACAAATCAGCTTTTGAATCGAAAACTATTTAAATGTTACAATTTTACAAATATACTACATTATACCTGGGGTGCTCCGCTATCCCTATTGTGTTGAAATAAAAGACTTTAATGTAAAAAAAATTGTTTGCTGTACAATTTATTTTAGAATATACAATCGCTTAATTCTCTTTCATTTTTGGGATATTTTCCAGTTTGGAGATTTTTTTATTTCATAGTTTTTCTGGATTTGGCATTTAGTTTTTTTTTTTGGCGGTTTTTCCGTTTTTGCGATTTTTTTTCCGTTTATTAGATTTTTTCGTTTCGGCAATTTTTTTTTTTTTTTGCTTCTTTGCGTTTTTTTTAATATACCTTATTTTCGTTTTAGCGTTTTTTTTTGATTCGAAAACTTTTCTTATATTTTCCTATTTTGTCCTAATTTTTTATTTTTGCGATTTTTTTTCATTTTGGCGATTTATTTATGTTTTATATTACTATCAACAATAATCGGAAAATAACTTTTATAAATATTCTTTCGAAAAAATATGAATCAACAAATTACAGTTATTTTGGCTTAAAAAATATAAATGTGAAAATAATCCTCAGAGTTTTATGATAAAGGACATAATATATATTTCAATATATGTAACTACTATACGACAATACTGTCTCTGATTTAAAATATCGTATATAAGAGAACAATAAAATGAGCTTATATTGATAATACAAAGAAAGTAATTGCTAAAAATAAAAAGGACAGCATAAAAACAAAACTTCTTTGAAAAGAAACACACAATTTTTACTTTTTCTACTTTTCTACAAAGTCTACGTAGAATGAAGATAAATAGTGTGAAACATTTTTTGCAAACAGTCAATAGAATTAAACGTATCGTAGGTTTTTGAACATTAATTGTGTGGTCAACCCTGTTCTTTGGTCATTTTGTAAAGAAAATAATCTAGAGGGTTGTTAACTCCCTAAAAATCTTTTTTTTATAGATTTTTGCGGTACGCTACCTAGATTTTTTTGTCAATAACTACTTACACACATCTGCATAAAGCAGGTCGAAACAGGTGATTGCGATACGATGATTTTTTTGTTCACTGGTCTTAAAACTCAGAAAAAATAAATAGAGCAATACAAAATATTAAACTCCTTTCTATTTTGTTTATCATTTCTCTCTTACAAATCCCTCAATTAAAATTGAAAAAATAATTTAATTCACTGTTATTATATCATTATATCAAGTTTTTTTTGTAAAGAAATAGCAATAATATATCTGCCTAGAAGTGAGAAAATTGTCTAAGGGACAAAAGAAATCAAATAGGGAAGAGTTTAAAAAAATGAAACGCTCTTTTTGAGTCTTGTGATAATAGTAACCTTTACCGTTTATAACTTCGAAAATATTGAACGGATTTTAATAAAATTTATATATACAGTACACAGAGGGGTCCCTTTAACAAAACTTGGCAAAAATTCAATATTGAAAAATGTATCTTTTGCAAAAGAATTTACATGGCTGAAAAGCTAAGACTCCATAATTACCTCCATAACTCCATAATTACTTGTTTAGTTTATGCTCTATTGACATATGTGCGGGGCATTACGTTTAATATTTTTATACCCTACACCACCATATCTGATTGGGGTATTATTCGTTTGTGCTGATGTTTGTAACGCACAGAAAAAATCATCCAACAGCCACCTTTTTGAGTCAATCTAACGATGTCCGTCCGTATGTCTTGCTGGCTATCCATGTAAACCTTGTGCATAAAGAACAGATCGGAATTTTGAAGATAATTCAATGAAATTTGGCACGAAGAACTTTCATGATATAAGGACGAAAGGTATTGAAATTAGTTATGATTGATCCATTATTTCACCTAGCCCCCATACAAATGTCCTCCCGGAATAGGGGTTTATTGATCATAAATGCCTTAAATATAGCAATATTAAAAAAAATCGGTACAAGGAAGTTCTGTATAAGTATCAATCTCTGTGTCAAATTTCACAAAGATCGATCCATAATTGACCATAGCTTCCATATAAAAACTTCTTCCGCAAATCACTTTAACGTGCATAAATCACATGCACATGTTAGTATCAAATTTATATTTGACACAAATAAGTTTTATATAATTAGAAATCGCAGTGACAAATTTTATGAGGTTCGGTTCATAATTTACCATATAAGTGCACTTTCGGGATTCACCCTAAAGTGCATAAATTCATATAAATGTTAGTATTAACGTCATATTCTATATTCGTACATTTTATTTTACACTTAGTAAAAGTACCGTCCAACAATTGTCCACATGTCTAATGTAAGACCGCTCCACAAATTTTGATGGACATAAATAATGGCGTGGAGTATCATGTAACAGTGAAAATTTGTTTAATATGCTAATATATTCCAAATTATAATATGCTCAAGTTTTTTTTTAATTAATCATTCATTTCAAGTCGTGAAAAATTACAGAAAAAAAAATCCAAAAATATAATCTAGTTCGTTTACTTTTTCTGAACATTTTATCAATAAGACGATGTTACAGTGACAAATCACTGGAGAAATGAAATAGTGTAGGTTATAGGCCTTCTTGAGGACATCATAAATCTGTTTTAAAAATTTACAATACACCCTCGAAATTGCGAGTTATTCCCAAAAAACTGTTTTTGGGTAGGTTCAAGGCGAATTCAAACAGGTATGAGGACATGCATTTATATGAATATTCTAGCCCTTAAAATAGTTTAATATTTTTTTATGAGTTAGAAAATTATTATTTATATAAATTACATATGTTTTAAATTTCAAACTTGTCCTTTCAAAACTTAGAATATATCGAACAGGAAGCACAATATTCTTTAAAATTAAAATATTCAAGGAAAACAGATAACTTAAAATTTTAATATTGTGCAAGAAAATTTGTTTTTTTATAAAGTGTGAAATATACGAAAATTTGCTGAGTAAATCAAAAAGAATAAATAACAGGTATTATAATTTTGGAAGAAGATAAAATTTGCGTTACATTTGTAAATATAAAAAAATTACAGATTGAAAACTAATTGTTGAAAGAAAACCCAATATACTTATCTGGAAAAAACAGTTTTGCAAAATTCCAATTTGAAATTTAATATCTGGTTTAAGTTTGGCGTCATAAAAAAAAAAGAAAAATTTTTAAAATATTCGCAAAATTCCAAATTTAATTTGAATATTCGGCATATTTTTTTTTTTTTTTTTGGCAAAATTAAAAAAAAATCAAAATATTGGTGAAGTTTTAAAATCAAAATAAATGAATAAATTTCATCAAAATTTGGAACTTTAATCAAAGTTTTTATCAAAATCTTTAATTTTTGTTTGCAAATTTCCATAAAATTAAAAGACAATGAAGCACATTTAACTCTTTTTATTTTAAACTTAAACTAAACTTTAAATCTTAAATTTTCTTTATTTTAAAATGTAAATACATAAAACTTACTTACATACGAGGGTGGATCAATAATTTTTTTGGTCAATAATTTCATCGTTGGAGCTGAATCTCTTTCCACCGTGCAATTTCTTTAGGTTTGAAGATAGGAAGTAGTCACTAGGTGCTAAATCCGGAGAATATGATGGATGAGCTACCAATTCGTAGCCCAATTCATAGAGTTTTGCCATTGAGACTACACACGTGTGCAACCCCTACATTATCTTGATGAAAAAGAACTTTTTTCTTGGCCATATGGGGTCGTTTTTTTCAAATCCTCATTAAATCGGTTTATTAAGTTAGCATAATATTCGCCGTTTAGTGTTTTTCCCTTTTGAAGGTAATCGATGTGGATTATCCCGCGTGCATCCAAAAAAAAACTGTTGCCATCACCTTATTGGCCGACAAACTTACCTTGGCCTTCTTCGGAGCAGGTCCACCCGGAGAAACCCATTGTTTAGACTGCTGCTTGGTCTCCAGAGTACAGTAATGGATCCATGTTCCATCCTCAGTTACAAAACGCAGCAAAAACTCATTCGGATGGAGGTGAAACAACTCCAAACAATCCTTTGAAGTTGTCACACGTTTACGTTTATGGTCAATTGAGAGCAAACGCGGCACCCATCTTGCAGACAACTTTCATAAACCCAGCTGATCATTTAAAATCGAAACCACACTGCCATATGAAATGCCTATGGCATTAATAATCTCACACACTTTTACTCTTCGGTCGGCCAATACTATATCGTGGATTTTTTTCTACATTTTCGGGTGTAGTGACCTCAATTGGCCGTCCAGAACGTTCAGCGTCATTTGTACTTGTGTCCCCATAGTATTTATCGAGCTTTTCCTTTGTTTGATTGACGGTTTTTTTTTCGCAAAAAATAATGTTTAATGAGCACTCGAAAATCACTTTTTTCCATTTTTAGAAAAATACACGAGGTTGTATGTTTTGAACAGCTGTTAAACGCAAATGACAACACTTGCTCAAAATTTGACAGTAATGTACTAACAGGTGGTACTTGATGGAAATGCTGATGAGGGAAGTTCAAAAAGTCAAGGAAATATTGATCCGCCCTCGTATAAAGTTGCTTGGACAAAAAGAATTATATACACTCTAATACAAATACATATATCACGAATATAAATACAAAAGTTTTAACTAAAATTTAACCTAAAACAAACAAAATGAATTTAAACCCGAAAAGCTGGAAAGAAATTTACTCAAGTTCCACTCCATCAAGCCCTGCGGTTATCGGAACAAGAACAATTTTGGTGAGTTAAAAAAAATTTATTAAAATTCTGTTAGAATTTTTAGAAATACACTCATCATTATACTAAACTTCAATTACACTCATAAAAAAATCTTGTTAATAATTAAGTTTTGTTAATTTATATTTGTTTAAAATGATACGTATTAACAAAAGTTTCTTTTCGCCATTTATAAAATAAATACTATGTTTGTATAAAAAAATCTTTTTTAACATTTCACGATAAATATAAATACCGGAAGTTAAGATTTGAATGGGCTATTTACGTCATTACAATGTATAGCATTAGTCAAGGGTGGGTAAAGAGAAGGGAGGAAATTTTACATCTGATTTCCCATTTATAAAATACCTTTACATTTCCTTTATTTTATTTGTTTATATATTTTCATTTATTTAAATTTATTTCTGTATATTTGTATATACACTACCTAAGTTTTAATTTCATTGTAATGTATTTATTCATATTCAGAAGAATTTAAAGAATCTCCCCACTTTTCGTAAATTTTAGCCGGTGTTATAGATAGCGTATATTCTAAAGAATATGAAATGTTGATAATCGTTACACAGGTGACCTCACTTAATCAGCTGATTTTTTTTATTACTTAGAACTGTCAAAGTCCATACGAGAAATTACTTGAATTATATAGGATTTTTATCGGCATAGACATACTATTAAATTTCAAAAGTTTGTGTGCTTAATTGACCAGAGTTTCCATATGAGGCTTATTTGAATTTGAATATTTATAAATACCATAAAAAGGTTATGATCCAAATAAAATTTGGCATGATTATTTTGTATTTAATTATAAATCATACTATCAAGTTTCGCAAATGTAGGCCTCTAATTAACCACATCTCCCATATAACACCAATTTCAGAATGTTACTTTAAATGACATATACATGCATAAATGACATATAGTGCGATTTCCTCTTTTGGCTATTTATTTTATAATAATTATCATCTAGGTACATTATGGGCTACTTTTTTAGTGTCCAGGTATTTGCCATTTTATATTATTTAATTTAACAAACAAAAGAAATTTTAAATTATTTGCCTTTCGTGTTTAGGGTAAAACTTTAAAGACCCTTAAAAAGTAAAAATGAACATGAAATAAAAAACGCAGTTATACTATATTAAGTCTATATTTTCAAATGTATATCAAATTTATTATGTGTAAGAATAATCCTTGATTTTTGTTTTACATTGTTATACATCGAAATACTTATTTTCTATGTTTTCCCTTAATGCTTTTATGAGTTGCAAATGTTTGAAACAAATTACTAAAATAGAAGAAAATAAAATATTAAAATTCAGTTGCAAATATTTTGACCATAACTGCATTTATTGCATCTACTTCGTTTTTAAGTTTCATATTCTGCCTAAAAATGTTTAAACTAAGCTGATTTTGCATAAAATAATAAATTATTTTATTTTAAAATAAAATGTCTTGCATTTTATTTTTACATCAATGAAGCATTAGACATGAAATACTAGTTTCTTTAAAAATAACAAAAAATTTAAAGACACTTCCTATTGAAAACCTTAATATTTAATAATTTTCTAACTTTTAAACACTTCTTTATCCATACTCCCTCTGGTTTTCTTAATATTTTAGTTACCACATTTATTTACCAAGGTCAGAATTTTAGCAAAGTTAGCAAAAAATAAAAAAAAATAAAAAATAAAAACTTTATATAAGAAAAAGAACAACAACTACCAAAAGAAAAATTTGTAACTGGATTAAAATTTCTACATCAAAATCTTAACAAAAAATTGAGATTTCTTTGCTAGAGTTGAGTTGTCATGGCTATTTTTTTAGCAAAAATTTTCCAAGCATGTGACAGTTTTGTTCTAACTGTGTGAGTATGCTGAACAAATAGCAACAGGAAGAAACCCCCTAATGCTAAAACTGTTATATCTACATTAATAGTTAAGAATATAAAAACAATTTCATATTATTTTCTCACTTTATCGCTCTCTTTTCTCTCGTTTGTTGCAACTAAATATTTTGGTTTAAAGAAACAAATTTTATTTTTTGTTAAAGAAAAAAAAAAAAAATAAACTAAACTAACGACAAGGGAAGAAAGTGCCCCAAGTGGAGTTGAAATTACTATTGTTGTCAAGTACTTTGTTATAACATAAAGTTGTAAGCAAAATTGTTTTAAATTGTTACAGTGAGAAATTGAGAAAGAGGAGAAAAGGCAAAAGACACTTACAGAGAAAAATATAAAAATGCAAAATGAAAAGAAACTAATATGGTGCTGGGAAAATAATGAAAAAAGTAACAGAAAATACCAAAATATACAAAACAATACTTAAGAAAATACTCCATAACTTGTTGGCATTAAGCCCAATCTAAAATATAAGTAAGAACTAAATAAAAGACAATAGATACAACAATTATTTAACAATATATGATTGTGTTACATGTTGGTATACACAAACACTACAGTTTATAATTAAATGTAGATTTAAGTTAAATTGATTTGAAGATTAAATTACATATTATTAACTTTAAAGAAATTTGTGTGATTTTTAAATATTCCCAACAAAAATAAATAAAAGTCATTTTTAAGGAAGTACTTTTTCATTACTTCCAAAGTTTCATTATGTGTATGGTTTCTTGTGCTTAAGAAGTTATATGAACATCATCCAAAGATGTTATTAAAAAGCGATTCAGATAGGTTTTTCTAATATAAAACGTTGAGAATTTCAAAAATATTTATTACTTAATAATTAATAGTTTTAATCAAATGAAGAATATTGTTATTCATATTTTTTTTTAATAAAATATATTTGATTTATATAAAAATTAAAAGTAATTTCCTTGAACTGATAAAAAAGTACATAAAAAAATAAATTTTACATGACATCGTGAACACAACTTCCTACTCAGTAAATAGGTATCAAAAAAGAGAACATCTTCCAATGATAAGCCTATATTAAATTCATTAGAAATGAACCGAATTTGCACTACTTCTGGATCATAAGCTCGGGATCTTATTGAATTCTTTAAGTGTTCTTTTTTTTTTTTTTTTTTTTTTTGCTGGGCTGTTATTAAAGGAAATATAGAAGATTAGTCCCAAGACAATATTAGTGTATATTGTAAATAAATGAAAATTTTTAACTATTTTCAAGCTCGGAGATAAAAAAAGAGTAAAGCATATGCTGCCTATCATCATATATATATATATTGAAAGTTCAGTAACTGAAATAAATATAAATAAATAAATAATGTAAAAAAAATTAAAGTGAATTTGTATGTTTTTCCTTCGAAGCTTTCTTTAAATGCATCAATTCAGTTTCGCCAGATTTAAACAGCTCATAATAGATGACACTCTTCAGAACTTACCAAATACCAAAAATTGCTTTGTTATGGATTTTTCTGGATGAAGAAGATTATCATAATGGATTTTCTCAACAACATCGTTTGTGGTACTGAATCTGCATTTTAGATATGCCAAATCGTTTTTAGATGTTTCTTGGATTAATGTTCATGTTGCATCCAATTTCCTAGCTCTTGAATAAATCTGACAGCTTTGAAATATATGAAATTGAACTGGACAAATTCTTCAAATTAGTAACACTTTCGCAAAGAAAATTTTCAGCAATTAGAAATTTATAGTTGTCTGTGTAGCAACTGAATTTGAGAGCTTTCAGTTGACAGTTGCCATCTGTAATATAATTTCGGCAACTGGCAACACAACTTCAGTTCGGTTGCCATATATAATTGAACTGTTAAGGCGATATCGTTTTAAAATAAAAGGGGTAAAAGGTCACAAATATTGTTAAGAAAATTATACAACTAACTCTAACTTTTTATTAATCTTTGACGATCACAGGCTATAGGACTTGATGGCTAAAAAATCTCTATTTAGCATGGTTAAATGAGGAGTAAAAGAGGATTTTATTCAAAATGAGGATGGGACCTATGTCCAATGTTTTTTAGGAAGAACCGCTATAGAATAGCAAATTTATAATATATCAAAGTAGTTTCTGCAAAAAATTTATACTTTATTTTATCCAATGTGGAGTAATTTTTTATAAAGAAAATGATGGGTGTTATGTAGCATAGAAAACTAACTAGAAGATATATTCTCTATTGAAAGAGAATTGTTTTTCTAGTTGCCTCTCTATGGTATCTATAGCGTTAGTGAAGCTAACAAAAGTAAATTTGATTTTCCTCTTTTCCAAAAAAAAGAAAAGAAATTTCTCCTGAAAATTGCACCAAGAAAAAAACTTAAGAAATTCTTCTTCAAAAATAAACTATTACTAAAAACCTATTTTTTATTGAATAAAAAAAATACTCGTTATGAAATACCAAATTTTTGTAAAAACCAATTTTTTTTTCTTTAAATGAAACAAGAAAGAATGTAAATCAATACCGGTTATTTTTTCTAATTTTGGTAATTTTTTTTCGATTTAGATTTTTTTGTTTTTAGTTTTTGCGATATACTTTTTCATTTTCGATTTTTTCTATTTAGGCGATTTTTTTATTTTGGTATATTTTGCACTTTTGCGATTATTTCCATTTTTGTGATTTTGCTTTGAGTTTAGAGAGTTTTATGTTACGCATGAGAAATAATAAAATGTAACAGAGTTTAAAGGATTGTTTGTGTGTGAGTTTTGTATATGTGTTTATAACTTCTAAAATATTAAACGGACTAAAAATTGATTTTAGGCTTTAAAAAAAAAAGGAAAAAACAAACAAATAAAAAAATTAATTTTTTAGTGCCACATTAAAATTTATTTTTATAAGTATAAATTGACTCGAATGCACGTAAAATCAGTTCACGTTAATCACTTCGTACAGAGTACGTGAAAGTTAAAGCGGTTTTAAGTTGAACATATAAAAAATATACATGTATTATCAAAACCAACTGAGTTATTCAAAGAAAAGTTCAAAGTATTACTGTAACATATATAATTTAAGGTTTTCGAGCAACTTTAAAAAAAAATTCTTTATGCTAAAAACTGCGATTTTTAAAAATTTTGAGAAAAATTGGGTTCGAATCTAAGTTATTCCTTCACATACTTTACGAACATATATTTTATTCCAGTTTATTATTTTCTAACATATGCAAAATTATTTTGGTCCATACAATTTTTATTTGTTTATACGCTTTTACATTCCCATTAAGCATTACAAACACCTATTAATTATACCAAGTATATTTAATCTATGATATATATATGTAAATCATAGATTTGTACAAATTTCAAAATACTATATAAAAAGACAAAAGGGAAAAATTTAACTTTTGTGTAATTTTCAAAAAGTCCATCAAATTTTTTAAAATATTTTTTTAATGCTAATTCGATTTTATTGCGTAAAATAACAAAAAAAATAAGTTCACGCAGTTATCAATTCCATTCCATTAGAAATAGTGAATGGGTCGCATATAAAAGTTTAAGTAATTTTAAGCTCTTTTTCTAAGTTTTTAAAATGTGAGCAAAAGTTATGATTATAAAATTAAACCTATTCATTATAAAACTTTAATTAGATGGATCGAAATTTTATTTATATTTGTGAAAAAATATAAATGGTGACGTTTTTCTATCATTAAAATTGTAAATATGTCACTGGAATGGAATTATGGTTCCTTAAACTGAAATATTTATTGTGTGAGCAGGTTGTGTCATGACTAAAATTGCTCTAGGAATTTGAAAACAACAACCGAATTAAATTCAGCATTACATGTTTTAATTCTCAAATTTAAATTCGATGCTTGCAACCACATTTTTAAAATAATTAATTTAAAATTAATTAAAAAACAAGTAAGAAAGATATAGTCGTTCAAGCCCGACCATATGATACCCCACACCATTGTGTAAGTCCATTAAAATTCGCGGAGGGGGTCTTATATTAGACATGTGAACCGATACTTTTACTAAGTGTAAAATAAAATATACGAATACAGAATGTTACGGTAGTTCTAACATTTATATAAATTTATGCAGTTTAGGGTGACCCCGAAAGTGCGCTTATATGGGAGCTATAGTAAATTATGGAGCGATCCTCATAAAATTTTTCACTGTGATTTCTACTTATATAAAATTATTTGTGCCGAATATAAACTTGATACTAACATGTGTATGTAATATATGCACGTTAAGGTGATTTTCGGAAGAGGGTTTTATATGAGAGCTAAGGTCAATTATGGACCGATCTTCATAAAATTTGGCACAAAGATTGATATTTATACAAAACCTTGCACCGAATTTCATTAAAATATTGCTATATTTAAGGCATTTATGATCGTTAAATCCCTATTCCGGAAGGACATTTTTATGGAGGCTAGGTATACTTTAAGGTGGGTGTTGGATGATTTTTTCTGTGCGCTACAAAAATCAGCACAAACGCATAATACCTCAACCACCTATGGTGGTGTGTATGCTTTCAATAAAGACCGTTCAATTTATATATTTCAGGTATATCTGTGTACTTATAGGAGAAACCAAAATTGTTGCTGCAATTGGCTTGGTGGATTTTTTACAATTATCTTTGGAAATACACATATTGTGTGTAAAAAATATGTAACATACATTTTGTTCTTCCAATTTAGAGCATGCTGGCAATTACAGGATATTCCCTGGACCCAGAATTCGTACTCAAAAAATTAAAGGCTTCATTATGTCCTAGTTTCAAGATCTTTTAATTTGAACAAGGAAAAGCTAAAGTTTTGGTCATTTACATTAACCCATGCAGACAGATTTGCAGTTTATCATATAAACGTCCCAACTGATACTTTCAATGCCGTTCAATCGAATTACAGCAACCCATTGTTACTTACAATCGAATTTATGCTAGTACTTGTAACTAGTGAAAGGTATGAGAAGTTAATAATCGATTTACGATTTATTATCGAGCATTTTAATTTCGATTTTTATAGTCGATTAATTGAATCTCATAATTGATTTTTTAATCGATTATTATTTGTAGAACTAGTAAAAAATTAATTAAAATTAAATTAGATTATGTTCTAAACGACCCTTTAAACTAAACATTTTGAGGGTGTAATGCATTGAGTCGTATGACTGTTCGAAGAAGATCAAAAGATAATCAATAAATTTAATATATAATAAACATGCTGATTATATATTTACACTCTTGTTTATATATTATATATATATATATATATATAAAAGTGTTAATATATAATCAACATGTTTATTACACATATATTAAATTTATTGATATAAAATTCAATATCTTAAATTTAGCACCATAGAATTCAAATATACATATTTTGTAAAAGTAATTTAATAATTTCATCAAATCCGCAGTGATATAAAATATTACATATAGAACTGATACTGGAACGGAGTCTGAAATATTTTCTGCAAGACTGGACACTTGTTTCGGAAGATATAGATTATCGACTTTAATTTGAATGGTATTGCTTCGATTAAGGAATGAAATTTGTCAGTGCTGAAGCACTCAATCACTTATCGGCCTAGTCTTGATAATAAGATATGCAAATGTCGAAATGGCAAATGAATTCGAAAGAAATTGGTAGCCTAAGGATATAACAGAAACATAGGCGTATGATCATATTCCTCTGCTCGAATTGTCAAATAGGGGCCTGAAAAAAGGATGACTTCAGAACTTGTTTTATTGAGGATTAGGAACATCCTTTATTGGAATTTCCGCCACTGCGGAAACGAATGTAGATTTTATATAACTAATAATCAAAGTTTGAATTAACAATTATTTCTTGAATTTTAGTTTTACTGTTTTTTTATCTTTTAAAAGCTTGTCCCAAGATTTATTTTTTATCTATTTTTACAAAAAAGTACCTTACTGTGTTGATTTTTCGATTAATCGAAGATCAAAAGTAGATTTCAGTATAAAGTTGGCTGATAAGAATCGTTTCCAAAATAATAGTTTTTTTGACAAAGAGAATCGATTCTCGACCATAATCGACATCGATTTATTAGTCACTACTTGTAACCGAAATAATTCGTTTGGCCTAAAATTCGCTTACCGGAACGAATCATGAAGTTAGGATTGTGCACTCTATTAGTTTCAAGTCTTGTGAGTTCTATTAGTTTCAAGTCTTGTGAGTTCATATCCGTAATCCATTTGTTTAAAATAGTATTATAACAAATCTTATTATGAATTAAAGCCAGCTACAACCCGTTTCAAAATCTTTTATAATAGCCCATATAACTTTTGGTACCGAATTTTATTGAAATATTTCAGTATTTAAAGCATTTATGAGCTCTAAATTCCTATTACAGGGGACATTTGTATAGTGTCTTTTCGTACTTTTACCAAAACAATTATTTCTGCTAAATTTCATCAAGATATCTTTAAAATTTGTGACCAGAACTTTATTTACAAAAGTTTACATGGACAGACAGCCAGCCAAACTGACGGAAGAACAGTTTAATCAATTTGAAAAATTATTACTTTTTCTAATTATCTATAATGTTTTAACGTAAAACATTTACAAAAAAAAAAAGAATTAAAAATAAAGAAAATGTTTTCCAAAAACTGATATTTCTTAGTTTTTTTTTTAAGAAAGAAACACTTTACTACACTAAAAATTCTGTAAACGTTTGACAAAACTTCTTAAAATGAAATAAAGTGCTTGCAGGTTCTTTTATCATTGTTTATATTAATCGTCATCTTTCTAGGATTATTAACATTCAAGATATAAGACACATTTTGAACAATTTTGAACTTTCGGGAAAAAAGTGTACATTTTACTTAAGTTGTTTTATCAAAAGTCCATAAATTCTATTTCTCAATCAGAAACGGACTTTTCACCAAAAGATATATTTTTGTTTTACCAAAAAAATTATTTTTCACTAAAACCCAAATTAAAAAAATAATAATCTTTATCTTTTATATGAAAACCAAAATGGATTAAAGTGGCTTTATCTAACTAACCCTGAAAGTTTGCTGGACGATAGATTCCAGTTTTCAATCTTTTTTAAATCTAATAGATACTGACATGACTCTACTGTGGAAGTTTAATATTTTCTGGGACTTAATAATGAATGCTATTTAAAAAAATAGTCTTTTACATCTTTAGTTTTAGTTCTGATAGAAATTAACTACCCAGCAAAAACTTTTTGAGTTTCGTTAATGGTAACTACTTACTAAAGTAGTTTCTTGGTAATGAGAAGGAATTATTATTTGCCTACTCTGTATTACATAAATAAGTACTCAATAGTATAATAGCACAGTAATATTGCAATCACATGGATTAGTTGGCTAGAGCGCAGAATTAACAATCAGAAGGTTGCTGGTTCAACGGCATTCTGATGCTTTTAATTTTTTATAACGAAATGTCTAAAAACATATATTTATATTAAAAAAAGTTTTTGTCATTTAGAAAATTAAGTGCGAGATGGTTTATTGAATCAGACGTTAGTCATTAAAAACGAATGGTTAATTTGTGTCCAAGTTAAAGTCTCACTGACGACAAAAAATTTTTTTTATTTTTTATTTATTAATTTTTATTTTTATATTTGTTTAGGTACATATTCTTGAGTACCCCTAGAATCTAAAAATAACTACATGAATTTGTGGACGACTCGAACAAAAATAACTAGTCATTCAGGCAAAAAATAAGTAGTTTAGTTTTGTTTCCAATTACACCTGCTAGCTTACCAGGAAAGCAAAGTTTTTTCTAAATAGTTCTCATTTTTTTTTACTTTTTTTAAATAAAAATTTAATGCCTTAAATATTTTTTAACAAAATGCTAGCTTTCAACTTTTAGAAACAAATAATGACCCTGAAGTAAATACTTAATTATTAATTACGAAGTCTACCTATTATTATATTCTACATTCCATATATATACTTCACACTGTGTTGTCGAAAAAAAAATTAAAACACTATTTTTAAAATGGGAAAAAATAACTTCAAAGCTTTAAGTAAAGCAAAAATTTCCTTAGCTAAAGAAAACTGGCAACTCTGATCTTCACACATTTTTAATGAATATATGTAATATATTAAAATTTCTCTTTTGGATAATTTTTTTCTTGTATAAAAATTTTCCTTTGGTTTTTAACTTGTCTAATAAACAAAGGCACTTTAGGGGTCTCTTCATGCAAACAAATGCAATGACATAGACTCACATAAATACAACCACATACAAAGATAAATATGTATACAAAAACACTTATACTAATAAAAATTTTAAAAACCAAACTAAAAAAACAAACAATTACAATTTCACTTACTTATACATGTATATGTGTGCCATAACTTAACAAACAGCATACATATATGAGTATTTAAAACTAAATGTAAGTAAATGTAAGCATTTGAATACATGTATGCATGTGTCTGTATTTGAATACTTTACTCAAAAAATTTGTTCACAGATCCTTGTTGGACTAATAAATGTTTAGGTTTTCTTGCTACAACTGTTGTTGTTTATGTATTCTACTGCATTTAAGATATTATTACCATGAGTATGACTTTTTTGACTCTTTCTCTCTCTCTCTCCCTTTGGCCCAATGCTGTTTTCTTTACACTATTCTTTTAGTAGACATTCATTCACTCAAGAGGATTAGTTTAGTTAAAATAAATAGAAAGAAAAAACTAAGTAAAAACCTCTAAAACCAGAAGAGGACATCCTGTGGTAAGACGCTTCTGTGTACTCTAGAAGCTCGTATATGCAATGACAAAAAATATAATAGGAATATGGTAAAATATTTAACTTTGTTAGTAATTTTATAAGGAAAGCAAAAATCAAAAAAAAAAAAAAAGTTTTTGAGTGGTCACAGTGTAAATATATCCTATGATACAGGTTATCTAATTTAACAAAAAAGGACATGGGTTTTTGTTGGGTGTTGATAGCATTTTTTCAGGTAATTTTATTTAGTTAAAAATCTGTTAAAAGTTTATAATCAAAGACAAAATATAAGATTATTTATATTTATAATATATATTTTAACACACTTGATTTTATAAGACTTAATATAAACATTATATATGTATTTTATTATTAACCAAATATCCTCCATTGTTTATAATGTTAAGAAAATTATCTCTTATTTCCTTCACTTATCCCTAGCTCTGCTTTAAGTTTTCCCTGTGTAAGAAACCTTATATTTTAAAAAGTTTTTAAATTTACCAATTCTTAGAGCTACTCAAAATCAACATGTTGATATCTTTAGGGATTTTTTTGTAGGTAACAGTATTTATATAAATATGTACCAAACGCAGACATACACACACATGTACATATCTTTATATGTATATGTTTATATAGATGATTAAATAATTTTTAATTCCTCTTCTATATATACTCACTTTAGTAACTATTTTTATGAAAGTTTACTTGTAAAAACTAATGGAAAAATATTGTGTAACATATATATTTTCCTGCTCTGTAAATTAAATTTACAAAATGAACTTTACATACTAGTTTGTTGGTAGAACACTTAACCAAAGTACTATATATATATATGTGTGTTTGTGCATAAAGTGTTTATATATTTTGTTATACTCTAAGGATAATATTTACAAAAATTCTAAAGATTTTTATAAAAACTGTAAGAATAAAACTTATATACACGTATAGTAAAAATATATTTTTCATGTAATCATAATAACTTAAAATATGATGAAATTCAAGTATGATAAAATGTTATTTATATGGTAAAAGTAATAAAAGACACAAAAGGGAAAAGTGCACGTTAAGGTTGAGATTTTAGGAAAGGTTTAATATTATATTACAAAAGATTTAAAAAAACGTTCCTGAAAACTTTAAGACACATCGTTACATTATAGTCTTATATGTTTTTTTTTTTTTTATTTAATTGAAAACATTATTTGCAAACCTGTTGATGTCATAGTTAATGATGGTACAAGATAAAGTGGTATGTATTTTTATACTTAAAAGTTCTTGACAATTAAATATCATTGAAATGCTGTAGAAAAGCTAACTTTCAAATAATAAAAAAAAAACTGCCACAATAGGTGGTTGAAGTATTATCTGTTTGTTGGGATATTTTTGATGTACAGAAAAATTCTTTGGACACTCTTAAAGTATATCATTCGATTCAAAATCGCCTTCTAAGTCAATTTAACGATGTCTGCCTGTCCGCCTGGTCGGCTGGCTGTCTGTTCATATAAACTTTGTAAATAAATTACAAGTCACAATTTTAGAGATATCTTAATGAAATTTGCCACAAATAATTGTCTTGGCACAAAGATGAATCCGGATATGATTGATCAATTATTTCAGTTAGCCCCTACAAATGTCCCCCCGCATATTTTATGTTATATTTAAGCCGATTACATCACTTCACTAGTTACGTGAAACATAATTGCGAACTAAATTAGGCATAAAATGTGAGCGTGACATTCGATAAAACTTTAAAAAATCACAAGTTATGTAAAAATGTGTTCCCTAAGTAATTCAATACAAAAATAAGCACTAGAATTTGATATTAGTCAGTTACTGTAATGCCGCCAAAGTGGTTATTTCGATCACTGTGATGTGGTGTAATCTCATTAACTTTGCTATAAAAAACATTAGAAAAAAATTTATTGAAAATTAATTATAATAAGTAATAAAGTTCAACAGGAGGACTGGTGAACAGACAAAGTTAGTTCATCTTAGATTTCCTAAAATATATATGGGAAAAAACAAAAAAAACCTTAGAATTCGATTAATTTTTTTTTTTTTTTTTGACTTTTTTCCTGACACAATGCCAGCGCTCTGAATAAACAAATGGTATTGTAAAACTTATATGTTTACAAATAAATATTATAAACATGTCATGATATTTAAATACATCCTATAGTAGGAACTATAGTTTAGTCGATAGTCGAAACTACAGTTTAGTCTGTAGTTGAGACTATAAATTAGTCTAAAGACGGGACTACAGTTTATTCAATGGTCGAGACTATAGTTTAGTCTACTTGGAAGACTATAGTTAAGTCTATAATCGAGACTACAGTTTAGTCTATAGTAGAGAATATAGATTAGTCTTTAGACGACATAAATTTATTCTATAGTCGACACTATTATTGTTTAGTCTATAGTCTCAACTACAGTTTACATTTGAGACTATATATTAGTTTAAAGACGCGACTACAGTTTATTCTGTAGTCGAGACTATAATTCAGTCCACATGCAAGTCTGTAGTCCAGTCTGTAGATTAGTCTAAAGACAAAATTATGGTTTATTCTATAACCGAGACTATAGTTTTGTATATATTCGAGACTACAGTTTAGTTGAGATTATATGTTAGTCTAAAGACGATACTATATTTTATTCTATAGCCGAGACTATTGTTTAGCCTATAGTCGAGACTACAGTTTAGTAGTTGAGACTTTAGCCGTGTCCAGTCTATAGTTGATCTATAATCTAGTCTACAGTTGAGACTACAGTTTAGTCCATAGTCGAGAATATAGCCGAGACTATAGGTTTGTCCATATTCGAGACTATAGTATATTATCTAATCGAGACTATAGTCCAGTCTATAGATTAGAATTTAGTTTAAAATACGATTATTTTTTTTTATGAGATTGCGACAGGTTTCTCATCTTTTTTGGCATTTGCTTGTGATTTTTTCAAAATCTTAAATTTAATTTGGAGAGTTAACTTGACAACCAGAAACCTCCTGTTAAAATTTTTACTTTAAGCTATTTTGATTATGTTATTTGACGAAAGTTCATCATCGTTTTTAAGATCTATTTTTTATTTTTAAAAATATTTTCGGATTTTTAGTTATAAACTTTTTAAACCACGCAATAATCTATTTTAAAAATGATTTTATAACGTTAGCATTTTTGAGATGACGAAAATGCTTTTTTGTGAATAAATTTTACAAACTTCATATTTTTCAGACGCTCCTGATTTTAGGTTAAGTATTAGTAAAACTTTACCATTGCGGTGCATTTTGATGGGTTTAACGCCGCAGCTTGGATGTGCCCAAGCAAAATTCATTTAGATTAAAGTATCTCGTTTTTCGCCAAAAGTGAATTATTTTGACAGTTTTATTTTGACACAATTATTTTGACAGAACAAAATTTATATTTTAATGAGCAATTAAATACTTCAATAAGCTGCTACGATCATACGATGTTAAAGCCAAAAAAAAACTCAATTCACACAAACTGATTTTCTGAAAGTATTCCTGAGAGTATGTCTGCTACAAAACTCTACTTTTTTCTAAAATCACGTTATTTACTAGGGCACATTATGTGTCACAAACAAAACAGAATTACCTCGTTTATGTACATATGATATCAAATTGCATCACATACATTGACCAAAAAAAGTTTGAACTTGTGGGAAAAACTTAAAAAAACTACTTAATTTCAATCATATTTTTCTAAATTTTCAACTTTGAAGTACTAATAACGATAAAGACCAATGAACACAAAAATTTGCAATTTGATTGCTTACAGTGTTATCAATACAATGTTCTTAGCCATTTCGTCAAAAACAAAACCATGTTCGAAATTATTTTGATTTAAGATTTTTTTTTCTACCCATGACATTTGTACTAATACTAGATTTATTATACACGATTTAAGAATAAAAATTTAATTCTGTGCTAGCGGAGAGCTTCTCTCCGTACAAATCTGCAGGGCCTGATGGTATTATACCACGGATGCTGCAAAGTGCAAAGGTATACATCATACCCTGGCTACATAGGATCTTTAAACTCTGCCTAACCCTCAACTATGTTCCCAGGAACTGGAGAAGAGTAAAGGTAGTGTTCATTCCAAAAATCGGAAAAAGAAGTCATGAGAATGCAAAGGACCTCCGTCCGATTAGTCTCTCATCTTTTCAGCTGAAAACTCTGGAGAGACTCATTGATTTACATATAAGGCAGCGTCTAGAGGGTACAACTCGACTCTCAGGAAGTCAACATGCCTACATTAAGGGTCGCTCCACGGAGACGGCTCTTCATGAGGTCGTATTGAATTTAAACAATACGCTATGGCTACCTTTCTGGATATTGAAGGCGTCTTTAACAATGTCACGACTTTGGCGATACAGAGAGCTCTGTACGAACTAGGAGTTGATGATTATATCACCAACTGGCTGGTGTCAATGCTAGAGACAAGAATCGTCATTGCGAATTTAGGCAACAGTGTTAAGACCAAACAAGTTATGCGTGGAACTCCACAAGGGGGTGTGATTTCTCCGCTGTTGTGGCTTATTGTCATTAATACCATCCTGTGTAAATTGGAAGACATGGGAGTGAAAGTCGTGGCTTACGCGGACGATGTGGTGATACTAGTATCAGGACTGTTTCTGAACGTGATAAGTGATATCATGTCAACTGCTCTGGCTACACTCAGTGACTGGGCCAAAGAATGTGGACTAGGAGTGAATCCGGGCAAAACAGAGCTGGTACTTTTCACCACAAAGACCAAGATTCCGAGCTTCAGACTACCACGGTTAGAAAACTGTGAACTCACCTTGTCGGACAATGCGAAATACTTGGGCATTATTTTGGACTCTAAGCTTTCATGGAAACTGAACATTCGACATAGGGTTAGTAAGGCTACGGTAGCATACTACGCCTGTAGAAAGATGTTCAGTGTAAAATGGGGTCTGAGTCCAAAATTGACAAAATGGCTAGACACTGCAATAGTACGGCCCATTCTTGTATATGGATCTCTTGTGTGGTGGACCGCTACTAGCAAGAGGTATATGGTGGATCAGCTTTATAAGATACAAAGATCCGCTTCCATTGGCATTGCAGGTGCATTACGTACTAGTCCATCAGAAGCTCTGAACACTATATTGCACCTAACACCTATAGACCTATACATAATTGAATCATCAGTTAATAGTGCGATAAGATTATCTGTGACGAAAAGCTGGAGGTCAAGAACGTATGGGCACGCGAGGATATTAAATTTAATACCCTCGCAATTCAATAAATTTACCGACTATATGATTCCCCACATGGACTTCGGGAATACTATTAAAGTCCTATTCCTCACCAGGAGTGAATGGAGAAGGGGCAATCTTTTTGAACAATTTAGAACTAGGATATAAACTGACGGCTCAATGATGAACTGCGGTGTCGGCTCTGGTGTCTTCTCTGATGATCTTGGAATTAGACACTCATGTAGACTCCCTGACTAGGCAAGCGTATTCCAGGCGGAAATACTAGCGGTCAGAGAAGCGTGTAAACTAATTCGCGATAGAAATATTCAAGGGAATATTGGTTTATTTGTCGACAGTCAAGCGGCAATACTATCGCTCAAATCACCGAAAACTACCTCTATTCTAGTCAGACAGTGTAAAGAGGAACTGCTTGGACTAAGTCGACTGTATGACATTACTATAATCTGGGTTCCTGCGCATAGGGACTACTATGGTAATGAACAGGCAGACGAATTAGCCCGGGCAGGCTCTGCTATGAATGCCTCCTTATCGGTTTCTGTCGCAATCCCGTTGGGAACAGTCAAAAGCAGAATCCAAAAACACTTTCTAGAAAAGGCGAAAAATAGATGGCGAAATCTGGACAAATGTAGAGTCGCGAAAGAAACGTGTCCTACCTACAACGAGAAACGCTCAATGCAACTCATTGGCTACAAACGCAAAGACATCTCGAGACTAATAGCACTGTTTACAGGTCACTGGACGATCGGTAAACATGCAAGTAGACTTGGTCTCCCTTACAATGAATATTGTCGTAGTTGTGGCAATCGCGAGAAGGAGGAAACAGTTTTTCATCTTCTATGTGAATGCCCAGCCTTGAACGCAAGCAGACATAAATTTGTGGGAGGGCACCAATTAGACAACCTCTTTGAGATATCTGACACTAGACTCAGTGAAATCATTAAATATCTCAATGCTACAGGCTGGATCTAATTAATTTATGTTCTCATTGTTTCTTCCCTACATTTCTATCTCATTACAGACTCGACACAACTAATTCACCTGGCGAGTAGTGTGGTTCCATCAAAACGGACTCTAACGAGTCTATTTGATTGCCCGTAAGATTACGGGCTACCACGTAGATCAACCAACCAACCAGCTAGCGGAAGGCCATTCTGTGAAATAAAAAAAATAGTTACATACCATCGATTTTTTAAATGAATTTTTTAAAGAATCTTTAAACCCATATAACTTCGTAAATACGTATTTAAATGAAAAATGTGCCTTTAATTGTGATCACTAATATTTTTAACCAAACATTGTTTGTTTTTAATTTTTAGAAAATCTTTACCCTTATAATTTCGTAAATATGCGATTAAATAAGAAATGGGCCTTTATTTGTGATCAGTAGTATTTTTGACCAAAATCCGATTTTTTATATGAAATTTGTAAAAAATCTTTAAACCCATATAACTATGTAAATATGCATTTAAATGAGAAATGGGCTCTTATTTATGTTCACTAATATTTTTTTACCGAAAATCTATTTTTTACATGAAATTTATAAAAAATCCTTAAACCTTCATAACTTTTAAATATGAAATGGGCTTTTATATGTGATCACTTATGTTTTTGATCAAAAATCTATTTTTTTATGAAACAAAAATTGAAAGAATTTTCTTGAAGTCTTCTTTCATTTGAAATATATAAATATGAAAATATTTTTTAATAATTAGTAAATTATTTTTAAATATCATGAACTAAATTTATAAAACGATATAGTTTTATTTAAGTGCAAAATTCATTCTTTGCAGAGACCATAAGTGTTATAAGTTAAAAAAATAATAATAAATTTGTTCTGATTTTTATTTTTTCATACAAAAAATAAAATTACTTTTGATTTAAAGAAGAAAAAAATCAAAAATGCAAATCAGCTTGTGAGTTTTAAAATATAAATGAAAAATAAAAATCAGACAATGAATTTTGTGTTTTCGAATGAAAAGAAAAAATATTTTAAGATTTCTATTTTTGCTTTTAATTACACGATTTTTGTAATATCTTTATAAGATTTGGCATTAGATAAATCTAAAAAATATTTTAAAATATCTGTGCATCAATGACATTGAAGTTAACTTGAAGCGAAAGATTTAATATTGAATTAAAAATTCTAATTCTTGCAACCACAGTTTTACATTATCTTTCTTGCCTTGATATTTTTACTTCTTCAGATATACCTTAAAAATGTCTCTTTAATTAAAATTTTGCTAATTCCCTAGCTACCACTTTATGTTACTTGTAGCAGAACAAGCATCAATACATTTTTCTATGAGAATGTAGTCATATGGATCATGAATGCATTTCGCAATACCAATTTGAAAGTCATGCCTTTTATTTATCATTAACAAATAAATGACCAACATAGATTCATTAGCACATAAATCTGATAAATAACATTTATATATTAATTTAATACAATAATGTAGATAAATGTTAAACACTGTTATTTTATGCCACAAAAAATTAAAGATAATTATTTGATTTTTATTTCTTAATTAAAATTAAAAATCATAAACTGATTACTATTTTTTGTGAGAGAAAAAACACCACAACTTCAGTTTTATTTATAAATTGAAAGTTATTAAATAAAATAGCTTAAGTAACAAGTGCTATGCTGAACTCAGGATATTTTTAGCAAATTTCCATCATCTTGACTTTCTTGATCCAAAATTATGGAAATACTAATTATCTTTGGTTTCTGGTTATATGTTTCTTTCACAAATATAAAATTTAGATACATTTTATAAAAAATTTAAACCTACTTCTTGTAAAAAAAGAAAAATTTGCTATAAAAAAAGAGAAAATAAGAAAAAAAATTCTAAAAAAAAATTTCTTGAAAATTTGTGGAAAATTTTATATAGAAAGTTTATATAATATTTCCTATAAAAAAATTCTTTAAAGAAATCAAAAATTTTCTTAAAATAATAAATAAATAAGCAAATAAAAAAATCTATAATTTTATTGAAAATAAAAAAAAAAACAAAAATCCTATTGAAAAGAAATTTTTCCAGAAATTTTTCCAGAAAATTTAACGATATATAGAAAAATAACAACCAAATCTCTTCCAACAAAATTTTCAATTTTGAGACAAATCCCCTTGTCAAAACACTTTATCATACAATTATGAGTTGCTTCTAAAGAAAATAATCTGAAGAGGTTTATTCGGTTGACTTTTTGAAGAAATGAAAAAAAATGTATAAATCCGCAGTTTCCAAATGCATACCTTAATTTTAATAAAATTACACTGGTCTGCAAAGAAATTCTAATTTTATCAAAAATAGGAGGAATATGTAAATGAGTTTCGTTTTGAATTTGTTTAATTTTGATTTAAAGATTGATTAAGACGAACAGGTAAAATTTGTAACGTCTTCAGTTTCATATATCTGAACTGGTTTAAAATAATCTAATAGAAATTTAGATTTCTTTTCGAAAATAATAAAAAAATAATCTCCTATTTTTATATTTATAAAGGAGATTTCTAAATAAAGTTTAAAATTCATTGAAAATTATTCAGATTCTAAATTTTTAATATCATTGCAAAAATTATTTTATACTTTTTTTAATTGATTTATTTTTTTATAACTTTTTTAAAAAGACCCGGACTCCTAAAAGCATTTGCTTGAGGGCTTATTCGCCACATTTTCAGCCATTATTATATTATAATAAAGGAATACGACCAGGATCTACGCTACTATTTGCCACTTATTGTTATTTGAAAGTCAATTGCTAAACTCATCAATATTTGACTAATTGGCAAAATCAAAATCCCTAAATATTTTTCCAAGTTTTTGAAGCCTATACAGAAAAAAATTAATAAAAATAGTGCAATTAACACAGTTGTTTAATTTTACAACAAAATTTAATGAATATTTTCAAACAAAAATAAAATAAAATAAATAGTAAAAATAGAATTCAAATAAGTTTTTTTCTCATTTTAATTTTTAATTCATCAATCATCTATTTGAATAATTTAATAAATTTTTTAATTGGAAATTTTTTTCTATTTTTCATTTTTTACAGTTATTAGTAGTTGACATAATCATTTTGGTGATTAAATTTAAATTTTTATATTAAATGATTTATTTTGGTGATAAATGACTTTTGCTATCTTTTTTTTTCAGTAATTTTATTTATTGAATCTTCACAAAAGTTAAGTGAACTAACAATAATTAATCAAATCTTAAATCTAAATCTTAATATCTGTTTAGTTCAACCAACATCAGACTAAAAGCGATTTTAATGCATATGTTTAACTTAGGCTCAGTTCTGCGGTGTTTCTTCTTATCAATCAGATGTATCCATATATAATTCGTGCTGGTGGGTTAGGTTGCATTTCCAATCTTTTCAAGTATACTCCTGCATTTTCTTTTGTAACCTAATCTATATGTAAATTAATTTAATTTATATTGTCTAGAATTCAAAAATAAAGTCCAATTTACTATAAAACAATTCTCCATGCTTTCGCCAACATCAACATTTTAGTTAATAGGGTGTTAATCTGATGTTACTGATTATGTCATGTTCATTTAGTTTTGTTTGCAGATTTCTGTAGTTTAACACCAATATCAAAAAACTTAAATACTTTAAGGTATTATGTTTATGTTGAGAAATACTCTTACTTCTACTATTTCATATATACATATTTAGTACTTCGTAGTGCTTTTATGTGTTTTTGTAATTTAAAAACTGGATTTAAAACTCTTTAATGTTATTAATCAAGTCAAGGATTTTTCGAGTAGTTTTTTTGTGTGTGTGTTAGTGAATGAATGTTTTTAATTTTAACTGACACTGTCTCATTACATTGTTATTAATTCTTTTTTTTCAGCTCATTTTGCGTAAATTAAACTACAATGTATATTTGTGTGGAAGAAAAAAATTAAATGGCTTAAATACAAAAACACACACAGTTATACGCAAATAGCTGACTGTCAGTCATTTAGTTGTCATGATGTGTGTGGTTTGTTTGGTTGTATTGGGGTTTTGGTTAGTCTTTTTTTTCTGGTCAAACATATAATATTTAAGTTGGGTATTATTGTTTAGTGTCAAGGTTTGTTAAAGTAAAACTTAAAGTACCCTAAGTGATAATGATAAATTACAAATCCTTATTAATCAATATATGAGTAATTTCCAAAATTTTAATAAAAATATTTTCAGCATTTGTCTTTTCCTCTCACGAACATCGATATGTGGCTTTATTAAGGAATAGGTCCTGTCCTCTTTAATCATTTTCATCAATTCGCGCATTTTTGGAGATATAAAATAGAAACTTAAAAAAAAAGAAATCTTAAAAATACAGGTGTTGTTTTATAGCAACTAAAATAACGCAATTTTGTACAACTTCTCAAGTACTATCAGCACATTTCAAAAATTTTTAAATTAATTTTTTCAACAATTTCGTAAATAGCAAAAATATTTTTATAGGCTAAAAATCTATAAAATATTGAGTAATAATAGACGTATTTTGGGATATACTGCTGAAAAACTCAAATGAACACCAATACTGGTTTGAAACTATAGTCGTTAAAACCTTACTGCTCATAATAATTTCCTTACTAAAAGCACGATTGTTATTTCTTAGAAAAAAACTTTTTGTTTTTCGGTAATGGCAACTACTTATTAAAGTAGTTTCTCGGTAATGAAGCGTCATTATTATTTGCTTACTCTGTATTACATAAATAAGTACTCAATAGTATAATAGCACTAGAGCTTTGGATTAGCAACCAGAGGGTTGTTGGTTCAACCCCATGCTGATGCTGTTTTTTATAACAAAATGTATAAAGAGATATTTTATACTAAAAGGTATTTGTCACTTAGAAAATTAGGTGCGAGATGGTGTTCTGAGTGAGACGTTAGTCATTAAAAACGAATGGTTAATTTGTGTCTAAGTTCAAATCTCACTGATGGCAAAATTTTTGTTTATTTTTATTTTCGTTTGGGTACATATTTTTGAGTACAAATACAGTCAAGAAGTAACTACATGAATTTGCGGACAACTCGAACAAAAATAACTAGTTATTCAGACAAAAAATAAATAGTTATTTTTGTTTCCAATTATAACTGTTGGCTTACCAGGAAAGCAAAGTTTTTGCTGAGTTACTGTGTGAAAAAGACTCTTTTCCTTATCACAGTTTCTCTTGGAAGCTCTAAAATCCATTTCTTTCAATTTCTATTTTATTTCTGCATTGTAAGTGCGGTTCAGTAATGATTACATTACACTTTTAATAATTTTACGCGAGGAGGCTTAATCTTAAATCATCATACATTTATAGTTTTTCTATTTAAAAATGAGCCGTCTAGAACCAACAGAAATGGAATTTGATTATTCTCCGAATAACTGTGATAAGGAGAAGTATATTTTGCACACAGTTAATAGCTTACGATATTTTATTTTTGGAAGCTTAATGCAATTAGGTAAGAAATATCCCAGCAAAAAACGTTGCTTGCTCGGATGCAATAACAACTAATGGAAGCAATAGATTGCTTACATAATTGCATATAGCTTTCAATAATGCAATGACGTAAGTTATTGACTGAGTGTGAAAGAGACTCTACCTTATCATAGCGCTTTGGAGAAGCACTAAAATCCTCATCTATTACTTCTAGACAGATCAACTCGAACAAAAATCACGTATTTTTACAAATTTATGTATTTTTACAATTTTAGAATTTATAATATATGCATTACTAAAGCGCATTTATAATGCATGATTTTTGTTTGATATGAGCTCCTTAGAAGCAATGGAAATGGAAATGTTAAGGAAGAGTGTCTTTTGCACTCAGTCAATAATTTACGCTATTGCATTCTTGGAAGCCTTGTGGAAGCTGTATGCAATTAAGTAAGCAATCTACTGTTTTCATCAGTTGTTATTGCTTCCAAGTAAGAAACAGACTTTTGCTGGGTTACTTCTTCCAGGCATCAATTTTAATCGTTAAATTCTTTATACCAACACCCAAATAATTACCGAAAAATTAACATTCTTTTAAAAATGTAGTTAAAACTGAAATTAAAAATTAAATTTCATAATTTAAATAATAATGATAATAATAACAAATAAATTAATTAAAAGTTATATTCTTAAACAAAATAGTGTTCTGGAATTTTTTTGTTTGTAGTGTATTAAAATTTCGTCTAAACTAGATGCATTACTTAATATTCATTTTTTATCCTACTTACACTAAATGTCACTGTTAACCATTTTTAGCTCTTCATCCTCATCATCGTCGTCATTATCGTCAACTGCAATTAATTTAAAATACCACAGGCAGTTAACACACAACGATAATCATGCATAAAATACAGTTTATCACTCGTTTAATTTGTCGTTAAATCCCATTCTCTGTTCAGAAATACACTGGCCATATTCAATGAATCAATTTTAAATATCATCTGCAACAGAAGTAAAAAAAGGAGCAGTCATCATATTATGCTCACAAATAAAAATTATTTATGTATTATAGTTAGGGAAAAATTATTTTTGAGAAGTGTTTTTTTTCATAATTTCTCACAATTAATTTTTCTGAAGTTTTGCATTTATTTATTAATAATATTTATTTTTACGTTTTTACTTATATTTACTTGTATTACATTATAGTTTATGAGATTGTTTTAAAGTGATGATAATATTAAGGTGAGATTACTGAGCACGAAATCATAGAATTTTGTTTGTCATATTACAACAAAAAATTAAATAACCTTTAGATGAGTTGTGTAAATGACTACTGTTATAATAATTAAAGTATAGATAGATATCAGTATCAAAAAAAAAAAAAAAAAAAAAAAATTACATGTAATTTCATGTCAAGCAAAAACTTTTTCTTCACTACAAAAGCTGTAACATCAACAAGTAATTACCTTAACAGCAGATATTGACGCGTTTTCATATACATGTAGGAAATGAGCGGAAAGGTAGGAGAAGATCACCTAGGTTGACAATTTATGGATTGACTTTTAGTGAGTTGGGTTTAAGATGCAAGGAACATGACGGAAGCGGGACAGGGATATAAAAGACCGACGTTACGAACAGAGAATTATTAAGTGTCAAAGAGATCAAGTGACAAAGGATCAATTGTCAAAGAAAAAAAGTGCTAAAGGATCATCAAGTATCTTAAGCTTGTTGAAGCGATCGTTTAATTTCTTATTTTAATAACGTTAACTTTAAGTTTTGAAATGTCTAAATATTGTATATAAATAAATATTATAGTGAATTGAGAGTGCAGTTGTGTTTTATATTGAAGAGGAAAGAAATAAACAAAGATTAAAAGTAGGTAAAGTGTAAGCGAAAATACTTTAAAACTACTATTGGGCGCTCGTCCGAGAAGATCTCACTGAGACAGTGTATTCAATAAAATACCCTTACAAAACTACATACATATAAATTTTAAAAATGGAGAAGTTCTACGTACAACTATAGTATAAATTGGAATAGTTAAAAAAATTCTAAATTTTGACATTTCCCACAAATTTGTATTCCTAAGCTATTGGTATTTCTAGGACTATGATTAATAATTATATTTTAGGAGCAAAGACTTTTTTATAAAAACAATCAGTTTTACAATCAGTTTTTAAAAGTCTGTAAAGTAATTTCGTAACACGCGCATATCAAATGTTGTTGAATTTTGGAAAATAAAATATAAATTTATTATATTTTTTTTTCAAGCATACAGGTGTTATGAATAAAACATATTAATCATACGCAACACTGTCCAAGAGTGACAATATTCTTTATATATTATATCGTAAATAAAAAATATGCTTAATTTTTTCATAAATAATAACAAAAACTATCATAAGTATTTATACTAAAAGAGTTTTTTTAAATAAGTTAATTTTAGAAAATTTTCAAAAATGTTGATTTAAAACCTTTAAAGCAAAAAAGTTTACATTAAATGATATATGTAATATTAAAATAAAAGAAATTAAAAACATATTCTAACCTTTTTGTATATTTTAGCAAACTTTCGGAATTTTACGTTTTTAATACATAATTACGCATAAAAATATATCATTGGGAAAACGAAAGGGTATAAAATACCCTTTAATTTTAAATTATACCGAAAAGCCCATTTTGTTGTAAGATCCTACACTTAAGATAACAAAGCTTCAAAAATGTTAAGCCAATAGTCCAATCAAGTTGGACACTTAAATTATAATTAAATTTTAATTTTTATATTAATTTAAAAAAATTAATATAAGCTAATTATTCTCAGTGTATGCTACTGAGAACAAAATAATCTGGTAATGCCACAAGTTAATTTTCTCCAAAGAAAAGTAATGTTATAGGTTTTCGTTAAAAGGCCGATGGGTTGATGAAAACCCAAAAGAAAAACGATTGACCTTCTAATTGTAAAACTTCACTTATCATCTGGCGGTCGTGCACTTAACACCTTACCATCTTACACTTGGCACTTAACCTACTATCTTTAACTTATCATCTTATACTTGGCACTTAACCACTTACCATCTTTAACTTAGCATCTTTAACTTACCATCTTAAACTTACCAACATACCATCTTAAACTTAGCAACTCATCATCTTACCATCGAGCCGTCACGATCAACCTAAATAATATTTCCTTAACAATAATCATTCATCATATTTACCTTAATATAATACCTACTATATCTAAGAAATATTGTGAAATAAAGTACTGAAGGTTAACCGAAAATAAAAGAAGACTTACCTTAAGATATTGTTGTAACTAGAACCAGTGACACCACTAATTGAAACCCCCTATTTTCTTTATTCCCAAAACCCCCCTAAATTATAATTACTCTTATCATATATATATATATATATATATATATATATGGGCCATTATCAAAAATTTTTAACCTGGCTGAAATATAAGTAATTATAATAATGAAATATAATAAGTTTTGCGGTAATACTAATTTCAATAAACGGGTTAGAGATCTGAACTTACAAGACTTGAAAATAATTTTGTTCACCAAAGGATTCATTTTATAATCATCATTGTTGTTCAAAGTTAAAAAATTTAGAAAAAGGGCTAAAAATTACTTAACTTTTTCCTATTCTACACCTTTTGTTCGCGCGTTTAGAATTTTCGATTTAGTTCGATCTTATATAAATTAATCGGACTTAATGGATAAATTTTGCACCTTCCTTGTTGTTTTACAGACTTTTAACTGTTAAATGCAGGGTTACCGAATTTTAGTGACAAAATTATTTTAATTGCTTGGTTTTTTTGGGGGATCTGTGCTCCCCGCAACGGAATACAAACATTGAAATAAGTGCTGGGACCTGTTTCTATTGCTTGTATTTTTCACTATATCTCCTCAATGTGCCCGAAATAGTCAACATGGTGAATAGTCTGAAAATTACATAAATCTTTTTTTTTTTTTTGTATTTTTATACAGCAAATTGCAATTTGCGCAAATCTTGGATACATAGATATAAAAACGGTGATAGTTGAAAATAGACTTTGCTGAGGCACATTGTGCGTACAGCATGAAATTAACTATAATTGGCATAAATAGTTGGTGTTGCTAATGCTTAACAGAAATGAGGACGCGCATCAAAAAATTTCGAAACATATAAATTTTATGGTTCAAAAAAATTTTCTTGGGTTATAAAAGGATCACAATATTAAATAGCATTTATTGATAATAAACTTATATTCGATCCGAATTTTTTGCAAAATTCTTAATTCGCTATTATTGTTATAAAAATTTTATTATAATTTTTGCTAGGAACCAATAAAATATGACGCACTAATATCATCAAACACTGAAAATATCATAAATTTTATTTGAATAACTTAGTTTTGATATTACGCGTAAATTTTACATTAATTATACATAAACTTCTTGTTTGTAAATATTTTTATATGTTCAGCTTGAAGTTGTTATAACTTTCACGCCACCTGCACGAAATGATGAAAGCAAACTGATTCTATATGCATTTGAGTCACTTTGGATTTTAATGTGCCATCAAAAAAAAAATTTTTTTTTTTTTTTTTGAAGGCTTAAAATCAAAAACTTTGATAATGGCTCATATTTTTTAATATTAAGATTTGCTTAAAATAAATTCATAAATTCAATATTGATTTTTTAACCTATCAAATCATGATAAAATAATTTTGATACATTTAATATGATATGTTATTATTTTTTTTTTCTATGATTTTATGTTTTCTAGCAGAAATAAGAGTTATTTTGTGATTTTAAATTTCTTAATAATATAAAGGCTATTTTACAATTTTTCTTATATTTAAAAATAGTATTGTTAAACGCAAAGAAATTGCATAAAAATAATGAAAAAACACCAAATCGGAGAGAACGCCAAAATTAAAAAAAAAAACGCTGATACGAGAAATGCCAAAAAGAAAAAATTACCAAATCACCAAAAGTAATCTCTTAAATGAAAAACAAAACACCAATATGGAAAAAATCGCCCAAATGAAAAACGCTAAAAATTTAACAAACACAAAATTTACTTAGAAGGAATATAAACAAGTTGCAATTTTTAACTATTTGCCTATTAAGAAAAGTATGGGCAAGATTAAATTTTTTATTATCAGCATTTATTTTGTCAAAATAATACATGTATTTTTTAGTCCGGTTTGTAGCAAATATTATTAGCATTTATTACGACATGTGCCCACAAAAAGTAAGCACAAACATACATGCAATTTTAAATGTATCATTTCACATTGTGACACTTACAGAATTATAAATAAATATACTTAAGGCATTTATATACCGTTACATACTTTTTTGACAAATACACAAAAATACACATACATAAGTTAATTTATAGAACAATTGTATTTTTTTGTGTGCTCTTTTTTTCTGTTTATTAATTAAAAATCATTTATATGACATGTCATGTCATTACAATGATTGAATAGTTAAATGTTTGTGTTTATCAAGTGTTAAAATTGTGCAAATATACACATATGTATAAACTCATGGCGAAATAAAACAGGTGGTAGCAATTCTATAAAAATAATTATACGGAGAATTAATTATTTTTTTCTACATGTATTTTGACACTTCAGCGGGTAAACAAAAATTGTGCTTATATTGAGTTGGACATCTTGAAATACTAAAATATATAATCAGCTAATTAAGTGAGGTCACCTGTTTAAATTCGCCTTGGTATAGACTCATGAACTCTTATATATTTATTATATTTTCACTTTTACGTCGACTCTATACTAGAGAAATTTTTATAAAGACAAACGTCAAATTTTTGTCTAAATTGCAGATAATTTTTTATCTCTGTCAATTATAGGGGAAAACGTATATGATAATAAACTATGTAAAAAGTAGCAGCAAAAATCAAAATGGAGTATTTTCTCAAGCAACGTCAAGATAAAGTTTTCAGTTTTCAGCGCTAACAATTTTGTTTAAATGCTGCATTAACACTGACAAATTCAGTCTAAATTAGGCGCAAATTTATAGTGATAAAAATTTGACGTTTGTCTTGATAAAAATTTCTCTAGTATAAACTCGACGTTATTGTTGTCATTGTTAAATCTGTTTATTTGTACAAGTGTGTTAATGTGTATGTAAGTGCTTTCGTGCAATTATTGTTTAAAATTGCATTTGTCATACAAGAATAATTTGAAGGCGTAAAATGTATTAAAATTAATTGTCGAAATTTTGATTGATTTTAAATGTTTAATTATAAATAATAGCAAAAAAATAAAATAAATTTATTGCATGATAATGTTAAATTAATATTTATAAAATTACATTAATTGTAGTAGTCATAAAGAATTTTAAAGTAATGCTGACGAATATGACATTTATGTTTATTAGATATTTCTATTTTATAACATTTTTTGGTAATTTTAAACTTCTATATTATTTTTTAATGTAACACAACATTTGATTAATTAAAAAGCAAAATAAAATATTAAGTATTATAAAATATTTAAAAAAAATCTAATAAAATTTAAAAATTGTTCATTTTTATAAATCGTAAAAAATAGACACGAAGATTAAAGTTTCTTTTCTTCCTTGATCAGCAGGATATTTTACAAATAAAAAACCTATATTCTATAAAAATCAATGCATTAATCTTGATAATTTACAAAAACAACAATAATAATACGAGTCAGGAAAATAGTATTTTTTAATAATATATCACAATTTAATTATAAATAAAGTCAACATTTATTTTAATGAAGTATAGCTTATTTTATTTGTAACATATCTGATTTTATATGTAAAAAAAGCAACAATTTTGGCCGTTTTCACTTTTTATGATTAAAAGAAAACAAATTCAAATTTCACAATTTTGTTTAATAACTGATAATATAAAAATATTTGTTTGCAGATGTTAGATTACACGAAGAGTTCCAAAGAGGTGATATAGGTTCCCATGGGTTCTTTGCATCGTTTATTAAGAGGCATGGTTAATCAAAGAGCTTTAAAAAGAGATGAGTTTATTACCCCGAAACTTACTAACCATTTATTTCAAACTCCTGGTGAGATAAGTGACTTTAAAAGGAAGTATTTTTATTTAAAAATGTTTTTTATTTAGGTTTCTCCTTTGGCTTGGCGATTAACATACAGCGAGGCCGTGAACATGGCATACCTCCTTATACCCATTGGCGTATCCCCTGTGGCTTAACACTAATTAATACATGGGAAGAATTTGCCACTGTTGTGGGTCCTGGATCTGCCAGACGCATTAGTCATGCTTATTACAGTGTTCATGATATTGATTTGTACGTGGGAGGTATAGCCGAAAGGCCCGTTGTGGGTGGTATGGTAGGACCCACCTTTGCCTATATAATAGCTCAACAATTTAGTAATTTATGCAGAGGAGATAGATTTTGGTATGAAAATGCTGGTTTCGAAAGTTCCTTTACACCAGCTCAACTTCATTCTATATGAAAGGTATCATTAGCAACTGTTTTATGTAGAGTTGTGGGAGGAGGAACTTTCCAACCACACATTTTCCTACCACCCCAATTTACCAATAACGAACGCTTACCCTGCGGTGTAGCGCCCTTAGGGGATTTCGACATCAGCCCTTGGCTGGAACAAGATCTCTTTGCTTCTCTCACTATAGCTCACACAGCTTTACAACAACCACCACCACCGACATTTAAACATCAACGTGTACCGGTCCGTATAGTTGATATAATACAAATGGAAACCAAATCACCAGAAAATACAGACACTCCTCTTAGTAACAACAAAGTGGGATTCTCTAATCGTATTCCAACCACGAACATAGACAAAGACCTACCACCAACCACGATAAATCGAATGCAACAATTAGAATTCATACCAAATTCCACAAATAGTTTTCTTATCATACCAAACTCCTCAAAAATCAATGACAAATTGGACTTGAAGAAAAAAAGGTTCGCCAGGACTTGTTACTAAACAAAAACGTGTACCGGGTGTCAACAACAAATTGGACAAAAATACTCATAAGGGAGGTAATAGACATGAATACAACACGACGACCGATTATAATAAACAATATACCTATAAAACTAAGAAATGCTGGCAACATCAGAGACAAAACAAAAACTAAACCTATAGATAAGGAAAATGAGGCAGAAGCAAGGACAGTTAATACGGAAATTGTTACAGACAAAACATATAATGAAGAGAAAAAGAAGGACGGAAGTAAAACTGGGAAAGAAAATTTGAAATTGAAAGCAAGAGAAGCTCAAAATCCAGAATTGAAATGAATGCTTTGAAAACTGAAACAAAACCTAAAGAAATCTCAAAGAAGGGCCCGCATTTGCCATAGAAAATGAATGGACTGAGGAAAATATAAAAACAACAACTGAAAACACAAAGCTTTTGAAAGAAAACACAGACATTACGAACAACAGATAACATATGGAACTAAGACACACAAAATGAACTCCGAACTCTGAAGACACCTTAAAACCCACCAATATACAAACTCTCATCTTAGAAACCGACAAACAAACTGAAGTAATCAATAAAATCTTTACTATTACTAAAAATTTCCAAAACTCTGAACTGAAAAATGTCAGACAAACTAAAACACAAATTAAAACTGACAAATTTAAACAACTTAAACAAAGGAAATATTACTTCTATCTCAACTAATAACAATCGAACTTTAACAAAAAATTACCTAAAACTGGTCACACCACTGTACGAACTGTTGAACTAAGACAATACCAAAACAGACCCTCCTTTACTAAAAACCCTCATAAAGTTATAGTATATACGGTAAATGAAGATAATCAATGCGAAATTGAAATAAACATAAGACAGGCAAATAAAAGTCCCAAACCTCAGCAAAGTACTTCTTTTACAGGAGACTATACAAATGGCTATAAGCCCAACCATATTGGCCGTTATACCAGCTATCAGACTATACCAATTTACGCCTACTACCAACCAGCACCGACACAAATTTCTACATTGATACAAAATCAAAGAACCAAACCACCCACCATTATTTGTTAATGAACATGAAGTACATACGACCACAAGACAGCCAGGTTTCCTACAAAGTATCAAAATATAAAACCGCCCTCTATGTTACCATTGCCAGCAAGTTCTTTTAGCTTCAGTCACGCTCAAGAGGAGACAGCGGGTATTGTGCAAGCTTCAAGTGGTTCTATAAGTAATGACAATTTTGGCTCTATAGCAGGATTTGATAGTGCTAATGGGGCAGACATTACATTCAATTTTAATATACGACCTAAGCTAGGTAAATATCAAAATAGTGGACCCACCAACAATGAAGGAAATTATGGTTTAACTTTACCTCCCTATAGTCCCTGGTATGCATAAAATCCAGAATACTCTAATTTATCCCAAGCATCAGGGGAACATATTTCCCCTTACGATCTTCCCTATAGAGAAAATGTTAACATTTTATTTGTGATATATCCGTTTACATGATCAGAAGAAAAATCCAAAATATTTTCAAATTTTTTAAGATTTATTATTTTACAAAAATTTTGAAATTCTGTAAGAAATTTCGAAATTTTGAACCCAACTATTTTAATAGCCCTGAAACTATTCCTTTTATTTAATGAAACGCTAAACAATTTTTTTGAAGACATTTTTGAAGACATTAAAATATTCATTTCAAAAAATTCTTATAAACTTTAAAAATTTTTAAATTCAGAAAATCGGCAAAAAACAAAAACGATGAAAAATGTTTCTTTTTCTCCTTGATCTTATAGCTGAATATGTTATAAATAAAATAACCTATATTTTGTAAAAATTAATGCATTAATATTGACTATTTACAAAAACAACAAAAACATTTCAATATAATTCTGAAAAATCATATGTTTTAAGAATATATCATAACATAATTACAAATAAACCCAGCATTTATACAACGATTTCAATTAAATGGAGCATATGTTATTCGCAATATATCTCGTTTTATAATCGAGAAGAAAAAGGCAAAATTTTAGCAGTTTTTGATTTTTAACGATTTTTTGAAAACAAAAATTTTAGAACAAATTTTATTATTTTTTAACAAATAATTTTTTAAATATCTTAAACTATACTTATGCAACGAACGATTTTAATGAAATATAAATCATTATATTTTTAACATAGCTGGTTTTAAAACTAAGAAGAAAAAGCTAAAAACTTTGTCCATTTTTGATTTTTTACGATTTTTTTTAACAAAATTTTATAATTTTTTAAAAAAGTTTATTATTTTAAACACAATTTTTTTAATAATTTTTTTTTCTAAATTGTTTAAATATATCTGGTTTTATAATGAAAAGGAAACAGCAACAATTTTGGCCGTTTTTGATTTTAAAAAATTGTTTAAATAAAAATTTTGTAATTTATTTTATTTTTAACATAATTTTTTATTATCTTGAACTAAGGTATGCGTTCAAATAAAATATAACATATTTTTTGAATAAAAGATGAACGCTGTTAATTAGGTCAACTGCATGTAGCATTTCTTCTCTAGATTTTTCTGATATACCGCTTTATATAAAAGTGAATTGCTAACTAGATTATTTTTAAATTTTTTAGATTTAACTTCTGAAAAAATGTTCAGTACTTTTAAGAAATTTTACAAGAATTTAAAATTAATAATCATAATTGAGCACGTTAAATTCGCTTTGATCTCTATGGGACTAAAATAACATTCCCAATTCTGGGTGCTTCTACTGTAACGACAAAATTTTAAATCTGGCCAGAAAAATGTTTAAAAAAATCAATGTCTTTTCCATCATACTCTTCGTTAAATTTATTCGAGTTTATGCAGAATAAAGAAGTACAACCATCATATTGTTCTTGTCTCATTTTGAGTAAACTTGTCATTCGACAAATTGTTTCGTAAATTTTTCAGTTGGATACTAGTCGGAACAATTTTTTCATTATTCGGTATACAAAACTTATGACTTGGAACATGAGAAATGTGAGCAATAACGTATTTTTTTCCACGCTAATACAAAATATTAAAAACATTTTTATCATTTATTATTTTTTTTTATTTTATTATTGGGGTGCTTTGACTATTCTTTGCCTCAGGGTTCACCTCAAATTTGTTATTTAAATTTTTTAGCTTTGATTGACTAAAGCTTAGGCATAGCTTTAACATAGCTAATATTTGATATTGAAGAAATTAATGCAAAGTGCCATTATGCAGCCGAACATGGTAGGCATAGCTCCTGAATTATAACACTTTTGCCAAAATTTACTCAATCAATATTTTTTTTAGTAAGTTAAAAAAAGCTTAAAAAAATTAAAATTTTATTTTGTACATTTTTCTTTGACTGCGGAAAAACGACCGGATTTTAAGAATTCGATCTGATGTTAAATGTGACATGTCTGTAAAAGATATTGTAATCAAGAAAGATCAAATAACGGCAGTAAGTTATTATAATAAAGAAGAAAAACCTAAAATGTTTGCCTTTTTAGATTTTTTTAAATTTTTTAAAGAAGAAAAATTTTATTACTTTAATCACAACTATTTTGATATCACTGAAACTAATGAACATATCAAAAAATAATATGTACTTAAATTAGAGCTAATTGGAATTAAAACTTTTTGGTATTTTGACATACTTAATCTGATAATTTTTTTTTTTTTTTTTATTTTCTAACATAATAGCTTATCTTTAGTTAAGTTATAAGTTCCAAAACATTACTCACTCATATATTTTTCTAATCTTATTAAACCTGTTAATAATTATTTAACACATTAATATAAAATTAAATTTATAAGATTTTAAAATCTCTTCATCATTGTCTAATCCCAAATATTTATTCAACCTTATAAAATATATATTAGTGATTATTATTATGGACAAAATTTATTAAAATTGATTACATTTTTCAAATACCTAAATTTATTGGATCTTTTAGAAATTATAAATAAAATTGCTAACAAATAACCTTGCTGTAAAATGCCCTCCTTTCCTCACTCAACCACTATTCTACACTAAACAAAACTAATAACTTCTTACTTGTAATAAAATGTGTTCGCTAAAAAAAATATTATAACAAAAATATGAAACATGACAAACATTTTGTCTTGAAATTTTGCACCATGGAAAGTTACATACGATAAAAAAAAAAACTAATAACAACTTAAGATAAATCACGTCTTTCTAAAATAAAAAGCAAAAATGAAAAAAGATGAAAAACAGCAAAATAATAAGATCTATATGAATGAGCAAAAATGAACAAACAAAAAATTGAACGTAATGTTGGCAACTTGCAGTGAATGCAGTGATGGCTGAGGTTACTTGCTTGTATGATTTAGTTATTTTTCATTTTTCTCTTGCCATTTCTTTTGCCCCTTCCCTCCCCCCATCCTTTTCTTTAAATACTTACTTATATTACAATTACACTTTCTCCCCTTAATATTCATGCATGCATTTTCATGCATGCATACAAAAAAATATTTATACAATATGAATGTGTTTAAATAAATATGTAAGTTAATAAGTGTTTACTTGTAAGTGAACTTGTGTACATATGTTTTATATTTGTATGTATATGTACTCATATTGTATGCGTATTATATTACCAAGATATAGTAAACTGTAACTAAAAAATAAAAACAATGAAAAGAAAAAAAACTTAAATTAAAATTAAATTTTATTTTCGTACTTGTATATGTTGGTGTTTGTAGTTGTCTTAAGTTTTTTTATTTTATCATTTATCATCAAAATAGGAAGCATATTTATTTTATCGTTGTATAATAAACAAAATAATCTTAATTTTTCAAATAATTGTGTGAAAATATAAAACTAGAAATAGTTTTAAAGTTGTAGTAACTTCTCTTATCAACTATGTCAACTTTATACTGAACTTTATCTCAAAAAAGTTATCTTGATTCTGAAAATTGCATACAATTTTATTCCCTAAATGGAGGTGCGAGAAACCGAAATTATTGATACATGATATATTTTTTTTGTATTTTTCGGCATATGTATATAATTATGCCAAGATGTATTCTACAGATACCTTTCATTTGGACGGAGAAAAGTCTACTAATGCTTCTTACAATCTATCAATGCAAAGAACCACACGCAAATTGTAAAGTTTTTATTAAGCCTTGTTTTGCTGTCGTTGGCGATGTAATGAATCGATCTGTCAAATAACTGAAAAAAAATACATAATAATAATTGATGGCCTGCAGTGTAATCAAACAAGTAACGTTTCTAATTTAAGCCAATTTTTAATTTATTGCAGATTGATTGCAGAAAGTGAAATAAAAGAAAAATAAGCATTTGTCTACCACTTCCAAAGGTATATAGATATAGAAGCAGTAATTATAGGTTCGCGATCAGGTTTTTTAAATCACTTATATCTCATTGTGTAGTTCAGTACTTACAGGGAAAACCTAACCTGATATATATATATATATATATATATATATATATATATATATATAAGTGCTCTTCAAATTACTCTAGATGCAGTAAATTTTATAAAAACTAGTGCCTTAAGAAATAGAATTCACAAAGCCCTATGTGTTGATTTAAAAGCAAAACATAAGAAATATTACTTCATACCGATGTCCATTGGATTTCAAAAGAAAATATGCTCATGAGTTTATACGAATTAAAGGCAGAAGTAAACATTTTGATTTATACAAAAATAAAGATCTTTATAAAAAAAAAATACAGAAAACAATTTTTTACTTTGCTTATATCTCTAAATATTTCATATCATTAACCAATTCCAACATTAAAGTACAAGGCAGAGAAGTGAGTACATTAATTGAACTGCTTTATTTAGAAAAAGACTTTTTCAATCCCCTCATTTCCACTACTGAATCTCATTTCCACTACTGAATGATATCTTGGATTCATCTAATGTTCAAAAAGAATATGCATATGAAAAGTATAATACACTTGGATTAACTTTACAATGAATTTTCCCGATATTATGTGGAGCTTAAAACCAATTCTTGACAAACCATTCGTAATCCATTCAACATTGCTCTTGACAACATATAACGTAACGGATAATTTTCAAGAATAAGCAACAATTTGTTTGCCAAAGCTCACTTTGAAACTATGTTGGCTGAATATTTTTGGTTAAAATATTAAAAAGTTCACATGATAATTGGAAATGAAACGTTAAAACTTTTACCCTATAGTTCATCCAAATTTAGATCACATTTGGATGTGGAAATTGAAGTAAGTTATGCTTTATATTTAAAATATAAATGAATTTTCGTAGAGCAATTTTATTTCAAATAAATAGCTTTTGAGTTTTAACTATTTTTCATTTCTACTATACTAAAAATTAAAATGTGCCAAGGGGTCAGCGAAAAAATAAAAATTTACAAAAGGGAGCCCTTACACTAGAGAATAATCTAATAAAGATTTATGAAATTTGCTATGATTATACAAATTGGTATAATAAGATAGCAAAGAAATTTAGAAAAACAGCCGGCTAAATAAATAACACGCCTCCATATATACGAAAATTTTAAAAGGAGAGAGTTTTAAAAATTTTAAATGAAAATTTATTTTTAAAAACTACTAAATAGCTACATCTTCCCAAATAACTCTCGTATTACTATTCGTATAACTAGAGATATTAATTGCTTCTAAAAAAAATATAATATCGAATAAAAAAAACATATAATGACTTTAAATTAAATAACTAAAAGCTACACAGAAAAAATTTAAAATGAATTTCAATTACGAAATTGCTTATATTAATAAAATTTTTATTTGATTTTGCTCCAATCAAGAAACTAATTGATTTTTTTCAATAATTTTAATTAAAATTCTAATTAATCAGTTACGTGCGTAATTGAATTTTGACCTAAATTCAACTAAAATTTTAATTGAACTAGCTAAAAAAATTAATCAAGTTTTAAATATTGTAATTATGATTTTTATTTCAAATTTATAGTTATACAAATAGTATACTTTATAGTCATTCAAATAGTACATACAAAAATGAAAATATGAAAACTATTTAACAATAAAACTTTTATTATACACTATAAAAAAACGCATGTAAAATTACTACAATAATATAAAATATACATTAAATGTAGTATTTGGAATAATAGTAAACATGTTTATAACATCATCCAAATTACCTGAAGAATTCTCTTTGATATTAAAAAGGTCAAAGAGTGGACGAATTAAAATGGTCTAAACCAATATCTTTAACTAGTTAGGATCTTAATTAAAACAGTGAATAGTCAAACAACATCTGAGACACCAGAGATTTTAATTTAATAAAAAATCTTTACGCACGTATATATGTATACACATTTTACTTGTAATTAATCGCAATTTAACTGTACATTTTGTCACTGTTTTTTTAAACACAAAATATGCAAACATAAATAAAAATAATATATTGCTAAATATTTTTAAGCACATAAATAGATAATTATACACACTGTGTGTGTGTTTTTTTTTTATACTATCTATGTATATATTTTATTCTAAGCACAATATGTATATTCACCCCATTTATAGTAGGAATCAGGTTACCTACTATAAATATAGTAAATTTACAGGAAAATTTATTTGACTACATGTAAATGAAAAATACATATGTAATATGCTGTGTTATAATATAATCTTCCTTATGTATACAGTGGTATAGATTTGTAATAAAGATTTTGTAAGTAATTTGGGTGTTCTAAAGATTATAGAAATTTAAAATAAATTATATTGAATATAATTCAACTAAGAAAATCACAAAGAAATAGTGGGGATTTAGTGAATAGTTTGTTGGAAAAATCAGCAAAAAATTTATAATTTATACATACATTTAAAGTGAAAATATTCCTCCTAAAAACTTCGGAATAGATAGTCAAACATATTTCAATTTATAATCAGCACTTAAGGTAAATACGCATGAAAACCGTTCCTTAGAATTGGAAATAACTACTGTTATTTATCTTTTAAACTTCTCGAATTAATAAAATATTCATATTTGGCAATTCATAACCACTTACCGAATAGCCATCACAAATTTGCGGAACAATATCCTTTTTAGTTGGTATTTATTCCCAAAATTTATGTTTATCACCAATTTATTTCTAACAAAAAATGCGCATAATTCTAAAATATTTTTTTTTTTAATTTTATTTTTATGTGTTGTTATTTTTTTTTTTTCTATTGCTATTTTTGAATAATTTGTTTTGTTAAATTTTATTAAAAACAAGATTAACAGATTTGTCAAAAATACTATCCAATATTTTTTTTTAAGTGTATTTTAATCCATTATTATCTTAAATGATTTTAAAGAAAAATAAATTTTTAAGTAAAAATAATCTTTCAAAAAATTCTGGATGGTGTCCCCCCTTACAAGGCATATTTTCATAATGTTTAATCTAAAGAACTATTACAGTGAGAGCCCTCAAACTTTATGGGAACTACTTTCCTATTACATTGTATTGATAAAATGAAAATTAACCAGGGATTGTAAATAATGATTATGACAAATTTTTGACCAAAAAATCAATTTGATACAAGAACTTAAGAAACATATTGTGAAACACTTTTATATATATATATATATATATATTTTTTTTTTTTTTTTTTTTTTTTGAACGCACTTTCCAAATATGCCAAAAAATTTATTTTTTGATTTTTTCCAAAAAAAAAAAAACAGTAAATAATTACTTTTGCGTTTTATTTTTTGCTCAATCTATAATGATTTTTATTCTTTATGATTGTTTTACAGCAAACTAAAACAAAATAATTTTTAGGAAAAAAAGTTAATTATTATTTTATAGTGTATTCAAAAAACTGAAATTTTCCGAGCTTTGAGTTATTCGATAAATAGCTTTATTTAAAAACCCGGCTTCGAATATGGTTTCACGTTAAAAACCGGTTAACTGGTTTCTTATTAAAAATTCAACTATTTAAAAAATTATTATTTGTATTAAAGAAATTACACTTAGATTCATATCATTTGTAATGACAAGTAATACAAAAATAAAAAGTTATATCGCTCTTCTGCAGCTGAAGGATAATGCTCTAATTTTGTATTTTTTTTTTTTTAATTGTGTTCTGATGTTTCTTCTGATCCAACTTTACCTATGTACCTATTTATTGAAATTCACCCTATTCTTGTGACAAATGGTAAAACTAAAATTTACTTCTTACTTAAATTCTGTTAACAAAAATTAATTTAAATCTATTAAAATTATACAAATTTCAATTCTAAGGGCATCTGTTGCTACTCAGATCTCAAGTTAGTAGTTAAAAAAAAACTGGCCTTAAAGCTTTATTCAAATAATCAAATAATTGAGGGCCTGATTCAGTATCACAAGCGAATTACTTAAAAACAAAATTTGTATGCAAACTACTCAAAAAAAATTAATTTTCATACAAAAATATTTACAAACAATTTGATACTTTTAATGCTTAAGGCCATAAATAAGGTTCAATTAACAGATATAAAAATTGTGAGGTATAGGTTAATTTAGTGAACAAAAATAAAAGAAGGAGCATTTCAGCAAAAACCGGTTAATCGATAGAAAAAACCGGTCGTTTTTTTAAGTAAAAACCTGTTAAGCGTTATCCGGTTTCGATTTTTGCATACATTGTTATTTTATAATCGAAAAATAAAAATCAAAAATAATCCTCATATTTTAAGAAACAAATAAAAATCAAAAATAATAATTAAATTACGATTTTTATTATATTGATCATAATCGTTACGGTCCCTGAAATTAACGCATAGATTGAGGGATAGCTCCATACAAAGCAAATATTAATTTTCGCATATTTAAAGGATTATTTCAGTAAAAATCTTATGATGCTGTGTTGGGACAATTTTTATATAAAATATCGAAAAGGTCGCATAGATCAGTAGCCCCATATATGCTAAATATTAGTTATCACAACGAAATGTAGCGACACGCTTCCGGATAAGTAAGTCTAATATACAAAAAGAAAGCAAATAAAAAGATATTTAAAACTATGCACAAATAGTTGGTTTATATTGTTGATTGTTCGTATTTTGCAAAAAAAAAAAACTGAAAAAAAAAATTCAACAAAAGTTAATATATATTTTGTTATAAAAACTTATTAAATGAAAACAAAAAAGTTTGTATTAATAAAATTTTAGTTTAAAAACTTTTCTTTGAAATAAGACCATTTTTGTGCTTTTCGATTATACGAAAAATAAAATAATAAGTAAATAATATATATATATATATATATATATATATATATATATATATATAATTATAATGATTATCATATCTGGAGCCAAGAAGAACAAAATATCTATTATTACATATTTTGATCCACGCAGTAAAAACTTGTATCGAAAGCGTTAATAAAAGTTATTTTAATGGATTTTATTATTATTATTTTTTTCTTTTTTTAACGTGTTTATCAGTTTGGCTTCACATAGATCAAAAAATATAACTTTAATGTTAAGTTTTTATTCAACAAAATTTCAAAATTTCTAAAAATTTTATAATAATTTCTCATTTCTGTAGTTCTTTTATTTGACTGCTTTTTCTATACTGGCTTATTTTGCTGACAAACTTGGAAGGAAAGTGGAGTTATGGGGGCTCAAAACAGAAATTTTTAAGCGTTTGCCAAATTGTTGTTTCTCTTCTGATTCCGAAGATTTTTATATATTCTTAAAAAACTCAATAGAAATTTTTATCTCTTATACTTTTCGAGTTATTTGCATTTAAAATTTTAACAATCATAACTTGAATGTATGTATCTCGATGCAGATTTTTCACTATACATCCCAAGATTTTTGGATGATTTTATGATATTTTTTTTTTTAATTAGTTAAAGAACAAAATTCTTTTTTTACCAAAATTTTCATTTCTATCCAAATATCGGGAAAAATGTGTAATTTTTTAATCTTTAGGGATTTTTTTATTTTGACATTTTTTTCTTATTGAAGATTTTTTTCGTTTCGGCTTTTCTTGTTTAGCTTTTTTCATTTCAGCTGTTTTCGTCCTGCGGATTTTTTTACAGTCTTATTTCATGTTGGGCAAATTTTTCTTCATTTTGGTTTTTTTTTAGCGATTAATTATTATTTTTCTTTGGCCATTTATTTTTATGGTATATTGCACTCACAGTGTTACATTAGTTACAATACAATTAACGGTGAGATCCCAGTCGATGTTATCAAGCATTTTTGCGTGTTCGTTATTACAACTGAAGATATTTACTTAATAATATTTTAGAATTTTCAATACTTTTAACCCACCTTTGCTTTGTTGTGCTGCTATTTGACATTTGTCTATATATCATTTTCATAGTAATATTCCATTCTCTCTATGGAGACTTTCACTAATTTATTTTAATTTTTCTTTGTAAAAATCTTTCACTCTCAGATGCCCACTTATATCAGAAATACCGTTTATTTTCGCTTTCAATATTTAATTTATTACTTTTATTTTTTATTATACCGATTTTTTTTTTCGTTCATTAACTTAATTAAAAGCTCAGCGTAAAGTGGACTATAATCTCGTTATAGTGAATCGTTCAAAATTCCTTACAGAAATCGAACTCTCAAACGACAAACTAATAGACTAACTGCATATCAACTAGCTTCCTGGAATACCCTAAAGGTATTTCAAATTCGTTGTAAACGAATGTAGCTCTAATTTATTTTATAGTCAACTATATACATATGTTTATATATATGTTATAATGGTTTGTATGGCAGATGTGTTTTTTAGTGCAGTATTTGTAAAATGTATAAATTTCATTTTAAAGTTGTTGGTTTTTGCCACATGACGACTTGGCTTATAAAATTTTTTCATTATGGTTCTTAAGTATTTTTATTTTCTTATACCCTACATCAAGCAATTATATTACTCTAATACAACAAATACTTTTTTATTTATTTAATATAAAATCTTTGCTTTTACTGCTAAATAGGTCACATATTTAAAAGCTTTATTTAATTTAATAAAATATTCTAAATAATTTAATTAAAGCTCTCCATATGGTCGTTTAGAATCTCTTATAAATTTACTTATTTCATTTTCATGATGCAACAACTTTTTTATGGCTCTTTTTTATTTGTGGAAAGAAATTACAAAAAAAAAAAAAAAAAAAAAAAACAAAATACTTTATTGTTTTATATGTATGTATTCTTGAGTCGCAGCTGCAACTTTTTAAAATGTTGTGACAAGTTTGTTTCTTCTTTGCTGTTATTGTTTTATTTGTTGCTTTTGTTTTTTCTTAAGCTTCAAATTATTTTCTTTATTTTGTATTTTACTTTATGTACATTGTACAAGTATACGTGTAGTTATTGTAGTTGGTATTTGTATTCATAATTTTTATTGGACTTTTTCAAAGTTAAACCTACATTATTATTAGTATAAATAATATTAAGGACCAAAAACAAACAAACGAACAATCTTTGTTTTTACTCAAACATACATACACATACAGTCATCGGAGGCATCAAGTTTTCTAGTATTAAAAAATATATATTGCAGTACAACATTTGCTGCAGTCAAGTGATGTCATAAAAAAATGTAATTTTATTTATTTATTTTTTTATTTAGAATAAGTTTAAATCAAGTTAAAGTTTTGTGGCTGAAAAGAAAAACTACACTTAATTTTATTTTATTTTATTATGGAGATATTAAAATTATTCTGTCTAAATTGATCCATTTAAAATCTATTTATTTTGTAGGTTAGCTTTTTTTAATTGAATTTGTTTGCCAAATTTACTTGATTGAAATGATATTTTTGTTTTATATATTTTAAATTGTTAAAAAAAATATGTTTACTTTTTAATTATGAACTTTAAAATTTATTTAAAATAGTCAAAATATTTTAGTTTCTTTTTTTATGAAAAAATAAATCATTTTTTATTAAAAATGATTCTAAATAAAAACTGATTTCTTATGAAAATATGAAAAATCTGTATTTGTATTAAATTTTGTAATTCAAAAAATAATTTGTTAAAAAGCTGATAAAAAAAAATAAAAAAAAAGCTTTCATGGTAGCTTACCAGGAATAACTTTGCTTTCCTGTATAATTGGAAAGAAATTAACTGCTTATTTTTTGCCTGAATAACTAGTTATTTTAGTTCGAGTTGTCCAAGAATTCATGTAGTTATTTTTAGACTCTGTGGGTGTTCAAAGATGCGTAACAAAACGAAAATAAAAAGAAAAAAGAAAAAACAAAAAAATTTTGGCGTCAGTGATATTTGAACTTGGACACAAATTAGCCATTCGTTTTTAATGAATAACGTCTTACTCAGTACACCATCTCGTACTTAATTTCCTAAGTGATAAAAACTTTTTTAGTATAAAATCTCTTTCAGCATCAGAATGGGGTTGAACCAAAAACCTTCTGGTTGATAATCCAGCGCTCTAGCAACTCATTCACGTGATTACAGTATTACACTATTGAGTACTTATTTATTTAATATAGAGTAGGCAAATAATAATGAAGCCTCATTACCGAGAAACTATTTTAATCAATAGTTGCCATTACCTTTTGCTGGGATACTTTAATACACATTCTTTTAATATTTATCATAATTAATATTACTCATACGTCCCATATGAAGTTTTCAAAAACACTATTAATAATGTTAAACATTAAAATTTAAAATAAAACACCAAAAGTTAATGTCTTTTCAGACGTTTTATAAATAATTATAATAATATAAAATTTGAAATAAAATTAAATTTAAATGAAATATATATAAATAAATAAATATATATATATATATATATATATATATATATATATATATATATATATATATATATATATATATATATATATATATGAAAATTATACTTTTTGCTTATTTTAATAATTTAGAACATAATTTATTAAAAAGTCCATATTGCAGACTTTCTGAACTCTTTTTAATATTTTTATAAATTTCGGTTCTTTTTTGAGTTAGAAGCCTTTATTTAAAGTGAATCATTATTAATATTGCTCGTACGATTTTTTTTTTAAATTATGAAAATCATACTTTTTTTCTTATTTTCATAATTTAGAACATAACTTATTAAAAGGTTCATATTATTAAAGAATTCCCTTTAAGATTTGTATAAATTTCAGTATTTTTTTGAGTTAGAAAACTTTATTTTAAATAATTCAGAATTAATATTATATGATCCATATGAAATTTTATGAAATGTTAATATTATAAAATAGAACATTAAGATTTTGTTTCTTTTAATATAACTTATATATTTATTTATTACTTCACTCCAATTTAATTTTATACTCGTACAAAAAGTAATTTATTTATTAAAACTTTGAATTATTATTTTTTATTTTTTTATTTTTAGAGTATGCTGCAAAATATCCCAACACTTTTAGAATATGTCTTATTATAAGCATTAATTTATCATTTTCATTTTTCAAATAATTTTAAATTAAAAAATCTTTTATTTCTTCAATATTGAAAAATCGTTACTGCTTTTAATTTCAGTAATTTGCAATATAAATAATTAAAAACCCCATATTGTTGATTCTATCTACTCATTTTAATATTTTTATAAATCGCAGTATTTTTTGAGTTATAAGCCTTTACTTAAAATAAGTCACAATTAATATTACTCATACGCTTCATATGTAAATTTTTATTAAAAACATCAATGTATAAAAAAAATAATAATGCGCATTTAGTTCAATTAATATAGTTTCTAAATTTACTGCTTATACCGCTCCAATTTTAATTTATATCAACAATTTATTAATTTATTTTTAATATTAATAATTATTTTATTACTTTGTTCTTCTTAAATTATGCTTAAAAATATCCCATTTTTTTAATATATGTTTATAAATATATGTTTTTATGAGCTAAAATTTTTCAAAATAAGCTTCTTGTGAAATTATCAAAAATCGTCATTTTTGTTGATTTAATTAATTTACAATATAGACAATGAAGAAGCTCATATTGACAACTTTATGAAGTCGTTTAAATATTTTAGTAAATCTCAATATTTTTTAAGTTATAAGCCTTTATTTAAAAAAAGTTATAATTAATATAAATCTCACCCTCCATATGACATTGTTATAAAATCTTTATTACATTAAACATTCTATACATCAAAAGAATAACAAAAATTATAAAATCTATCGATACAGGTATAAGTTCATATAAATAAGAAAACATAGTGAAGGGCGCAAAAGAAAGGTTTTTATAAAGCTCAGCTGATAGTATCAAAAAGGCTCATAACTAGGTTTCTTAACGCTTAACATGTTATATACTCCCTTGCCTAAAAATACCAAGGAGTGTATTGAAGAAAATAAAAAAACAATCCCTAAATTACAAAACATAATATTGACAAACTATTTGTGGCTAGGTGTTTTCCCAACTAGGAAATATTCTTGCCTACCCTAATGACTACCATACACTAATCGACGTCTTGTCGTCTTGAAAAATTGAGAAATTAAAAAACAAAACATGAATCAAAGTTAAAAAAGATAAATATGTAAAACTTATGAAAGAAACCTAATGGAATTGGAGTATATGACTTAAATAATAAGTATAAATGAGAGAAATAGATCAATAACTACAAAAATAATAATATATTGCATTTTACTAACAACTAAAACTCACGCTCCATTTGACGATATTTTGACTGTAGGTTCCAGCAATCAGTACATAGTGCTGGTTATACATTTAATATTTTTGAAATTATATGATTATTTAAATGGATTTAGAGGAATAATAAAATAAAGATATTTAAGCTACGCTTATAAAAATAAGTTGTATAAATTATACAATCAATATAATTTTAATTAGCAATAAGTAGTAATTAATGTTATATAGATAGATAGACAGATAGACAGATAGATAGATAGATAGATAGATAGAGAGATAGATAGAAAGATATATAGATAGATAGACAGACAGATATATAGATTGATAGATAAATAGATAGATAGATAGACAGACAGATATATAGATTGATAGATAGATAGATAGATAGATAGGTAGATAGATAGATAGACAGATAGATAGATAGATAGACAGATAGATAGGTATAGAGATATATAGACAGAATTATTAGAATTTCATATTAATTAATATTTTAGATAAAAATCTAGGTTTTAATCAATTTTCTAAAGCAAAAATATTGGTCACATGTTAGATAGATATATATATATATATAGATAGATAGACAGATATATAGATAGATAGATAGATATATAGATAGACAAACAGATAGAAAGATAGAAAGATATATAGATAGATGGACAGATAGACAGATAGATAGATAGACTGATAAATATATAGATAGCTAGATAGACAGATGGATATATATATAGATAGATAAATAAATAAATAAATAGTTGTAAGTTTTAAAGTTTTACTGTGGTAGAAATATATTTAAAATTAGTATCTAATATTAAGAAATATAATTCTAGATATAACAATTATATTGGGTTAATAACTGATTTAGGTAAATAATTTCATGAATAGATTTGTTTTAATATCGTATTTCAGAGAAGTTTTTAAATATTTTTAAGTAGCATTATACAAAATATAAAAATTGGTTTTTGTCTATATGTCAACATTTGATTGTATTTAAAGTTAGTAGAATATTTTAAGTATATATTGGCTTTAATTTAATATATTTTCAAACCTTTTTGGATAATTATCAACAATAACCATGATTTAGAAAAAATCTGGATAAGAAATTATGATATACTAATTGTTTCAGATTACAATTATAAATACATTTTTTTTTTTAATTAGAGTTAGAATATAAATATACCATTTTGTTATTTTATGTTTGGGTTTAGTATTTAGAATTTCATATTAATTAATATTTTAGATAAAAATAATGCTATCTAGGTTTTAATCAATTTATCTAAAGCAAAAACTATTGGTCACATGTTACGACAAGCTGATGAGTCACATTGGCTACCACGTGGAATTTTATAGATTTACTTCTTATCACTGAGAAATTTCGCATTTTTATTGAAACTTGAAGTTGTTGATGAATAATAACTTGCAATTCTTTGGATTATTAATTTCAATAAAATTATGACGATCTTGTGAAAAGTTCCACAAGGATTTGGCTCAACGTTTTGTTTTTTGTTAGAATTCAGTTTCTTATTTTGATACCTTTTAATCTGTATAAAATTATAGTTTTTCCTTTTAGATGTAATTATGATATTAAACATTTAAAGAATACAAAAAAATTACAAATTATAGCCTTCCTTTTTGTGATTTTATTATTGCCAATATCACTTTGATAATGAAATGCATTGGAATATCAATTATATGATAAAGTGCGTAATTGTAAAATAAAGTACATAAAAATAAATTAGCAAAAAAAATGGAAGACAATACTGTATATGTACATTTGAACAATCGTTGTTAGAAAAAGTCAAAATATATTACATTGCAATAACTCAGAACGTTATCATATATGGTAATAATTTTGGTGATTAAAAAGAGTTTAAATGATCACGAATGCATTGCTACAACTATATGTACATACAACTGATCTTGAGATTTCAAATAAGTAATAAAAAATAAACAAAATATTTATATCATGCAAGAACATGGGAAATATTCTTGTTGGAGTAAACTAATATAAAGATACCAATATGAGTTTAAGCCTAATTTTTAAATATCTTAATGGAATTATTGCTATGTATTTTCTCAACAATAAATAAATGCGAGAAAAATGTTAACAATTATTAATAAAAGACATTAAAATTTTGTATAAAATGCAAAGCAAATTAAAAATCACTTACTTTAACTAATACCATTAACTAACACAATTTATATATTTACTGCATTAGTTCCAATTTTAATTCTAATTTCAGTTTATTAATTTAATTTTAATGTTAATAATCATTCTATTATTTTTTCTTTCTAGATTATGCTTCAAAATATTTCAGCGGTTTTAAAATAAGCCTTGTTAATATATGTATTCATTATACATAATTTTTTTTTTAATAATTTTAAAATTAGAAATCTTTTATTATTTTTACATACAATACTCTTGAAATTATGAAAAATAATATTCATTAAAATAGTTATCGTGCATTTTATTGTGTTTTATGGTATTTTTGTCGAAACTGAACAAAGTTTAAGGTTAAATAACTTTTATGTGCATTATCTGATGTGAACAAAAATTGGTATTAATAAAAGGACTGATAATCCGTTTAGCGCATCCTAGAATATCTTACGAGCGAAAGGACCTCTAAAATTAAAAAATATCCTTTATTCTTGGATACTCTGAAAAATTGTCTTTTAATTTTCATTATTTTGTATAAGTTCTTTACAATCAATTTTCTCGTTATAGTTTAAAAATTTTTAAATGGGATCTCATTGGGATCAGAAATTAAAGCAGTTTTTCTATAGCATTTACAACGATTTTACTGACAAATTACCATTTTTTTAAGTATTCTGACATTTTTATTTTAAATTTAGTATCAAGAAAAAAATGGGAAAGGATAAAAACAGATCGACCATACAATACCCTACCTGATTTTGTATAGGCACTAAAATAATTATCGTACGAAATTTATTACAATAACTTATGCGTATATGAAAATTATTTATGTATGTAAAATTTTATTTCGATATTAGCATTTAACTCAGACTTATGCACTTTTAAGATTTTTTCGGGAATGTAATTTATATAGGGGCATTGACCAATTAATCATTATGAAATTTAATGAAACGATATATATTTTTACAAAAATTATATTATTATATTATATATGTTAAATTATATCCCGATATGGATATTTATGTGAGATTGATGTCAGTTTAGTTGATTTTCGGGAATGGATATTATATAGGAACTATGTTCAATTATGGCCCTATTATTGTGAAATTGAATATGATAATTTATACTAATATACAACTCAAATATATAAAATTTTGTATTGCTATTATCAATAATTGAAGTAATTTTAAGCAGCGATCTATACTTGTACAAAACTTATGTGTGCTCAAATTATGACATATTGCAGATATTTATATGTTAAACCACTATTCTGAGGGAAAAAATTGTATTAGGTATAAGTGAAATAATAGACCGATCAGGGCCAATTTCAGTAAATTTTGCATTTGTAACTTCATCTATCAAATTTTAGTAAACTATATTTAAAATCGTCAAAAATAGTTCGACGGATTTTGTAAAGTAAGTTACAGTGTGCTAAACATCTGTAAATGTGATCCTAAAACTTCTAAAAGAATATTAAATTATTTTTCGGGATCAGGAATGTACTATATATGCGATTATCCGTAAATATTAAAATTTGAATAAATATATAAATATGTATAAAAATCACTTAATATCTAATAGAAAATGTATTAGTTAGTGCAGAAAAATTATTGTAACTTCTGATCCAATTGAGATCTCATTTTGAAATTTCTACACTATAAGGACAAAAAAATTGAAAGATCCTTTTTCAGGATATTCAAGGATAAAAGATATTTCTTTCATTTTAGGCGTTCTTGCGCCATAAAGGTTTTTAGTTTTTACGATTTTATGATAAAGAAAAATCTTAGTACTTTCCATTGGTACCAAGTTTGTTGAAATCTGATAATGCATATAAAAGTTATTTAAGCTTAAATTTTGTATATTTTTTATAAAAAAAAAAGCTCGAGGTGTCCCAATTTAGGGGTTCATAGAATATGAACAGTTAGCGATATGATGCTGGTTATTACGCCATTGGAAGCGCATAATGGTCAAAATGCGATCCGGGTCGAAATTTTTGGAATTGCCCAATATTGGTAATTACAAAAATTTTGATTTTCAGAACCCTTCTTAATATTTTTGTAAACTTTGTTACTTTATAAGCAATAAGCCTTCGTTTAAAATAAGTAATAATTAATATTACTCATACGCTCCATATGAAATTTTTATAAAGTCTTTATTATGACTACAAAACATTAATAATTTGTTATAAAATGCTACAGCATATTAAAGCGTATTTGCTTGAATTAATATCACGATGCTATGTTGAAAGAAACATGTGTAATATAACATAGTGTAGTTTGAAGATATGGATGATTATATTAATACATCATTTTTAGAATTTTCACTGTACCCCAAATTCGGAAGTTTTATGCAAGAATCCAATCTTCAGACTTTATGCATTTAACAATTTTTACCAATTTTTTTTTTATTTTTTATTCGTATTTTTTAACCACAATTGATTAAAAATCATACTTTTTCCAAATACAAAATTTTTATTAGGAATAAAATGAGCTACCGTTTGATAAAATCAAATGAGAATTGTAGACTATATGATTTTTTTCTTTTTTTTTTTTTTTGTGCAGAGTTGTAAAGCTCATAAAATACTGTTATTTTACGTTTATTTTGTTGTTGCTATTATTTCGCATCATAAACAATATACAAAAATAACAGATTTGTATGAGTTTTATAACTTTGAAAAAAAAAAATCGTATGTTATACAATTTTAATCCGATTTAATAAAGTGATGGCTCATTTTAATTCCAATTAAATATGGTATTAGAAAAAAACTATAAAAAAAATATGTTTACTAATAAAGTGTAAGTCAAAAATGGCATAAAACAAAAAACAAAATAAGAATAAAAAATAAAAAATTAAGTTTTTGTCCTTAATATCTTACACTGTTTTGCTATGAATAAAAATGTATACGTGGTTTTTAAAAAGGACTTGATATTTTTAATGCCGTTTAAAGAATTTATATTGGATAACAGGATTTCGAGACAAAAATGCTTAAATCCGAAAAATCGCTTTTTTGAAAATAATTACCAATTTTGGCGACATATTGAAAATTCTAAAAATGGTGTAATAATTTACTCACTCGTACCTACAAACTATGTTAAATTCCAAGTGTATTAGATTTTCTTATATTATGTAGCAAAGTATAATTACTACTGTAATCAACATTACGCTTTATATTTATATCTACAAATTACTCATTTATTATTAATTCGCTTAATTACTTTTTTCTTTTCAGATTATACTTAAAAACATCAATTGCAAAATCTAAAATTAAATATACCTTATTTATGTTTATGGCAGCTGCAAAATATTTAAGGTAAGATTTATTAATTTTAACACGCCTTAAAAATCTCATTTCCACTCTTTTCTTTTTACATTAACCTACCTATATTTCTCTTAAATAGTAAGAGAATATTTATTAAAATCAAAAATTTTAAAACTCAATATATCATCTTAAATTATTTCTGTTTTTGTGGTTGTAATATTAAAATAATGTTTTAATAACTTGCAAACATTTATTTTAAGGATTCCCCAAATACACATTAGTAAAACATTCGTTACTGTTGCTGTTGTTGGTTTTGCTTTCTTTATTTTCTTTTTTAATAAAATATACTCTGTTTAAAAAAGTACTAAAGTAAAAATTTAACAAATTTTTTTTATTCATAATCTTGTTGAAAGGAATAGAAATCATTATTATTTCTATGGAGCACACACTTTCGCAGACACAAACAAACAAAAGTATCTTTGATTTCAGTTGCCTTTCGGTTTGAATTATGATTCCCCTTTGACTCATTTCGCATTTTATATACCTTTTTCTCTATTTATTTTAGTTTTTAGTATAGAGGTTTTGCGTTTTTTTTCACTTTTTAACTTAACATTTCAACACATTGTATTTTTAAAAAATTTTTTTAAATCACTTTTTCCAGTTACAAGTTGCTTTATTGTAAAGTTATACGATTTCTTTGTTTTAGAATCTAAAAATATAAAAATCCATATTCTTTTCCTGTTTTTTACACTTCCTTCGAATTATTTTTATTCCTTTGAGTTTCTAATTCATTTTTTTTTTCCATTCGCAGTCATGCAAGTGCATGTTTTTTAAGTTGAGAGTATATGTATGCTTTTGTATGTATTTGTATGTGTGAGTGTGTAAAAGAGTGAGCCTGCAATTTTATCCAGTCATGATAAACCAAATAAAATTTAGCAAGTAAAAAGGTTTGTATGGTTCATTCATAGTACCGCTTTAACTACGATAAGCGTTTACGACTACAATTGCAATTACACCGTTTGGAGAGAAAATAATGGTTGTTTTGTGACGTTTCGCTTATTGTAATTATAAATTCAATACATTCGAAAATTCTTTTCATACTTTTAAACTAATTGTCAAACACTCTCTTTTATCTACTATTTTAAAAGAATATTATAGCATCCAGGTAATATCGCACATACTTTATGGTAAGAATTTAAAAGGAATTATTGAAAGTAGAAGTCTTTTTGTTCCAGCGGTCTAAAAATGCAATCATCACTAAAATGCCTAGTTAATCTCTATTAAAATTATTAGATAACTTGGTTTAAAAGATTTTAACTTTTTAGTTGAAATTAAAATTACAAGGTGGTATTCTCTATGTTGTACAGGACTTTCCATGTACTCATACCTGAACGGCAGCAGTAGTCTAACAAAGACTGGTGGAATACATTTTTCGATCAACTCTCATTTATTTATAGCTCCATACAGATAAATAATGATACAGAGGTGAGTATTTTGGATCTAAATTTTCAATAAAAATATCCCAAGGTAATAACACAGTAAATAATAACATATAATATATAATAAATAATAACATATACATATAAATTAACTCGGTAGAATGTGATTTAACTGACCACAACCTCATTTATTGCAAACTCAAAATGCCATTTTAGTATAATTGTAACTACAATCTTATAAAAGAAAGTCTTGCTCAAAATTTGTAAACATCTTTTTTAACTGGTGATTCAAATAAATATACAGCACACCTAATACAATGCATTTCACGTGCGCTATCAAAGAAAGAAAAAGAGCTCATTTTAAGCACCAAATGACACCTTGAATCAAGGTTAATCCTCAAGTCCTTATTGACTATGAAAAATTGCTCCTTAGACAAATAAATAAAAATGATTTAAAAGTCAAGGCAATTGTAAAAGGATTAGTAAAATTATATAATTTTCTAGCCAAGATTAAATGATAAGATATTTCACAGAAAAAATATGGTCCATTAAACGATTTATCAAAGATGTAAACTATTTCAGATACTTTTTTAATTGTATCAATTGTTCAAAAAATTATCTAATAATTTTTAGTTAGCAATAAGTATAATGTAATTAGCTCATTTGTTTCCTGAATGACTTGATTTGAAGTTTGAGTTTACTAATACAGTTAACAGAGTTGCAGGTATAAAAAAATTTAATCACTGTAACAAACATCAATGTAAATGAGACTAAAAATGAGGCACTATTCCCGATTCTCACGAGAAGTATAAAACATACTTTAGTGATGATATCAACGATTCATTTGAATTCATGAATACACCATTCGATATCATTTGTGATGGAAAGAAATTCATCTCTTTTCTACCATTTCTACAAAATACTTTAAAGGCACGTTTTCACATGGAACTTTAACTTATCAAGAACTTCTTCAAAGCCATTAGCCGTAAAGGATAAAAATCAAACAACATATTGTTACGTTTTTACCTTTTAAAAACGGTGGTTTATTTCATTTAAATAATCCGTATACTTTGATTGCAAATAAAAGCAGTTTAGTAGTTTAAACGTTGTAACGACTTTTTATTTTATTTAAAAATGTACAACAATAACAGTTTAAATACACACACACTTAAATTACACACTTTATAGAGCACACTTTAATAATGTACAAGATTATGCAGTCAAGACAGTTAATTTGTCTTTACTTCACGATGCTTCCAATTAGACTGATTCAATGGTGTTCTCACGGCCACTTTATATACGCTGCACTGCCATCTAGATGCTTCTCGTAAGCTCTATCTCTTTCTACAATGTTCTTTACGGACAAACTAGTATATTCGAATTTTAAAGCTTTCGATATTAATGTTAGCAGGTTCAACATTTAGTGTTGCCATATTTACTAACAATGGCGAAAGCTTTTTATTCAATGTTGCATATTTACAACTATGTTAATAATTTCTACAGATATGTTAACTACTGTTAACATATACAGAAAGGTCTAGAAGCATTGAGAACGGTTGAAAAGCATTATTTAATTTCTAACCTGCCGTTAAAACTGTTATATTTGAATTTAAGTACAATTTCGTAACAATATATTTGTCAAACCTAATATTCGAAAATTAATAACCGACGGAATCTTTAAAAAATGTTTAACTTCTAATAAACCGCCAATGGAGGAATAATTAGGACATTTTAAACGAAATATTCTCGAAAATCGCAAATCTCCTCCTGATTTAAAGCAAATAAAGGAGAGTTTGTTGCAAAAATATCACAAAATTGAAGCTCGAATATCTTTAAAACTTAATTCTATTTATTCGTTATTTCGATATTTCACATAAAAGTTTGACATTAAGAGTAACGTGAAAGAAAAGTGAATGCAATAAAATTTTACGAAAAATGAAAAATTATACCAAAAATTTAGGAACGGTGACATGATGAGTTATTATTATTGGACTCTAATAAGTAAAACAGATCTTAAATAATACGAACGGTTCAACTTGGCATACAGTTACGAGCATAAAATTGCAACGCCAGAATGTTTATTATCTATTTGTTCCAAATTGTTACACATTAGAATAGTTATTTACCATTTTACTAAAAAAAAAAGTGCAAATTAATGCGAAAAAATGCAGCTCTAAAAAATCAATGAAATTTTTTAAATTTTATTAAAAATAGTGATTTAAAAATGCTGAAAACTATAATTTGATTGCATTACTATCAATTACTACCAATATACATAAATTTAAGGTCATTTCAACTACAAAATATATTTAGGATATTAAAAGAAGAATTTTTTCTACATACTTTTCCAAGAATTTTTAAGAATATGAATATATATATCTGTGGATATTTGACATTATCTGAATGAACACATCCGGCTATTTAAAGCCATTACTGCCACCGATTGTTGATTATGGTAATAGGAAGTCCTTCTAATATACCAAAAATTATTTACCAAAGTCAAAGTAACACCTTTACTTTTGGAGGCAGTTCCTTTATTATTTTAACGAGTATTGTATAATAGAAATAAAATTCTATTACGACAACTTGAACTAATTTGACCATAATCGCATATATTTCTGTGAGAGCAGCAAAAAAAATACACAATGTATGATAATAAATTTTATAGTTAGTGATGATAAATTTTATATTCTATTAGACGATATCAAAATTTAGTATAAAATATGAACTTGAAATTTTGAATTAATCCTCATTATCAGTACTGTGCAACCCAAAGTGCACTGTGTGAACGCTTAAAAGTATACTTTAACTTTATACCATAGTATAAGAAACTAGTAAAGATGCTCTCTCAACTGGTACCTAATGCAGCTATTAAAAATACGTAACGATAAGAATGTGTTAGTAAAATATTATTTATATGTATTTGTTGAATAACCACATTCACCGCACTTCATGCACACATAGTTGTATGTATGTACGTTGTACTTAAACATTTTAAAATATTTTTTTTTTTTACATTTACACTTGCATATTTCAACAAATATACTGCTGCATATTCTTATAAATGCACATCAATTTATTTAATCAACTTACCAAAAATGGGGCTAAAATATAACTAAGGAGCCACAAATTAATTTTTTAAATCATTTATTACAATGTAAGTTAAATTTTTTATTGTAATTTTAGTAGTTTAATGCCATTTTTTATAAAATTTTCCTTTATACACACTTTAATTAAAATTCGGTCCGGCACAGATTTGTCTAATTTTTGAAGAAGAGCACTATCAATTTCTTTCCAGGCTTACTTAATTTTTAGTTTTAATACCGTTATTGTCATTACGATTTCATTCTATGCATTTCTTATGTAAACTTTACGGGCCATGTACGCCCACAGATTCTACATTGGATTTAAATAAGGACTGCAAGCCGGCCAATCCAATAGTGGAATACTATGTTCATTTAACCACGATTTAGATTGGGTCGAGAAATGGATCACAGCGTTATCCTGTTGGAATATGTAATCTTCATCCATTTTTCCATTCATAAATGAGAGAAGAGCATCTTCCGATAGTTCAACATATTTTTGATTTTCCTGCAGCAGAAATGGCTGCCCAAACTACAACACTGCCTCAACCGAAATTGTGTTTCGACACACGAATTTTTTTCGACCTCAAATCATGCCAATGGCAAGAATATGAATCGGGACCATAAAAATTTAAAAATTTAATTTCTTTTCATCAGAAAAGATTACTTCATTCCACTCATGTGTCCATTTCATGTATTTGCGCGACAATGTGTGAAGGCTAAATCAACATAAAAATATTTCGTAGGTTTGAAAATACTTTAATTTGTTTATTTCTTTTAACGTATTTTCATTGATAATTTTGTACGATGAAGAAAATTTCATTGCAAATATTTTTTCATTCATACAAATTTATCGAAGAGCAAAGACCACCTGGATATAAAATATATAGGAAATAGGATAAAATTTTTGTGCTTAATTTGAAGAATAAGAAAATAAGATACATAAATAAATAAAGGACACAAGAAATAAGAAAAGGATAAATAGGTAAGATTAGAATTAGCATTATCATATAGAGAAATTAAGAAAAAAATTTTTTTTTTCAATTAATAGAAATAGAAAAAACGTTACAATAGTGAAAATAACTAAAAATTTTATTTAAATTGGGATATATTGGACAGTGTTTGAATCACATAAACGAGATTTTTATAAGTGGAAACTACTAATACACCAATCAGACCAATTTTCAAGATATTTTCAGAAACATATCAACGTTAATCATAAAATATTCACTTAAAACTACATAACCTTCTTACACTACCATTTATTCTAAACGTAAATTAATTTATCTAATTCATCTCACCGTAATTAATCAATCATCATAATAATAAAATCTTACTTTTCTATATAAAATTTTATCTTTCTTAAATCTAATATAATCCTAACTTAAAATCTTTTAGAACATAACTTAAAATCTTTTAAAACTTAACTTAAATCTGATTTGAATCCTAACTTAATTTTAACTTAAATTTTTTTTCTAACTTAATTTAACTTTCATCTTACTTAATTTTATTTTAACTTTGTTTTAATCAAACTTAAATTTGTTTAATCTCAAATTTAAACTAATTTAACGTAATTTTTATTTAAATAATGTAAACACACATATAAAAATTTACACTTATTACACTTTAACACTTAAACTATACATATATCACTACATCAATACACTATACAAAATTTTTAATATTTAAATTTAATTTAAATTATGGATAGTGAGAATTAAAATTTCAATATCATCGAACCTATTTATCAAACTCAAGATTACATCAGGCCTGCTGTCATTGTTTGGTAAGTGATATGACTAAATTTACAATTTTGTTAACATAAAAAAAAATTCTAAATTATTTGAATATTTTAAATGGAAACTTTAATTTTAATAATAAATCCTTTTGTTAATATAATAATGTAAATTAAATTGCATTGATACATTGATTTGTATGAAGACAAGAAGTGCTGTAAATGTACCTCCCTAAAACTAAAGATTGATATGTTATGATATGTTATGTTATCGATCGAGCCTATTTATCAAATTCAAGATTACATCAGGCCCACTGTAATCGTTGGATAATGTTTGGTGAGTGATATGACTAAATTTATAATTTTGTTGACATAAAGAAAAAACAAAAAAATTCTAAATTATTTAAATATTTTAAATGGAAATTACTATGTCAGAAATATTTAAAAACAACCCCAATTTTTTACATTTCAATTTAAAATATTCAAAATTTAATATACATAAATACTACACTACACAACAAAAATAATTTTACACATTAACAATATAAATTTAAATACTTTAATTATGTTTAATTTAAATAAATTTTTAATTTGAAATTTATGTAATGGCGAGCTAAATTTTAATTTTAATATTTCCATGAAAGGTTATTCCACAAGTAGTTAGGGTAATATTAGAGCTAACTAAAATTCATTAGGGATATGATAGCATGGTTGGGAAGGGTTAAGAATCAAGAGGAAGTCTTAACATATTCTTTCTTGTTTGAAGTTTTAGGCCGAAGTTACTTTTATTCATTTATTTTATTATTATTATTATTATTATTATTTATTTTTTTATGTAGTTAACATTGGTTAGGTTATAGTTACCTTTTCAAATTATATTATATCGGTTCTTAGCGATTTTCGAGAAAGACGAGAACACCACTCCATTGCCCTGAGCATGGCCGGATTTTTAGGTAGCAACCATTTTCTAATAGCCAAGAGTAGTTTGGACCGTTACAAATATTAAACGATTTTCCTTATGATGTTGTTTAAAAATTAGCTTACAATTTGGTTTATTCCATTTCATGTTACCAAAAAATGTTGCAAAATGTGTGCAACATATTTAGAAGTGACAAGAAGGGAAGTTCAAGTTTGTTTTTTATTTGTGTAGCATTTAATTTATTGTGGGCGGCGTCTTTCATTTTATTAATTTGCCTTTATGTTAATTTTGATTACTTTTTGTTAATTTTCGCACTCCGTATTTCCGGCCTTTCTTAAGAAAGCCTCGAATAACGTCAAGTTTCCCAATTGCAACAAAAGTATTTCCAGTGAACAGAAATTTTGTCATTAGAAACTTACCTCAAATCAAAAAACTAAACTCGTGAAAATTTTTAATATATTTTTTTTTTTTTTTACTATAACTTTTTAGACTAATTTTTCTCGACTGCGTTTATAGTAGTATTCCACTGAAATGTACACCAATATGTTCTGATTGCTAAATTAAAGAAAACAACAAAAGCAAGAAACAAATATTTCTTAGATAAAAAAGTACCGTTATATCGCGAGTTATTGTAACAACACAACATTGTTTTTGGTTAAGAGAAACGAATATACCTAAAAGAAAAACAAAAATTAGTTTATAGTTTTTTTAGAATTTTTGTATTTCGGCTTAAGTTCATTGAATAATTGTAGAAGAATACATTGGACACTCGGCCACGACCGTCATCAGCACTCTGTTTTCTGTTTTTAGAAATACTTAAAATGGAGTCAAGTAACATTTTTTACATTGTGCCTTGTGTTATGTTAATTAGTTTATAGTTTATAGCTTTTTTTTTTTTTTGAAACTTAACAATTATACAACAATAACAATTATACATTGCTTGATTTATTAACTAACTTAAGCCGAAATACAAAAATTCTAAAAAAAAATAAATGCATTTATAGGAATATGCACCAGTGTATTAAACATTTAGTGTGTATTATATTTATAATGGTTTAATTGTTACCAAATTTCAACAAAAATACAAATTATTTTAAAATCTAATACATTTTTAATACCAAAAATTGCAACTTCTTTCGTTTAGTTAAAAATTCAAAAATGAAATATAAAATGAAATATAAATACTGAAAAAATGTTTTTTTTTTTTTTGGTTTGTAAAAATAAATAAGTTTCAAAAATTAAAATGTGATAAAAATGTTAAAAAAAAATAATTAAATATTATATATGTTTGAAAAAACTGGAAGGATAATTTTGGTAATTTTTTGTTTTCCTTAAATCTCTCACAAGTGTGTTGAATTCACACAGGGACTTGTTGTAGTTGTGAAAAAGGGAGTTAGTTTCTTTACTAGTTAATTATAATATGCTTTATGCACTACTTAAATACTTATGCGAAATTATGTGTTTTAATAAAATACTCATAAAAATATTACTCATACGTTAGAGTTTATGGTTACAACAAGATTCGGTAGTAACAGGAGAACTCTAGTTCAATGTTGATCACATTGAGTCTGTAAAATATTTCGTATGTGGTAAATTTGAGAAATATAAAGTAATTTAAAAATTAATTTTGTTTTTATTATAAGTATTGTTACTTTTTTACCTTTTAAAAACTGTAGTTTACTTCCATCTAAATAAACCGGTACTTTGATTGCACATAAAAGCAGTTTAGTAGTTTAAAAATTGTAACGACTCTTTATTTTATTTAGAATTTACAACAAGAATAGTTTAAATAGTCACTATGTGTTCTAATACACACACACACTTAAATTACACTCTCTTTACGGTACACTTTAATAATGTACAAGAATATACAGCCAAGGCATTTAAATTGTCTTTACTTAACGATGCTTCCAATTAGACTGACTCCATGATGTTCTCACGGCCAATTTATATACACTGCATTACCTTCTAGATGTTTCTCGAAAGCTCTATTTCTTTCTACAATATTCTTAATGGACAAACTAGAATATTCGAATTCTAGAGATGTCAATGTTAATGTTAGCAGCTTAAACATTTAGTGTAGCCATACTTACAAACAATACCAAAAGGTTTTCATTCAATGTTGCATGTTTATAGTTATGTTAATAATTTCTACAGATATGCTAACTGCTGTTAACATAAACAGAAAGTTCTCGATCTTTCTGAGAAAGATTGAGAAGTGTTATTTAAATTTAAAGCAGCCGTTAAAACCATTATATTTGAATTCAAGTACAATTTCGTAACAGTATGTACATGGTGTACAAATTTTATACAATATTATCTTTGCATGATCTGTTTATGTTTGTGTGTTTTGCGACTAAGTACGTAAAAATGTCTTAAATGAACTCATTTGTTAGAAAATAATACCATCACAAATACAATGTTTCTGCTTCTGTATTAGTATGTAGGCATGTGTACTAAACGTTGAGTATTCGAAATGTGCAACACAAGTACTGTGAGTAGAAAAACGAACTAACAAATGTACTATTATCTATGATAGTAGTCAAGGTTTCGAGGTATTAAAACATTGTTATCCTGGGGAATTGGAGCATTACAATAAATAATGCATTGTTTAAAATGTGTGTACGTGGTTATTGATAATTAAGCCCGTTAGATAAAAAATCATGATTTACTCAACAAAATGGGGTTATTAGTTTTTTTCCATTTAAACTAATAGTAGATAAAAAAAAAATAATAATGAGTATCAAGAAAATGTGATCTTGAAAAGTGACAGTTGTTGGTAATTGATAGTAGCAGTTATTATTTTATATATCTCTTAATTTTGTTGTTTATTTAATACTATTTGTTTTTAAACATGATTTATCTAGAAAAATTAAATTTTCCTTGAATAGCGTTTTTATCAAAATCATGGTAAACAAATTGTTATAATTATCTATTTTAGTAAATATTTATTTTCTTCTTTTTATTTTATTTTTTTTTTTTAACCTTTATCTCTATCTTTTAACATATTTATTTGAAATTTGAGGCAAAAAAATAAATGCTTTACGATTAAAGCATGATTAATTGAAATCCAATAAATTTTTCCAGAAAATCTCTTAGCTTTCGATTTATCCTTTCAGTTCTTTAAACTTTTTTTCTTTTTGCCTTCGTCAGACACATTTAACAAATAAAGATAAAGAAAAAGTTTGAATGAACAGAAAAAGTTGTCTATTAAGAAGACGAAAATAAGACAAAGAACTGTTTAAATAAGTAATTAATTTGTCGTGCTATCAAAATAATCTTAAAACATTTTAAAATTTTAAGACATATTTTTTCCAAGTTTTTATTTTAGGAGTGGGTATATGTTTTTCTTCACTATTCTCCTACCCTTATTTTGCCTTTGCATAACTTAAGGCATAGAAATTATTTATACTTTAACCCATCCGAAAATTGCGGGGAGTTCCAGGAGAAAATAACACATTAGTAAAGTAAATTACTGTCATGTTTTAAACTCAGAAAATTAATGATAGTAAAAAGTATACTCAACTTCATTAAATAGAGTAAGACTGATTTTGCAGCACAGGATTTCCCAGGCAATTTAGGTAAACGTGATAATGAAGTTTTCAACATATAGATCGCTTTTTTTTTAAATTGCATCTGGTTTTCAACATAAAACGTTGAGTAAAAAGTTGTGGAGTTCCCCAACATATTGTAACATATCACATGAACGATTTATCTGATTTATTTTAATATTAATACAAAAAAAAATCAAATTCGTATAATCTTCAAGATATGCTGATATTATTTTTTTACTGCTGAAAAAAATAATGAAATTATTTACGACAAATAACTCAGTCAAGCCCAACTATATGATAAATATCGATTACTTTTTTTTAAGAAAAAATAGCTACCGATTAAATTTAAGTTATAGATTAATATTATTAAAAATATATGAAGAACACTAGATATGCATAAAAGTAGAGACCATATATAGTAAAACTGGGTACTCAGTTTTTCTCCACGAAGTAAACTTTTCTCTGAAAAGGACTCGTAAAGTCTAGAAGGATACACATTTAAGAAATAAATGTAAAATATATTAACGAATATTACATCAACATAGTATGAGTGTCAGATGAAGGCTAAGAATCCCTACAATATAATAGTATTTTTATTTAAATATTGCATCACAAAAACCTAAGAATATATCCTTCCAAAAATGTTTCCTTTTATTAGTTATTTTCACATGTATGTTAGTCTACAACAATCATTTTCACATGTGGAAATATTGTTATATGTATAGGACCATGTACAGTATTTTTTCGGTATGTCAAATTTCCTCCTAAAAATTTCCTCCCAAAGGACTTCAAAGTTTCGATAGATGAATAATATTAAAATATTATAAATAATTTATGAAGATTATATCAACCCAATCTGGACTAAAGCTATGAATCACTGTAATAGAATAATATTTTTTATTTAAATATTGCAGTATAAAAAGTTAAGAAAAAATATTTTTGAAAATTTATTGCTTAAATATTATATTTATTATTTGCTTAACGTTTTGTTCCGCTACATATAAACAAAAACTTTTACTATATTGGAGAGATTGTTAGCTTTCATTTGATATTCATATTGAGTTGATATAACTTTGATAAATATTTTTTAATTTCTTTTTGAAGTCATATATTTTTCGAAATTTTAAAGTTCTTCTGAGAGCAAATTTGACATCGTAGAGAAAAACTGACTGCACAGTTTCATTATGTATGGACTCTAGCTTGATGCATGTATCGATTTTTTTTATGTGCGAGAAAATGAGAAATGTTACATGGTGTAATCAAACCTTTAAGAATTTATGGTTTCGATTTTTTTATTAATTTTAATTATCGCTAAATTTCATTTAAAAAGTTTAGATTATTATTAAATTTGAAATAACAAAATAAACGAAATATATCGATATTTTTTTCTTTAATTTCATGTTATTAATAAATTTCTTTCAAAAAGTTCTGGTTTTGTTTTAAAAAGTTAATGTTATCCATGAGTTTTATCGATAAATGTACTTTAAAAATTTTTGCAAAAAATTAATTTGCTTCATAAAGATTAGAATATCGATTTGAATTTTTTTTTATTAAATCTTTATCGATTAATTAAAAAAAATCTATAAATTTTCTTAAAAAAAATTAATTATCATTAAATGCTCTAGATGGAAATTTAAATTAGCGTTAAAAATTTTCGATAGATTATTGATAAATTTTTATTATAAAATCTAAGTTGTTGATAATTTTTCTTCTTTAAGAAATAAAAATTTTTCAATAATTTTCTTTAACAAATTTAATTTTTCTAAAAAATTTTAAAATTTATATAACTGTACATTTTTACAAACATTTATAATTTTTTTTTTTAACAATTTAATTATCGCTAAATTTCTTTTAAAAAGTTTTTAAATTTCTTTTAAAAAGTTTAGATCATTATTAAATTTGAAATAACAAAATAAACGAAATATATCGATATTTTTTTCTTTAATTTCATGTTATTAATAAATTTCTTTCAAAAAGTTCTGGTTTTGTTTTAAAAAGTTAATGTTATCCATGAGTTTTATCGATAAATGTACTTTAAAAATTTTTGCAAAAAATTAATTTGCTTCATAAAGATTAGAATATCGATTTGAATTTTTTTTTATTAAATCTTTATCGATTAATTAAAAAAAATCTATAAATTTTCTTAAAAAAAATTAATTATCATTAAATGCTCTAGATGGAAATTTAAATTAGCGTTAAAAATTTTCGATAGATTATTGATAAATTTTTATTATAAAATCTAAGTTGTTGATAATTTTTCTTCTTTAAGAAATAAAAATTTTTCAATAATTTTCTTTAACAAATTTAATTTTTCTAAAAAATTTTAAAATTTATATAACTGTACATTTTTACAAACATTTATAATTTTTTTTTTTAACAATTTAATTATCGATAAATTTCTTAAAAAAATTAATTAAACGAAAAATGTTCTTTATAAAACTAATTTAAATTATCAATAAATTTGCCTCAACAGATTTAAGTTATGGAAAATTTGTCTTTAAAAAATTTCCTTGACAAATTAGTTTATTGAAATATTTTTTGTCAATAATTTAAGTTGTGCATGAATTTTCATAAAAAAATGATACTTTTTAAGACTAATATTTTTTTGACAAAATTTAAGGCATCGATAAATCCCCAGAAAAAATTGAAGACATACACAAAAAGTTCAAGTTATTGATTAATTTTCTTTTAAATAAAATTAAGCTATCGATACTTTTGATAAGTTGATAAGTTTTCGATATTTTTTTAACTAAATTAAATTTTCTTAAAGAAATGATAGTCATCGATAAATGTTTGTTATGAAAATTAAAAAAAAATCATCCCTGAATGAACTCTATGTTGCCAGTAATGGCACTGACTTGATCTATGAAAAAAGTTTAAGTAACCTAGCACAAATAGCGGAAATAATATCAAAACCTTGAGCTTTACACGATATTTTAAAGTAAAAATATTGAAAATTTTTACATGACATAGAAAAAGCTAAAACGAATTCACGGAACCACAGCCAATATTAAAGGATTTAAAAATGGCTTGAAGGATGAAAAAATAACCATGAAACAGTGATGGTGAGAAATATTTGAAAGTTGTCATATATTAGCTTTTATTCCTCTTGCTGAATAACCTAAATAGAAAGTTTAAAATTAGATGGCTTATGAAACTAACTTTCCTTTAAAACTTAATAGGCCAAGATTTTATACAATGACACTTTTGCCTGACATGGACAAAGAAAACACAAAGAAAATTTAATTTTAACTTTCTATGAAGCAAAAGTCAATAAAAATAATAATTACTGCAAAGAAAGAAAGGTAAAAAAATTGAGGTTTCTTCAGTTTTTAAGCTTTAACAGCACCTTAACATCGACGATCTGAAGTTTCGTGACATTATTAAAGGAATGCGAGCATTTTAAAGTCAATTAAGTAGGCGTGTACCCGGATATGATGCCGTAGGGTTAAAGAAAATTAGGAAAATCTTTCTTGAGACATATTACAATATATGGCAGTTTATCCCAAATACTAGTCGATTCAAAAACAAAAAAAAAAAAAAAAGATTTGTAGGCACAGAATTTTATGGTTATGTGTATAAATAGGGATGAAGTAAATTCGTGATAAATATCTTTTATGTAGTCTTTTGTTATCAATTAAATTTTTTTTTTTTTTGCCAATAGGAAAATGTAATCATGAAGTTAAATTTCCAATTTAAAATTTTAATTTTTTGCCCCAAAAAGTATGCACCAAATAAAATATAAAAACAAATTTTAGAAAATGTTTACTATCTTTCCAAGATTTTTTCTTTTAATTATTTATATACAAATATACTTACTTATTTTTAAAGAAAAAAATATAAAATTTATATCCCAACAAGCCTGAAAACGATACAATATTATTATTGATACCATAACTTTAAAATTGTATGATAAAATATAGAAACAATTTTTTCCTTCACAGAAAAACAAATTCATATATTTTAAAACTTTTTCATAAATGTTATGAATCGAACATGACTTTTTTCCCCAAACCTTTTTCATAACGAATAAAATTTTGTTCATAAATATTATTAAATTGTTCGTAATGAAAATTTTAGTAATTTTGCAAAAATTTTGTTAAATCTTTGGTTTAGTTTTACTAGATTTTATTGCAAATGGTAAATGAAAATAGTTACACATGAAAATAATAATAACAAACGCCTTAAAATGGCAAAATTCCAAGGAAATTCTGTAAAAAATATGTTTAGAAATTTCCATCATTTTGATAAAAAGCGCTGATCTTCTGTTCCTATAATGTAGCTAAAAATCATTAAAAAAATTTCAAACATTTTTTTTACAAATTGGAAATATAAATGAAAATTTAAACAGTTTATTTTAAGTCTTCTTGACTTTTGATTCATTTCAATAAATGTGAAAAAGTGTTAATATTTAAGACATTATTCTTAAATATTATAAACTAAAATCAATGAAAATAAATGCTTATATTTATGCACAAACTTTTTTCTGTATTAGTAAAAGTCTTCAAACCTTTTCAGGAAAATAAAAATAAATTGAAATAAATTTTTGTAGAAAAAAATATTTTATGTTATTTATTATATTAAAATTATATTTTTACAACATAATTTAGTGGAATTGCAAAAAATAAAAGAGGATTAGATAAATAAATCAATATCAGCTTAGATTTTAAGGGAAACTTTTTTCGGATTACTAAAGATTCGTACTACTTATAGAATTATTTGGAGCAAGATATATTTTAATTTATTATTATCTCGTTTCATTTTGATAAAATAGTTAGAATATTAAATATTCAACTAATCTTGGTATGTATATGTATCTTCTGAAATATTTTGCTAAATTATCGCGTTGCTTAAATTCAACGATATAGTTAATAGTATCGTTATTTTCAAAAAATATAATATGATTTTCGAGTGCAGCTTTTAGAAAGCAACCTATATCATTTTAGTATTATAACTGATATCATCCTCGGAATTTTTATCAACGAAATATTATCGTTATGATATCATTACGATATCTTTTGGTTTGTTAAGATCAGACGAAATTTTTGATAAAGCAAATGAAAATAAATTTTAAAAATTTAAATAAGAAGACACTACTTAAATATTTGGAATATATAAAAGATTAATTATTTAATTTAAAAAATCCAAAATTTACTTAAAATTTAGGGTACAATAAGATCTTTAGTGCAGGAACTATATCCAAAGGAATTTTATCTTTTATATATCTCCAAATTTTTTTTTAAATTGTTATTTCATATACTTAAGAATTTCTATAACTATAATTAGGTAATTTTTAATTGAAAATAAAAACTTGATTTTGTAATAAAATGCTGTTTATTAAACTCCCTGAATTCGTTATAAAAAAAGGAATAAAAGAGTAAAATGTCTTTTTTTTTTTATTCGAGTGTATGATCTAAGACACCATTTGTAAAATATTTACCGGAATAAATAGAAAAAAAAAACAAACAAAAAGAAGAATAACCTTTTGAGCTGCAAAAGGTATAAGAAAAATATTTTCCATACAAACACACACGCACACACATACACATACAAACAAATAAATAAATATTCTATATTTATGCCTTATCATATGTTATACGTCGTACATATAAAAGTACTTTCTAAGACTTGTGTAAAGTTTTCGCCATTAAGACGAAGTGAGAGGTAAAACCAGAAGTTGAAGAAGGAGTGAATGTAATTTTTACTTGTTGTATAATTTAAGTTTTGAAATCGATACTTTATTAAGATATTGAACCCTTCAACTACGTTTTTAATGGTTTAGTTGGTGGCTTATCCCTGTTGTTTTAAAACTTACTTATGGTTGAATTCCAACAGAAATTGTCTAAAAGGAAAGAAAGAGAAAAAGGACTTTACCAAAATCAACTTGCATAACAAAAGTTTTTGTTGGCTTTTTTTGTGTCTTTATTTTCAGTTTTGTTTGTTTTATTAGAAGTTTGTAGTAATTGTGTTGCTTCGTAGCAAAACCGTAGTTTGTTGGTCTTGTTATTTGACTGGTTGGCATTATTTACAACTGGCTAAAAGGCTAAATGTCTGACTCGATTATGTTCCAGCTTAAAGTCAGTCATTTGAATTGTTATTTGGTTTGCGTTTTTTATTTCATTTCACTTTACACAACATGCCTTTTGGTAATGAAATGTTAAGAAATGAAAATAAAATGAAGAATATCATGTCTCTATTAAAGTGGTTCCTATTACAGCTTTTTAGATTTTTGGTTGTTGTTATGGCTGGCTGACTGTTTGCTACTGTTTCATTTTTTTCTTGGTTTTGTAGTCTGGATTACAGTCTAATATACAAATCGCAAATCTCATTAAGACATCGACTTCCTAACCCCAAAATAACTAAGTTAGAGTGTAAATAGAAGTAGGAAAAAACACACACACACAGCAACAAAAATAACAAGAAAGAAAGTTTTTTAGCCCTAAGGATACAAAACGATACTTTATTTTATCAAGCCAGATAGATTCGTCAGCTTGTAAGTTGTTTTCCGCATTAAACATGTTTTTTCTACTTATCACACGAAAAATATCAAATTGCCTTACGATAGTGTAAAAATGAAAAAAAAAATAAATAAATGAATTAAAATGAAAAAAATAATAGAATTAGACAACAATGTTTACATAATACCCTAAAGGAATTTAGGGGAAATAAATAAAAGCAGTGGGCGAGGATTTATCGGTAATGACCAGATCAGCCTTAAATATTCAATTAACCTAACACAGTTGTATCATCAAATTTGCCTTAGAAAAATTTTTAAATTTTAAAATATCTAAAATTATTTTTCTTTGTTAACCACTGTTCGTTTAGTTGTATAAAGGTAGCCAGGCAATAAAAATTTGCCCTTAAAACTACCTCTATGGAATCTTAATTTCTATTTATTATCCTGCCAAAAAAATGTCTATCTTAGACATAAATTTATGTTTTTCGAAAATTTTCTAATAACATTTATATAAGGACTGCAGACGAAAAACTTAATGCATACAATTCAGCTTATAAAAATCAAAGCTATTGGTCTCTTTGAAATTTTTATTTTATTATTTTATTATTATTATATTTAATTTTCTAAATTGAAGAGAAAAACAAATTTTTGATTCCTTTTTAGGAAAATATTTTCCGGAATATTTTCTATAAGATCTTGATTGTAATTTCGGTTACTTTTATGTTTATGTCAGTTTTAAGTATCCTTTATATATACATACATATATATATATATATATATATATATATATATATATATATATATATATATATATATTTCCGGACAGTTAGCGGTTTGGTCTCCTTTCGTACATAGCAACACCATTTGTTTGATACCAATCAGTTACTTTTTTGTTATATCATATATCGGGGAAACCTAGTTTGTGATGTATTCAATTCTTCACCTACAATTTGCCTACCATCCGGGAAAATCAACGGTGACCGCAATTCAACACGTAACAACATTGATTGAGAAAGAGCTCTATGTGCCTTTATTGACATTCAGGGAACTTTTAATAATATTTTCTATTATGCGATCGATTATGTTTTGAAAATGTTACCCCAGCGATCTGGTCATTGCGGTGATTGGATGGGAGGATGTAACGATATCGGAAGAGATGCAGCTAGCCCTAATATAACCATTAATTGTTGCAAGAAAAGAGGGCTTACCATTAACCCGTCTAAAACTATTCTTATATACCTTTTCAAAATGTTAAATTCTGTGGCTCAGAGAACCAACAATAAACGGTTTAATAATCAAGTTCTTTAACGAGGTAAAATATCTTGGTATCATTGTAGACAGAACACTCACTTGGGACCGTAACTTGTACTATATTACTTATATTACCATAAAAGCAACAGGTCAGTGCAAAAACATTACTGGATAAGGTCTAACGCTTCATTTGTGTATCAATCACTGGTGCTATGAAGACCTGTCGTACATACTCACTTGGTGGGCGATTCTACATATTATACACTTTGGTTAAGGAAGAAGCCTACAGAATTGTGATAGAACTACCTGGGATCGCCAACTTAAGGGCTGAGGACCTGTTAGAATATATGCGGACACTTCAACTAAATTAAAAAATTAGCCTTTCATCATTATAACAGACTTTATTTTTCCATTTCTGGTACTACACAGGACATTCGTCGTCCAAATACCAGACAGAAACCTATGGAATAACCAATCTAGGTGGCCTGAATATGCAGATTAAATTTGATTCACGGATGGCTCCAAACACATAGATGGCGACACAGGTGCTGGTGTGTTTGGCCCAAATTTTCAAAGGGCAATACCAATGGGTAAATATATATCAATCTTCCAGGCAGAGATATACGTTATCTTTGTATATGCTAGAGAATGCCTGAGGAAAGGGTTGAGGGGTCTAAACATTTATATTATGTCTGATAGCCAAGCGTCTTTGAAGGTCATATCTTCTAATGAAATAAGGTCTCTGACAGTTAAGGTCTGTGTCATGGCTCTTAATGAACTTGGTAAACATAACAGATTAATTATGTGCCATTACAGTAATGCTGGTAATGAACGTGTAAATTGGGCCTGAACCCTTTCTCGGTAAAATCACAATTTATCCATCATTGTGATTTGATAATCGGACTCAAGCAGACTAAGCGATTTATGAGTACTTACGGGATTATTCACCGAACATTGTGGCTTGAGGTGTCACCAATATATCCTAGGCAATGTGGTAACGAAACAATGTAGATTTTGCGAAACACAGGAGGAGAAGTCTAAGCATATTCTAATCCTAGGCAATGTGGTAACGAAACAATGTAGATTTTGCGAAACACAGGAGGAGAAGTCTAAGCATATTCTTTGCGTCTTTCTTTATGCGGAGGAAAACTGCTCTGGGGAATTAAATGATATCCCCAAGTGATGTTTTCGATCTCTCTCTAGTTAGCTTCATTCGAGGATTAGGTCTAGTATAGTAAATTTCAAATCCGTGACTTTTCGAACTTCCCTCGTAGTTATATGAAATACAACACTATTCCCAACAAGCACCACCTGTTAATAGAATATTGTCAAATTTTGAGCAAGTGTCGTCATTTACTTTGCGTTTAACAGCTGTTCAAAACATACAACCTCGTGTATTTTTCTAAAAATGGAAAAAAGTGAAATTCGAGTACTCACTAAACATTATTTTTCGCGAAAAAAAACCGTCAATCAAACCAAGGAAAAGCTCGATAAATACTATGGGGCTCTGCACCATCGATTTCAATGGTTACTGACTTTCGTTGTGGTGGCACAAGTACAAATGACGCTGAAACATGGATCCATTACTGTACTCGGGAGACCAAATAGTAGTCTAAACAATGGGTTTCTCCGGGTGAATCTGCTCCGAAGAAGGCCAAGTTAAGTTTGTCGGCCAATAAGGTGATGGCAACAGTTTTTTTGGATGCACGCGGGATAATCCACATCGATTACCTTCAAAAGGGAAAAACACTAAACGGCGAATATTATGCCAACTTATTAAACCGATTTAATGAGGATTTGAAAAAAACGACCCCATATGGCCAAGAAAAAAGTTCTTTTTCATCAAGATAATGTACGGGGTGCACATGTGTGTAGTCTCAATGGCAACACTCTATGAATTGGGCTACGAATTGGTACCTCAATCGCTATATTCTCCGGAAATGCCATAGGCATTTCATATGTAGTGTGTTTTCGATTTTAAATGATCAGCTGGGTTTAAGAAAGTTATTTGCAAGATGGGTGCCGCGTTTGCTCTCAATTGAGCCATAAACGTAAACGTGTGACAATTTCAAAGGATTTTTTGGAGTTTTTTAACCGCAATCCGAATGAGTTTTTGCGGCGGTTTGTAACTGTGATGAAACATGGATCCATTACTGTACTCCGAAGACCATGCAGCAGTCTAAACAATGGGTTACTCCGAGTGAACCTGTTCCCAAGAAGGCCAATAAGGTGATGGCACGCAGGATAATCCACATCGATTTCCTTCAAAAGGAAAAAAAATAAACCGCGAATGTTATGCCAACTTATTAGACCGATTTAATGAGGATTTAAAAAGAAAACGATCATATATGGCCAAGAAAAAAGTTCTTTTTCATTATGATAATGCACGGCGTCACACGTATGTAGTCTAAATGGCAAAACTCTATGAATTGGGCCATATTCTCCGGATTTAGCCCCTAGTGACTACTTCCTATTTCCAAACCTAAAAAAATGGCTCGGTGGAAAGAGATTCAGCTCCAACGATGAAATTATTGACCAAACAAATGCCTATTTTAAGGACCTCGAAAAATCCTATTTTTTTTTTTTTTTGTTTTTTTTGGAAGGGATACAAAAACTGGAGAAACGTCGGACTAAACGTATTGAGTTAAAAGGAGATTATGTTGAAAAATAAATTTTTGTTTTGCAAAAAAAATTAAAATCCAACATTTGAAAACTTTCCAAAGAAACTTATCTCTATTTCGGTACAGATTTTCATAATATTAATTTATATATCTCTCAGATAATATGCAAATCTTTCAGATGGTATACACATCTTTCAGATGATTTGAAAATATATTTTCTATCTCAAAAAAATTTATAGGGAAGAAAGATAAACATTCGCCACCTTTATCTTTAAAGTGCTGCATTCCCATAGCCGTTAACGATATCGGCAAAATTTCTTTTGTACTAAATACCTATATCTGTTGGCTTTAATTTAAGACTTTTTGATTTAGGCTATCTCTCCATTAAGTTTATTTTTATTGTATGTGTGAAGTGAGACAAAATGGCGAAAGTACCCGAAATTCGTTAAATGATGGAGGCAGAATCGTTTGCCTATATATGATGTTCTTTTATTTCATTTTAATAATACAATTGAAAAATAAAATAAGATTAATTTTTTAAGAGAGTCCATATGTATTGCAAAAAATCTACAGCTAGTAAGTACCTCGTAATTTAATGCGTCGTACATGAAGGATAGTTGAGTCCAGCTTACCATCAGTGTGGCGTATTGCTCCCCAGGAGAAGCCTTATGTACCAATGATAATTTTATTTCCCACTTTAAATGAATTTATTAAAACACCCGTTGGCAATTTTTGTTGGTTACTATCAAGTTTATAATACTGAACAACAAAATCTTTATTAAATTTAAAATAACTAAGAAAGTCATCACAGAAAATACCCACAGCGAATTATTCGGCAGAGTGTTGAAAAAACAATTAATCACGTTAATCTCCAAACAGATGGAAATTGAAAATATCAAAATTTGTTGGATAAAACATCTGCGATAGAAAAAAAGAAATTCAATTGATTACACAAAAATTTTTGGTTTGTTTTCAAAATAATTGGCAAAGGCAGATGTGCTCCTATGGCGAATGCTCTCCCTTCTACCTTACATATTTAACTAATATTGTTTTATTATCCCTTTGTGAGTTAATTATGTTCACCATTTTTGATTGTTTTGAATAGTTTTTGATTGGTCACGGAACATGAGGTCTAGTACAATGTTCTGGCTCGAATAATATTTCAGATATGTAAAACCACTTTTCGACTTTTTAGATGAATCCAAGTGCTTTTAAATATCTGAAAATTATTTCTTGATATACAGTCTGTAATTCTTACATCTTTTTTAAGTTTTAAAAACGATTGGGTTTTTTTTTAGGTAAATATGGTTATTCAAGTAGCGTATTATTTTATTCCAATGTATAAACCCGTCAATGCTAGGAAATATCTTATAACAAAAATATGCACAAACAAATCCAATTTTTAACTATATTTGAACATTTAACATTTAAACGCTTTTTCTCTCCATAATCGAAGTCAAAATATTTGAAGTCTTTAAAATTTTATGGAATAGCACTTAAAGTATTAAATTAGTATACTTTTTAAAAAATAAAAAATACAAAAAAAAAATAAAATAATCGGCTTAAACACGCTTCCTGATCGAAATACAGAATCAAAAAATGAGCAATGAGCAAACAATGAGTGTAACAAATTTAAACTTGCTAAATCCAAAACCAAAACCAAAAAAAAAAAAAATTACATAAAATAAAAAATAAAAAAACAAATCCGTGTACCTCCGTTCCTTGATACAAAATTTAAAAATCTGGCTATGTTAGGATTTGTAGGACGAATAGTTTTACAAATAAGACGAATTTAGTTTTCAACATCGTCTGGAAGCTGGAAAGAGAAAACATTTTTAGAAAAAAATATATATATAAATCCGCGTATTTCTGCTACTTGTTAAGAATTTAAAAATCTGGCTCCGTTAGGATTTATAGGACGAATATTTTTATAAATAAGCCGAATTTAATTTTCTACGTCATCTGGGAGCTTCAGAAAGCTTTGGAAAGAGAAAATAATATTTAGGACATTATATATAAATCCGCGTATTTCTGGGCCCTTAGAAAGATTTCAATATCTGATTACGTTAGGATTTGTAGAATGAATAGTTTCTTAAATAAGCCGAATTTTAATTTTCTATGTCATCTGGGAGCTTCAGAAAGTTTTGGAAAAAGAAAACATGCTTAGAAAATTACATAAATTCACGTGTTTCCCCTTCCCGATACAGATTTTAAAATCTGAAACTTTTCTTTTTACTTTTTAATTCTTCAGGTCAGCTTTTTTTAATTTTTCTAATAAAAGTTACAAAGCAATTTAAATAATGAGTCACATTCCATACAGAGATGTAGAGATTTTCTCTTAAAGTGCATATAGTTCTGTTTGCTATTCTAAAGTCTGTAAATCAAATTTTTCTTCGGTTATTAGAGTATCTTTTAGTGATCATGATCAGAGTATCTTTTTGAGTCGCAAAAATTACACATCTAGCAATTATTTTATATAGTCGACAAGTGTTTTGATTATAAATTAAAATTTTCATTTTAAGAAAAACTAATAATGATATTACATATAGTTACTGGGAATAATAGCAAATGTAAACATTTTAACGGTACAAATTTTGACGAATAATAAAATTTTTAAGTCTTAAAGTGTTCACGAATTTTTTCATGCGCAGTCCTTATATGAAATTCCAAAATAATCAAGGGTAGGGATCAGACCTTTGCTAATATTGATTGCTAAAATACTGCTTAAAGGATCGTCCCATTAACTTACTTAAGCAGCCTTGTCTTAAAACACAAGCATACAAACACACTCGTGTAAATAATACTCACTTACAGACATAAATTTCGGTAATAGCCAGGCCTAACCACGACTTTTAAGTACTATTACCTAAACAAAAAATTTTCTAAAAACAACAACAAAGAAAACAAAAACTCGCAAAAAAGGCAAGACAAATAGAATCTGCTTAAACAATTTCATTTATTTTTCGTTAATTCCTCCTTTTTCTTTTCTTTTATTTTAATACACATACTTTTTGCTTGGGAAAAACTTTTTTACCAGATTTTGTTTCTTTTTTTTTTCTTTTCTTTTGCACATTTCAATTGTGGCTTTTAATGGTGTGTACATGTTTTAGATTTTTAATGTTTCTAATGTTATTTGCCAGTGGTATGTCTAAGTATCTAAACTTTATTTTTGTTCCTTTTTTCGACAAACTTTATTTTTGCGATTATTTTTTTTTTTTTTTTTTTTTTTGCTTAGTCTATTTGTAATTTGTTTGTTTTAATATGAGCGTGGAAATATAAATAGACAAACAAACCATTGAAATGGACGAGAAAAAAATCAAAAAGATATTAAACTCCCTCATTCTTATTGATACTATGCACTCACATACATGAGTATATATTTTGCATTCTCTCAGGCATGATACAAAGAAATAGAGGTAGAGCCGTTCTCTTTTTTCATCGCCGTACTTGCTTCTGACGTTTTGAGCGATTTTATTGTGCTATTTAATTCTAAGTGAATCATATTTTCAATCAATTGATACAAATAAATGAAAGAAAACACATTTTAATTTAGTGTTTATGTTCATAATAAAGATTATTTACACACATTTACATTTTTGTAATCAATTACTTTATCCTCCACTATACGATTTTTGAGTAACTTAGTAATCATTAGTTTAGCGATACATTCATCGCTTTATATTCCCAAATTTAAATAGCAAAAAAAATTAAATACTGTAGCATGTCAAATTTTTTTGTTTAAAGTAATACAAAGCTCAAAATCCCATTAATAATACTTTTTAAGATATATTTTTGCTGTAATTTAATAGGCTATAGAAAGTAATATATATAAGACACAATTTTTTGCTAAAACAAATTACAAAATTTTGATAACAATTTAATTTTCCCTTGTTGTAATGTGTCCACGATTTGTTCGTTTGTTTATAAAAAAAAAAATATATATATATATATATATATATATATATATATATATATATATATATATATATATATATATATATATATATATATATATATATATACATATAATATATATATCTATATATATATTTCAAAAAATCTTTTATACTTCAAAAAAAATTTTCTCAGAGAGAGGTGTTACCTTATTTCTTTATATCATGCCCACAGGATATGTGGTGTTGTCGACATATTTCCAATTATACCGTGGGTTAAAAGGCTAAATAGAGAAAATATGAGAGTGTCAAAGTTCAGTATTTTTTAAAGCAATATTCAATAATTAATTAGTACAGTGAAAAGTTAATCTAGAACACATTTTCTACAAAAGCCTATGCAACTATAATAATTTTTTAAGACATTTTTGTTGAAAACATAATGAGATTTAAAATTTTTAAAATTGCACAAAAACTGATTTGAACTGGAATAACATACTTAAAGTTCCCATATTGATGACTAAATATAGGAAAGCCACTTAATGGCATGGACCATATCCATGTAATACCCCCATCCGAAAGTCAAAATAATATGTATAAAAGCATTATAGATGCCATGATGAATAAAAATTTTTAAAATTCATAGATAATATTATTTTTTTTAAATATAGTGTTAGAAAAATGACTGTATACTTCCTTGGAGCAAAAATAGTCATTTAAACTTAGAAAATCTCAGTGCATCAAATGTATATAGTCACTACGAGGCCAACAGAAGCCAAACTAAACTTTCACTTTCAAAAAGGAATACACTTTTTTTTTTTTTTTTAATTTATTATATTACCCTATGAAAAAATGTCGCTTATTATTAAAATATATATAATAATTATGACCTAAAATAATACCATTGAATTGAAAACATATGTAAATTTAATATTAACAATAAAAACGTACAGAAGAATGGCACGATATTATATTTCTTTAACTTCAAAAATAAAGATGTTAAATAAAATAAATACAAACAAAATGTTAAAAAAAATATTAACTTGTATACGTCTAAAATGGTTCATTAAAACATAAAAAGTTTTAGCATTCCAGTCGCGTTAATTTTCTGCAAAAAAAAAAATTAATATTGACTTTTTATCAAGTTTTATTATTTTATATTTTGTATGATGGTACATAGCATAGAATACAACTAGAAGTTTGTGTGAGAAAAAAATAACTTATTTTTTCAAAACACAAAAACAAAATATATGTGACTTTGACAACTGAATCAGGTTTTTTCTAACACATAAATGTGTACTTATTAATCTATGGTACATTGTTTTAAATAAATAATAATTTACAGGGTGTGGAATGTTGTTTATTTCTTCTATATTTATAACGTGGTAGCAACAACAGTTATCTATACAGTTATCTGTAGATTATACATTTAATTGTTTTTTTTTTTTTTTTTTTTTTTTTTTTAATTGATATAAAAAAATAAAGCAAATATTTTTAAATTATTTTTATGAGCAACAAAACTACATGAGAAGAGGTTCGAACATTGGGCTTCTTGTTCTAATTTTTTTACCAGAAATATTGAAAGTTCTATTGAATATACTTTCTAGGTTTATTCCATTTATATTGTATACCATATAAATATTATTTCAGTGGAGGAGACGAAATAACGATGTTGGTTTTTCCGTCCATATGACTCTTGAAAAAAATAATTACCTCTTTGGAACTGGGCGAAATAGCGATGTTGGTTTTTCCGTTCGTATGACTCTTGAAAAAAAAAATTACCTCTTCAAAACTGATTTTGTAACTTCGTGAGAAGAGGTACGAATACTAGACCTATTGTGCTGATTTTTGACCAGAACTATTGAAAGTACTATTGAATTTACTTTCTATGTTTTTTGCATTTACTGTATCTCATATAAAATTATTTCGGTAGAACAGCCGAAATGACGTAGCCCGTTTTTCTGTCTATATGTTTATTGAAAAATTATCCCATTTCAAATTTGGTTTAATGAGAACAAGTTCGAGCATTGAATATATTTTTTCATTTTTTTTTTTTTTTTCATTGATCATGTGTCCCATATAAATATTATCTAAGAAGAGGAATCTAAATAACTATATACGTCTTTCAGTTCGAATGTCCCTTGAAAAATTAAAAATTTTCTGATCGCAAATCAAATTTCAATAAATTTCAATAAATAAATAAATAAATATGTTAATAAATAATGGAGATATGTAACTTTCCTGTGTTATATTAAGTTTTTAAATAAATAAGGTAAGGTATAGATTATTAAATAGATATTCATGTGAGAGAAAAAACTCCGATTCAATCGTCAAAAACACAATTTATGTAACAAAAAAATACATTTAGTCACATATATTTTGTTTTTGTGTTTTGAAAAAAATAAGAATTTTTATTTCGAGAATTTAGTTCATAGTGCCTCTCACATAAATTTCTAATTGTATTCTATGTAAGGTACATTTTACCAGTGTTGCCAGGAGATGGGGAAAAAAAGGCTAAATTGTACTTTAAAAAAAGTTAACAAAGGCTAAATACTTCAAAAAATAAGGTCAGAAAAAGTTAAGGTTATTTTTTCTCGTTCTCATTAGTTTTTGAAATTTTTCTAAAGAAAGTGTAATCGATTTAAAAATAACATACAGCATAATAACTTAGTAATATAATAATGGCACAAAAACAATTCTATACAACTGAGTGTTATATTTAATATGAAAAGATTTTACGTCATTTTTGAACTATAATTTCTTTTCGATTAAGCATTTCCAAATTTTTGGGTGACTTTTTTTTATTAATAAGATCTTGTATTATTTTCATAAATAGTTTTTATTGTTGATAAAGTATATTAAAACCAAAAAAATAATATTTTTATTTAGTAACTTCACAAAATTATTAAGACACTTTTATTTGTAGAATGGAGCACCGCAGGCGAAATTTTTTATTAAATATAAATAGTCTCAATTTTTTATGCGGATAAATACACAAAAATACTTAAATGGATGACTCTGTGAAAATTAAATTATAAATAGTTATTACGAAATTATTTTCTTTGTTGTTGAAATACCAATATTTTAGCCTTTTTAAGGCAATTTTAAAAATCAAAAAAAAAAAAGCTAGAAGCTAAAATGAAAATTTTGAGGCTAAAAGCCTTAAGAATTCTAAACTAGCAACACTGCCCACTACTCTTTGTTTGTGATCAAATAAATATTTTTATATTCCCTCATTTGAAAGGGAGTGTAGTCTAAATTTTTTATAAATATTTTCAGTAGCTTAAGTTTTGTTTGCTTGTAATTTTCCAACTCCCTATTAAAATATCATTAAAAAAATTAAAAACACATTATTTTAATTATAAACTTTCTTAAAAGTAGTAATTATTAAGCAGGTGTGTAGGGAAATTAAGGGTGTATTATATAAGTCTAAGACTTGCCTGTAATTTTTTTCATTCACTAAATTGTTTTATTATCTATCATAGCACTTTATTTAATAGAAATGTTTTAAATGTTTCACGAAAATAATTTTCGTTACAAATTCTGTGACACTTCTTAAAAAGCATGAAAATAATAAGGTAAATCTTAAATGGGTTAGGGCCTTTTCTTTCAAAATATATATATGAAATTAGTTGGGACTTGTTTCTAAATGCCTATAAATCCGATATTTGAAGTCATATCTCACTCAGTTTTTTAAGAGGCGTGTATTATGTTGTTGTCCATCAGAATTTATTAAAAACGAGATTAAAAAAATGCAATGAAAATAGGACGGATTGGTCCAGGTAGAAAAATGTCCACATGACAAAGAAAATAAAATTTTTCCATCTAAAGGACTATTACAGTGAAAGTCTTAAAAAATTTTTAAATCAAATAAAATCCCATATAAAATAAACATTAGTTATCGTATCAAATACGGTAACGAAGCGCACCGGTAAAACCTAGTAAATAGCAAATTTAAATTCGCACATATTTAATGAAGATATAGTCAATTCAGTGCAGAACAAATATTTTATAAATGTAAGATAATAATAATTAATACTGAATCTACTTAGTTCATTTTTTCAGCACTAAAATTTTAAAAAATTTCCTATTTTTCTTTGAAAGAACGAAGTTTTTAGCCTTAATTTATTGTTCTTGTTGTTTTTCAGTACCCATGGAAACAACAACTATAAGGCAAGTAAACATTAAATAAATAAAAAAAATAGATTTGGCAATAACTCGGTTCTTTATAAACCGATTTGATTGATTCAAAAACCCGCAATTCAAGAAAAATATTTGTGATCGAATTATATAAAACCCAAGTCCTTAGTTTATTTGGGACTATGATATCGGTCAAAAATGCGTTTTGGCTGATATCTCCGTAACTAATGGACCGACTGAATTCATTTCTTCAGCAGAAAAATTCAGAAAGAATTTTTAGATTTTGTTTTGCAAAAAAGAAATCCCTCTCTAATATATATATATATATATATATATATATATATATATATATTTAAGTCGAAAAAGCCTCAATGACACATATCTCCGATATTTGTGAAGCGATCTTGCTGAATTTCAGTAACAAAATTGTATGGCAGTTATTGGTGGGCTTCATAAGCAATAGGACTGACATCGTCCTATCAAAATCATTTCTTATAAGAATCCAACAAATATAAACTTTTCTGCTCTACCACGAAAATTGTGGAAATTATAAATGGAATGACAAACTTATATTTATACTCTTTACAGCTGTAATGAAAGGTATAAAAATAAGGAAAAATCATTTCTAAACATTGAGTTATTTTTCATATGAAATGTAACCCAAATTTGAGCGATATTTTATTGGGTCATTTTGCTGGCAGCCGAGAATGATAAAAAATAAGTTTCCAAATTAAATATATATATATATATATATATATATATATATCGTTCAATCCACGAGAGATTTATAAAAAATTAAAATTTTTTGACGGGTTATCATTATATCTTTTCATATTTGGTACGTATATAAACTATGGAGCCATTTAGTCTTTCTCATAATTATTTTCCCAATTTCAAAAAAAAATCGAATTTATTCACTAATTTAATTTTTATAAAAGTTAAATATTCCGACAAACCACGTAAATTTAAATGTTAATATCTCTTTGCGATAGTGATGTATTTGAACGATTCAAGGGTCTAATGTAAACCAACTGAGCAATTCCAGTTTTACAATGCCTTTCTGAAATATTTCTACCCCTTTGATATTAATATTCTTTTAACATGTTTTAAAGTAATATATTTACTATGAAATGTAATAATAATTGTTCTGCGACAAAGTGATCTACTATTTTCAATATACTTTTTATTTTTTTAGAAAAAAGACCACAAGACCACAAGTTTTTATAATATTTTATTATTTTATCTTTTTATAATATTTTGGTTTTTTAATCTTTTTTTTTAATTTTATTCAGTAACTTCAAGTGCTAATAACTCTTTAACTATACGTTGGATTTTATTGATTTAAAAACCAATATAAAGTTTATTGCTACATATAAAGATTATAAATAATATTGTATAATTCAAAAGTAAATTTTTTTGTTAAAATGCACTCACAACAGGAATGCATTTTTCAGATGCATTTTTAATATTTTTTTCTTTTTGATTATGAATATTTTTGCTCAATATTAAAAACAAATATATTTATTAAACTGTATATTATTAGTTATGCAAGTACAAAATATTATATACCATAAATAGGAAATTAATAAATGTTATGACTATAATGAATTATAAATTAAACTTGCAGAAAATAAAGAACACAAAAATTATGTTTTCATGAAAAAATCTATTTTAATATTTAAGATATTTTTTTTTAATAGCGAACCATTGTATTCTAAAATAATTTATATTGCAATTTTTAGTAAATACTACAATTTCTATAATATCAGAGGAAGACAAAAATTTAAAGGGTAGAAATTTATTAAAAATTCATGCTCAAATTTCATTTACATTGCGTAAACATTTTTAGGTGCTAATATTATTTTTAAATTATTGTTTTTAAAGGGGATACATTAGTTTTCTATATGCAATATAAATCACTAAATTCCATTTACAGCTTATATAGATATTGGTGTTTAAAGTTATAACCTTTTCAATTTTTTGACTTTTTGAAAAAATGAAAATCGTGAATAAATTCGCGAGATTTCCAAAATTCTAAAAAATAAAAATGAAGATGGTCGAATAGCTCCATAATATGAGTACACCACATATTAGCAAAATTCGAAGACCTAAGGAATATTTTTAGGCGTATTTTCATTGAATGAATGATATACAAAACATAGTTTTTAATTCAAAAGATATTTTTTACTATAAAATGTAGTTTGTACAATTTTTAGTACAAAATAGAATTTAAAAAAAAAAACAAAATAGAATTTTTAAAACAAAATATATTTCTTCGCACATAAAATGATTTTAGAACAAATCTTAACTTAACGAGGCATTGTGTTTTATTTTTAGTACAAAACGCAATTTTCAGTACAATATATATATATATATATATATATATATATATATTTAATACAAAATTCAATTTTAAATTCAAAATATTATACTTTTTAGAACAACTGGTTTTAGTACAGAACGTTTACTTTAGGGCAAGAAATGCTTTTTAGTACAAATTATAGTTTTTGGTATAAAAGCAGATCTTAGTACAAAACATAGTTTTTACGACCAAGAATATATTTTAGTTTAAAACAGAATTTCTAAATTTTTAATAAAAAAAAACGTATTTAACTTTTATTGTAAAGTTTTTAGTATAAAGCATAGTTTATAGTAAAAAAATATAGATTACAGTACGATGCTTACTTTTTAGTAAAAATTTAATTTTTATTACAAATCTTTTTTTCTTGTAATTAATATTGTTTCTATTAGAAAATATTAAATTTCTTACCACTGTACCTGAAACCGTACATTGGCTTTTTCTCCTACTTTTACGTCGTCTAATGTACTTTGTAAGTATTACTCAGCAATTTAATATAAATGAACATGATAAGCGCTAATTTTTGTTATGTTTCATATCATCATGAGCAAATCAAAAAGATATAAGTACTTACTTGCCACAATGAATGTGTTTGACTAAACGAATAATCTGTCTGTTTGTTTGACTATACTATACTTTTTTGCTATTTTTTTTTTTCCAACCATCATTAGAGCAATTGTTGTAATGTCTTTGCTGTTGCCGACGTTTTTTTTTTTTTATTGTAACTTTGCTATCTTCATTACGAATACGAATTTATACCAAATAAAAAGAACGAAATAAATTTTAGATTCTCTGGTGTTCTTTCTCATTATTTTTTTATGTTTTTCTGTTAAATTGCTTGTAAAATACAAAAGCAACAAAATCACCAGCTCCCGTAGTAGCAACACAAAATACATATATAAATATGAATATATATAAAAATTCATTTAAGCTTTTAATACTTTTTGCTTGTATTTATTTTTGTTTAGAAAAAAATCTTTTATGTACACAAAACCATTATTTGTAAATATTGTTTTATAATATAATTTAAGGTTTAACAAATACACATTCCCATTTGTAGCTAAATACATAATAATTTTTCAAATGTATAGACTTGTATGTAATTGTCGGTTTAAGTATATTTGAATATTTAGTACATAAACTTAAATTAAAGTACATTAAAATAATAATAATAATAATAAAAATACAACAAAAGAAAATATATACAACGAAAATAAGCCAGTATATTATTTGTTAATATTTGTTGAATTGGGGTTTATATAAACAAATCTTGGATTATGTTTTGTGTTGAGTTCAGTATGTATTTTAAAAAAATGTTAGATGATTAAAATGAGAATAGAAAATAAATAAAAATTATGCGATAGAGTGGGGTTGTAGTTTTTTGAAAGTAGAGGGAGTTTTAATAAAATAATTATTATTATTTTTTATTTTTACAAAAATATTGTTTATTTTCAAAAAATTTACAAAAATTAGATGATTTCTAGAGGAATGAGAGATATTTATTTTATACCACAAATAAGAGATAGTAATACTAAATATAAAATTACAGGTATAAAATCTGCACTCCTGCATTTATTTTTAGCTAAGCGGGAAACAGTTTAGTACCATATTGATCTAAAAATATTTTATAATTAAACAGCATCAATTAATTTAAACAAAACGGATGTGACCTTTCTCATGTTTATCGATATATGCGATGAACATGATTTTTTTCAAAAATTCAACATTTTCTACCAATGCTCGACGTAGTGTACAAATCTAAACCAATTTAAAATTTCTTTATTAACCTTTTATGAAGCCTTTTGAAATGTGTAAAGAAAAAAATTATTTTATTAACAAAACTTAATATTTGTACTAATTTCAAAGCGTTTTGAATTAAAATATTCAAAATGTTTTTTTATGTCAGCATAATATTTCATAATATATTAAAAGTTACAGATTAATTTCAGAATAATTTTCACTTATATACCTCGGAAACTTTTACATACTCGAGGTGGTCAATTTTAACACCCTGTAGTTTATCTCGTGTTATCACATGGTGACTGCATAATAATTTTTCCTAAAGCTTGTGTCCTCGTTTACAACTCTCCCATACATTTCAATTCGATACAACCAATATTTTAGGAGATACAGATTTATTACCAAAATTTTTGCGATCGGTCCTACTGTGTGCTGGAGTGGATCCATGAAATAATAATCCACGAAATAAATTACCCAAAACTGAAACGACATAATTCCCCAATTTTAAAGATTTGTTTCATATGAAATAATTCCCCATGAAATAAATTTCCAAACGAAATTAAATAAAAACCCAAACAAAAGTGATATAACACCCTATTTTTGGGGAATTTTATATTGAAATAACTACCCAATTTAAAAACACGCTACTATAAAATCGCACCTTTTATTTTCACTCGGAAAGCGATCTAATGTGAGTTACAGACCTACCTTACAAAATAATTTTAGAAAATTTCAAAACACCCCCTAAATTTCGAGACATCGCGAAAAAACCGTTTTTAGTACTGCAGTATAGATCTCGTAACTTCATAAATTTTAAGTCAATTTAAGATTTTTAAATTAATTTAAAAAACAGAAGGACATAGCTTTTTTAACTATATTACCATCATTTATATAAACTTAAATTAAATAAAGAAATTATTCATCATTTTTAAATTTATGTTCCCTTTCTTTTTCGAAATTTTGATTTTGATGTAAATTTTTTAGATTTTCTTCTAAACGACTACACATATTTTTTTACAAAGTTTGAAATACTATTTGGTTTAGAATAAAATGAGATATCCCTATATAAAATCGCTTAAAAACTCAAAAAGTTATTAAGTATTTTCTAAACATTAATAAAAAATTCTTCATATATTTTAAGACAAAATATTTTGTTATATATTTTTTTTTTTACTTTTTGAGGATAAAATTAAAAATTTATAAAAGGTTTTAGTAAGTTATTACAGATCAAATCGAGTAAATTCTACGGTTTATGTCAAATTTAAAAATATTAAATTTGCTTAAGATCACAACAAAAATACCCTTAAAAATTATTGCATCGTTGAATAGGCTTTTAAGAAAAAAATTTTAATAAATCACAGCTAAACTCGAAAAATTTTATTTATTTTTATTATTATTATTATTATTATTATTATTATTATTATTGTTATTATTATTATTATTATTATTATTATTATTATTATTATTTATTAATTTTTTTTTTTTTTTTGATGCGTAAGGTAGGGTTAAAACTGATTTCTCACTTACAGTGATCGTCGTCAACTGCGTCGAGTGGTGTTTCCACTAAAACAATGCCTCCTCGTTTTCTGGGGAACTGCCTTCTCGGAACTGCTATCCGTATTACTTCGGGAAGGTCCAGAAACTTCGTCCTTAGACTACTCTATTTAGCCACGTCTGGGTCCATCATCATGTTCATAGCTAGTGTAAACCTACTGCTCATCTTCTGTTCATTGGGACTCGCGTTGCCCCACTTTATTCCATTTGTCTCCGCATTTTAGCATTTTTTCAAACTCGCCGATTTGCTCCCTCAGTGCGTTTCCTTCAACGTACCATCTGGTACAGTTGAAGAACGTGTGTTCCGTATCATGGTTTGCCTAGCCGCAGTAGATACAAGCGGGGTCACCTGTCTTGTCCATGCGGTAGAAATACTTTTGAAAGTATCCATGACCTGAAAGAAACTGGGTTAGATAGTAGTTAACCTCCTCAAATTGCCTCTGCGTCTACCTTTCTATATTGGGAATGAGCCTTGCCGTCCATCTGCCGGTCGTTCCTGTGCTCCATCTGTTTTGCCATCGCTGGATGGTTTGAGATCTCCGCTCTACAGCACTTATACCAGGAACCTCTCCCCTAGATTGCCATGCTTCATTTCGCTCACGCGCCAAGAGATCAACTGGTATATCCTCACTTATAACAAATACCGCAGCGCCCAAAACCGTACGATAGGCTGTACTGCCCCCAGCACTTTGCGTTTAGTCTTCGCCCTCATCGCTTCTCCCCAGATTTCACAACCATATAATAGTATCGTATTGGTGGTTGCCATAATCAGTTTCCTCTTGCTCTGTATTGGTCCGCCAATATTCGCTATTAGCCGGCTTAGCATGCCTGTAACCTTTGCCGTTTTGGTGGCCGTGTGTTGAATTTGAGCAGTCCAGCAAGCTCCAACCCATGGTTCTTTAACCATATTTGAGTCCTTATCATGACTTGGTTCAGCTTTCTTCTGGCGTCGTCTGCATCTCGTGCTGAGATTACCGCCGCTATATCATCTGCGTATCCTACCAGGTGTGTGTCTTGTGGCATCTCTATCGAAAGTATCTCGTCGTAACTCAGGTTCCAAAGATCGGGTCCCAATATTGATCCCTGAACTGCACCAGATGTGATCGCTTTATCCCTTTGGCTTAGTATCGTCTGCACTGTACACTTTTGAAGCTTCTTACTATATCCTCAATGGCACCAAGAGTAGATTTACCTGGTCTTGACAAAGTCTGCTAATCTGCGTTGCAATAATTTCTCCAGTAGCTTGCCGGTAGTATCCAGCATACAAAGAGGGCGATATGCTGACGGTTGGGTTGGGTCACCTCCGCCTTTGCTAATCAGCATAAGTTTTTGTATCTTCCACTGTTTGGGGAAGATTTCTTGGGCTAAACAAACATTGTACATTTATTATTATTATTATTATTATTATTATTATTATTATTATTACACAGAAAAAAATATTACCGTACATTTCTCAATTAACACAGTTGTTTCATTTTACATCTAAATTTAATAAATATATTCAAGTAGATTTCAAATAGAAATACATATTTTATATAATTTTTATTTTAAATAAATTTTATTTCTTACTTAAATTTGATTGATTTGATCAATTTTTTTGTTTTAATTTTTAACGTTAAACTACTTTATTAACGTTAAACTATCTTATTAACGTTAAACTACTTTATTAACGTTAAACTACTTTATTAACTCTTTTAACCTTTTTGACAAAAGCGCTTCTCATAGTTTGTGTGATTTATGGGTAAATCAACAAAAATGTCCCTGGTAACATGTCATAAAAATTATTTTCTAATGTTAGGGAGCTTTTTTTAATAAATTAATTACCAAAAGAATCCCTTCTAGTCTCAATGCTCAGTTTATCACTACTATGATATTGCCATGACATTTTTATGTATTGTTGTAGTTTTAAACGAAAACTTTAGTGAGCGTATATACTTATATGTATGTATGTACTTGCAGCATTAAAATACTTGTGACATGAATTTTATCTTACATAATGCTGTTTTGTTTTGTTCTATTCACCTTTTCTCTATCTTTAGCTTTCATTTATAGCTTTTGGCTATATATTTCGAGTTTCGTACACGTTTAAATTAGTTTGTTTGAGTCCCCTCTTACTCGGCATTCTGCAACTGAACTGTTGCTGTGGAAATTTAGAAAAATAACTTCTTTTATCTATTGTAAATTTATTTTCGTTTTCTTTTTGTTCGCTTTATCCTTTTTTCTGGTTAGAAATTGTGCATCTTTTTTATTTTTTATTAATTTGTTCTTACGAATTTTCTTTAGTTTCGAGTTTGTTTTGGAAAAGTCTCTTTTTCATATCCTTATTTTTAATTATTTTCGTATGTATGTGCGTATGATTTTTTTTTTTTTTTTTTTGCTGTTATATATGTTTGTGTCAATATGTTGAAGTTTTCTACATATGCTTGTTAGATATATAGTCAACTGTCTGGTTGACTGGATAACTGACTTTTTATTGAGGGAATTTAACTTTCTTTTGGTTGTTGTTTTCATTGTTTTCGTCTCTTTCTTTGTTCAAGGTTTTCAAAATGCTCATTTAGGGAATTGTTAACAAGCAAAAACATTAAACAAAGAAACAAACATTTATAAACCAAAAGATTTTATTCCGGTATTTCGTTTCATATTGAATGAGGGCAATTGTAATTTCTTTCGTAAAACAAGAAAAACTTTTTAAATATCTTGCAAAGAGTAGAAAATATATTTCTTAGTGGGTAATTCCAGATTTTCACTATCACCGATTTTGATGAAATTCAGCACATATAATCTACTCCTCCATGCATTTCATATGGCTCATATTCTATGAATCTCTAAAATTGTATACCATTTTTTTTTTTTTTTTTTTTGTCAAATATTTGCAAAATTTGAACTTTAACAACTTTTAGGTGCATTATCAGATTCTTTATCATAAAGTCATAGCAACTAAACATCTTCCTGGCGCAAGGACTTCTAAAATGAAAAACTATCTTTTATCCTTGAATTACCTGAAAAAGGTTTTTTAATATAAATTTTTTTACACGATATTTACAATCAATTTGTCGTTATATTGTTACAGTGTAAAAATTTCAAAATGGAATTTCATGAGATCAGAAGTTAATTTTTTTTTTTTAATAACTAAAACATTTTATATTCAATATTAAATAGTTTTTAGGCATACTGATGTACTTAATCAAATATTAATAAAACAGATAATTTTTTATTTAAATAAGTTGCATATATAGTACATTCCTTATCCCGAAAAAATAGTTTGATATTATTTTAGAATTTTCAGGAACACATTAACAGACCTTTAGCCCACAGTAATACACTTTACAAAATCCGCCGAATTATTTGTAACAATTTTAAAGATTATTTGCTCAAATTTGATACATGGGGTTACAAAGGCAGAATCTACTAAAATTGATCATGATCGGTCCATTATTTCACATATACCCAATAAAACCACACAAAATTTTTTTGCGGGATATTGGTTTAACGCATAAAAATATCTGAAATAGTTCGTTTTTTATGTAATTTCAGCATACATAAGTTTTGTAAAAAATATAGATCGTTGTACCAAATTCTATAATGATCGGTCCGAATTTTATCATATCTTTCATGTAGGTTCCGCTGCCTAAAAATTACTTAAAAGATCATAAATCTCACATTAATGTATACATCAATACAAAACTTTATATATTTGAGTTGTATAAGTATAAATCATCATACACAATTTCATAATAGGTCCATATTCGAACATGGTTCCCATGTAGTCCCAATTTCCGAAAATCAATTAAACTTGCATAAGTCTCACACAGATATCAATTTCAAGATAAAATTTAACACAAAAAAAGTATATATATATATATATATATATATATATAAGTATATCGGCTCCCATATAATTCCCATTCCCAAAAAAAAAATTAAAAGTGCATAAATCTCACATAAAGGCCAATATCGGAATGAAACTTTACATAAATAATTTTCATATACGTATAAATTCTTGTAATAAATTTCATAACGATTGTTCCACAATTGACCATAGAAGGCTCTCTCCCGATGACCATTTTAATACCTTTACAAAAGAATGTAGTACCCTACATTTTGACCAACACTGGTTGTCATTATCCTTCCTATTTGTTTTTTTTTTTACTAAATTTTAAATAAAAGTATCAGAACACTTAACAAGATATTAATTTGTTAGTAAAATTGTACTAACTACTATAGACAAACTGTTATAACTTCTTAACCCATTGAGATCCCATTTTAAAATTCTTACACTACAATGACAAATTAATTGTAAACATGAAAATTAAAAGACCATTTTTCAGGATTTACTAGGATAAAGCATATTTTTTTTGACTTTAGACATTCTTGCGTCAAGAAAATGTGTTGCTTTTATGACTTTATGATAAAAAGGAATCTCATTGCTTTCCACTGATATAAATTTTGTTAATATCACATAGTCGACATAAAAGTTATTTCACCTTAAACTTTGTTAATTTTGACAAAAATGACCGAAGTGTCCTATTTTAAAGGTCCACAAAACATGAACCGTAAATGATATGGAATGATATGAACACCCAAAAGTTTAAAAAAATCGAAGACATAAAATTTTTAAAATTTAAATTTTGGGTGGAAATTTTTTGGAATTACCCTAATATAAAATATATTTTTAGAATAATTTTTTTTTTTTTTGTGCAAAAATAATATTTTTTTATAAAATAAGTTATTTTAATATATATAGTTTTTTTTAGTACAAACTAAATTTTTTGGTATAAAATATTTTTTAAAATGTTTTTTTTTTTTTTTGTACAAAATAATTTTTTTAGTATAAATAATTTTTTTAATATAAAGTAAAATCTGAGGAAAAAATAAAATTTTCTTGGTATTGAAATATATCTTTTAGTAAACAATAATTTTTTAGTATAAAATTTTTTTAGAATAAAACAATATTTTTTTTATAAATTACATTTTTTAGTACAGAATAAATTTTTTATTTTAAATTCTTTTTTTTAAATAAATCTTTAGTTAAGTATCACTATATATATATATATATATATATATATATATATATATATATATATATATAGGAAATGAATGACAAATTAGGGATTGACTTTTAGTGGGTTGGGTTTAAAACAAACGGAACATGACGGAATAGGAACAGGATCAAGTGTAAAAGCATGATCGTCAAAGAGATCAAATGTCAAAGGATCATCAAGTATCTTAAGTTTGTTGAAGCGAACGTTTAACTTCTCATTTTGAAAATTTTACTGTTAAGTTATTAAATGTGTAAATAGTTCCTTAATATATAAATAAATATTATAATGAATTGAGAGTGAAGCTATTTTTATATTAAAGAGAAATCCAACCTAGATTAAAAGTAGATAAAGTGTTAGCCAAAATATCTTTAAACTTCAATTGGACGCTCATCCGGGAAGATCTAACCAAGACGGTGTATTCAATAAAATACCTTTTCAAAGCAACATGTATTGGCCAGTATACATTTATCTTGTAGAATAAAATAATTTTTTAGTACGAAAGAATTTGTTGATGTAAATATTTTTTTCTTTTCTTGGTATAAAATTTAATTTTTAGTAAAAAAAAATAATTCCTAAGAAATAAATAAATTTTTTAAGTATAAAATAATTTTTTTAGTGCAAAATATTTTAGTGTAATATGGTACAAAATAAATTATTTAGTTATAAAATAAATTTTTTAGTATAAGATAAATTTTTTAGTATAAAATGAATATTTTAGAATAATGCAAAAAGTTGTTATTCATTCTAGGTCGACATTTTTAGTATAAAATGTAGTAACTGTAATTTTTTATTATAATTATATTACACAGTTTTAGTAAAAAACGTAGTTCTTACTATCAACAGTAGTTTTTAATGCTAACTGTATTTTTAATTACCAATTAAAGTTTTAAGTAAAATTTTGAGTTTTTAGTATTAAAGATAATTTTTAATACAAAATAAAATTTTTATTAATAGAAAGAAGTTTCTACAATAAAAAATTAACATGAAATAAATACTTTTAAGATTAAAAAAATATAAAATATAGTTTTTAATTTAAAGCAAAGTTTTAAGTATAACATAGTTTTTAATGCAAAACGTAGTTATGACTTATAATTCAACAGTTTTAGTATAAAATGTAAATGTACATAACGTAGTTTTTAACACAAATAGATAGTGTTTAGTATAAAATGTAGTTTTTAGCATAAAACTTAATTTTTAGTATTAAAAGTAATTTTTAGTATAAAATTTAGTTTTTAGATGATTTGAGTACGAGATATATATTTGTAGTATAAAATGAAGTTTATTGTATAAAACGCAATTTTAAGTATAAAACTTAGATTTTAGAGTATAAAATATATTTTTTAGTACAAAATGAAGTTTATTTTATAAAACGTAATTTCATGTATAAAACTCACTTTTGACGATCAAATAGTTTTTAGTTAAAAAATGTACTTTTTAGTATAAAGCGTAGTTTTTAATATGAAACTTATTTTTTAGACTTGATTATAAAATGCATTTTTTTTTTTTTTTTTTTTGCATAAAATGAAAATTGTAATTGAAAATGGTATAAAATTTCATTTTTAGTTAAACCGTGCATAAAACTTAGTTTTTTTTAAGAAGTTTTTAGTATAAAATATTGTACTTAGTAAAAAACATGATTTCTAGTATAAATCGTAGATTTTGTTATAAAATGTAATAGAGCGGGACCGATCGAAAAAAATAATAAATTTTTATCTCCTAAACTAATGGTCGGATTGTATAAAAAAAATATTTCTTATCTATTCGACTTGATTGAGCAATTGTCGAAAATAGTGAAATATTTAAACGGCTAGAACACGAGATTTTCAAAATTGAAAAAATAATTTTAATGACAAATTTGCAATCGAGTTTGTAGTCTATAATTGGACACCAGAATAATAGAATACGTATTTTCTTAGTTGCTACACACTTCATTAGCATTCGTAGTATCTTATCAGTTTAGGGTTCGTTGAAACCTAATTATATATAAACCGATTTAATACTAAATCAGTTCTCACCTCATTAAATGAGAGCGCGGATTTTATAATGTTCAAACTGGGTTTTGATACTTAAATTATAATTTAACTTATAATTTTAACATTAATTAGAATAACTAAATAACTTAAGATAACATTTTCCCACCATTGGTAATGCGAGATATTTAAATTCTCTGCAAATAAACATTACGTAAGCCGAAACCGTTTTTTCGTTAAATCTACGAGCTCAACTGAAGAAGCGACCCTTGAACATATTTAAAAATAAATAATTTTTTTCATTTGCCAATCAGCCACCATACACTGCACATCGTTGCTCTCTACTTAAATCTAATTACTTAGTTTATCTTAAGTTAACATTTACAATTAACCTAAAAGAAAGAGAAACAAAGAAATAAAAATAAAGGAAACTGAATTATTTGTGCTGAAAAAATTAAAATACTTACTTCATTATTTGGCTCTAAAACAAATAGGTGAGAAGTTATGCTATAAGAACTAGCTACCCCAAAAATTAATTGAATCCCCCATATTTTCTCTTTACTTCCCAAATCCCACAATTATAATTATTCTAAACCAAACGGGGTAATTATATTTAATTCTTTATTATAGATTGACACCCCCTCCCATCTCTAGCCAGATCATCTTGATTCATCTGTAATAAAGAAATTACATATAGTAGTTCACCCTAATGTATTCATATAAAATTAATAAAATTTTCAGAACTATATTTTTTAAGAAGACAATAAAAATATTTTAATTTTATTTTTAATTGTCAGTATGGGCTGTAGTATTGCCACCGGGTCTCTATAAGTAATTTTTCTAAAAGCTTAAGTCATCCTCTATAATTTTCCTATACACTATCTCCGGCCCTTAGTTTAGGAGATACATATTTATGAATATTGTTTTTTTTTATAATTATTAATATTTTTTTTTTTTTTTTGCAATCGACCCCTCTGCAAATCGGCTAGCCAGCTTGCCACAAGGAAAATTAATTTCAAATGTTACTTCTATTGAACCAATATTTTGGTGCGTTGCAAACATCAGCATAAACACATAATAAACCAACCACCTATTATGATCTATGCCATAACTAATTACTTTCTCTGCAGGAATTGTCTTTTTCCCCAAAAATCTCCACAATTATTTCTCTCTTTTTTTTCATTTAATGAAAAGTGCACATTAATTGTATTTAAAGTGTATACATGTACGAATTTTTCTACTTTGCTAAGAAATGCATTAAAATACACACAAAAAAACTAAAAATTAAATAAAACAAACCAAGAATTAAATTTATTAGTTTTTTAACGTACAACAAAACGTTTGACTGGTTTTTCCCCTTTTATAAACTCCAGAAGAAAACATAAAGGTACATTTATAACATATATTCTACAAATATTTTAGTATTAATTTAAAATCTGTTTATGAAGAATTTTTAGCATTTTAACCATCACACACATATACATATGAATGATGAATGAATGCTGTTGCCACGTTACCCTTCGACATTTTTTAGCTGCTTTCCTATGGTTTTTTCTATCTTGCAAAATTACAAACGAATTCTTATAATATGATGAAAATCATGCGGGAAAAACACCAAAACGAAAAATGATGTTTTTTAGTGGAAAATGTTAGTAACTACAACAATACTTATTTAAATTTTGAAAAAAAAAAACTTTAACTTCAAAGTGAATATTTAACTCTCGTTGCACATTATCTTATTCGTTGTCTGTTATTTTTGTTGTGTTTCTTTAAACAATATGTAGTCAGTTATCTTATTAAATATAGGGAAGTACAGTGGGGAAGAGGGAAGATATTTTAGCTCTATCAGGTTGAGGTTAGATGTGATGATCATTTAAAAACATTTTTATATTATGAGCAAGTACTTTAAAAAGTTTTTATTTATAAAAAAAAAGTAATATTTGAATTCTATTCCACTGTTCCAAAGGTAAAAATGCCACTATTTGATGTTACAAAAGATGAGCAAAATGAGAATTAAAATTAAAAACATAAACGCAATTCATTTTATTTCATCTTAATAAAATTTTGTTGGTTCCCAATAAACATCGATTCAAATCAAGAAAATTTTTTAACAATTTTCTTTACTAAATTGTACATTTCTCAAATTGTATTCTAAGCTACAAAATATGTGTAATGAAATAAATAAGAAAATGAAAAAAATCCTATAAAATTATAATGTTAGGTATTTATAAAATTTTCGAGTAATTCTAAAGTAGAATTTTAATTTTTTATATATTAAATTCCTTCATATATTTTTCATTGTTAGTCTGGGTTCACACAAGGTAATTTTTCCTGCTGAAATTCTGATTTTACGTGAGAGAGAGCGGGAGGGAATATGAAAGGGTACAAACTTGCCTGTACTTTGAAAATCGTTTTGTTTATCATTTTCGTACTTCAAAGCAAAAACAAGTTAAGGCAATTAAAGCAAGAATTGCTGAAGTAAATTTTTCTATTCAAGTTCAAAAGAAAAAATGGAAAATTTCAGAAAAAAATTGCTGTGTGTGAACTTTCACATTTAGATTTTTTTTTTTTATCAAAACTTTAGAACTTAGACATATTTGTTAAAAAAAAATAAAATATTATACACTCTAATAAAATTTCATGTAAATTTACTCTATTTATAATAGGTAACTTGACTCCTAAGAAAAAATATTTGTTCAAATTTATAAGATATTGTGTAATTTTACTTAATGTAATTGTTGAATAAATATTTATCAATATTTTCAATTTCATATATATAAATGTATATATTATGTGACTAAAAAAAAACCCGAAAAATTTTTATAACTACAAGATAAATATGTGTGGATACATTTAAAGTGTTTATTGATGAATAAATATTCGATTTACTATTACAAGTTCATAAAAGTAAGATTTTGCGACACTTTATTATTTTTTTTTTTACTAAAATCTTGATTACAATAATTCCTAAAAGATCTTTGTACCATTAATATCAAAACCTAGTGTTATTTTTATCGACCATCTGCAGAAACCGCCAGTATAAGATTCGACTGTAAGTGGAACAGAGAGCTCTTTTCTAGAAACTTAAATAAAAATAGAAAACAATAGTTAAAACCCTTTTGGAATACAATAACATTTTCCACAAATATTGTATTACATGAAACTGTTAAACATAAAGTGCTTAACTAATATGATCACACATATATGAAAGCTTTAGTTGTAGCATTTAGAATTAAACATTGTACAACTAGCCAACTTTCCTTCAATTTATATGTGATAAGCAAGCACCGAAGTTCCTGTAAATGCATGTTTTTTTCCTCTACTCCTAGAACAGTGAAAACTAAATATTTTTCCGAATCAGAGAATTTGCTTTAAAATGGCATAGATTTGTTAATGCATATTTCTGCATATTTTATTCAAAGTGCATGTTTTTGCATGTTTTTCCATAAAAGCATAATATTTTTGTGTAATGTTTTGTGAAAAATTGCAATTTAAAATAATTAGTTTAGAGAGAATAATAATAATTTTGTGAACATTTGATAAACGACTTAAATCAATTTTTCAAAATTTTGAAATATTGAAAAATACTATAGAAGGGTTAATTTTGGGTAAGCTATATATCGAAAACTAACAATAACACAAGCATTTTGATTATTGTAAGCGATACGCCATCAAAGTTATCGCGTTAAGATGTCAAAATTCCACAAAACAAAACAATTAAGTTTTCTGTTATTTATTAAAACTTTTGGTATAAGTTTAGTGCAACTTTAACATTGAAGGTGATATACACATAATTATCAATTAAGAACATATTTATTTTTAATAAAAATGTCAAATACGTTCACACATACATAACAAACATTTGACTCCGAGTTTGTCTGTTTTTATAAAACAACCATGTCTTGACTAATTTTTTAAAGAAACTATCGATGAGAATATTCTGTCCGAGAGAACAATAAGCTGTATAGAACTTAATATTATATCAGAAAAAACAATCTATCGAAATAAGTTTATTGCCAATACAGCTGTTGCAATTTTAGATTTAGACAAAATAAACGCTTTCCACAATATAATCAAAATCATTTAAAAATGCACTCATCACATCTGTTAATGTCGAATAGGTTAAATTTTACATTTGAAAATAAAGAGCAAACTCTCTCTCTCTCCATATCTCTCTATATGTAAACAAAAATATTTATTAATACCCAGGAAAGAAGGAACTAGAAAAATCATAATTTTAATTTTGTGTTGTCATTGAAATTACTTAGTGCTGAAAAAGAGCTGCTGAAGTTATCATTGATTGGATGTTTTTCTTTTATGCTTCTTGTTCATTGCTTTTGAAGTACTTTTCTTAAAACTATGTTTAAAAATTTTTTTATTATTCAGTTTTAACCTTATTTAAGATATTAAAAATACATTGAAATTTGTGAAATTTTAATTTTCTTAGAAATTGTTAAACTTTTTTCTTACTAAAAATATATTGCTTTTTCACTTTTTTGGAAATAATTATTAATAATTTGCAAAAGGGCGCAAAATATGCACTAGTTTTACATTTGAAGTGGTGAAAATGTTCTTTTTTGGAAGCACTTTGTCTTTTTTTTTAATTTAATATGACATTTAAATGAAAAATTATGTTTTTTAAAAAGAGTTAAATAAGAGTTCAAAAATAAGTGCATATTTTATTTGTTTTTTTTAGCATATTTTAACATTTTTAGTGCATATTTTAAGCGCCTAAAATACACAGTTTTAAGTATATGAAATTTCTGCCCATGGCGGTAAGTAATTATTCATTTTTAAATTCCATGTAATCACTGATTTACATATACACATTTGTAAGTTTTGTTGCATGTAAGTGTTGTATACATTTTGTTCATAATTAGGGTAAATTTCGTTTCTTTTTTTTTTCTTAATCTGAAATGTTTATGGCACCAATTTTTTAATAAAAATATTGTATTATTGAATTATTGAATTCATGTATTTTTTCATTAACAAAAATTTTAACAGGTTTGATAGTACTTGATAAAAAGAGTATGATTACTCGCAACATATGAAAATTTAAATAAAAGATGTTTACTATATTGTAAACATGTTTACCAACATTCAAAACACTACATTTTTATGTAGATAAAATATGCAATTGTGTGTAGTAAACATATAAGGTTTAAATTTAAACACTTTCCCTGATTCTATATAAAAATTTACTTAATATGGTAGTAATTTTACAATCATTTTTTAGAGTGTACTTATTGAAGAATATTGTTCACAATTGCGACACAATTAAATGACCAAAACAACCAAAACTTAATTGAGGAAAATTATGAGTATAAATAAAATGATAAATACATGTTTTTCTTTCAGCTAATATAAAAATATAAAAAATTATATCATTTATGCATGTATAATGGCAGTTTGAATAATAATTTAGAGATACCTCATTCCAGCTACCACCTGGGCTTTCAATAAGAAATCTCCAACTGGAACGTATATTTGCTTCACTTCCTAGTTCCATCAAATTAACTATCTTTCTATCCTTAAAGTCAGGCAGCTTGTTAATTTCGTTTAATGTTGAACGTTTCCAAGAGTTGTTCTGCCTTCCTCTTCTTCTTGCACCATGGGGGTTATATGTTAGCGCCCTTCGGCATATGTTGTCATCTTCTCTTCTAAGTGTGTACCCAATCCAGCCATATTTGCGTCTTCATATTCATTATGGCGAAAAGTTGAGTATTTGTAGTTGTATTAGATCATTAAATTCCTAGTATTTTACGATGACATCTGTTGGTAAAAACTAGCATTTTATGCTTAATTTTTTTAGTAACAAGCCAAGTTTCGCATCCATATAATAAGACATATGACAAAAATATGTTTAACTTAGTCCTTTTGCTGTATTCATTTGACCTCCAAATTTTTGTTAAAAAGGCAAAAGCTCCACTTACCTTTCCTATTCTTGTCATGACATTGAGAAGGACACCGCCTCTCTCTAGGTATTGAAACTCGCTAACACTTTCTATTACATCATTGCCAATGGCAAATGGTTCTGTTGACTCAGCATTAATGCGTAGTTCATTTGTTTTATTGATATTAACTTTCAAAGCAACTTTCTCTAACTCTCTAGCTAGATCATTAATTTTTCCTTGTATATCAGCACGTCTTTGGAAAAGCCCACATTTATCATTAGCGTAGTGCAGTGACTCTAATCGAGTCTGTGGGTTTAAGAAATCTCATATAATATGGAACAGAAGCGGTGAGAGTAAACAACCTTGTCTAACACCAGATTTCGGCAATTGTTATATTAGAAACTTTTTGCTGGAAAAAGGCATAGTTTTGCATTAGAAACTAATAGAAATTGAAGCCTATTCTCACAGCTAATGTTTAAAATTTTAAACAGTTTTCAAATGAATAAATTTTTTAGTTTCGAAAGCTTTTGCATATTGGGTTCTTATTTTGCCTATAAACGTATGTATATGTGTGTTTTAGCGTAGATTTCTTTATTTTTCTATCTACGTATGTTCCCCTCAAAAAAAAAACTACTACGATTTGTTTTAACTCGTAAAGCAATTAAAAAACTTATTCGTTTCGTTTGTTTTGTAATTTAATTACAATTTTAAGAATACACAAACACTGCTTTGTAAACGCATATCCAAACGCACACACACACACACACACATTAGTAGTTTTAGCATTTATTCTTCTTTTCTTTAATACAAATTTGATTCTTATTTTATTTTATTTTATTTTTTGGTACTTGAATTTTCTACAAATGAAATTCTTGCAATAAAAAAAAAAATTCTTGTAACCAGGAATTATTAAAACTTCTTATAAAAATGTGCAACAAAAAAGAAAACTCCTTACTTAAAAATTGTATGTAGTTGAAATATTTCCTTAACATTTTATTAGTTGCTTTAGCTGAAATATAACTTTATACAGATTTCCTTCAATATGTGTATCTTTATTTCCAGTTTATTTAAGATGTAAATCTGTTATGGTACTTATTTAAGGCTTTATAAGATAATACAAAAAAATATGCAGTTTTATGGAATTATAGAATTATCATACATATATTTGCATAAGTACGACTGAGATTTATTTTACGGTTTGATGTGTTGAAGAGAACAAAAGTGTTGATGACATTAAAACAATTATTAACATAATAACTATTTTTTGCATTAAAAACTGGGTGTAATAATATAATATTCTTTTTACATTAAAAACTTCGTTTTGTAGTAAACATGTGTTATTAAAACTACGTTTTATGCTAAAAATTACGTTCTTTTCAAAACTATATATGTTTTATACTAAAAAATACATTTTTCTGAAAACTCTTGTTTTTTGTAACTAAAATAATTTTTGTACAACAAAAGTTATGTTTTACTACAAAAATATTAAAAATATTGTTAATAAAAATATTTTTTAATTCTATACTAGGTTACTTTAGTTACGCAGTAATTGTCCCAAACCCATTCCGGGTATGGGAAATAAAGTTTCCCCTAATCTTAAGCCTTATCTATTTGGTTAGTTTAAGAATCTCGTTTTCTTGATATAGTTTTTCAGAGATTTTAAACTACTGACTCTGACATTTTCCTGATATATAATTGATATAATTAATGTTTCAATGTCTCGTCCTCTTCCCCACATTTCTTACAGATTGTGTAATTCATTACTCTAGCTTTAGCCTGCTATTACGCTGCTTAGCTTTCTGAGTGTTGTCCTATTTAAGGATCCGCTTTGTTTTCACAATATTTTGGTTTCCCCATAAGATGACAGTCGTTCTCACGGTATTTGAATTTTGCTAGAATCTGACGTATTAATCTCTTGGCCATTCTTTTAATTCAGTTTTATACTTTTGAAAAGGTTTTGTATTTTCCATTGTGATGGTATTTAATATTATGCCTCCTTGGGATAGCTTTATTGACTTTTTTGTTCCTGACAATACCATAATATCCTGGAACATATATTATCTTGATGTTGTCACATCCAGAATACTTCGAGATATAAATTTGTAGGGTTTCAATAACCGATTGACTATCTACTTCCTTCAACCTCCGTAATATACTTCCTTTAACCTCCTTAATAACTTTGATCTCTGCCTGGAAAACAGTATTGTGATACGGGATTTGAGGGGTATTTTCTTATATTTCGGTCAAAAATTTTAGAACTATCTGACTTGTTTTGTTCACTATTTCCTTCATCCGATTCTTTTCTTTCTGGGATTATGGTGATGCAGTTTGTATTTACATATTTTACTGGGATTCTGTTACACACTTCCATGGTGATATTTTGCGCTGGCAGGATATTTACTATTTTTTGGTATCTGGTCATGTTCTCATCTGCAACTCGTTCTCCCATTGCCATTAGTCTAGTTACAGCTAGACTAATAACAATTCGCATTTAACCTGTATCTCGATCGGTAATATTGATAGGTGGATACAGTTCCCATTGCACCGCAAATGTCTATGCAGCACTCGTTCTGAATTTGTTTTTAAAGGTTTTATATTAACTTTCTTTTTCAAGGATGTCCATCATACTAGGGAGGCGCACATAAGAACTGGTCGAAGTACATTGGAGTACAGCCAGTGTGTCATCTTTGGGTTCATTCCCCATTTTGCTCCTATTGCTCTTCTGCAAAAGCCGACATTTTGTGAGCTTTATCTATTCTGCTCTTGATTTGGTCTTTCCAGAATAGTCGCCAATCGAGTACTACTCCCAGATATATGACTCTTCTTGTTATTCGTTTTAATCTGAAAGATTGAATACTCGTATATCGCTATTTTGTCTTTCTAGTAAATATAACTACAAATTTTGGTTTTATCCGGATTTACATTAAGACCACGCTCTTTAGCCTAGTTATAGGGTATATCGACGGCTTTTTTGTCCTTTCTCGTAAATAGTTAGGATTTCTTCCTCTTATCAACATTGCTACGTCGTACAGTGAATTGCTGGAAGTAAAAATATTCTCAGTTTTACCTTAAGATACATATCAATGGAAAGCCAAGAGTTTGTGCATTTTGAATATATATTTACGTTTTGCGAACTTGAAATTTTTTAAAACAAAATTTTTATTGTTTTACATATTGTACCTATTTTTGCACTCTGAAATATTAACAAAAATGGATCAGGAATAACAATTAAAAACTTGGGTATAAAAATAGATTTTTCTTAAGAGTAGAGTTTTGAAGAAGTCTTAAAAAAAATAATTTATTATTGGATTTCAATTATTTTTGAATATGTTGTCTTTGAATATCGTCACTATGGTGCCCATATCAATTTGCATTGAAAAAATTAATTTTTCATGACAAATTTTACATTTTTAAAAGTATCCATTTTTGTATTTTTTATACCCCACACCATCACCATAGGTGGTTGGGGTATTATGCGTTTGTGCTAGAGTTTATAACGCATAGAAAAAGCTATCCAACACCCACCTTGAAGTATGCCAATCGAATCAGCATCACTTTTTAAATCGATCTAACGATATCCGTCCGAACGTCTGGCTGGCTGACCATGTAAACCTTATGCACAAAGTATGGGTCGCAATTTTAAAGATAATTCAATGAAATTTGGCACGTGGGACTTTTATGATAAAAGGACACAGCCTATTGAAATTGCTTATGATCGGTCCATTATTTCACCTAGCCGTCATATAAATGTCCATCCGGAATACAGTTTAAACACTCAAAAATGCCTTAAAAATAAAAAGTACAAGTATCAATCTTTGCACCAAATTTTGTGAAGATTGGTTCACAACTGACCATAGCTTCCATATAAATTCCTCTTCCGAAAATCAATTTAACGTACATAAATCCTATACGAATGTTAGTGTCAAGTTAATATTCGACACAAATAAGTTTTATATAAGTAGAAACCACATTGTGAAACTTTATGAGAATCGGTTCATAATTTACAATAGCTTCCATATAAACACACTTTCAGGAATAGGCCTAAAGTGCATAAAATCATGTAAAAGTTAGTATCAACGTATTATGCTGTATTTGTATATTTTATTCTACATTTAGTAAAATTTGTCACGTGTGTAATTGATTCCCTTTCCCGAATTTTTAAGCTCGTACACAATGGTGACTATATTTTTCTCGTTTTTTAATTTATATGAAAAAAAATTTCCACCTTTTAAATCTTATTCAAATTGTTAAGCTTTAGAAAAAAACTGGTTAATACGATTTCTATAATTTTTTATATGTTATGTATTAAAGTTTTAATTTTTATTAAAAATTATCGTAAAACGTAACTTTTTCTAAGTAAAAAATCATAATTTATGATGCATATATTTAGGATTTTTCTACAAAAAAAATAATGCAATTTTATTTGAAAAGATCAGAAAGTAATTAAAATTGGTCTGAGGTTTTTTTAAATTTCAATATTCACTATAATATAAATTTTTATATATCTAAATAAATTTACACATGTTTAAAAAATACCAAATTTTCTTACAATTTTATTCCTCATTTCATTATTTCGAAAATTTTTTGAAGTATAAAGTAAGAACTTTTCCTCTGTTATGCCTTACGCTAAAACTTATTTGAAGAAAATAATAAATACCGAATAAAATTTGAATATTATTTTTAATAAAATGTTAAAAATAGTATTAATAAAAATTTTATTTATTTCACTTATAGTTGTTAGTTATTTTGAAAGCCTTTAATAATTATTAGCTATAAAAAAATTTTTAGAAAATATTAATTACTTCAGTTATGTGAACATTTTGAAAATTTATTTTCCCCATAAATTTTAATAATTTTGAAAATTTGATTTTAAATTAGCTGAAAAATTTACACATAAGCTCGAATTTTCATGACTACTAGTAATATATCTCTTTTTTCTCTTTTTTTCCACTTTTCTAAAGGCTCGATTCACTGTGCGTCATTCGCATAATAGACGGGCTTAAGACCTTTGTCGGATAGAATCCTTAGTAGATAGTGTATGATGGTCTCCCATAATAGTGGGGTTCCACAACAACCTCTACCTCTTATTTGTACATATGTCATTTTCATCGTAGTTTATTCATCTGTTTCCAAACATGTGTCCTATCTAAACAAATAGGCCACGGTTCAGCTCAAACTGTATTAAGGAATCAGTAAGACTTGATGTCAAAACATTATTGAAGGCTTCTTCTATATCAATAAAAATAGCCAGAGTATATGGAGTATTCTGTTTTTACGTTTATCTTTAAGAAATTGACCTTGAAACTCAAGTATATTTTATTTTTTTAATTCTGATTTTTTAAATTAATTTTTGATGCAATTATGTTAACAATACTTTGTGGAGTAAAACAACAAAAATTCAAGATATAAAATGGTTCCATGTGGTACCGGAAAACCCAAAATAAAGTGTTTGAAAAAAACAAGTTTTTTTTTCTTTCTATTGTTTGCTGAAATCACAGATTTTATCATATGTGTTCAATTCCTCGAATGTAAAACTACAAACATTTGTAGAAATAGGGAAACTTGTGTTCAATCAATCTGTCGTTGACCAGTGTTGAATTATATTGTAGACAAGTGGTGAAACCAAACTTTTAAAAATTTGTTGTTAGAACATTTGCGCCGTTTCGAGTATTGCAAAATAAAGAATGGAGGTTTATTACTCTTGTAATTATGAATCGTTTGAGATAGATCTCATTAATGTGCCCCCAATAGAAGCGCTACAGGTGATGCCCAAACTTCGTAAAGAAAAAGCGTGAATGGCTCTAAGAGGTGCCTTTTTTGCGAGGCACACTCACAGCGTAATTTCAATAAAGCTAAAATATCTCGCTATCAAAAAAGGTCTCCATATTGCACTTTAAAATATTAATTTGCAAAACTGTTTAAAATCGATTTAAAATTTTGTGTACTTTATATTAAAAATTTTATGAATATGTGGATTAAGTACATCTTTTATGTTTTATTTAAGCGAAAAATAAACAAAAAACATATACATAAAAGTATTCATGACCTGAGATCGCGGTGTCTTTAATATTTCATAAATCGTCGCAGCAAAACCAAGCGCTAATTATACCAATCACTAGGTGTTATTATAACTTCTATCGGAATAAACTGGCATGTGAATTTAGTGCGAATTTAAATATTTTGATTGTGTATTTTTATCATTGAAAAATTTATTTTATAGCTATATAATTAATATATGTAACTTTTTAATTATATAAATAGTAAGTGGTGTACAATCTCAATCGATCTGCCTTTAATATAGACGTGTTGTTTAAATTTCATTGCTTCGAAAACCGGAATATATTTATGTATTTAATTTAAACTCAGGAAAATATTTCAGAAATTATAAAGAATTAACAAATTTATACCTTTGGCGAAGAATATAATTATATATTTTGTTTTAATTACAAGCCCGTTAAACTAGTACTTTTCATGCTTTAACAATTTTATGCAAAAAAATTAAGCAAACACAACTAAGAAATTTAAAATATCCATTATTAATTGCAATTGAAGCCACATCTGTATTTACGTTTTCTATTTAAATCTTAAACTTTGTTGTTGTTAGTTCAAACTTTATAAACTTAGAAAATTAATTACTTATATACATACAAATGTACATGTATGTAAACTATGTACTAAATACATATATAATCCAATTGTATGGTACAATGTACATGTGTTCAATTGTAATATAATTTTTATTTTCTTTATAAAGTAATTTATATTCTTTGTTAAATTGAATATTTTTTAAAAATTTCGATAAATTTTTGTGGGGGTTTTTATATATTAGACATATACTAATTCAAAACAAATATAATTGAAATTTAAAATTAACTTATTATTTAAATATCATTTAAATACATGTACATACATGTATGAGCATTTAAAATCCCTCTAAAATTATATAATATTTTTTTCTACTTTTTAAGCTCTCCCTAATGCGTAGGTTTATTTTCATTTAATAGCATCCCAGCAGAAACTTGGTAATAACATGTAGTTACTTATATAGTTACTTTTCAATGACAACAACATACCGTTTGCATTACATAGAAGTAGTTTAGTAAGTACTTATTTATAACCCGGTATGATTATTTATGATTAGATTTTTGAAAAAGCAAATTTTTATTGATTTTTAATTGATTAATATTCACAATTGCAACTTAAAACGAGAAAGAAAGATATAATCGTTCAAGGGTATCATATAGTCGATACCCTACACCATTCTGTACTAGCATAAATATTCGGTAAGGAAACTCATATTACACCTGTGACCAATTTTACTTTTTTAATTATGTAAAATAAAAATATACAAATGCACTTTTAGAATTTGGTTTATGTAGGAGCTATGGTAAATTATAGACCGATGCTCATAAAGTTTGGCAACTTATTTGTGTCGATTATTAACTTGATACTAACATTCATATGGGATTTATGAAAGTTAAATTAATTTTCGATTTATATAGGAGCTATGGTCAATTGTGGACCGTTCTCTATAAAATTTGCTACAAATATTGATGCTTATACAAAACTTCCTTATACCGAATTTCATTAAAATATTGCTTTATTTAATTCATTTATGATCGTTAAAACCCTATTCCATGTACTTTAAGGTGGGTATTGGATAATTTTTTCTATGCGTATCAAACATCAGCGCAAACGCAACCCCAACCACCTATGGTGGTGTAGGATATAAATATTAGTTGGTAATCTATAATTAAAATATACAAAATCTTTTTACGTCTAAAATAAAAATAATTTAAAAATAAAAAAAACAATAAAAAAATGTTATTTATATTTTAACATTTCATTAATTATTTGTAACCAAAAATCTAACTATTTTCTATTATTTTCACTAATAACGACTTATGTAATACATTAAAATCAATGAGTTATTGAATAGCTTGGAAGTAATTAGTTCTTGTAATAACTTTCTAAAATACCTACTTGTAGCAATATGAGGTAAGTAGTTTCCTCTTATGATATCAATGTGTTAAAATAATGGGTTATTTAGCTAATGTTTAAGTAGAGTAGAGCCATTATATTAGGTTCTTAACTCATAACATGGCAACCAAACTTTTTGCTGGGATATTTATATACTTGTATTATTTTTACATTTTTTTTTTTTTTTTCAATATTTGCGTGTATTTATGTATTAATTTTCTTTTATACTTTTTACAAAATTTTTATTAAATATATTTTGTTTTTTTGAGCTTCAGCTTCCTTTAAATTGTTTTATTCGTTTTAATGTATTGGAATTTCTTTATATTTAAATTTCTATATAAAATTTCTATAAATTTATATCTTATTCTCGTGCATGTTGTGTGGATGATTGTGTTTTATTTTGTTCTTTGCTATACCAAACAATTATTTCTTTTGTTCTCAATTCAAAAGAAAACAATTTTCAACATCATCCATTTATATTTTCAATTTAAATTTTTCAAACATATGAAAAATATTAAATTTTAAAAAAATAATAATAAAATGAAATGTTATGAATAGGGCATTTTGGTAAAATAAAGTTTATATTTTACAAATTGTTTATATGCATATATTCTAGGTTCTTATACAGTTAAAAAAATTTCCGTTTGACGTTTGAATTCTACTTTCGGTATAAGTGAGGTTTTAAACATCACAATATTTTATAAGCTTTCCAGAATTTTGCTATTGATTTATAAATAGCGGAGTTAGATCGAAAAAATCATATGGGAAAAATGTATGGGAAACAATAACAGAATTGTAAATTTTTTGCTTTCCATACAAATTGTTGAAACGAACTTTTCGTTCAACATCGTGGGACAGGCCGGTAATGTAAAAAACTTCCAAATTACAAGAAATTTCTATATTCAAAAAAAAAAAAAAAATAGAACACAAAAAACTATAAACACACTAAAATAAAAAGTCACTTATTTAAAAATCAACAATTTAAAGAAATCGTTAGATCTGTATATAAAAAATCGCAAAAATACAAATTAATCGCCTAAGAAATATCTGTACTACAAAACATGAAATAAAAATATATAAAAAAATCGACAAATAAAACAAAAATCATAAAAATTCGAAAAGATCTCTATATTACAAATAAAAAATTGATAAACTACATAAACATGCATAATAAAAAAAGAATCGCCAAATTATAAAAAAAATAGTTAAATTAAAAAAGGAATCACTAAAACACAAAAAAAATTGATAAAATACAAATAAATCGTTGTACTAAAAAAAACGATAAAAAATAATTCACTAAAATCTAAAAAATCAAATAAATCGCAAAAAAAAATGTTAAAATAGAATTCAGTTAAATATTAAAAAATCTATATAAATCAGGATAAACAAAATAACAAGGAAAATTCCAAGATATAAAAGTCATTAAAACGCTAAAAAAACGTTAAAATACGCTAAAAAAGTTATCTACAAATTTCAAACAATTTTTAAATTATAAAAAAAAGCTAATAAAACACAAACAAAATTCGACAAAATACAAATAAATGGTTGTGTTGGAAAATAATCGCCAAATTGCAAACAAAATCGCTAAATTATAAAAATTGCCAAGATATGATTCACTAAAATATAAGAAGATATTGCTAATTAAGAAACCTTGAATTTAAAAATATTCTGAATAAAATTGCTCAAAAAAATCGCTATATTAAAAAAAAGAATTTTCAATTACAAAAAAAAAATCGCTAAATTAAGAAAACCCTTTAAAATTTCGAAAAAATCACTACATTCAGAATAAATACATAAAGATACCTAACACGAAAAATATCGCAATTATATAAAAATCACTAAAATATGAATTTCTTCAAAACACAAAAAAATCGCCAAATTATATAAAATCTTAAAATATAAAATGCTAAATTAAGAAAAAAAAAGTCATAATAAAATATTACTATAAAGTACAAATAAATCGTTCTATTGCTAAACTACAAAATATGTTCAAATTTTAAACTTGCTAAATCTCTAAAAAAATAATTTGCTAAAATGTAAAAAATCGCTAAATAAAAAACGTCAATTTTAAAAAACTGCTAAATTATAAAAAATTCTTTATAGTTCAAAAAAAAAAACCTCTATATATTACAAGAAAAAAATTGCTAAAATACAAAAATGCATGTAGCACGAAGAAAAATATATAAAATACAAACAAATCGCCAAATTACAGGATATTTTAAAATACAAAATGCTAAATTTATGAAAAACATCCTAATAAAAATTGCAAAAGCAGTCAATTAAAACAAAAACAATTAGGAAAAAAATTGCTATTTTTAATAAAAAAAATCCCCAAGTGAAAAAATTAATTTTTGCTAAAATTTGGGTTTTTAATTCTTTTGATTAAGGTGTAAATTTTATTCAATCACACTACTTATTAGACCTTATCTTTATATGCAATACAGTTGGCTCTTTTTTACTTAGTTTATATATATATTTTTTCAAGATATTTTAGAAGAAAAAAACTTATTAAAATTTATAAAAAGTTTAAGATATTAAAAAAACAAAAGACCGACAGAATATATATTAAACAAAATTTTTATAAATTCGATAGCTTTTAGTGTAGTAATCGTAGATATTTGACCTTTTTAGATTAAACATTTATGTTTTAAAGTCTATTTTACAAAAAATCCGCTTTTAATCTGTAATATAATTGATCAAAAACTGCGTCAATTTTCCCCATTAAACTATTATTTATAATATTATTAACAATTATGATTTTTTTATATTACTATACAAAAATAAATCGATTTTAACTTAAAGGTGTGAGTGATAATTCCCCCATTAATCGTTTACTTAGAAAATAAGGACGTTTAAACGCATTTTTAGTTTTTAATACAATAAATTGTTATTTTGCTCACAATTTTTCTTTTAATTAAACTTTACCAAACACTTTTACTTACTCTAAAACTTTAGCAGCTGCAAACGCCTCTAAATTGCCTTCATATATTAAACATCCACTCACTTTCACTTCATATCTTTCCTCCTTCACTAAAATAATTTAAACACACGCAGAGAAAAAATATAGCAGTAGTGACCATAATCTAAGAGCAGTATATTATGTTTACAATATATGGTCACAGTTAAAAATAATAATTATTATGATTCCATTTTATCATACTGTGTTCTAATTTATGGTTAATTTTTTTCATGTTATAGTTCGAGTTTTTCATAATATTATACCATCTTGTTGTATTATAAATCCGTTCTATTAGATTATGATTTCATTTTATTATATTATTATTCCATCTTATCATATTGCTTGAATCACATCAAATATAATATATTAATTAATTTATAAACTAATTTAGAATTATAATAAAGATGGAAAAATCGTTAAAACAAAATATATTCAAAAAGAAACAAATTAAGGATTTTTGAAACATAGTTGCTAAAAGCATATTTATTTGTAGTATTTTATTGTTATGGGACTAGTAATATTTATATGGCTTGAAAACAAAATATGGTGTGAGAACAAGGAAAAAAATTATAATATTTAATGGTTGTAGAAATAGTGATATTTTTATATTAATAATTTTTTTTCTGGTAAAAATATTCAAAAACATAAAATTTTTGTAGCCAACCATATTAGAATTTTGATTGAAAACAAAAACATTGCTCTCATGAACACAGTATTATTAAAACTAATGAAAATTAACAATGAGAATATAATATTGTTGTAATGACAATGTCGTAACCATGTTTTTTCTCTGCATGTATAATTAATCACCAAAAAAAAAAAGCTTAAAAAACATTATTACTACTTAAGTTTAAGCAATAAAACACTTAATTATACATTCAACATAATTTTGATCCTTTTAGACATCTTAAAAGACCTCAACACTTTTCGATGCCCCCAACGCAAAATCTTATTATTAACGTTTTCAAGGTCAACGGCAAGTTACCAGGGTTATTTGTTTATATATATATGAGTTAGCTTTAAGAAAAATGTTTAATAACATACAAAGCAAAAAAGCTTGAAATACCAAAAATAAATAATCGTTAAGAGAAAAACACACGCATAATATAAATTATGATGGTTTTAATATTTTTGGACTACTGATTTTACTCTATTTATCATGTTTAACACTATTATTACTGTTATTGCTGTTATTATATATATTTTCCCATGTCCTTAATGGTTTCTTCTTATATTTTTTTCATTTTTTAATACCCTGGGGTCATGTCTATAATATTCTCTTAATAAATGTAAATTATTTATTAACATCACGTCTTTATTCGATTTATGATGATATTTAAAGTATAAAAACAAAGCAATGAACGGAAAGAAAAGTATCACAATTTTTCTTTAATGAATTTCCATTTTTTTTTATTTTTCTCTTTAAGGCCAAAATGAAACAAGAAAAAATTGGTTAACTTTGAACATTAAGAATTAATTTCCTAAACGTGAGTGTTAGTAGGATGAAAACAAAAACAGTAGCAACAAAATATTAATGTATAAAAGTTACACTCTAAGAAACTAAAGTTTCTTTACTTTCCTTATTAAAGAAATACCATTCTCTTAGGGAGTTTGATTTATAAGATGTATCATATGTATAAAAGTGTTGAGAGAGAGAGAGAGAAAGAGAGGAGGCACTTGAAAGCCACATAAAAAGGATTTTTAATAAAGTTATCAAAAATAAAGAACTTGTTGTTTTAAATTTACCTACTTAAGTGTTTATTGGTCTAGGGAAAAAGAAAATTCGTATTTATTAAAAAAACATAATAATTTAAAAGATCAGAGCCTTTGTTGTAATTAAAAGAATATTAAGTTTTATTTATTTCTTTTTTTTATTATTTACCTACTTTTTATTACTTACTTCGTATATTTCAGGATTAATTCGAATAAAGTAAACTTTAAATAAACCAAAACTTACTTTAAGTAAACTATATTTAATAAAAAATTCACTTAAAATCTGGTCTCTGGATACTGGTCTAATTCAAACAATTTAAGAAAAGAAAATAAGCATAAATTATATTTAATCTCATGAAAAAATAACTTGAAATAAACCACATTCCATAAAAAAAATAAAAAAGAATCATGCTTAACATTAACTTAAAAAAAAATTGTTATGTTATGTTATGAATATTGATCTGTTTTAACATAAAGAAAATTAACTTTAAGTAAACATAGTAACCACTTTTGCCAATGAAAGATAACTTGAAATAAGCTACGACTAATCTATTAATTAAATCAAGTTTAATCCAAAGAAAACTGACATTTAGTGAACGTTGTAACCACTTTTTTAAGAATATAACTTAAAGTAAACTACGTTTAATCTAAAGAATGTGAACTTAAAAATATGTTATGTTTATTATAAAGAAAATAATCTAAAAATAATCCAAGTTTAATCTTAAGAAATCAACTAAAATAAAATGGTTTTAACCGAAAAACTTTCAGTAAACAACGTTTTCTCTAAAACAAAAACAGCATAAATAAGTTTAACAAAAATATAATTAAAATTCAATAAACCAGGTTTAATCTAAAGTAAACTAAATTAAGATTAAATAAGCCACGCATAATCTAAAAATGGCTCTAAATAAACTATGTTTAATCTAAATAAAAATAAGTTAACATAAACTTTGGTTTAATTTAGAAGCTACGTTTCATCTAAAAAGAAACACACTTTTAGTATAAGGAAAGTTGTTTCAAATAAACTAGCTTTTTTTTAAAATAAATCACATTTAATAAACTATATTTTATATAGAGAAAATAATCTAAACATAATATAGGTTTAATCTGAAGAGATCCAAAAATCTGTTTAAAATAAACTACTTTAAGCGTTTAATCTAAAAAAAAATATTAACATAAACTAAGTCTAACCTAAAAATATATGTATATATATATATATATATATATATATATATATATATATATATATATATATATATATTTCAATAAACTGTGTTTAACTATATGGAAATGAACTTAAAATAAATAATTTTTTTTATTTAAAAAATGTGAACTTAACAATGAACTAGATTTAATATAAAGAAAATGTCTTAAAAATAAACTAGATTCAATCTCAAGAAATCATTTAAAATCTTTCAGTAATCTATTAAAAAAGTAAACTTAACATAAACTATTATACTAATTTTATGTTAAGTTTACTTTTTTAACTTTCAACAAATCACATTTAATATAAAGAAAATTAACTTAAGATAAGGTAAACTACACTTAGTGTAAAAAAAATTACCTATAACATAAACTGAACTTAACATAAACTAAGTTTAATTTAAAGAATATTAACTTAAAATTATCAAATTTAATCTGAATAAAATAAACTCGAAATAAATATTGCTTAATGTAAAAATAAAATAAAAAATATTTAAAAATAAACTAAGTTTAATCCGTAGTAACATAGCTTAAAGTAAAAATTTCCTTTTAAAAAGCTGACTATTATTCGGAAGAAAGTTAACTTCAAATTTATTATAATTTAACTGTAATAAATTTTCATTAAACTTAATAAGTTTAATCTTAATATATCTAATAAACCACTCATAATGTCAAGAAAATAACTTAAAATAAATTTAGAATAAACGTGTTTCAATTTTCAAAAAAGTTAAACTACGTTTAATAATAAATAAGGTTTATGATTAATAAACTAAGTTATAAAACTAATATAAAAAAGGTCATATTTAAAATTATCAAAATATATTTTTAGTAAACTTCGTTTCATATAAAAATATAATTTAACATAAACCAAGATTATTCTAAATATATAATCATTTAAACCTAATCTAAAATAAACGATTTGTAATTCTTAAAAAATATATATTATATTTCGTTTTAAATTAAACAAAATTAAATAAATGAAAACTAAGTCTAATCTGCAGAATATTAACTTAAATTTCACTTAGCTTAATTGAAATGAACTTAAAAGAAACTATGTTTAATACATGTGAATAAGGCTTTTCTAAATAAACCATGCTTAACCCAAAGATTCTCAACTTAAATAAACTTTATTTACGTTTTTTCTAAAGAAAGTAAATTTCATAAAAAAGTAGTTTAATCTAAGGAATATACAAGAATATACAAGTAAACTTCGTTTAATAAAAAAACACGTTTAATTTAAACCAGTAAACTATATTTAATTTAAAAAATAAGCTTAACATAAACTGAGTTTAAATAGAAATATAATAACTTTCAAAAAAACAAGTTTACTCAAAAGTAAACTAACTTAAGTTAAAATAAAAAAATAAATTTAATACTTATTCTAATCCAAACTAAATCTAGATAATATTAACTTAAAGTTTATTAAGCTCAATCTAAATAAAATTATCTCAAAATAAACTATGTTTAAACTAAACATTATTTGGAAATAAACCAAGTGTAACCCTAAGAAGCTTAACTTAAAGTTATTTTTGTTTTTTTCTTTTAAAGAAATTCATGTTTATTGTGGTGAGGGTTAACTTTAAATAATCCATGTTTAATCTAAATTATATACAGATTTAATATTGCGAAAATCAGTTAAAAAAAAAACACATTTAACTTGTTCACAATAAATGTTCTGAAAAGTTCATTTAGTATTAAAAATAAAACAACTTATCAGAAACCAAGTTTAAACTAAATAATCGAACTTTTGATAAAAATCTTTCATTTTAAAGGAAAAATTTTATATTTCATCTAAAGGAACCCACTTTTAATCAAATGTAAGTTAATCTAATATTGGCGACATTCAAGACAATTTTAAATTAACTTAATTTATATTAAACGTGATTTTCTTTAGGAAAAAAGTGGTTTAGTTTAATTTAATTAAATATACATTAACATAAAGAATGTTAATTGAAAAATAAATCATGTTTAATTAAAATATATATATATATATAGAAATTTACAATAATCCCGATTTAAAATTAATGAAATAAACTTAAAATAACCGATAACTAATCTTAAGAAAATCAAATTTAAAAGTAGTTAAAATAAAAAAAAAACTATATTGTATGTTATAATTAAATAAATCCAAGAAAAATTGACTTCAAATATGTCAAGTTCCATTTGAATAGAATAAACCAAGTTTATTGTAAACAAAATTAACACAGAATAAACTAAGTTAAATGTAAAGAAAGTTAACTTCAAATAAGCCTGGTTTAATAATTTACTGAATATTTTAAAAATGTTTTTTTTTTTCTTTTTTCAATAGCATAACTTCCTTGCAAAATATTTACAGCCGCATTCAAAATACTTAATACAATTTTACTAGCCATTGCTAAGCAAAATTCCTTAAAGTTTTATTCATAAACGATGATACGCTTAATGTGCTTTAGAAAACCTTTGTTAACTTTAAATATTTTAAAGTATATTCGACCCTACCGTGAAGATACTTTGGAATTATTTCCATTACACACAAATTTCGAAAAGGTATTATTTTTTTAATTTCCTGATGTTAAGATTGGTTCCGAAATTAAAAAATGAGCCAACATAGCTATGTAAATATTTTAAGGAATACATTGTGTATTAGCTAGCTTGTGATTTAAATATATATTTTTTTTATCCGACTGTTAGACCGTTATCTATTTCTTTTTTTATTAGACCACAATGTCTCTTTCCTTTAAACCTCTCAATTGATTTAAAAACTTTCCCTCAAAAAAGCTTAATTTGTTCAATATTCAATAATACTTACTTATCAAACCATTATCATAACTTAAAGTTTCAATTTACTTTTACCTTGATACCCACTAAATAACTTTTCCTTAATCCAATATCTATTTATGAGTCAACGACTAAGTTGTTCATGTATATGTTTATATATAATAATTGCTTTTGAATGTGTGTATGTGTATGTTTGAATGTAAGAAAGTGTACTAAACACCTGTTGAGAAATATGTTGGTTGATTGTTTGTTATAAAGAGCTATAAACACATTAATAAAAACTAATACAAAATAAGTTAATAATCCTGCCACAAGCATACCATTAGCTATAAACTAATACACTCAAACAAACAACTAAATAATCAAGCAACCAACGAAGCATACATGACTCTTCGCTTTCTATTTCTTATTCTACATAACAGCTACTTGAACAAATTCACTTTGCCTTAAAACAACAACGACAACAAAAACCTTTCATTGGAAACTAATGAAAGTACTTAAAAAATATGAGAAAACAAAAAAAGTCAAGAAACTAAAGAAATGGCATAGAACAAAAAGAAGAAGAAGAGGAAGAAAAAAAGTAAAATCATCTATACAAACCCAAAGAGAAAAAACACCTTGTTTTATAAATAACACTGAATTAAGAACCTTTATGAAAGTGTAACCAACTTATGTCAGTAGTTAGAAAAAGCAACGGTAACAAAATAGCGAAACAATTAAGTTTTCTTATGCGGTGAAAAGCCTTTTTGAATTATGGCACAAAATTTGTAACCAAACTGAAAATACTCTAACTACTAAAAAAAATACAAAATAAAAGCAACTAACCTATATTACTTCTACAAGGCTACTAGTAATTTTTAGCTTAACACTAGCAAACCAAACTGCTGCTAGATTGAGTTTAAATAAAGGAAAAAAAATCCAACATGAAAAACTTGTTCCCAAGTTTATTAAAAAAAGGGAAAATGGCAAAACTTTAAGGTGGAACTGAGTTTGTAGCATAGAAACTAAAAAACAAAATTAAAAAAAAACAAGTCAGAAAGTTATAGTCGATCAAGGCCGACAATATGATACCCTACATCAAAGCGTTTGGACCGATTCTTATGAAATTGGATGCTATGATTTCTGCTTATATTAAACATATTTTTGTAAAATATTATGTTGATATTGTCATTTATGAGCAATTTATGCGAGTTAAAATAATTTTCAAAAGTGAGCCTTATATGGATATTATGCCTAATTGTGGACCGGTCTTCCTGAAATTTGGCATTCCAATTCACTCTTATGTGAAACTTATTCATACAAAATTTTATTAAAATAGCAACATAACTAAGTCATTTGTACGTATTAAAGCCCTATTTCGGGTAGTATTTGTATGGGTAAATAATTGACCTAATGTAGGTGAAATAATGGACCTATCATAACCAATTTGACATAACCAATTTGACAAAGCATTGTCCTTATGCCAAAATAAACATATATGTCAAATTTAATCAAATTATCATTAAAATTGCGACCTGTACTTTATGCACAAGGTTTACATGAACAGGCAACCCGTCAACCAGCCAGACGGACGGACTCTCTATTGCCACCACTAGTAAATGAATTAAGCTGTTAGCAATCGATTGCCTGTATAAAACCGTGTTACTTACTTACGTTAAGTTATTGTAAATGCCACATACTTTAACACTCCAAAACTCTGGCAATCGCTAAAACTTTTAACTATTTTCTACTTATTTCCTAATAATATGAGTTAAATAAGTTTTATAATTTTAGTACGTTTATAGCAGAAGATTGAAAAATTATGCTCCCTCTTATACACATACACACACTTTTGTTGCAAAGAGAAAATAGAGGAGAGTTGGGAATTAAAGTAATATTTTTTATAGATTACAAATTGTTTATAAATGTTAAGGTGGTCAGGTGTAAAAGAGAGTTTAAAACTATATTTTTAATATATCAAGAGTTAATAACAGGCTGCAGGAAATTTATTTATAAAAAATTAGGTTTATTACGAAGAAATTTAACTTGAAGTTAACTAAATTTAATCTAAAGGAAATGAAATTAATTTAAGTTTAATTAAAAGAAAACTAACATAGAGTAAATCCAGACCGATCAAAAAATAATGAGCTTAAAATTTATCAAGTTTAATATGAAGAAAAAGGTAAAAACAAAATTAAAATGAACCAAGTTTATTTTTAAGAAAATAAGATAAAACCTGAAACTAAATCAAAAAAGTGAAATAAACTACGTTTAATTTATTAAAAGAATATATCAAAGTTTAATCTTAATCGTTGGGAGATTAACCTTAACTAAATGGCGTTTAAACAAAAGAAACAAACTTAGATAAACTATGTTTAAAACAATAAATTAATTCCAGTGAAAATTAATTTAATCCAAATTATATTTAATCTAAGGAATATTAACTTAAAGAAAATTTATCTATGTTAAATTAAATTTAATTTAATGAAAATTAACCAAGAATAAATACGTTTAATCTGATGAAAAATAACTTCATAGAATACAACTAGAACTTTATGTGAGAAACAAAAACCTAATTCATACAACAACAAAATACATGTAGTCACATATATTTTGTTTTTGTGTTTTGAAATAAATGAGTAAATATTTTGAAAAATTAGGTAGAACTGTAACTTAAATATAGAAAAATGAAGACGAAATAAAACACAATATACCAAGTCTAATTCAAAGTAAATTATATAAGAAGATTAACCTAAAATAAATGGCATTTAAACAAAAGAATTTTAGTATTTAGAAAAGGAAACATAATTCCATTGAAAATTACTTTAAATAAATTGCTATTAATCTAAATCAAATTAACATGAAATATTAACCTAAATACAGCCAATCTTAATATAAAGAAATTTTACCTTTAGTAAAATTAGCAAAATTGAATGAAAATTATAATGAAATTAATAAAGTTTTATCTAAGGGAAATTTAACTAAAATAAAACTTTTTATCCAAAAATATAATCATGTTTAATCTTAAGAAATATAACTTAAAATAAACCAGGTTGAATCTAAAAAAAAAAATAATTTTAATAAACGACGTTTAATCTAATAAGTATTAAACTAAAATAAACCACATTCATTCTAAAAAATATGAACAATGTTATAGGAAGACCAACCTTATAATAAGGACGTTTCTATAAAAAATATTAACCTTCAATAAAGTTGATCTTAAGCCCAACAAACTTTCAACTAAAATGAAAATTAATTTATAATAAACCAGGTTTAATCTAGTGAATATAAAATGATTTCAATCCAAAGAAAATTTACTTTTAGTTAAACATTTTTAATCTAAAGAAATTTAAATTAAAATAAACCACGTTTAATCTAAAAATAATGAACTTAGTCTTAGAAAAATTAACTTATGATAAAAACGTTTGACTAAAAGTATATAAACCTTGAATAAGTGTTTCTTAACTTAGAAAAAAATAATTTGAATGATTAACCTTTAGTAAATCATGTTAATTCCAAAAATAATTACCTAAAATAAACCAAGTTTAAGCCAAGCAAAAATTGACTAAAATTAAACATGTTCAATCTAAAGAAAATTAAAATATATTAAATCAATGAACTTAAAATTTATGTTTAACCAAAAGAATTTTAACCTTATATTAATTAAATTTAACCTTAATAACCAAAATTAACTTATAATAAATCATAATTAATCCAAAGAAATTTAATAAAAAAATAAACCCAGAATTTTTAAAATGCTTCACCTCACTTTGAAAAAAAAAAATTCTAAGAAATTGTTTTAATAGGAATTCAAAGTGTAATAGAACATCGTTTAATCTTTAGAATATTAAGTTTATATTAAAACTAAGTTTACCAAACCATTTAATAAAGTTTAAAAAAGCCATATTTAATCTAAAGAAATTAAAAACTTTATTATAAAAATCAAGTATAATTTAAGAATTTTAAAATTTAACAAAACTTCGTTTAATCCTAGAAATATTTTATTTATATCTCGTTTCATAGAATATATATACTTTATATTTATATTAAGTTTACTAAAAGTTTTAATCTGAATATAATTGAAATTACGTTTAGTCTGAAGTATATTAAGTTTTCTAAAACCAAGTTTAATCTAAAGATAATTAAATTTAATAATCTTATCTAATGTTTAATTAAAAATTATATAAAGAAAATACATTTAATCCAAGGTGTTTAAACTTGGTATAAGTATAATATGAGTAATTTAAAGTTGAATAAAACTTCGTTTAACAAAACTTCGTTTAATCCTAGGAATATTTTATTTTTATCTCGTTTCGTATATATATTCTATACTTTATATTTATATTAAGTTTACAAAACTTTATTATAAAAATCAAGTATAATTTAAGAATTTTAAAATTTAACAAAACTTCGTTTAATCCTAGAAATATTTTATTTATATCTCGTTTCATAGAATATATATACTTTATACTTATATTAAGTTTACTAAAAGTTTTAATCTGAATATAATTGAAATTACGTTTAGTTTGAAGTATACTAAGTTTTCTAAAACCAAGTTTAATCTGAAGATAATTAAATTTAGTAATCTTATATAGTGTTCAATTAAAAATTATTTAAAGTAACTTCATTTAATCCAAGGTGTTTAAACTTGGTATAAGTATAATATGAGTAATTTAAAATTGAATAAAACTTAGTTCAATCTTAGAAATACTAATTTTAATAATAAAATTACGTTTAATACGAAGCCAATTAAGTTTATTAAAAAAAGTTTATTAAACTATGTATGTATATATGTATAGATAATTAATGGTTATTAGGTTTATCAAAACCAAGTTTAATCAGAAGACTATTAGGTTTATTAAAGGAAATATGTATGTAGAATTTACTATTACGGTGTACCGAAAAAAAGTAGCAGGAGCAATGATTTTAACCTATGGTTGTCATCAGAAGAATGTAATTTTTTTATGATTCCTATTCATTGCTACTGAAATTTTACCATTAAAATAATTATTATGTTATTTTTAGGATATGAAACTTATTATTATTTTTTTTTTTTATATAATAAAAATTTAGTTTAAAATTGATTCAAAATAAAAAATAACTGAAATCGTACTTCTCAAAATTGTTAGGTAAATTTTTACGTAAAAAAGTTTCTAGACATTTTTAATATTGATATGTGAAATATATCACAGCGTTAGACAATCTTCTGGAAAATAAATCAAAATGGAACAAATGGCCAAATCGAAGATACCCTCCAAAAAAGGATTTAAAAGCAATACATTTAATATATATTACGTTTATGCATCCTTTATTTGCAAATAATTAACTCATGCAATTTGCATAAAGAAATATATTTCTTTATTTTTCGTGCCGAATGTTAAAAAAACAACTATTATTATCGAAAATTCTATGAAAGTAAAAGAAAGTGACAACACCGCACGCTTTATTTGCAATTAGTTTTACTAATTACGATTAGCTTTCGGGAGTTACTAACTTGCAAATAAAATATTAGGTCACCGTTTCTGCGCAAAATTTTTCATATCACAATATTTTTAATTGCGAGTAAGAGGGGCGTATAGAGGGAGTAACAGAAGAAATAATTTTAACATTTTATTATTATTTTTTTTTAACGTTTGAAGTTATTCTTTTAAATCATTTTAATATAATTTGCAAGCTTTAATTATAAAAATTAATAATAATATTTTTAATAAGAAGAGAAAAATCTTCAATTTTGCAGAATTTCTTTTAAATAACTTCAAAAAAAAGTTAAAAATATGCACTTAGTTCTATATTATTTCTGTCCTCTAGCAGTGCCTTTGCTTCTTCATTTAACTCGTGATATTATACTTTCCATTGACTTTGTGAACTGTTGCAGACACATTTCTCCTTCGCATAATCACCAAATTTTCTAACATCAATTTATTCATTGTACACAAGTACATGGATAATTGTTTTAAATCTTGAAGATAATTGTTTTAAATCTTGAAGAAGTAAGTTATTTCAGATATTCATATCACTCGTATTGCCTGATCCTTGTTTGTTTCGTCTTGAACATGTTTCTTTTTTAAACTTTTAACTCCTTATTGGTGTCGTTATTTCTTATTGATCCTGTTGGTTTAAAATCCAAATCATAACTGATTTTTAGTATGTGTTCCATGAATTATATTCTTGTATGTAGCGGTGATAATCCAAATTCATATGCAGCAGTATTATCTAATGAATTTTGGGTGTTTATCTAATGATTTTTAAGTTTAAGTGGCTTGATTTGGTTTGACATTTAATGCAGCTGGATGAAGCATTTGTGTCAGTCGGTGCTGCATGAATATAAGTTTACTTTTCTTTGAACGTAAATTAGAATATCTCTCTGCTTTTTGTTTTTTAAAATACTATTCTTTATAGCTGAAGCTATAAAGATTTTAAAATTTGATTGCTATTGCTTAGATATATTATAGCAGCTGAGTTTATATTCGAATACCGTTGGCTTTTATGGTTTTCTTCCTAGGTAGCAAAATATGTAAAATAAATTTTAAATTTGACTAAAATTTAAATTTGACTAAAATTTAGTGAGAAAACATCAGGTATAAACGGTACAGTGACACATACCATTTCTTAAAGGCAATCATCGTACAAACATAACAAAAAAAGTAATTTATTATCGATAATAGTTTGCGAATAATGATTTACTTCTGAAATTTACAAAAATCAATTTTTTATAAAACAACATGAAATATTTGTTAAAGACAATTACCAATATTTTGATCTATTTTTTGGCTACCTTAGTTTCAGTATGTTTACTATGGAATGGCATTAAAGTTTTGGAAATTGGTGTTAAAAAAAAATTGGACTTTTGGCCAATGAAATTAATTTCTGAGCCACCATGCAACGTAAATGAATGTCATTAGTACAGATATTATTCCTTAAAAAGTAATTCTCTCTTGTTTTGTTGAGATTATGAAACCTTCATTTAATTCTATGTTAAGAAAAAAATTCATTTAATATAATATATATTAAGTTTATAAACACCACGTTTATTTAAGGATTATTGGGTTTACAAAACCATTAAATTTAAAAGATATTTCATTTAGAAAAACAATTTCAATTTAATTATACGTTGATATAAATGAAATACATTTAATCTGAGATGTTTAAATTTATTACGAAGCCTCTGAAATGTATAATTCTTAAGGAATTTATTGATTTGTTGATTTACGTGGTAGCCCGTAAACTTGCGAATAATCAATTAGATTCGCTAGATTCCATTTTGATGAGAACACACTACTCGCCAAGTGAATGAGTTAGTTTGAGTCTATAATGAGATGAAAGTGTAAGGAAGAAAAATGAGAACATAAATTAATTAGAGTTTTAATCCAGAGTTTCCTTCGCAACTCTACATTTTTCCTTATTTCGCCTTTTCTGGATTCTATTTTTCGGGATTACATCAGAAGCCGCTAAGGAGACATTCAAGGTACAGCCTACACGGATTAAGTCGTACACCTGTTCATTGCCATAGTGATCCATATGCGCACGAGCCCAAACTATAGTAATATCATACAGTCGACTAAGTCCTAACAGTTCCTCTTTACACTGTTCGACTAGAATAGAGATAGTTTTGTGCGATTTGAGCGATGGTATTGCCGCTTTGTTATCGAAAAATAGACCAATATTCCCCTGAACATTTCTATGCACGCTTCTCTGACCACTAGTATTTCCGCCCCATCGGGGAGTCGATAAAAATGTCCAATGACGAAATCGTTGGAAAAGACACCAGAGGCGACAACGCAGTTAATGTTTAAACCGTCAGTGTATACTTTAGTTTCACATTGTTCCAAAAGATTTTCCCTTCTCCATTCACTGCTGCTAGGAAATAAGACTTTAATGGTGTTTTTAAAATCCATCTGGGGAGTCTTGTAGTCGGTGGTTTGGTTAAGTTGCTGGAATATTAAACTTAACATCCTCACGTGTCTAATTATTCTAGATCTCCAGAATCCGGTTGAAGATAATCTTATCGCACTATTAACTAATGCTTCAATAATGTATACGTATATGGGTGTGAAGTGTAATATAGTGTTCAGAGCTTCGTAATACACCTGCGATACCAATGGAGATAGATCTTTGTATCTTGTAAAATTGGTCCAATACGTACCTCTTACTAGTAGTGTTCCACCAAGCAAGAATAAGCCATGATAGCTTGGGTCCGAAATAATGCCCAGATACTTTTCCTTGTCAAAAACTGTGAGTTCAGAATTTCCTAACCGTGGTATCCCGAGGCTTGGAATCTTGGTCTTTGCGATGAGCAGAACAAGTTCTGTCTTGTCCGGATTCACTCTTAGACCACATTCTGTGGCCCAGTTGCTGAGTGTAGTCATATCAGTTGACATGATATCGCTTATAACGTTCAGAAACAGTCCTGATACTAGTATTACCATATCGTCGGCATAAGTCACGACTTTCACTCCCTTGGCGGCCAATTCAATCAGGAAGGTATTATTGAAGAAAAAACCTTCGCTTAGTCTTGGAAATGCTAAGATTATAAAAATCAAATTTAGTGTAATGATTATTAAGTTTATTAAAACCTAATCCTAGCAATAATAAGTAAAAAACTAATTTAATCTGAGAAATATTAAGCCTATGTAAACCACATTTAATTAAAAGTATATTGAGTTAAGAATATTGAGTACAAAACGTTTAATTTAGCAAATATTTCATTTAGAGAAATAAATTTAAATAAATTTTATCATAATATAAATAATATACATTTAATCTGTGAAGTTTTAACTTAGTTCATATTCTGCTTAATGTAAGTTATATAAAACTTAATGGAAATTATATAAAGTTTGTTAAAACTTCGTTTAGTCTAAAGTTTTGTTAATCACCTTTAAGTACATTTTACAAAAGATACTTATATTACTGAAATATTTAAAAAAGATGGTGTTAGTTTTTTAAAATAGTTTATATTTTATATCTTATTATAAAGCTTAATTCTTTTCAAGTAATTAATAACTTTGTTAATGGAATGTTGTGAGGGGAATGATATCAGTAAAAGTGGATTGATATCAGAAAATATTTGATTTCTAATTAGTTCAAATTTAGTACACATACATAAGATATGTTCAATGTTTAATGGACTACTATTATCACAATCACAATTAGACGGGACATTGCTCGTTATTATGTGGTTATGAGTAGTTCTAGTATGACCTAATTTAAATCTAGGGAATGTAATTAAATCCCTTTGTTTGATATTATTAGTTGTTGATATATTGTAATAAATTTATAAATAAAACATAGAATCGCTGTTAACAAAATTGCGCAATAAAAATCGACCACAAAATTCCCATACAAATTTGAATTATATTTCATATGAAAATTGACCCAATGTTTTGAAGTAATTTGTCATTTCTGAATTATAATTCCTTTTTGATTAATAATTTCGACATTTTTGAATGATTTCTCGCTTAAAAAAAAGTTTTTAATTATATCTATAAATAGTTTCTATGGTAATAAAGCTTATTAAAAAAATAATTATAATAACTGATTAAGTAGGACCATATAATGAGTTAAATTATATCTGATTTGAAGAATGAAGCGTCGCAGGCAAATTTTTTGTAAAACATAAATAATATCGTTTTTTTTTCTAAGAATTAATACACAAAAATTCTTAAATGGATTATTCTGTAAAAATAATTAAGTATAAATTATTTTCTTCCCCATTAAAATATAAAATTTTAGCTTTTTTAACCTTTTTAAAGCAAATTAAAGAATCAAAAAAAGCCTAGATAAAGCAAAATAAAAAGGCTAGATTTGGCCTTAAAAAAGCTAAACTGGCAACACTGCTTATCTTTATATTTTTAATTTACTTAGAAAAGAAGTTACCGTATATTTTTCAATTAACACAGTTGTTTTATTTTGCATCTAAATATTCAAGTAAATATAAAATAAAAATAAAATTTCAGTAAAATTTTATTTCTTACTTAAATTTTTAATTCATTCCAACATGATTATTTTGATGAAATATTTAATTGGAAAATTTTTTCTGTTTTTAATTTTTCACAGTTTTTATTAAATGATATACTCATATTGGTGAGAGGTACAAATTTAAAAACACTTTTAATTAAAGAATTATTTATTAATGTATTTGGTGACTTTCTTCTGTGTAGATATAAAGGTTAAAGCGAGTTGTAAGCTATTGCGTCAACCTATATATCAAGCTAATAAAATTTACTTTTAATCTAATAGCATTCCGCTTAACACAAATTACTTTTAATCTCAAAAATATTAAATTGAAATAAACTCCGCTTAACCAGAAAATTTTTAATTTGATATAAATTAGGTTTAATGTAGGGGTGTCAATTTCATAGCATAATTGTGCTGGCTGAGTTCACACAAATTCTTATGCTCTTTCATTTAGTGGCTGCTGAGAGCGCATAGAGTAAAAAATGCACTGGAAAAAAAATATAGAAAAAAATTGCTTGTTAATTCATAACCATCAATTTCTTTAATATTAATGTTTTAAAATAAAGTTGGAGAATGTGTGGCAATATTAATAAATTTAAGTATAAGAAAAACAAAAGTACATTAAAAACTGTTTTACATAATAATAAAGCACGATATATAATTGACGTTTTACTAAATTTACTAAAGCCAATTTTTCTTTGAGTGTATTTTTTCACTTTCTCTAACCCCAGGTCTACAATTGATATTAACGCTGATATAATATGTGAGATAACGCCGGTAGAAGAGTGTAACCATTTTATTTATATTATGTTAAATCTTAAATAAGGGGTACATGTATTCTAATAAATGCTATTAGATATGATTATTTTCAATCAGTGACAGAGTTAACATGTACTTTTTATTTAAAAAATTCGCACCTCTTTAGCACAATTTTTATAAAAATATTTTTTTTTATATAAAATAATCAATAAAGGGAAACAATTTTACAAGAAACATTTTTTTAGTAATTTCCAAAATATACGTGGACACACACAAACAAACTTTCTTATATGTGTATTTTTTTGACAATTCATCTTATAACCCTGCCAGCAGTTAGGTGATAGTTTTATCCACTATCAGAAAAATGATCTTTCTAGTATCCTCAAGATGTTATTTTCCTGTTAGTAAACATTTTTACAAAAACAAATAACATTAATTTCGATTTTTCATCTACTTATTCTACATTTCTTACTAACTAAAATGTTGAATAAGGCACTTAAAAGTTAGTTTATGAATAAATATAAAGTTACCAAAAACTGTCTCCCATTAGTGTTCTCAAGATATTATTTTCCTGATAATAAAAAATTTTACAAACACAAATAACATTAATTTCGATTTTCGACCTTCTGAAAGCAAAAACCATTACATTGTTTTTAAATTAAAAACAAAAAATGTGGAGAAGACGATGGTACTTAGTTGGCATGTTACTTTCAAAGGCAAGCAATCGATTTTTTTTTAATTTTAAGAAAGCTTCTTAAAATTAAAATAAAAAAAAGAGTGATAAAGTGAGGTAAAAATAAAAACGATATATATATATATATATATATATATATATATATATATATATATATATATATATATATATATAATATATATATATATAAAGTTCTTTTTCTTTTGCTATTTTAAAATAAATATGGATACTATTTAGTCAAAGTTTGGATAGTAATATTAATAGTATTAAGTTAGAGTTTCGGCATATATAGTTTTCTGTTCCTCAAAATGACTCCAATTTGACACATAAAAAAAGCACTTAATAGTGTCATTAAAAAAGTATTAGAACTGCTGCACACTTCTTCCTGCACGGTGATTCTTATTGGATAAGAAAATGATATCATATTCGACTGTTAAAACCAACTTGAGGTTACTCTTTAGTGCAAATGTTAATAAAAAATGTTGGCAGGGAAGATAGTTGTGTAGAGAAACCCCATCACAACAGTCTCATAATACATCTTACATACTAATATTTAAGTCTACATGTGAGATAATTCTCTCAGAGAGTGAATTTGACACTCTCTGGCAGAAAAATCTTACATATTTTGTTACATGTAGATGGGCTGTAACTCAACTAAATTTTTTATCATTGACATCCCTAGTTTAATGTAACATTTGATCAACGATGTCAATATAAATCAAGCCTTATTTTAGCTGAGAAATATTGACATAAATCTGATTTCTATTAAAAAACGTTTGATTTTATATTTTATAAAAAACTTACCGAATCTTTTAAACAAATTTCTACTGAAACTGGTCACTTTAGAGTACTTACAGCTACTAAGACAAAAAATAGTTATTGGAAATTAACATTTTCATATTTCATGGCTAATAAATGTACAAAATTATAAGAAAAAAAACTTACGTTAATTTGTGGCTGGGCGTTAAAGGGAACAAAATAACTTTAGCAAGTTTTTTTTTAATATTTCGACTACTAAACTTTGAACAACTTTATTAATAATTTTCTTTTCTAAATCTTTTTCTTTATGTTAACTTGCTTGTATTTAAAAAGAGTGTTTGAGGGGAAACTAATACAATTTAGCAGGGTTATAAAAAGGATTTTTACAAAACTTAATTTTAATTTATTTTATTTCATAAAAGTAGTCTATGTTTGCTTGGTTGAGTTGCTATTAGTAAACAGAGTTTCTATATTAAAGAAAATTGTGAATAAATGAAGTAGCATTGCATATAAAAACTAATTTCAATAAAAGCCTTTTTAGGGTTTAGTTTTGTGGTTTTTATGATTTTTAGACTTTTTTATTTGCCTCCAGCTTTTTAAATATTTTTGTAGATTTTACTTATTTTAAAAAATGTTTGCCAAAAGTTTGTATAATAAATGAATAGTTGGTTAATGCATACAAATTTATGCACACACATATAGTTTTTGTAAGTGTATATTAATACGAGTAAAAAGATTTAGGAAAAAATAGTGTATTATATTGCTAAAACACTATAGTTCTTTTGCGAACAAGAATACTTTTTACTAGTTATAATAGCAGGATCCACAATTTTTGCTTCTCTAAAATGTAAAATTCTTGGTAAATCAGATTAAAATTTTATAGATTTAAAAAATGTTTAATGACTTTCTGGGTTATCCTATTCGAATAATACTTTTGGTTTTTATTAGCTAAATAAATATTTAATATTTTTAGAAAGTTTACATTATTTTTAGTATACAGCTGAATTTATATTAATTTAATTACCCAACAAAATTTTCACAATTAATACGCAAAAATAAAATAGCATTAATGCTAAACATAAGTGATCTTAAGTAGCAGATCTTACATTAATCTCTTGTAAAGAGAGCAATTAAATCCAAGGACATAAAAAATTTCAAGAACTTAAAAGATTAACTTTTTAAATCATAAATATTTATTAACTTTATTTACTGGTTAATTTTAAGTAAATATTTCTTCAAATTTATTTTATATTAATTATTCTATATAAACGTATTCTTCATTTGTTTATCTTTCACAATTATCCTTAACAGCAAAAGCAACATTATTATCATTAACAGCAATTTTTTTTTTTTTGTTTATTTTAGCATTGAAGCTGAAATTAAATATTTTACACTTTAAGTAAATTTTCATTAGCCATAATTAATTCAATTGGCTTAATTGCAATGAAACGGGGTTTAGGGAAAGTAAAAAAGGCAGCTTTATGAAAATCATAGAAAAGAATGAATACCAAACAAAAGGATTTTAATATGTTTATATAAAATAAACTTCTGTTGTTATTGTAGTAGTATTAGTAGTGGTAGACAAACACTCACTTACTTTTGCATAAAAGAAAGAAAAAAAAAGGGAAAATTATTAAAGAAAAATCTCGTTAATAGAAAATAATTAAAAATTTATACAAAAAGCGAAGAACAATATATGGTTCATCTTTTTTAAAATTAATTCCTTTTCAGAGTTTTATGAAAAGGGAAAATAAAACAATGGACAAAGCCAATCAACCTGAATTAAAAAAAAAATATATATATATATATATATATATATATAGAGAAAATGGAAAAAGCTGTTTAGAGATTTAATATTAAAATTATTGTCATTAAATTTATGGTAATATTTATAAGAAATTGGAAAATTAATTAAGTTACAATATTAAAAAATTACACAGAGAAAAATTAATTTAGATTTACATGATTATAAAGTTCTAAACATATAAATCACTTTGCATACCCTATACCACCATATGTGATTTGGGTATTATGCGCTTGTGCCTATATTTGTATTGCTCCGATTAAATCTTCGTATCCCCACCGTAAAGTATACCGTTTGAATCTGAATAACTTTCCCATTCGATTTTTCGATATCCGCCCATTCTTCCATCTGCCTGACTGACCAAGTAAACGTTTTGCGCAAAGTACAGATCGCATTATTAAAGATAATTTGACGAAATTTGGTACGAGTGATTTTTTTAGATACAAAGAGCAAGCTCATTGAAATTGGTACATTTTTTATGCTGACCTCCTGAAATACGGCATAATGATCATAAATGACTTAAACATTGAAATAATTTAACTCTGCGAAAATAAGTTTGATATATGCATATATCAGTGTACAAAACTTCACGATGATCGGTCCATAATTGACCATAACTCCCATATACACTGTAAGACAAAATAAAGTACGGTTTCCCCCTCTTGTAATTTACTTCATAATAATTGTCTTCCAGGTGCATTATGGACTACTTTTTTGGTAACCAGGTATTTGTCATTATACCGTACACCACCATTGGTGGCTGGGGTATTATGCGTTTGTGCTGATGTTTGTAACGCACAGAAAAAAATCATACAACACCCATCTTTAACCAATCGATTCAGAATCACTTTTGGATCGATCTAGCGATGTCCGTCCGTCTGGCTGGCTGGTTGTCCATGTAAAACTTGTGCATAAAGTACAGGTCGCAATTTTGAAGATAATTCAATGAAATTTAGCACATAGGACTTTCATGACACCAGGACGAAGCCTATTGAAATTAGTTATAATCCATTATTTCACCTAGCCCCCATACAAATGTCCTCCCGGTATAGGGATTTAACGATCATAAATGCTTTAAATATAGCAATATTTTAATGAAATTCGGTATAAAGAAGTTTTGTATAAGTATCAATCTTTGTACCAAATTTCATAAAGACCGGTCCATAATTGACCATAGCTAGCACATGAAACCCTTTTTCAAAAACCACTTTAACGTTAAAAAACACATCTTAATATCAAGTTTATATTCGACAAAAATAAGTTTTATATAAGTAGAAATCGCAGTGACAAATTTTATGAGGATCACTCCATTATATACCATGGCTCCCATATAAGCCTACTTTCAGGAGTTACACTAAAGTGCGTAAATTTGTATAAATGTTAGCATTAACATAGTAGTATTATGTATTCGTATATTTTATTTTGCTCTTATTAAAAGTATCGGTCCACAAAATCTTCACATGTCTAATATAAGACCCATCCATGAATTTTTATGGACATACACAATGGTGTGGGGTATCATATGGTCGGGCTTGATCGAATATATCTTTCTTACTTGTTTTATATTATTTAATTTAATAAACAAAAGAAGCTTTTGAATTATTTACCTTTCGTGTTTAGGGTAAAAGTGTTCTTTGGGTTATGGATTTTGTGTGACAAAATAAAGTGAAACTTTATTAAATTCTTCAATTTGACTTCTAATTTTCCAATTTCTTGTTGCGTAATTGAAGATAGATGCTTTAAAAATGCTAAAAGTTCTATTCAAATTATTATTACATTTGAAAAATAAAGATAATTCCGCTATCCATAAAGATTTCTTGATTCCAGATTGAGGTAATTAAGTTAAATAAAGATATTTATCATTCAAATGCAAAATATCTATATCTAAGGCTAAAAGAATCATTTAGTAAAATAACAAATTTTAATTAGAGTTATATGAATACAACGAAAAATTTGTTGATTCAACAAATTTGTTCCCTAATTCTTACCTAGCATATAGATACGTTGAAACAATGTATTGCCATACATAACAATAATACAGTTTTAGAATTCAACGCACAAGTTCATTGATTCAATTTATTTGTATTTTGTTTTAATAAACATGTTCGTTTAATTAAATAAATAATATCAATGAACAGTACATTGAATTAAAAAATCAGTAGCTTTATTTTAATGAAAATATACGTTGTTCCGATGAAACTATACATTGAAATTTTTAGCATTTCAATGAACGGTTACATTGACTTAAAGTACATGTAACTTAATTCCAATGAACTTATACGTTGACACAATGAACCTATATGCTGAAAATATACCACAATATTACACCTATTTTGTACTTTTGATATTCATTTTAATAAAAATTAAATTATATTACATTTCGTTAATATAGGCATAAACTAAATAAATTTGTCTATATAATTAATGTAGATGCTTTAAATATATATTAGTATATTTTACTAAATAATCTAAATAAACAAAAAAAATGTTCAAGTAATTGGTGCCAGTACTCAAAATTAAGGGTTAAACACAGTCAGGTTTAGATGATAACTTACAGATGTGATCACGAAGTTCTTATGAGCTGTTTCCAACATACATGAAATCACCCTGAGAATATTGATAGTATGGAATATCCATGTAGACATCACATTGATATGGCCAGCAGCATAGTCTTAAATAAAACAAAAAAATGTTTCAAATTATTCGTTAACAAACAAAATTAATTTAGATTAATCCAAATTATTTACCTTTCATACTATTTTCGTCCTATATACTTTCCGGTGAGTTATGAAGAATACTTTGACGATCAATCCGTGTTTTTGATTTTTAACAATTCTTGGAAACCTCGTACTTCAGTCCAATAACATATTACTGGGTCCTGCATCGTAATTGATTTATCTACATAAATATAAATAAAATAAATATTTTGAAAATATGTATAAAACAATAAACATTATTAAACCTACGTTTTATTAAATCCAGCAAAGGTTCCAAATTCCAGTTTATAAGTAATCCTATGAATACGGTGTATTCATTACTGGTGCCTGATTTCTCCTGTCTGAATATTTATGTTTTTTAATAATTCTGTATTTCCCTAAAAAGTTTCGGTTTCACAATTATTGGTTGGTACAGTAACAACATCCAAGTTTTATGACATATTTACCTCTAAATTAGTGATTTAATTTTTTTTTATTAACACAACACTTTAAAATAGGACAAAACTAATTAAACGATAAATACAAACTGTGATGTTTTCTTTTTCTTTTGCGTTTTTGTTTCACTATATCTACCGTTATAAAACAATGAATGAGTACGCTGAATTTAACTTAAGTTAACGAACTATTTCTTTGATTCAAAGTACTTGTTCATTGAGTAACAAATACTTTGTACTTTCTTAAATCAAAGTATTAGTACGTCGAATCAACGAATTGTATGTTGAATCAATTTTTTTATGTATACTATATTTTATGTTTTATTTCTTTTTGTTCTTCCAAATTAACGCACAAGTTAATTGAATGAACGTACAAGTTCATTAAATTCATCGAAAATTTTCATTTATTATTAAAAATACATTGAAGCAAGTAACTGATTTATTTATTTTAATAAGAAATAAATTTAACGAATGATTTCAATGTACCGTTCATAAATGCGTTGAAAATTTCATTGAATTTGAATGCAATTTTTTCTTTGAAACAACAAATTCGTACGTTAACTCAATGAATTCTTTAAAAAAAATCAAGAAATTTCATTCAACGTACTTCATGAATGACATTAAAATTATTTTTTTTTTTTTTTTTTCAGTGTAAAAAATACATGAACTTCCATAATTTATGCATGTTTATTTGCAGTTTGAATTTTGGAAAACATTTGTTTGTTAAACAAACTTTCAGCTTAGATTTAAATTTCAAAGGCATTTGATAAATACAATTGTTATATTGGAACCTTTTTGCTGGAAAAAGGCATAGTTTTGAATTTGAAAGTAATAGAAATGAAATTCTATTCTCTATTTCATTAAAGTTGAAATATAAATATCGGTTTTATCTCAAATTAAGCAAGGGTTTATCAATGATACAAAAAAGTAAAATTATTTACAAAAATCAAGAAATTAGAATTTCTACATCAATTTTAATTTCTTTTTATTTGCAACATTTCGTGAACATATAAACATTTTTTACAAACTAGAAGTCATATCATATCAAAACTTAATGGGTTATTTAAATACAATTTAAGATATATGTATATATATTTTATTGGATTATATTACAAAAAAATACTATTTAATATTGTGATCTTTTTTTAACACAAGTAAATTTTTCTTTTTTTTTTTTTTTTTTTTTTTGTCCATAAAATTTTTATCTTTGAAAGTACATTTCCAATTACAAACTTCAACTATTTATGCCAATTATGGTTAATTTCGTACTATCCATGCGATCTGCCTTAGCAAAATGTGTTTTAATAAAAGTGTCACGATTTCAACTATCAACAACATTTTACTTAAATTTATATTTATATTTATATTTATCGCCGTTCCTGTGAATGCAGGATTTGTACAAATTGCAATTTGCTATATAAAAATACAAAAAAAGTTCAATTTTTGTGTAATTTTTAAAAAGTCCATAAAATTTTTTATTGAAATTATTTTTAATGCTCCTTCGATTTGATTGCATAAAACAACATATAACTAAGTTCACGCATTAATTGCAAAAAAATGACTTTTTTGGAAATTTTTCATTCCAAAATTTGAGACTATCTACTGCGTTGACTATTTAGGACACATCAATGAGATATAGCGCAAAATACGTATAAAAGCCAAAAAATTTAGAAGATTAAAAAATTTGAAATCAAAATTAGACTATCCTGTATGTAATTGCTGAAAGTCTGCACAACAACAGAGAAAATGAAGAATTTATCCATAAAGTCCGCTTAGTTTATATAACGTCGTATGAGATCAAAAAGTATAAACAGACGAACAAAAAGTGTAGAAGAATGAGAAAAAGTTAAACAATATTTAGACCTTTTTCCAAATTTTTGAAATTTGAACAAAAACCATGGATATAAAATGAAAACTATGGTGCTAAAATTTCACACTCTATTAGTTGGGAGTCTTGTGAGTTGAAATCTGTAACCCATTTGTTTGAAATATAACTTCATTTGTTTGAAAAATTACTTCAAAAACAGGGCAAACTATGCTCTTGGTTCTACCTCAAAAGTGAAGAAAATGTCCTTTTTTGGGAGCACTTGCTGTTTTTTTATTATTTTTTTTTTTTTTTTTCTTTGCTGGGTATAGCTTTACAAATTACAATTTCTTAAACATTTCTCTTAAGCACAAACAAATTATTAGTATAGTTTTTAAATTTCATTAATGTAATTCCAAACAATAAAATTAGCATACCTAAAATAAACGACAAATTAAATACAAACAAAATTTTGACACACAGACACACACCATACTGACAAAGAAAAAAAAGGTGACACATGTAAAAACTTAATTTCATAAATTTTCCAAAAATATATACATATATGTAGAAAACAACTAACAATTCTTAACAATAAAATGGCAACAAATAGTTAACAAACCGTATTTGTCATACAAAACAAAAAATTATGAAAAAGAAAAAACAACAATAAAAAACTATACAAAACAAACAAAATACGGTTTATATTCATAAAATTCTAGTTACCACAACAGGAAACTAAACGATATGCAACACAAACAGCAAACAATAAAGACTAACGAGTAACAACATCAGCAACAACTACGACAACAAAGTGTATAAAAAAACAACAGTACAACGTTGACAACGTTGAAGAACACAACATTTTGTGCCAAAAAATGACAAAGTAGTGAAATGTAAAAAAATAAGAAGGATAATACATCAAATATGAGAATAACGCTCACAATCAAACACACTCATATACAACTATATAAATTAATGTATGTTGTGCTACATAAGGACAATGTATTTATACCATAACAAAAAACAAACAATAACAATTGCATACATTTATGCATACACATATGAAAGCATAAATGAATGTTTAAATACGAAAAAAAAACAATCCTTAAACACACCCATACAGTTACCATCTATCTATCCATTCATTCATTCATCTATCCATCTAAATACATACATATTTAAAAGCAAACAAAAACTTAGCAGCCATCATCATCACTAGCACCAGCATCAGCACCAACTTCAACACAACTCTCACTTGTACTCTTATGTCCTCATATATATATAAGTGCCTATGATAGTAGTAGTAGTAGCAAGGACATCAGCAACAATAATATACAACAGCAAAAAAAAATATATGAATGCATAAAAAAAATTTAAACAACAAAACCAACAGCGAAGCACCACCAACATTATAAACTGTGGCAGCAACAGGAAAAATATACAATGGATTTATGCCTGCAACAGTCACAAAACAAGACGCAAGTGCCTTGCAGCTGTCATTTGTATTGTTGTTATACTGACGCTTGTGGTGACATCTAAAGTGGCACAATGGTACAAACATACACTTACAAAACATATATACGAACACAATATCATATTTGGTATAATATTGTAGACATTAGCATAAGAACACACGTTCACACACATATATGTATATATACATACATACATACATACATACATACTTAAATATGTACATTAGGGTGAACCCAAAATTAAAAGTATCAATGTTCCCAGCTTATATGAAAATCTATTTCATTTTGTTTCATACCGTTTTTCAAAATGTTTATCTTTACATTATTTTTATGTAAGCTGAATAAAAATGAAAAAAAGATTATTTTTTTTAGGTTTTCGTATTTTTTTTTTTTTTTTTTTCATATTTCTGCTAAAGTGACAATATGAAAATTTGATGTCGTAAGAAAGACCTTTGATAAGCGCAGTTAATGACATAACAACAAATTTTTTACCAGGTCTCTCTCTTTGTATATTTGAATTTCTTATTCATAAACATATTAAAAAGTACACAGATATAATGAAATGATTTTTTCCCGCTCTTTAAACTTCGACCTTGTTTGAATTTTATTCGATTTTTTGAAACATATTTTCTTCATACATAAATTAAATGAATTTAGCATTAAAATATGAGTATTTTTATAAACTTTCTAATAATAGAAAACTCTTTATACTTCTATTAACAAACAATGAAATAAATTAAGTTTAAGCGAAATACCTACAAAATTTCATTTAATTTCTCTTCACATATAAACATTTGTACGTGAAGAAAAATATGTTTTGAAAAACTCAAATAAAATTTAAACAAGTTCGAATTTAAAAAACGGAAAAAACGTTTGGGTAAAATTACTAGAGGATTATATTTTACTGTTTTGGTCTTATTTTTTTTTTTTAATATTAATAGGTAAAAAATTCTAATAACCAATTTTTTGGTGAAAAATTGAAAAATTTCGGACTCATTAGGACCTGTAGTGCGATTCAGTAACTTATTTTAACGACAATTGAATCGTTAAAATTAGTAAACAACAAAATTGTCGATTTAGTTATTCTCTAACACTTTTAACGATATTTGTTTGCGTCTACTTAAAGACAAAAATTTTTGTGTTGTTAATATATTGACAAAAATTAGCCAAAAAGTCAACCCAATGATTCAGTCGTTGTTTTGTGGTTGTAGTCTATACTTCCACGTTATAGATGGTGCTTCTACGTTTGCGAATCTTCTTTTAGGAGTAGTGGTCATTTTGAAGAAAACCATTAACAGAAACACATCTTAATCAATATCAAATACATAATTTAATCAATCACGGTCTTAAAATTGTTAAACAAACTTCGATTTGTTTCAAATTTATTTGTTTTTCTTTTTTATTTGGTTTTGAACCTTACTTTTATTTCTGCATTTGCTTGTGGAGAGCTGCCACACGAAATAATAGTTGCTATTGACAAGTTTTGTGATTGTCGAATCGTTAAAAGTTACTGAATCGCACTACTGGTCCATACATTTTGTTATGTCATTAACTGCGCGTCTCAAAGGCCTTTTTTACAATAAAAAATTTTTATATCATTCAAAAATACAAAAACCCCAAAGAAAGCACCTTTTTCATTCTTACCCTGCTCACAAAAGGATAATGTCAGAATGAAAATTTTGAGAAAATTTTGAAAATTTTGAGAAAATGAAGTAAATTTTCATTTGAACTGGAAGCATCGATATCACAATTTCCCTCTATAAAAACGGGGCCACGCTAATGTACATATATGTATACAAAATAAAAACCACGTGTAGTAAACAGCAACAACAAACATATCATCAACATTAGTAATATTATGTACGTGTATGTTTGATTTTAATGTGTGCTTTTATATTTGTGTGTGTATGTGTGTGCCTTTACATTATGACTTTATATCACTTCTTACTTCAATGTATATGAAAATGGAAACGTTTTTACAGGGTAACAGAAAATAAATCTTGCAATAGTATTTAATTCCCTAAAGTTTGTTTTAAAAATAACTAATGGATTTTGCTGACCTTGCAGACTAACTATAAAATGAAAATTTTTAGGTTATTTACCTGAAATCTATTAAAATTTAAAACTAATAAAAAACAAGTTAAAGCGCCACATTCGGCTGTGCCGAATCTATTATACCTTTACGCCTTTTAGTATGCTTTCATATTCACACATTTATACTTATAGAAATCTACATTTTTCTCAAAATTACAAAAATTTAAGCACAAAATTAAATTATCATAGCAAACATTGCTTCCTTATAAAAAAACACTAATAGTTTCTGATGACTACTAAATTTATACACAAATGTTTATATGTAGATGTATGCTTATATAAAAAACATGGCAATGCTTCTATTTCCGACTAAAAAACGTCCAAACATACATAAAAAATGATTGTGTGTATGTGTATAAAATCAACAACAACTGCTGGTTTATACAGAAAGCAACACACTCAAAGTCATTGCAATACTTTTTATGTATGTTTGTGTCGGTATATTTTTAAATATTTTTCCAGATGTTTGCCTATAAGACGGTGGCTTATAGACCGATATGGTTATTTTAAAAAACTAAAATTTTAGGAAAATATTTACAACAGATTTTCATAAAAACGAATTCTGTAGCTTATATAGAAACTTCACGAAGTCTAAAAATGCGTTTTAAACGATATCTCAGTGATCGTTCTTCTGCAAAAACATTCCAAAAAAAGATTCCAAATTTTATGTATAAAAGTCGAAAACAAAAACGTTTTTTGGAGATATCTTCAGTTTTTTTAATGACATCTGGGCTATTTATGGACCAATTTTGCTCAATTTTATTAGCGTTCATATAAGGGAAATACTCTAGGAATTGATGTATAAAACACACATATCCGTTATCTGTGGATTTTCTAAAAATTGATTTCAACAAAAAGACGATAAAACGGACATCGTTATATTGACTTCACTATCAACAAGGATCCACAATGTATATAATCTTTGGGGTCCTAGCTGAATGTTATAGAAATTACAAATAGAACAACAAATTTACTTATACCATTTACACATGTGTTGAAAGGTATAATAATTTTAATATAGCTTTAAGATGATTTTATTTGGCACCTATTTATTTATTTATTCATTTATCTCAATTGAACAAGCGGTTCTCGTGTTATACTAATTTGACCGCCTAAAACGTGGAAATGTTAGACACACCTAATTGGTTTAAAATTTCAACTAAAAAATATGAAGAAAAAATGAAAAACGTGTCAAAAAAAAATATAGAAATAAAATAACCTTAATTCAATTTCCCATCATTTTCAACTATTTGGGCTCAACCTATCGTTAAAAAAATAGTAATACGTAAGACTTATATGATTTTCTCAGTCTTTGGTAATGTGTTTAATGTATAATTATTTAGTAATTACGAATTTTAAATATTTGATGAGATTATTAATCTTTCGATGCTCATGTAGATGTTTTTTTTTAAGCTGTTCTATGTAAGATTATTTATATATGTATCTTTATAAGGTCATTTCATATTGATTGTTTTTGATAGTTTATTTGGACATTTGTCATATTTTTGTTGGTATCTCGTCCTATATCGCAAGAGCACTTAGATGGGATAATATGATCTTCATTGGAACATTTTTCAGAGATAAACTCTTTTATGTGAAGTTTTCGGGAATTAAATATAAGTATAAACATTACATACTTTAAATATATTATTAAGAGTATGCATTTTATAATTATTGTAGATAATTATATTACATAGATTTTTATATTATACATATACAGAAAAGATTTCAATTAATTAGATAATTCATATTATTTTTAAATGTAATTAAATTAATATTTGCTTCAAAAGTTTTTTTTCTTTTTTTTGCAAAAAATTAAAATTCCCAAAAAAAAATTCAAAGAAAAAAAAATATCTGAAAAATATTAAAAAAAAATTGTTTCCTGCCGGAACTAAATTATAAACAATTGCACATAGAAAACACAATGTTCAAGTATATATTATGGAATGCAGATCCCAAAGATGTTATTAATTATTCGATAAGTACAAGTTTTCAATTTTTGATCATTAAAATATCGTTAAGCATCATGTTATTATAGTAAATGTTCCTTTAATGAAGATAAATTTTACAGAGGATATGAATTTGTATAAGCTTCCTATTAGAAAAATATTTCTTTATAAAAAGTAAGTACGCTATGATTATTTTTGCCAAATTTTTAAACAACATGAAATTAAACAATATTAACGTTTTCTAGGCCTTAAAACTCATTAATATATTAAGACCGAATTGCTACAACATTCTGCTTATTGGAGTATTTCACATATATTTTTTAGTATCTTGGGAGATATTATAAAACAATCAACATATTTTCTATCGGGTATAACAAAAACATTTATTTCTGCGATTCGGTTCAATAATTATATGAGCTATTTATTTTGAAAGCGGTCTAAGTCCATCCACTAAAACAATGAAATTATTTATAGATGCATTTGACTTTTGACGAAATCATTTGCTTTTTATTAAATTTTGTATTTTTTATTAAAACTTGCTAAGATTTCTTAAAGTATAAAGAAAAAAACTTAAATTAGGATAAAACTATTTTTTAAGCCTAACTCGATGTTTTTGGTGAAGAGACTTAGGTCATTTTCAAACTAAACGGCTCATGTATTATTTGTACACGTTGTACCCATTATATATGACAAATGTTATTGTAATCTAGTTTATATGTTTGTAATTTTGAAATAAATAATTTGCAGAATAGTTTTTGTATTTTTATTTTGATAAAAATTTTTAGTACTTTAATAAATAAATACATACAGAATTTCAATAATAAATTTAATTTATTTAATTAAAAAATTAATTGAAATTTTTAAAAAAGATTAATTATTTTCTCTTAATTAATATTATCATTTAGGTTATTGGAGCAAAATAAAACAAAAATTTAATTTATATCATTAATTTTGGAATTGAAATTCATTTTTATTTATTTTTTTCTGTGTACTCTACTTACATACATTATTGTCAAATCTAGTTAAATAACCAATATTTAATGGAAGGGAAACGAAACTTGATATATAACTTATAAATCCTTTTAAAAATCACCGTTAATCACATATGAGCTCCATAAGATACTCGAGGTCAAAGGTTACAAAAATCTGATTTATACGTGATTATCAGTGATTTTAACAGAGTGTATATTATAGGGTTATCAATCAATCAATTATTTGACATTGAAGTTGATCGAATAAAATTTTATAATTTTTTTAATTATTCGTATGATCGAATAAAATTGAAATTTTCTTCGATTAATATAATGAATAAAGAATAAAATATACTGTTCGAATAATTAATTACAAGTTGAAAAAATGCAAAAACTAGTATTTTTAAATCAATTTAGGGTTTCATTAAAATATAACAAACCTAAAAATTCATTAACATTGAAAAAAAATATATATACTATATATATATATATATATAATTGAGATAATTTCTTTTAAAATAATAATTCTTAAAGAATATAAATAAGCTTTTTGGGTTTAAAACAATTATTATTATTTTTTATTATTTTTTTATTTTTTATTTATTTATTTTATTTTATTTTTTTTTTGATAAGCAGCTGTGGAAAGAATCGTTTCACTTACTATTGATGGTGGCAGTAGAAAGAATAGCATTAAAAACCAGATCTATTTTTGCTGTTCTTTTTAGAATTTGTAAAATATAAAGTCAATGATCAGCTATATATCTAAAATTATTATTTTTTTTTTTAATTTTTAAGATTATTTATTGATTGAATTCAGTTAGCCAACCATTGTCATACATTTCAGAATCTTCTGTTATTTCCACATCATTTGAATCATTAAAATAATATTTTAAATAAATAATAAATGAAAACAATTCTCAAAAATAAAGCACTTTCATATACCTTTGTTTCATTTTTTGTTGAATATTAAAAAAAAACTAATATATGCTGGAAATTTTCCAGAATTTAAGAATATCTTATACGTCTTCCATTTATTCCAACTTTAAGCCATTCGATTAAATCTTTAGAAATGCTATTTCAATTCTTTCCAAATAATAATATTGTGATTTCAGTGTTCTTAAAAAACTTTAACCCGAAATCTATTAACACGTGGTTTACAAATTTATATATTCTAATGAAATTTTCAATTATTTTCGATAGGGTTTTCCAACTAAACAAAACTCTTCAAACTTATATTTGTGTACAATATAATAATTTAACAAAAACTAGTTTTGAAAAATTATTCTATTATTCTATTAATTGTTAAAAATTTATTACATAATTTTTTATTCCAAATTTAAAAATTTTGTTCATTCGAAAAGAATAAAAAATTTGTTCCTCGAATATCGAATAATTTCTGTTCGAATGATAACCCTAGTAGTATATGACGCCAAGATGAAATTATATATATGTACCAAGTTTCATTACCCTAAATCAAATTTGAAGTTTTAATATATTTTTTTTATTTAATTTTACTTGTATTGTATTATTGAAATATTTCTAATAATTATATTTAAATCCTTGCGTTTTTTATTGAAGAAGGAATTTAATTAATTGTAGAATTGAATCAATAAAATTTTTAGTTGATTTTAGGCAAGCTTTCGATTATTAAATCTAATTAATTTGATTAAAAAATTAATTGAAACTTAAGCCAAAATCAATTACTCTAGTTCATTAATATTATCATTTTGGTAATTGGAGTAAAATCAAACGAAAATTTCATTAATATAAGCAATTTCGTAATTGAAGTCCACTTTTTTTTTTTTTGTTTAGTCATTTATTTTTGTTTAAAGTAAGCAAACAAATAGTTTTTTTCTTTTTTTGTCAAACAAAGGAAACTCTTCTTTTAAATTATATATTGTATTACTGATCCTTTGAACAAATTATGATCCTATCCCAACTCTTATTAATTATGTCTACCACATTTTTTATCACTCTATCAAAATTATAAGAATATGTCGTTTCTCATATATGATTATCAACTTGTAACGTAACGTAAGTGTGTGTATATTATAGAGATATTGTTCCTTAGTTTTCTTTTGAAGCACAAAAACACCAAAAAAATGTTTTATAGTCATATTTTTCACCATGAAAGTCAAACACAGTTGTGCATTTTTATATTTCAGCTTTAGTTAAGTAAGATTTCTATTCACTTAGGTGGCTTAATCAGGAATTCGTTGCCAGGGTAAATACATCTAAAGACATAAAAGAATAAGGAAGACAAAACAACTTTGCATGCTCTAAAATATGATAATAGAAATAGAACAAATGTGACATAAACATGTTACATTTTTGACATAAATTTATTAACATGCTGACTCTATTATAAAATTAAATCTAAAATGATAGTTAGCAATTAAAATTGAGTAAAACTTTTGCATAAAATATGTATAAAACAAATATCTTAACAAAGAAAATGTCACATTTATTACGGTTTATGTGTGTCAAGGTAAAAGTTCTAAAATTGAAATTTTCAATAACCGTTGATATATATATATATATATATTTTTTTCTTTGTAATAAATTTTTCACACCTTCTGCTAAATATGTGTATTGCTTATTTAGCCTACTTATGGATTAACCTACTTTCAACATATTGCACTCCCATGAATAGTCACTAATGCGGTCTATCTGTCTTTGCTATTATTGTTCTGTTGTATTGCAGTTCGTTCTACTTTTTCAACCAAAAAAAACCAAAATACTCGTAAAACTTAAAACGAAATAAACCAAAAATGAAGGTTTAAAAAAATCTATTATCAACAAAAGTAACTGGAAGAGCGTTAGAAAAAAAATAAATAAATGTAACGAAAACGAAGCACAGTGTTTCCAGAACGCTTTTTTTGGAAATAATTCTGTAACTTGTGAACCGTTAGAAATATCTCAATAGAAATTTACCTATTCAGAGACGAGATACTTTCGAGTTGATTTGTAGGAGCATAGATTTCTAGAGTGTTAGAGAGAAAATGGGTAGACCTCCAAAGTTGGTCATCTCGGGCATGTAATTTTTTTAAATACTCGCCAGAACTTCATTTATGATTTGACAGAAAACAAATTTTGCATATAGAGGTCAAATTTCTTCAAACCATGAAAAATTTAAATTAAAATTTTAAGTATATATTTTTAGAAATAATGTTAATATTTGGACCTATAAATAAAATTTAAACAAGTAGAGATATTCACATGAAATTCTGACACAATATAGACAGACTTAACTTAAAATCGGAGAAATAAAAACAAAGTGCTTTGTACCAAAGTACCCAAAATCCGAACCCGGAAAAAACGATCACACTGTCGTTGTAAGAGGTGTCCATATTTTAATTAATATAATTTATTTTATTTACTTAAATAAATTTTATTTAACTAATATAATTTTTTTAATCCCAGGTTTGCGTTTTGAGAATTTTACAAACAAATTTAAAAAAAAAAAATAAAAAATTTACAAAGTTTGGATAGGGCTTTTAGGTTTCCCCAAACGCCTTCACGTTTACTTCACACACATCCACATTAAGATTCCTTTTGAAAACATTAAACAAATTTTATAAGTAAAAAAATATTGGTAACTTAAAAAATTATAAAATTATTTTAAAGAACCAAATTGGGATTAATATAACTTTTTACCGGAAACTAATATTTCTATGATTCTTGCAGCAATATTATTTAGAATTTTGTAAGGAATCCGATTAACATTTTAAAAATAGGGCTAATATTGAACCCACTAAGTAAAAAAAAGCTAAAAAAACGAGGCTAAAAATTAGTGAAAATTTTATTTCGATCTTAATATCTTTTAAATTAACATGTAAGCATAACTTTTGTAGAGATTTACAAAAACTATATCTATATGTAAATTTTTTTGTAGTCAAATAATAAATGAATTTTTGGTAATTTTTAAAAAATACATACCCGAGGTGACCAACTTTGGAGGTATACTCACTCGAAAGCACCTTATATCTGGCCAGGTGAAATTTTATTCAGATATTTCCAACGATTCACAAGTCACACAAATACTTCAAAAAAAAGCGTTTTGAAACCACTGTGCGTAGGAAGACATCATCAGCCGTATCACATAACGTGACATTGTGTCAACTCAGTTTTATCTAAAGAACAATCATATTCAGAAAAGTCACTTGGACTTTTTGCAAAAATTTACAACAAACGAAGTAAATAAATACACAAATAAATAATTAAATAAATCAATAAAAGTAAAAAGAAAATATAAATGTATAATAACGCTAAGAGGATGAATTGAAATTGAAGAAAAATCTTTTTCAAATTTAAAAGTGTAGAAATTTATAAAATTTCTCTGAAGGTATCCCTGCAGGCGATATTTTAAAAGCTTAAGTTCAACTTAATTCTCATTTAGAATTTCAATACTATAGAAGTAAAACAAGCCAAAATATAACATTTTATTTGTAAACTAGTATGATGGTATTAATGGTATAATATTACATAAGTATAATAATATAGAAGTTTAATAAAATTTAATAAAAAAATATGAGAACACGAAATTTGTTTTTTTAAATCCTTATAAATTTAAAAATTTATAAATAAGGCCTTAAGAATAAAAAAGAGTAAATAAAGGCCTTCTTCATAATAAAAATTTTAAATTTACAAACTTTTTATTAAACAAATTTGTATGGAAAATTTTTTATTAAGCTTTGATAAATTATTTTTTTTTTTATAATGAATAATGTAGTAAAAGTGTAATAGTTTAATAGCATAAAATCTCCTTTTTAAATATCTTAAAAATAGAAATTCTGTATCACTATCTGATCATAAATATTTTTGATAATTTTTTAATTTTTACAAAATTTCTATTTTTTGGTAATGCAAATATCTCATGAAAGATTTTGGATAAATATTGGAAAACTTCAACCAACATAATTATTTTAAATGACCAAATATAGTTGGTACACCAATCTTTCCTCTGCTCGCTGCTACTCTTGTACTTCTGTATATTTTTCCTGCTTCTCCTCTCTACTGTTGTGTTCTCGCTTCTACCACTATGATTCATCAGTTCTGCTACTCGCGTGCTCATCTATGACGATGTAGGCATTAACGTCTTTATTCGGCTTTTCTCCCTTTCTACTTCTACTTCTGCCTGCTGCGTTTTTCACAGTTAACTCTTAAATGGCTAGCATGTCCATATAAGGCCAAACACAATTCACCTGCCCCTGACCTGAATGCTTTTTCTCCTGTATACCCCAACGACTTTGAACACTTCGTTTTATCCTTTACCCCATCGACCTCCGGAACATTTGAAATGAAGATAGTTACATAGGCGAATAAAACTCGCCCCCAATCTAGGTGGATGAAATATATCTCCCACCTAGTAAAATGCCAATATATCTTTTATTTTCTTATACTACGTTTACATTCCAAAAAAAGTTATTAGTAATAATTATGTGGATCAAAATTCCAAGAATTTTTGGTCCTCACAATACACTTGAAATATTAAGAATATTAATAACATAAAAATAATAATAATAATAATAATAATAACGATAATTATAATAAAATGCTTAAAATCAGGGTTTAAAATTACTATCAAATTAGTAAGCAAATTTCTTCATAATGCATAAATTAAAATGAAAACTCCCAAAACATTTTCAGCAAAATATTTTTTAAGTTATTAAAAATAAAAATATTACAATTTTTAACTTTTCGATATGTTTTAATATTTAATTAATATAAAGCCATTAAAATTTTACTAAAAATATTTTACATTTATAATTTGTTTCAAACTGCTTTTAGTAAAAATTATATAATTGTTTAAATATTAAAATTTTTATAGCTGAGAACTTTAATTTTAAAATTTTCTGAATATTCAAATTATATTTCAAAAAATATTACCACCACAGAAATGAAAATTTTAAAATTTAAAAAAATGAATATTTTATTATTAGAAATTTTAGAAATGAAAATTTGAAAAATTAAAATTTTTTAAGCAATAAATATTTTATTATTGACAATTTTAACTATAAGAAACTATAAAACAAATACGAAAAGTCTGAGAAATTTTAAATTGCTTTCTAAATATTTTTAAAACATAAATTTGAAAGATTTCAAAACAATGTTTTGTATTATTTTACAATTTAAATAAAACTGTTTACTTAGACATAATTAGTATAAATGTATGTCGAATTTAAATATGGCATGTTTAAGAATATACAAAAAATACTGGTTAGTACTGATTCTTTTTAAAAAATATAAAAAAATTTAACTCATATTACCTCTAAGTTATATCCACATTATTTTTTTTCTGTTCAATAGTTTCGGAGATATTAAAAAAATTGTATCAAAAAAAATAAAATCTCTTACGAAATTTTATAACGTTTATTTTTCAAAAAATCCCACAAAAAGGAAAACGTTAAAAAATGCTAATTTTTCATTTATATGATAAAGCTAAATATGTTACAAATAAAAGGATTCATATTTTATTAAAATCAATGCATAAATTTTATTCGAAGTTAAACTATGGCGAATACACGAATACTCGCAAAATGCTACAAAATTTTGAAAATTAAATTTTTTTATTACCCCATAACTTTTCACTAAAAGTTAGTTTCGTAATTACTTATAAAGCATATATATTTTATAAGTCTGGTCACCTGTTAGATTAATGGTTTGAAACTAAAATATGTTAACTTTGAAAGAAAAAGTTTATACAATAAAAAATCCACAAGAATTTTAGTAAATCTTTCTCATATTTTTTTGCTTTAAGTGGCTGTATGTTTATGACCTAATATTTTGAATATAATAATTATTTTATAAGTTGTTTATTTTTATTTTATTACTTCTAATCCCACAAAGTCATGTGGCTTAGCTTTCGTTGTTATATATTTATTTCCAAACAAATAAATATTCATTTTGTTTAGAAAACTTAAATTTAAAATATTAAAAGTTTAATTTTCTTATTAAAACCCATTTAACCAAAAGTATTTTTTTTTCAAATTATTTTGACCAAATTTTTCATATTTACAACAAAAATTAACCTCAAATATACATATATATATAATATATATGTAAGTATGATTTATGTTCTACTAATGTAAACGATTTTTTCATTAGACATTTATTCTAACTGTTTACGAATGCTTGTAACTATTGACATATGGAATGATGCTTATAAAACTGCTACCGTTAATAATTCAAGTTAGTGTTGCTAATGGGAGATCGTAAAGATATTGGAAAAATTTAATCAGTAAATGAATAAATAAAATAAATTAGCAATATATAAATGAATGATTATTACCAGGCCTGAAACCGTAAACCGTAAACCAAATATTTACAAATAACTAACGTCATTACAATGCAACAACAACAATAATAATAATAATAATAATAACAAAAATCATAATAGTTAAATTCCATACAACATGTACTTAACAGAATTGAAGGTCTAGAACTTTTCCATAAGTTTTACTTACATACCTAACAAATATTACATACTTTACTTGTGTAAATAATTTATATGATTATGTGCATACATTTCTATATTTCATACGTTGAGTGTAAGTGTGTGTATTTTTGACTTTATTTGTCTGTGTCTGCAACAGCATAAATGTCAGTGTGCGTTAACAATTTATATTATGACATTATTTGCACACAAAATGTAGACAATTCCATTAAATCAAATACCAACTGAGTACCTCTGTTTTCTTTTATTTCCTCATTCTCTCTGTCTCTCTTTCTCTCTTTTTCTATTGCTATTTATAACTCACTCTGTATTATGTTCTGAAATTTTGGAGTATGATAAAGTAAAGAGGTTGGGAAAAAAATTATTTTTTTTTAAGCTTTTTGTTGATGATAGGCGGGGAGTATAATAGATTTTATGTGGCAGATGTGACTGAGAAATATATGGAACATGTAATAAGTTAAATAATATTAACTTTAAAAGAGGACACTTCAAAAGCAATGTAATAAGTATTTATTTTTAGGAAAAAAATGTTTAGATCCATTAAACGGTGAGGAATTTAACAAAGAAATTAATTATTAATTTACTTAAATATGTTAAAATTACTTTTACAAAGTAATGATGAAGAATTATTTAAAAATAAATTAGATAACTGGAGCGTATGATTTATATTTATTTTTTATTTATTAAATATATAAACACATGGGGCGTATAAACAATTTATTTCGAATAAAATCACTCATACGTGAAAAAATCAAAAGATCTTTAAAATTAAAAAAATATAACTGCGTTGTAAGGAAATAAATGTTTTTTTTTATTTCCCATACAATGAAATGAACTTTTCTTTCGACATCATTTTTGAACTTTTTTACTGTAATTTAAATTTATCTGTAATATATATGAGCAAAAAAAAAATTTTTAAATCAATGAAACCGAGTTAATGTTATAATAATTTCAAATAACATTGAATAAGTACTACTATAAGGATATACTTTATGGGACACAGTGAAGACTATTGTAAAAAATTAGTAATAAATCTGAATCTCCTGAACTACTTATTTGATCGAATTAAGATATATGATAAAGTTGTAGAGAAGCACCTAGTCTTTCAGAAAAATGATATAGTAGTCACTCTGTTGTGATATAGTTTGAGCCACAGGTTGTCAAAATTGTCCATCTAGATCATGAGAAAGCTTTAACAGCATTTAACTTCTACAAATTATGGCCGATAATGAAATATGTCCATTTTCGTGTTTTCTACGTAAAGAATGAAAGAAGTTTAGCCGAAAATTTTTTTAATTATTTTATTTATGCTTTTTGAAGGTAGATTTGATTTAGATTTGAAAATTTATAAAAATCACTTGTTAAAGCCATCAAAATGATTTTGGAATTCGACAAGACCATTATTTCGATAACAAACTGCATCAATATTAAACTAAAAAAGTTAATCTTGATATCCTATAATACTAAAAGCTGGAATATTTTCATAAAATATGCATTTTAAAGTGGGCGGGAACCGTAAAATATAAACTTCATAATACTCATTGAAACGCATAATTGAAATTTGTAATCAAAACATATGTAGACCATAAAAAAGCAACTGCTAGGGGTGCAGTTGTATAGGGAAATTTCGAAAAGGACGAAAATTACGAAGACTTATTTTTTCCAAAAATATGAATACTGCCTAAAGGATGATAAAAAGTATGTACTAGTGGACTTTATATAACATCATGGTCATAAATTCCATAACATGGATGTTACGGAAAATACATCAGATAAATATTGTGAAAAAATTTTAGTTATCAAATAAATTTTTGGTCTGGTAAGACCAAAAACAAATGACACTTTTGAAAGAAAAATGTACCTAAATGAGTGCCGTTAGAAAACTATCATTCCCATCATTAGAAAACACAATGAATTTTAATTCGTTTGGCCACATATCCCCTCTCGTTATTGCAATAAAAAATTAACCGAATAGTATCAAACAAATGGTGGTGCTATGTACCAAAAGGGCTCACTCCACTAAACTGTCCAGAACTCTGTCCATTTTAAATGTACTAAATTATAATAAGCAAAATATTTAAAGAAAACTTAAAGCTGACTAAAAAATAAAATAGATTTTGAAAAGAAATGGACCCAACAAACAAACAAATAACCGAAAACACAAAAAAGATTTTATTCAAAATATTCCAGAAAATATTAAATATTTTATTAAAGACGAATAAAATATTATTTTTCTATTAAATTTAAAACTTTTATAAAGTATATTACAACACAATCAAAATTACCTAAAATTTTACATATTGTTTTCATTTTTATAATGCTGCACGTAAGGTGCAACTTTCAAACAAATAAAAATTTATTTTTTAACAATTCTTAAAGTCATGTCTTTTGAAACACCTGACAGAAATATTATTTATTTTTTTTTTTATTAATCAGATTTTGAGAGTAAAGTAAAAGAATTGAACCAATTTAAAAAAACAGCCATTTTTTAAAAAATTAGCTATTTCTCATATTCATTTCAGTGTTGGCTTTAAATTAAGATAATTCCAAAAAAATTTCCAATAAATTATTTTGGACTAAATTGGAAATCTTAAGATATTTAAAAAAAGTGTTTCATTCCTATATTACGGAACTATTAGAGGAAAACCAAATAAGAAAAAGGCAAAAAAAATCGAAAATTTCAAATTCACTCAAAAATTTATATTAAAACAGAACATACTTGCTTCTAGAGCTAATTACAAAGGTTTTTAAATCTTTGAAATCGGACTTGATTTGTAGAATTAACGATTATTTTAACTTTTTCATACTTGAGGTAGTCAATTTTGACACCCTGTAGCTTATCTCGTATTATTACAGGATGACTACAATATTATTTTTCTGAAGATATTGTTCCTCATCTCTACTGCAACTCCCTCAATCAAGTTAATTTTTGGAAGAACTTACTATTTTATTGTTGGGTTCATATGAAGGACACCATTAGTGAAGGGTTTAAAAACTACTTTTATGAAGTAGCATAATATGAGGATAAATCTGAAAATAATATGCGTATAATATTAAATAATTTAGTTTTTATTAAAAAAAATATATATCTATATATATTTTACAGATTATCCAACTTCCGTTGTCAGCTCAGTTATGTAAGTAATTCGAAAGTGGTAAAATGCTAACTTCTATTTGTTTTTGTTATAGTAAATAATACTTACATACTAAACAAAAATCTAAAAACCTTAACCTATAACATTGTCTGTATAAATGTTACTAAATGTCTCTTGGTGTACAATGTAAATATAAGTCTGTTGTAGAGGAGAGGGGAGAGGGTTAATTGCAGCGATTTATTATTTTGTACCATTTAACTTTTTGTAGCCAAAGCACGAAATATCATGAATACGTTTTGTATTTGTGTGTAAGAAGATGTAAGTGAGTGTAACTATGTATGGCTTACGAACGCGACAGCTGCTACCCATAGAAAGTTACATATTTTGCTACCATTCCTACTTTGTCTACCTATTAACCGTTACACAAACATATACATATATACGCTGTTAGCTTAACCCCTTTTAAAAAAATTCTGACCAACATTACTTGATTTCTCTCAACCTCTTCCTAAGAAGTATATTTATGTATATGTGTAGTTGTTGGGATTTATGTAAAGCAGAATCAGTTAAATTCATTTGTGGACTTTTTGCGAAGTTTTTTTCACTGTGATTTTTTCTTATTATTTTTTTTTTTCAGTTATTTTTGGAATATTTATTTTTCTGTTGGTTTGCACCTTTTTCTATTTTTGAGGCAAACAATAAATTAATCTCGCTTAACGTAGCATAACAACATTTACACATAGTTGACGCTATTTTTTTTCCCAGCACAACAACATCCACAGCAGCTACAACTAAAACATCATGGCTGAGCAAAATATATAAAAGAACAAAATATAAAAAAAAATAAATACTAGAGAAAACAAAAACAGGCAAAACACTACAAAAAAAAAATGAAAAGAAAATGACGAAAGCAGCAGCAATAACAAGAAGAACAAGAACAATAACAACATGTCAACAAAGCAGGTGCTTGAATTGTATTTGAATGTTAAAGCATAGCTTTGACAAACACAAACAATCATTCTAACACATACTCACAATTTAACGTTTAAAATTTACAACTTAAACAACACAGGGTCACATTTACTAACCCATTTGTAGTCTTCACACGGTTGTTTTTATTGTTGTTTACATTTGGAATTTAAGATTAATTTTTTTTTTTTTTGGAGAAAAATGATTTTATTTAAACCCATTATTTCCCTTTATTATACTAAGTATCCTGCTTTCACACTCTCTCTCTCTCTCTTTCTCACCCTCTCTTTGTCTCTATGTTAGTCTCATATTTTTAATCTTTATCATTTTTTCCCCCTGTCGTTATTTTTATTTTTCACATACCTGTTTGCCTGCATGTTGTTTTTAATTATTTGATCACCTTCGTGACCCTGTTAATGTATATCAGCATTAACAAAAATATGGCGTTGCTGTTTTAGCTGCTGTTGTTATTGCTGTTAATATTGTTGTTTATGTTGGTGCTGTTTATCAGTGTTGCCAGAAAATTTTTAAAGATTTATGCTAATTTCTCGAAAATAATACAGAAAAAATTATTAATAATATTCTTTTAATTAAAATAGTATTTGTTATTAAATTTAAATTCAATAAAAAAGTTATTTGTATTAATTATACATTTTTCATAAAAGAAAAAAATTTAAAAAGAAAAACTATTTTTTGACAGCTGCAAAAAGAAAATATGTTTAAATAAAAAATATGTTTTAAAGGAATCCGACATTCATCAATATCTTATGAAGAACTTCAGAGGTAAGTCATACTAAATAAAGTGGATCCATTCTAAATATAGTAATTAATATTTCTTTTTTTTATTACATAATTCCCAAGAGACATTCCAGTCTATAAGAAAGAGATAAGCATATTAATAACTTCAGATAAAATTAAAATTTTTAATGGGAATGATGGAATAAATGAAACTCTTTAGCTAAATCAAAATATTATTATTATTTTTATTATAACATTGTCTTCTGTCTAGCCAAATGTCACTACCCAAATCATCTTATACCCATTTGGATTAGAACCGATTTTAATGCAGGAATACTTTTCAATGCTATTGATTAGTTAAGAATGGGAAAAAATAAAAAAATATTTACAATGCATCTTCAGTTCCCTACAAATAAAAATAAAGTTTAGAGCTTTTTTTCACTTTATTTACACAAATTATTGCAAAACAACCCATGTAATTTTATAATAATTAATTGTAATGTAATATTTATGTATTTTATTGGGAGAAAAAGTTTTAAATAAAGGTAGATTTTATTAAAAGTAAATTTTTTAATTCAGTTAATTAATATTTTAGTTATTTTAAATAAAAAATTCAATGAAAAAATTAGTTGAAATTATACAAAAAATCAATTCATTTCACTTAATTAATATTATCATTTTGATGATTGGAGCAAAATCAATCAAAATTTTATACAATATGAGCAATGTCATAATTGAAATCCATTTTTTATTTATTTATTATTATTTTGTTTTTTTTTTTTTTTTTTTTTTTTTTGTGTAAATATGCTACAATCTGCTAAATTAAAAGCCATTGTAGGACTGATATAAAAAGATACAAAATCAAATGGTTTTTTCAAAAATACGTGACCAGGAATATCATTTTTATAAACAGATATACCGGATATACGGATAACTGAAAACTTCAAAAAAAAACCTACAATTTTCTGCAGGAAAATATCACTATTATAACAGTTTACTGATCAATAAGTCCGTCACTTTTCAAACTTCCCTCGTAGTTATATAAAATGCAACATTATTCCCACCTAGTACCACCTGTTAATAGATTACTGTCAAATTTTGAGCAAGTATCGCCATTTACTTTGTGTTTAACAGCTGTTCAAAACATACAACCTCGTGTATTTTCTAAAAATGGAAAAAAGTGAATTTCGAGTGCTCATTAAACATTATTTTTCGCGAAAAAAAAACCGTCAATCAAACCAAGGAAAAGCTCGATAAATACTATGGGGCTCTGCACCATCGATTTCAATGCTTACTGACTTTCGTTGTGGTCGCACAAGTACAAATGACGCTAAAACATGGATCCATTACTGTACTCCGGAGATCAAACAGTAGTCTAAACAATGGGTTTCTCCGGGTGAATATGCTCCGAAGAAGGCCAAGTTAAGTTTGTCGGCCAATAAGGTGATGGCAACAGTTTTTTTGGATGCACGCGGGATAATCCACATCGATTACCTTCAAAAGGGAAAAACACTAAACGGCGAATATTATGCCAACTTATTAAACCGATTTAATGAGGATTTGAAAAAAAACGACTCCATATCATCATCAAGTTAATGCACGGGTGCACACGTGTGCAGTCTCAATGGCAAAACTCTATGAATTGGGCTACGAATTGGTACTTCATCCGCCATATTCTCCAGATTTAGCCCCTAGTGACTACTTTCTATTTCCAAACCTAAAGAAATGGCTCGGTGGAAACTATGAAATTATTGACCAAAGAAATGCCTACTTTAAGGACCTCGAAAAATCCTATTTTTTACGCAAAGTAAATGACGACACTTGCTAAAAATTTGACAGTGGTCTATTAACAAGTGGTACTTGATGCATTTCATATAACTACGAGGGAAGTTCAAAAAGTCGCGGACTTATTGATCCGCCCTCGTACATAGATTTGGCCATTTGCTTATTTGAAATTTTTTACTAAACAAAATATTCGATCTATATATATTGGGTAATTGAAAAAAATTTCGATCCAAAATTTACATCTTTGATTTTTTTTTTAATTTGGGGTGTTCATTAAACTACTCATCGTAAATTTTATGAATCAGTTCCATATCATTTACGGTTCATGTTTTATAAACGTCTAAAATAGGACACCTAGGGAATTTTTATCAAAAATGAACAAAGTTTGAGATTAAATAACTTTTATTTCTCAATGGGATCAGAAGTTGTAACAGTTTGTCTATAGCAGTTAGTATAATTTTACTAACAAATTAATAACTTTTTTATTTTAAATTTATTATTCTTTTTAATGTAGTATCAAAACAAATAGAAAAGGATAAAAACAAGCATTATTGGTCAAGATCGACCATACAATACCGTACATACTTGTATAAAGGCACTAAAATGATTATCGGTATAGAGCCTTATATGGAACATATGGTCAATTGAGGAATGATCTTTACGAAATTTATTAAAATAATTCATGCCTACATGAAAATGATTTATGTCAAATTGTATTTCGTTATTGGCATTTATGTGACATTTATGCACATTTAAGTATTTTTCGGCAATATAAGGCTCTCATGTGCCTTAGTCAATTACGGATCGATTATTATGAAATTTAGTAGAACGATCTATACTTGTACAAAACTTAGTTGTGTTAAATTTTATAGTGATAATGATGTCTATGTGAGATTTATTCAAGTTTAATTGTTTTCCTAAAAGGGGGATTATATGGAAACCATTTTCAATTACGGACCTATTATTGTGAAACTTTTTATGATACTTATACTTATATACAACTCAAATATATAAAATTTTGTATTGCATTTAACATTAATATGGGATTTATGCGTTTCTAAGTAATTTGGCAGTGGAACTTACATGAGAGATGTGATGAAATTTGGACCGATCATTACAAAATTTGGTACAACGATCTATACTTATACAAAACTTATGTGTACTAAAATTACATAAATACGACATATTTCAGATAGTTATACGTATTAAAGCACTTTTCCAGGGAAAAAATTTGTATGGAATATAGGTGAAATTATGAACCGGTCTTGATCAATTTCAGTAGATTTTGCCTTTGTAACCCCATGTATCAAATTTGAGTAAATAATCTTTAAAATCGTCACAAATAAAAAAAATGTGTTAGTTAGTAAAGAAAATTTGTTGCAACTTCCGATCTCATTGAGATCCTATTTTAAAATATTAATAACACAGCGACAAATTGATTGCAAACATTGTGTAATGGAAATTAAAAGACCCCTTTTCAGGGCATTTAAGGATAAAGATAATTTTTCATTTTAGAGGTCTTTGAGCCAAGAAGATGTTCAGTTTTTATGTCTATATGACAAAGAAGAATCTCAGTCCTTTTAAACGATATCAAGTTTGTTGAAATCTGATAATGTACATAAAAGTTATTCAAGCTTAAATTTTGCTCATTTTTGACAAAAAAGCCCGAGGTGTCAAAATTTAGAGGTTCATATAATATGAACCTTTAGCGATATGGTGATGATCGAAATTTTTTAGAATTATTTTATTATTTTAAAGGAATTATGTCCTTTTTAGAATAATGTATAAAACATTTTACTATTTTAAAATTTATAGAATACTTTTGTTAGAATGAAATGACAAAAAAAAATGGAAATCAAGTCTAAAGGAAAATATTTTGATAATTTGTACCCGAATATTTGCAACGGTTGTAAGTATCAAAATAATTTTTGAACACGTTATAAAGTAGTTAAAGAAGAATTTAGAAATGCAAAGTTCATATATAATACAAAATGCAAAAAATTCAAGGCCAAAAGTAAGAAATTGGGTTTTTGAAGTTAAATATATCTTAAGCAATAAGAGATAGCATAGTACAGTAAGCGTGCTTTTTTTTCTTGCTTAATAGAATTCAAATTGGTTCACATTTGTAAAAGTTACAAGTTCCTAATATTCTTCACACTCGGTCAAATTTGACCAACTGTTGCGACGTCTACGCTTTAGTTACACACTCTAGCTAACAAAAGCCTAACTACTCCTCTATCTTTGTTTCAAGTTTCATTAAAAACTACCTAGCAGTTTAAAAGATCAAAAATTGTTCGCCAGTTTAGCAATTTAATTTTACAATTTGATGAAATTTCTTTCTCTGATCTAGATTTTCAGTAAAATCTCTAATTAAATTTTTTACCAGAAAGTTTTTGCTAAGGGAAAATTTAAGTTAAGAAATTGCAGATCTAAAAGTAAATCGATACAATAAATTTAGTTTAAACATTTCTCTTCTCATGTTGTAAAAATTATGCTAAAAACCTGCTTTCAAAAAGTCGATTATGCGAAAAAGCGTTTAGAAGAATTTTTTAAAATAAGTATGCAATTTGGCAAACCATTCTGCCAAAGTTAGCAGAAAAAAATGCTAACATGGCAACACTGCTTTTTATATATTTTAAAGTTGTGTAGCTCTTTTACTTAGCTGATTGTTGTTATTTTAGTTGTTAGCTGCTTGATGTTAGTTTCTGCTGTTTATTTGTTTGCTTGTTTACATCCATTCTCTTATGTTTACTTTTAACACATTTGTTCATTCTCTCATTACCACCACTGCTGCCACTATAAATATTGCTGCTGTTGCAGCAACCACTTCTACTATGGCAGTTTTTGCACTTAATGAAATTTACAGTGTTGTGGAAGAGAAACATTTTTTGTAAAAATTTAAAATTTATTTTTTTTAAAATGGGACATAAGCTATAAAACTTGTTTGATTTTATTTCTACTGATTTTTCTATTTCTTTTTTTCCTGAAAGTATGCTACAAATAAAATAGTAAAAAAACATTCTCTTAAAATATTTGTTCATTGTATTTGTAAACATACACTCGAAAATTTTTATCATTATTTTACAATCAATATAAATATCTTTGTTTTTCGAAATGTTACAAAAAAATTTTGTGAGGGTTTTTTTTATTTTTTAATATAAATAACCATAATGAATATTGAGAATTTTTCAAATGATTTTTTTTTTTTTTTTTATTCATACTTTTGTTTTTATTTCAAAAAATATTTGCTATCTTGTTTGTTTGAATTTTGTATGTATTGCGTGAATATATTTTAAATATTCTTTTATTCAATGAAATTGTTGTTTAGATTTTTTTTCATCCGATGAAAAAAAAATTTTAAATAATATACAACTTTTGTAATAAATATCGCAAATGATATTTATATTTTTTATTTCGATCAAAATGAAAAAAATAAACTATTGATGAAAATAAAAATAATTATGATGAATTTTTATTATTTTTTGAATGCAAAAGATTGTTATTCGATTAAAATAAAAAAAAGTTGGCTTATTTTAGTATTCAAATCCGGTCTCTGTTTTCAACTATATAATATAAATATTAGGGTAAGTACAAAATTTTTCATTTTCTGATATCATAGTTTCTTAAAGCTTTTGCAGAAAATTCAACTCCTTCCTCTGCATAAAGAAATTAGGTATACAGCTAATGGTATCGCAACCAATTAAACTGGTCGACAAAAGAATTCTCCCTTAAAAACGAATAGTTGGACGTGATGTGTAAACCTGCTTTCAGTTTTTTCCCATTAGGTCTGGTTTTTTTTCGTGTCTAATATTATACTATACGAGTATATTTCACCATAACATCATTTTTATATGCTCAATATTTTCAATTTAGAAAATAGTGTACGAAAAACTCCAAAAGTGTTCCTGTTTTCTTATCTTCATCAAAAAGCTAGTAGTGCTAAGAAAAAAATAGGCCATGCATCATTAAAATTGATGCATAAATTTTAATTTTATATACAGTTAAGTAGAAATATCCATATACCTACTATTAAGTGGAGATACATTTTTTTAAACATAAAAATTAAGTATTTTCGATTAAATATACACCAACAAATCGATGCTATTTTTTATTAAAATATCTGATTCGGATAAATAACTACATAAGATTTAAATGTTCCAGAAAAATTTATCCCCTAATTATAAACTTTTAAGTGTGCACGAATTTTTTCGTGTGCAGTCCTTACTTTGTTCTTTCACATTTGTTAGTTTTCTATAAGACCGACTTTTATAATGTTGAGATGTACAAGCAATCATCAAAATGTTTCTTCTGTAATAATTTGTAAATTTAACTTAGGATTATTTTGCTGTTAAGACTCTCAATAGACCAATTATTATATTTTATCACAAAATATTTTTTATCCTGCCATTGTGCAATATGTATCATAAAGGTTATACTTACGTTTATTTTTTTATTTGTTATTCTTGTCATTGTAGTTGTTGCTGTAATCATGTTATGCAACTTTTTAAATCTCATTACATCATTATAAAAAGTAATTTGCGAGAAAAAAAAATGTCTAAAAACGAAAACTTTTTGTTGATTTTTTAAATAAAATAGAATATTTAACACCCTACAGGCCAAAGAAAATAAAAACAAAAGTTAAAATATAAAAATTAAAAGAAAACGGAGGCCAATTCAAAATACAACTATTAATAAGAGTAAAACCACAATACTCTGTCGATTTCTTATTTTTCAATATCATTAAACATGCCTCCATTTGAGTAACAAACTTACAGTTCAGATAGCATTTTAGAGTACTTAATTATTCGCTTACAGCTTAATAGTTTATACTACATTAATACATATGTACATTTTTTTCACCTTTTAACCATCTAGCTGGGTAGTCTTTCGTGTATGTACTTAGTCTTTGATTGTATTTATGTTTAGTTTTTCGTGTGTTAAGGTTTCATTTTTTCCTGTTCACACTTGTTGAAACTGCTCTTTAAACATCACTAATGAGTTTGGCATTGTCTTTTGATATGGTGCGATGCCTTTAATCATCAAATGATGGAATACAACATTCTAAATTTAATTTTTCTTTTTGTTTTATAATTTCTAGCATGTAGTTTATTTTTCTTAAACGTCTACAATTTTCGTTATAATGTTGTTGGTTTATTTTTTAATGTAACTTAAAAAAACTATTATAACGATTTTGTTGTGTATTTGTTTTAATATTAAATACCGTACCCTTATATTTAGTTGAAAGTTAAAATTCAAAAATAAAAAAACTAAAGGAACTATAAACATGAAAAAAAAAACATTCAATAAAGTAAGCATGCCAACTAAAACCAGGTTAGTTTTTAACGAAAATTGAGGGGGTTATTATTAGAAAGAAAGCTACGTAAATGTCGACCAGAATTAATTAAATATCAAAAATACAATATAGAAGCAAGATAAATTAGAGTCAGTTTCTTGAGATAAATTAGCATTAATTTTGATGCAAAAGATCACTTATTAAAATTAATTACAAAATTTCTAAATATTGATCATTTTGAATTTTTGAATTTATCTTGATTAAGTTTAGGCAATAAATACATTATAGATTGAACTACAGATTACATTATACACTATACTATAAATTAGGCTATAGACTAGTCATACTTTAGGATGTATATAAGACTTTAGACTAGCCAATGACTAGATTATAAGTAGATTATGCCTAGACTATGACTAGGCTATGACTACAATATGACTAGACTATGACTTTACTGTAAAAATACTATGCCTATACTATGATTAGACTATGACTTTACTATGACCAGACCATGACTATAGTATGACTATACTATGGCTAGACTATGACTAGACTATGACTAGATTATAACTAGATTATGCCTAGACTATGATAAGACTATGACTATAATATGACTAGACTATGACTTTACTGTGACAAGACTATGACTACACTATAGGTAGACTATGACTAGACAATTGACTAAACTATGGACCATAGTCTAGAATATAGAATATCCTATAGAATACACTATAGTCTAGACTATAGTATAGACTATAGAATAGACTATAGACTACACTATAGAATGGGCTAGAGCATAGACTATAGGATAGACTATAGCATAGACTATCGAATAGACTATGGTATAGACTATAGAATAGACTATGGTATAGACTATAGAATAGACTATGGTATAGACTATAGAATAGACTATGGTATAGACTATAGAATGAACTATAGCCTAGACTATAGAATAGACTATAGTCTAGACTATAGAATAGACTATAGTCTAGACTATATAATAGGCTATAGTCTAGACTATAGAATAGGCTATAGTCTAGACTATAGAATAGACTATAGTCTAGACTATAGAATAGACTATAGTCTAGACTATAGTCTAGACTATAGAATAGACTATAGTCTAGACTATAGTCTAGACTATAGAATAGACTATAGTCTAGACTATAGTCTAGACTATAGAATAGACTATAGTCTAGACTAGAGAATAGACTATAGTCTAGACTATAGAATAGACTATAGAATAGACTATAGTCTAGACTATAGAATAGACTATAGAATAGACTATAGTCTAGACTATAGAATAGACTATAGTCTAGACTATAGTCTAGACTATAGAATAGACTATAGTCTAGACTATAGTCTAGACTATAGAATAGACTATAGTCTAGACTATAGAATAGACTATAGAATAGACTATAGTCTAGACTATAGAATAGACTATAGAATAGACTATAGTCTAGACTATAGAATAGACTATAGAATAGACTATAGAATAGACTATAGTCTAGACTATAGAATAGACTATAGAATAGACTATAGAATAGACTATAGAATAGACTATAGTCTAGACTATAGAATAGACTATAGTCTAGACTATAGAATAGACTATAGTCTAGACTATAGAATAGACTATAGTCTAGACTATAGAATCTAAATTCTTATATATTTTTCAAACAAAACAGGATTCTTAAAATTTTATATGTTAATCTGGGCACTAAAGCTTTCAGTTATTCTTGCAATAAATTTACATTTCTAACGACATTAATTTTGCAGACAATGTAGTAGTAGGGGAAAGGTATTTAGCCTCTCAAAATATGGTACACAAAGGATTTTTTTTTTCGAAAAAATATTTTCTTATTTCATTCAGTATTCACGCTACCAAAAATTTGGTAAAAAAAAAAAGCAGTTATCATATGAATAAATTATATTTTTAGGGGGAGTTAGAACAAAAATTGAATATCATACATTAAATGTACAATCTAAACATATAAAACAATAATAAAGTAAAATAAAAACATAACGATTTATAAAATATTCATAATAAATCTACACTTCCTAAATCCCCACGAAACCATAAATTCAAACATAAACTGAATCAAAAAACACAAATACCAAAAACAAAATGAACATACATAAATATTTTGAATATTTTATTGTATTTAGACCAACAAAATACGTGAACATTTTCATACACACGTGCAATATTAAACACACACACACACGAGAAAACAAATAAACCTTTTTTAAGAGCTTTAATACAAATATTTTTTTATTTTTAGGACTAAAAAATCTAATAAATTTTGTCACATAAAACATCAATTTTTAAATCTTGCAATAGCCTATTACTACTTGATACTCCCGCTTGAGTTTTAAGGTAAAGTCTTTGTAAATAAACATCCAACTCAGAAAGACACCAAAATGTTTTTAACCTCAACAATGCGCTTAGAAAACATTAACTGTATAAAAGTACAAAAGCAAAGAACAACCAGCCTTTAAATTATAGACTAAGGTCAGGTCACTGTTAATAGCATAAAACCATAATAAATTATGAATATAAGAGTATATACTGCCTGCCACTTGAATAAGGAATCACATTTTTTTAACTTTAATTATGTATATCTCCTAAACTAAAGTTCAGAAAAAAATAATTTTTTGCGCAACCAAATTTCAAAGTGTTGGCTATAGTTTCCTGAAGAAATAAAAATATGCATGTTTTATTATAAAAAAATTATGCATTTATTTAAAGACATGTATTTCTGTGGTACTTTTTCGTGTGTCACTTAAATAAGGAATATTTTAAAACTAAGAAAACTGTAATTTATTTTTAAATTTTAGGTTATAGAAATGAAAGTCATCATCTTGTAGCATTCAATTAGTAATGAATACTGCCACCATTTTTAGAAATAACCTCAAAAATGCGATTTGGCATCGACTTGTATAATGACTCTAAGTAATTTAGCGAAATTGAACTCCATGCTTCCGTTATTGCATCCTCCTTCATAAAATTTTCTTGCAAGCCAACGCCAGGCATTTTCGATTGGATTAAGGTCTGATGAATATGGGGGCCAATCCAAAAGCTGAATAACTTGTTGATTAATACATTGTTTTACTGCTCTGGCGGTATGAATCGGAGTATTGGTACGTCCAAGGTATGGGTCCAAAGAAATCACTAAATTTTGGAAATGCTTCCTCCAGAATGTTTTTGTAAGTTATTGTAGTCATTTTGTTGGATACAAAATCCAATTCTATGGTACCATAATACGAAATGGCACCCCATACCATTATTCCGCTCTCTCGGCTGTGTCTGCGGCTCAAAAATAATTCCTCCTTATTTAGGTCATGGAAGTAATAGTTATGCCCGTTGGGACCATCAATATTAAACTGTTTTTCATTGTTGTCATTGTGTTGTAAACGCAAATCACAACTGTAGACGTTGTGGTTTTCGTCTTTTATTAAATGGTGGTTTTTTTGTAGTTTTCGTCGGACTATGTATGGGCATCACTATAAAATACGGTGCATTGTTCTTAAACTGGCACTGACTCCACTTTTTTCACATATGTTTGATACCGACATGGCAGAATTTGATGAAATTCTAAGAATTTTTCGCCTTTCTTTTGGAGTTGTTGCCATTTTCTTTCGCCCTTTCATGTTTCTTTTAAATATCTACCCACGTTATTTAAATAATTGTACACAACTGTCTTTCCTCTATTAATGTTTTTGGCTATTTGGACCGGATTCTGACCCTGAGATTTCAAAATCAGAATTTTTTCTTTTTCAGAGTTATTAAGAGCCTTACCACGTTCCATTTTGAATAAAAACTACTTAAAAACTATCAAGTTAAAAAATCTCTAGCCGTTTATATTGAAAAAAATTCAAATCATAGCCTTACTGATTAATATTAAAAGAATTCCTTATTCAAGTGACACACGAAATAGTACCACAGAAATACATATCTTTAAATAAATGCATAATATTAGTATAAAAAATTATGTATATTTTTTATTTCTTCAGGAAATTAAAGCCAACACTTTGAAATTTGGTTGTGCAAAAAATTACTTTTTTTCTGAACTTTAGTTTAGGAGATATACTTAATTAAAGTTAAAAAAATTTAATTCCTTATTCAAATGGCAAGCAGTGTATAAAGGTGTAAAACTAAACTTTATTAAAAATGCACTAATGTTTTGTTTGTAAACCAAAACCTTTTCGATTTATTTTTGTACCTTTTTTTCGTTTGAATTTCGAAATGGCAAAATATTTAGTGTCATAAATGAAAAAGTGGCAAAAATATATTAAAAATAAGTTTATTTTTTTAAGGGTAAAAATATTTTAATACCAACTATTAAATGTGTTTTTTATTATTTTTTTTTTCCAACTCATATGATTATTATGGATAGAGGTCAGGCGAAATGGTGCAAAAATAACACCCATAAACAAATGACTAAATGATTTAGTTGAAAGCTTAATGATTGCTGGCAATAAAAATAGTAGTGTAAAATAAAGACATTTATATTAATGCTTCTATACAGTGTTGCAAGTTTAGTATTTTTAAGGCTAATTCTAACTTTTTTATTTTTCTTTTAACCTCAAAAATTTCGTGTCACCTTCTAGCATTTAAAAAGACTAAAATGTGAGTATTTCAACAAGGAAAAAAATTATTTTTTATTTACTATTACTAATTTTATTTTTACATAATCATCCATTTAATCATTTTTGTGTATTTATTCACACAAAAAATCGAGATTGTTTTATTATATATAAAAAAAATCGCCTACGACGCTTCATTCTCCAAATAAATATACCTTAACTAATTTTGTGGAGTTATTAAATCGATAATTAAAATTATTTTCTAATAGTTATACTTCATCACCTATAGTAACTATTTATTTTAATAATTTAAATAAAGATATTATTAATAAGAAAAATTACTCAAAAAAAATTAGAAATGCTTAATCAAAAAGGAATTATAGTTCAAATATTATGAAAAATCAGTTCAAAATATTGGGTAATGTGTGTGAATTTTTTGGGCGATTTTTCATTGAGTCATTTTGCTGGGTGTTATTTATAAATTTATTAGAATTTATTTAAAAAGAATTCCAAAACTAAAGAGAATGAGAAAAGGTAAATTTCTAAATTAAAAAAAGAATAATAACTTTTTTTCTGGCCTTATTTTTACAGCATTTAGCTTTTTTGTCCTTTTTTAAAGTTAAATTTAGCCTCCTTTTTCTCATCTCCTGGCAATACTGCTTTTATATACAGAAAAAATTATGGCTAAAATATTTTTTAACAAATCATTATTTCGTTGTGAATAAAATTTTATACAATAAATTATTAGATTTTAATATTATGTTTTATTGGTTGAAAATAATTTTAAAACCAATATACAAAACAAAAACAATTTTGACAATTTCAGTAAAATAAAAAATTATAAAAATTAGGAAATCAAAAAATATGGCGCCCAACATTTGAAGACTTCGGAAGGTATGTTATCCTTATTTCCTTGAATATTTCTTAATAACAATTAAAATTTTTGTATCTTTCCGATGATTCGAAAACAAGTGAGGATAAATGTATTTTATCATAAAATAACTATACGTAAGTAATATTATTGTATTATCCCCTATCCATATTATATTGTAAGTTAATTTAGAAATATGCTAAGGAATAGTTTTTCCTTCTATGCTCTCTTCAAACGGAACGATTGTGTTTAATACAAATCTTCCGTGACCGTTTCAACTGGATTTTCCTAGTTTTCGGGGGTTCATAAATGATTTTTTGCGTTTTAAGTAATCATAATGTATCCACTTTTCATCGCCTGTAATAATTCATGCAAAAATGAATTGTTTTTGTGGTGCATTCCAAACAGGCTAAGTCTCCTGCAGACTTGCAGTCTTTATGCAAATCTCCAATTCTTTTTTTTTTCAAACTTTTTTGCCCGGCCGCAACGCTCTTTATTATGCGCATCAAAATCACCACTTTTAGATATCAAAACCACATCTAAGACAAGTAAGTTGTTGTCCACTGAAACTAATATTAAATTTTCATAACGATAGGATTTCTTTTTTTCAGGTCAATTTGATATCTTATATAACGTGAAGGAAGCGTCAAAGGATAAGCATTTTCTTATTGTTTTGTTTTTTTTTTATTTATATGTATTATTATTTTTCACTGCATAATATACATTACATTACATTACACTTTATATACATTCTTTCTTCAATCCTTTCATGAATCCTATATTTACACAAACATTATTAGATTTTTTTTTTTTTTTTTAATTCAATATAAATAAAATTCTATTCATTCAACAATAAATATTGTTTGAATATCTACTAAAAACTAAGTATTCTTTTCATTGTTTTACTTAAAAAAAAAAAATCTGTTAAATCTTATGAAAATTTTCAAATATTCAAATTTATGAATAATAAAAATATTTTAAGAAAAAAATTTTTTTTCAATAAAACATTTACGAATTTAAATATTCGATTTTAATAATTTAGTGATAGGTTCAATTTCAATAAAAAAATATAATTGATTTTATACATTTAGTATTGGAATATGAAATTTTATTTTTTCTGTGTATGAATAAAATTGTTAATTTTTATATAAAAAATAATTTTTTGATATGACTATGACCAGCTTATTCAACTTTACTTAAGAATTTCTTAAAAAGTTTCTTCATCCTATAGATTTTTAAATGGTTTGAATGTAAGCCTAACAAATTTATTGTCCAGAAAGCTAGTAACTGTAAACCGTATCTCTAGAATACAATATATTTGCTAGTTCATATGTATAGGTTATTCAAGCATTTCTTAATTTTGAAGGTGTCCTTAATGTCGTTTAAAATAACCATTCATCAGACCGTATTCTTGAAGTCTTTGTTTGCTATTATTAATGCTGCTTATTTTTGCTGTACTTTTACCTACAAGTGCTTGTTTTTTATATAAAAATATTCTTTTTATAAAATTACGATAACAATCTCAGACGTTCATGTAACCGTTATTGGTTTACTGGGCAACCCATAAAAAAAAAATAAATAACCATTTAAAGTGTGCGTTCGAATAAAACGTAACACAAAATTTTCATAATAACTGTTACTGCGTTAATTTTAAATATCTTTCTTGATTATAATTATATGTCTGAATGAAAATGGCAGTTGAAAAAAAAATACAAAATAAAATTTTAAATTAATATTGAGTGAGAAAATTTTTGACAAAACTACTACATTTCAGGGTAATAAAAAAGCCTAACAAAGACTTAAAGAATGAGATGAGACTTAGTTTAGAAAAAAGAACTTGTTATAAGCCATATTAAACCTATGGCCAAGCTTAGGTCAATTAAAGTTAAATAAAAATTTAAATAACAAAGCTAAAAAGAATTCTGAAGCAAAGAATGATCAAAGCTCCTCAATAATAAAAATAAAAATATTTCCAATGTTTTATATTAGTCTGGACTTTTCTGACTTCTCTCATGTTCTAAGGTACAAGTTTAGTATACCTAATAATCGAGAAAATGGTCCCGATTAGTATCGAACTAAAAACAATAAAAATTTACAAAACAATTTGTCGTATAACAAGTTTACTCAAAATGCAACAAGACATGTGATTGTTTTGCTCACAGCATAATTGACTAGTAAAGAAACTAGCTAGCTCTATTTTTTACAACAACAAGTCCCACACTCTTCACATCAGGGATGATAAATGCTATTTTCGTAATTGTAGAAAATTTATTAAAAATTTATGCCTTTTGTGCCGTAATTGCACTAAAATGGTAATAACTTCTTCTGTAGAAAACTTTAAAATATGTTTTGATCTAAAATATCTTTCGAAAATTTTCCTTGAGTTCTTAAACAAATTTTCAGACTAATAGATATTGTTCGAGTTGGACATGAAGAGTTTAAAAAAAGAATTATGTTTGACGATACCTCAAGTTTCAAAATCGATAAGAGTGTTAAATGAAGACTTTACAGCAGAAAGAGTACTTGTATTGGATTCTTCAAAAATACTTAATCCAAAGCAAATAATAATACTCAGAATTGTATAAGTTAGATTTAAAAGAAAGTTGTAAAAGTTTCATCAAAAGTTATGAATTAAAAAAAAAAACCAGTAGGAAATAAGAAGCAAGCAAAGCAGAAAGAAAAAAAATAAAATACAGCTTCAACAAACCTTTACTAAAGGCACGATTTTTGTATGGCGAGTTTCCGGTTGGTAGCAAATTTTTGACACAAAAAGCGCTGTTTTCAATGCTGAAAAAGAATCAAGTGTTCTAATTATAGCAGATGCATATTATTTTCTCCCTTATAATAGCAAACTTATTCGTTTACTCTTGTGCATCGTAGTAAGGCTTATTTCTAAACGTGTGCTTTTTTTGCTAAGTGTCACGTTAGAGCATCGAAAAACTTGAAATTTTTTTTTCTTATGGGGAAAGTTTATATACAAATTAAAATTTTCCATTTTCATTCCATATTCAGTTAAAAAAAAAAAAATCCGAAAATCGGCAACAGTATTATCTTTAAGCTGTGCTTACATTGTTTTTAAATTTGTTTTTAATGTACAGTCAACACAAACAAAGTTCAATTTGGTTGCAATATATACATTAAAAAATGCTTTTTTATATGGAAATCTCGATTTTTATCAATTCAATTTTCTCAGTAAATTGTGAATAAAAACAAAAGTTGTGCACCGATTGCAATGAAATAAAGTTTATTTCATTCGAAATATGTTTAACTAAATGTTTGTAGACCAAAACTGTGATTTTTGTTGCATTTTTTTAATTTTTATTTTTTTTTCAAAACTTTAACGATATCTCTGAAACTACTGGGCAAATTTAAAAACAATGTAAGCACAGCTTAAAGATAATATTGTTGCCGATTTTCGGATTTCTTTTAACTGAATATGGTGAACCGTTTTCAAGTTATTCCAATTATTCCAATATGTAGTGAAAATGCCTTAATTTTGAACATAACGGTATATCTCGAAAAGTCGAGCTGATAGAGAAAAATTTAGATTAGATTTGAAAGCGACTTCAAATTAGTAAAAATTTGCAACAGAGTTCCAGACCGCATAAAAAAGTTCAATTTTGTTCCCTTGTGTAATCAACAAAAACATGAATTTTAATTTTCATATAGAATACATATGTAAAAAAAATCGTAAAAAAGATAGAATTTATTAGAAGGATTTGAGACAAAATATCAACAATCACTGCAATAAATATATGAAATCAAATAATTAAACCACATTTTGAATTCGGGTCAACCGTACTCTATACAAAATAAAGCTATGCGATCGATTTAAAAATGTTGTAGATATACTTCGATACAATATATATTCTTGACACATTGAAATGGATAAATATCAGAAAAATGCTCCAGCTTAACACATGTATCCTTGTCTTCAAAATGAAGATGGGATATGCGCCATAATACTTGACTCAAGAACTATCATATGTGAATGAAAGCCAGCCATATAACTTGAGGAATAGAAATGATTTTCGAATATATAGAGTAGAAACTTATAAATTGAACACTTTTTTGATGTACAAAGGACTGCAATTATTTAAACAACTTCCAAATTATATTAAAAATGAAACAAATATTAATGCTTTAAAAAAAATTGTGTAATTCATATAAGAAATAGAATTTATCAGAGCATTTAAAAATGTAAAATAATATAAGAAATTTAATGTATTCTAGTTGTAAGAAAGTATTTAAATTTCTACTAAATAAAATAAATAAATCTTTGAAAACTTTATAAACTTAACATTACCACTATGTTTAAAATTGTTAAATCATTAATTTTAATTGGTTTAAGGTTTAAACAATTATGAATTAGTTGTAGTTTATTCAAATTTATTTAAACAATTCGGCAAAAACTACTCAATTATATTTGTTTATTAATATTTCTTCCCCATACTTTAGTGAATAAAATCATAAAATTTGGTTTTTAGGTAAGAAAGCAAAATTTGGTATTCTCATTGGATTTAGTTTTTTTTTTTTGCTTTTTGTCATTCTTAAATAATAAATTAAATGCACAAATTCTAAATACAAATTTCAAATTAGAACATTTGGATATTAAAAGATATTGTTTTGAATAAAAATCATTTGCAGATGGCCATAAATAAATTTGTATGTTCCATATCTTATAAGGAACCTCCGCTTACCCAGGTTTGCATCTTGGATGTAATCCGTGATTTTCTTTAGTCCCTATATTTTCCGAGTAAAAACTTCCAAGAAAATATTCTATCACTTATCTCTGAACAGCGCTTATTTCCTACCACTTCAACCAGATTGTAAACCTTGTTGAAGCTTTCAATATTACTGCTTGTAAATCAGTATACCCTAAGTTGAATTGATGTAATCAATTCAAACAACTTTATTTATTTTTTCCCCTAATACTGCTCTGTTAGTTCTTTTATTTTTTATTAACCGACTACTCACCACGTCTGCCTTGTTCACTGTCCAGCACAAAAGAGAAAAGAGAGACATTTTAACTTTCTGCTGATATATATACATTTCTTAAAACTAATATTATTGCAGTTTTCCTGCACTTTGTTCGATCCGATAGCGGCTGTTGCATCGAAACTTCTTTTCTTTTGTGTCCTTTATGTTCGCTGCTGTAACAGTTTCGTTGATACGTGTATGAGTGTCTCCTTCTTGCTTGTGTTCTCGCTTCTATCTCCGTGATTCGTCAGTTCTGCTACTCGCCTGCTCAGCTGTGACGATGTAGGCATTGACGTCTTCACTCGGCTTTTCTCCCTGCTGTTTTCTACTGCTAAACTAACACTTAAATGGCTACCTTGACCATTTAAGGTCAAACCCACCACCTGCCCCTGTGTACCCCATCGACCTCCGGAACATTTCGTTCCATCCTTTACCCCATCGACCGCCGGAACACTTTGTTCCATTCTTTACCCCATCGACCTCCGGAACACTTTGTTCCATTATTTACCCTATCGACCTCCGGTACACCTGAAATTAAAAGAGTTACATAGGCGAATGTAATTCGCCCCCAAATCTAGATGGATATAATTCATCTTCCGACCAGTAAAACGCCAATGTATCCTATATTTTATTATACTATGTTTACAAAAAATATTCTAAAAAAAAAAAAATTCCAAGAATTTTGGTGCTCACAATCTTTGTAAATTTATTTCATTATATGTTTTGTTAAAATTCAAATTAAAATAAAAAATTGTGATACAATAATATTCAAATCAGCAAGAAGAGACACAAGATGATTCCAGTAGCAGTTTGAATAATTTTCTTTAAGCAATCGTCAGATCTGCTCAAGTTCCCATAGAAATCCAGAAACCAAAGCAGCAACAAATAGTAAAGATGGAGACAAAAAATTGTGCAAGGATATCGAAAAATATAAAAATTTAAATTGTGTATTTGGTTGTGTGATTTTGCAAATTGTGTTTTTGTTCAACATGTTAAATATGTAAATGTGTGTGTTTTCAATAAAAGAGAATTAAAAAGAATATATTATAAAAATTTTAATTCACAATAGAATAATTTCATTTTAAATTTTAAAAATTTTGACCCTTGGTTACCGATTTGAGGCATGCAAAATAAATTTTTCTCATTTCTCATTATTTTGAGATTTGCAACAACTCTATTGCTTCGAAAGTGATTATTTAAATGGCCATAACTTTTGTTATATAAAAGATATCAAAATCTTTGTCAAAGCTAGTTTTTTAAGAAGCCGTATAAAAATTTTTTAAATATTTTTATTAACATATTTTTTGTAAGAATTTTTTTTAGTAACGTGTATCTAAAAAAGTCCATCTTTAATTCTTTTTATATTTTTTTTTTGGTAGAAAGCTTTATCGGTATACTTGCTACAGAGAAAATTTCAAAAAGGTCAAAATTTTTAAATTTAAAATGGAATTACTCAATAGTCACTATTTATTTATAAATGAACGGTTACGGGCACTAAATACAATCAGTTGTTACAATCGAATTATACAATAGCTCCGCCAACTGGCAATAAGTTTGATTGCCACAACTCTGAATATATCAGAAAAATCTGAAATGGAAATTCTACAAGTATTTGATTTAGTTTTAATCCTAATTTATTCCGTTAATCTTTTATTTAAAAAAGACATGTTATATTTTATTTGAACGCATACCTTATATAGAATTTTATACATTATATATAACTTTTTGTGTATAGCTAAATATAAAGTAATAACTTTTTTCTTAATTTTGTTATTTTCTTCATATGAATAAAATATAAAATTTGAAAAACTATAGAGTGTTTTTTTTAACATATACAGGTAGGCTTAGATATTTAAAAGTTGAAACAAATTTTCCACAGAGCAGCAGAGACGTAGAGAAATTTCAAAATAAAAATGTTTAAAGATATTTCGATCTAAATACCCCTTAAACTAATATAGATAACCCACACATGTAACATGCATATCTTTTGTAAAGATTTACAAGAACTACCCGAAATGACCAACTTTGTGCTCCTCCTAATCAACTCGAAAATATATGAAATTATATTTAGATATCTCTAGCGATTCACAAGTTAAAGAATTATTTCCAAAAAAAGCGTGTTGTACTTATAAAAGTGTCAATAAATATAAAATTTATTACCATTTTTATAAAAACAAAATTTATCAAAATTGTTTTTAAATAGATAATTTCTTTAAATATATATATTGCATAAAACTTTTAGATTCTATCGATTTTTTTTAATAATAAATTTACTTCCATATATTAATAAAAAAAATTCCAGAATTATACATAAATCTTCCAATCCCTCTCCATGAAAATCTGTCTCCAAATTTAAATAATAATTCCTATTTTGGGGACAAACTCTTTAGCCATCATAATTACTTGACATACAAATGATATATTATTCAGTTGTGTTTACCCTCTCTAAAGTGTTTAAACCTCCGACTCTGGCCTACACTTTATTCCTTTCAAAAATGAAGGCTTACTATGTTAAAGTCTATTTTTAACGTATGTATGTATTTACAAACTATAACAAAAAAAAAACTCATACATTCACGCTCAAATAATATTGTAAGTGATGTGTGCTTGTGAATACTTACTAAGGATTTCTACCATATGCTTGGGTCTATAGAAAATTCTTGAGTTTAAGTTACATATGAAACACGCGCATTTGTGTAAAGTGTATCCTTTTGTGTCGGCAACGAAAAGGTGGCAAATTTATTACCGGACAAATTTCTCACGAATATGAAAGAGCAGGAAAAAAAATGGTAGAGAAGAAAAAGTAACAGGGAAAAACCAGAAAAGCTAAAACCTGAGGTGTGAAGTTATTCGCTACTAAATGACGTTAACACTGAATCAGAGCAAAAAAAAAAAGTTACTAAATACAAAAAATATTCACAAGCGATTTACATACATATATTACCACATGTGTATGTTTTGTATGTAACCAGTAAAAAATAAGACATTTATAAAAAAATTATACAGCAAAAAAGGTGAAAAAAAATAAATAAATAACAAACGCGATAAAATAAATAAATGCAAATTCCCAAAGAAAAAATTAAGTACGTATGTCAGCAGAGGTGTTAACATCGTACAACAAGAACTCAGCCAATCAAAGGAATGAACAACACTGAACAACATAACATCAACTTAAGGCGAGCAACAATAAAAACAACATATGAGAGAATAAAGTATAATAAGCCCAATGTTGTACCCAAAGTTTTCAATAGAAGTTCGTTATTTTATTTTCTTTTTTTTTCATTATTTCCAGTCTTTTTAAGACGGAAGTAACAACATGCAATTGTTACTGTTACATACATACATACACAGTTATTTGAATACTTTTACACTTACGCTTAAATACATACACAAACACTTATATTTGGTAAGTGTGAGAAAAAATGTGTTATAAACAAAATTTTTGCATACAGTGAGGGGCAAAAAAAGAAAGATTTGCTGCCTTCACCCACACATTATCTTCCACTTTTTGCCCATACTGTATCTCCCTATGCAAAGAATGGTAAAGAGTTTTAGTCTAACTTTTTCCATAAAAATTTCTTCTTTATTTATAACATACCTTCGACTATAGAAACGATTACCAACATACATATGTTTTAAAATAAATGCCTCAAAACTTTTGTTAAGAAAATGTTGAAATGCTACGCAACAAAAACATAAAAATAAACGATAACAAAACGAAATGCGAATTTTTAAAACAAAAAAAAAAATAATAGTCAAGATAATCTTAATTTATGCACAAGAAGAATTTAAATGTCAAATTTTTTGAAATAAACAACTAAGAATGACTACAGAACAAAACAAAAAAATACAACACAAAGAAAATACAAAAAGATGAAATATAAAAGAAAAAAGCTTAAAATGGTATAAAAAAAATTACTGGCGTATGAGTAATATTAATTCACATTTAACATACATATATGTGTGTGTGTATTTGTTTGTGTATGTAATGCATTTATAACATTAGCACATCCGCGTACATACTTTTAAGCATTAACATCTACTATGCAAGATAAAGATTAACTACTAAGATCCTTTGTGTATATTTGATGGAGATAAACTTTTTATTTTTTTAAGATTATGATTTTCTGTCATGTTTTATTTTCATATTCTTGGGAGAGAAAAACTTTAAGCAGGAAGTTTTTACCTTTAATGGACTTTTATAAAGGTGGAAGTTATAATTTATACAAAATAAAGATAAAAAGATTTTATATTATTAGTAACAATTTTATTTAAAATTATTTACTAGCAAATAAGTTGTAATATCTCATTATTTTTTTTCTGTTTTTTTTTTTTTTTGTTTTTTTTTTTTAATGGAAAATGGCCATTAGTTTGCAGTTTACGTGATAGCCAAATCAAATCTCAATATTACAAATATCCAAGTGTGATATTAGCTTTCTGACACAGAAAAACTTACTACTACTACTATATTTTTTATTTAACACAGTTGTTTCATTTTGCATTTAAATTTAATAAATATATTCAAATAATATAAATTAAAAAAAAAGTTTAAGTAAAGTTTTATTTCTCACTTAAACTTTTAATTCATTTAATCATCTACTGGATTGATTTGATCATCTTTTTAATTGGAAAGATTTTTCTGTTTTTTTTTTTTTCATTTTTTTACAATTTTCAGTAAATTTTAAGGCAAATTAAAAAAAATTGTTTATTTGGTGATTGGTGACTTTTTCTGTGCATTGACAGTCAAGCTGGAACAAAGAGCTTCTAGCTCTTCGAGAACAACATAACATTACTCTTCGTTGGGTACCAGGCCATAATAATATTCTAGGTAATGAGAAATCGAACAAATTGGCGAAGAAAGGTGCGAACTTTACACATATGGACGCAGTAAACAAAGTTTTCCCAACTCTGTCAATGGTCATTTAGAAAATCAAGCAAAAATCATGAACTAAATAGTCAAGTCGATGGCAAGAATCTGAATACAGTTTAAATACAGGCAAAGTAACTATGGTAGAGTAGAGAATTTAAAATGTAGTAAAATTCTTCGTGGAATGAATAGAATGCAATTAAGAATGGTTATTAATCTAATTGCTGGTCACAATACACTTGGTAGACATAGCTAAGATTAGGAATTTTTGAAGCTGACACATGTATGTGGTACAGGGAAGCTCTCAAAGATATTTATCACTTCTTACACGGAAAAAATTGAATTTCGTATTCCATTACTAAATTTATAAAACCAATTATATTTTTTTTTTCTAAAATCGGACCTATCACTAAATTAGTAAAATCAAACATTCAAATTCGTAAATGTTCGATTGAAAAATTTTTCATTTTTCTTTAATCAAAATATTTTTACTATTTAAAAATTTAAGTGTTTGAAAATTCTCATCAAATTCATAAACAATTTTTAAAAAATCAATAAAAATAATACTTAGTTTTTATTAGATTTTCAATCAATATTTACTAACTAAAGTAACATTATTCATCAGTACATATATAAACCAAAAGAAAACAATGTTACAAATTTATATGAAAATTCTTCGAAATTCTATTTATGATACAATCGACCTAAAAGAGAAACTTAATCGTTATTGAAATTCAAAATAGTTCATATAGAATTCTACTTACCATTTACAGTTTAGCAAGATTTTTAAGCGAATGTATTGCGTCTGCATGTATCTTTTAAGACCCCAAATAATAACCTATTTAGATAAATAAAATTTAACGAAAATTTTATATTTTTGTAAATATAAAAAATATCAAAAATTGCCAATAAAAGAAAAAGAACTTTTATGAAAAATTTTTAATAAAAAGAAATTTAAAGAAAATTTTCTATAAAAAAATATTTTTTTAATTTAAAAAAAAATCTATAAAAAGAAAATAACAAAAAATTTCTGTAAAAATAAATTTTAAAAAAATTATAAAAAATACTTCAATGAAAATTTCTATAAAAATGAAATTTATTCAGTTTTCTATAAAAAGAAGATTCACCAAAATTTTTTCTATAAAAGGGATATCTAACGAACATTTTCTATCAAAAGAAAATTTAACGAAAATTTTTTATAAAATGAAAATTTTCTGCAAAAAGAAAATTTATTAAAAAAAAATTATAAAAATGTAATTGAACAAGTAATAGTATTAAGATTACTTACGAGTATTTGTATATATTGCAAACAACAACATATGTGAATAGTTAACTGCATTCAAAGTATCCTGAAAGATGGATATTATTCAATAAAAGAGTTGTAACAACTCCCTCCACTTCCTCCACCTTCGGTGTTGGTCTACAAGCAATTTTTGCTTCGGGATACCAAAAGTTCTGAATCAAGTAAGATGGTTGGCAAAAGCAATAAATGAATCTGAAATGAATTGAAACGTTTTTTCAGACCCATATAAATATGTTCGTTTTTAGCATGAGTTGAAGTCAAGAAAGATCTCTTTAGCTAAAAAGGTATCTGTTAAAAACAAATTCAAAACACATCCTTCAGAAGTGTGATTTTTACGCACAAAGTTTATATGAAGAGGTAGCAATACACTGAACCACCCATAAGAACAGGCATTGTTGAATCGACTCATATTATTTTTCTATCATCTAAAAGATTCATACATATATAAATATCAATTATTATAAATATTACAAAAATCTGTACGAAAATTGAGACAACTTACCTCTGAAAGCTTTCAAATGCTATATTTATATATTTTTTTTTTGTTTCATAATTTGTATAAATCAAATTTTATTTTTCCTGAAATTGTCACAATACAGAAAATTGTTTTTGTTTTTATATTGATTTTGAAATTATAAATAAAGCAAAATATTAAAATAAAATAATTGTTTTAATAAAATTTTATTTTAAACCAAACAATGATTTATTAAAAAAAATTCTAGTCATAATTTTCTCTGTGTATGTGAATGCCCTGTCCTATCTAAAATGTGATTTAATATACTTGGATTTTATTTCTTTCAGAATCTGACTGATATTAGAGTTATAAATACTTGGACATTATTAGAATATATTAAGGCAGCGAAAAGGAAGACGTAGAATGTACTAAGGATACAAGCAAGAGGAATAACTTTAAGGAAACATGATGAACTATATTGGTTTCTATGGATACTAACTTTGAATTTGGTCAATTTCATCCTTACAATCTAAACTTGTATTTGACAACAGTTTGAGAAAAATAGAAGCTAAAGGAAGTATTAGATCTAATTGAGCTAAAAACCTAAATAGATTAGAAGTTATGTATTTCTAGAGCTGATAATTTATTTTTGAACAATTTGTACAAAATTTCCTTATAAGCTTGATTTGACCATTTTCAATACCAAACGAAATAAGAGAAATATTTGATCAAAATTTCATCTCTCTAGGTATTCCGCCCTGAGCTCTATTCTTCATTTAACACACACACACAGACGGACATAACTTGATCATTTTAGATTTTCAAGAGAACCCAGAATATATTGTAATTGCGCTGACTAAATTATCTATGTAATTTTCAGTAAGTTTTCAAGAAAGCTTAAAAACTATTTAATTTCGCTGGTTTTTCGTAACTTCGCACAATTTTTACAAAATTTTTCCGTTTATTAATTTTTAACGCAGTTAATGTGTATTATGAAAAATAACCAAATTTTTGGCGCCAATTTGGAGAAAATCAAAGAAAACTTTACATAGGTAATTTTGTACAATTTTTATTAAGATAATTTTTTGCTTTTTCTATTTGTAAGGTCTTAAGTTTAATTAAATAAAATTTTGAACTATGAAAAGAGGTGTTATTTGTAATATCTGGGTCAAATTTCAACCTCTTAGGATGATTACAACATGCTACTATATGGTAACTTTTTAATGTTCCCAGAAGAAATCTTCAATTAAGTAAAAAATATATATCAAACGATAGCTAAAAAAATTTAATTAACCAGTAATTCACGATTTTCAATAAAAAGATTTTTAAGAAGAAAAAATTAACGATTTGCTAAAAATTCGTTAACTCAATAAGGTGCATCAAGAAAAAAAAAATTGCAAATATACCCCCTAAACTTCAAGATTGATGCAACATAAACTAATCACCAAAATATTGATGATTAGTTATTTCGCTTTCGTAAGCTAAAAAAAAATATAAAAACGCCTTTAAAACTATGAATTTCTATTAACACTGTACACTTTTAATTTTTGATCAAAACTTTATATTACGGTCTCATGACCTTTTGCCTGGTTTGATTTAATTAAAAAATAAAATACATGTTATTTATTATATATGACTGTGATGCCCTCGCTTGACTAACACGATCTATATAATCGTTTGAAAAATATATTGGCAGCTGAAATATTTTTATGGAATGTACTCTATCCCATTTTGCTAAATTAATTGTTCAATTACAATTATTTTTGTGAGTATGTGAAACAATTATTCTAATATTAAATAGTGTAGTTTTTTAAATTTTGTAGAAAATTATAAGTAAAAAAATTAATTTAATTTAATTTTTCATAATTTTAAACCATTATACAGAAGAGTTCGTCCTTAAGAATAAACAAACACATATTTATATTAAATATTAAATAATAATAATCTGAAACTGAAAGCTAGACGAACGGTTAGACTTCACTAAAGTTTTAGATGACGTAAATCTATACCAGTTAATTTCAGTATAAATATTCACTTTTAAGCATCATATCTTGAATATAAAATATTAAATATTTTTTGTAAATTCTAAACCAGTAGAGATATCAACAAATGCTTTGGGTGTCTTATGTATGACTAGTGGGGAATCTAAAAGCACCAATAAAAAAAATTCTAAAATCTTTACATACGTAATTAAGCCAGCGCAGGGACGATGTATACTTTATGTGGTCTTGGGCAATTATACTCGGAATGACAAACCCAGTATACCCCCGTCTTTTTTAATGGTGGGCATACAAAATGTGGAAAAGTTATTTATTTTTTCTATTAATTCATTAATTTATACACAACAAGATAATCTACCTAAAATAGGCAAAAAAAAAATCTTTTTTTTTATTTTTTAAATAATCTAATAATTTTAATAATTTTAATTTTTAAATAATCTAATAATCTAATATTCTGATGGGATTTATTTATTGATTGTAGCAAAATAAATAAATCCCATCAGAATATTGTAAATCCCGAAAAATATAAAACTTTTGCAAAGGATTTAAGGAATTAAGTTTTTTCTTTTAACTTTCTTCAATATGTTTTGAACTCCAAAATATATCAGAAAATATTTTATTTTTTACGTATTCCAGCGATCCAGTAAAAAATTTACCATGTAAGCGTATGATTAATATACATAAATCAATTGTAATAAGTATACGCTCGTATACTGAACTCTCCTTGTTCTTTATCTAAAAATTTTTATTTTCTGAGCAAATTTCAAGTTTGTAACGAATATTTGCACTACCAAAAAGGTAATATATTCAATATTTTATGAAAGAAAGATTTTTGCGAAATAGTATACTTGAATTTTATGAGACATCACTATGATTTTGTGTCCGGGAAATCCCGGGACTTCCCGGAAAAATGACTTCGGGAATTCCCGGGAATCTTTTTTAATATTCCCGAGGAGACGGGAAACCTAATATGAATTTAATATGTAGTTTTAAAATCCTGTATCAAAACCATTACTGTTTTCAACGCTTCAATTGGTTTTGCGGCTGAGCCTCCTCCTCCGAAAGTTGTCTTTTAGGCCCGTCTTTCGACGTGAGAGAGTGTTACTCTGCAATTCGGCAACAATGACTAGGCCAGCTAAGAGAAACAAATTCCTCAGGAGTAAGGAACTCGACAGACTTTTTATCCAATCGATTCAGAAATCGTTCAGCGGCGCGCCGTCTTAAAAAAGCCATTCTGGTGGATGCGATTGCCCTTTTTGGCAGGAGGCTCAGTTGCAGAAACTGAAAGCTGGTTCGCATTTCCTTCACTGGCGGGAGGTGGTAACGCTAGGGAGCCCGAAGACTTGTTCGCCGCCGCCCGAGTTGGTTTCAAGCAGTCAGTCCCCAAAGTAGGGGGTTTCACCGGTCTTGTGCCGACGCAGATCAGAGCTATTGTGATGTTTGGTTATTGAGATGTTTGGTTTGAAGCTAAGATGCACCTCGTTGCTTCTGCTTAAAGAATTGGAAGGTGGTTCTTAGCATTTGGTGTGCTTGCTACCTCCTGTTGTTTGTTGTTCCGTCTCACTCTTTATATTATTTTGTTAGTTTGATTTTTATTAGTTTGGTTCCATAAATATTTGTTCCCACGATTTAGCTCGTAAAGGGTCAGACCATTCATACACTAACGGCGTGGACTAGATTACTCAACATTTACAACCTACCCTGGTTACTGGCATCGGAGGGGAGTTGTTTGTGTCTAGTCTTCTTTAACCACTAACTAGCCATTCGGTTTCTTGGCACAGCTATTAACCACCTTAATCTTACAAATGGTGACAGCTTTAGCCAACGGACAGTAACTAGGCACAGAATAAGCTCACACCATCTTAGGTTTCATAGTGTAGTATGCCAAACCTTAATAATGACAAAGCTCTCTCTATCCACACTTGGGGACGTGCTCGATGGGAGATCTGTCAACACCACACAAAAATACTGAATATTAAGATTTGTCAAAAATTCGATACAAAAATTACATTTTAAATTATTTAAAAACATTTGATATTCACATGTATCAATAAGGTATTTTACTACATTATCAAAAATAAAATTATACAAAAGTGCTAGAAAAAAAATTAAAAAGAAAAACTACTGAAAGGAAAATAAAAACTAAATTAAATATAAAATCATTGTATTACCTTCTGAAGTATTTTCTATCAAATCTTTTTATTTTTCAAAAGTAATAATACTTCTCGCCATAGAATGTTTTAGGAATTTAATGAGATTTCAAAACAATTTTACTTTTGATTGAAATTTTGATTTCCTCTTTTTATTTGTGTTATTAATTTGTGGAAATGAATAATAAATAAGTTATGGCTTCGAAAATATTTATTAAAAATTATTTTTTACTGAAATCACATGTTTCAGTTCTTTTGAGATACATGTGTTATACATGAAAATAAGACAATAAGAAAAACTATTTGTATTAAAACTTAAATATAGTTCCATAGATTAGGGGGTATTTTTTTCTTTTAATTTTTGGCTTGAAAAACTAATTAACCTAAAAATCTGAGATGTACAGTTTTTAATATAACTTACAATATTTATTTCTTTTATTTGTATAAAATATTTAAATTTGTTTAAATCTTGAAAGATGCAGCATACTTTAATATCATTTTATTTTTTTGTTAAATAATTACGAGTTTTTTTTAATATTTCTGGGAAATTAAATTTTTTCATTTCCGCTTCCCGGGAAAAAAATATCACGGAAAACCACAAAACTAAGACATCACATATGAAATGTGTTCTTGGATTAAAAAAAAAAAATTCGCAAATAGTTTCTAAATAGCTGCGAATTTATTGAGCAGATAAAAAACAGCAAAGAAATAAAGCAATCTTTTAATTATAAAAATAATATTTTTTAGGTGCATTTTTGAAAACAATTTTAATTAATTTATTTTTTTATAAAGTTAAAAATTGGCACATTTATTATATTAACCGCCCACTTTAAAGTTTTATACGACAAAAAGTTTAAATTGAATCGCTTAACCAATAAACCGATTTTTAAGGTGAAGTATAAATACTTAAAATTGATGAGGAAGAAAGTGAATTGAAGTCGTTTATGAATGGGCTCGTAATAAGGTGAGTATGATTTTATTTATAGGAAAAAATATTTTCTTTTTTTTTAACATTTCAATTTTCTTTTTGGTCTTTTGCTGAAATCATGAAATTTACTGGAGTCCAGGAGGCCATTATTGTACTTTGCGTGATGTTAAAATCGCTGCAATACGAATTGGTAATCCAGATTTATAATGTAAAATGGAAGAGGCATCAAATGCCATTAAACGTGACATTGTTTTTACTGTCAGTTTGTAGACAACATTTTAATAAAAAGTTATTTGCAAATGGTTAGGTGAGTTTAATATTTGCATTATAATTATAACAATTTAAAATTGAAATAATTATTATTTCTTATAGAATTGCATAAAGCAATAAATTATACTTTTCATATAAAATAAAAACATTTAAAAGTTAAGGAATCATTCAACATATTGAAATTGACTTTAATTCTCAATAAAATTTAGATTTAAAAAAAATAGATTCCTTCTTAAAACAAAAACTGTAAACAAAATTCCTGGAGGCTACTGAGTAATTCGATTCGAAAGAAATGTTCTCGAAAATCAATTTGTCTTAGGTACATTTCCCAATGACTTTCTTTCCAAATCGAAATAACCCTCACTACTTTTGTAACAAGTCCTGTATTAAACTTAATTTATTCAAGTCCGAGTTATACAAAATGATGGCTTCAAAACACATTTCTCTTTATCCAACATTTTGTAACCATTTAAAATATTTCCCTTTAAAATTTATTTTTTTTTAACAAAAAATTTATTTATTTTTTATTCTATTTGTGTTTTAGTTTAATGTAAAATTTAAAATATCAAAATTAATTTATTTGTGTTATGAACATAATATTGAACTTATGTTACTCGTGCTTCATCAGGAATAAAAATAATATTTTTTGTCTATGTTAACCAAAATATTTATAACTGTGAGTTGCTTAGTAATTTTTTGTTTTCTTCTAAATACTATTTTTTAAAAAACTGGACATAAAAAAGAAATGACGGAAAGAAAAAATGTTTGTAAAAACGCGTGTTTTTAAATCAACGTAAGGTAGATGAGATTGGTGGATTAAAATTTAATAATTAACCTTATATATGTATGATCCACCAATTTATCGGGCTTCTGGTTTAAATTTCGGTGGCATCATCATGCCATGCATGCGTTTTTGTTTTTTGGCTTATTTGGCTGATTTCCTGACTGAAAGTCGTGCCAACTATTAACGCGGCTTTGGCGGGATTCCTGGAAATTCTTTTGCCATTCTTTGTCAATAGATCACCTTTACGTAACACAAATAGTGGATGGGCAAGAAACGATACAGAAAAAGGGAATCTGTTTGTTAGTCATTTAAAGAATGTATTCACCCCGAACGAATCAAATGACATAATTGAGTTGCCACCTATTGTGCCCCATTTCAGAGCAGCCGAATTCGAGAGATCGACAAGGCTAATGTTGATTTAAGCTCCAAAAAGGCACCTGGAATTGATAAAATCAGTAACCAGATGCTTTTAAAGCTACTCCGGATAGCATTAAAAATAATACTTTATATTTTTAACGCTATATTACGCCTTGAATATTATCCAGTAGAATGGAAGGTGTCACTGATTACCATGATACCTAAGCCAGGAAAAGATCACACAAAAGTAGAATCGTATAGACCCATAAGTCTATTATCTAATATGTCTTAGCTATTTGAGAAGATCCTAATGAACAAGCTATACCCGCTAATAAGCCAATGTATACCCAATCATCAATTCGGATTTAGAAGAAAACAGAATACTATCCAACAAACACACAGACTTGTAAATATTATAAACAAAACGTTTGAAGAAAAGAAATATTGTTCCGCTCTCTTCATTGACGTATCGCAAGCCTTTGACAAAGTGTAGCATGACGGCATGTTATATAAAATAGAACAAAATTTACCCATAAATATACATAAATTATAAAAAAGCTTTATAACTGGTCGGAAATTTATTCTTAAAAAGGGTGACTTTTTTAGTACCCCTCAGCCTATTAAAGCAGGTATGCGCCAAGGTAGTGTACTGGGCCCTGTGTTATACCTGATATACACTAATAGTCATTTTCTTAATATTTAGAATTATTGTATATCATTACATATTGTGTAAATTTTTTACAAAAATATGGCCATTGCTTTAGGAAATAGCGGTCTGCATAATAACATAATTCATTTGATATTACTTTTTTCGAAATGTTGAAATTGCATAAATTAGCACATGTTCTTTTCAATATTCCCTATAAAATTCTTGATTGAATTTAATATACTTATTTGAAATTTATATATTTTTTACGGCATACATTTTATTTTCATAGTATAAAGGAAATGATATAAGTAGATAATTCAACATATTCAAGATATAATTTAAAATTTCATTTTATAAAAAATGTACAACTTGAGATGTTTTTTAAACAAAATATTAATTTCATAAAGGGAAGACAAAAAGCATTTACGAATTTGAATGTTTGATTTTACTAATTTAGTGATAGATACAGTCTCAGTAAAAAATATAATTGATTTTTTACATTTAGTAATAGAATACGCAATTTAAGTTTTTCTGTGTACATAATTCAAAAAATTCAAGATATATTTTGAAATTCTATTTTGGAAAAAATATATAACTTGAGATAAATTGAACAAAAATCTAATTAAACAAAATATTAATTTTATAAAGAGAGAAACAAATCCATTACTTTTTGCTTTCAAAAATATTCCAAATAATTTTTGTATGAATTGCGGATATATTTACATGATAGATAATTCAAAGTTGTATACCAACGACCTTCAACCCAAAAAATGGTCTCCTAAAAAGTAATCAATCAATCAATCAATCAATTATATAGTTTTTCCTTTTATGCCACAGAAATATTTTCAACATTTTTTCTCCCCCATTAAATAATATTCTTAAAATTTATTAGTTACATTTTTTATTATTATTATTATTATCATTATTATTATTATTATTATTATTATTATTATTATTATTTTTAATAGCTTATTTATTACTAACTAAAAAAACATTTCAACAATTTAAAAATCTAAAGGGTATTTGAAATATCCTTGAAATAAAATTTACCATTTTGTAAAACGATTGATTTATTTTATAGATTCTCTCCCTCCTTTAATACATATAAGCAAATTACAAATCGAAAACTAAATTAAAAAAAATATATATATATAAATTTAGTAAAATATTTAGTTGTTAGTTGTTGTACAATTTATAGTTTTATAACATAACTACGAGGTTGATAAAAAAAATTGAAAAAAATTAAAATAAATAATAACTTTTTCACAGGTACATTGGAACCTTAAGACTTTCTGGAACATAAGTCAAATAATTGCTAAATAATAGAAAAATTTTCATGTGATTTTTTTTTTATTTATTTAAATCTTTTCTCAGCCCTCGTAATATTTACTAAAAAATTGACTTTATGGTCAATTCTAAGAGTATTAAACGCTGTTGATTTTACTTTTGACGTTACTACAGCTATTACTCCTATTACTGCTGCCAAAACAATGATAGTAATATTGTAAAGCCAAAAAACTCTTTCATGTGTATCAAAACACTCAAGTATTAGCACTTGTTCTTCTTCAAATGCTCACACACATTCATATAGTAACTTTTAAGCTGCAGAAGAGAAAAAAATTTAAACAAAAGTTGCAAAATAAAAACCTAAAATATTTTTTTTTGCAAAATAAACTCTACTGTACAACATACAAACACTTAAACCGGCAATTGCATATGTAACTACACACATTTATACCAGTAAATACACTAGACCTAATGCATATGCATAAAAGTGTGCGTGTGAATGTGTAGGGAAACAAAACCACAGTAAACTTTGGTTTTAATACCCCAGGTTATAGTTTGTAATACACTACACCAAAAACCGTAACCAACCAACAGACTTAACCGAGCGATCTACTCTCTAACTCTGTTCTCTCAATGCAGTTTACCACATATTCATACATTTATACATACAACAAATGCACATGAAAATAGATAAAAGTATATTTAGATGCAAAAAAAAGACAGAAAAAAAACATAACCATACACAGCAGACCACAAACTTCATAATAATATCGCCTTCAAACAATTCACAAAACATTCATTAAAGACTATCGTTGACGATCAGAATATGAGCTTCTTGAGCTCACCCATCGCTTACTTTGTGACAGCAAATCTTTCGTTCTTGAATGTTCGGTTCGGTCTTTAGTAATTCGTTTTCGATATTAAGAAGTGTTGAACGACTTGTGATTGCGGATCAAAAAAATTAATATGAAGGAAATTAATTAAAAATATCCTCAGTACACCGCACAGTGGGGCAGAATCTAAATTTGTTGGAAATAAATCTGTAAATTCTGATCGGCCGGTTGAATTTTCATGAAATTTGGTGCAGACGTAGCATAGGAGTTTAAAATGTTATGTTTGGAAGGGGGGCACAACAATCCCCCCAGGGGCGGAGCTTAGGGGGCTCAAATTTGGGTACCTCTGACATAAAAAATTCTTAATCGCCTGCAAAATGTTTGTTTCTCGTCCGATTTTAAATATTTTTATATATTGTTGCAGGCCCTGATTAGACTTATAAAAAAACATACTTACATGTTCTATTTATCTCTCATAGTTTTCGAGTTATTTGCGTTTGAATTTTTAGGCACCATAATTTTGCATGTTCTTGGTCCAGTTTTTTTCATATATATCTTTACCTAGTTCAAAAATAAACGATTTTGAATTTGAAAATTGCAAAAAAAGACGACTTTTTGTGTTTTTTTTTTTTTAGCCGAAAAAGTATCTACACTCTTTTTTATCTAAAACAAAATTTTTTAGTAACATATAATAATTTTGCACTTTTCTGAAAGGTAACTTCACAGAGATGACTTTAAAATAAAAAAGAAGCCCAATAACTCAATTGGTCATGGTACATACCCTCCCGAATTCGACCCATTGTATAATAAACTTTTCTTTCTCAGAAATAAAAATTATTACTAATTTATATTTTATGAATTTCAAATAACAGTTACTGCTACTGTATGAAGTCAACAAATGCGATAAACATTGATAACCGGAATCTCCTATTAAAAATATATTAGAACAATTAAGAAAGTTATAATCGGTCAAGTCAAACTATATTATATCCTACACCATTATATGTGCATCAAAATTATATACGTCCTGCGGATATAATTTGTATCGAGCTAGGTGAAATTGTGGACCGATAAATTTCAATAGGCTTGGTTCTTGTATGAAAAAAAATCACGTATTCCAAGTTTAGAAAAATTATCTTCAATATGTGCACAATGTTTAGATAAATATCCAGCCAGATGGATGGACGGACATAAATAAAATTTCATATATTTTTAGTTACTACACAGAAGAAATAATAACTAAAAATTTTCTAAATAAATCATTGTTTCGTTAAAATTTTAATTTTATTAAATTAATTATTTAATTTTAATATTTTATTTTACTGGATTTGAATAAAAATTTAACATTTTGACAATCTTTATAAAAAAAACAAAAGAAATAAATTATTTTTTTATGATTTTAAACTTCTAGAAATAAGTAACATTGATTTTTTCGAGATTTCCAAATAATTAACAATAATCTTCCTCTAAAATGGATCATTCTAACTTTGGTAGTAAAATTCGCATCGATTGGTATATTGAAAGAAAGATCCCTGAGCATTATTCTTGGTTAAAAACGAAATAATATAGATTTACCAAGTTGATGTTATGCTTTTGAAATTTTTCTTGTATGATCGCTCGAATTAAAATTAATGTATGTATGAATGTATGTATGTATGTGAAAGAAGAATAACAAATTTGGCCTCTCGAATATACATCAACTAGTAAAATCGCAGTGACCTCTGTATGAAGCTATTTTCTACACATAATGAATAACTCTTTCAAGTAAGACATAGAAATTCTATTTATTCTTATAATTTTACATAATTTTTTTATAGGAAATTTTCGAAGAAATTTCTACTTATAAGAAAGTTTCGATAAATTTTCCTTTATAGAAAATTATCAATAAATTTTCGATAAATTTTCTTTTCATAGGAAATTTTCGATAAATTTTCTTTTTATAGAAAATTTTCGATAAATTTTCTTTTTATAGGGAATTTTCGATAAATTTTCTTTTTATAGGGAATTTTCGATAAATCGTTTTATAGAAAATTTTTCAATATATCTTTTTATTTTTCACAAAGAAACCAAATTGGACGCAAGTGATCTGCCTCCTATTGATTAAACATTTGATTTCATTTTTAAAATTATGGTTTATTTCAAACTTAACACAAAATATATAAAATAATAGAAAATATACAAAATAATATATTATATTTCAAACATAATAATTCAGGAGTGGTAAAGAATTGAAGCATTTTGTCCAAATTTCAACTTCGGACAGAGGAGTCATAAATATTTTTTCTTTAAATAATATTATTTTTGTTGTTGTTTAAATCTTCATATTTTAGAACAAAATATTTTAGAAAAATTTTTAATCTGGAAGAAAATAAATTATGAACTATGGCACCAGAATGACGTTTGATTCTCTTTGTTTTAGTATTTTACATGCACAAACAAGAAAATATTTTGATTTTTTATTTCAGTAATAAATCCTCGAGAAATTTAAGTAAATAGATAACTTCTGTCACCAAAAAGAAAAATTACATAACTTAAGTTATGTCGTTTTCCGTTTTCTTAACTTTTAGAATTGTTGTATTTCATTACAAATTGCGTAAATTTTTTTACAAAAATCTGCCCATTACTTTAGAAGATAGTGGTCTGCATGACTACATAATTCGTTTGATTTGACTTTTTTTCGATATGTAAAACTTGTATAAATTAACAAATGATTTTATTTTTATAGCATATTGGAAATGGAATAAGTACATAGAAAAAAATTTGGCTCACATTTTTCTGAAAAAAACACTAATTGAATTGAAATTAATTTAATTAAAAATAATATTTGGTTTTAATATTTTATTTTATTGATTGTAAATATTTCGAAACTCAATATAAAAAATCAGAAATAATTTTCTTTACTTTAACATTTTCATTAAAAAATAATAATAAAATTATTAAAATGCTGAAAAATATAGAACTTTTATGTATATGAAATCCAATATTTGCAGACGTCCAGAGGTAAATTGTATTCACTTGGGTAAAGATTTTCTTATTCTAGACAATCTGGAAACCTTTTAAATTTGGATCTGAAAACACGTGAAAATTTATTATATAATGAACGTAATTAGTGTTGTTTTTTATACTCTTGATTTGACTATGTCCATCCATATTCATAGTCGTTTAGTTATCAGTCCATTTGAATCGTATGTATAATAAGCATCTTTTAGATTATTTCATAGAACTTGGTATGTGTAATTACTTTGCTACACCAAACTCTATTCAATTGTTTTACCAAACCAACGATTCCCAAATGGCTGTCCGCGGACCCCTTGATGTCTCTAACAATATTTTAGGATGTCTGCAAAGAATTTTGTTTCATTCGAGATGATAGAGCAACTCGCTCTGAATCAAAATGCCAGATCAAAGCTAGAAACTACCTTATTGTGTTCAAGACTGAGTATAGAACATGAAGGACTGTTTCCTACATTGTCCACTAAAAGGGTTATCTACCCAGAGAAATTTATGTTTGTGAGCAACAAATATGTGGAAACTCCTGCCTTATACCACGATAGGTTGTGGTAAAGGTATATTGTGTCTTAAAGTATACCGTAAATATGTCCTTCCATCTGATTGGCTAACTCATAATCTTAAAGGTATGTTGATGAAATTTGTCACTAAACTGGTTATAATAGGCACATTTTTGATCTGGTTCCCACACATATATCCACTCCGCTTTGGGTTTGAGTATATTAAATATAGCAATGTTTTAATGAAATTCAGTTAAAATAACTTCTATATAATTAAAACTCTTTATAACAAATTATATTAAAATCGGTCTATAGTTGACCACATTATAGTGCATTAATCTCAAAAAATGTTAATATCAGCATAATGTTAGAAGTGCTCCAGTCGTTTCATCCAGATTTATTTATTCGTACTTACAAGTATACGTTTGGTAGATTCAGAATTCATAGCTAAAGGATACATGAAAGAGTCCTATTTTGACTTAAAACATGCCTAATCTACTTAAAGTAAATAATATTCAATAATATTTATTTAAATTTTAATAATACTTTCTTTAGATCGATTTGGACATTGGACGGTTCAAGGGAATAAAGATTTTTTAACATTTAATTAACACTTAAAATATAATATTATTATTCTATGTTCATGAATATATATTTTTCGCAATATTATTAAAAAACTATTAATTGAAAAAAAATATTTCGTTTAAATAAATCTTATTAAACATTTTATTATTTTGAAAATAAATATTGTTTGCAAATCTATTAAAAACCAAATTTTATTTTTATTGTTTCAGAAAAAAAAATTGTAGAAAATTGTAAGAATTTTCAAATATTGAAATTTATAAATAGTAAAAATATTTTAATAAGAATTTACTAATCTGAATGTTTGATTTTACTAATTTAGTGATAGGTCCAGATTTAGTAAAAAATATAATTGGTTTTTTTACATTTAGTAATAGAATACGAAATTTAATTTTTTCCGCGTACATAATTCAAAAAATTCAAGATATATTTTAAAAGTCTATTTTGAAAAAAATGTATAACAAAATATTAATTTTATAAAGGGAAAAACAACTTTTTGCTATGTTTGTCGATTGTCAATATACATATAGTTTTGAAAAATATACCAAATAATTTTCATACGAATTGTGGATATATTTACATAGTAGATAATTCAAAATTGTGTACCCACCACCTTTAATATCAATTTAAAATATAAAAAACGGTCTTCCGAATAATAATAAAAATCAAATTTTTAGTTTTTCCTTTTTGCCACAAATTCTTCGAAGAATTTAGTTTCGCGATTTTATTCAGAAAATTTGAATATTCCGATGTCGTTATTTATAAAATTCTCTAATCTTAAGCAAATATTTACTACCTAGAAATTATCGATAAAAGTTCGATGCTACGTACATTCATATTTCGAAAATTCTTCGTTTTTAGCAAGCATTCGCTAATATAGAAACACAGGTCAGGCGGGTACAGATATATTTCCATTTCAAAAACATAAATACACACATACACATACATACAAACAAAATACATAAAATAAACCCCAATAGTATAATACAGTATAGATATATTTAAACATGCAATCAAACACAGAAATAGAAGAATATACACGCATTAACACACAAATACAAACATCCAAACAAATATACAAACTCAAATATTTGTTAGGATTTGTTTAAGATGGTGTTTGTGTAGGCTGCAATAAAAATAACAACAAAAAATGTTGAATACAAACATCAAGCATAAGAGAAAAGAAGGAAGACTAGAAATATGTATGTAATAATATCAAAATACTAACTTTATATCATTTTCAATTGAAATTTTAAATAACCTATTTGATTTAAAGAAAATAATTAGGTACAATTGGCAAGTTATGAATTAAATATGGATAAAATATTAAAAATTTTTAATTGATTTTGAAGTAATGAAAATAAGTAATTAATAACAAATTTAACAAATGTTTTGAAAGGAAACAGAATTTTCTTTATTACTTTCTCGAAATTGTTAATATTAATTGCACAATGCTAATAAATAATGCAAAGGTGTTGCATATTTTTAGGCTGTAAATATAGATAAGACAAATAATTACAAATTGTTTAAAGGATAAAGAATAGTTTATAAAATTGTTGTTGTTTTAAAAGCAATAATTTTTCGAACATTTTCCATTAATATTTTTATTTAAATTTGTATTAAACAATATTTGAAAGTCATAACATTTTATCGAAGGTTTATAGTTGACATATGAATATGAAAGTTATGCACTTCGGGCAACTTTGCGTCTATAAATACATATACATATATTTGTATTCGTTTCTTTGCTAATTTTTAAAATATCTGATCCAGGATACTTAGTATGTCGAACTTTATCCTAAATATGTTCCTTTTATCAAAAAAAATTTTAAAAGTGGTACTTTTTTCTAAAAGAGATATACATACTTTCATAGAAATAAAAGCAACATTTTGCTTGGGAAACAATACCTTTTTTATATACTTTGAACAAAAAAGTGTGTATAAAAAATAAATTTGGTACTTTTTTGAAAAATTACAGATTAATTGCAAACAATTATTATACTTAAAAATATCGCACTTCGTTTAAAAACTTTACTTGCTTGAAAAATAGCATTCTTTTGCAAAATTGATTGTGTATTTTTTTTTTTTTTTTTCTTTAGAAATTTAATTTTTGAAGCATCACTTTATTAAATATCCTTTTATTAAATATAATATTTTATTTTTATATAAAAGATGAGGGAGCTTTTAAGAAAGCTTTTTTGAGAACTTTTTTAATTTAAAAATATTTCATACTTCTAAATATGTTAAAAAAAATCAAAAATTTTAAATGGCATATTTAACAAAAAATTCATTTAAAAAATGCAATTGCATAAAAACACATGTTTCTTAAATCTTTCTTATTTTAAAAATGTTTGTATTAAAGCCGACATAAGCAAAATTCAAACGTAGTTTAAATCATTAAAATTCACAATGGCTTCCCATAGATATTGATATTTAAAGTTACATACTTTTGGCAATTTTTGGGTTTTTGAGAAAGTGAAAAAGAGAAATAAAATCGCGAGTTTTCGCATCGATAAATAGTTTAATGGAGTTTGCTTATACACATTTTTATGGAAAAAAGTGCTCTCTTTTGGACGTTCTTTCATGGAATTGTCATTGTACTTTTTTACAAATTGTTGTTTTTTAAAATAATTTTAAAATTAAGATGCTAATAATATGAATCCTTTACACACAAAAAGTAGAGTTAATTAAGTGATTTCTTAAAGATAAAAATTATTACTATTACTTTTTTAATTGTACTAATTATTCATTTTTAATATTTTTTACTAAAAATAAAACAAATTACATGCTTTAAATTATTTTAAATTATTTTTCTTATTGCATTAATTAATAAAGTAACCAAATATAAATAAAAAATAAATGATGATTTGTCAAATAGAATATATAATTTTTAAATAGTTTGAGCTTCAATTAATAAAATAATTTAATATGAATTTTCGTAATTTAAATATTATTTAAATTTTCTTGTGTAGAATTTAAATTTTATATATTACAAAATTTCATTTTTAAGCAACTTATTTAATTATAACAACAATTAAACTCTTTTCGAAATTCTGATTAATAATTTAATTAAAAATTTGTTTAATAATTTTTATTTAATTTTAATTTTTAATTTTTCTGTATAGTAAATTTTTAAAATTTATTTTAATTTTAAATTTTAAAATTTGAATTATTAATAATTTTTATTACTTCCCTTTAGCTACAAACTAAAGCTCTATTTCCCAAAAAACAAACATCTCATTTATAAATACATATCCTATTTTTTCTCAAAATATTTTATTATAAAATTAGAAAATTTATTGACAAGTTTTCATTAAAAGAAAATATATCGACAATTTCTGACAAGAAAATGTATCCAAAATTTCGTATAAAAAAATAAAGTAACAAAATTTTCTATTAAAGACAAATTTATAGAAGTTTTCAATAAATAAAATATCAAATTTCCCAGAAACGAGAACTTCTATAAAACGAAAATATATCAAAAACTCTATGAAACGAAAATGTATCTAAAGTTATATATAAAAAGAAAATTTATACAAAAAAATTTCTACAAAAATAAAATATCGAAAATTTCATATAAGTAAAACGAAAATCTATTGAAAACTTGGTATAAAAAAATATATGGAAAGTTTTCTATAAAAAAATCAATCAAAATCTATCTCTAAATAGAAAGTTTACAACAAATTTCCTCTAAAAAGAACATTTTACGAAAATTCCCTATAAAAATTAAATTGATCGAAAATTACCTATAAAAAGAATATCTATTGAAAATGCAAAATTATCAATAATTTCCTATAAAAAGAGAATTTATCGATAATTGTCTTAAAAACTAGACTAATATTTATCACAAATTTTTTTATAGACTGAAAATTTATTTATTTATTTATTACGTTTTGCTGAAAAACTGAAAATTTATCGAAATGGTATAAATTTTATTTTTAATTATATTAAATAGACTAATAAAAAATATTACATATTTTACGAAAATCCACAATTCCTAATAAAAAAAAAAATAATCCCACTTTGCTGATAAAATCTCTCCGAAATTTTAAGATTAAACCGTTGCACCGATTTTTGAGGCAATAAATCACAGATCTTCAAAATTTTGTACAGATGAATATGATGGATACTTTAGTCTTCGGTAAATATTTAAATTCAATCCGTCCTAACCACGCCCACTTTCAGCAGTTATATTGTCTCCCATGTTTAAGGTCACCGGAAATGAAAATAATTTCATATTTCTTTATTTATTTATGTTGCTTACCAAAATTTTAGGAAAAAACTTAGTTAATTAACCCACTGCCACATTAACTTTCAGTGACAGGAAAAGAAAGCTTAGTAGTGGGTGGGTTAATAGTAAAAAACGGCCTTTGGATAAAACACCATTCGGGTAGAAAAAAACATTTATTTACTAATCAAATTAATAAAAATAAAGTCAAATTAATAAAAATAAAGTCAACATTCAATCATAAAATTAACTAGTCTTTTTTTTTTTTTGCTAGTCTTAAGCTCAGCTTAGAAATTAATTTATATACTTTATGTAAAAGTAAGTATTTTATAATAAACTCTTACGCCATAATTGTCAAACGTTTCATTAACTTCTAACTCTATACAAAATTATTGTTGCTGTATGGTTAACCAAGCTCTGCAGAGGAACTTACACTGATGATTCCGTAACCGATAGTCCTTCAGGTCAGCACTAAAGTTTGGACTCTTGGATATTTTGGTAATGTGGATAATTATCACATTTTCTTGACTTGCTCATTTCCCTAATGTCTATTAAATTATTTTCTATTAAAAATAGTAATTCTTCTTCAGGGGAAAGTAGCAATGGTTTTTTGTCATTAGAGGTTAAAAGTTGTCTCATTTTAGTAGCCCTAAATGGAGATGAATTTGCTTTCTTTAAAACAAAATTCAAATCATTGAAGCAGCATGAACCAATAACTTGGTATCGTGCCCCTGTATGGACGATATTTCGGAAGCAAGTTTTCGTCTTTGGGGCGCACTTCCCTCGCTATATCCAACATGAGGACGACCTCTTTTGTTTGCAACATCACTTTCAGATATTTTAAATTCAGTCACATTCGATAACCATAAACTTTCTTTTTTTTTCAAATGTCTTCGCACATCTTTTGTTCTTGTTCCACTTTTGATTAGCATTTTCACATAAATTGTTAATTTTCTTTTTAATTATTGCCATACATTTGCCATCCACACTTCTGTTAAATTTCATAAAAATCCAGTTAACTAAAGCTTTAGCATTTTGATTATTTTCAAACTAAAATTTAATTTTTTTATTTTTACGCAATCTAAAAAGGCGAATATAAATATTTTAGAGCAGTTGGCTGCAATTGGTTCTACAAACGCATGAAAGTACATATAACTGCCTTTCTCCACATATATATTGTTCAAACAATACGTCCAAATACTCGTAAACAAAATACTACTTCAATAATCACATGGTCGAAAACCAAAACTATACAAAAAATCTTATAACAACAAATTATTTACTAGAACAACATTTTTATGAAATGTATTAATAATATATTTTTAAGTACCTGAATTAATATTTTCCTTGTTAGAAAAACTGTGTAATATTATAAATATTACACAATTGTTTATTATAAATAAACAATTGTTTAAATGTAAGGCACTATTATGGACTGATTTTTAATAGCAAAATTCTCGGAACTAACATACGAACTGACGGACGTACGGATGGATAGACGGACATAGTTATTTTGAGTTCTCTACCTATAAGAATCTATAATAGAGAATTTTTTGGTTCTAAGACGAATGTAGTAGAAATGTTAAATGGAATTAAAAAAAAATAATTTTAAAAGTTTGCCACTTGAATATCGTTGAAAAAAAATATTTCAAAATATCATATTTCTTTCACGTTCATTTTGAAATTTTGGTTAAGGCTTTACATAATATATATCTCACATTTTTATTTAACATCTTTCTTGCTTAGATACTAAAGTAACATCTAATCACAGAAGTTTACAAATATGAGTTAACTTTTAAAGCTGAGCAATATCTGACGTTCGTTTCTAAAAAATGGTTCTAGATTTCGAGTTCTCGCATATTGGCCGTAATGTGCTGCCGTTTATTTCAATCATTTTCTAAATGTAGGATTTTGTTCCAGATTGTGTAAAAATACAGAAAGAGTTTATGCTCTTAGGGTCGGTATTACTGTTTTTGGTTATTATAAGTACAAATTAAGCCACCACCTGATAATAGGAACTTATCGAACAATGAAAGTGATTATTTTAGTGATGAATTTGTTATTGTTATTTTTGAATGAAAACGAAATTTCTTTCAAAGATAATTTTAAATATTGTGGTGTAAATTTTAACAAACTTGTAAAGTTTAATGAACATATTTTATATAACTTAGAGAGAGCTAATAGAGTAAAAGGAATATTTTCTAATTTACTTAATAATAAATTTTTGTCAAAAAAAAAACCAAATTACTTATTTGTATAGAACAAATATTCGTCCAATTTTACTTTATACTTTTCCAATCTGGTTTAATATATCCCCATCATTTATGAAAAAATGGAAATATTTAAAGAACATCCCAGTAAAAACTTTTCTTTCCCGGTAAGCTAGCAGGTATAATTGGAAACAAAAATAAACTACTTATTTTTTGCTGAATATCTAGTTATTTTTGGTCGAGTTGTCCACAAAATCATGTAGTTATTTTTAGACTCTAGGGGTACACAAAAGTATGTACCTCAACGAAAAAAAAAAAAATAAAACAATTTTGCCCTCAGTGAGATTTAAACTTGAACCATTCGTAAGACTAAGGTCTTACTCAGTACACCACTTCGAACTTAATTTTCTAAGTCACAAAACTTTTTTTTAGTATAAAATATCTTTTTAGACATTTTCTTAAAAAAAAAAACTAACAGAATAGGGTTGAATCAAGAACCTTCTTGTTGTTAATCCAGCGTTCTAGCCAATTGACTGCAATATTACTATGCTACTGTACTATAGAGTTATTTATGTAGAGGAGGCAAATAATAATGACGCCTCATTACCAAGAAACTACTTTAATAAGTAGTTGCCATTACCGAGAACCAAAAATTTTTTGCTGGGATATTTTTAAAAAATGTATAGAAAAGAAACTATAAACCACGACTCAAAAGATTTTTGAATCGCTTTATTTATAATGAAGCGCTAGTTTTACTTCCTTCCAAATATACACTTAATTTAATGGAAAAAATTTGTTGATAAATTAAATCAATTTGAAGGTAATATAATGCAAGACATTTTATCTAGTGAATCTGAATTAAGTTGGTCAAATACAAATTATCTTTCTGCTATAGACATTTTACAGGAACAACTTGGAAGGGTTCCTGCATAAAATTTTTATTACAAAACTACTCCCGGCATTCACAGGGGGTAAAATAAAATTTACAATGCCTGTAAATTTTAGTTATAAGAATTAGTTATAAGATTTAGTTTTAATAGTTATAGCAAGTGTCAGGAGCAAACATTGCAGATTCTTTGAATGATTACAAATCTTTTATGTAATTTATCTTCCGTTTTCTTTATTTTTAAGCTAAGTGCATTTACATAATTTTATTGTAATTAAAATAATACTATATAATTTTAAGGTTCCTAAAAAAAAAGAAAAGATATTTACATACATATCCTATATAATGAAATTTTGAATGCTCAATAAATTTTAATTAATTAGTTAATTAATAAATTAATTAATTAAGTTAAGTAGTTGTGAAAAGTATAAAATATGTAAGTTTTTCGACCGAAAATAAATTTATATTATACTTTTAAATGCCGGACTTTGTTTTCATTAACTTATTCATATTTTTAGAAATGAAGTCCATTAAAAACGAAATTAATTAAAATCACAAGCGTTACTTTTGCCCGGTTGTATATAATAATAACAATTCCAAAACATTTTTTTTTTTTTTTTGAATTTTGAATAACATTTGGAATTTCAACAAAACATGAAAATACAATATGAAACTATGAAGCTTTATATTGATCAGTGATTTCAATTTCAAGCTTTTCAAAATTAGCTTTAACTTTTTAAACAGAAAATATTTTTGTGACTTTTTCTTTTATTATTATTTTGCTACATATTCATTTTCATTTGCTTTTACCTTTTTCATCTGGTTTCTATTTATTTTAATATTAAATTGAATTTTATAAATTAATATTTTCTTTACATAAAAATAAAATAGAATTTACTAAAATGCCTATTATAAAAATGTACTTAAGTGTCCTTGTAACTTCTTATACATTTACCAATAAGCAATTTTACATATAATGGTTTGTTTTAAATAAAAATTAAAATTTTATAATAAAGTTTTAATATAATATTTTTATACCCTACACCATTACCATAGGTGATTGGGGTATTATTCATTTGTGCTGATGTTTGTAGCGCATAGTTAAAATTATCCAACACTCACGTTTAAGTAAACCAATCGACTCAGAATCACTTTTTAAATCGATCTAGTGATGTCCTTCCGTCTGTCCATGTTAACCTTATGCACAAAATTCGGGTCGCAATTTTAAAGATAATTCAATGAAATTTGACATGTGGAACATTTATGATACAAGGACGAAGCCTATTGAAATTGGTTGTGATCGGTTCATTATTTCACCCAGCCCCCACATAAATGAATAGAGTTTAAACAGTAAAAAATGTCTTAGAAATAAGAATATTTTAATGAAATTCAGTGCAAAGAAGTTTTGTATAAGTGTTAATAATTTTACTAAATTTTATGAAGTTCGGTCCACAATTAAACCATAGCTCCCATATAAACCCCTCTTCCAAAAATCACTTTAACGTGCATAAATCCCATATGAATTTTAGTATCAAGTTAATATTCGACACAAATAAGTTTTATATAAGTAAAAACCACATTGTGAGAATCGGTCCATAATTTACCATAGCTCCCATATAAACCCACTTCCTGGAATCGCCCTAAAGTACGTAAAGTCATCTAAATGTTAGTATCAACGCATTATTCTGCATTGGTATATTTTATTTTACATTTAGTAAAATTGGCCACAATTGCAATATAAGTCCCCTTCCCGAATTCTTATGATCGTACATAATGGTGTAGGGTATCATAATATCAGTCCTGACCAACTACATCTTTCTTTCTCATTTTAGTTTAACAATTTATTTAATTTAAAATTAATAAATTTTCCATTCGTTTAAAAATGTAGTGTGAAAAAAATACCTTAATAAGTTTCCAACCTAGATCTGTCAGTATATAGAGGTCACATACACACATACACTTGACCCCTTGTCAATGACCCGTTGTATTTGACACATTATATTTTGACCAGTCAATGTTTATGACAGCACTCAACACAATGCCAAACTCAGACCGCCTTTATCAATCATTAAATTTTATTTTGAAAAGGAAAGTGAGAGAAATTATTACCAGTTGTATTTATTTATGCTTGACACATACAAAGCAAAAAAATTAAAGATAGAGTGTTATATATTTTTCTACAACAATTGAAATAATATTATTCCGACAGCTTATAAAGTATAAAATATTAATATATAATATAATAAAATGAATAATAAAGTTCAAAAAAATTGACTTTATAACTAAAAACAAGCGCAAAAAATGCCTTTTTGCCGAAAACCGCAAATTTCAAATCGCAGGTATGGCTTAATTCTTTTTCAATTATATTTCCTGTAGTGCTGTCTATAAACCTTCATAGTTTTATATGAACTCTTTTGAAATTTGTTTAACAAAATTTTTAAAAGTTTAAAATTGGAGTTTTGAAACAGTCTTAAAAAAAATCAAAATGTTTAACCAAACATGAAGAGGAGTTTGAATTATCCTGTTTCAAATTTAATTAAAAATAGCATTTCATTCAAGCAATTCTTAAAAAATTAAAAACTTGTTTGCACACTCCTTACATGAGTGGTCTGAGAAAAGCGCAATAACCGAAAAAATTTTTTAAACGAATTTTCCCTTTTGTATCTTGTTCGATAGATAATTATGCGTAGATTATGACTTTTTTAACATTTGTTAGAAAGCGAAGTATAAAACTATAACAAAGAAATATTTTTCGAATATAAACGCACCATACACAGTTCAGATCCAGTGCGAAACGGGTTAACGATTTCTCTAATATTTCACACAATATAATTTTACAACCGAATAAACGATTTGGTGCAGTTTAATATATATATATATATATATATATATATATATATATATATATATATATATATATATACACTTTATTTATAAATTTCTTCAAAAATCATATTTAAAAAAAAAAATAAAAATTATTTATATATACATGACTATAAAGTACATAGAAACAATATAAGTATTTTGTTAGTATTACTTTTTTATGTATAAATTTCCATTGACATTTTGGGATATAACAAAGTGTAAAACAGATTTGCTAAATCACATAACAATCACTATTCACATCCGGACTACTTATATATTTTAGCTTTTCTCTTTTAACAATGCGACTTATATGAAAGGGTGTTTTAACAATCGAAGTTATTTAATAATTTAGTGATTTATTCCAGAACCTTTTAGATAGTTGTATCCTAATATACTTCGAAAAAAACAATTCCCTTAACCAACAAATTCACATAAATTTCGATTTGAAATTTTCATTAACATTTCCTTTGACTTCACTCTTTAACCAATTGGAAGTTTTTTAGTTATACTTACTTTGTGACGTTAAAGTCACTTATAGTTTGGTATATTTTATATATAATAAAGTTAGTCAGTCATATAGTAGTCACTCATTCATTCAAATGTTAAACTTGTCATCAGGTTATTTATATAAAACAACAACAATAATAACAAGAGCTACAACCAACAATGACAAATATAACCCTAACTACTGCAACAAAAATAACAATAACAAAATGCCATCAAGTGGTACAAATAGTATATCAGAGTTAGTATATCACACATGCTCGTACCTTTTGCTCTCTCCTCTTACATTCATATTCACATAACGGAAACGGAAATAAAATAACTGCCGGGCTAAATAGTTACGTGACTAGAAAATAACACAGATTTATTATTATTTTTCATTTTCATTTCTTTATATAACTTCTTTAGTGTCTTTTTCTGTTATAGTATGTGCAACCTATATTTTTGGTATATTTATTTTATTTACTTTTTTATATTTTCATATATTTGTGTTAGCAATTTTGTTTGTTGATATTATTTTTATGCCACTTTAAATAGAAAACAAGTGGTGGAAACTAGTCATCCCTACTCGAAATAATTAACGAAAGTAATTTTAAAAGTATTTTGAAGATATTGTCAAGACTATTCTTAACTATAGTCTAGTCGATAGTCTTGACTATAGTCTAGTCGATAGTCTTGACTATAGTCTAGTCGATAGTCTTGACTATAGTCTAGTCGATAGTCTTGACTATAGTCTAGTCGATAGTCTTGACTATAGTCTAGTCGATAGTCTTGACTATAGTCTAGTCGATAGTCTTGACTATAGTCTAGTCGATAGTCTTGACTATAGTCCAGTCGATAGTCTTGACTATAGTCTAGTCGATAGTCTTGACTATAGTCTAGTCGATAGTCTTGACTATAGTCTAGTCGATAGTCTTGACTATAGTCTAGTCGATAGTCTTGACTATAGTCTAGTCTATAGTCTTGACTATAGTCTAGTCTATAGTCTTGACTATAGTCTAGTCTATAGTCTTGACTATAGTCTAGTCTATAGTCTTGACTATAGTCTAGTCTATAGTCTTGACTATAGTCTAGTCTATAGTCTTGACTATAGTCTAGTCTATAGTCTTGACTATAGTCTAGTCTATAGTCTTGACTATAGTCTAGTCGATAGTCTTGACTATAGTCTAGTCGATAGTCTTGACTATAGTCTAGTCGATAGTCTTGACTATAGTCTAGTCGATAGTCTTGACTATAGTCTAGTCGATAGTCTTGACTATAGTCTAGTCGATAGTCTTGACTATAGTCTAGTCGATAGTCTTGACTATAGTCTAGTCGATAGTCTTGACTATAGTCTAGTCGATAGTCTTGACTATAGTCTAGTCGATAGTCTTGACTATAGTCTAGTCGATAGTCTTGACTATAGTCTAGTCGATAGTCTTGACTATAGTCTAGTCGATAGTCTTGACTATAGTCTAGTCGATAGTCTTGACTATAGTCTAGTCGATAGTCTTGACTATAGTCTAGTCGATAGTCTTGACTATAGTCTAGTCGATAGTCTTGACTATAGTCTAGTCGATAGTCTTGACTATAGTCTAGTCGATAGTCTTGACTATAGTCTAGTCGATAGTCTTGACTATAGTCTAGTCGATAGTCTTGACTATAGTCTAGTCTATAGTCTTGACTATAGTCTAGTCTATAGTCTTGACTATAGTCTAGTCGATAGTCTTGACTATAGTCTAGTCTATAGTCTTGACTATAGTCTAGTCGATAGTCTTGACTATAGTCTAGTCTATAGTCTTGACTATAGTCTAGTCGATAGTCTTGACTATAGTCTAGTCTATAGTCTTGACTATAGTCTAGTCTATAGTCTTACCAGTCGATAGTCTTGACTATAGTCTAGTCTATAGTCTTGACTATAGTCTAGTCGATAGTCTTGACTATAGTCTAGTCGATAGTCTTGACTATAGTCTAGTCTATAGTCTTGACTATAGTCTAGTCGATAGTCTTGACTATAGTCTAGTCTATAGTCTTGACTATAGTCTAGTCGATAGTCTTGACTATAGTCTAGTCTATAGTCTTGACTATAGTCTAGTCTATAGTCTTGACTATAGTCTAGTCTTTTTTTTTTCTATTAGGCAGGTGGAAATCTTTCATATGATACCCGATGCCACTTGAGGCCCAACGGGTTATGTCGGATTCCTACCGACTAAAACCACCTCCTTCGTCATTCAGCAACCCTGCGGAACTGTCTACAAAGATATTGCATCGCAGGGCAGGAGAGCCTTATCTAGGCTACTTCTGGTGTCTGGGATTTCCTCAGATTCTCTTCCGTTCCAAGTTTATCATGAATACTTTTAATCATTGAGGATATTGCATCCCAATTTTCCTTCCTATTTAGGATAATGTCAACAATATTTTGCGGATTAAGTTGGCATCCAAGGACTTCTTCAGTTTTCTGTCGATCGTGGCGAAAGCGTGCGCAGTAGAACACGACGTGTTCTGGGTCTTCCTCTTGGTTTGGACAGTTAGGGCAATATGGGGAGTTATCCAACCCGAATCTGTACAGGTAACTTCGGTATCCTCCGTGGCCTGAGAGAAACTGCGTTAAGTGGTAATTAACTTCTCCATGTCGTCTGTTTAGCCATACATCTATTTTTGGGATTAGTTTAAAGGTCCACCTTCCTTTGCGGCTGTCTTCCCATCTGCTCTGCCATTGCCTTATAGAAGCTTCTCTTTCAATTTTACGTACACGAGTGTCCAGTTGATTTGGGTCTCTTCTGTTTTCATCCAAGGGTTTGGCTTCGTCAGCCAAGATATCTATAGGAATCATTCCCGCTATGACGTGGGCCGCTTCGTCGGATGTTGTTCGAAAAGAGCAGCATACTCGTAGGACCGATAACCTGTATACAGATTTTAGCTTCTTCGCTGCGGTCTTTACTTTCAGAGCTACTGACCATATGGGAGCAGCGTAAAGTATAACTGAGCTGACCACCGTCGATATTATCTTCCTTTTGGATTGCCTTGGTCCTCCTACATTCGGCATCATTCTTTCAAGAGCGGCTCTAATATTTACTGCCTTGTTAGTAGTATATTCTATATGTGTCCTAAAGTTAAGTCTGGCATCTATGAGAACTCCCAAATATTTGAGATGGGATTTTGATGTCACCTGGTGTTCTCCAACCGTTATTCTCATGGTCTCTTTTTTACGCCTGCTTGTAACTAATACAATCTCCGTTTTATGTTCGGCAAGTTCCAACCCCACACTTTTCATCCAGTTTCTAATAGTCCATACTACTTCATTCGAGATTAGCTCCACTTCGTCCATATATCTTGCTGAAACCGTAACTGCTATGTCATCTGCAAAACCTATAATGTTCGCCTCTTCCGCAATGTTAAGCTCTAGAACATCGTTGTACATTATATTCCACAATAGTGGACCAAGCACAGAGCCTTGTGGAACTCCTGCAGTGACATTGTATGTTACGACTCCTTCGTCGGTTTGGTAACAGAGCTTTCTGTCTGTGAAATAGCTTACTATCAATCTTATTAAATACGCCGGTATGCCGATTCCGTTTAGCTTTTGAATTATTATTCCCCAGTTCGCAGAGTTAAACGCGTTCTTTACATCAAGCGTTATGATAGCACAGTACTTCCTACTTGCTCCCTTGCCTTCTATCGCCATTCGTGCTGTATCTACTACCATACGGATTGCATCGATGGTCGATCTAGCTTTTCGAAACCCAAATTGGTGGTTCGACAGACCATTTCTTTCCTCTACAATGGGTAGCAATCGATTTTGTATGATTTTCTCCAGAATTTTCCCTTGTGTGTCGAGTAGACATATTGGTCTATAGGCAGAGGGATCGCCTTGTGGTTTATTAGGCTTAGGAATTAGCACCAAATTTTGTTTTTTCCAACAGTTTGGAAACACTCCTTCCTTTAGACATTCATTAAATACATCCACGAACGGTTTCGTTGCTGTTCTAACTGCCAACTTAAGCGCATTGTTTGGAATTCCATCAGGTCCTGGAGCTTTGTTGTCTCCGATTTTCTTTGCTATCTGAAGCAGCTCCTCTTCTGTCACCAACGGTATGGATTCTATTGGGTTCATTCTTGTCGCCGTACTTATATTGCGTCTATGTTCCGGGAACAGAGTTCTGATTATCTTCCCTAGTAAAATGGGACAACTTGGCTGTGGGGACTTTCTGCCCTTAAGGCGCGAGGTTACCACCCTGTATGCCTTTCCCCAAGGATCATTATCTGCCTCTAAGCATATATTTCTGAAGCTATTTTTCTTGCTTCTTGAAATAGCATGTTGAAACTCTCGCCTTGCGGTTCGAAATTCGCGACACGCTTCTTCGAACTCTGGTCGTCCCATAAGACGTTTGGTTCGTCTTCTAGCTCTTATGCACAGCGCGCGGAGGTTATTGATTTCCGAGTTCCACCAGTAATTTGGGGGACAGTTCCTCGTCATTCTTCGTTTTGGCATAGCGACGTCACATGCGCTTTTGATTCTTGATTCCATTTGTTTCACTTTCTCCAGTGCTGTACCATTCAGCTCAAAGTTGTTTCCAAATTCCTGGGTAAATACTTCTTCGTTAAGTCTTTTAGAGGCCCAACCAATATATTCCGGTGCATCCCCTTCACGAGAAGGATGTCTACTACGCAAGCTATGGACTGAAAATATAATAGCTTGATGGTCACTGTGAGTGTATTGTTCGCTGACTCTCCAATTCATATCCCTTGCCAAGGAACTACTCATGAATGTTAGATCCACGACAGAGCTTCTTCCTCCAGTAGAGAATGTTGGTGTATTTCCACTATTTGCTAGCACTAGGTTATGCCTAGAAATCGCTTCGAGTAAAATACGTCCTCTGGTATTTGTTTTTCGGCTACCCCAATCAACAGCCCATGCATTAAAGTCTCCTGCTATAATTTTTGGATTATGATTATAGTCTATAGTCTTGACTATAGTCTAGTCTATAGTCTTGACTATAGTCTAGTCTATAGTCTTGACTATAGTCTAGTCTATAGTCTTGACTATAGTCTAGTCTATAGTCTTGACTATAGTCTAGTCTATAGTCTTGACTATAGTCTAGTCTATAGTCTTGACTATAGTCTAGTCTATAGTCTTGACTATAGTCTAGTCTATAGTCTTGACTATAGTCTAGTCTATAGTCTTGACTATAGTCTAGTCTATAGTCTTGACTATAGTCTAGTCTATAGTCTTGACTATAGTCTAGTCTATAGTCTTGACTATAGTCTAGTCTATAGTCTTGACTATAGTCTAGTCTATAGTCTTGACTATAGTCTAGTCTATAGTCTAGACTATAGTCTAGTCTATAGTCTTGACTATAGTCTAGTCTATAGTCTTGACTATAGTCTAGTCTATAGTCTTGACTATAGTCTAGTCTATAGTCTTGACTATAGTCTAGTCTATAGTCTTGACTATAGTCTAGTCTATAGTCTTGACTATAGTCTAGTCTATAGTCTTGACTATAGTCTAGTCTATAGTCTTGACTATAGTCTAGTCTATAGTCTTGACTATAGTCTAGTCTATAGTCTTGACTATAGTCTAGTCTATAGTCTTGACTATAGTCTAGTCTATAGTCTTGACTATAGTCTAGTCTATAGTCTTGACTATAGTCTAGTCTATAGTCTTGACTATAGTCTAGTCGATAGTCTTGACTATAGTCTAGTCGATAGTCTTGACTATAGTCTAGTCTATAGTCTTGACTATAGTCTAGTCTATAGTCTTGACTATAGTCTAGTCTATAGTCTTGACTATAGTCTAGTCTATAGTCTTGACTATAGTCTAGTCTATAGTCTTGACTATAGTCTAGTCTATAGTCTTGACTATAGTCTAGTCTATAGTCTTGACTATAGTCTAGTCTATAGTCTTGACTATAGTCTAGTCTATAGTCTTGACTATAGTCTAGTCTATAGTCTTGACTATAGTCTAGTCTATAGTCTAGTCTATAGTCTTGACTATAGTCTAGTCTATAGTCTTGACTATAGTCTAGTCGATAGTCTTGACTATAGTCTAGTCGATAGTCTTGACTATAGTCTAGTCGATAGTCTTGACTATAGTCTAGTCGATAGTCTTGACTATAGTCTAGTCTATAGTCTTGACTATAGTCTAGTCGATAGTCTTGACTATAGTCTAGTCTATAGTCTTGACTATAGTCTAGTCTATAGTCTTGACTATAGTCTAGTCGATAGTCTTGACTATAGTCTATTCTATAGTCTTGACTATAGTCTAGTCTATAGTCTTGACTATAGTCTAGTCTATAGTCTTGACTATAGTCTAGTCTATAGTCTTGACTATAGTCTAGTCTATACTCTTGACTATAGTCTAGTCTATAGTCTTGACTATAGTCTAGTCTATAGTCTTGACTATAGTCTAGTCTATAGTCTTGACTATAGTCTAGTCGATAGTCTTGACTATAGTCTAGTCTATAGTCTTGACTATAGTCTAGTCTATAGTCTTGACTATAGTCTAGTCTATAGTCTTGACTATAGTCTAGTCTATAGTCTTGACTATAGTCTAGTCTATAGTCTTAACTATAGTATAGTCGATAGTCTTGACTATAGTCTAGTCTATAGTCTTAACTATAGTATAGTCGATAGTCTTGACTATAGTCTAGTCTATAGTCTTAACTATAGTCTAGTCTATAGTCTTGAATATAGTCTAGTCTATAGTCTTGACTATAGTCTAGTCTATAGTCTTGACTATAGTCTAGTCTATAGTCTTGACTATAGTCCTGTCTATAGTCTTGACTATAGTCTAGTCGATAGTCTTAACTATAGTCTAGTCTATAGTCTTGACTATAGTCTAGTCTATAGTCTTGACTATAGTCTAGTCGATAGTCTTAACTATAGTCTAGTCTATAGTCTTGACTATAGTCTAGTCTATAGTCTTGACTATAGTCTAGTCTATAGTCTTGACTATAGTCTAGTAGATAGTCTTGACTATAGTCTAGTCGATAGTCTTGACTATAGTCCAGTCGATAGTCTTGACTATAGTCTAGTCGATAGTCTTGACTATAGTCTAGTCGATAGTCTTGACTATAGTCTAGTCTATAGTCTTGACTATAGTATAGTCGATAGTCTTGACTATAGTCTAGTCTATAGTCTTAACTATAGTCTAGTCTATAGTCTTGACTATAGTCTAGTCTATAGTCTTGACTATAGTCTAGTCTATAGTCTTGACTATAGTCTAGTCTATAGTCTTGACTATAGTCTAGTCTATAGTCTTGACTATAGTCTAGTCGATAGTCTTGACTATAGTCCAGTCGATAGTCTTGACTATAGTCCAGTCGATAGTCTTGACTATAGTCTAGTCGATAGTCTTGACTATAGTCTAGTCGATAGTCTTGACTATAGTCTAGTCGATAGTCTTGACTATAGTCTAGTCGATAGTCTTGACTATAGTCTAGTCGATAGTCTTGACTATAGTCTAGTCGATAGTCTTGACTATAGTCTAGTCGATAGTCTTGACTATAGTCTAGTCGATAGTCTTGACTATAGTCTAGTCGATAGTCTTGACTATAGTCTAGTCGATAGTCTTGACTATAGTCTAGTCGATAGTCTTGACTATAGTCTAGTCGATAGTCTTGACTATAGTCTAGTCTATAGTCTTGACTATAGTCTAGTCTATAGTCTTGACTATAGTCTAGTCTGTAGTCTTGACTATAGTCTATTCTATAGTCTTGACTATAGTCTAGTCTATAGTCTTGACTATAGTCTAGTCTATAGTCTTGACTATAGTCTAGTCTATAGTCTTGACTATAGTCTAGTCTATGGTCTTGGCTATAGTCTAGTTTATAGTCTTAACTATAGTCTAGTTTATAGTCTTGACTATAGTCTAGTCTATAGTCTTGAATATAATCTGATTAATAATATTTAGCAGATTAGTTTGTCGTTATACCCAATATTGTAACTTCTTTTTATTTCTTCAAAAACTTCTCTTCCCACTCTCGTCAATGCATATAAACACAAACAAATTCCCCTAACACATTTATATAACACTTTTATATTTTTATATATTAAGTCTTCTTTTATCATTTTTTTCCCAGTTACGGAACAAAAATAGACCCAGACTATAAAAGAAATTAAAAAAATAAAAAGAAAAATTCAACCGAAAAAACTTTAGCAGACAAATAAATGAGGCAACAACTACAATAATAACAACAAAAAACAAATTGTGTTAGACCGTACCAAAATAGCATTGCCTCCATCACTATGATACCTATTTAAATGATCATCAGCATTACTATGATGATTAGAAAATGTAGATGATTTTTGGTTTACAGCTTTAGTAGTATGTACGATTAAGTTTGTAAGTGTATTTGTTCCATGTTACTGTGAGTGTTTTATGTCTTATTATTATTTATAACCAACCAGGCAGCCAGTTTTGCAGAAGCTTAGTTTAGATAAGAGGTGTTCAAAAGCGTATATTTACTTTGTAATGTGTGCTTAAATAATTCGTAATCACATAGACAAACAGGATTAAAAGGGACAACATTTTGTGTAACTTTTTGCCCATATATAACTTAATAAGTATAGATTGTATAGATAGATAATAGAGCAGAGTAACTGCTGAAAGAAGGCACAGGCAGTTGATTTTTAACATATTTGTTGTATAAAGGAAAGTGTTGAAATTTGAATTATAGCCTTAATGTGGATTTTAAAGAGGAGTTTATAGGAAGGTATTTCAATAAAATTTCAAGGAGATATAAGTTAAAGAGTATTGTGTTATTTTATTGAATATAATGTAAGATTTATTGAATAAAAATTTAACTTTAATATTTTGAAAATAATAATAATAATAATAATAATAATGATTTAAAACATAATTTAAGTTTAATCACAAATACTTTTCTTTTAAACATTTTTCAATAAACATTTTTAATTATGCCAAATGTATTTTAAAAGTAAAATTCTCAATATGTATTTGTATATGATATTTTAAAGTTTTACTCTTATCTTTTTATGTATTTTATAAAGATCTCATAAGTATATCAAAATTGATCATTATATTGTGACGAATATTAGTTTTATAAGTTTAAAATAACCATTTTAAAATTTTTCTATTTTATAAAGTATTGGAAGTTTCTAGTTTGTAACGTCTATTTATTCAAGTTTAATTGAAATCTCTTAATTGTGATTTATCTTAATTATCTAAGAGAGTTACTCATTTTAATGATAAAGAAAGCTTTTTATTAACTTCTTATGTATTATTGAGAAACTTGTATTATATAAGCTATTGTAAATGACTAGCATTTAACACATTACTGCGTTAGCGCACCTGCGGGACTTAGTAGCTTTTTTATTTAGAAAAAAAAAACGAAATGTAATACCAAAAGTGAAAAAAACTTAAAAATTAAATCAACTCCTATGGGATCAGTAAAATATTGGTATCTTAACAAAATTAATAACATACACGCAGAGTTGTAGTGACCATAATCTAAGAGCAACAAAAGAGCAAAATAGAAATAGTTATATGTAATAATTATTATGATTCCGTTTTATAATATTGTGTACGATTTTATGGTTTGTTTTTTCATGTTATGATACATATATTTGTATATATGATACATATAATTGAACAATCTTACTACATAATTATCTCATTCTATCAGATTATGATTTGATGTTATTATATTATTATGCTATCTTATTATATTATTATACCACATTGTCATATTATTATTCCATTATATCATATTATTATCCTGTGTTATCATATAGTTATCCAAACTTATCACATTATTATTTCATATTGTCATATTATTATTACATCTTATCAGATATTGAAATAAAACATATTACTAAAAAATTATTTTTATAAATTTTTTACTGAAAATAATAGAGAAAAAAAGTTACATATTTTGTTTATTAATTATATTCATTTATACCACCATATATGGTTCAAATTTACGGTATGTTTTTAGTTGTACCCTTTAATGGTAGTTAATCAATATCTTATATTAATTGAAGTATAACAAAAACTTGTCTACTTATATTAATTCATATATAAACTAAATGAGAATTACAATTAACAAACAAACATTAAAAACAAAATATATTTAAAAACAAATAAGTACTGGATATTTAAAATAAGTTTGTGAAAGAGATAAGTATTTTATTTATTTGAAAATTTTACTCACATGGAGATAACAATATTAATATGGTTTAAACACAAAATACGGTTTAAGAACAAGGAAAAGGATGGCAAATATTTAATGGTTGTAGATGTAATGATATTTTTGTTTCTGGTAAAGGAATTCAAAAACATATAATTTTTGCAGTCAACCATTTTAAAATTTTTATTGAATGTTAACATTAAATGACAAAATTTAAACAAGAAATTGTTACCATGAACACAGAGTTGTTGAAAATCAAGAAAATTAACAATGAGAACATAGTATTGTTATAGTGATAATGCTGCAACCATGTTTTTTCTCTGCCTATAAAATGATGCCAATTTTATGCCATAAAGTTTATATTTAAATATGGAACAAGCAAGAAGTACCACTTTGTAACCTTTTATGATACCAAAAACACATGATACCAAAAAAGTCCTAAAGTATAAATACAACCCAATTAAAAAATCAGATTTTATAAAATGTGAAGCTATTTTTATATTTTTATTTTTTTTTTTTTTTTTTCTTGTTAAAAAACAATTTAAATTTTGTTCTTATTTCACAGTCTAGGAGATTAGAGTACCTTTTCTCGACGCTAGAGACCAAAATGTTTAAAAATAGGATTTTCCAACAACATGTTTGATAGATTTGTGATAATGAAAGAATACTAATGAAAATTTACTTCTATGTCTTTGGTTTAGAATAAGGTATGTAAAAAGCTGTACCTTATTCTAAACCAAAGACATAGAAGTAAATTTTCATTAGTATTCTTTCATTATCACAAATATATCAAACATGTTGTATAAAATTATGTATAAAATTATTTCTATTAGTTTTTAGTAGAGAAGATTGTGACTAATTGGACTTGTAGATTCTCATCCACATAAAAAGAATGAAAAAGTACCAAAATTTCCACACTTGTGGGTTCTCACTCATTTAGGACCACACAGATTCAAGAACATATTGCTAATTAAAGAAAGTTGAAAAAGTATCAAGGAAGAATGAAAAAGTACCAGAAATTCCCTTCATATAAAATCTTGTTCATTAAAAACTGCTTGTATTAATTTCCATGCTTCTACGTTCAATTCTTACCCACTTAGAATCATGTAAAAATACCATTAGAATACGAAAAAGTAACACAAAGTCTCTTCTCATTCGGGCATTTCATCATTTCGAGAAAAAAGTAGCTGGTCCATTAAGCTGTCCAAAACTCACTCCATTTTAAATGTATTTGGGCATAGTAAAAAAATATTTAAAGAACACTTCAAGTTGAAGAAAAAATAAAATAGAAAGACTAAAATGAGTGGATCCATTCCAACAAAAAAGTTACCGAATATTCAATAAAACTTTTATTTAGGGTGTTCTTTGCAAAACAAACAAATTTCAAAAACATTGACTCATTGGTTTTATTTTTATAAGCTGGTTTTATTTTTATTTTATAAAATACCTTGTTTTCAAACTTCACATAGTGTTTAGTTTTATTTTTCTTATACAGATAAATCTTTGTTCCTGCAGAATTTATTTTTATTTAATTTTTATGAAATTTCATTTGATTAGGATTTTTTCCACATAGTTTATTTTTTATAGAAATATTAGGTTAACATCATAATAATAACAACAACAACTAGCAGTTTGATCTTTTACCAAATTTTTATTCAAATATACATATATTTTATAAATCTAATCTTTAAAATTATTATTTTTATTTTCTATTTGCCTTTTTTACAAAATTATTGCACTATAACATTTTTTATTCCTTCGGAATTAATTTTTTTGTTTAAATTCATATGAAACCTTAAATTTATTATTATTTTTTAATTTAAAGTGTAAATATAAAATTTTTATTTTTTTATCTTAAAAATAAATACCAGTTAATAGTGTTATCTAATTTGTATTAAAAAAAAAATCTAACCTCAAATTGTTTTTTTAAAAATTTTAGGTTTGATTAATGTCTTCAACTGGCATTTTGAATTACTACCAGATTTTCATTAAGACAAAAGTTTTTCAACTTAACCTCAAATTTATTTTCTAAAATTTTGTTTATAAAGGGTTTATTAACCCTTTCGCTACAAGTTTTATTATATGAATAAAAATATATAATAATTTGATATTTTTTTGTTCATCTTGACTCCAGATATGACAATCAATATTAATTTCAAAGAGAAATCGTATATAAATAATTTTTTGGGGTGTAATCGAAAAAAACAAAAATGATCCTATCTCGAAGAAAAATTTTTTAATAAATTTTTTTTTTTGATGCTAAATATTAATATAAACCTTTTTCTATGCATTTAATAAGTTTTTATAAAAAAATTATTTTTTTTTTTAATTTTTCGCCGTTTTTTTTTACACTTTAAAAGTTTTTTTACCACATTTTTTTAGACACAATCAGCCTAACCGTAAAAGAAATATAAACTTTTATTTTTGTTAAAATTGATTTTATTTTTCTGTACCATAATAAATATTTAAAAATTTATTTTAAAAGCTTTTAAATATAAATACCATAGAATACAATTAGAAGTTTACGTGAGGGGCACTTCGATATAAATTTAAAAAAAAATACTCATTTTTTTCAAAACACAAAAACAAAATAACTGTGACTACATGTATTTTATTGTTGCATGAATTAGGTTTTTGACAATTGAATCAGGTTTTTTTTTCTCTCACATAAATATCTACTTATTAATCTATAACAAATACATTAAAATATTTGAAAACAAAATTTCAATATACAGAAATATTAAAAAGAAATTTCAAAAAATTATGAAAACAAAATATTCATAGAATTTCAAAGTAAAAAAAATTAAAATCATAGATTTAAAAACAAAATTTTAAAATGTTGACACAAAATTGTTTTATCGTAAGAAATTTAAAATAATAGTCGACTTTATAAGGTATCTATATATTTTTTAGGTAAAGGTGAAAAAATCTAAATAAGTTTATATGAAAATTATTGCTAGTTGAAAAATAATAATCTGTAAACATTTAATACAAAAATCCGCTGAGATTCTGGCAAATTGCCAATAAGTGTCATGTATCCATATGGATACAATATAGCGAAAGGGTTAATTAAAAAAAATTTCCTTCATAACATCAAACTTTTTTTAATATTTAATATTTTTTTACAAAATATTTATGCTTAATTTTTTCAGTTCGAATCCTCAACAAATTTGTGTTAATACTTATTATTGCTTGAAGTTAATAACTAAACTCAAATTATTATTATATTATTATTATTATTATTATTATTATTATTATTATTATTTTATTTTATATATAATATTTTATTATTTAATTATTAATTATTACTTTGCTTATTAAAAAAATGCAACAGAGCATTCTTTATTCTTTCAAAATGTATTGTTTTTTAATCTTGGGAAATTTCAGTTAAATAAAAATTTTTTCCTACTTAACCTCAAAATTTTTCTTTTATTTTATTGTTTTGTTTTTTTTTACTAAAGGTTTTAGTATAAAATGTATATGCAGAAGATAACATAGTACCCCAAAAAATAATTTCCTTTTAAAAGTTTTATTAAACTTATATCAATATAGATTATTTTCAACCTAACCTTAAAGTTATTATTAAAAATTGTAGGTTTTATTAAAAATGTTTATAGCGTAAAAATTTTCATTTTCTTTGAATCAGATGTGCAGTTTTAATTACTTTTAATTTTTTCAACCTGACCAAAAAATTTATTTTTTAAAATTTTGTTTTATTTTACAGTTCAGTTTAAATTTGTACGAAATTTAAATTAATTGAAGATAGTGAAATTGTTTTCTAAACTGAGTAATTCCATTTTAAATTTAATTTGCGCAATATTCACAGACGGATCAAAGATGGACATAGGTACTGGTGCGGGAGTCTATATTATGGTCACGGATCTGAAGGGCTCTTTTAGACTCCCTGATGAGTGCAGCGTTTTTCATGCTGAGATTCTCGGCATCGTAAAGGCCGCACAATTAATCAGGCGTAACGTTGTGAGAGGTACTGAAGTTACTCTCTATGTGGACAATCAGGCGGCTCTGAAGGACTTGGCGGCACATCTGGTGAAATCCAGGCTAGTTGCTGACTGCAACGTATCTGGTAATGAATTGGACGAAGAACTAGCAAGGCAAGGCGAGGTAAAGGATGCATCGGAGAGGGAAACCACCGTGAAACCCCCTCTGAGTTTCTTCTTTGGGAAGATCAATGATTGGATCTTGGTCAGAACCAATTCGGCTTGGGAGAGTAGAATAGACTGTAAGGTCCTCGTCCTCGACGATATGGCCGCCACTCGGCAGGACAGGCACAGGCACTCTTCTTGGCTTGAGTATGAAGAGTTTAAGGATGATGATAGGGGCCATAATGGGTCACTGATAGGGACTTTTGGAGAATGTGTGGGGACGTCGGCGAAGGATGATATTATGTTCGGGAAATGGAACTTGTAGACATAGTAGAATTCAGGGGTACATCCCCAGGGGCATTATCAACATTGCTAATCCTCTTCTATGATTCTTGTTATTCTTGCCCTTTTTTCTTATTCCTATTCTTTCTATTCTGTATTCTGTAGTGTTTTCAAATGAATAAACTCACAATGCACCGAGATCGGTCTCTGGGTGGAGATGTGGTACATTTAGTATCACGTCAACCTTCTTTATCTATCTATCTATGAGTAATTCCATTTTAAATTTAAAAAATAGTACCCTTTGTTTTCTATTTAAATAAAAATTGGTGAATTTGAAAACGTGGCAACTCAGTTTAAAACCAATGGTAACTTTTTTTAAATTTAAAATGGAATTACTCATGTTAAGAATCCAATTTCATTATCTTGAATAAATAAATACTTTTGTTATATATTTTTTATTTTTATCATTCAAAAGTATTTAGTTTTATAGGAAATAAAAATTAATCTTAGGAAATTATTTACAATCAAACCATAAAATTTTTTCTTATAATAATCATTTCTTGTTTAATTCAAACAATTAAACATCTAATTAAAATTGTAAATAATTTAAAGTAATAAAAATTTTCTTAAAAAAATTCACTTTTAAATGATTCTTTAAAAGTTTTTTTATGCAAAAGATTTATTACAACTATAATAACTACTCATAAGATGTGCGTACAAATAAAATATAATATGTTTTTTTTTTAATAAAAAAGGTTTTTCTGATATATCATTTTATATAAAAATTCATTTCTAACTAGATTATTTTTATTTTTTTTTTTTAGGTATGACTTCTGAAAAAAAATGAAAGTACTTTTACGAAATTTTTCGCGGTATCTCTCTATAAGAATTTAAAATTAATAATCACAATTCAGCATTGCCTTCTTAAATTCGCTTTTAACTTGGAACCAATTCCTTTACAATTGCCAATATTCTGGGTAGTTTAAATTAATAATACTCTGTGGAACTAAAATGACATTAACAGTTCTGTGTGCTTCTACAGTAACGACAAAAATCTAAATCTCGCCCTTACCGCAATTCTGTAACGTTTAACAACAAAAATTTGTCGTTAAGTATCGAAATTTCGTTAGCTAACAAATTTTGTCGATAAGTGATAGTCTGTAGTAAAATGTTACCGATTTTAATATTGGATCTTAAATATCATTTTTTTTTTTAAATTTTGATCACTATTTTATAAATAATTTAATTAGAAAAATATACATAAGGAATAATAAATTTATTATTATCTTTTTTTTTTTTTTTTTGTGAAATTCTTAGTAAAATGCTTTAGTTTTTTAGTGAAAATACTGAATTTTGGTGAATATTTTAACTTTTAATAAAAAGCAAAATATTGAGTAAAAGTTTACAAATTTGTAAAAATTTGGATTTTCAGCAAAAACTTCAGTTTTTTTTTAGAAAATTATAATTTATATGAAAAAAATTTTATTTTTGTAAAATATGGGTTTTTAGTAAAAATTTTAATTTGTAGACTATATTAGATTTTTTTTTATTTAATTTTTTTTTTTTTCTTAATTATTTAAATTTTTTTATTTATTTTTTTTTTTTAATTTTTATTTTTAGAGAAATAAATTTATTTTGGTGAATTTTTAGTGCATATTTGTTTTAACATTTTTTATGAAAATTATTATTTAGAAATTTTTAAAAATATTATATTATAACGAAATATTTATAATTTCAATACAAATTTTCAATGAAGTGTCCTAACATAATATACTCGTACATTTAACATAAAATTTATTTCATAGATATTTCCAACAATTTACCATAAATCTACTCATATCGGTATGTTATTGCGCACTTTTATATAATATTTCAATTTTCTTTCACATTTTCTCAAGAAATTGATTTATTTTTAAATAAAAATCCAATTTTAATTTTAAATTGTAGTTTTTCAAATAACGACGTTCTATTATTTCTATCTATATAACGGCGAAAAAAAATCGTTAACTTATGGTAGAAAATAGCAAAATCCATGACATCGATATAAATGAAAAAAAGTTATGAAGTTTAGGTATAGAAAATTTTAAAAATATGTTGCATGTCACGAGTGTCATCAATGATTTTTTATGACACTCTTTGTTATAATTATTCGAGTTTGTTCAGACTAAAGAAATAAAACAGTAACTTATCTTATCACATTTTGAGTAAACTTGTCATACGACGAATTGTTCTGTAAATTTTTATTGTTTTTAGTTCGTTACTATTCAGAAAAATTTTGTCGATTATTCGGTATACAAAACTTGTACCTTGGAACATGAAAAAAATCAACATTAAGGTATGTTTTCCAGACTAATACAAAATATTAAAAATATATGTTTTTATTATTAAGAACCTTTGATCATTCTTTGCCTCAGAGTTCTTCTCAGCTTTGTTATTTAATTTTTTTTTTTTAGCTTTTATTGACTAGAGCTTAGGCGTAGCTTTAAAATAGCTCATATTTGAAATGAACACAACGCGGCCGAACATGTTTGATATAGCTCTCTACTTTTTTTTTTTTTTTTGGGTTTGTTATTCATTCTTGTGACTTTTTCTTTTTCTGAACCAAGTTTCATCTCATTCTTTAGGTACTTGTTAATCTTTTTTTATTACTGAAATTTACTAAGTCACATTATTCAGTAAATTCAAAAAAAAAAAAGCTAAAAGAAAAAAATTTTATTTTATACATTTTTCTTTGACTACCATCTACATGCGTACAAACGATCAGATTTCAAGAATTCGATACACTGTTAAATCTGACATTTCTCTAGAAGACATTGTAATCAAGAAAGATATTTAAAATTAACGGCAGTTAGAGTTTTTACGAAAATTTTGTTATATTTTATTCGAAGGCACACTTTATAACAACACACTATAACATACATTTATTTCTATTTCTCTCCATCTAAATTCTTGTCATATAATTTTAATAGTAGATTTACAAAATATCTCAGTGGTTGTAAATAACATACTACAAATACAACTATTAAATATAAAAAAAACACACTCTCAACTAAAATGTAAAAAGCTGTAACTAACATTAAACAACATTTGAAAAATTAGAAGAAAATAAAATATTTTTTTTTTTTAATTTTTTTAAGTAATATTAAGGGATTGTTTACACTCCTTTTAATAAAAGTTATACAATATTTAAATACTTTTTAATCTTAGTTAAAACGTTTTATATTTTAGCTAACCATATCTTCATATTTATGTTTAAATTCATATAGTATCAACTTATTAATATTCTCCACCACATGTAGTCATAAATGTACGAGTGTATGAGTAATCTGGCATTTGGTTTTCAACTTCCGTTTTAGTGATGGTATGGCCTTTTTCCTTTTTGTGAAAGTTGAGTAATTTTCTAATAAAAAATGAGGAAGAAAATAATAATATAAAGTACTTATATAAAGCAAATTACTTGTACATGTTTGAGTGTATGAGTTTCATCGAAATTAGATATTTATTTTAAGATTAGAGGTACTTGCTGGAATAAAACTATAAAAAAGAACTTAACTAAAACTTAAATGAAAAAGGGCAAAACCATTTTGAGAGTAGTAAAAATGTTATGTGATATATATATATATATATATATATATATATATATAAAATCTTGATAAAGTATTATATAACTAATATTTTAAAAGAAATAAACTAATTTATTTAATACAACTTTTGCTTAAAACACGCTACCACAAATTAATACATTTAGCCTTCAATTGTTGGTATTTTTCGAGTTAAGTGCATATCATATAATGAATTAGTAATTTTGCCCAAGATGTGTGTATTTAGGCTGCTATATTTGCTTCATTTGTAAAGCTATATAGACATTATGTATATCAATAATAAGGTAAATAGATCTATTTTAATATTATTTTTATATTTCATCACATTTTTGGAAAATTGAAGAAGTTTATATATTTATCATTTTTAAGAAAAATTTCTGTTAGTTTTGAAGATAAAAAATTTTTCTTTAAAGCAATCAAAACAACTTTTGACATACAAAAAAACGCTTATCTTGTTAATACACTATATTGAAAATAAAATTAAAAAAATTAATTTTAATATATTTTTTGTGCACTTAAAAAATATGATTTTCGAAATTTGACTATTTTCATAAAATATGCTCTTCTATCAAAATTTTTCAGCAGGCGTTAACTAGATTAATATGAATTCAATCTACACAGGAAAAATTATTGCTTGAATTTTTTTAAATATTTATTATTTGATTTTAAATAAAATTTAATAAAAAAAAGTGTTTTTTTTAAGATTTTCTTTTATTGATTTTAAATGATTTGAAAACCAATATAAAAAACAAAATTTTTTTCTGATTTTGACACTCAATATAAAATTAAAAAGAAAATTATAAACATTTTAAAGCAAAGTCGTGAAATCCTATATTTGAAGACTTCCTATGGTAAGTTGCCTTCATCTTCCTAAAGAATTGAAAATATATTGATTGGTATAAATGATTCTTCTTTTAGATAATAAGATATGAAAGAAATAATACAAGTTCATCTGCAAACATCGTAAAAAAATTTTAAGTATTATTGTTTTATAATTTTCTTCATATCATCTTGTTATTCTTGTTAGTTAACATTCTCCGTCCATGTATATACAATATTATAAACCTTGAATCATTTTCTGCGTAGATTTAGCGAAGTCTATCCGTCCATATAAAACTTATAATCAAACTGCAAGTCACAATTTTAAGATTAATTTTATGAAATTTGATATACAGATTTCTATCAGTGTTATATAAATAGAAAATACAGTACCAAATTTTATGAGGATCGGTCCATTATTGACCATAGCTCTCATATAAGGCCCGGCAATCACCCCATTGTGCAAAATAATATAATACAGTATAATGTATACGTATATTTAATAGAAATATCCACTACGCTTAATACAAACATCGGTCCACAATTGGCCACGGGATTCATATAATAAAAGACCATCCCTACACAATGGTGTAGGGCATCATATTGTAGGGCTAGACCGACTTTAAATATATATCACTTGTTTTTTATGAGAATAGAAAATGATTTGAGCACCAGAAGTCCCCTTTTTTCCCATAACATATATGTCCATACTTAAACCTAATTTATTTATCCATTCTAATAGGTAATCGCTATTTTTATTGAAAACTAAAAGAAGTAACAAAAGGATATGTGAAACTTTTAAAAATTCGCTAAACTGCAATCGGTAAGTAATGTTACATAAATACATTCTTTTACTTACAACGGTTTGGTCATTGATGGAAAGATGAAGTTACAAAAAATTAAAATGTTACTGGTTATAAAAAAAAACACTTAGGATTTTTCGTCAATGCACCTACATAGAGATTCGATTGCAAATATTCTACAAAAGTCTACAAAACGCCATTTATTACTAAGAAATACAATAAACGAACGAATAGAACAACATTTTTTTCTCAGACAAATCAAATTTGTATGACCAATTTGGATAAAATGAGGAGTGTTTTTTTACATGGTTTTATCGTTGACTGAGGCAACTTAGTCGCTTCCAGGGTCTACTTATGGATCCACAAACCTTAAGTAACAAAACATTTGATTTACCCTTTCTGGGGGTTAAAATAAAATATTCTTTATTGAGTATTTCTTATTTCGAAATACAAAATACTAAAGAATAACTGCGATAACTTCAATTCAGATTCTATTGGATTTACAAAAATCGTCTTCAATCCCTTCTTCTTCAACTATTTCGGTTCATCCTTCTTCCTCAATAAGGCTTATTTCGGCTCTTCCTTCTTGTTCAACAAGGCTTATTTCGGTTCTTCGGCTTATATTATTCGTCTCGGTTATTCGGCTTAGAACAGGCTTGATTCGGTAGTAGAATTTGGATGGGCTTCGGCACTCTCAACTGTCAATCAAGTTCGGGTTTTCGTCGGGATAGGCTTCTGGTTCAGGTGGCAGTGTCGGGTTCTAAGATCGTGTATTTTTCTATAATACGTACAATGGTTTCTTAAAGCTAGTGTCTAGCTACTTCTCAAACTACTATTACAATACACTTCTTCGGGTAAATATTCTACTAAGAGAGGCGACTCGAAGTCACTTATGGGAACAGCTAACCGAAGTCAGTTGTAAGAACGAGCAGCACGAGGCTACTCGTGAGCACGAGTAGCTCGAAGCCACTCTTGAGAATAGCTAACCGAAGTCAACTGTGAGAACGAGCAGCACGAAGCCACTCGTGAGTACAAGCAACCGAAATCACTCGTGGGAGCAGCTAATCGAAGTCAACTATGAGAACTAGCAGCACGAAACCACTAGTGAGAACAGCTAGCCGAAATCAACTGTTAAATTTATTGAGGCACCTAACCAGTATTGCCAAAACTTTAAGGCTATATTCTACCAAATTGTGCTTGAAAAACCGCTAGAAACCGCATACACTTTAAGCAAAAAAGCGCTGATTACTCAAGTTACAAATATGTCAAAAATGAATATCCATTTTTTCAAAACCTTAATTTTGAAAACAAATGCATTTTTTCATATATAAACATGTATAAACATTCTATTATGTGCTATCGCTAAAACACTCTATCTATTAAAATGCACTACATTGTATGTTTCTTTTAATAATGCTAATAGTAGTGACATAAACATTCTATCACAATTATTACATTATTTCGCACAATCTACATCTGCATTATAAATAATACAATAAATGTAAAAGGTACTGTACAATAAATGTAAAATAAATATTGTTTAAAAATTTATTAAAAACTAAATATTATTTTTATAGTTTTTATTGAAAAAATTAAATGGAATTTATGAATATTTTCAAATATTAAAATTTGTAAATAGTAAAAATATTTTAATAAGAAAAAAAATATATTTCTTTCAATTAAACATTTTCGAATTTGAATGTTTGATTTTACAAATGCAGTCCGATTTGAGTAAAAAAAAAAATAACTGAATTTATAAATTTAGTAATAGAATACGAAATTTTATTTTTTCTGTGTATATTTTTTAATATATATTGCCTGGCATTTTTATCCCGATGAACTTGGAATTTTCTTAAAAATTTCAATATTTGCAAAAATGTTGCTAAACAACATTTGCAAAAATGTTGCTAAAATTTTGATTTAGTTTTATTAGATTTGATTTAAAATAGTTATGCCGAAAATATTAACAATAAATCCCTCTAAATGTCAATTTTTCTAGAAAAAGCTGCTAAAAAGTAATATTCAGAAATTTGCATAAATTTTCTGTCATTCTATAGCACATGCATCATTTTAATTAAAAAAAAACGCTTCTAACAGAAGCGTTCCGTTCTGTTCCCAACACATGTGGCTAAAAATCACTAAAAACTAAAAATTCTCCAAAAAAAATTTCAAACATGCATTTATAAATTGAAAACATAAATGAAAATTTAAATTTTGATTTATTTCAAAAAATATAAAAAAAGTGTTAATATTAAATATTATGAACTAAAATCAATGAAAGCATATTTTTATATTTATACACAAATCTTTTTTTCCGTGTAACTATTTTCGAAGCTTTTTTATCTTTTGAAATATGACATTAGAAAATATCAATTTTTCATAATCCTTTCAAAGTGTTGACTTTGATAATTTTTCACGGCAAGGCAACTGAAGATAATCAAAAAAAAATCTAAAACATATTGTTTTGAGATATATATTGTTAATTATAAAATATTTTAAAAAAATTTCACGCCTATATTACAGAAATTGAGAAAAACCAAAAAAAATAAAGATATCATGGATAATTATTATATTTTTTCTTAATCTCAACAAGTTCTTTAGATCTTTGAAATCGGCCTTGATTTCTAGAAGTTACGATTTTTTTAAACTTTTTCATACTCGAGGTGTTTAACTTTGACACCCTGTAGCTTATCTTGTATTATTACAGGGTGACTACAGGATGAGTTTTCTGAACTCTTCTAAACATTTCAAATCGATCCGTCCTGTAGTTTAGGAGATACAGATTTATTACCAAAATTTTTGCGATTGGTCTACTGTGCGTCTAGACAGTCTATAAATATAATCAAAAAAATCAAAATTAAGGCAACATATTATTTTGGAATATATTGGGACGAAAAACACTTTTATTACTAACTTTTTTGCGATTGGCTCCACTGTGTGCCGCATAATCAGTATTTTCGTGTGTTATTTGAAGCATACTTTCAGCAGCACAATATCAAATGTATTGAAAGTTTAAATTAGTTATTGGAGAAAAATCGAATAAATTCTACAGTTTTTGTTTCGATTTGAAAAAAGAAAATCCTTTTATATTTGCCACAAAAATGCGTTCAAAAATTTTAGCATTGTTGTACAGACTTTTATAGAAAAATTTATAACAAATAACAGTTAAACACAAACTATTTCAACATTTAATTTGATTTAAAAGTTTGTTGAAAATAGGATTTTAAATTTAACCAAGAAAGACATAATGAAATTTAAACGTATATTTTCCAAAGCATTTAAAAAATAAAAAAACAATAAGAGAGTTCAGGATACATTAATGCAGTAACCCAACTGGAAAATAGTTTTTTTAAGCATACTCAAACATTTAAAGATTTAAGGACATTTTTCAAATTGATTTTTAATGTTTATTACATACACTATGCGATTTTCAAATAATAATTATTCATTCCTGACTATTTTTGCCGTCTTTTCAATATCTTATAACATTATGACCCTTAAGATTAATAAAACTAATCCAAAGGCCTTCAAAAAGGATTTTGCATACAACTTTGATTTGTATAAAAATCAAACAACGTCTGTTTACAAAAAGAACTGACTTTTACAGATAAAAATCATAAAAAGAACATTCACAAATACAATTTTTATGTAATTGCAGTAGCCTTTTAGCAAAAATAACATATTTAAAGGACTATTTGCATACATATACTTCTTTCTCTTCTCTTTCTAACACCCCCGCTTTCAATCACAAAAAGGTAAAGATTGCGAAAGATGATGCTGAGCAAAATGCTTAGCCAGTGAATGGTGATTGCTCAATTGAAATGTTTACTTAAGCAAATACTAAAAGCAAATAAAACTTATAATAACTACTTTGCGAATAGGAAATGAATAGACGACGACTTGTTGAAAGTAACAAATATATACATATATTAATGTACTATGTATAAGTAAATCAACAAACATTTAAATAGAAACTTACAAAAAATCAACAAAAACATGACTGATAAACTTCACAATAAATGAATACTATAAAATGTTTGTCTTACAAATACTTGTATAAATACAAACATTCAAAAACATACACACACACATTAAGCTCCAACAAATACCAAACATATACATACATATGTATATGCTTATGTAAGAGTCTAAATATCCGTGTATTTACAATAGTCTTAAACATATATACTTGTATATATGTATGTCTTTCTGTCTGTCTATTTCTATTAGTTGCAAATTGCTAGCGGACATAAACTGTCAGAGTTTGGACGAACAAATCGAGCACAACTTTCCTATAAATATCCAAAAACATACAAACACTCATTCATATTCATTCGTACCGAATATCCTTCAATTATGAATGTATGTTCTCTAACTAAAGTAGACATTTAGTATAAAAGACAGTAACAAAAAAAAGACAAAAGGAACATATGTATGACTCGACAAATGTACAAACATTTAACAACAAATCAATTAAATATTGAAGTTTGAATTTTGTTTGAAATTTATAACAGAAAAACGAAATAAAAAACCCAGCGAAAAAAGAGTCATCATATTTCAAACCCTTGAAAAATTATGTCTTTATTTTTTCTTTGATATCAAAGGTTAATTAAAACCTTTCTTGAAATCTTCATCAAAATTTTAGAAAAAAATACCCTTTTTGTTGAGAATGCTATTATTCTCAGATTATTATCAAATTATTCTCAAACGTTTGCAATTGAGAAAAAGTTTGATTTCAAATCATTCTAAAATTCTAAATCAAATCTTTGGTTTGCTGGGAAATATCAAAAGAAAGATTCAAAGTAATTGACAATACCAATAATCAAACAGTCAATCATTTGCTAATTCTTTCAGTTAAAAATTAAGTCTATCACTTAATTTAAAGTTTAACGAATTAAATTGAAATTTGAAATTTTTTGAAACATATTTTTATTATTTTTATATATAACATATATATAACATATTTTTATATAAATAATGTGCTTCATTGCAATGCTAATTTAAACGTAAGGAATTTTTAACGGCTAGTAATTGTGTTGCTGAACTTAAGCAGGCGTAAAAGATGTGATATTCGTATAACATCGCTTTCTCTAAGAGTTCTGTAGTGTAAAACTGAGTACAAATGACGAAACAGTAATTTTGAATGTTTTTTAATTGTTTATTATTTTATTTTTATACCAATTCAATTAATATACATATAAAGTCTGAAACTGATATTACAAAAGTTAGATTTTTGGGAAATTGTTGCACGGTGTATATTACGAGCATTAAGAATTACATTTTTTTTTTTTATAAAATTTCAACCTCAAATTTGTTTAAAGAAAATTAGGATTTTAAATTTAATTTGAAAACAAATTTGTATACCTTACACCATCATAGGTGGTTGGGGTGTTATGTGTTTGTGCAGAAGTTGTAACCAGAATCACTTTCTAAGTCCATTTAGCGATGTCCGTCCGCCCGCCTGGTCGGAAAATAGTCATAAATGTCTTAAAAATAGGACCATTTTAATGAAATTTTGCACAAGTAAGTTTTATATGAATATAATTCGCTAAATTTCATGAGGATCGGTTCATAATTGACTATAGCTCCCATATGAACCCCTCGTTCGAAAATCACTTTAACGTGCATAAATTCCACAAAAATATTAGTATTATGCCAACATCTAATACAAGTACAGTGTATATAAGTAGAAACTACAGTACCAAATTTTTCGTGGATCGTGGAATTACTCAAAATGTGTATATGTTAGTATGAACATGATATTATGAATACGTATGACATATGTAGACACATATCTAATTCCTGACTTGTTTTATCCTAGTACAGCCTTAATCTGTTAAATACCATAAGCAGTTAAAATTCATTTGAAATGTTACTTACTTAAAACTTTTTTTTTACACTAAACCAATTTTTTTTTTTTAATTTTATATTTTGTTACAAAATTTTTAGGTTATATTTTTTTAAATTAAAATAATTCTCAGTTTTTGAGCAAATTTCACATTATAAAAATTTGTTTAATTAAAAACAAAAATTTGCTCAGTTGGTAAAACAAAAATCGTTTAATCTTACCTCAAATTTATTTTTTAAAATTTTACACACAAAAATTTACAAACAACTTTTAAATTTCAAATTTAGCCATTCTTCATGCTAATTTCAGAATGCTGACTTTGAACATTTTTCACGGCTAGACGAATTTAGGTATCACAGGTAGTCTTCTATAGGTATTTTGACTCACTTGGATCCTGTTGTTCTCTTTGTGTTAAACAACGTATTTAAATAGTTCAAATTTTTAATTAGACAATATTTTTAAAAAAGTTTTCCTGCATATATCTCAGGACTAATTTTCAAAAAACTAAATAAAGTCGAGGCAAAAAATCAGAAACTCAAAATTCAAGCGTAAATATCTTTTCAACTGTAAGAGATAGCTTAGGTGAGTAAGCATTTTTTCTTTATCTCGCTTTACAGAAATATAAAAATCTTTGAAATCGGACTTGATTTGTAGAAGTTAAGATTTTCGAAACTTTTACATACTCGATGTGGTCAACTTTTACACACTGTAGATTATCTCGTATTATTACAGGGTGACTACAAATTTCTATGAAGGCTAGGTCCTCCCCTACAAATTCCCATACACTTCAATTCGATCCTACCACTAGTTTAAGAGATACAGATTTATTACCAAAAATTTTGCGATTGGCCCTACTGTATAATGCATATAAATTAAAATTTTGTATGAAATTGCCTATGAACGTTAGCAACAGAACGCAACTGTTGTTATCTTTCTAAAAATTTATATTTCAACACAATTTGATGTGTGTTTATTTCGTTTTTTATCTAAAGGACAAAGCACTGTGTAACGTGTTTTTTTAATTAAACACATATTTCGATTTTATTTAAAAAATTGTTAAATTAGTTGATACACATAATGCCATTAAAGTCTCGTGGTAAAGCTGAAAATTTTCAAAAATAAATTTGAGGTTAGGTGGAAAAAATTTTGATATAAATAAAATATCGTAATAATTCATACTATGATTAATTATTAAAAAAAAATAGGGTTATGATTTAAAAATTTTGTAATAAAATCTAACACCTCTATTAAAAAAAACAAAATAAATAAGTAAATATATTTTAGGGACTAAATTTGTGTTAAAATTTTGTTAAAAGTTGTTTGTAAATTTTTGTGTGTAAAATTTTAAAAAATAAATTTGAGGTAAGATTAAACGATTTTTATTTTATCAATAGGACAAATTTTTGTTTTTAATTAAACAAATATTTATAATGTGAAATTTGTTGAAAAACCGAGAATTATTTTAATTTAAAAAAATATAACCTAAAGATTTTGTAATAAAATATAAAATTTTAAAAAAATTAATTTTTAACAAAAATATAATTCAATTCCTTCACTTTTTTTCCAAGTTTTGTTAATAAAAATTTGTTTATTAACAAATATCAAAAGACCAGGCTTCATAAATGTTTAATAAAGAAGTTTTAAATTGATTTAAATTTGCACCCTACATCAAGCATTGGTCGAAAATGGTGAACTTTAGAAAAAAAATTCACGTTTACCGATTAATAAAAAAATGTCACATGAGCTTTTTTAATTTATTGATGATATTTTATTAAAAAATATACTTAGATCCATTTGGCGCTAAACTGCATACCACCGGCCAAAGAGAAATGCAGAAATGCAATGTAATATAATATAATATAATATAATATAATATAATATAATATAATATAATATAATATAATATAATACAATATAATATAATATAATATAATATAATATAATATAATATAATATAATATAATATAATATAATATAATATAATATAATATAATATAATATAATATAATATAATATAATATAATACAATATAATATAGTATAATATAATATAATATAATATAATATAATATAATATAATATAATATAATACAATATAATATAATATAATATAATATAATATAATATAATATAATATAATATAATATAATATAATATAATATAATACAATATAATATAGTATAATATAATATAATATAATATAATAGAATATAATATAATATAATATAATATAATATAATATAATATAATATAATATAATACAATATAATATAATATAATACAATATAATATAATATAATATAATATAATATAATATAATATAATATAATATAATATAATATAATACAATATAATATAATATAATATAATATAATATAATATAATATAATATAATATAATATAATATAATATAATATAATATAATATAATATAATACAATATAATATAGTATAATATAATATAATATAATATAATATAATATAATATAATATAATATAATAGAATAGAATATAATATAATATAATATAATATAATATAATATAATACAATATAATATAATATAATATAATATAA